>JAFIRS010000061.1:0-1491958 GCA_018342105.1 Gonioctena quinquepunctata | reverse complement strand
AACCATCCCCCCCCCCTCTCACCGCCATTTTTTTAAAACCCTCCCAAACAACCGCCCATGACCCCACCATCATCCCCCCCCCCGAAAACCACCCCTCCACCCTTCGAAAACCCCCCCAAAAAAGGGGGGGTTGCCCAGAACCCGCCTGTATCTACCCCCCCAAAAAACAGTCCTCAAATATTTTTTTAAAGTTTTGGAAAAAGAAACACAGAAAAGTGGAAACAGACAGCCTAGATCGCTTCTTACGACTAACGGGGGTGGTTTTGGGGTACTATTCTCCGGGGTGACCGGTCCTCTTATGAGAATTTCTTATGCTCATGAAAGGTTTCAAACAACGTATTCACGAGCCTTCATTCAATTTCACCTGTCCCGGGGTCTGTCTGTGATCAAATCTTTTCAAGGGTTTAATTTCACCCCTTCTGGGTTTTTCGATTAACGGGAAAATTTTGGGGGTGTTCCCAAAAATTTGGGAAGAACTAAATGGCGGCTCCAAAGGGGAACAAGATTTGTGTTTATGTTGATTCGACCCCAAAATTGAAAATGGGGTTTTGGGGTCAGATTATAATTTTTTTTAACATTCAAAAATAAAAATGGCGGCCCCAAGATGACGACGTCTCTGTTATTATGGTACGATTCTATTCCCAAAAATTTGGGTTTGGGGGGGGGGCTTTTCGGGGTCGAAGATTATGGGGTTTTTTTTTCCCCCAAAATTTATAAAATCAAAATGGCGGCTCCAAGATGGCGGACGATCTCTGTGAATATGGTCCAATAATATTTATTTACAGTTTTGTATAGTATTGTTACATGGCATTTCTCAAAAAACTAATATTTACAATATATACAAAATATATACGAATGTGTCTTTCGAGTCTGTTATGTTTAATTTATTGTGAGTTGTTTCGACCTCCTACAGTATTGTTTATGTCGGAGTTTTTAGGTGTCTCTTTGTGTGTAATTTGTTTGTGTGTTTTTGTTTTGTGTAATATCCCAGGAAAATCGGGAAAAAACCTGGTTAGGGTTATGTATGCATGATTTAGTTTTTGAGTACTTTGAGTAAGTTGAGTTTGAGTATGTGTAATTTTGAGTTTGTTCTTTGAGAATGTTATTTGTGTAATATGAATTTTGTGTATGTGATATTTGATGTACATAACGCTGCCTGAGTATGTACATAACGCTGCCTGGCTCAAATTCTCTAACAAAACAGATGATGCGGGTCGTCAAGCCGAGGACTTCGCCATCACTCATGGTCTAGAACAACTGGTCGAGCTACCAACCCGCATCCCTGATGTCAACAACCAGTCTGGATAGAGGCATATGCAAAGAGACAAAACTTGCTGAATGTCCTAACGGATCCCGTTCATTTTGGTCTTTCGCCAAAGCTGTGGGAAGAAACTTCAATTCCAGCTCATTGCCTCCTCTAACCAAAGAAGATGGAACACTAGCAACGACTGCCCAGGAAAAAGCCAATACCTTTGCGCACCTATTTGCTGGAAATTCCACTCTGGATTCATCGGGAAAACAACCCCCGAACATTACACCTATTGACAGTCACATGCCCGAGATCACCTTTCGCCAACGTACTATCAGAAAGATTTTGCGGGGTCTCAACACCAACAAAGCCTGTGGATCTGACGGAATCCCGCTGATTGTTCTCAAGAAATGTGCCCCCGAACTAACACCTGTTCTTTGCAAGTTGTTCAACCACTCTTACAATTTGGGGGTATTTCCGTCCAATTGGAAAATTGCAAGAGTACAGCCAGTCCCTAAAAAAGGCAAAAAGGCCCTACCTAGCAACTACAGACCTATCGCACTGCTATCTATTATTTCAAAGGTCATGGAAAAAGCCATCAACATCGAGCTTGAAATATCTGGAAGACTCGGGAATTGTCAACGATAGGCAATATGGCTTCCGCCATCAGAGATCAACTGGTGACCTGCTCGCTTACGTCTCACATATATGGCAGCTATCTATTGAAAAGTATGGAGAAACTTTAGCTGTGGCATTAGATATCTCCAAGGCGTTCGATCGAGTTTGGCACCAGGGACTCCTCGCCAAGCTTCCGTCTTATGGCTTGCCCCCTCAGCTGTGTTCTCTGCTTGCTAGTTTTCTCTCAAACAGGTCTCTCCATGTAGTGGTCGATGGAGTTTCATCTGACACTCTACTCATAAATGCTGGTATTCCGCAAGGATCTATTCTCGCACCAACACTATTTCTAATTCACATCAACGACCTGTTGAAAGCAACTTCATGTCCAGTACACAGCTTTGCCGATGATAGTACCCTCCATACCGCTTTCTCTTCCAGGGCCCCTATATCAGCCCGCGAAACCAGAAATGAACGAGGAAGAAATGTTAATAATATAAATATGGACTAAGCAACAATTCTCGAGTGGGGATCTAATAACTTGGTAGAATTCAATGCAAACAAAACACAAGCATGTCTTTTCTCTAGAAAAGCCGATCTCACTGTGCCTAACATAACTTTGTCAGGAGTAACCATACCACTGAAGTCATCCATATCGATGCTTGGTATTACTATCAGCAATAACCTTTTCTGCGAAAATCACGTGAGGTCCATTGCCAAAAGTGCATTCCAAAAACTTGGTTTTTTGTTTCGTGCCAAAAGCTATTTCACCCCCACTCAGCTGCTTATGATCTATAAGGCACAGATCCGACCTGTCCTGGAATACTGTTCCCATATTTGGAGCGCGGCACCTAAACATATCCTGAGGCTATTGGATTCTGTCCAAAAAAAGGCAATTCGTCTCGTCGGTGATGCCTCGCTTACAAACTCGCTCACTTGTCTGGAACACCGTAGAAATGTTGGCGATTTGTCTCTATTTTATAGATATTTTCATGGGCGATGCTCTTCTGAAATATCAACAATCGTTCCTGCTTTGGCAGTCTCTTCGAGACTAACCCGTCAAGTTCAGTCATCACACCCCTTCGTGGTCACTTTGGAGACCTGCAGAACATCACTTTCCAAAGACTCGTTCATCCAACGAACAGCGAGGCTTTGGAACTCATTGCCTAGGGAGGTGTTCCCCGAGGCATACAACCTCCAGAAATTTAAGAAGAACACCAACTCCTACCTTCTTTCCCTCGGTTTCCACGATGTTCTCTGAACATTACAGGATATCCTTTTCGTGGGAACCAGAACATAAAAAAAAAAAATGTAGTCTTGTTTGAGTATATTTGAGTGTTTCTCGAGTGATGTTTGAATGAGCTTCCTTTATGTTGGTTATTTTGTGTGATGTTTTGTGTCATTACTTTATGTGTTAGCTTGTTTGTCCTGCATTCAGTTGCAGCCCCTCACGGAGCCACCGCCGCCTGCATTGCGAGGAGCTGTTGCAATATTTGTGTTTGGTTTACAAGTGAGTTCTGTATGTCCAATAGTGTATCAAGTATTCGGCTCATTGTTTGTGTAAGCGCCAACATCTGCAGAGGTAGGCCACCCCCCTCGCTCTCTCCGAGTTGGGTTTCCGCGCTGTTCGGCACGCTTCGTACTTGTCTTCGCCTCTCGTTGGCACCCTGGCCTCCCATGGGGTGCATTGGCTTTCTTATGTGGCTGTTATATCCTTCTTCTTTTCCGGAATCTCTGCGGGTTTGTTCGTTTTTTTCCTTGAGTTTTCCAAGGTAAACTATACATTTCCTATAGTTGGCTGGGTGTTCCTGTGAGCAGTTCGCACATTTCGCAGGAACATCCTGGCTTTTTTGGCAGGTATGGGTGGAATGTTCTTCTGCACATTTCAGACATTTAGGGGTGAGGTTGCAGTTTCGTGCTGCATGACCCCACCCCTGGCATCTCCTACATTGTGTCAGTGAATCACTCTTCCGAATTTCCCAGTCCACGTGAATTTTCTTCAGTGTTTTTATCTGTTTCTTCAACATTACGAGTCTAATTTCCGCATTCGTAATTACGAGATACAAAGGTCTTGTCGTTTTCCTCATTCTGTATATGTTCATGGTTTCGAGGTTATGTTCATCTCGAAGCCATTTTCCTATTTCTTCGATTTTTGTCCGTTATCTAGCCCTTTTAATATGAAGGCGTGTTGCTTCTCCTTGCTGTTTGTGAAGGTGTTGATTTTGTCAAAGTCTTGTATATTTTCTGTGTGAACAATAGTATTATTCTGCGTATACCTAATATTCACGCTTTTGGTGCATAGCTTGTCTAATTTCTTATGCTCTTTTTCGCTTAATATTAGTATTACTGGCGGAATAGTGGCTCGGCTTTGCATTATCTGTTTTGCTTGGCTTTGCGTTTTTCCCGTTTTTTCCTGTCTAGTTGGTTTTTCCTCTCTTTAGCCGTTTTTTCAAAAGCTATTTTTCTTTTTTCCAATTAATCCTTTTTGGCTTCATTTCCCTCTGCTGTACCTGGGTTTGCATCACTCTCATTGCCGGATTCGGATGAGGTTGAGTCACCCTGTACGTCAACTGGTTCGTTCATAACAATTACGATTGGGAAGATGCGTAATGTTCCTTCCTCTGTATTTTTCCCCTTTCTCTCCTTCGGGGTTTTTTCCACTTTTCCATGTGGTTTTTCGATTATTTTCGGACCTATGTTCCTCTCTCCTCCCGTTATATGTGGGGGTGTGAAGGTTTGGCCCATGTATGTACCCTGGTTGCTCCAGTTACTTTCTCCAGACATTAGTTCGTCGTCCGACGATGCTAAATAATTGAAGTACTCGTATTATCTGGTATGGTATATACATCTTCATCTTTGTCTGTTTCCAATCGAGGGGATGTCACTTCCAAACTTGGTGTTCGTTTGTCTGTTTTTCCCTCGTTTCCCAATTTTCCATCCATTGTGGATTTCTTTGCATTTGCGAGCTTTTGAAGCTCTCTCTCTCTGTTTTTCCCATCTCGATACCGTTCGTCTTCGGCCTTTTGCTCTCTGTAATATTGGTGGTCTCTTTCCACTATTAGTTGTAGCTCAGTTTTCTCTATGGGTTCCTCTACGACCTTACTTTGGATTTTCGGTGGCGTTTGTGCTGTCCCCTTCTTTTCTATGTCCTCGTTCTTCTCGATGAAATAGTCGACTAAAGTTTCCTTCATCGACCTTTTTACTGTGTATGTCTTATGTTCTTCGCAATATTTTTTCCCCATTCTAGCAAATTTCTTCCATAGTTTTGGGTATTTCTTCCCTAATATACGATTGGCTGTTTGGAGCTCAGTATTATATTCTTCGATTATTATAGATGGCTGATATTCGTCCTTTTGTATCGACTCCCAATACATGCGGAACATATCTCCTAATCTAATCGCTCTGTATAGATGTTCAATCTTTTTAATTTTTTCCCGTAGGTTTTTGTCCTTGATATTGTCGAGTATGGAATCGTACTTGACTGTGAAATAGTGATTTCCAAAGTTTCTTCCGAAGTCTTCGGAATTTTCTATTTTCATCATTTTTTGGGTTATATACTTTATTACCTCATTGCTTGTTGAGCTAAGGTCTTCCTTTGGCGTTCTCTCTTCATTCTTGAGTGATGTGTAGAATTTTTTCAGTTCTCCCACCAACTCATTCGGAAGTCCGATTATTTTATAATCAAGCGAAGATTCCATTTCTAATTATGAAATTTCGATTGTTTAATTTGTATTATTTCCCAAAATCCGTATCCTTTCAATATTACTTTACTAAGTATACGGACATGGGATATTATTTTCGTTCTTTGTTTCCTCTACTAGTTTCTATTTACAGTTTTTATTTATAGTTCCTCCTTATGGGATTGGTATTTCTATGCTGATTTTCCCGAAGATTGGAAGTGAGGTCCGTCTCTCTTCTTTTCAATTCAATTGCTTGGATTATTCACTTTTCTATACGTACAATTTGTACTTTCAGGCTTTATTAGGGGGTTCTTAGTCCCTTGTAACTTGGGAATTTGGCCTTTTCAAGCCGATTTTCCCTGTTTTCCCTGTTTCCTTATATGTATGGCTATAGAAATTTCTGGGATTGCGGCGGCATCATCCCTTAATCTATATATACAAATATTTACATGATTTACTGTCGAGAAATGCTTGATTCCTGACTTATTCTGGGAGTTATCAGTGGCACTGTTCACGCGCGAGTCCTGAATATCCTTGATCATCCACGCCCTTATTGAGTATAAGGGTTGAATTTTTTCCTTTAAAGGTCCGATTCTATTCAAAATTGGTAAGAGATTATGAATTTATTGTCAAAATTCATGAATTCAAGATGGCGGCTCCAAGATGGTGGAAAACTTTTGTGATAATTGACCGTTTCTATCCAAAATTAGTATGTTGGGGTCTTTGGGGACGGAGATTATGGATTTAGTGGAAAATCATTGATTTTTTGTTAGAATTCATAAACTGAATATGGCAGCTCCAGAATGGTGGACCATTTCATTGAAAAACTAGATAGTTCATAACTCACAGGAAAATGGTCTCATAATGACGATCCATAAAAAAAAACGCACTCACTAAAAAGCACAAAATTAAATTATTAATAAAAAACACCGTTTTAAAGACAAGCTTTTATTCGAATGTTTGTATTCGAACTGAGAAGTTTGCGCGACAAGCTCTTGAATCTATAACTCACGGAATAATTTACGTCGCACATCCAAAGCAATTATTTTTTACTTTTCAGCGCATTTGAATGAAAGCTTGTCTTCAAAAAGTTTTTTTTTATTCATTATATTATTCATTCATACACTGAGGATGGCCGTAAGACAAAAGCACTTCGCTTCAATGAATTAATTATAGATGAAATACACAATGAAAGTTTCGATTTGAAATATTTTTTCTTGGACCAAACCACATTATTCAACAAATTGTACATTTCACACAAAACTTCGGAATGTTTTTTGTCAAACACTGTTATTTGGTTGGACTCATTCGTTACTGCCATTTCATGTATCAAAGCGGTTGCGAATTGATTTTTTTTTTATATAGAGGAGAAGAAATCACGATCTTTCAAATATGAAGAAGTCTTATGAACCCCAAATATGATCTCGAATAGGATCAAAGCAATACAATGAAATAATGAAGAAATTTTTCCATGGAACTTCTTTATTGCTATCATCATAAATATTTTCTCAAGGTGGAAGTATTTTTTTTTATGTTCTGGTTTCCACGAGAAGGGATATCCTGTAATGTTCAGAGAACATCGTGGGAACCAAGGGAAAGAAGGTAGGAGTTGGTGTTCTTCTTAAGTTTCTGGAGGTTGTATGCCTCGGGGAACACCTCCCTAGGCAATGAGTTCCAAAGCCTCGCTGTTCGTTGGATGAACGAGTCTTTGGGAAGTGATGTTCTGCAGGTCTCCGAAGTGACCACGAAGGGGTGTGATGACTGAACTTGACGGGTTAGTCTCGAAGAGACTGCCAAAGCAGGAACGATTGTTGATATTTCAGAAGAGCATCGCCCATGAAAATATCTATAAAATAGAGACAAATCGCCAACTTTTCTACGGTGTTCCAGACAAGTGAGCGAGTTTGTAAGCGAGGCATCACCGACGAGACGAATTGCCCTTTTTTGGACAGAATCCAATAGCCTCAGGATATGTTTAGGTGCCGCGCTCCAAATATGGGAACAGTATTCCAGGACAGGTCGGATCTGTGCCTTATAGATCATAAGCAGCTGGGTGGGGGTGAAATAGCTCTTGGCACGAAACAAAAAACCAAGTTTTTGGGATGCACTTTTGGCAATGGACCTCACGTGATTTCCCAGGAAAGGTTATTGCTGATAGTAATACCAAGCATCGATATGGATGACTTCAGTGGTATGGTTACTCCTGACAAAGTTATGTTAGGCACAGTGAGATCGGCTTTTCTAGAGAAAAGACATGCTTGTGTTTTGTTTGCATTGAATTCTACCAAGTTATTAGATCCCCACTCGAGAATTGTTGCTAAGTCCATATTTATATTATTAACATTTCTTCCTCGTTCATTTCTGGTTTCACGGGCTGATATAGAGGCCCTGGAAGAGAAAGCGGTATGGAGGGTACTATCATCGGCAAAGCTGTGTACTGGACATGAAGTTGCTTTCAACAGGTCGTTGATGTGAAGTAGAAATAGTGTTGGTGCGAGAATAGATCCTTGCGGAACACCAGCATTTATGAGTAGAGTGTCAGATGAAACTCCATCGACCACTACATGGAGAGACCTGTTTGAGAGAAAACTAGCAAGCAGAGAACACAGCTGAGGGGGCAAGCCATAAGACGGAAGCTTGGCGAGGAGTCCCTGGTGCCAAACTCGATCGAACGCCTTGGAGATATCTAATGCCACAGCTAAAGTTTCTCCATACTTTTCAATAGATAGCTGCCATATATGTGAGACGTAAGCGAGCAGGTCACCAGTTGATCTTTGATGGCGGAAGCCATATTGCCTATCGTTGACAATTCCTGAGTCTTCCAGATATTTCATGAGCTCGATGTTGATGGCTTTTTCCATGACCTTTGAAATAATAGATAGCAGTGCGATAGGTCTGTAGTTCTAGGTAGGGCCTTTTGCCTTTTTAGGGACTGGCTGTACTCTTGCAATTTTCCAATTGGACGGAAATACCCCCAAATTGTAAGAGTGGTTGAACAACTTGCAAAGAACAGGTGTTAGTTCGGGGCACATTTCTTGAGAACAATCGGCGGATTCCGTCAGATCCACAGGCTTTGTTGGTGTTGAGACCCAGCAAAATCTTTCTGATAGTACGTTGGCGAAAGGTGATCTCGGGCATGTGACTGTCAATAGGTGTAATGTTCGGGGGTTGTTTTCCCGATGAATCCAGAGTGGAATTTCCAGCGAATAGGTGCGCAAAGATATTGGCTTTTTCCTGGGCAGTCGTTGCTAGTGTTCCATCTTCTTTGGTTAGAGGAGGAAATGAGCTGGAAGTGAAGTTTCTTCCCACAGCTTTGGCGAAAGACCAAAATGAACCGGATCCGTTAGGACATTCAGCAAGTTTTGATCTTATTTTAGCATTGTGGGCATCTTTTGAGCATTCTATTGTCTCTTTGCATATGCCTCTAGCCTCGACATATGCTGCTCTGGTCTCAGGGCCCGGATTTTTTAGCCATCGATGGTATGCTGCCTGTTTGGAAGCCACAGCTCTAGAGCAGTTTCTGTTAAACCAGGTCTTATCGGATGATGTTCTTCTTTCGGTATTCGGTATGTAAGTTTGCATCCCCAACATGATGATTTCAGAAATTGCCTCAGCACATTGTGTTGGATCTACTGAAGAGAAACAAACTCTCTTCCATGGAAACGCTGAGAAAAACATAAGAAGACCGTCCCAGTCGGCCGAATTGTAATGCCACATGAGACGGGGTGGTATTGTGCAGCTCGATGGTAAATGGAAAGAGCATGTTGTGGAGATGAGGGTGTGATCAGAGTTTCCAAGTGGGGCACAAACTTCTATTCTATACGGGTCAGGATTGGTGGTGAGGAAAAGATCTAGTGTATTGGCAGACTGGTTGTTGACATCAGGGATGCGGGTTGGTAGCTCGACCAGTTGTTCTAGACCATGAGTGATGGCGAAGGCCTCGGCTTGACGACCCGCATCATCTGTTTTGTTAGAGAATTTGAGCCAGGCAGCGTTATGTACATTAAAGTCTCCCATGATTATGGTTTCAGCTGTTGGATGGTTCTCCTGAATGTAGTCCAGTTTGAGTGATAAAAACTCAAAGAGGTCGTTATATGAAGGTTCATTAGGTGATAGGTAAAGGCAGCAGAGGAACTTAGTCAGTTTGGTATCAGATAGCTTGAACCACATCACATCAAAGTCTTTCGGTTCCAAACTCTCTTCACGCTGGCATGAGAGGTTAGCCTTAGCGTAAAGGCAGACTCCACCTTTGAACCTGAATCGAGAATGGAGTTCGTAACCAGGACAAAGCATATGGACCTTGTTGGTGGACGAATTTACTTGTGTTTCTGTTAGAGCCAGAATATCCGGTTTTTTCGTCTGTAGGTGATGGTGGACGCCATTGATGTTCTTGTTGAGTCCGCGGATGTTGCAAAAATTAATCTTTAATGTTGAGTCCCCTCGAGTACCTCTCGCCCGGAAATCCGAATGGAGAGGTATTTTGCTTCCGGAGTGTTTTACTCTAGGAGACTTCATCATTGCTCTAGGAGACTTCATCATTATTACTATGTATGGAAAATAAAATTTCTCAATCTGAGGAAAAAACGGATGGAATCATACAAAATATGTGGAAAAGTATCGAACAAATATTTTCAGGAAAATATGCTCACAAACTTCAGAATGTTATCGTTACTTCACTGGAAATCGGAACAGAATAATCTCGATATTAAACAAGATTTTACATGATATTCCACTTTGATGATATCGTTATTGGCCTACTGAAATATTCTCGATTATAACTTTGGACGTAGTCATGATATAATCAAGGGTTATGGCGTTTCGAAATGGTTATTCTAGTGCGAAACTTTTAATGCGGGAAACTTTTGGTAAACAAAAAATGCTTATATTCCGAAAGTAGACAGAGGATGGTGGAGTTTACAAGATTATAAGTATCTCAAAATAATTTTTTCAGAATTTCAGTCGTTAACTCTGACTGAATTATTTCGTTCTACATTTCTTGTCATTATTTTTCTATTTCGATAGAGTCTTACGGGTCCATTAATTTTCTCTCGACAGATTCTCATCATATATTCTTCTTGAAACTTAAGGATACTATTTTCGACAGCAGCTCATCAAACATTCTGCTTGAAATTGAAGATAACTTTTCGCCGAATTGTTGAGATAATCTTCAACTATGCACTGCTTCCGAATCCACAGACATTTCACTTACTAGTAAATGTTTCGATATTATCCAAAAAAGTGGACAAGGTAGCTGAAGCTATTTTTCGGAGCATACAAATTGTTTCGTGTATACAGAGGGAACTAAATATTCACTTCTTCAGAATGCCCTTTATATAATTAAATTTCCGGATTTTACTTATAATTTTCAATCTGTATTAAGTTTATTCATTCCTAAAATCGACCTTTCTGGGTTATTCTATATTTCGTAATTTGCACTTACCTGAAAAATATTAGTGAGAAAACTTTTATAATCTATTCACGAAACGGATGGATATAAAGAAATGCAAAACTATTACAGAGGATGTGATTTTGGTTTATTTGGCACGAAAATCAGTGTACTCTACGCTAAAAAATACCATTTTAGTAAAGAACATTTAGATTTTTTAAAGCTACCCAATCCTGAAAATTACACAGGCCATTGCTTCCGTCGAACTTCGACAGATATTATTTGGTGATAATGGTGGAAATATATCTAATTCAAAGAGACACGGTGGCTGGAAGTCTACCAATGTCGCTGGAAGATATGTAGACAATTCCCTCAAAAAATTTAGATTTTCAAGACCATTCAAAAATTATCACATGAAAACAATCGACATGAATCGAATACCTTACGTGTTCTGGCTTCAAAAACAAACATTCAAATATACCAAGCATCCCAAACAAATTGAATCCCTTTATTATTAGCAACTGTTCGAATATAAATATTAATATGAACAAGAATGAGAATAATCCCAATTGTGTTCTACAAATTAATATTAAAAGGAAAACGTGCTTCATTGATTCGTTATTCCACATGGTTGCCGAACAAATAGTGTGAGCAATACGCCCAGTAACTGTTTTTTTGTACTTGTTACGTAAATCAGTATTATGCCGGGTTTCATAGTGTGAAATATCAATAACAATGATGATAACACGTTTATTTCTCGAAATGAATATATGACATTGAAAAAAATTATTGACTGACAGAAATTAATGGGAAATTTCTGTTGTTGAGACTATGAAGTAATCGATACTTTTCATATTGAATATACTAATTTCCATAACAAGCCTCTGAATATTCATACGCTCATCGATCACTTTTTTCTCATTCAATCATGCATTTGGGACTCCAGTTAAAGGATTATTGATATCCCTGAGAATATACCGCATGATGGTCACATATTGAATTCCATCTCCAAAAAGGATATTAGGAAAGTACGGCGATAAATTCAGCTTCTAGCCAGAAAATGAACACTTGTGCTTTTCGAGCCATAAAAACTTTCCACTTCATTGGTTTCATTATTTACCGAAATACTATATGGAGTGTGTAATTTGTATTCAGAAGAAGCAAGCTTCACTGGCGTTCTCCGGAGGTTTTTTTCCACTTCAATCCACTGAAACGTTTCATTATGTGAATGAAGGTGAATGATGCATTCCGGATTTAGGTATGAATATTTTTGGAAAATTTTTCGAATCGAATCTAAAAAAAAAACAACAACGGGAAAGGGAGTGGAGTTAACTTTTCTCTTATGATAGCAGATTATCTTTCCAAAATTTCTCAGCCAGTTCTGCAAGTTTTATCGCGAGAGCATTATATTTTTTCAACATGGTTTCTTGAAAAGTGAAAAATGAAAACTAAGATAAATAGTTTCCAAGTTATGATATTTTGAAAGTCGTTTGTTAAATTTATAAAATATGGGTAGGTTGAAAACTTTGATTTTATGATAGCAAGGTGTCAGACATGTTTTGACGACAGTTGATTACCGCAAGTAAATGTTTGGTGTAGAACAGTTAACTATTCTATGTTTTTGATCAATAGTCTAATCAACAAGTTCAAAAACGTGTTAAATAGATATAAAGCTCCTAAAAATATGAGCGATAGCTCATTCGATTCGGAATGACGTCTAGAAAAATGTTTATCAAGGGTTTATTAGCACGTAAAAAGTTGCGATTGTTATTAACAAAATAAGATTAAAAAAATAAGGTATTTCGTTTTTCGTTAATAATTTCTAAAATAATGATATTTAAGGAATTATGAAAAGAGATCCTGAAAGAATAGGAACTCTATCTCCATTATTTATAAATTTTTTTAACGCTGAAAATAGGGCTCCGCGAGGTCGTTACGGTATAGGCGCACCGTCTAAAAAGTCGCGATATCACATAAAATATTTTTTTTATAGTATTAAATAACAACTAAAAAATTTGAATAGATAATGGTGTAATCTAGACACTTGAACGAAAAAAACCTCGGTAAAAAATTTTCATGTCGATTTTTCAAAGAGTTACACCATTGTTAATTAACAATTTTTTTTCCAATCTCTGTTTTTATAAATTACGACATAAAAGTTTAAATAATTGGTCTATAAAATTTTCGCTCCGTGGAGCTCTTTTCATTCAGGTACTTGATGGATCAATGCAAAAAAAAAATATTAAAGTTTATTATTTTGTTAACTATAATTTTTTTAAATTAACAAAAAATGAAATTTCTAAAAAAATGTATCAAAAAATTTTTCAGTAATATCTTATTATTGCTGTTTTCGCATCTAATATAGGTATCAATAAACATTGGAGAAACATTTTTCACGTCATATGTTAAGAAATTGTTTATAAACAAACCGTAGCTGTATCTATATTATTTAACAAGTTATAAGCTATGAAATTTCAAAAAATATAAAAAAAATCTAAAATTTTTATAAACAAATGCTTATAACAACTGATAAACAATGGTTACAGAATCAATTTTGAATTCATTTTGAAGATAAATGAATCTTTCATAAAAATGTTTCGGATGTCCTTTACCGTATCTCCTATAGAACAATTTATAACTTGACAAATTATGGAACGGCTGTAATTTCATTATCATATAATATGTAACAATGCTGTAAAAAATACAAAAAAAAAATTTTCTATACTTTGTTATACATAGTTGTTTTTGTTATTCTTTGAAGTTTTCGAAAAAAAATATAACGGTTAATATTATTCGTTTATAACAAATTGTTAAGTTGATAAACAATGAAATTATTTATAAAAAAAAAATATTTCTCTGTTAATTCATTGGAAAAGGTCAATGATATTTTTAAGGATAAAATAATTTTTTAACTAATTATTCAAACAATTGAAATATAAAAAAAACGATCATAAACAAAAAAAAAATTATTTGAGAAATTTTTTTTTTCAATCATAATTTTACCTATGCAATAAGATGGTGGATAATTTTTTTTAAAAATCCCAAAATAGTTTTGTTTTCCAATTTTAATTATTACCTATATTAGATGCAAAAACAGCAATAATAAGATATTACTGGAAAAAAAAAATTTTTGATAACATTTTTTAGAAATTTAATTTTTTGTTCATTTAAAAAAAATGTAATTAACAAAATAATGAACTTTAATTAAAAAAAATTGATTGCTTTATTAAGTACCTGAATGAAAAGAGCTCAACGAATCGAAAATTCCATAGACCAATTATTTAAACTTTTATGTCGTAATTTTTTTTCATAATTCCTTAAATATCTTTATTTTAGAAATTATTAACGAAAAACGAAATATCTTTTTTTTTAAATCTTATTTTGTTAATAACAATCGCAATTTTTTACGTGCTGATAAACCCTTAAAAAACATTTTTCTAGACGTAATTCCGAATCGAATGAGCTATCGCTCATATTTTTAGGAGCTTTATATCTATTTAACACGTTTTTGAACTTGATTAGACTACAAGTGGACCCAAACTAATGGCGCCCGATTTGTGTCGTATGATTATAATATAAAAGTACCCAGGTACAGAAAATTTTCAATCGACGAACTATTGTGTTCCGAGTCAGTGAGCTTTTGATTATCAAGTTGCCCATTCCATTTTTACAAACTTTTATTTAGTTTCATTTTACGATGTGTGTAATCAAATCTTACACGTTAAATTTGACCCACTCCTAGTTGTCCGATTAACGTGAAATTTGGCAGGTGATCATAGTTCCCGTGACAATACATTATGAAACTTTGTTAGAGAATAAACAAAATGGCGGCTCCAAGATGACGGACGAGATTTGTGTTTGTGGTCTGAATCGATTCAAAATTGGTATGTGGGGGTTTTTGGGGTCGGAGAGTATGAATTTATTGTCAAAATTCATTAATTTAAGATGGAGGAAGAGTTTTGTAATTATGGTCCGATTCTGTTCAAAATTGGTATGTGGGGGTTTTCGGGGTCGGAGATTATGTTTTTTTGTCAAAATTCATAAAATAAAAATGGTGGTTCCAAGATGGTGGACAATCTCTGTGACTATAATAATAATAATATTTATTTCCAAAGGGAATTTACACGGTGTAATACAACAGGAAACCGGAAAATAAACATGATAAATCACTGAAGCTAGAAGCTTGTATGTGATAATTAATATAATAAAATCTAACAATTATTATGCATGCATATTATTTAAAAACACCAATTAGTAAAATAAATAAGTAACGAACATAACATATACACTTGCATTTCATATAAATAATAATTAATTTTTGGTTATGTAGAGTTCACATTTTACAGTTTTGTTGTGTAGTCGTAGATCGGGTATGGTCAGATCCTACTCAAAATTACTTTGTAAAGGTTCAGCGATTATGAGTTTTTTGTTTTGTTTTTGTTAATCTGCAGATGGTCTCCTCATTGAATAACTAGATATCTCAGAACTTACAGGAAAAAGACCTCATATTAATGATGCTTTGACGAAAGGCATAGATCAAGGCGTGTTTACTGAAAAAACATAAAATAAAATAAATAATGAAAAACCTTTTCAAAGGCAAGCTAGTTAAAATGCGCTAAAAAGTAAAAAATAAGTGCTTTGGACGTGTGAGGTAGGCTATTCCATGAGCTATAGATTCAGAAGGCTTTTGTATCCGATCAGAAAACTTTGCGCGACAATTTCTTGAGTCTATAACCCACGAAATAACCTACGTCACACATCCAAAGCTATTATTTTTTACTTTTCATGGCATTTGATTAAAAGCTTGTCTTAAAAAATATTTTTCATCAATCATTCCCCTCATTAATTACTCTACTTGTTACTTATTATGGATTTTGTGCTCACATATAATTTTTTTTAATAAAATTCCCAATAAAAACCTATCAAAATAATTTTTTTTCAATATTTTAACTGGGATTTAATTCATTCAGTTGAACACTTTTAATTATTTATTAATTTTAAATTCAATGGTTTCTCAATCTCATCATAATTAATTGTTATATCCGGAAAGTAATTATGAAAGTAATTATTAATTCCAGTTTTCACGTACTTGTGATTAAATTATTATAATTCCCATTTATAAGACATGTACTTTATAATTGTAATGAGTTGCTTTTTTGAAAAGGTAATTACCCAGCTCTGGCCTGGGAAACTTCTATTCAATAACCTAGATATTCATACTATGGTTGAGAAATTTTACCAAATTATTGACAACTCTTTTGCAATCTTTATTCCTAGGAAGAAAAGTAAACCAACAACTTATCCAAAATGGTATACCAAAGAGCTGAAAGTACTTATAACTGAAAAAAAGGAGGCTCACGCAAATTATGAATCAACTCGTTCAGATCAAGATTATCTAATATTTTCCAATCTGAGATCTCAATGCAAAGATCTTATGAAATTTTGTCATGATACTTATACAGCAAATATTGATGACCAAATAATCAGTAATTCAAAATATTTTTGGAATTATATAAACTCATTGAGAAAAAATCATGGATTTCCAAATAATATGCATCTTAATGATCAAATAGCTGATACAGGGAAAAATATTGTTGATCTTTTTGCCGAAAATTTTTCAGAGGTTTATGTTAGAGAAGGATTGGGTTTAGATGCTATCATGAACGAATCAGAGGCATCAGCAGTTGATATTCCATTCATAACATTCAGCATTGAGGAAGTATTCGAGGGGTTGAATTCATTAAAAGATAACTTGAGTTGTGGGCCAGACGGGATCCCTGCTTATTTCCTTGAAAGATGTGTTTATTCACTAACTACGCCATTGTGTGAAATATTCAATTTATCATTGAAGCTTGGAATATTTCCCTGCCAATGGAAGAATAGTTATGTCACCCCCATTTTCAAAAGTGGCAAAAAGGATGACATAAAAAACTATCGACAGATTAGTAAACTTTCAGCCATTCCAAAACATTTTGAATTTTTACTTGTGCACTACTTTTCGTGGCATTGCAAAAATTTGCTGAATGAAAATCAACATGGATTTGCTACAGGTAGATCAACAACATCAAATTTATTAGTATATCAACAAGATATTGTCAGAGCCCTAGAAAAAGGTCTTCAAATTGATACAATTTATACTGATTTTAGTAAGGCCTTTGATAGGGTCAACCACGGTTTGTTGATTATTAAACTTCAAGAAACAGGTTTTCCAACATGGTTAACATGTTGGTTAAATAGCTATTTAACTGATAGAAAACAGTTGGTAAAAATTCAAAACCACATTTCCAGTGATATTCATGTTACATCTGGTGTCCCGCAGGGATCACATCTGGGTCCACTTCTCTTCAATATTTTCATCAATGATATTGCCCTTAATTTTTGCCACTGTAAATACCTTCTCTTCGCCGACGACCTCAAAATTTATATGCCAATCAACTCCGACATGGACTGTGAAAACCTTCAATCTGATTTGAACGCATTGATCAATTGGTCACAAAATAATGGGATGTCACTCAATGTTGACAAGTGCTATTGAATTTCATTTTCTAGGTCCAATAATCCTATTCAATTCGATTATCAAATTGAAAACAGCCTTAAACGGGTTTTTGAAATTCGCGATTTAGGAGTTATATTTCCAATTAAATTTTTTTAAATCTTTTCAATTATTAGGTTTCATTTCTAGAAATACTGAAAAACTATCTGTTATGGCCTTTAGAACGTTATATCTATCATTGGTATATTCGGTTATTCAATACGCCTCACCAGTGTGGTCACCGCATATTATTAAACTCACATCGGTCAAATAGAAAGAGTGCATAGAAAATTTCTAAGGTGTATGGCATTTGAAATGAATCTGCAACAAGGTGAACACGATTATATGCAAGTTATACTAAATTTGAATATTACCAGCTTGGAAAGTAGTAGAATAAGATCTGACTTGACTACTCTCCATAAGATACTATCAGGGGAGATAGATTGTCCTTCATTGCTCCATTTGATCTATTTTAGAGTTCCAAACAGACCTACTCGTAACTTGGACTTATTCCAAATTCCCTACCATCGCACAAATTATGGTTATCATGGTACGTTGTCACGTTTTGTTAGATTAGGTGATGAATATTGCAATAGAGGTTTGGAATTTACTGGAATAACATCAAATTCATTCAAAGTCAATTTAAAAAGATTGGTAGTATAGTGTCCGTCTATTACTGTAGTACCACTATAATTGTTCATTTTTGGTTTATATTTAGTATAATTATGTATCTATATTATATTTCATATGTAAAAAGGGGAAAACCCGTGTATAATAAATAAATAAAATAAAAAATCCAGAAGAAATACCAAATATGACTAGAGTATTCATCTTGATGTAGATTAAGCTATTGAGGACTGGATTTTTTCAGATTTGCGATTACTTCATACTTGTTTTGATGTTTTTTAAACAATTTGGACAGTGTGACCCAAAAAGTTAACAAACCGTTGAATTTGGATGTCTGGACTCGAAAAAATTGCAATTTCCCCCTTTTCATAATTGTATATGGTGTCTTCCGAACTGCAGTGAATTGGTTTCATTCACAGCAGTTTCAAAAATGTATAATCGCTCGATTTTTACTGGAAACCTTTCTTACATAGTTTTGACGAAACTCAATACTCACAGTATTGATTCCATCAAGGGTATGATAACGGGGAGAAATATTTTCAGGAAAACAAAAGAACTGCTCATCAAAACCATACTAGGATAAGGTGTTTGAGTTATGGCTACACCGTCTTCGATGTGTACCTTATTAAAAAATAATATTATACTTTAGAAACTCAAAAAAACACGCTTATATAGCAAAAAAGACCAAAAAGTAAAAAATAATAATTATAGTCATTGACCAAAAAATGTTCCTCTCATGTGCTTGATACCAGTTATTTTACTATCAAAGTAAGAGCACCCCATGCTTTTTTTACATAGGAGGAAATTTTTTAGTCAAAGACTTTATTCTTATTATTCCCAACTCTTTAGTACTTAATGCTGTAAAACCATGAATTTTTTGTTTTATTCAACAATAATTTTTCAGTCCATATTACCCCACGATTTTTAAGCATAGGAGAACATTTTTTGTTCAATGACTCTATTCTTATTATTTTTAACTTTTAAGTCCTAATTGCTATAAGCGTGTTTTTTTTAAATATTATTTTATTCATAACTTTTCATTCCATATTACTACAGAAGACTCAAAAAGACTACGGGA
Source organism: Gonioctena quinquepunctata (assembly GCA_018342105.1). Taxonomy (NCBI): domain Eukaryota; kingdom Metazoa; phylum Arthropoda; class Insecta; order Coleoptera; family Chrysomelidae; genus Gonioctena; species Gonioctena quinquepunctata. The sequence continues at coordinate 1,472,791 of JAFIRS010000061.1, read as the reverse complement.
GTAAAATGTCTTCGATTGATTCATCCACAGGGGATAGACGTTTTTACTCAATTTTGGTGAATGTTCTGAGATCATTCGTGCATTCGCCATATCTTGAATAATTTTTTTCTGAAAATCTTGGAGGGAATACCAGGTCATAGCTATGAGATTATTGTATTGTTTTCGGTTCTCAATATGTGTGCAAAAATTCAAATAGTTCGGACTTATGGAAATGGGTGAAAATTAATTTCAAAGATCCGTTACATACCATTCATAGATACATAGAGGAGAAGCTAATGAAACGTGTATAAAAATTACAGTAAAAAAACTAAGAAAACACACTCATACAGTGTTGTCATTTAAGAATGCAACATATGGGAATTTTTAAAATGAATTGCACAAACAAAATACAAATTTTACCGAAATTCTGTTCGATAATGATCCATAATTTCTCATGTCAATGAATTTGACCACCAGATGAATTGCGATTCTGTGAAAGTGCTAGCGACAGATTCAAATACATCTAAGAGAACATTCTTAGAGATGACTTTCATTTCCCAAAAAACCAATTGTATAAATACAAAAACAGATATAAACCATTTGAGTGAGATATACTTTTATTTATTGTCTTTAGATATCAATCAAAATTGACAACAATGTGATATCAAATAATTACCGCCACCTGGTAACATCAGTTGGTACTAATCTAACACTTTTTCCAAGTGTCGTTGGCTAAAATATAATTGCGGGATTTATTCCTAACCTGTCAGTATTTCCGAGAGCTGGGATAAACCTTAAAGAGTTACTCTTTCATAGCTGCTTACCCCAATATCCCTAGTTTTGTACCTAACTGGTCAGCAAATACTTCCTACACTATATATATATATATATATATATATATATATATATATATATATATATATATATATATAATGTTATGTTGTGAAATGTTGCAAAGTAATTAAACGTATAATTATCATTATTATTATTAGTTATTTTATTAGTATCGTTATTGCTATGTTGTTTTACAATTTTCTTCACCTTTTTCACTACTATAGAACCTTATACTATGCTCTAGTCGATACATGTCTGTGAAGAGAACATTCCTGAAGTAGTTCTGGTATCAAAAATCTATATCCAACGATACATCTAACAAAAATCCACGATTAAAAAAAATATCAAAATTGAAATTTATGGAAAATATTGAATTAAAGCAAGATCAAAGTATAGATAAGTTTCGAACATCCTGTATGACAATTCACATGAACATAAAACCCACCAATTGGATTCAAAAGAGTTTGTGTGGGGAAAGTATTGATATAGAATAAAATGTGAGGGCAGAAATTGAAAAAAATATATTATATATGAATCTGTGAATAGTATGTGAGAGTAAAGATTAGATATCATTCATAAAATCATTAACATTCATTAGAATAGCAAATAATTCGGTAGGAAGTGATACAAACTCGGAAATCTGTGAAAAATAAAAATTTGGTGATTGTTGCCATGGATCATGATAACAAGTTCTGGGAAGATTGAAAAAAGTTCGAGAAAGTGAAGCCACGTACTAAATTTGGAAAGAAGCTTTCACCCATAATATAAGAAAACCTGATATCAAATTGCCGAACGAGGAAGATTTCTTGAAAGGCTGATCAGAGGAAGCACATGGAAAATGAAAATTCCACTTACCTGGTCCAGAAAATAAACCTTGGAAGGAGTGCAGGTGAGCTGTCATTGACATCCCAGAAATACGTCCACAGGATTGAAAACGTCAACTGAAACGCAGCTACAAGGTATTCAATAACTGAACTCACCTAAGTGCAACTTTTCACATAAAACCAAGAACTTTAAGTGTTCTGAACCTCTGGTTATTTTGTTTTGGGCTGAACAATCATAAAGTTCCATACCCAAAAAACTGATAATACGTTCAAACTTTCTACATCAAATTTTCATCATCACAAACATCAAACTGCACTAATTTTTTGTCATTGTTCTGCTAGTATAAGGTAGTTATCGCAGAGTAGGGTATATTTAAGTTTTCATCTGAATAAAGTCAACTACTTTGATTATTCTCTGCAAACCTTTGTTTATTTTCCAATTTCTAACTTTATTTTTATCCACTGAACTTTTTTTATGATCGTGCCATAGCCGGCAACACCGATTACAGGAACCTGCTACTGAAGTAGTCATACATGTTCATAGGCGTACCTGACTGAGCTGGGATAAGGTAGAAGATGTTAAAAAAGAGACAAAGGTAACATTGCATAGCCGGAGTTTTTTATTTGTTATGATAGGGTTTCAGAATTATAATCCATGATAAAAATTCATAAAAATATACAAATTAAAAAACCTATAATCAACCCATCATACATATTTATTCTCGCTATTGATTCGATACAGTGCTTCTCAAAAGTCCCCTCCCCCCCTTTTATTTTTGGAACGATTCTACATAAACAAGTGAAATTTGGAAACTGAATATAAAAGGTTGTAAACTTTCCTACTAGTGATGATAGATGACGAAATCGTCAAAGATGACGACACAAGGCCATTGTGATCAATAATTTTAAATGGAACCCTACGGCAAGCGACACCTCTTTTAAAAGGTATCGGAAGAACCTATTCAATGATACTAATTTTGTTTGTGTTTACGGCTGTTTTGGCAACTCACTTTTAAGAAACGCAAAGTTGTGATGAATTAAATCAGTTAATACTAAAATTCCAAATTCAAGCTCCGCCTCTGGATAGTTGTCAAATAAGCTGACGTTTTTGGTAGTCTCCGTAATTCGACGTTTTTGCAATTGTCCAAGTTTTTGTACATTTAATAATTTGTGTATTGTTGATCGAACGTTCAACTGTTTTAGCAGCTTTTGGTACTTTTAATATTTTTGTACATTTTGATAATTTGTTGAACTGTTGTGAGCAGAACGTTTAAGTGCTTCAAGAAGCTTTAGGTGATAAAGTAGCAGCGAACCTAAATCTTGGTGAAACTCTCAATCGCCCCGTTTCGAGGACTTATTTGAGGGAGCTTCTTCGTAAGTTTGAAACAACGGGTAGTATTAATGATGCGAAACGATCTGGCAGACCACAAATTTCTGATGAGGAAAAAATTGATATTCTGGCAGAAGTAATGGTTAATCCTACTCCTTCAACAACTCACGTTGCATCTACCTGTGAAGTCAGTCGAAGTACAGTACACAGGATGTTGGAAAAAAACAAATTTCATCCATACAAATTGAAAATGGTTCATCAACTCTCAGACGACGACCCAGACCGAAGACAAGAATTTTGTGAAAATATGTAAACTAAAATTAACCAACAGCCAGACCATGTCAAAACAATTCGTTTTAGTGACGAAAGTACTTTCTTAATGGAAATGTGAAAACACAGAATGTGAGGTATTGGAGTGACGCAAATCCTCACCTGTTTCGTGAAACACATACCCAATTTCCCCAGAAGGTGAATGTTTGGGCAGGTATCCTGGGAAACCACATCGTTGGGCCTCTTCCTTTATATACTGATTTAACTGGTGAGGTTTATCTGGAGCTGTTGCAGAACGCAATAGAACCGTTAATCCTTGAAATTTTGGAAGATAATACAGATGAATCAGGTAATTTGGAAATAACATTCCACCAGGACGGTGCTCCTCCACACTATTACGGTGTAGTAAGACGGTATTTGGATGGGGAGTATCGTGGTAGATGGATTGGACGACGAGGTTCAACGGAATGGCCAGCTCGATCACCGGACCTCACACCTTTGGATTTTTTTCTGTGGAGGTACCTTGAATCGAAGGTCTACGCCACTGACAATATTGACGTTTTGAAACAACGTATTGTTGCAGAATATGAGGCTGTTTCCGCAGACACATTTGCAAAAGTACGAGAAGAGTTTGAAAATAGGATATTTCACTGTCAGGAAGTAAATGGAGGTCACTTCGAGCAATTTCTTTAAGTAGATACTGATTCTTAAATCTGTGATTAATATCATACTGAATGGAATTTAAATTTTAATGTTTACTAATGAGCCATTGAAACTGCCATAAACACAAACAAAATTAGTATCATTGAATAGGTTTTTTCGATACCTTTTGAAGGAGGTGTCTCTTGCCGTAGGGTTCCATTTAAAATTATTGGTCACAATGGCCTTGTGACGTCATCTTTGACGATTTCGTCATCTTTCATCACTAGTAGGGAAGTTTACAACCTTTTATATTCAGTTTCCAAATTTAATTTGTTTATATATAATCGTTCCAAAAATAAAAGGGGTGGAAGGGACTTTTGAGAAGCACTGCATATTGTATAATCAAATATTCGTCATTCTATATGTGTGGGTCTCTTTCGCTGCCGTCATCTATTTAACTGCAACGCCAAATTCTGTATCTGCATCATCCGTATAATTTCACACAGTCCGTGAAATGTTTCCGCTCGTAAATAACTCGGCATCTCCACCATTTATCTGGGCTCCGACAACAAGTCGCTCTCAAATTGTATTGCATTATCATCACATTTATAAAAATAGCGACCGCTAAAACGCGAAAAATTAAAAAAACAAAACCCAAGACTGGCTGCATTTATTCTTGTCAGCAGCGCGGGTGCAACGAATGCGTTTTTGATTGTTTATTTTCGGAATCAATTGAAGACACTCGGAATTAAAAATGGGTCGATAACGGTCGAGATAAAGAACTCATTGAGATTTGACTCTGAGGATCGATACTCTATTCGATTTTTACTATTTCTCTCATTATTTTTCAATCAATGAATTGGTTCAACATTCATAGACAGAATATTCTATAAGACTATGAGTGAATTTTTGTCGCATTGGTTCATGTTCGCTCCTCAGTCCTCATCTCATTGTAAACGACAAATCGTAACTCTGAGAAAGCTATCCTTATAATATTATAAAAAAATCGAATCATTCATTTTGTAAAACACCAAAAAAAAGAACAGCGACAAAAAATATATATTTAACCCAGTTACATGATATTTTCGAGTAGAATCAACTGAAACACTGCACAGTACAGCTGGGAGAGAAAAGTTAGCGTCTATATTTGGTGGTTTTTGGAATTACAGCCACATTCTCCCAAATCAAGTCGAGGGTTTTTTAAACCAAAAATTGACCAATGGGGCCACTGTACTCGCTTCCGATTCATTACCCTCAATTGCTTGTATTCGACCAGGAAACATTCTCCCTTCGTACGATACAATAACTGAATGTGTACTCTTTTGGCAAATTCACCGACTTTGGATGTGTATCCTATCATAAATAATTTTTTCATCTTGCCTTTGTGGTTCGAATGCCTTGACTGAGTCTCTCACATCATTACTTTATTTCTTGCATTCACTGACATTTTTTTGCATCTATTGCGTCCTTTCTCTGAAATAATTTTCTCCGGTTCTCTCCCTCTATTTATTTAATTGTTATCCCGTTCTACATGAAGATTCTCAATACTCAGAGCAGGTAGAGTTTATGTCTGTCAAACATGTTGTCTTGGGAATGCTCTTCAGCTACCTCATCGTTCCGCTTGTTATTGACATCATGGTGTTTCAGAGTAGTGAGCAATATTTTCAGATTTTCTGCAATGGCTAGTAGAGGGCCCATCATTTTCTACAATTTTCTTGGCAATCTTCAGCTTATTTGCAACTGAATTTTTAATATAACCTTCCGCAACAGTCGTCGACTTCCACCCAGCATGTCTTATAATGTTGATTATATCCTCGCCTGCATCTGCTAACATAGTTGCTGAGGAACGTCTGAAGCAGTGACCACTATATTCTTCCGCATTAGAGATACCTAGGTAAGGTGCTATTCTGAATGGTATTTGACCGAATGTATTTTTTCCGAAAACCTGTCTCGCACACTTGATATTTTTATAATACAAAAAAAACACTTTTGATCATTCTGATCTCGCAAGGAAGAATATTTTCTGTAGATATCCAAATAACTTGGCGATTTCTGTTCTTTATCGATTACATTAAATACTCGATCTATCTTCGTTTTGGTTTCTCGTATAGTTATGAGTAAGAATGTCTCGAAATCTTGAATGTCGTCCACTGTGATATTTGCCAATTTTTCGCGGCGACATGCTCCACAAATACCAAAAATCAGTGCTACCTACTATAAATTCTCAGATTAACATACTGAACATTGAGAAAACTTGAAATTAGAACTTACTTTCATCATAAGATACAGATCGTCTGGTGCTTCCCCCAAAAATAACTCGATTTCTTCTCTGCTTAGAATCTTCGATTTCTTTGGTTTATAACCATCAAATTTTCGTTTCAAAAAAGCTATCAATCTTGCGTATCTACTGATATTTATATTATTATGTACATTTGAAGTAGCTTTCAGCATGGAATAATATGACCACATGGTAGAGGGCTTACAATATTTAGATTTTTCCAGAAAATAGGCAAGAAGTACAGTCTCTGTGTATTTCTTATTTCTAACATTTTCCCGTTGCACCACCTCACGAATTCTTCATACACCTTGTCGTATATTTTCTTGGATTTACTTGGCAATAAACTCAATTTCGCATCCTCAGCTGCTTTACTTACAATTTTTACTTTACAATTCACACTTTCTTCGTCGCTTGAATCCATTTCAAAATCAGTAATAAATTATTTGTGATCACAAAAATTGACAGCAAATATGGCTACTAGCCTATATAATCTCATTTCGAAAAATTTCTTGAGTTGCCATGGTAACATTCATTCCATCACTTCTTGATTCATTCTGTTTCCGATATGATATGAATATACATCCTCACGGCAGCCTTGATGTATTTTTATCATGTTCTAAATATAAAGAGGTATCTATCTACATGACATCAAATATACCGGTCGTGCATAAAATTTTGTATGTATTTCAAGCGTAATTTGCTTTTATGGACCTAGGCGTGTTAATAGCCCTCGCTATCGCTCGGGCTATTACTCACACGCTGCGGTCCATAAGAGCATATTTTACGCCCTTGATACATAAATAACTATTTCGTCGCCCGCGTAACAACAGGCCCGCACGGGCAAGTCGGAACTTTATGGTCGTTTTCTTGAACTCAAGTTTTGATAATAGTGGAGTGTTATGGATGTTTACAGAGCGCGTACGTGTGTAAACTTTTTAGATATTTTAATTGAAATAAGAAGTACTATGACCACTGTAGAAAAAAGAATTCGATTATGATTATTTTTTGCCCGTTTTTATACTAATCAGAGATTATCAGTTGTACTTCCCGAGGTTTCCCAGCAATTATTTCCTCTGTATCAACTACCTTGATCTTCCTACTATACGATTTTGTAAAAACTAGCCCCAGAATCACTTGGTTTTAGGAAATTAGGGTGATGGAACGTTATGTATTTACTCCTTGTAACTTTTCGTTTCAGTTTTTATTTAAGGGTCAGCAAATGACTCGAAGGGAGTTATCCAATGTGATTCAGCGGCAAAATTCACCAAACATAAATAAAAACTGGATTTTGTAGACAGTCACCTACTGAATTATCATGACTATACAGAAGATGAAATTAAGGAAATCAAGCATAATTTTTCCCGTTTCGAGTCCGAAATATAATGTCGATGAACTGCGGTACACAAAACGGAAAAAGCATTCATAAAAAATAATACATATTACGATTCCCAAATTGATGGCCAATGAAAACAGTTGGTGAATCAAGTGAGAGATCAAAAAGAAAAAAACGGAAGAAATAGGGAGCTCTACAGATATAGATATAGAAGTACTTGCTTATGCTGCTCAGGTGCTGCAACTTCCGGAAAGAGAGACGCTGCCTACATAGTCAAAGAAAAAACTACCACCAAATCGAGCTAAAAGTATAACCAAGCATCTGCTATGCATCATCTTAAGGACAAATCAAACACTCAAATGTCACTCTCACAAGCACTTCCGATGCTTGTCAAAGCTGGTCTTTCCAGAGGCCAAAAACAAAATCATAAGAAGGGCTGGCAAGAAATTTTATCAAAACCTAGCCAGAAAATGTTCAAGGGTTCTTTGTAATCAAGATGTGCTCTACATATTACTGCTAAGCTAGGATCCATTATTAACTGGCATATTTTTTAAAAGAAACCAAAGATATGCTGCTTTCTACGGAACTACATGTAGCACAAGATACCGAAGGATGTGATGATGGGGAAAATTGGGGTGAATCTGAATTGGCCTCATACGAAGAAATCACATCTTCTGACTGATCTATTTTGTACATTTTTAATTTTTCTTATGTCATGTAATTAAAGGTAACGAAATTAAAAAAAAATTGCATATTATTCAATGTTAAAATAGTACCTATAACTAAAATTGCTATAAATTAGTTGGATAGTATACTTATAACCGATTAAACTACAAAAATAGTTTTAGCCGCCCAGATCATTAAAATACCCCACCGTGCAGCGGCACTAGTCAATGTCACCATCTTTTAACTTCGAAGTACAAATCATATCGCCATCATACCTACTGCTGAAAGTCACTGCCCATCTTTCTGAGTTGTTACTATAAGGGGACAGAATGAGACGCCATTTTGATATTGAAATGTCATATTGAAATGAAAGGAGAAACAAGTAGAATTCCCTATAATATCAATTACAGATCTGCCATTCTTCAAATTTAGATAAACATCTGAAATTTCCTTAGATTACTCCCAAAATGACACTTGAGAAGGTGTGTGAATGGAAAAATATCCTTAAATCTTATCTAAAATAATACAGTGGTCAAAATATGGAACCATTCAAAACAATGACCCATGCTTGAAAAACCAAGAACTCTAGTGCAAAATGTTATATTAGATTTTTTCAACAGCACTTTTCGAAGCTTGTAATCTGTCTGAATGGTTTCATTAAATAAATAATAGTTTAAAAACTAAAGAACACGCTTTAATAGAAAATGTACTAAAAAGTAGGAAATAATTTTAAATGAGTTTGAAATAAGAATACAGTGATTAACAACAAATTTATTTCATCGTAAAAAAGCGTGGGGTGCTTGATGTCAATTGTTGTTAATATTTCATGGACAGATATTGGTAAAAGTAGAATCATTATGAAAATATCTTAAAAAGCACCCCACGCTTGTTTACGATGAAATAAATTTGTTGTTAATCACTGTATTCTTATTTCAAACTCATTTAAAATTATTTTCTACTTTTAAGTACAGTTTTCTATTATAGCGTGTTCTTTAGTTTTCAAACACTTATTTATTTTCAACTCTTTAGTTTTGTTTTCTATTAAAGCGTGTTTTCCAGTTTTTCAAACTATTATTATCATTATTTAATATTTTTAACTATTATTCTCCAATTTTGAATAGAATCGGACCATAATCACAAAACTCGTCTGTCATTTTGGATCCGCCATTCCGAATCCTCCAATTTTGTCAAAATAATCATAATCTCCGACCCCAAAAACCCCCACATACCAATTTTGAATAGAATTGGACCATAATCACAAAACTCGTCCGCCATTTTGGAGCCGCCATCTGGAATTTTTCAATTTTCACAAAAATCATAATATTGGACCCCAAAAACCCCCACATACCAATGTTAAATAGAATCGGACCATAATCACAAAACTCGTCTACCATTTTGGATCCGCCATCTTGAATTTTTCAGTTATGACAAAATAATATTATTCTCTGACCTCGAAAACCCTCAGATACCAATTTTGAAGCGAATAGGACCATGATCACAAAATTCGTCCGCCATATCGGAGCCGCCATTTTGTTTTTTTTTTTTTTCAAACAAAAATTTCTCAATGCATTGTCCCCGGAATTATGTACACCTGCCAAATTCCAAATCAGTCGTACGTCTGGAAGTGGGTCAAAATCGCGCCAAAGGAGTCGGTTACAAACAAACATACGGTTACAAACATACCAGTGAAGCTAATATAAAGCGTGTAATAAAAACGTCTGTGAAACTTTGAGAACATTTATACAAAAAAATAAGCTTACCCAACCAACATATATTTATATTACGACCTCAAAGTATATATTTATTTTCTATGTTAATATGAGTGTGATTTGTATCAATTACGAAAATATTACGTTTTCTTAGTAAATCCGCAATGTCCATTTTCATAAATGAGTTCCTGCTTAAAATTCTTGTTCAAAATGGAAATATCAGTTGGATCGGAAATATCATATTTGACTGTTAGAGAGAAATAGAACACGAGAAAACGGTTGATTGGTAAGTTCAGTGCTCACCTGACGCTTGTGAAGTAATATTAGATTTTAGTTTCAGAAAGTTGGGGCATGGTGGTAACTTTTTACTGTACATTAGTGATGATGTTGGAAACAACTTATAAAAGTCACCAACCGTAAAGTATGTGCTTAATGGATCATTTAACAAATAACTTGCCAAATTACATTGTATATTGAATATTTTTAAAACAATTGAACAACGCATGGTGCCACTCACAAAAATTAAAAAATGTATATCAAAATGGTTTATAAAATTTTATATACATTGTCCGCCATAAACTTGGAACCATATGGAATTTTTTTTCATTAATAGTTTCTCATAAAATTTCATTCTTTATAAAAGTTGGTGCATTCAATTTGACGCATAGCCGTTATTATCAGTGGCGTCCGCTTGAACGGGAATTGGCCGTTATTCTAAATTCACTATAGAGTAATGTGACATTACTATGGAAAATATCGAATATTTTTATTGAAAAAAGTTCTTTGCAATTAGAAGATATTCCCAGTTATCCAGCTTAGTCAACCAATTACTAATTCCAATAATTGCTCAATGAGTTGGCCTCATAGAGAAATCAACCCATTAAGCAGTTATTGGAATTAGTAATTGGTGGACTAATTTTTCTACGAACAAACAAGCAAATGAATTAGATAAGGCGTAAAATTATGGCATCGAGTTGCGCAGTGACATTCTGATAATTTTTTTGAAGTAATTTAATGATCTTTGTTGATTGTTCGTTTGGCGCCGACTCAAAATTAGTTACCAACGTTAGTTTAGGAGCTTAGTTATTGAGACTTTTTTATTATTTTATTTTTTACTTTTCAGTTCCGTATTCCGTCGGTTTAATTTTTTGTTAAAAGTTTTTATTTTTCAATTTTTTGTGGCTGAAATCTACTAACTACTACCTGCTCGTTTTTTGATTACTTCCAGAATACTTACTCACCCACCTTACTTCAACTATTACCAGTTAAATAATATGATTATCTAATTTTACTATTTGTTGAAATGTGAATTATTTTGTATATCATTCCAACCTCTCATTGGATATAATGATTGTGACGGATGTAGGAGAACAAAAATAATGACATAAGCGATCTGTCATTGTCAACTATATATGTGTGCCAATGTTCACAAGTGAAAACTCAAATATTCCCCATTTTTCTACCCGTAAGGTTGGATAATTCCATTCGAAATCCAAATATGATCAACTATGAGGTATATGAAATAAGAATCATCCAAATCGAAGAACCCAGTACAAAGTTATGCCTGATAGAATCGGCTAACGGACCAGAATTCAGATGGGGAGTGATCAATATCCTTCATTTTGCTACCCTTAGGGGTAGATTTCATTTTTTCATCCAAATGGAATCAACTTCGAAGTACATTCTATCCACTGAAAAAAGAGTTATCGGAATCGGACGTCTCAGTGAAAAGTTATGCGTGATCATACATAAAAGAAAATATACGCGTCGAGATTACTAGAATATTTGGTTTGAATTTGGTCACATACACTTGGTAGGGTTACCAAATTCACATACGGTATAAACGTGGCCACTGGTTACGTTTATACCGTATGTAAATTTGGTAACCTTACCAAGTGTATGTGACCAAATACAAACCAAATGGTTTAGTAATCATTTATTTACATCGTGTTTTGTCGAATGATTAATTAACCAACTTGGTTCTGGTTTGGTATTTATTTAGTCAAGTAACCAAGAGAAAAGTTTGAAACTCTGTTAATTCGGAATTGTGTCATCTGTCAATCACAATGTTTGGATGTCAGTGTCCTCAGGCTCAGTCATTTTTAATTTCATTTGTTCAGCAGTTTCTGTAAAGGCCCTACGCAACATGTCTCCTTCAAGGCTCTTGTAAATGTCCTGGTGTTCAAATTTTTTGTCATCCAAAATTGATATAATTTTCTTGTCCAAAAATATTTGGAGAAGTCTGGTACACAACAAATTTCGGTACCAAACCAAGCTAGATACTTGACCAAGTGCACAGTTTATACCACACTGACTAACATAATTTGGTTGGAATATGATCATTAGTCAGCTTACCAAGACACGGTATAAACGTGGCCACTATATACTTTCTTCAATGCGTATACGTTTGACGTTGTGTTTGACGGGAAACGTCAACTTTGAATCAATATTGCGGTAATTAAACCCCATTAATTTATGGTGTTCGGAGTAAAACATTTCTGCTCGTGGTGAAGGCATGACATGATTCAGATAATCACCAGAAATAATGTAAATCTCGAGATCCGATATAATTAATAAAGTTGTAGGGTAATTACTTTCAGAGAGGGCGCATAAAGACCAGCCGAATATCCCGAAAGCGAAACTTTTCACTGTCTTTCCATTACAGAAATTAAAAGTCTAAGTACGATTAATTAAGAAGTTTCTAGTTACAAATCTCGGAGAGAAATAAGGAAGCTTCAACGTCCATTCTTCTGCTTCTTCATGTCGGAAAATTAGTTTTCAACGGCTTGGGATTTAATTTTATTTTCCGCGAAAAATCCCGCGTCATTAGAATAACGAACGAATTATCTCCGACAGGATAGTTGGGTTTATCATTTGGATAGTTCCATCCCATTCCGTGTTGGACGTTTGTGGTGGATTCGGGTTTTGAATAATTACTTTGTGTGGTTTTTGGATCAGTGGTGGCACGGAAAATGGTGGAAAAGTTTGATGTGAAACAATAGTCAAATGAAACTTTGGGGCACCCACCAATAACTTTCAACTTGAAAAATAAAAACTGACAAGATGATGACTTCTAGTGACCGCATATTGACATTAAAATTCTTGAAATTATTGATTTGTGATTCATTGTCTGGGATAACAATCGCTTTCTCTTCAAGTGATCTTAGTAAGGCTTCCAACTGTGTCTCCCATATTAGTCTATTGAAAAAACTAGAATTCCATGGCATAAGAGGTGTCCACCACTCGAAATGCTGAGATCTTATTCAGTTAACAGGATGTGTTTCTGCTAATGATGAGTTATCAGATATCAGACAGGTGAAGCATGAAGTACCACAGGGCTCAATTTTGGGCCCATTACATTTTATTATACAGGGTGTTATGTAATAAGTGTCCCATATTTTACAGGACGATTCCTCGGTTATTTATAAGGTGAAAAGTTCATAGAAGCATTGGTCCGCAAGGGCTTCATTTTTGATATTCGAGGTGTTGAAAATTTATTTTTATTTTGGTTTTTCGTGAATAATTTAAAGAAAAAATCGATATTTGGACGAAAATTGGTATTTGGATATTTTTCAATATGATAATTTCAAATTTGATCTTAGTTTGGCCTTTAATTATAGGAGGCGCCGCCTACAGGTCTTTGTCTCTTTGGAGAGTCACAACTTTGTAGTGCACGTATGTATCACATTTTCTACGGAGAAAATCGATTTCTTCATCATTTTTACGTGAAAATGTATGCTTTTCAAAAGTTGCTACAAGCAGCCGTTTTTGAGATATTTTGAATTAATCGATGCATTCAATCTTCTTCCCATTGATTCGCGAACTCTTTGGAAATTAAATTATCAAGTAGGCTAGTAAGTTTATTCCAATGTTTTTTTCGTGCTGTCATGTCAAAAATAATATCTTGATGCATAATTAAATAGTTGTATTCATTATCATTATGATTGTTTATTAAAAAATGGTTACCTTTACCAATGCAGAGTTTGCTGACATACATTTTACATACGGACTTGCTAAGAGAAATGCATATGAGGCTACACGTTTGTATCAGGAGCGTTATCCGAACCGCACAACTCCTACTTCAAAAACGTTTTCAAGAAAACATGCTCGGTTAAGGGAAACAGGAAGTTTTGAGAACGCTTGTCATCTGTCGAGTGCACATCGAACGGAAAAAACCTCAGAAACCGAGGAAGCAGTTCTAAATCTAGTATGAGAACACCCGAAAACGAGCTCCAGAAAAGTAGCGCTGACGTTAAACATTTCTCACGTTCTGGTATGCAAAATTTCCGGTACGCATCAACTTCTGTCGTTGGTTTCTCCAATGCCTTATTCAAAATCCTTTAATCGAAAATCAAATCCTGTTGACCGACGAAGCAGATTTCTCACAGAACGCTATACACAATTTTCACAACAATAATTTGTGGTCAGAAGCCCCATGCGATTCAGGAATCAAATTTCCAAGAACAGTTCTCTCTTAACGTGTGGCTAGGAAGCTTTGGAGATCATTTTATAGGTCCATTCTTCATTCCGGGAAGATTGAACGGAGAGAGATATGGCCATTTTCTTGAAAAAGATGGGCCTATTTTACTGGAAGATGTGCCACTTAGACTACGAAATGAAATCTGGTTAATGCATGACGGTGCCCCGGCACATTTCAGCATCCAAGCGCGAGAATTTCCATATAAAAATTTCGGCAACCGTTGGATAGGTTGGGGGGGCTCAACCATGGCCCCGTAGGTTACCAGACCTTAACAGTTTGGATTTTTTTCTGTGGGGCATCTAAAATCCTCAATTCACCAGACACCTATCCAGAAAGGAGGAGAATCAAGTCATCAAATAATTAACTCTTGTAGAACGATTCAAAATACTCCAGGAATTTTCCAAAGAGTGCTCGAATCAATGAGACGCAGATTGGAATCGTGCATACAGGCAGGATATGGACATTTCGAACATGTATTGAGATTTTAATTTAGATTTATATCTAGTGTTCCGTTGTTCATTGTTGTTTGAGAATTTGCGTTTGAAATGTTCCTATGTTTGAAATGTTCCTATGAAAAGATTTGCCATGACTGGTGATAGTGATGATTCCTCTACTTGTCGAAAAAAGACCACATAATATGAACGAAAGTGATGACAGCCGAAGACTACCTACCATATGGAGATCTATCTTGACCCACCAACAAATTAATCAACAACAAAATATCAACGGGCATGAAACATCGACGCTTCCAGAGAGTTCACCTAACACCCACGGCGATCTGGCAACGGCTTCCGGCCCTATATATAGCAGGGTACGAACGAGGGAGACCAATCGTGACGCTCGAGCGACGGCGATCTGGCAACAACGCATCCAACAACGACCTGTTCCGTACCCACATGGAACAGGGTACGAACGAAGGAAACCGATCCTGCACTATCGACTAACCGCCATTACAAATTGAGGAGCACAACACGAACATATCAGTCGAGTTCGAAACAATCGAATTTCTAGACACCACCTGAAGATGGCTGATGTGAATTTGACGAAACGTCGTTGATTCGTACCTTTTGGAGACCAATAATAAAGAACGCGGACAGAAACCCAAGAAACTCAACATATATATATATATATATATATATATATATATATATATATATATATATAAATATATATATTGTTATGTTTCAATAATTGTAAAGACAATTGTTGATATTTTGTCCCCCTTTGGGAATAACTTGATATGATATGTGTGATTGATAATTCTTTTATTTTTGCCCTGTATAATATATTGCAATGTAATAATAATTGCTAGCTAACGTCACTGTTTTCTCATCACGTTGCTGCCAATTGGTATTCCTTTTATTACCACGCCTAAACTCAGTTGGTACACCTTTCGTCTCAGATAGCCGGTTCAGGCAATAGAGCTACTGCTTGATGTCAAATTCAATCTATTCAATGTTTATAAGTACGATTGCAGATCATTGTGGAAAATAAACGAAAAGTATCGAAAAACAATTATTTCCTTTATTCAGGAAAACTTATATTCACCTGGCCTACGATAGATAACTTATGCTATGATCATTCTACAAATTTTCAAAGACAATCATGAGAAACGGTGATGAATAAAGTATACTTAACCTCACTTTTATTTTGAAGGTTGAAAAATTCTTTAATAGTTCATTATCAAAATGAAATAGAGTTCTTCTGATATGATACGAGTTATTTGTGAAGTTATTCAGTTTGTGATGTGCACTAGAAAAGTTTATACCTGACGCTAGAACTGTCGCTGTTACAATACACACCAAGAAATTGAATCCTCCTTCAATCTACTGCTCTCAGGCTCTCCAATACCAAAAAAGAAACCATACAAATCCAGAAATCAGCTTTGAAATAGTTTTATGAGTACATAAAAGGTTATTTTTGTTTGCTGCTATTTATTTTTATTGAAATTCTCTTGAAGTTGAGTTGGTTGGGTTCTAATAGAGAAACTACCTTATATTGATGAAGTTCTTGATTTTTTTTCCTAAAGTACGAACGTGGCGTTCTTTTCAAAAATTTTTTCAATCTCCCTCGAGGCTTTGTTTTCTATCCTCCTGGATACCATTTCTCCTTTTTCCATATCATTTGAATTTTCAAATTCGCGCACTTTGTTGTCACATTATCACTCTTTGGATTTATTTGTCAAAACTTATAAACTAAAATATTTTACTTTTCTTACAAACTATGTACAATATTTAATGATAATTGTCTCTGACACTTTACCGTTCTCATTTTCTCACAATTTCAGATCTTACATCTGACCATACTGTTACCTGATTGGCTATTGTCATCAAGAAGTTTGTTGTTCTCCCATTGGCAATTTTTAGTTAGATACAATTTCATATACTGTATGTTTCAAGCTTATAATTTTGTTGTTCACATTTTATTCAGGATGATTTTATGAATCTAGACTTTTTTGTTGTCTTTTGAACAATTATAGGTTGTACTCATCTTGACAATGTATAAAAATTATAGTATTTGTAAATTTTTATCTATCAATATTATACATAGGCTTCATAAAAGAAATAGAATCTCAAAATATATGTAAAAACAATTAAAATAAATTACTGGTCTTTCATAACATAACAACAATATATATATATATATATATATATATATATATATATATATAAAGCATTAAATTATAGATAGTGACACCTATAATCTGTGTGTTGAAGCTTAGACCTGTTATCGTGGAATTTTAATGACACGAAATTTCGTGCACATTAATAGGTCACCAACAGATGTCAGCATGAAGCAGCTGTTGGCGGATGGTGGGCTCTCTTGGATTCGTAACAAATTCCTCCTATTCTCGTTATTTGCTTTGCGTTACTCAGAACGCACTAGGAGTACGACTATTGGTGTCGTGGATTGGCCTATGCTGACATCTATTGGTGACCTTTTAATGTGCACGAAATTTCGTGTCATTAAAATTCCACGATAACAGGTCTGAGCTTCAACACACAGATTAAAGGTATCACCATCTATAATTTGATGCTTCTCACATTTCTGTACTTGCCGGTAGGGATTAACACGATGAGATATTTGATACGAGTTTGAAAGAGACCACAAGCCGTCCTGATGATTGGGAAACCATGAAACAGCTGTTGGCGGATGGTGGATTCGTAACAAATTTCTCTTATTCTCGTTATTTGTTTCGCGTTACTCAGAACGTACTGGGAATACGACTATTGGTGTCGTAGATTGGCCTATGCTGACATCTGTTGGTGACCTATTAATGTGCACGGAATTTCGTGTCATTAAAATTCCACGATAACAGGTCTAAGCTTCAACACACATATTATAGGTGTCACTATCTATAATTTGATGCTTTTCACATTTTTGTACTTGCCTCTAGGTATCAACACGATGAGATATTTGATACGAATGTGAAAGAGACCGCAAGCCGTCCTGATGATTGGGAAACCATGAAACAGCTGTTGGCGGATGGTGGGCTTTCTTGGATTCGTAACAAATTTCTCTTATTCTCGTTATATTGCAATGAGAATACAAGTTATTTGTTGTAATAAAATGCCCAGACTATTCAGTGAAGAGCGGTGTGGAGTTCTTGCTAGTTTCAAATTTTTGATGTTTCAAGCAAAGTTTCAGAAATTGTGAATTTGAATGGACGCCAGAATTTTTATTCAAACTAGGACAAAAATCCAAACTCCCTATTCAATAATGATTGCACATCAATTACCTTCCCTTCTGTAAATAACTACAACAATAAAACAAATACCAACTTATAACAATCTATTTACAAAATTTACATTTTCCAATTCCTCAACATTTGAATGCAAAATTTATTTTTAATTCCAATGTAAGAAAACTAATATTGTTTTGTTTGCTGAATCTGTCGATTTGTTCGATGTCGATGTACCTTGATTGTATTTTCTTTGTCTAGCACTTAGCTAGACTTTACGAAGTGGTTTGGCTCGCAATCAAGGGGTACTTATAGCTGCTGGGCGACCAATCAGGTGAACACAAGCATCAGCTTCTGGTCCATCGAGTGTGTTCTCAGCGATTTAACATGAAAAACAATATTGTTTGTGTCAGAATTTGATATACAAAAATTCTATTTATTGAAACTTGGAATATTCTCAATGCACTCCTCAACTGAGTATACAAATGAGTTATATCCAATACTGAAATTAAAGAATTATTTTTAATAATTCTTATGAATCAATAAAAATTGATCTTTGCTTTATATATGGTAAAGATGATTTTTTCTGTGATCTTGAGCAGCCAAGATAATTCGTTATCAAGAATTAAAAATCAGTATTTGGCACAATCAAATTTGTTGACTTTGATTTACGAAAATGAGTTCAATTTCAGCGATTTTCAAGAAAGGTATATGAGAATAAATGTTTGACCAGCCGTCAAATACTTCTTCAAAAAGGTTTCTAAAATTCAAAGAAAATTCCAAATTCCAAGTACCAAATTTATGCATGAAATATATATATATATATATATATATATATATATATATATATTATATATATATATATATATATATATATATATATATATATATATATATATATATATATATGATCACTTCAGTCACATCAAAATCACAGCTCGGTGATTATTGTCACCAAATATGGAACCATACCAAAGATATATAAAAACTCATGAAAAATATATATATATATATTTTTTTTTCTCCAACTATATCATACCAAATACAGCGTAGACGATATATATTTGTGAAACCCACATTAAATCTCAATAGAGCCTTGTCAGGACAAGCAATCCAACCTGATAAGACCGAACACCGATATTTCAATTCAATCGGACATACCACATGTGGCATTCCATAATTATAAAAAAATTCTTCAAAAATATATAGTGCAAGACACTGCTATTTTCAGTCAGATTGACCTAAATGAATCTAATTACTGTTCTCTCAAACAGAATGCGTAGATAACTTCAGATACTTCCTTTGTAAAAAATTATCTGACGTTCTCTTGAAAATTATTTGAATGTGACATATTTAAAATATCTTTGGTCCAAACATAATTCTCAATACGTACCTCCTTGACATCAAACACTATTCACTGATTTGAAATCATATTCGCAGAGGAAGGAACATGCTCTATTTAATAAATCATTTCAACATGACATATTCTACTCCATTAATTAATGGCCGACGAGCTTCCGGAAACCATATATCTTAATTGCCGAAAGATCAGAAAAAGGGACGAGAATCCCATGCACATCGCCTTAAATATCATCGTACTGTCAGATTCTTTGCGACAGTTCTTCTTCCCTAGCCGTAATGATTGTTCCATTACCCACGGTTAGATGTCGCTAAGATTTTCAATAGGGAAGTGAATGAAATGTAACAGATATATATATATATATATATATATATATATATATATATATATATATATATATATATATATATATATATATATATATATATATATATATATACATATATCCTCCGGAATTTTGTTGGTTGTTCGGGCTAGGACTTTTAATTTGTACTAGGATCTTCAATTCATTTTAAGGATTTAAGTTGAGTACAAGTAAGTTGACTCAAATAACTCCATGGTTACCCCTTCATATTTGTATAGGAGAAAGTATGACAAGATCATCAAGATTACTATTTGCTTTTTCACTGGCCACAGCATAAAATATTTTCTTGAACTCGCTGACCAGGCAAATCCTCTGGTCACCGCTTCACCTGGTACATTCATCCTCATTTCTCATTTTCCACTCCGATACACCATTTCCTGGATTCAAACGTCCAGCGTAAGATAGTCAAGCACCTTTTTCACATGACAGATTTTTCAATCGGAAATTGCTCGTTGCCAGCAGGTGCAGTTAGAGGGCGCAAGGTCAATCGTGTCTTTCAGCTCGCGATATTCATCTGTCCGATTTGTAATTTCCAATTTAATGTTACGTGAGCGCTTGATTTGTGGAAGGCTGTGTTGAAATCCGAGAGAAGGAATATATTTATGTGTGCCTGTTTTGCATGGAGCGTTAGTTATTATTTCAAACAGAAAATATAAATGTACAGTTATATCTCACTATACACATTTAAATATCTTATTGGAGTCAATGTATGCAAACTTACGCCATTTTAATTATGATAATTTATCAGTATGGAGAATGAACAAGCCTTTGGAAGAAAATAGTATAGAGTGCATTTACTCCTTTTCTATTCAGAATGTGTCAGCTATGATAATTTTCATTTGTATTAGGTGTAGTATCATATACAGTGTGAGCTGTGGAAGCTCTATAACTTCTTTCTATCCAATATAGTTTCTGATTTATGTCAATTTATGTGTCAAATAGCGTCGTGCATAGAATCACAGAAAAATTCATAACTTCAGAACCATTCAAGATAACTCAACAAGTCGATTCCTTAGGCTTCAGCGCAATTTTCGAAATACAAGCGAACTGGGAGTAGATGTAACATCGCCTACTACCATTTTTTGAAAATGACAAATTATAAATTGCAATAATTCGCCTTTTTCAAATGCTACACCCTCTATTTTATAGCATCATCGCATGGCATTTTTTAAAGCATTTTGCCAAAATGAGGGCTGTGAGGTCTACCTTGTGAAATTTGCGAGATATGTTACAAAATAAGAAATGTTGAAGATTTTTTTGAAAAACAAATTCGATACATCCATACTATACTGAAAATAATATGTATTAACAAAATGAAATTGTAATAGACACGGGAGTACATCACATAGGAAACAATTCTGGTAATATTCACAAGAACAGGAAAGAATGATTAGCAGGAAACAATGTAAACATTTCGGGAAAGGCTGCTTATAAATACTCGAATAGGTCACCGTCGTGTTCCATACAAGCTGCTAGACTTCAAGTAAATGAGCACTGAACTCTAGCAAGCATTGCTCCATCATGCTTCCATGATATTGTTTTTTATATCATCTGCAGTTGTTGGGCGATATCTGAAAACCCTTTTCTTCAGGAAATCTATAGGAGTAAGGTCTGGGGATCGCGAAGGCCGAGGAGTAGTACCTCCTCTGCCTATCCAGCAATGAGAAAAGGATTGATCTGGAAATCCTCGCACTATCCTATAGTTATGCATAGCAGCACCATCGTGTCGTAACCTTCTGGTGTCCAAATTCACTTCTTCTAATATCCTGAGAAGATGTTCGCAAAGAAAATGTATATACTCATAAATTTGTTCATATACAAACACAATCTCAAATCATAAAGAAGCTGACCCTGAATGGAAATTGTCTAGTCTCCCGTATATCTCGGAAGGCCATACTGCAAACTCCAACTATGTCAAATGAAAATTGAGGCCCATTTCCAATATTAAATTTTTTCGTTTGATTGAACATTTCTATGAAAAACTCTGTTTTCGGCAACCGTCCGGGATGTACCCACTTCCCGGACGCTTTTTCTTTGAGAAAGTAGCATTTTCCGGCCTAGTCCGGGAAGTACGTACTTCCCAGTCGTTGTTGTCATTGTAAATATGAAAATCTTGATAGGTATGGTTTTGATAAATGCAGTTGATCATTACCATAGCAACGAAATAACGGCTGACAGTTCATATGAAATTAGTTGTCAAAAGTTTTTTTATCGCAATTCGCAATAAAATATGGAAAGCAGCAGCGATAGTGACTTTGAAAATGTGCCTTGGGAAATTTCCAATATAGCAGCTGCTGCTACAGCACAATTATCGCCTGAAAAATCACAATCCAGGTACGAAAACGTTTATGATTTGTTCACGAAATGGATGGATATGAAGCAATGCAAAACTATTACAGAGGATGTAATTTTGGCTTATTTGGCGCAAAAATCTGAAACTGTCAAATCCTCTACTCTGTGGAGCATGTAATCTTTGTTGAAAAGTACCATTTTAGTGAAGAAAAATGTAAACGTAGCCACTTTCCCAAAGGTTATCGCATTTCTTAAAAGGAGGAATATTGGTAACAAAGCCAAGAAATCAGAAGTCTTCAGCAGTGAGCAGATCAACAAATTCATTAGGGAAGCGGATAATGAAACATATCTAATGCTGAAGGTAATTTTAACAAAATATTACGATTGTAGGATATAAAAGTATCAACTTAAATTTCAGGTAGCAACAATTATTGGGTTAGCCGGTGCGTGTAGACGAGAAGAACCAACAAAAATGTCTATTGATCTTATAAACGACAAGGAAGACATGTTGCTTGTGAAAATACCGGATTCCAAAACACATATTGAGAGAACTTTTGTTGTAATTGGGCAAGAAAACCTGCTGTTGTATAGGCAATATTCATCTTTACGGCCATCCCATACTCCACATAACAGAATTACAAAAAAGGAAAATGTTCGATTCAGCCTGTTGGTATCCACAGTTTTGGGAGTCTCGGAATAAAAATCGCAGAATTTTTACATTTACCCAATCCTAAAAATTACACAGGCCATAGCATTCGTCGAACTTCGGCGACGTCATTTGCTGATAATGGCGGAAACATCACAAATTTGAAGAAACACGGTGGCTGGAAGTCTACCAATGTGGCTGAAGGATATATAGAAATTCCCTTACAAACAAAATTAAAATTGCCAAGACCATTCAAAAATCATCAGATGAAAACAATCAATGCGAAACGGAAACTTTGCTTTCTTGTTCTGGCTTCAACAGAAGGAATTTAAATATACCAAGCATTTCAAACAAATTGAATCCCTTCAATAGTAGCAATTGCTCGAATTTTAATATAAATATTAATATAAATGAGAATAAGAATGTTTCTGTTAATATGTAGTATTTTCTGTTCTGTTCTGTTTAATTTAAATAAGAATTAAAATGTATAATAAAGAAATAAAGAAATATGTCGTCTCATTGATTTGTTATTCTATACGGTTGCCGAAAAAATATTGTACGCAACACGCCCGAAAATAGTTTTTTTGGACTCACAGACTTCCAGGACTCGCCTACGGCTCGTCCTAGAAATTTGTATATTCGTCCAAAAAAACCCTATTTTCCGGACTTGTTACGTAAATTACTATTATGGGTAGGACATGATGCTTGGACGGTATGTTTTCAGCACCCACGTGAAATGACTGATGGGTCTCGATTGAATGGCTCATTACTTTCATTCATCAAGCATGATATTGATGCTGAGCAAAGTACGTCGGTTTCAGAAAATACCTTTCACCAGCCAGCACATTGTCAAAATGTAGGGTCCAATAATGTGATTTCCAATAATTCCTCCCCAAACATTAAGCGATCATCGCTTCTGATTATCAACAGTCAATTTTCTATTGCATGATCATTTATTTATTAACCGACGAAACCAAAAAGGGGGAGGTTCTCTAGTCGACGCGTATATTCATTTTTTTTTGTATGATCACGCATAACTTTTTACTGAGACGTCTGATTCCGATAATTATTTTTTCAGTGGATAGGATGTACTTCGAAGTTGGTCCCATTCGAATTTGAAAGATGAAATCCACTCCTAAGGGTAGCAAAATGAAGGATATTGATCACTCACCCTCTGAATTCTGGTCCGTTAACCGATTCTATCAGCTATAACTTTGTACTGGGATCTTCGATTTGGATGATTCTTCTTTTATCATAGTTGATCATATTTGGATTTCGAATTGAATTATTCACCCTTACGGGTAGAAAAAAAATTGATTTTTCACTTGTGAACATTGGCACACATATGTAGTTGACAATGATAGGTCGCTAGTGTCATTATCACAATCAATATATTCCATGAGAGAATGGAATGATATACAAAGTAATGAAATAAACTCACCAGAACAACACAAATAATTTATATTTCAACAAATAGTAGAAGTAGAGACCTGAAAATTGATAATAATTTGAGAATAAAGCAGACCGAGACGATTAAATACCTAGGAATAACAATCGATAAACATTTAAGATGGAACATACATATTCTGAAACTTTGCAATACCCTGAGGAGTATCTTATATCGATTCAAATATATCGCGAAATTTTTTGAAGAACAACATCTTAGAATGATTTATCACGCATTGGTTGAATCCAGATTGACATATGGGATGATAGGATGGGGAAGTGTACTAAAAGAACATATTAAAAATCTTGAAGTTCTTCAAAAAACATTTTTAAAAATTTTACTGTACAAACCTACTCGATACTCATCTGATTTGATATACTTCGAATCCAAAATCCTTGACATTCGTCAACACTATTTCCTTGTATCATCCTGCTTTGAATTCAGAACTAAAACTAATCTTCGGAGAATAGAACATTTTTATGAAACAAGATACAAATCCAAATACCTCAAAACACCTCTTGCTTCAAAGTCTATAGGACAAAGATGCTTTTCGTATTTAGTACCAAGGTTTTTCAATTTTATTCCAGTTGAAATAAAAGAAATATCTTCGTATAGAGGATTCAAGAAAAAACTGAAAGACTATTCACTTAATTCACCCAGAATTACTGTTCATGAGCTCGTGGAGGCTGGTATAACGGCGTAATGAAATCTCATACCATCTCAACTAATCAGTTTAATGTCTTCTTTCAATTGCCTTTTAAATTGCATATTTTAATTCTGTAATTTCCATTTTTTATATTTATTGACCACTAGGATGGTCGTATACTAAGCAAGTGTTTTTTTTTATCAATTCCTGTTGATATAAAACTTCAATTGTCTTCACTATATCATTTTTCATATACTTTCCTGTAGTTTTATGCAAAAAGGCTGTGTATTTAAATTGTATGTATTTTGTAATCTACAGTTTCGCATTGGTAACTGCTCTTTTGCTTTAAACCGTACATATGTTATTTATCAAATCCAATAATGTGAGAAAATCTCAAATTGAATTCAAACATACTTTCTCATCGTTTTACTCAGTATTCATCGATACTAATTTTAAACATAGGCTACACTCACACCACATACAGTCACTGACTTTGTGGTTTTCTGTTTATTTGTGAAAAAATTGTATTCGTCGTCATCTAAATGAAATTGTATTTGCACATTCTTTCTTTATAACAAATAAACTTATTATTATTATTATATTATTTAACTGGTAATAGTTGAAGTAAGTTGGGTAAGTGGGTATTTTGGAAGTAATAAAAAAACAAGCAGTTAGTAATTAGTAGATTTCAGCCACAAACAATTGAAAAATAAAAACTTTTTACCAAAAAATTAAACCGACGAAATACGGAACTGAAGAGTGAAAAATAAAATAAACCTTCTTAGTCTCAATAACTAAGCTCCTAAACTGATGTAAGTAACTGATTTGAAGCCGGTGCCAAACAAACAATCAACGAAGATCATTAAATAACTTCGGAAAAATTATCAGAATGTCACCGCCCAACTCGATGCCATCATTTTACGCCTTACCTGATTCATTTGCTTGTTTGTTTGGCGCCGACTCAAAATTAGTTACTTACATTAGTTTAGGAGCTTAGTTATTGAGATTAAGAAGGTTTATTTTATTTTTTACTTTCCAGATCCGTATTTCGTCGGTTCAATTTTTTGATAAAAACTTTTTTTATTTAGCTTTACGCCACCCTAACAGCTGATACCTTGAGCAGGGTGTAAAAAACACAGTGATTATAAATTACAAATTATTGATGAATAATACAATAATTCAGACAAAATTAACAAGACTCACATGAAACTATGAATATGATCTGAAAAAAACTTATTTCATATGCAGAGTTACAGGTATGAATACAGAAGTAAGTGTTACAGAATCACTTTCTTGATTTCACTTAATGTAGTACTAAATATCTCAATCACATTCTGAAAATTCATATAATTCACACAAATGTGATGGATAGGAGGAAACATGAGTGAATTCGTGTTGGGTGCCTCCAAATAAAAACATGTTATGTGATCGGGCAGTACCTCTAGGTACATGTATATTCAGCAAAGAGAGTAAGTGGGGATAATCTATTTTGTTATTCAGGAGTTTGAAAGGAAAGCTGTGCTGTGACACGAAGGACGTGTCTGCAACAAATTAAAACCAAAACATTCCAATAATAATTACTGAGAAAAATATCGTGCAGGATATTTCCTATCTACTCTATAACGTATTGTTTTGAGGAAACATCTCTGTATATTCTCCATATTATTCAAGCCAAGCGTTTTATAAGCAGATGAAACGATATTGCAAGTATGTTACACGAACGTTCATTTGTTGTCAAATTTCATTCCTGAGTCTGTGAAACTGGTGCATCTCGCAAAATTGGTGCCATCAATACTGCCATAAAAAATAATTGGTTGTTTTTTGCGCGTGAAAGATATAACATTGCATTTTCCTATATTCAAAGGGAGTAGATTCGACTCGCACCACTTATGAGGATGATTTTTTAGATCACCTAGAAGTTTCAAGCTATCAGGTCAAGGTTTTCAATTTGTCCATATAGCTTACAGTCATTCGCGTATAGTGGAAGATCAGTCCAATTCTGATGTCGTTTACAAATATTATGAATAATAGGGGGCCTGAAACTGGGCCTTGCGGGACACCGGAAATTGCAGTTATTTTGGATGATCGGTGACTATGGTACTCCACTCTGAGGATTTTGTTGGATAGATAAGAGTAGAAAAACATGATGAGATCGTGAGTAATAGTTTTTTGGGGTGAACACCATGATCGAGCCGATCAATTGACATCGACCTGTCCTGGATTTTTACAAATTATCTGAAACGAATTGTGTAATTTCGAGCAGGTTAGTGACTGTTGATCGGTCTGGTATGAAGCCGTGCTGATAATGCCCAAATTGTGAGTTAACATGAGCTGATAAAAACTATTATGCATATTATATCTGTTCTCAAACGTTGCTTCAACTGAAAATATAATTTTCTTTAAAGTATTACAATCTTTGTCAATCATGCCATTCATTTGAATACAAAACGCAACTCTTTTCGCAAAATCATGACCATACAATTCTTATTGAGGGTTCAGATGATGAGGGTGGATTTTATGTTTCAATATAATTCAGTTCGAGCATTTGAATCTATAACTCACGGAATAACCTACGTCACACATCCAAAGCAATTGTTTTTTATATTTGAATAAAAGCTCGTCTTTAAAAAGCTTTTTTATTATTTATATTATTTTGTGCTTTTTAGTACTTAAGTACGCCTTAAACCTATGCATTTTTGTTATTATGAGGCCTCTTTCCTCTATCTAGTCCTTCCCCTAACAACACAGGGATGTCCTAGGTATGTCCTTTTTATGTACCGCGGTACAAGGACATGATTGGAACATTCGGGAGATGTCCCGCAGAGGATGTCCAGAGGACAACCCTCTGGTATATCCATAGGTTGTCCCATTTATGTCCCTGGTATTTCTGATATCCATTCTCATACATAAGAATCGTCGAAACTCATCAAAATGTTCATTAAAAATTCAAAATTGATATTTTGTTTTGAAAATGTTTGTTTTTCTTCTGGAAAATAACTATGAAGAAAATGGAAATATATCTCAGAAATTTCTGGGAAGTTACCATTTCGCAAGCAAAAACTTATTAATGCATAATATACCCTTGGTATAAATTCTCAAGAATGATATAAATTATACACAAATCCCAAACACAATTACATTTTAGTTTCTGTGGTTTTGTCCTGTTTGGCTTTGGCAACATTGTTTGAATTATTTGGTGATCTGTCAACAATTGTTAACCTCACTTTGCATAATGTGCAAGTTTCTAATTTTTCTTTGTTTTCTTTGTTCGATGTGAAAAGATTAGGCATCCTTATTGTGTTTGACGATTTTTGTGAGCATTTGGAATATTTGATCAGTTATAGTGTTGTGTATATCATAGTCGAAAAATTGAAATAATAAGTTGAGTTTAAGGTTGGTGAAGCAAATATCAAAATATTGACTGTAATCTTTTTATTATCGAAAACTTGATTGTTCCAATAATATGGTTATTCGATTCTGAATAATATGTTTAAAGTATATATATTCATTAATCTCTTATAGGTACATATTAATAAAATGAATCATAGGAGGAAGGTATCCTCAAGACTTGAGAGGAAAAAAACACAGAGTAAATATCATAAAAGGGCAAGAAAACTTGCAAGACAAAATAAAGAATCTTGAGAGGCTTGTAGTGGGCCTTCTACTATAGTCAATTAATGGCTGTAAATTATGATATTCATATAACATTACCTTCTACAAGTTCAGATAAAATATTCCTGAAGTTGATCATTGTGAATCAAGTTCTGAAAATTTGTTAGATGGTTCTTCCCTTGCAGATTTGAACCCACCATCAAGAGAAGACCTAGTTCAAAATTATCCTGTTGAGAACTTCTATGAAAATATTGAAAATTCAATTGATAACATAAATTCAAAGTTGATTGAAAACGCAACATAACACATGCAGTAATAATACTTGGTGAGTATTTTTATCTATTATTGTAAATCCCAAAAGAGCTATAACATGATATCTGAATTAGTAATTTTTTTCATTGTCAATTCAATTCCACCTGCAATAATATCGTTGTTACAGGATCTTCTGGAGCCATTGGCAATGTAATGAACAGATTGAGGAGGCTTTGCAGAATTTCTCAGGAGGACGAAGGAGAGAAGCCACAGAGAAAAAAATATGCAATGCCTGCAATAAATGCAACACCCTAATATGTGTACAATTTTCAACTGATTCACCTAGTTAATTTATATATATAGGATGAGTTTTGTTCGTCGTTTCTTTATCATATTTTAACACAATATGAGATATTAATTTCTGAATTAAACTCGTTTTGTGTTGAGAAACTTTGGATTAAATTTTTTTCATATTTTCCATGAAATTTTTCAAATTGAATGAATGAAAGAAAAGGACATGCGAGGACGTCCAGGGGATGTCCCTGGGATTTCCTATTTCAATTATAGAACATCCCTAGGGTATCCCTCTGATGTCCATTGTCGGGACGTACCAAAAGAACACCCCTTGGATGTCCTATTTGGTGGAAAGTAGATGTCCCTGGAACTTCCCTAGTATGTACCATGTCTCGATAAAGGGTATCTCAGGGACGAAGGATGTCCCTGGGATGTACAGGAAATGTACTTGTGTTGTTAGGGTCACTGAGAAGACCATCTGAAGATTAACTCATCCGCCATCTTGGAGTTGCCCTCTTCAATTTATGAATTTTAACTGAAAATAAATAATCTTCAACTACCTTCATAATCTTCGACCCCAAAAACCCCGACATACCAATTCGAATCGAATCGAGCCATAATTACAAAACTCGTCCGCCATCTTAAATTTGTGAATTTTGATAAAAAACTCCTAATTTCCGACCCCGAAAACCCCCATATCCCAATTTTTAATGGACGAAACCAAAAAGGAGGCGGTTCTCTAGTCGAAGCGTATATTTTTTTTTTTTTTTTATGTATGATCACGCATAACTTTCCACTGAGACGTCCGATTCTGATAATTCTTTCATCAGTTGATAGGATGTACTTCGAAGTTGGTGCCATTTGGATTTAAACGATGGAATCCACACCTAAGGGTAGCAAAATGAAGGATATTGATCACTCACCCTCTGAATTCTGGTCCGTTAACCGATTCTGTCAGGCATAACTTTGTACTGGGTTCATCGATTTGGATGATTCTTTTTTCAATAGATAGGGTCTACCTCATATTTGGATTTCGAATGAAATCATTCACCCTCACGGGTGGAATAATAGGGGATAATTGATTTTTCACTTGTGAACATTGGCACACACATATGTAGTTGACAATGACAGATCGCTACTCTCATTATTTTTGTTCCACATCCGTCACAATCATTATATTCTATGAGAGGATGGAATGATATACAAAGTAATGGAATAAACTACAAAAATTATTCAACAAATAGTAAAAATAGATAATCATATTATTTAACTGGTAATAGTTGAAGTAAGGTGGGTAAGTAAGTATTTTGGAAGTAATCGAAAAACATATAGGTAGTAATTAGTAGATTTCAGCCACAAAAAATTGAAAAATAAAAACTTTTTAACGAAAAATTAAACTGACGAAATACGCAACTGAAAAGTAAAAAATAAAATGAACCTTCTTGGTCTCAATAACTAAGGTCCTAAACTAATGTAAGTAACTTATTTTGAGTCGGCGCAAAACGGAGAATCAACGAAGATCATTAAATTACTTCAAAAAAAATATCAGAATGTCACCGCGCATTTTACGCCTAACCTAATTCATTTGCTTGTTTGTTTGGCGCCGACTCAAAAATAGTTACTTACATCAGTTAAGGAGCCTAGTTATTGAGACTAAGTAGGTTTATTTTATTTTTTACTTTTCAGTTCCGTATTTCGTCGGTTTAATTTTTTTGTCAAGAAGTTTTTGATAGAATCTGACCATGAACACAGAAATCATCGGTCATCTTTGATTTTATGAATTTTGAAGAAAAATTCATAATCTTCGAACCTGAAAACCCCCACAGACCAATTCTGACCATAAACGTAAATCTCGTCCGCCATCTTGAAGAGCCATTTTGTTTTTTTATATAACAAAAATTCTATGAGCCGCCATTTCAATTTTGATGAATTTTGACAGAAAATTCATAATCTCCGACTCCAAAAACCCCCACATACAAATTTTTAATAGAATCGGACCATAATCACAAAACTCTTTTGCCATTTTGGAGCCGCCATTTCGAATTTATAAATTTTGACAGAAAATTCATAATTTTCGACCTCGAAAACCCCCACATACCAATTTTGAATCGAATCGGATAATAATCACAAAACTTGTCGGCCATATTGGAGCCGCCATCCCGAATTTTCGAATTTTGACCAAAAAACACAATCTGCATCCCCAAAAATTCCCGCATACCAATTTAGAATCGAATCGTAACATAGTCACAAAACTCGTCCACCATCTTGGAGCCGCCATTTTGTTTTAATGAATTTTGGGTAAAGGTTAAGAATATGAGATCACCCAGTATCGATACGAAATTTCCACAGGAGCTTAAGAAGACGATAAAAACAGTATGGCAATCGAAAATTTGGCGCGGAAAAGATAATTTTAGGAGATATGGGCCCCAGAAGGTCCATAAATAGAGGTTATGGAATATCACTTTTGGAAACTGCAAACTGATATGAAGAATAGCTTTTTGCACTCAACTATTAACTGTACACTCATTTAACGTTTAAGTAATAGTAAAATCACTTAATGATCAATAAAGACATGAAAAAACTCCGATTATGTTTCATTAAATTTTTCACATGAACTGTCAAAAATCAAATATTGGTGGTTGCATTGTGCATTGATCTTGGCGCTCTATGGACATGCCACGTTGCCAACTATTCGAGTGAATTCGGCCAATCCGGATTTTCGCAATTAATTGGATTGAAATTTTCGCGAGCGGAGCGAAGCGTCGCTTTATAAGGTTGATTAGCTTGCATTGAACTTGGATAGCAAGGTCAGCCAAGTTAGGTTAGGTTGTGTTCCTTCTTTTTACGTTAGAAATTGATTTGATCCAAATGTTAGCGAGCGGAGCGGAGCGTCGCCTTGTAAGGTTGATTAGCTTTCATTCAACTTGGGTAACAAGGTTAGCCAGGTTAGGTTAGGTTATGTTCCTTCTTTTTACGTGAGAAATCAATTGGATGTTTTCTTGTATGCCTGGCTTTGGGCATGTCTCGGCCAGGCATACAAGAAAATATCCAACCCAAATGCATTTCTTGGTCCAGTTTGAAATTACTTAAAACAAAATAATCTGAAGTCACATTATTTCTTATGTTTGGTAACTTTCTAAATGCGGCACATCAACTTCATGCTTAATTTTCAAAATTATAATCACTATCAAGAAGCGTGGTGAAATATACTTTGCATTTTAAACACAAATAGGTATCAGATCGTTATTTCATTCTGTAATACTTATCATTCATATGCTCAATATGTATGACGCATTGAATTTCAGTATTTTCTTTTCCCCTTTTGGAAACATAGGCAACGTCGCATATCAATAAACTTCAAGATTCGGATAATCATAACATTTGATTTCTGACATTTCTTCTGTAAAATTATATGAAAAGTAATCGGAGTTTTTTCATTTCTTTATCGAGAAGTATATGATTTTAATATTACTAAGAGGTAAAACGTGTGTGCATTTACTATTTTAGTGTAAATAGAAATTGTTTATATCAGTTTATAATTTCCAAAAGTGGTATCCTATAACCTCTCTTTATGGACCTTCGGGGGCCCATATCTCCTAATATTATCTTTTCCGCGCAAAATTTTCAATTACTATACTGTTTTTACCATGTTTTGAAGCACATGTAAAAATTTCTTGAAGATAATGGGTGATCTCATATTCTTTACCTTTTCCGAATTTTGAAAAAAAAAACATAATCTTCGAACCTGAAAACCCCCACATACCAATTTTGAATTCAATCGAATCATAAACGTAAATCTCGTCCGCCATCTTAGAGACCCATCTTGTTTTTTTCTATAACAAAACTTCTATGAGCCGCTATTTCGATTTCAATTCAATTTGTACAGAAAATTCCTAATTTCGGACTCCGAAAACCCTCACATACAAATATTTAATAGAATCGGACCATAGTCACAAAACTCATTGGCCATTTTGGAGCCGCCATCTCGAATTTATAAATTTCAACAAAAAGTTCAAAATCTCCTACCCCGAAAACCCCCACATACCAATTTTGAATCGAATCGGACCATTATCACAAAACTTGTCAGCCATCTTGGAGCCGCCATACTGAATTTTTGAATTTGGGCAAAACATTCACAATCTCCGTCCCCGTAAACTTCCACATACCAACTTTGAATCGAATCGTACCATAATCACAAAACTCGTCCACCATCTTGAAGCCGCCATTTTGTTTTTTCCTCTAACAAAAATTTCATGATGCATTGTCACCGGAATTATGAACACCTGCCAAATGTCAGCTCAATCGAATGTCGGCAAGTGCTCCAAAAATGGATTACAAATTTTGAATACCAGAAAGAAGCAAGTTGAATGAAAGCTTGTGAAAATACTACCCATTGGTTCCGTCATCACAATGAGACTTAAAAAAAATTGATATATGATCATGGTCCCCAGAAACCAAAAACACCATCAATTCGAAATATGTGAACGCCTATATGGATAATCCGGGACAGTCTGCACTATTTTGGCTTATTTTCAATAAACTCACGTTAAGTCAAAAAGAAATGTTAGAATGGCGAAATATTTATCAGAATTATATTTCGCAATTTCCATCGATAGAATAAAAAAATCTTATAAACAAAACATGGCTTTCTCGAAATCCACGCGGACAAAGCCGTTGTCTTATAGGTACCTAATAGTGATTAAATAAAGTAGTCCACTGTTGTTGAGACACACTGTATAGTTATTCGTTGCCGAAACCGTTATCGCATCATAATTTTCGTCGGTTGCATTGTGATTATACTCCATTGAATGGAATTCCTAATTACCAATTCAATTAGATGAACCACTGAAAATATAAATATTAATGTCTAATCTCGTGGGTAGCACTCTGTCTCACTGCACTTGTTGGCAATGACGAATGCCATTCACAACACTTTATGTTTAATTTGTACCCACGCTCGTCCATCAATAACCAATAATTCAAATAGCACACCAATTATTGAATCCATAGCTATTACATCGGCCTGAATTTCCCGTCGGACCGCTCACCACCTCCAATACCACGTAATAGCCGCCCAAGAAGCTGAAACGCAATTTGCAAAAAGCTCCGCATCGTTGCAATCACTGTAAAAGCTCTCAAAATACCTCTCTTCCTGAAGCGCCTAATGACCTATGCAACCCATATATCATATCACGCTTTTTTCCATCTTAGATCGCGGTGTGCCGATGCCGTGGCGCGCGAACTCGCCGCTAAGCAGTCTTTCGTTTGTTTCCCAGCGAGACGGTGTTGCGCGTTGTTTCATCAGTCAACATAACCTGAAAATCGGCGTTCGTATCTTGTGTTTATCGAAAAGATAATGTTCGAAGTGAGCCTTTTGGAGCTGGAATTTCGCGAAAAAGTGATTGTGTGTGACGTTTGAAAGGATTTCCACCAGTGAGTTTTTGACTGTTTCATCATGGAATTGGTTTTGATCGTACTTGGTTTAACGCTCATTCAGAATCAAATACGTAAGTTTTTATTTATAGACGTTAATTGCTTTTGCCAAATAATTCGCGAGTTGTCAACTCAGGTGGCGCATAACTGTGTTTGAAAGCAGCGAAACGGGAAATATCTCAGTCAGCTGTTGGGTGTTTGGGTACCGCAAAATATATTGTTTATTACACTATAAATCAATATTTTTTTTCTTGAAGTCCGTGAGAAAATATCTCGGAAAATATATTTATCCTACAGTTTATCGGACACCTGTGAAATGGAAATATTTGCAATGGTACACCTACTTATACGATACAATTTGCAACTATGCAAAAGTTCATTGTTTTCTACGAGGATAACTCAACGGTGGAGGCGAAAAACAATATTCAGCTGAAATGTAATTGTTACTGAAGAATGTAGGTATAACATTTACCCTTCTTCAATTTCCAAAAGTAGCCATAGCAAAATACCAACGACCCTAAAAATAAAAACCATGTCTAAGTTGAAGGGTAGTTTCGTTTTGAGTTTGCATACCACTAACTGTGTTATCATTCTCATAACATTCACAATCACATCTATAATATAGGGATTTTTTTTCTGTATAAATATATTTTTTTATATCTCATCATCTGTTGAATGTTTAATTTTACCTGTAATGAAAAATTCAAGCTGGTTGACAACGTCAATAACTAAAATACCTATAGTCTCATACGCTTTCCAAGTGACTTACTAAAGTCGCATGAAAAGAAAAAGTAAAGTAAGTGGAAATAATGGCGCAATATTTTCTCTTGGTCTAATATCACTTATACCCTCGCCTATACCATAACTTTTCCTCCAAGAGCTGTGATAGATTCACTTTTTTTTTTGTTCATTATAATTTTGGTACATATAAAGTTACACCACACATGCACTCTGAATATGGGGAAAAAACTTTTCTTACGTGTTTTTGCCTCTTGAACACGAATCCGGTCTCATAACGTTTCCGAGTTACAGCAGTTTAAAAAAAAATAACCTCATTTTCAAGCACCGTTTTCTCGCACAAAAATCACTCAAAATGCCTCCTTCTTTTTACCAGCATAAACAATACACCCTAAATCACTTATTTTCGGCACAAATTCGCACAAAATATCGACGTTTTTATCGAAGAAATCCTCCTTCTTACACAGTTCCAAATAAATAATTTTCGGTCCTTTGACAGAAGAAATTTAGTAACTTTGCCTTATTTTTCATATTGGCAATAATTGAATCACCGCCCACAACAATTGCACACATAAATGAAGGGAAAACTATTGCTCACATTTGAATTCGAAAAGTTGGCGGTGATTCACTTATTGCCAACATGAAAAATAAGGCAAAGTTACTAAATTTCTTCTGTCAAAGGACCGAAAATTATTTATTTGGAACTGTGTACGAAGGAGGATTTTTTCGATAAAAACGTCGATATTTTGTGCAAAGTAGTGCCGAAAATAAGTGATTTAGGGTGTATTGTTTATGCTGGTAAAAAGAAGGAGGCATTTTGAGTGATTTTTGTGCGAGAAAACAATGCTTGAAAATGAGGTTATTTTTTTTTTCAAGTGCTGTATCTCGGAAACGGTATGGGACAGCCACGTTTTTCGTGTTCAGGAGGCAAAAACACTTAAGAAAAGTATTTTCCCCATATTCAGAGTGCATGTGTGGTGTAACTTTATATTTACCATAATTTTCATTTTACCCTAGTGAAGTGCCCGTATTCTTATGGAATCAAATCTAATTAAACAAAACCCGAGTGCGTGTCCAGTAGGTACCTTAAGTATCTGTTTTAGTACTTCGGTCTCAGTGAAATATTTTTCAGTACTGAAATCAGAACTTCAATCTGCATTAAGTATTTTAAGTACCCATACATTTCTTCAGCATTTGGTTCAGGGTTCATCATCATGATCTCTAGTCATTTCAGTACCGTCATCATAGGCTAAACTGTTGACGTGTTTTTTTTTCAGCTTCGAGTACCTAAACCTTACGATTCAAGGAATAAAACAATTACAACATAATACATCTAGCCCAGACAGCACTGGATATTCCATTAATATTCATAGAGTATTATTTTTGGGATATTGGAATATTCTTAAATGTAATATACATATCTTTTTTGGAATATTCTTAGAATGTGCTGGTGGGGAAAATTTTAGATATTCCTTGAATATTCCATGAGGAATATTCCCGGAATATCCAGAATATTCCATGAATATTCCAGAAAGAATACTGCTGGAATATCCTCTGGGAATATTCCTTGTTTATCAAGAATATAATATTCCCTAAATATCCTGAAGGGTTTTCAGAACAAAATAACCAGTCCCTGAAATTTCAGAAATAATATGAACTTCTACAATTATGCCTGACAATTCAAGCAATGTTTTTGCTTACTTTCACCAAGAAACAAAACTTCATTTCAAAAATGATGTAGTAGTGCAATACGTAATTGTTTTCCTCAGAGTATTTGTGGATTGGAATTGCAGGTTCCACTCAGAAAAAAAACATTTGATTTCCGTAGACTGCGCACCCCTTCCCTACAATGAAATAAAACAACATGCATTTGAACAGGTCTATTTCTATATAGTTATAATAATAATAATAACACATATTTTATTAATCACTGTTACTACAGGGATATCTCTGAAAAACAATAATTGCAAGACCGAACTACAGCTATCTGAATCAGAAAAACTTGAATCCATTCTATCACTAATAGTTTCAACTTGATTACTTAACTGTCCTTTTGCATGCTGTGACGGAGTTTGTGTGAATATTGTATTACGAATATTTTCAGTTTCCTGGTGTACTTCCTTATACCGAGCACTGCTTCTTTTTCTTTAGGCATTTTGCAGAAAACGCCTTGAAAATGAAATGATCAGTGATATACAAATGAAATATTTATGGAATGAAATTAATGGTAACATAAAAGTGTACTGTGGTGATTATTGAGAATATTTGTTAAACAATTCCAAACACAGTAATTTCACATACAAATATGCGGAAGTAACCCATACCAGTAAAAAAAGACAAAATATGTCAAATGCCAATTTAAAATGCATTCAACTTTACAGCTCTGCCATCGGGTTAAGCTACGACTACCGGATGAACGACAGACGCTGACGCACGCGGAATGGTTTT
Source organism: Gonioctena quinquepunctata (assembly GCA_018342105.1). Lineage (NCBI taxonomy): Eukaryota > Metazoa > Arthropoda > Insecta > Coleoptera > Chrysomelidae > Gonioctena > Gonioctena quinquepunctata. The sequence continues at coordinate 1,435,232 of JAFIRS010000061.1, read as the reverse complement.
GATTGGTCGTGAAAGGGCACCTCGATATTTTCCGACCAATTACAATTTGGTCAGTACAGTAGTGTATTTTTGTTAGCTTGTCTGAACAAAAACTCTGTTTGCAAATCAAATACTTCTATTCGCTCTTTTTCCCATACTTTTCTCATATTTTGAACTCGAAAATGGTTATTGGTGTTCATTCCATAGAAATAAAGGATAATATTCCATGAATATACAATACAGAATATTCAATTTTGATTATTCTATGAATATTCATACATGATTATACCATGAATATTCACACAGGAATATTATATGAATATTCATACAGGAATATTCTCCCGAGAATATTCGTGGTACATTCTCCCGAGGATATTCCAGGAATATGCATATTGGAATATTCCTGGAAAATGCTAGAGGTATGTGAATATTCTAGGTGATATTCTAATATACTCTTCTTTTCGGATATTTAGAGAATATTTTAGGAATATTACGTGAGTTTTATGGATAAATATTGGTATAATAAATGAGCACATCTGAAGAAATCGTGAGTTATTTGAATTTTTATTTACATATCCGTCACACAGCTATCCGATTCACTTGAAATTCGTGACAATATACATTCAAAAGTTTTATATGATGAAAATTCAAGTTCCCTGACGAAATTTTCAATTTATGGGCGAATTTTATGTGGAATTATGGATATTTTCCTGAAATTTGAGCATTCAAGATGGCGGCCAAGTTGTTTGGTTTATGGTCCGATTCTCTTCAGAATCGGTAACATGGGGTTTCAATATAGCGGAAGAATTTTGTGATTTCCGGTTCGATCCTATTCAAAATCGGTATCTGAAGTTGCGAATTACGATTTTTTGGGCTAAAATTTACGAAGGGAACGACTAAAAATAATGGAATAATTATAAACAAAAAGGTATTTTCTGGAGACTAGCACTACTTAACTGCACCAGAAATAATAAAATCTTAGATATGTGACGGTTTTTGTATCATTTGCTACAGAAAAACTTACGTCACACACAGTAAATATTATTATTTATTCTTATTAGTGCATCCGAATGAAAGTTTTGAATTTGATTAGATATATCTGGTCTACTGAAAACGATAGTTTGTTGCAAAATATTCCATTTTCAGGGAGCCACTAAGTAGGTACCTCTAAACGGTTCTCAACCATTTAAGATTACTAGCTCTTTTGAAAACGAAAGTTGGTAAAAAACTCATTATAAATGCAAATCCCCAAAAAACAGTCAGCCCATTTTAAGTACAATATGTTGTTTTAAAGAAAATTGTTTGGTATTTCTACTTCCTTTGAGTGGATTTACTCCCTTTCATTTCCAAACAGAGTATAGGACTGTCACAAATAATATTATTACATAAAAAATATATACTTACTTTCGAAAAAAAAAACATTATTTTTATTGATGAGTATACTTTTGGATTATTTTATTTGATGTTATGAGAAAATCTAGTCTTTTTGTGGATGAACGGTATCTAGTAATCTCGCAATGAAAGGTTCCTTCTAGGAAAATCCGTTCCAAAGGGGTTTCATATATCTGCTATCCAAAATCACCGAGTTGGAATTTTCCATGTAAACAAGAAAAGGGTTTTGATTGAGAGGCCCCACTGAAATGGTGGTTCATGCATTTTGTAACAAAATTTTCGAAACAAAAGCACATGAGCCTAAGCAACCTGTACCCCGTAATGCAGAATTATACGAAAATCCCTACGCTTTTTAAGTAGAGAATCAAAGTACAGTTTGGTGGCACCCCTTGAGGTAATTTGATCGACAAGAATATTTCTCAAATTTGCATAATTGTATATGTTACTTTATTCCGAACTTTATTCATTTGAGAAATTTGTGTTATACCTATTTGTTATTTTAGTAATGAAATATCGAGTGAAATATGTTTCATCAATGTATTTTCTCATAATTTTAATTTGTTTTATCTATTTTCCTTTACTTTTGTTAAGTTTACCACATCACAGCGGTGCTACCATCATTGAAAATAATTAGTACTTGAGAAACCGTATATATCCGGTTATATATATATAAACATTATTTGCTTCGGAAAAATAAAATAAAGATTCTATAGGTACATGAAGACAGAATATCGTCTTTGAACCATGATAATCAAAAAATTCATCGCCCACATGGTCATAGTTGACACAAAGCCTATATAAATGACTTCATTAAGGACCATTCTGCGAAATCACCTTATATTCAAATTCCCCAAGCCACAAGCGTTTTCCGCAACGAAACAAATCGAAATATTAATTAGTGTTACTTCCTGTATTGACGATACAGGAGCGAAAGTTCTCTTAGTTCAACAGCTTTTTGTTCAGAGTACAAAAATTATATACCTCGAGATATACCTCGTTTAGAAAACGAACAAAAAAGCATGGCATAATTTCTCATAGCTCCATATGAATTTATAACCCCATACAGATTTTCCAGGAAATTTGTGATTGTGAGTTTTTAATAGCTTTGAAAGTAGTTGTAAGATTTAAAACGAAAAACGTGGGGCTCATGCAATAGATAATTTTTGCATGAAGTGTTGAGCCTTCTCAACAACATCTATTCCCCACACTCCTTACTGTTATCTATAGCATACGCTTAATTTTTTTCGTTTCAAACCCTTCAATTAGTTTCATAGCTATTGAAAATTTACAATAACAAATTTTCGGGAAAATCTGAATGGGATTATAAATCTGTATATATAGGGCTATAAACGTGGCATATCAAGAAAAATATATCTAAGTAATTATTTTCTGCTTTTTAGGCTTGTGTGAGGGAACTGTTTCAATCGATTTCAAAAATCTTAATGAGATTATGACACAGATGTAGCAAATCTCAGGTTTGTTTCACTTAGTTTACTCCTTACTCTCATTATCATTACAAACAAACAAAAAAACAAACAAACAAACAAACGAACGAACGAACAAACAATATGTGAACCGAACGGACAAACATACAATGAAAGCGAGGTAATATCAACATGGTAAAATAAACCCATTAATTTGCTTGTTTTCAATATGACGCGAATTTATGTGTTGTACTATTTTATGTATTCTAACGATTACCTGACGATGTTTAGTAGGTTACTTATTAATTTATTCGCATTAAATTTCGTTGTTAAATCGAGAAACAATTTGAGAGGCAGGTAAAAGTAGTGCACATTGACTCATCGATCATTCTGTTAGTGAGATGTAGAGGTTGTGTCCTCCTAACCTCACTTTTCGCTCCGTTAACGTTCTGGAGAAAAACGAAGGAACAGAGAGACTAAAATGTTAGTTAATATTACATTGTTACCCAGTTCTGAGCTTTGTATGAAGTTTCAAGTCACTAGCTCATCAAATGTTGGTTAAAAAGTGATTGCAAGATTTGCACCGAACAAAAAGACAACAAAAGCGGGTTTAACATAAACGCGAAAAAATATTTAGTGCATTCTTTCTCAGTCGAATTATCCAGAAATCATTCGAATAATACACAAATTAATACAGCAGAACATTGTTGCTCTGTCCATTCTACAATATCTACGTATATTTAGAATGCTCCAATATACTCTCTTGTCGACAAAATGAAACAAATACATTAATATGATTCATATATAAGAAGACTATGATACAACAACAAAACCGTTGGATTGTTCTATTTCATGAACTGAGTGCTGCATTTGCTGAATTAGACTGTTTTCGATAAAACTGAATTCGATAGGAGTACTATAGAGTTGGATTGTGACTTATCAATCCGTCAACAAATAACCATGGCAGATAAAGCTGAGTCAGAAACGAAACTTATCACGGAGGTTCCTCAATGATCTATTCTGGGTCAACTGCTACATGTAATCCTTGTCAGTAATTTTCCTTGGATAACGACTCATATTATATTGAATTGATCGTTGATGTTTTTGAGTAACAAAACAGCTAGTATGAATACAGTTGTCTTGCCTTCATTAGAGAAAAACCGTTACGCGTTTTTCTCGAGGATTAATATCTCTCCGTTATAATTAGTACTCCAAATGCATCAGAATGTAAGTCTCTTCATTCTAGGAGTCATTAATTTAATTGAAAGTCACGTAACTGGAAGAGTTTCGAAACAAGTAGTAACCTTTAACACTTTTGAAAATTATCCATCCTAGATAGATGAGTATACAGGGTGAGTCAACAGGATTCCCGTGGTTCATTGCTCCTTAATGTATCACTATTTCGATTTCTTATATTTTTTTTGTCAAAGGGACCATCAAAGACCACCTTTTAAAATTATTTTCATTCATACAGGGTGCATCATTGATGCGTGGCTAACCAAAGTTGTTATTTTTCAAATGAAACACCCGGTATATTTTCATATATTCCGATCGGCTGTTCCATTGGCTGCTCAACAATTTTTTCAATTTTGAATTCCGTTGAGGCGTTGCCGAGTTATTCAAAAGAAATCTATTTTGTAGACTTCTTTTCGAAAAATTACCTATTTCACACTTTGAAATATTTGGTAAAGATAATTGGGGAATCTTTGGTCGATATGATGATGTGAATTGAGAATACCAAGAATTTGCAATGAATTGTACAGGATGTTCGACACAACAATACAAACTTAGCCATTTTCAAACATCGTTATTTTGATTTTTTCAAATGGAACACCCTGTATATATTCATTTAAATCAACTCCTTTTTAATGACTCTACACTTTTCATCCCCGACGTCATGTACCTCAAACAACCTGTTTCCGAAATATTCTGGTTTAAAGAAATTGTTCAATATCAAATCAACAATTCTATAGATTTTTTTATCTACATGTTTGTTCTTAGAAAATACTGATACTGAATGATGTTTCAATTATTTTTTTCCATCTTCAAAAGCATTCTTGGCAACTCATGAATAACTATCATAGCAAAAGAAATTTTTAAATGTAACTATTTTTTCTAGTTTAGTTATCCATGACTACCGCTGAAAAAATGACTATCGGAATTTGTAAATAGAGGTAACTGTCAAACTACAATCCAGTTGTGTTGAAAATTATTGTGGTATTATGAATTATCGTTTAGAGGACATGGTTAAAATGGTGTATGCTTTGGGGGAAAGTGATGGCAATTGCTTACTGGCATCTAGATTATACGAACAAAAGTTTCCTGAGAGAAGACATCCAGACCAGCGAGCATTTCGAGACCTCAAAACAAGATTTGAGGAAACCGGAAAAGTATTTTACAAAAAGTTTGAACGTGCTTGTCCTGTAACGAATGATGAAAATGCTCTTGATATTGCATTGCATATTACCGAGAATCCCCATGTGAGTACACGTATTTTGAGTAGGGAGTTGGGAATATCTCAAAGTAGTGTTTCTCGGATGGTGATAAAATGCAATTACCATCCATATCATATGCAGTTAATGCAAGAGCTGACTGAAAGAGATTTTCCAAAGCGAATGCGGTTTTGCCAATGGGGTGTAGATAAAATCAACCAAGAACCTGATTTTTTTGTATGTTCTATTTTCGGACGAAGCCACGTTTCACAACAATGGCCATGTGAATCGGCATGATATGCACTATTATGCAACTGAAAATCCTCATTTTGTTAGATATGTCAATCACCAACAACGTTGGTCACTGAATGTTTGGGGACGTATCATTGGACGGCGTGTAATTGGGCCCTTTTTTTACAACGGACATTTCAATGGAAGAAAATATCTAAGATTTCTGCGAAGTCAGTTATCAAATTTATCAGATGATATTCCATTGGCAATAAGGCAGAGAATGTGGCTACAACAAGATGGCGCGCCTGCACATTACCACACTGATGTGCGGGAATACATTGATAATGAATTCCGTGAAAAATGGATAGGTAGAGGAGGGCCAGTTCAGTGGCCTCCAAGGTCACCGGACTTTACAAAAATGGATTTTTTTCTATTGGGATACATTGAATGGGTTGTCTATCAAACTCCGCCTACAACTCCTGGAAATATGAAAGCAAGAATTCGTACTGCTTTCAGGGAAATTTCAGAGGACATGCTGGCACATGTGGATACTAATTTTCGAAACAGATTGAGAGTGTGTATTGGTGAAAATGGCAGGCACATTGAACATTTGCTGCATTAATTATTATTTTGTGTTAGATTCGAATAAATATGATTTTTATGCAAAGTTCAATTCCAAATATGATACCAATGGCGAACATTGTCAATATTTTCTGTGGAAAAATATCCATCTTTAGGATATAGAATATCTCGGAAACGAGTTGTTTTAAGTACATGACATGGGGAATGAAAAGTGTAGAGTTATTGAAAAGGACTTGATTTAAATGAAAATATATTGGGTGTTCCATTTGAAAAAATCAAAATACCGAGGATTGAAAATAGCTAAGTTTGTGTTGTTGTATCGAACATCCTGTACAATTTATTCCAAATTCTTGGTATTCTCAATGAACATCATCATATCAACCAACAATTCCCCAATTATCTTTACTAAATATTTCAAAATGTGAAATAGGTAATTTTTCGAAAAGAAGTCTACAAAATAGATTTTTTTTGAATAACTCGGCAACGCCGCAACGGAATTCAAAATTGAAAAAATCATTGAGCAGCCAATGGAACAGCCGATCGGAATATATGAAAATATACCGGATGTTTCATTTGAAAAAGAACAACTTTGGTTAGCCACGCATCAATGATGCACCCTGTATGAATGAAAATAATTTTAGAAGGTGGTCTTAGATGGTCCCTTTGACAAAAAAATATAGGAAATCGAAATAGTGATACATTAATGAGCAATGAACCACGGGAATCCTGTTGACTCACCCTGTATTTTGATATTCTGGGGTTCATCGACATAGTGCCCGTCCAATACCTGTCAATAACTGTTGACAAAACTTCATGTTCCAATCTAACTTACTTCACTAATTTTAAATGGTAATGTTGGAATAATAAATGAAAATGATCAGACTTCGTTCTTTACAGAACTCAACGGAAGTAAACAAAGTAAATCAAGAGGTATATTGGAGATGAAGTGAAATTATTAATTGATATCTACTACCCAAAAAAATCCGTCTAATCTAAATTGTGCACCAGAATAAACTACAATGACGAATGCTTCAGTTCTCAACTGAATTTCTGTTTTCTGTTCTTGAATTGATGAGAAGCAAGTGAAGAATTATTTTGTGAGATAACATAACTCAGAAAATAACCAGAATGGTGAAGTAGATAGGAAAAAATATCTATCAGTTTTGATAGTCAGTCGACGATTTGTCCAGTCTTTAATGAGACTGCCAGAAGGTTTTCTATTGGGGAAAGAATTTATTTTGAGAATCTATATCCCGTACTTTCAATGATTATACACAATTTTTCATTCCGTGTGATAGGCAGATACATCACATGATGCAACTCTCAGCCCAAGTGATTTAAAATAGTCTAGATTATTTGATAAATATCATAAAGTACACACGATAACATATTTCTCAATAGTTTATTACCAAACATTCTACTAGGATGTGATCCACTAAAACATCAAAACAGTGAGTACCAGAGCGATATTTGTGTTTTCCTGAATTTAGTTCAGGGACAATGATTATCTCAGCCAACCAATGGTTTCGAAATTCCATCCATCAAGTTTATTCTGAAATTGACCTATATTCTTTTCATATAGTCATTCTTCCACGAAGTTTATTGAAATGATTTTTTTGACATATATATATATATATATATATATATATATATATATATATATATATATATATATATATATATGTATATCTATATATTGGTTTCGTAAAGTTCTGAATAAATCCACTTTTAGCCAAACTATCCATTTCTGAGGAATCTTCTGAAACAGGTCGATTTTTAATCTCAATTTGCCACATGTATAAAGGAAAATTGAATATACATGGTGATCCACGTTTGACTAATGTCGTCCGCGATAATTTTTTCAAAGTAAACAACCTATATATTATTCAATTTTTGGAATCTCCATGGAAACTGACTTCAAAAATATATCACACATAGGGTTTGTATACAGGCGTCCGTTGAATTCAGTGCTCTCGTAAAGTAGTAGAAAAATTCGTAAAAAATTAAAGGAATAATTTTATTTTCATTTGGGCATTGTTTCAAATTTAATTAATACGTTCGTATAGGAGAAATGATGTCATCGGTATTTTTTCAATGGCAACTCCATTTTTCATTAAGGAATGTGTAAAGGTGATTATGAGTATGGGTGAAATGAAAATAAAATGAAAAAAACTATTTTGAAATATGAAAATACTAAATTCAATGGCAATGATAGCGTCAAACAACGATCAAATCAAATGTGCACCGTTTGCTATCTGACTATTTCCATTACTTGGCAGTAGCCATAGCGACCAGAATTTTGTTTTTATTGCTGAATAGTTTTTGTGAAGTTATTTCTTTGAAGAATAACATATCTTATCGTTTGTCGATACATTAGTGAGTAGTTAATTTGTCATTTCATGGAAAATGATTAAATTAAATGCACGAGAAAGAATTGACATTATTTGCATGATAGGATTTGGAGACAGAATGCGCACCCAAAGAGAAGTAGTTGAATTGTTTAATGCAACTCATCCTGATCGGCAACCTATTAACCAAAGCATGGTGAGCAAAGTTGAGTCAAAATACCGTGAATTTGGGCATGTCCGTGATCTTCCTAAATCTGTTCGACCCTCTCCACCAGAAATCAATGAAAACAAAATAATATTTCTAGAGATGGTTCACATAAAAAATTATAAGGAATCAATGACTAAAAGAACTGATTTAAACAATCTTACGCACATCTATACTTACTTGCTAGAAATGAATAAAAGAAAATATATATCGCCCTGTGATAAAAATTTTCCGCCTTGATTTTGAATTGATTACAAAAAAAGTTGTCATTGTCGATATTTATTTCAACTTTCATGAATTTTTATTCATTTAATGTGCTAATTTTACATCAATCTCACGTTAGTGAGTAGACAAACAATATATAATATCATTACATTATGATATTATATATTGTTTGTCCATACTATTGTAGTCATCCTGAGGAAGGCAATAAAGATTGCCGAAAGCTTGACGGATACCAAAAAGTTTTCCTAATCAGCCCTATATCTGACTGCAACCCCAAATAGAATCAGCTTGTATATATATATATATATATATATATATATATATATATATATATGGTTTATGAAGTTTTTTCATGCATTAAGGGTAAACAAAAAATTCGCTTATCAGATGGAATTCATTGTATATTATTATATATCCTCATTGTTGCTATACACATGATGGCATTGTATCTGTAGGGCTGGTCACCAGAATTATCAATTCCGGATGTACACAGTGAGTCTTCGGAAATGAAACAAGGTGTTCTGCAGGGGTCCATACTTGGATCACTGCTTTTTTCAATCTATGCCAAGATTTGATGAACTATGTTCATACATGTAACACTCTCTCGAGCAACTGAAATAATCTATAGGAGAATCATCACGTCTGCTAATAATCATTTGTCATTCAATATCAGCGAAACAGCATTGATAAAATTGACTATGCATAACCCTACTCAGACATTCATAATTAAGATAACCTGGATAATTAGAGGCAACAAAAATGTTTGGTCTCACTACATATTCATTATTCATACAATTTGTAATAAACTGCGGAAAACCTATTAAGCATTGAGATTCAATTCAAAACATTGTGGAAAAGGAGTTCTAATAAATATGTATCCCTCAACGTTGCGGAATATCAAACTGGCGTATAAGCTCTACTGCTGGAAATTCTACAATATTATCGCATAGTTATAATGATAAAGGTCCTTATTCGATAAACAGTGACTGGCAGATTTCTGGCAACAAATGTTAAAAAGTTGATTTAAAATTTATCATATTCCCAAACTCAAATTGCACCTTCTAAATTTCAATTATATCCTTTCGTATAAAAGGGAAGTAAAGAAATTTAAGTAGCTCAATGGTGAAGTACCATTATTTTTTTAAATACCCATTAAATACCCAATAAATCACAGCCTCCCATTCCGAAAACAAGTTTTCACTGATTTTCTTCCATTTTTTATTTCACCACCTATGTTTTATGAGGATTTGTGATGTAGTAATCTCAACATTGAATATTATCTAAATGAACAGATAAAGTTGAGTACCGCCCAACTTCCAACTAGAACGGCATGAATCGAAAACCTCATTTCTCGTGGCCATTGAGAAGAAACATGTATTTTTTTCATAAACATCTACAACAAATGTCATCTGCAGTTCAAAATCAATTGAAAGCAATCAAACGCTGATGCAACAAACGAGAAAAGCCAGGTCTTATCAATGAATGGTAGGATATAAAAGATCGAAAGGCAACGCAGAACAATTTTATTCTTAATTCACTTTCAATGAACGAATATACAGTAAGTGGACTCCATATTTATGATAATGTAATACGGAACTACTATTCTATTACTCAATGAGTAGTCCTCCATTTTGAATGCACCCAATAGTTCTTCTATGAATTTCGTTTTGTACGTTTCTGAACATTTGCGGGGTGATCATTATCCTCCAAATGTTCAACAACTCTGAATGGTCGTTGTCTGTAGACTTTCTCCTGGAAGTATCCTCACCAAAAAAATCCATGAGAGTAAGGTCTGGAAATCTACCAGGCAACGGATTGTGTGGGTACTGCCCTATCCACTCATTTGGGAATTCCGCATTCAGCCACGCTCTTACCTCTACAGATGAAATATCCTGTTGAAAATATATGTTGGCTCTAACACCTAGTGGAAGGTAGTCAAGATAATAAAAAAGCTTGTAATATTTCTGCCTTTGAATTTTGCTAATAAAACACCGGACACACAATCTTATTTTCCAAAATTCCACCCAGACGTTTATTCTAAAGTTGTTTGTTTGATCCCTAGTTCTGAAATGTGGATTTTCATCGGCCCACAATCGACATTTTTGTGACCGTGCCGTACCATTGGAAGTAGAAGTAACTTCATCAGAGTACATAATTTTTCTGGAAAAATTATTATCTTCTTCAACTTCGCCTTGCCTTGTGCATCAAGGGTCTCTTTCTTCGAGTGTATGAATGAATTTTGTTTTGTCTGGTCTGAATTTGTTCATTTTCAAGTCTCTTCTAATTGACCAAAGAAGCCAATATTCTTGCCTTTCGGATAACGGAAGTCTCGAGTTCTCAACAATAGACAAAATAATATTCAGGGCAGCACCTTCATCTACAGAAACATGTTCTTGTGTTATTTCATGTTTTTTTTTACTGACCCAGACTCCTTGAATTTTTTTACAATTTTTAACAACGTTGCATGATCGAGAATTTTCAGCCGAATGCCTCCCATTGAATATATTTGAAGGAGGTGAAGGCCATTATTACAACAACGCAGAAATCAAATGTCAAGATATTAATGTTTACTATTTGACCATTGTTTTCCAAAGCCATCTCTGCGAATCATACCAGTTTCCTCTTCAATCTGAAGCTTCGTTTTGATGATGAACAATCTGGTGAGACCTCATTTCACAGTTCGATTGCTTTGATTGATTTATTTTGAACTGCAGATGTCATTTGTTGTAGCTGTTTATAAAAAATTCTTGTTTTTCTCAATGGCCACAAGAAATGAGGTTTTGTCAGATAATATTCAATGATGAGTCCACTCTAACATAAGGTGGTGAAATTAAAAAAAAGGAGGCTGTGATTTCAAATTCAGAACATCCTTTAAATTATGAATCACTTCGTCAAATAACTTTTGTGTATTTTGAAAAATAAGGGTACTTAATTTTTTTTACCTTCCTTGTATGTTAAAGTACACTTTTATGAAGAATAAAATTGTCTGAGTAATTAGAAATAGGCTTTTTTAGAATTTGTTGCCAAAAATCTATAACGATCACTGTATGAGACGAAGTTTAGAACTATAAATACTTACGGATTCTATACTATGCACTCTTTGAAACCCACCTCAATTATGGCATAATTGCATGGGGAGCTACAACAAAAAATCATATTTCGCAGCTAGAAATTATTCAACGAATGGCAATCAAAAGTATGTGTAAAAAACACGTACCCCACAGAGGACCTACATAAGGATACCAAAATTATGGACATAAGGCAACTATATTTCTTCCAAACAGTAACTAGACAACACCTTGATAAACACGAATTGATACCAATTAACCACACTCATTCTACTCGACACAGAAATAACTCAGTATATGTTCCAAAACCTGAAAAAAATACCTTACGACGGTCATATGTTTACTTGGGACCAAAACTAACTACTTCACTCTTTAAAAGACACTTGAGGAATTGGATGACACAAACAGACAGACTGAAAATCCATCAACTTCTTGACCTGACTTTGAGGTTAACTTTCTGAAAAGAAATTGGCAATTTTCTGAATACAGTGATAAAATTGTATAGTATATATTTTTGTATTTCATATTGTATTATTTTATTATTATGTGTATATTTATATGTATATAATTTTTATGTAAATATTTACTAATTAATGTATTCTCTGTATTATTATTCCTATTATCATCATTAATTTCAAAATAAATAAGCTCATTTCAATTTTTTTTTTCTCTTAAATATTTCTGTACTATTCCATAAACACAGTTATTATTATAATTCCACCATATACCCACCCCTATACCCATGCTCGAGGGCAACCTTTTATGGGTTAACTATATTTATTCCTCTACACCCATATACTATTATGAACAAATGTATATCACTACCGAAGAGAAATAAATTTATTATTATATTATTATTATTATATTTGAAAACAACGTAGATTTGTACAATCAACTGCCCAACTGAAATGGCGACAGACATGCAGTAATTTTTTAGGGATTCGGAAATACCTACAGTTGCTGTGCTCTCCATATGAACTGTTTTATATTTACATCAAATCAACAAGCCAACTAGTAGGGTTACTAGAGTTAGAGGTTTGCTGGCTGGACACCCAACCTACAGCGAATCTCTCTTAAGCATGAGAGCCACATGTATCCCAAAACTATTCGATAAGCAGAAAAACCTCACCGAATATTTCGACATTCAAATCAAGGCTGCAAAATTATTTCATAGATGAAAGCTCTACATCGTAGATGAGTTTCAATCAAAACCCTTTTTTTACAAGCTTTTATTTAGTTTTACCTCTCACGATGTCTGTGCGTTTGTAATAAAATCTTACAAGTTGAATTTAACTCACTTCTATTTGTCCGATTAACGTGAAATTTGGTAGTTGTTCATAATTCCGGCGACAATGCATTATGGAATTTGTGCTAGAGAAAAAACAAAATAGCGGCTCCAATATGGTGGACGAGTTTTGTGATTATGGTTCGATTCTATTCGAAATTGGTTTGTGTTCGGGACAGAGATCACGAATTTTTTGTCTGAATTCATAAAGTCAAGATGGCGGCTCCAAGATGGCGGCTCAAATATGGCGACGAATTTTGTGGCCCGATTCCAATAAAAATTGGTGTGTGGAGGTTTTTGGGGTCAGAGATCATGATTTTTTCGTCAAAATCCACGAATTTAACATGGCGGCTCCAAGATGGCGACGTGTTTTGTTATTATGGACCGATTCCATTCAAAATTGGTATATGGGTTTTTCGACGTCGGAGATCATGAATTTTTGTCAGAATCCAATAAGATTACACATTTCATGAATGATTGAAAAAAAAATGAGACAAGCTTTTATACGAATGCACTAAAAAGGAAAAAATAATTTCGTTAATGGTTTGACCTAGGTTATTCTGTGATAAGCAAATTGAAAAGCTTGCCGCGAATATAAAATAGGTATTTTTGCGTGGCAATATTTTGAATCTGCTACTTATAGAATAACCTAGGTAACAATTGAAAAAATATTTTTTTTTATGCATTTGTATAAAAGCTTGTCTTAGATTTTTTTAACATTTTTTTTTATATGAGATATAATGTTTCGCGCCTCTTTTATTAGTTGGTTGTTCTGCTTTTCAACCGACGAAAAGGAGGTTCTCTATTCGACGCGTATATTTTTTTTATGTATGACCAGCATAACTTTTCACTCAGTAGTCCGATGCGTTGAGATATTCCTGAATACTCTGCAATTTTATCATGATATTAGCTTTCCAATAATAAGTGTAAAAACTGGTTGAAATAATGCACATATATAATGATGATGATATAAAAAGGGCAAACTAATGTAAGTAACTAATTTTGAGTCAGCGCCAATCAAACAATCAACGGAGATCATTAGATTTCTTTAAAAAAAATATCACAACGACATCGCGTATCGCGTATCCAATTGCTAATTTGTTTGGCGCCGACTCAAAATTAGTTGCATTAGTTTAGGAGCTTAGTTATTAAGACTAAGAAGGGTTATTCTTTGCCTTTCAGTTTCTTTTTTCGTCGGTTTAATTTTTTGTTAAAAAGTTTCTTGTATAATTCTGTTCCTTTACTTCATTTGTTTGCTGATGTATTTTCCTTGTTCTTGTGCAAAAATATTCCTGAAATTATTTTTTAATTTGCAGCAACTGAAATAAATATCATTATTATCATTTGTTGAGCCGTCCTGGGCTCACCGCGGTTGGCTTCTGGGCTATCAAACAGAATTGCAATCTCATTTTTCTGTCCTATTATCGCTTGTTGTTGAAATCTTGCAAACTTGCGACACCCTGTATGTCTATTCGTGACCAAATTGATTGTGTACCATGTCTCTGCACCAATTCAAAAACAAATACATAACGATACCGAATCAATCATTAGACTAGACTCGGTATTAGATATGACTGTGCATCTGGCCTTGTTGGGTCCGATTCATTTACCCATGGTCATTATTTTTCTACTGTTAACATTTGAATAATTGATTATGATTTATTATAACAGGAGTTCGGACATCATCAACTGAAAAAGTAATAGATCGATAATGAATAATGAATGATTCGTAGCGTTTTCTGTAATCAATTTGAATACTTAGCCCTAATGAATGTAATAAACCAAGGAAATTATAGTTTTATGAAGTGTTATTACATAGTCGGTTTTGTGGTTTATTCATTGTGATGTGTATTCATTCAAGTGAAACATGCCTATACATGTGTTTCAATTGATCTTGGAGTGTGAGCATGCATTGTGAAATGATTAGATTGACGGGTACACTTCTCACAAACACTGTTTCTGGTCCTTTGCCGCAAAATCTGCAGGTTATTTCCTATTTTATTGAGGTGGTCCTTTCTTGGCGCATATGCAGTTAGTAGCAACGTGATAACTTTTATTTGGCCTCCGTCTTTTTATAAGCTTTTAATCAACTTGCTTCGTTCGTATGTTATTCTGTCATTATTTCCGGTTCAAAATTTGTAATCCATTTTTGGAGCACTTGCCGATGTCCGATTGAGCTGAAACTTGGCAGGTGTTCATAATTCCGGTGACAGTGCATTATGAAATTTTTGTTAGAGCAAAAAACAAAATCGCGGCACCAAGATGGCGGACGAGTTTTGTTATTATGGGTCAATTCGATTCAAAATTGGTAAGTGGGGGGTTTTTGGGGGAACTGAGATTTTGAATTTTTTGTCAAAATTGAAAAATGCATGATGACGGCTCCAAGATGGCGCACAAGTTTTGTGATTATGATCCGATTCGATTCAAAATTGGTATGTGGGGGTTTTCGGGGTCAGAGATTAGGAATTTTTCATCAAAATTCATACATTCAAGATGGTGGCTCCAAAATGGCGGAGGAGTTTTGTGATTATCGTCCGATTCTATTCAAAATTTGTATGTGGTTGTTTTCCGAGTCGGAGATTATGAATTTCAGGAAATTGAAATGGTGGCCCATGGAATTTTTGTTACAGAAAAAAAACAAAATGGCGCTGCAAGATGGCGGACGAGATTTAGGTTTATGGTCTGATTCGATTGAAAATTGGTTTGTGGGGGTTGTCGGGGTCGGAAATTATGCATTTTTAATCGAAATTCACAAATTCAAAATGGCGGTTGAGTTTTGTAATCATGGCCTGATTCGATTAAAAATTGGTATGTCGGGGTTTTTGGGGTCGGAGATTACGAATTTAGTCGAACATTATTGATTTTTAGTTAAAATTCATAAATTGAAGATCGCAACTCCAGGATGGCAGATGAGTTAATCTTTAGTCTCCTCTTCGGAGGACTAGATAGCTCAGAACTTACAGGAGAATAACGATGCTCTAACAAAAATGCATTGAATAAGGCGTACTCAAGTACTAAAAAGCACCAAATAAAATAATTATTAAAAACAGACAAGCTTTTATTCAAATGCACTAAAATGTAAAAAATAATTGCTTTGGATGTGTGACGAAGGTTATTCCGTGAGTTATAGACTCAAAAGCTTGTCGCGCAAAGTTTTCAGTTCGAATACAAAAGCGACAAGCTTTTGAATCTATAATTCACGGAAAACCTACGTCACACATCCGAAGCAATTATTTTTTACATTTTAGTGCATTTGAATAAAAGGTTGTCTTTAAAAAGTTTTTTCAATTGATTATTTTATGTATTCTTTTCCGAGTCTGTTTTCAATATGTTTCCTTGTTTCCTTCTGCAATAGTCTGAGTACACTGACTTTCTTTGAAAAATATCTTAGGCAGTGGTTTCCTCTGCAGCTTTCACTTACGTTGGAGTCTGTTTTCTATAATAATGATAATAATTAATTTATTCACCACAGAATTTCTCTTACAATAGAGGAAAGTGACCAAATATGGAATACCGTTTCGATTTTCAGGCATAACTTTCACAAATTTTATAAATAAAATACTTTTTGTGGTAATTATTAACAATCATATATTTGCACTTAAGTTTGTAACAATTTTAGATTCTTTTGTTCAGTTTGAGGTGAGAAAAATTTTCAAAAACTAAATAACGATAAAGGTACCTATATATGGAATAGGTACCCCAAATATGGAATACTATAATCACTATGAAAAATTAACCTTAACTTTTAAGAGACTCTTTGAAAACTTTGGTATAATAAAGAAATGAACACAAATTATTTACAAAAATCGCAAATCCAGGTATCAAACTCTGGCCCAGCGCAATCATTATGTGCCCAGAGCCCACACATGAGGCACTTGATCCATGTTTCCCCATGAGTGTCATTCGAAAACAGCATACCACAGAAAATACACTCCGAATCTTCGGAGTCTGGAGCTGTACATCCTATCAAGGCATCGGGCTCGCTGTCTGTATCAAACAGCATCACCTCCTCATCATCTGAATCAGACATAGGCTTAGTCTTTTCTTTTGGTTTTTTTCCTTTTGATTTCTTCTCATTCTGTTTATTATTCTTGTTTTTTGCTAATTTATTTTCTTTTTCTTCTTTTTTCCTGTTTTTGTCTATAAGGTCATTCTTATACGGTGACGACGTGATGACTGCTGCAACAGATGCTTTTCTTCCTCTATTAGAAGGTTTTCTTTTCTTGTTTGGTACGGGACTGATGTCATACGGAGACACTAATCCTAAATCACTGCGATATGGTCCGGAAATTGAGGGTACAGGTTCAATATTTGTATCTTGTCTGGGTGTGACAGCTTCAGTTAAAGGCATACAATTATCAGGTATTCTTAAACTGGCCATCGATGGTACTTCAGGTTGGTGACCTGATGCCATTGATGTAACGTTGACTGTGCAACCATCTTTAACTGCATCTTGTTGCGCAGCAAGATAGTCGACCGCAGTGAAAATATTTTTATTCAATGGCCATAAGCCAGTTACACGAAAGCCATTTGCTGAAATCTCACCAGTTTGCACTTTCAAATAAGCTCTGCCAAACAGCTCGACAACATCATAAGGGCTTAGTGATCGATTATTGTCTCTAATCCACATGCGTATTTCTTCACTGTAATAGGTTTTTAGTGGTCCCATAAACGTTTTGTCCAGTGGCTGGAGCTTGTGAGTTGTGTGGGGAGGTGAGGAGACAATTTCTACGTTATTTTGCCTAGCAAGCTCTATCACATCGATGTTACGAGTGTGAGAAAAATGGCCATCTAAGATCAATAATACTTTCGATTCCGGAGTAGGGTTTGTATGTTTGATGAAATGTTTGAACCAGTCAGTGAATATGTTCATTTGTATCCATCCTGATGGATGCGCAATGCCAACAGCACCTGGGGGACTACCTCTCATTAGCTGATCACTCATATTCTTGCGCGGAAATATAATAAAGGGGGGTACAAAATGACCAGTGGCGTTCATGGCAACAACAATCGTCATTAATGAACCCCTTTCCGCTGAGGTAAGAGAAGCTATCTGCCGTTTTCCTTTATGTCCAATCACTTGGGGTATCTTGCTCTGTACTACGGTAAGCCCTGATTCATGCACGTTGTATATGCGACTTGGACCATAGTTTCCTTGAGCATAGACGTCTTCGAGGAGATCAAAGAATGAGTCTACTTTTTCTTTGCTAAATCCAAAGGCTCTAGCAAAAGACGTGCCAGTTGGTCTTCTCACTGATAGCTTGTCCTTATGGCGTTTCAGAAATAATTTAAGCCATTTTTTCCAGCCATGCCAGTCGCACCAAATGGATTTTTCAACTTATTACGACTTGCTAACATGTACGCCATTCTTCGAACATCATTTCTCGTCAAGCCATGAAATTTGCTCTCCATCGTCAAAATGTAGTCTACCAAAAGATTTTCAAGGGTTGTCCCTAAGACAGTTTTCCTTCCGAGTGTAGTAGCTGCGGCTTCTTCTGGAGAAAATTCGTTTTTCTGACATAAACGAAACAAGGTAGATCTTGGCACATCGAAGTGTTTTGCAGCTTTCAAATAACCCATTTTTTTTCTCGTACTAATTTTATAGCTTCTGCCATATGCTCTGAATTCCATTCTTTTCGCTTCGTTTTCCAATTGACGCCGGCCATTCTGATAAAACTCGAAAAAAAAAAAATTAACAAAGTAATTAAGTCAGCTGATACGTCACAGTGTCCAATTATGGAATAGTCCATAATTGGACACTGTGATCCGTCCATATTTGGATTTCCCAACTATTTCAAACTGATATTCACATAAGTACAAAATCGCAAGAAGGTAAACCTGCGCATGGGTAATTTGAAAATGTGTATCATCTATGTGATCCTTACTGTTCGTACTCCAAAATAAAGATAATAATAATGGTAATAATATAATAAAATAATAGTAAATAATAATAATTATGACTGGTTTTTTTACACACAGACACAGACACAATTTCTATCACACGCACAAACACACCCAGAAATCTAAGCTAAGGTATAAACAAGTTAGTGAGATTAGTTTTTATAATGAATGAATATCAAGGCATCAGAATGCGATTGATATTCCTAGTTATTTTTCATATCGATTCGTTTCTCAATTGTATATCTAGGTGTTTTCAGAATCCAGGTCTTGAGTCAAACTCAATCCTGAAACTTTGCAACATTACCTGTAGTTCATCAAAGTTTTTTTGCAAGACTACTTATATTGTTATGAAATATCCTCAATGTATCACAGTTACTCCTTTCTAGAATATCATCGCATTGTGCTGTGGAATTTAATTCGACTGTTTTTATTTCATAATCCCTCATATAATTGTCCATTTTCTAAGAGTAATGACAGCTAATGCTCATAGACTAAATTGAAGATTTATAAAAATTCACAAACACATGTTAATGCGATATAATAATATAAAATAGAGATATGATAATAATAATAATAATGGAATATAAACATACACACCTTACGTATATTAATAGAAGGGCGGTTGTTTAGTCTACTCAGATATATGGTATGTCGTATTGCATAACAGAATTAAATCATTCTCTTCATGAAAAAAAAATTGGGGGGAAGGAAGTCCTTGGTTTATAGGGGAATTGTTTTTTTTTTTACTGTCTCACTTGATCTATGGACTTGTGAATAATTTTTATTGGGGAACATAAGTGATACGAAACATTGTCTTGTTGATCACTAAATCCCTGTTTTTACACCATCGCGAATATTTTTCTACAGCTGAATTCGCAGCATTTATGGAAAGCGGGAGCCATTATTTTACAAGTGACATCTGCATGGATGATATTTTTTCTGGACTACACTCCATAGTTCTGTATTTCAACAAGAATTTGAAACTATTGATATTATATTCAATAACTTCTTTGGTTTCGAAAAAAATCAACTGATGAATGAAATACAGGGTGTTACCGAATAAGTGCGATAAACTTCGGGGGGTGATTTTGCATGAAAAAGTAATGACAGTTTGCTATATAACTTTTGTCCGCAAATGCTTTGTTTTCCGAGATACGGGGTGATAAAATTTTTCTTAAAAACTGACTATTTATTTATTGCTTTGAAACCGGTCGAAATATGCAAATGAAATTTGGTGAGTTTTAGGAGGTAGTTATTGTGCATTTTTTGACATGCAATTAAGAATTTGATGTTCATCATTGGTGCGCATACAGGTAATGATCTCAATTTTTTCAAAGAAAAAAATTATACGTCACTGAGATATTTCAAATCTAAAATAATTTTTGACTTCTTTCAATTTGTGATGAAAAATCTCTCCTGCCTTTTTTATGCAAAAAAATAAAACATTCGTATTTAACAGAATGTTGACAGTAGTCTACTAGATAATGTATTAAAGTAATGAAAAATACGCTTTAAGATGTTTTATTTTTTTGCATAAAAACGGCGCCTTATACGAAAAAAAGGCAGGAGAGATTTTTTGTCACAAATTTAATTTGAAATATCTCAGTAGCGTATAATTTTTTTTTTAATTGAGATCATTACCCGTATGCGCGCCAATGATGAACATAAAATTCCTAGTTGCATGTCAAATGCGCAATAACTATCTCTTAAAACTCACCAAATTTAATTTGCATATTTCGACAGGTTTCAGAGCAATAAATAAATAGTCAGTCAGTCAGTATCTCGGAAAATGAAGCATTTGCGGACAAAAGTTATATAGCAAACTGTCATTATTTTTTCATGCCGAATCACCCCCTGAAGTTTGTCGCACTTATTCACTAACACCCTGTATATCGTGTTTTCAGGTCGTAAATCAAATTGTACATTTGTATTAAAATATATGTAGGATGATTTTTTGAACACATTGTATAACTGTGCAGGTGTCCATTTCTGAAGTATCTGGATGGTTTTCTATTCAAATGTGTGCAACAGTAATCTTTTTTGTAATACATTTCAATTATAACGGTCTCAAGGTTTCCCGAATTCCTCGCTATAAAACTATGAAATTAACCAAATATGAAACGAATATTATGTGTCACAAAACCCTTTGTTTCACACGAAGTTATTGAACTGGAAGTAATTTCGTTTGTTCTGATAAGTTTGTGTAAAAAAACAACCAATTAATTTAACCTATTTCTCTTATCATATTTCAACACCAGCGCTGATTGAAACAACCCGAAAGCTATGTTAATTATTTTGAAATTGCTATTATCATTTAGGTTTTGGATATTACGTAGTGATCCATGAAGAATTTAACTCGTAATCTCCATATTTAAAATTAATTTTCTCTATAATTTTTGTGTTTTTATTCTCAGATTATAGACGCTAGGAAATCAAAGAAACAATGGGAAAAGTATGATATCCCTTCACAAAAAATAACTATCAAGACTTACAATGACAGTATGGACCGCAGTGTGTAGAGTATTTAAAGAAATTCGAAAATCTATACAATTTAGTCTAAATTTTCTATATACAGTCCGTTTCTTTTATCATGTCTTAACATTGCTATTTTCTAAACCATATGAAAAAGGAAGACGATCAAATGTGCAAAAAGGTAACTAGCTTGGAGAGCATTACATTAGTCGAAAATTATCTACAGGGACTCTCGTCCTTATCGAGTTATACAGGGAAAACTAAAGAGGTTATTTTTAGTTTTTTACGCATAGAATTTTTTTTCTAAAAATGGAAACGAAAACTTTTATTGTATCTGAAATTTGCTATAATAGCGTATCAATAAATCTTCGATACGACGTTTCGGTCTTCACGGCACCATCAAGTTATTGTTTTTTAATACGTACCTGTCTTTTTCATCACAAAAAATTGTTTACTTTCTTAGTTGTTTGACCAATCCTCAGAAGTTAATGTACGGGGGCCTCACCTTTTTTAGTAGGATCTGAAACCACTATTTTTCATTACAAATACTGATAAACCGTTCAAATACAAATCCAGTGATATATCACACTTGTAATTTAACGACGTTCCATCTGAAATAAGTACTCAACGATTTTGGTATAATTCACCCCGTGTTTTTACGAAAGTACCTAAAGGGTATATCTGTTGGTGAGAAATTAAAATGAAAGTTTTCAAGTTATTGGGACATATAATTATACTTCATTCAAAAATACTTTATTTGAGGATCAGGAAAAATAACTGAAAAATGATAGGTATTCCAAAATAAATATTTATCAATGAAAAAAATAAATAATATAATCAATAAAAGTTTAACTGTCAAACTAAAAACAAAAGATATGCTGATAAAACATCAGATCCACTCTGGGAATAATCTACCAGAAAAAATAACTGCTGTTTTTGCGGTCTAGTTAACTTATGCTACACTGAAAAGACAGTCTATTCATAGTTAACTAACTTAATTACCAACTAATGAATCCTTTATTCGAATAATTTGGAACAATTATTTATGATGAAGAACACGGAAAAAGCAAAACGAAAATGTTCAACTGTTAATATGACTTATTCACTTCAAATAAAATTAATAATGAATACATTTTTGGAAATATCACCCAATTTTTTTATTGGGAATGAATTTATATCGTTAATTATAAATATATTGACCTCAAACAAACTATTTATTATCGTAGTTTTTTTCACGAGCAGTCGGACAATTTGAGAAAAATAACACTCTCAATCTACAATTTTATTGCCAACGTTTCGGCGAGGATTCTCGCCTTCTTCAGGGCCCAAAGCTAAAGTGAGTGATGTAGTCAAAAAAATTTGAACAGACGCTCTGAGGTATAATACATTGTGCCATGGTCAAATGTTCTCGAATACCGACAATACCCATATTTCAACGAATGAAGAACAATTTTGGAGATTTCTAGGAAAAATCTTCTTTAAATTTTTTTTGACTACATCACTCACTTTACCTGAAGTAGGCGAGATTCATCTCCGAAACGTTGGAAATAAAATTGTAGATTGAAAGTGTTGTTTTTCGGCTCCTGAAAAAAACTACGATAATAAATCCTCTGGACGTGAGAATGTAACATATAAAAACTATTTATTTTCTACTAGCTGACCAGACAGACGTTGTCCTGTCCAAATTTCTATATTCCCTAGAAAAAATTCCTGAAAACTCTCGTCCGCGTAGATTTTTTTTTCGTTTTTTTGTGTTGTTCTATCTAGATTATGACTCTGTCCGCTTAACGTTTTCTTGCTATCCCATTTTCTCGTTATCCCGTTTTCTCGTTATTCCGTTATCCAGCCATTCTCAAGTTATGAGCTTACTAACACAGACATTTTTATTATATATTACTGAAAACTTTTCCAGGATAAAGATGTCGAAGTTTGCCTATTTTTATATTCGTTTTGACGAAATCAAAACGAATTTACAAAAGAACTATGACAGGACCGTAATCAAGAATTATTGTCACTGATGATGTTAGTAATTTCAGACAAAACGTCGATAAAATGACAAGTGTGATAAATCATTGAATTTGTAATAATTGTAATTAAAAAGACAACAAAATTACCTGATGGTGGCCGCGGAGACTTATCAAAACACTATTATAGCGAATTTCAGATACAACTGAGCTTTCTGTTCCCATTTTTTTATATTTTTTCCAAATAAGAATGTAAAAAAAACAAAACGTTTTATTTTATTTTCCCTGTATATTTCGAGCAGGGCGTGGGTCCCTGTAGATTTTTTCGACCAATGCAATGCTCTCCAAAATAGTTACCGTTTTGTCCATTTAATCGTCTTGGTACCTCTTATGGTTTCGAATATAGCAATGTCAAGACATAAAAAAGAAACGCTCTGTATATATCGAGATAATAGGATTGTTCCGAAATGTTTGAATTACAAAATTAATAGGTCTGGAATTAATGAGATTAGTTGGTATTACTCAGATGTTAGCCAGTAATAGTCATGAATTGATGGTTATTAGTCGGGAATTAGAGGTATTATTCGGCTATCATGGTAATGAGTCGGGATTTGGTGGCATTAACATAAGTGTACAAAATTTCTCCATAGATTTTCTCGTCGATCATCTGTCAATCTGCCTTGAAATTTCAAACCATAGATTCGATAGTTGATTTTGATAACATATGGAAAGTTCACTGTTAACACGAACATTCCATGAAACCTCACTAATTCATGACGTTCACAAAACTCATCAGTGAGAAAGCAGCCACGAATTCGTCGTGCTTCTGGGATGTGGGTCCGTTCGCCAGTGGTCGTCTAGTGATGGTCAGAATTCGTGGTCAGCCATTATTCTGCTTCTGTTAAGAATACGAGAAAGATTTTCTCGTCATGAATGTTTGCATCTAGGTATGCGTGACATAGTATGTGTCAAACAACCCTCCACCACCCCTACCATGAATTTTTCTTAACTGTTTCTATTTAAAAAACGTAACGTGTTTTTTTTTTAAATTAACGGGTGCTATCAGCAATGCTCATCAAAATGTTAAGTCACTCGATTTTGTCGGGCAAAAATTAACCCTCTACTACCCTTATTATGAATTTTTGTGGAACTTTTATATCAAGATAAGGATTTATTTTCATACATATGCTACCAGAAATTATATTCTATATGTGTGGGTAAAGTTGTATCAGTTGTTCAGCACATCCTCCTTGGTATTGGAATCAACTGTAAGTTCAGTTAGTGGGAACATATCACATATGCCACTAAAAAAGCTAACCAATAACTATACCTCATCAGCAGATATTTTCCAAATCATTGCCGACCCCTATTTTAACGCCTCTACAAGTCTCACTGGACAAGTTGTAATTGCCCCCAGTATTAACACATTCAAAAACAGATTTTGTGAAAATTATCAAATATTTTCTAAAACTCTTCCATGTTATGTTCCGAAAATGATGTATGTTTATTCTTGAGTATGATATGATTGCTCCTTTTGTCCTCATCCTTTTGTAAGTAATAATCCTTGCAGCAACTGATACAAATACATTGACAATACTTATCCTGTAAGACTACAGTAAGGCCTCCGACAGAATAGAATCAATCACGTTGAAAAGGGAAACATTCTCAATCAAATATTGATAGAAATATTTTCGTGAATTGAAAATCACGATTAAAATGAAGTTATTTTTGTGAATGTTAACAGAAAAACCTTCGGTAAAGCACGCTGACATTGAACTCATCTGATAGATATTCAGAAAGCTCTAACTCGAAAGACGAAATTGAAAATTTGCATTTTCATTCAAATATTAGTTGATTTTCTATTCCAGTCTGATTGAGAACTCATAAAGATGAGTGAGGCAAGAAGAATGTTTTCAAAGAGTATCACCAGAAATCATTCGTAACATTGACGCAGGAGAACACATTCACTAGGTTTCAATACATTTTGTCGACGAATCTATTTCACGCTTCCACGATCATCAGGAAGACTGGAAGCAATCTCACTTTGAAATATGGAAAGTTGGAATCATTTCTTTTGAACACTTTGAATTAGTTTTCGACATTAAAACCTGTCATGGGGTATGATAGATTGATTTGTTGAAAATATAAACAGGATGTTCATAAAATCAGATGTGGAATCATCTTCGACTGAAAGATAAACCTTAGTCACTATCTTCCATCATCAAGATAACCTCTTGTGGGGTATTCATGTTGAAAAGGGAAACATTCTCAATTAAATATTGATAGAAAGATTTTTCAGTGATTTGAAAAATCCACGATTAAAATGAAGTTGTTTTCTGTTAGACATTCACAAAAAATAACTTTATTTTAATCGTGGATTTTTCAATTCACAAAAAAATCTTTCTATCAATATTTAATTGAGAATGTTTCCCTTTTCAACATGAATACCCCACAAGAGGTTATCTTGATGATGGAAGATAGCGACTGAGGTTCATATTTCAGTCGCAGATGATGATTCCACATCTGATTTTATGAACATCCTGTTTATATTTTCAACCAATTAATCTATCATACCCCATGACAGGTTTTAATGTCAGAAAACGGTAATTTCAAAGTGTCTCTCCAAAAGAAATGATTCTAACTTTTTCCATCTTTGCAAAGTGAGATTGCTTCTTGAAAATGTGTTTCCCATTTCTTCCGGTCTTCCTGATGATCGTGGAAGCGTGAAATAGATTTTCGTCGACAAAAATGTATTGAAGACCTAGTGAATGTGTCTCTCCTGCGTCAATGTTACGAATGATTTCTGGTGAGTACTCTCTTTTGGAAAACATTCTTCTTTGCCTCATTCATCTTTATGAGTTCCTAATCAAGACTGGAATAGGAAATCAACTAATTATCTGAATAAAAATGCAAATTTTCAATTTCAGCTTTTTTCTTTCGAGTTAGGGCCTTTTCAGAATATCTATCAGATGTAGTTCAATGTCCAGCGTGGCTTTAGCCGGGGAAGTAGTTGTTTTCTGTTAGACATTCACAAAAATAACTTCATTTTAATCGTGGATTTTTCAATTCACAGAAAAATCTTTCTATCAATATTCAATTGAAAATGTTTTCCTTTTCAACATGAATACCCCACAAGAGGTTATCTTGATGATGGAAGATAGTGACTACTAAGGTTCATCTTTCAGTCGCAGATGATTCCACATCTGATTTTATGATTATCCTGTTTATATTTTCAACAAAAGAATCAATCACATTCTACTGTTAGCAATACTACATTACCTTGGCTTCAGTAAACATTCTTTGAATCTAATGCAAAGCTACCTGCAGGGGAGAACATATTATAGAAAGTGAAATACAAAAATCAATTATCCAATGTATTATTGGTTAGTTGTATCGGGGGTACCTCAGGGATCAATATTGAGTGCTCTTGTATTTTCATTATATACCTCATCTTTCAGAGAATCCCTGGTATATTGCAAAAGTCATTTTTACCAACACCATCTTTAATGATGATATTTCCCCCTATGTGGAATACCTACAAAGTTCTGCCTTGAAATCAATCCCGATAAGTCACAGGTTGTGTTATGTGGCAGTTAACATACAAATCAAAAATACTGTCGAGATGTGGATATCCAAATCGACGACGTGAAGCTCACCTTAACTGATGTTTCCAAAAATGTTGGTACTCAGAATTGAGCTTTGAACGATGAAGGATAGTGCCTAAGTTTATCTTTCAGTCGCAGATGATTCCACATCTGATTTTATGAGCATCTTGTTCACATTTTTAAACAAATCAATGTTAATCAAATAATTGAAAAAGTATTACCAAATTGAAAATGATTTATAAAAACAAGGATATGTTAGATTCAAACACTAAAATGTTATTGTGTGAAACGTTGCTGTTCTCCCATATGAATCACTGCAATGCATGGCCCATGCATAACAAATCTTGTTAATAGTCGATTACAGCGAATGCAGAATAGCTGGTAGTTGATTTATTAAAAAAATCACCACGTATCTACCAGATGACTCCAATTAGGCTGGCTCCCAGTCAATGAGAAGCATTTCTTAATTAGTTGTATGCTATTCTCGAGAGTGATTGAATCTTAATCCTATATAAAAAAATAAATATCAGAACTGACGTCCATATCCTGAACAGGAAAGAAAGTTCCTTTACAGTTCAAATCCACAAATAAACCTCCTTCCAAAGGTCTTTCCCCTATATTGCCTGTGAAGTTATGAATTTGGTACCGTATGACCTCAAGAATCTTTCTATGTGAAGAAAAATTGAAGTATTACTACAAAATAGATGTGAACTTTGAAATTTTAAGTTATTTGTTTGTGGAAAATGATTCGTTTTGTTGGTATGTCTGTCAATTGTTGTACTTATCTTGATTTTTATTTTTTATTTTGACAGGCCATATTGAAATTCACTTCCATTGTAGACTCATTAATGAATATGTCTATTTTTTTTATGTAGATATCACTTTATTTTTCCAGTATTGAAATGGCTAACTGAACAAATATATTATTCAGATATATTATACTTGTTCAGATATATTATTATTAGTAATAATAACAAACAATTGAAAACATCTTGCCAATTTCATCCACTAAATGCCTCAATTGATTTTTTTCTATTGGTCTACTGCCATTTGAAAGTGTCCCCTTGAGAATTCCGCAATAATTCTCTTCGGCAAAGAAATGACTCAAACAATAAATATAAAAACGAATTACCATTGGCCTTAACCGACCTCTTCCTTGATTTGATCGAGAGATTCTATTTCTAGGTTACGGCTTTTGTTTTGAATCTTTGCCGGCGATAAATTCGTGGAAGGAATATTCTATTTGAGATTCTATTCGGAGTCTTAACGAAGGAACGGCGGAGATCTATAGCGGTTATCTTTCAATAATTGTAATTCGTTTCATTCAAAATTTCGACCTTGATAGTCATTTCAGCATAGAATTTTGATCAATGGTGATGGAGGTATTAATGCGAACTCTGTCACATGAGAGAGTACTTCATGACTCTAGGAGATGTCGGGGGGAAAATGTTAAAATCGGTAATTTCTGGGAAGATTATTCAATATATCAATACACCTATGTAGTTTGGGAAGTCCAAGCCCATTCGAAAAAATTTATATTTCAGGTTGATTCCTGATCATGAGAAACTCAGCACTCCCCTTTCAGATCTCTCATCAATGAATTTCGGGATGGAAAAAGATTATTTCTACTTGGTCACAAGATATCCTGTTTGATGTATCTTGGATTTTTGAGGATATCTCCAAAAGTGTAACTTATCGGTGTTCTAGCAAAATATTTAAATTCCGTTCCAAATAACAACATTATTGAAAATTCAAGGAACATTTCCTCAATTTTTTTTGTGTCTGATTTATATGAAAAAAGCTTGAGGCGTTTAATGGTACTAAAAAAATAAATATATATATTTTTTTAAATGCATGATGTGAGTTTTCCATATGAGTTCATTTTCCAATCTGCCTCGACAATTTTCCTGTAATAAACAAAAATATTTCCATTCACTATAATGATTGCAGTTTAATTAAACAAAACAATCATGATTAAATCACATGTTATTTTAATTTGTCAAGCAGTCTAACATATCACATTCGTTGTCGGCTCTTATTTACATTGTATTATTATATCATTCATTCCATATCAGAACTAAATATTCATTCATTTGTTTCTCGTACGTAGACGGTACAAAGTTCGATAATACACAAATAATTCGGAGCAGTGCCAGATGTTATTATTTTATCTGTGTTATTCCATACCTATACAGTGCTTCTCAATAATCCTCTCCCCCCCACTTATTTTTGGAACGATTATACACAAACAAGTGAAATTTGGAAACTGAATATTAAAGGTTGTAAACTTCCCTACTAGTGATGATAGATGACGAAATCGTCAAAGATGACGTCACAAGGACATTGTGACCAATAATTTTAAATGGAACCCTACGGCAAGCGACACCTCTTTTGAAAGGTATCGAAAAAACCTATTCAATGATACTAATTTTGTTTGTGTTGATGGCAGTTTTGATGGCTCATTAGTAAACATTAAAATTCAAATTCCATTGAGTATGATATTAATTACAGATTCAAGAATCAGTATCTAGTTAAAGAAATTGCTAGAAGTGACCTCCATTTACTTCCTGACAGTGAAATATCCTATTTTTAAACTCTTCTCGTACTTTTGCAAATGTGTCTGCGGAAACAGCCTCACATTCTGCAACAATACGTTGTTTAAAACCGTCAATATCGTCAGGTTCAGTGGCGTAAACCTTCGATTCAAGGAACCCCCACAGAAAAAAATCCAAAGTCGTCCAATCCATCTACCACGATACTCCTCATCCAAATACCGTCTTACTGCACCGTTATAGTGTGGAGGAGCACCATCCTGTTCGAATGTTATTTCCAAATTGCCGAATTCATCTGGATTATCTTCCAAAATTTCAAGGATTAACGGCTCTATTGCGTTTTGCAACAGCTCCAGATAAACCTCACCAGTTAAATTAGTATTTAAAAGAAGAGGCCCAACGATGTGGTTTCCCAGGATACCTGCCCAAACATTCACCTTCTGGGGAAATTGGGTATGTATTTCACGAAACAGGTGAGGATTTGCGTCACTCCAATACCTCACATTCTGTGTATTTACATTTCCATTTAGATAGAAAGTACTTTCGTTACTAAAACAAATTGTTTTGACATAGTCTGGCTGTTGGTTAATTTTAGTTTCCATATTTTCACAAAATTCTAGTCTTCGGTCTGGGTCGTCGTCTGAGAGTTGATGAACCATTTTTCATTTGTATAGATGAAATTTGTTTTTTTTCAACACCCTGTGTACTGTACTTCGACTGACTTCACGGATAGATGCAACGTGAGTTGTTAAAGAAGTAGGATTAACTATTACTTCTGCCAGTATATCAATTTTTTTCTCATCAGAAATTTGTTGTCTGCCAGATCGTTTCGCATCATTTATACTACCCGTTGTTTCAAACTGACGAAGAAGCTCCCTTAAATAGGTCCTCGAAACGGGGCGATCGGGAAACCTCTCATTAAAAATGCGTTCTGCTGCATGAATATTTTGTCCAGTTTCACCAAGAATTAGGATTGCTGCTACTTTATCACCTAAAGCACGTACCATTTCGCTTCTTGAAGCACTTAAACGTTCGGCTCACAACAGTTTAACAAATTATTAAAATGTACAAAAATATTAAAAGTACCAAAAGCTGCTAAAACAGTTAAACGTTCGATCAACAATACACAAATTATTAAATGTACAAAAACTTGGACAATTACAAAAACGTCGAATTAGGGAGACTAACAAAAACGTCAGCTTATTTGACAACTATCCAGAGGCGGAGCTTGAATTTGGAATTTTAGTATTAACTGATTTAATTCATCATAGCTTTGCGTTTTTTAAAAGCGAGTTGTCAAAACTGCTATAAACACAAACAAAATGAGTATCATTGAATATGTTTTTTCGATACCTTTTAAAAGAGGTGTCGCTTGCCGTAGGGTTCCATTTAAAATTACTGGTCACAATGGCCTTGTGACGTCATCTTTGACGATTTCGTCATCTATCATCACTAGTAGGGAAGTTTACAACCTTTAATATTCAGTTTCCAAATTTCACTTGTTTATGTATCCAAAAATAAGAGGGGGGGAAGGGACTTTTGAGAAGCACTGTATATTGAATTAATCAACTTTACGAGCTTGATGAAAGGAAATCTTCAGTTTAATATACAGTTTCGTTTCAGGAATGATGAGATCAGTTTTTCCCTCATACATAGGTCGCCGAAGTTCTTGAGCTGACGCAGATTGTAAAATGTTGAATGTAGCTAAGTTTTTTACACGATTCATCGAATTCCGAAAATAGTTTAGCCCAGTAGACCTCGCTGTGTACTTTTCGAAAGTGATCAACAAACTAGACTTCAAGTGTGAAAATTATATCAAGAAATATGATGAGTAGTGTACATTCAAAAGAATTCAGCAGGTGAAAAATATAACTCAGTTGCATTTGATTGTTTGAGATGAAAAAATGGAAGGGTACCCTTCTCTTCATACTAACTCAGAGTACTAACTTTATTCCCTCCAAATAGCATCTGCAGCGAATCTGATTCATATTGAGAATGATATCAACATCATTGGTTAATAAAGATAGTATTCGTGAATTATATACAAAAGAAAATTTCCTCTGCAGTGTCACCAATCATGCAACAAATATTCTTCCATTTTTTAATTTGGGAATAAAGAAGGGCGTAAATTAATGAGTCCTTGTGATTCTGTATTATCTGCATCATTGTTTTGTTTCTTTATAATAAAACCGTTCAAGTTAAAAAAAAGTTACTTATTTTATTCATAGTACAAGTATGTGGCATCAACAAGAGCTACCAATGAATAAGGATTAATGTGACACAAGTTTCATTATTAGCCGATTTTGCAGCACTTTTTTCATTAATGTACCCATCGCACCCAAAACACTTCATTGGGACATGTAAAATTAACAAATAGATATAAAAAGTTTAAAAATAAAAAGATTTACCAACTAATTGAATCATAAACGAATTGAAAAGAAAACGATGCACACTTTTTTGTTATCAACAACGATAAAAAAAGTAAGTTCTGACAATTAGACATTATAATGATTCGGCTCTGTGGGGTGGTTCCTGATTACACTGACCGATAGAAATCCTATTTGGCTGGTTTGATAAGCGTGAACTGTATTGTTCTTTGTGCCAATTTTTCACTCGCGCCTTGAATTTGGATCTAATTTCGACACTAACAGGTATAATAAACTTGTGTTCCATTGATCTACTGGTCCCTTTAGATTCTACAATGAGCGAACATTTTTCAGGAAGTTATCCAAAAATAATCCTAATGATGTATATGAGTCACTTGTGATGTTAGGAGCTTCAAATATATTTTTCAAATGTGTTTCTATTAGGATTTTTTGTTCTCGAATCTTTCCATTAGGAGCACCCCCGCAACTGAATAGCTGGCACCTGTAATCTCTGGGGATTGAATGATTTGCACGGCTTTGCCCTTTGGACAGGCTTGTAATTAATAGTATTTTTGAATGCTACTAAGTGCTGTTTCTTTAGGCAGCTGGAGACGAGACCAGCATCCGAGAGAAAAAAGTGCTGTATTAGTGAATTCAATGTGTCCATTGGCTGCATTTGTCATATGATCCAGCAAATTCCGGAAGAGAAAACTGAGGCAACTTCACGTTGAATGTTGGATCTACTGAATTAAGCGATCTATTTGTATGGGGAGCGGCATTTGTAGCAGAGGATACGTTATCCTTTGCACACGTGTCTGCTCTCACGAGGAGTGCGTAATGTTCGATTTCAAATTGTAATCGGACTTCATTTTTAACCGACGAAACCAAAAAGGAGGAGGTTCTCTAGTCGATGCATATATTTGTTTTTTTTATGTATGATTACGCATAACTTTTTACTGAGACGTCCGATTCCGATAATTCTTTTCCCAGTGGATAGGGTGATAGGATGGATAAGGTGTAAGTTCGTCCCATTTGAATTTCAGAAATGAAATCCAGCCCTAAGGGTAGCAAAATGAAGGATATTGATCACTCACCCTCTGAATTCTGGTCCGTTAACCGATTCTATCAGGCATAACTTTGTACTGGGAACTTCGATTTGGATTATTCTTTTTTTATCAGATAGGGTATACCTCATAGTTGATCATATTCCAATTTGAAATGAAATAATCCACCCCTATGGGTAGAAAAATAGAGGTTGATTGATTTTTCACTTGTGAACAGTGGCACACATATGTTGTTGACATTGACAGATCCTCCTACATCCGTCACAATAATAATTACATTGTATGAAAGGATGGAATTATATACAAAGTGATGAAATCAATCAACCAGAACATTCAAAAATAATTTATATTATATAACAATAAATAGTTCAAGAAGATAATCATATTATTTAACAGTCAATAGTTGAAGTAAACTAGGTAAGTAAGTATTTTGGAAGTGATCAAAAATTAAGTAGGTAGTAATTAGTAGATTTCAGCCAATATACCACGCATATCTTTCCATAGAGTAGTCCGATTTCGATGAATATTTTTTTTTCAATTTTTTTTCAATTTTTAATCAATTTTTAATAATTTTTTTCAATTTTTAATGGTGTACTTCAAAGTTGGCCCCATCTCAAATTGAAAAAAAATGCCACCCCTAAGGGTAGCAAAATGGAGGATATCGATCGTTCACCCTCTGAATTTTGGCCCATTAACGATCGTTCAACCTCTGAATTTTGGTCCATTAACCGTTTCTATCAGGCATAACTTTGTACTGGGTTATCCGATTTGGATGATTCTTTTTTAGCCACATAGAATTGAAAAATAATAACTTTTTAACAAAAAATTGAACCGACGAAATACGGAACTGAAAAGTTAAAATTAAAATAAACCTTCTTAGTCTCAATAACTAAGCTCCTAAACTAATGTAAGTAACTAATTTTGAGTCGGCGCCAAACAAACAAGCAGAAGATTTAGGTAAGGCGTGAAATGATGGCATCGAGTTGCGCGGTGACATTCTGATAATTTTTTTGAAGTAATTTAATGATCTTCGTTGATTCTTCGTTTGGCGCCGACTCAAAATTAGTTACTTACATTAGTTTAGGAGCTTAGTTATTGAGACTAAGGTTTATTTTATTTTTAACTTTTCAGTTCCGTTTGGTTTTTTTTTAAAATTTTTTTTTTGTTTTTTATCAAATCCCTCAATTTCAAATTGTAATAATTCGAATTCCCTAGGCCTTTACTAATCTTAGTGGAATTTCCGCGATTTTGATATCTGATTCGTCTTCGATTTCGTCCAGAAAGGTAGAAAATCGATTCCGTGACCCTTTATGAAACTTTTACGATTTCTGAATACCTCCAATCTTTCTAGTTGATGATGGTTGATATCCGTGCTCGAAGGTCCAATGAAATAATAATTAAAAAGTAATGTAGTCACTTTGCATTTTTTGATAATAATTGATAAGAACTTACTACATAAGATAACTTATTCTAGATTGAAAAAAAAAAATGAATATACTAATACATTACTCATTTCTAAGCATTTAGTAGATTTTTTTTCTCAGGAAACGCCTAAATTTTCCAATTAAAAGCATACCCTCCTGTTCCATTGATGATACAAGAGCTGAAAATTAATTTTCTGACTACATGAACTGGCAATCTATAAGTTGAATTAAATCAATTGAATGGTCGTTCTGTGGAGCTGTAATCGAAAATGATAATAGAAAATTTTCGAACATAAAAAGTATATGGTTGGAAATGGAACTTTGGGATATACGAGTTCTGCAAAAATATTCCGTTTCTAGTTGAAAGGTCAGATATTTCATCAGTTATTCTGCTTCTGTGCTTGGTATTATTTTCATATAGTGTTATTTGGAGGAATATACAGTGTTTCTTTACATAGAGTTCACGACATTGAAAAAATTGAGAAAATGTGCATCGTATACGAATTGAAGATTTCTCAGCATATGTATGAGCACCGAATCCATACAAGATTTTTGTCAGAGAATAATAACATCATTGCGAAAAACTGATGACATCTTCAATTCATTTTCTCTCTTGCACTTCACTGTCCTACGAAAACAGTGCTTGAGGCGCTCGAATTGCAATCTCTCGATGTTAAATGCAGCCACTTACTAATTAAGAAGATATTTCTAAAAATAGCATAAAAGCAGTTACGGATGCCGATAAATAACATTCCCAATAAATTAATGATGAACTGAAAAAAAACAGTTGACTAATTTATCGTGAATGGAACCGGTTGTTTTTTTAAACCGATACGCACTGTGGACATTAATTCGTGTGATGCATGAAATTGTATGGACTACGTCGGTGCAACTGATTAAATTGGCAATTATACGAATTAGTTTTAGTGTTCAGTTTCATCTCGCTTGAAAGTGCGAAATGAAATACTACACTTTATTATTATTGATTTCGAGGGAAGGTGGGAGTCGACATGAATATTTCTATACAGTGTGGCTTTTTGAAGACCCCTCCTCGTTAATATTTTGAATGATATCACACCGATACTACTTTTTGAAACTAAAGACATTGTGATTACTCGATAGATGATGTGGGGGGGGGGCACTTCACTTTGAAAATTTCAAATATCATGGGGAGTCAAGTGGCACATTGTTGAACAGATAATTCTCTTTTCAACCATCCTATTTTTCTCGTATTTTCAGGATCTCAAAATCCCTAGGCAAATCCCCAACAATTTTTCAAGCAGAAACCCATGCTACAGAAATTTGCGCCCAAGGATGCATTGAAAGAGGCTTCTTGGGGGCAAATATCTTCATCCTAACAGACAGCCAAGCAGCACTAAGGGCTCTAAAGTCATACTTGTGAGTCCAAACTCACTTGGGACTGCAAACTCTCCTCAAGTCAACTGGCTACGAATAATCATGATTCTGATGTGGGTGCCAGGTCACGAAGGAATCGAAGGCAATGAAGAGGCGGACAGCCTTGCAAAGGAAAGTGCGAACACTCAATTTTCTGGCCTGGAACCCTTTTGTGGTCTT
Source organism: Gonioctena quinquepunctata (assembly GCA_018342105.1). Taxonomy (NCBI): domain Eukaryota; kingdom Metazoa; phylum Arthropoda; class Insecta; order Coleoptera; family Chrysomelidae; genus Gonioctena; species Gonioctena quinquepunctata. The sequence goes on along the minus strand of JAFIRS010000061.1, from coordinate 1,399,138 downwards.
TCCTGAAGCCCACATCAACGAAGAGTTTTGGCGCTGAGAAGCTGACCAAATTAAAACCCACTGGAGTAAGGTTCCAGGTCAAAGATGAGCGAAAAGGCTTCCGAGCCCATCGCCAAAGAAAGCTGAACAGCTTTTCGAGTTGTACAAGAAATACTTGAAACTGGTAACGGGACTGCTCACTGGCCATTGTCCTCTGAGTTATCCCCTCAAAAAAATGGATGGATCAGACAGTGAACTGTGCCGTTACTGCGAGAACTTCGCTGAAACTGCACCTGCTTTGCGACTGCCAATTGCTGTTTTGCAAAAGGCTTAGGTTCCTCGAAGAGGTTTCACTAACGCCCTCAGACATCAGGAACTTGGCTCCCAGGAAACTGATACGCTTTGCAAGGAGTCTCGGAATCCCGTGTCCTGAATAGATGAAGGGTAATGTACAAAAGACCTCACAGGTTGAGGTACGGAGAAGCTGAAGAGCCATATCGACCCCCTATAATTTGCCTATGCCATTTTAAAAATCTGAAAAAAAATATTGAAAACATGTTTTGTTCTTTGAAAAATTCGACAAAATTTTGGGTAGCGCCACTCGCCTAATTTCGGATGACCCACTCAGAGGAGAACTTTGGCAATTGCCGAATGCAATGAACATTTAACTCGACATGAATTATGTAGAATGTTGAACTGATTGTGAGGTAAATGTATACATTACAGGCTGCCTGATATAGATATTCATTGAAGAAAACAACTAACCTGCTATATATAAAGTCAGAACTAGTTGACTTCATACTCTACTTTGAGGCACTTATCATCACAGTCACTTGTAAGAACCTAACGATACAAACAATATTGAAAAGGAAAACATTCGCAATTGAAATTGTATTGAAAAATAATATCACGACCATTGTAGTGATTCAGATATTCAGAACACGTTAACTGAACACTGTTGCAAGATTCTCGCATACACGGTTTACAAAGCTGTCTACGAACGAAAGTTTGTTAGATTCTACTGGTGTTTTCTGATTGGCTGGGAATGGAAAATCTTAAGATCCTAATTAACAACTCATCACAAAACAGTGCACGAAAATTAATTTGAACATTTTTGTCATTGTCTTTTAAAAAATGTGCCATTTGTTATATAAAAATTGGGGCCATTTGTTGTTCCCGCGCAATTTCAACCGGGCGTCAGACTACAAGTGGAAAATCTTCCTAACGACATGATTTATTGGGTTTTGAGGTAGCGGGAATAGGACACAATAAGTAGTCTGAATAACAAATTGCCGACGTTTCGACCTGTATTTGGCGCCTTTATATCAAGGCTTTTCAATGGGTCAGCCTTGATAAAGACGTCAAATACACGTTGAAACGTCGGCAATTTGATATTCAGACTACTCATTGTGTCCTATTCCCGCTACCTCAAAACCCAATTCTAAGTGAAGGGCGCTAATATTGCAGAAAACAAGATTTACGGCAAAATTTATGGAAAACGTTTTTGTAGACAAAATAACGAGCTACAACTTTTCTAAGATACATTTTTTCATGTCTCCAATACTTCTGGAGTTGTAGCTCATAATATGAATATTCGGATTATTTTTCAGCACTGTGGCATTGTAAAGAATTGCTCAATGGATACTTCAAACTTTCGAATTCCTGAATCCAGAATTTCAGCTGTTTTGGACTTTCTGTTAGGACAATATCGCTATTGATTGCATTATGAATGAGAATTTTTTTTTTGTTGGGAGGGAATAACGTTACTCAGAATTGAATCAAATATTGCATCAGTTCGAAGAGTCGTTGATTATTTGAAAAACCGTCAACTCCTCGATAAACTGAATTGAATCAACACGATATTGCATCAGGACTTTAGGAGTACAACCCAATCAACAAACAACATATACTTGCTTCGTTTTCCCCCATTCTCATCACAACCAGAAACAACTATGAATTATGTAAAACTTCCTGTTTGTTGATATGGATGAATTCTAGTCCACCTGTTGTTTGAGTGCCTGAACAATGTGTGACTCATTTTGTTCCTGGTGCTGGTTTTTTTATTCGACACGCTCTGCCAAATTATTGATTTACAACATAATATATGCTGTTTCTATTATAATTCATTATGTACCATGAATAATGGCCAGGGTTTATATATCTGGTGTGGTTTTTTCCTGTGACTGGATTTTTACATTTACGATATAACAAAAAATCATGAAAGAAAAATATCCCGAGGGCTAGCAATAATTGGAGAAAGTACTACCAAACCTATATTCCTTTAATTTCACGAATATTTTCTCGATCTCAAGAATAATCTCAATATTTTGCTTAGGTATGAATCGATATCGTGTACTTTCGACTTTCGTCATTTGACTCTCAACTTTTATCATTCAACAGTCATAGCAAGACCCATATACTAAACCTGGCTCTACATATTATGTGGAAAATGAAATTTGTAAGCATTAAAGTCAATAACTTTGGAAATACTAAACGTTAAATGTTTCAGGGAAAAAGAAGGTCATCACCCTGGCATACAGCAGTAGCTCCGTGAACAGTGACCTGATTGTCTGATGAGGATTTGAAGAAATTCTTCAGATCTGAATCATCTTTGAAAAAGGAAACATTCTCAATTATATTACCAATTTATATGACTGCCGGTGCATGAAGTTTCGCGCCTCTGCAGCCCGCCAGAAAGAGCAATCAGTGGTTTCCATACGTTCTTGATCTCAACGCTTGGTTGACTAAAGGCGTTCTTGGCTTCGATGTAGGCGGCCTCTTTGAACTTTCGTTTGAACCAATGCTCCTCTCTATGTAGAACACTTGTGTCGTCCCATAGAACTCGATGGTGCTGGCGTGGTCAGCGATTCCCGATTTTGACGTTTCTCCACGTTGAGTCCATTTCTTGTGCTCATCCAATCTTACCGATAACGGCCCCTTTGTCTCTCCAATGTAGGAATCTCCGTATTCACATGGAACTTCATAAATGCAATTCTTACGGATTTCATTTTTGTTGTCAGGTTTGGTCTTGGTCAGGAAACTCCGTAAATTACTGCCGGATTGAATGCAGCTCTTGATGTTGAACCTGTTTCCGATCCTTCTGATCTTCTCGGAGACACCTCTGATGTATGGAAGGCAGATCACTGTGCTTTGTTCTTCAGCTGTCTTCGTTCTCTGGAGTTGTTTCAATACTTCTCCATTCCGGTGAAGGTCCTCTCTGATGTGGTCTAATTCGGCATCTAGTGACTTCTCGTCGTTGCATATGTGCGTCGCTCTCTCTACCAATGTTCTCACGATCCCTCTCTTTGTCGAAATCGGATGGTTGGAGCTGTAACTGAGGTACTGCCCTGTATGTGTCTTCTTTCTGTAGACAGAGGTGCGGATTTCATTGCCTATTCTCTCAACGTTCACATTGAGGAAGGGTAAGGCACTGTTGGTTTCCATTTCCATCTTGAATTTGATCGAATCGAATCGAATAGTTGTCCTTTTAGGTCCTGATGAAGTTTATAAGTTGAATAAACGAAACGTTGGCCAAAAACTAGAAAGTTCCTTATTTGTCCTCATCCAACAAATACATCAACTAGTCGAGTTTTAGTTCTTGAACTTATTTTTTTATTTAAATTATTTTGGGGTTATATTTTGGCGAGAAAGTGTGTGCAGTGCCAATTTACAATTTGTTTTGTTTAAATTATTATATATGTATATATATATATATATATATATATATATATATATATATATATATATATATATTGCTCAGTGATAATATTCATATTGATTTCGTTCCAGTGCAATTCAAAGCATCGAGAACACAAAGCCAGGTGAAATGAACTGTAATATGTTTCGGAATTGTTTGGCCCGTATTTTCGAGTCTATTTATTTACTATAAAGTCATCCATGTGCTTTACTGCATAAAATGAAAAATATAAAAAATCGACTATACATCACGTTTATAGCCTAAACGAACATCTAAGACGTGATTTTATTAATAAATTATACGCAATTATCGAGTTAATGCAAACAAAGCAGCGAGCAACAGTTAGTAATATATATATTTTTAAAATGTGCTAATTAAGCCCTTTCATTTAACACCCAACACGGCACATTTAGTTTTCTACAATACTGGACCTCTAGAGGGCGCCATATTGATCTAAGTGTGACGTCACATAGTCTATAACCAGCGGACATTCAAGACGCTTCTAAGGAAACGTCATTTGTCGAATTATGAAGTTTAGAAGCTATGCGGGAACAGATGAACATACATACATAGCATACTAAAATCATAACCCTCCATTTGGCTTTGCAGTAGTCGGGTGAAAAATCTCAATCTCTCATTTTCACAACAATATTGGCATACTATGAATCGTTTGATGAAGCTTCGAAAGCTGCACAACTTTCATTCTCGAAGATGTACACATAAAGAAAAAATCGCTCATAAATAATGTTCAACAAATTCATATTTTGTTGAAAAGGAAAACATTGTCAATTGAATAATGAATAGAAAGATTTTTCTGTGAATTGGAAAATCCACGATAAAAATGAAGTTATTTTTTGTGAATTTCTAACAGAAAACAACTACTTCCCCAGCTCAAGCTACGCCGGATATTGAACTACATCTGCTAGATATTCTGAAAGGACCCTAACTAAAAAGAAAAAATCTGAACTTGAAAATTTGCATTTTCATTCAGATAGTTATTTGATTTTCTTTTCCAGTCCTAATCAAGAACTCATAAAGATGAATGAGGAAATTGAATATGGAAATAACTTCATTTTTATCGTGGATTTTTCAATTCACAGAAAAATATTTCTATTCCATATTCAATTGAGAATGTTTCCCTTTTCAACATGAATACCCCACAAGAGGTTATCTTGACGATGGAAGATAGTGACTAAAGTTTACCTTTCAGTCGCAGATGATTCCACATCTGATTTTATGAACATCCTGTTCATATTTTCAACAAATCAATCTATCATACCCCATGACAGGTGTTAATGTCAAAAAACACTAATTTCGAAGTGTCTCTTCAAACGAAATGATTCTAACTTTTTCCATCAACGCCAAGTGAGATTGCTTCTTGAAAATGTGTTTCCCATTTCTTCCGGTCTTCCTGATGATTGTGGAAGCGTGAAATAAATTTTCGTCGACAAAAATGTATTGAAGAACTAGTGAATGCGATGCTTCTCTTGCGTTAAAATTACGAATAATTTCTGGTGAGTACTCTCTTTGGGAAAACATTTTTCTTTGCCTCATTCATCTTTTCGAGTTCTTAATTGAGACTGGAATAGAAAATAAAATAACTATCTGAATGAAAATGCAAATTTTCAAATTCAGAATTTTTCTTTTTAGTTAGGGTCGTTTCAGAATATCTAGCAGATGTATTTCAATATCCAGCGTGGCTTTAGCCGGGAAAGTAGTTGTTTTCTGTTAGACATTCACAAAAAATAACTTAATTTTTATCGTGGATTTTTCAATTCACAGAAAAATATTTCTATTCAATATTCAATTGAGAATGTTTCCCTTTTCTACAAAATATTTTGTGTTTACTCTGTATCCTGCTTTTATTCTAGGTTCTTTGGTTCATGTCAATCAGCTTTATATGTCAGGTTGCAATGTCTTGAATCTTTCTCGAATTCAAAGTTACACTATATAAGAAATAATTAGTTATCATTCCTCGAAGTGATATTGAGAATGAAACCCAAATAAGTACTGCCTTTATAAAATGTTGAATTGCATTTTTTGGGTTTGTTATTACACCAATACTTTCTGTACCTCAACATGTGATGTCGATGGCATTTTTCCAAAAATGACTGACCAACCCAACGGTTCGCTGTCAATTACATTCGCGCACTGCACAAATTCGAGACAAATTGCATAATAAAGTGCACGTAAGCGGCCGCATTCAATGGATAATTACCCACAGAGGAAATTATAAATTGTTTGGTGACAGTCGGAATCAATGCCGTGGCGGATGAAAGGAAAACCATTAAGCCAGCTGAATGGGTATTTGAAGAAAAATGCGACCAGTATACGATGGAGATTGAGTGCTTAATTATATAAGGACGGGGTGAGTAGAGCAAGAGGTAGATGAAAGTTTTGCCTGTAGTGACTATAATTAGCTTAAAAAATGATAATTCAATCCAAATTTAACTTGCTGATAAAAGGAACGCAACTGTAGTCATGGATTCAGATGAATACCACAGTAAACTTATTGGATATTGCCTATGATTAATATAAGTACACCAAATTAGATGAAGATTCCACATCAGAACAGAAAAATAATGTCGCCCCATACAAAAAACCTCTCATATTACATTACGAGAAAAAACATCCCTACTCTGGTAAGCTCCCACCCCAAAAATTGTAAGATATTCCTGTATCATCGGGATACAGACATAAACACCATTTAAATAGGTGTACATTCAGAAATTGAAATAAATATATGTCAGACTTATTTAAAATGTGACAATTTTTCTACTCACTCCAAGTGTTATTTGAGTTATGATGTTGAAATTATCAAATTGTGATTTTTCACAACAAATGATACAATTCAATGAAAAGAGGAACGTTTGTGATTAATCATTGTATCAGTAGATTGGACCTTCACTATATAATTCTTGTTTGAGATCGTACCCAAATGCTGATTTGAATAAAATTTAGCTTTTTTGTTTTTTTTTTCGTGATTAAAGACCGTATTGAGATTGAGTATTTCAAGAAATAATATTTTGCTGAGAAAATTATCTCTATCTGAAATTGTGGAATTGAAATCAAATCGATGGCCGACCTTTTTTTTTCGGAGCACAGTCATAATTATGTTGTTTTAATCTTTGTTCCAATCACTGTTTTCGTTGAAACCGTGTTTAGACATTAAAATGATGAAAACTATAAAATGGCAAATTTGGTAATGAGCATCTTTGTCGAATTTCCGTTAATCAACATTATTATAAATAGGGAACAATACAGGACCAAGTACTTAACCTTGCGGAACACCACAAAGTATGTCTCTCATTGGGCTACATTGGTCTCAAATGAATATAATGTTTTCTACGGCATAAATAATTTTGGAACTATTTTAACATTTTACCTACTATCACAAAACAAAAAAGTTGTATTCAGAATAATTGTTCACCTAATCTGGTACAAAGTAACGAAATTCATTACAATTTCTCAATAAGTTCGAGACATTATCAGTGTGAAGAAATGGATCTCACAGTGATAACTTAAATTTAATATATTCAATTCCTACTTATTTTTGATTATGGAACACCAACCAAATAATTTTTCTTATTTCCATTGCATAATTCGTTTTCATATCCTCCAAAAATTTAACTTCCGAGAAAAAATTGCCATTCTATTTTCGTACTGCATTCCTCACCTATATAAAGAATAACAAGTCGTAAATATTTCCTAACATAAAAACGTCGGTTTTGAAGCTAGGAATTTTTACAATGTAGACATGCAAAATTCCGTACATTTTTCTATAACTGGTGAACTCATTTGGTGCAAATATTTGTCGAAATGAATGTGCTGAGGCAACTTTAAAAATAGTTTTTTAACGACATAATATAGCGGAATTGCCTTCCTCTATGGTGGAAAGAGACGGTCATCATGATAATTTCTTTATTTGAGCGAATGTTAAATGTTGAAACCCAATTTTTTTTCATTATCTTAGGAATAAGTTACTAGTGAAGTCAACGTCTTCGCAATTTTTTGTGAAGAGACAGATTTCAAGAAACTCTAAGAAATGAGATAGAACATTTCGAGAAATGTTTTTCTTCGAAATATAATATGCATGTTAATATATCCTCTTTTTTATTGAATGATTGTTTCTCATTTCTTTTAATATAATAGTCAAATGATGAAATATTCAACATTTATCGTGATTTTTTTAAGTCCAGATTCGAGCTTTGACACTTTGACACAATTGTACACTTTTATGTGACATATATTTGAAAAAAACAGACAAACCTTATTTAAGTAACAAACCGAGACAATCTATAAAAGGGCTCATTCCCTATTTTGTTTCGCGTTGAATATATCGAAAAAATGTATGGGAAAAAGTTAAAGTTGTTCAGAATCTGATTATTTTTCTGAAAAGTTCTGAAACGGTTACAATTTTGGTTTTCAATTCAATGGATGCCATGGAAATGTTAGAAGAATTTCGAACAGAAGTATTGATTTGACAATGAAATACATTTCAAGAGAAAAGGAAACAAAAACTAATTATTTTGGTAATTGCTCGTCTTGTTTTAGCAAAAAGTTCTTCTCGATTTGTGAGCCTTGTTTTGTAAACTTTATTCTTAACTGTTCCCCAGAGATAAAAATCGAATAGTCTAATATCAGTCCTAGGCGACCAGAGTTCAAAAGTACCGTTTGTTCCCCTTTCAGCGTATTAGAAAGTGTTTGTTCAACCACCAACGAGCAATTCTGGAATTATAGATTGACGCTGATCTAGCTGGAAAAATAACTCTTGTTGCACATCGAGAGGAAGATTTTCAGTTGTAATATCACAAGAGTGATGAGCTCTCGTGTCTATTTCCTGGCAACAAGTTTTCGAAAATCTGGAGAATTATTTTCTACTTCATCGAACTCTCGTGTGGTATTCTATAGATTATTTTTTTCGTAAAATTTTCAACCAATCAGAAGGTTTAATTTACTTAAGTTACCTTGTATAATTTCGATAATACCTGATTATACATAGAGTAGCTCCACCAATCGAAAATTTTACAATAATTTCATTTCTGTACTAACCACATCGACATCAATATACAACAATACACAAACTAACAGGACCGTAAAATTTTGATGTTTATCAATAATTGTTCAAAAATGAGTACAAGAAAAATATATGAAGGAGTTTAATAGAGTAATTGATCCATCCTCTAGTCCCATATTTTTAGCCGCACGAAACGCAAGAAATTGAAATGTTACCGGACAAGAGAAAGATTAGTGCATCAGCATTTGAAGATACCGAGTACATAGTAATAATAGAAGCGTGGGATGAAAATACACCGGAAGGATTACAAATAAAAAAAATTCTTAATTGCTTCTGTAGAACTTGCGTGAAGAGGAAATGAAGGATACTCCAACTGGTAGAATACCATATAATCCTATTTTCACCAAAACCCCACAGGGAGGAGCAAAACCGTGTGCTTATAATAAAAATGGCTTGTATCCAACCATAATGAAGTAAGTCGTGGTCCAGTGAGACTTCCAGATGAACTAATGATAAAAAGAAGCGAATACATCAATATTAAAACAGATAGGTTATTTCTGACAGTAAATCCGAACTGGAGAAAACAAAAAACCATTGGCTGGTACGAAAATATGCCAATTGGAGTGCATGAAATTAGTAAATGGACCAAATAGTCTGCAGAATTGGCAAATTTTAATATGACAAACAAAACATTTTCAAATCATTCTCACCGAGCCACTGCTGTTTCACAATTGGCAAAAGCAGGTGTATTGAAACAAGAAATTATTAAAATAACAGTACATGGTAATAGCAATTTATCAACCCACCTACAGTTAGATGAACAAATCACCAAAACATAATAAATAACACAGATCCAATTTTGAAAACGCTACAGGTTCAAGTAATAACACCTTCGGTATTTCCAGTACTTCAAAGAGCAGTAGCCACGTTTCCAGCGCAGAAAATAACTCAGTAAAAAAACGTAGTATATAATAATTGTAATTTTCAGTATACCAATTTGTATTTAAATTAATGAATTGTTTATATTTACTTAATTTACTCAAAAAATAATCGTATCAAAAACAATACGTACTTCAAAATAAATACGATTATACATCTCAAACTTCCTGCATGATTACAAATCGTGTCAGTTTGGCCAGAACGCACATGAATGATTTGAATTGAAAGTTGGTTTCTAGAAATAAAAATAATCAATTGATTAACGCCGTATCGAAAAAAGTTAACTAAACGCTCCTCATTTACCGAGTCATTGAAGACCAAATAATTGCTCAGTTCCTACAGTTTTGGGAAGATACCACCCCATTAGATAGTGGGACAGTAGCTCATCAGTAAACAAAATTCGATATAGAAGATTTCGGTCGTTGAAAATTTTTCCTGGTCCCTATAGCAATATTCTGTCGTTTCATTTTCATCACACCAAAGTATGTAGGAATTATGGGTTATAAGGTCTGATCGCATCACGACTGAAACAGCTTCTGATATTCTTCTTGTCGACATTCTTGAGATTCCAAATCTCGTATACTCACTCGCTTAACTCGCAGCTAACATAACGTTATCATCAGAATGTGGATCCTGTTGTGTATGTGGGTTGATTACCACAATCTAGTTAATTTGATAGTTTTTTTAATAAAATTCAAAGTAACGAAACGAGAACTTCAATACTTCTCTTGCGGAATACATTTCAGAACTAAAAACACAAAACTTAACAAGAATAGCAAAAAGGACATAAACTTTCTCTTGCCACATGGTGAAGAGGTTATCCTCCAGCAGGTACCTAGACGACCCGTACGGATTATGGATAATAAACAGATGATACACCCGAAGTACACATTGCTGGGAAGATATTCAATAATATAGTCGTTTCAGAAAAAAGTAATTTTGTACAGAACAGATCCTTCTGAGATCATTCAATAATACCACCAGTTCCATTGAAAGAAGCATTTATGGCATGATTCCGCTAGCCCCTTACCCAGAAAACTTTATTATTTCGATTCTTTCCTTCAAATGCAGACGCATTCAATTTATCAGACAAACATTCAATTCAATCATCGATTTGAATCGAAAACGAAAATTGAGAGAGTGTGTGGTCTTGAAATCGTCTCAAAATCGTATAGGACTCCAATTTTGTCACAGCTCAAATCTGGATTTGAAAAATTTCGATGTTATTCGGGTGCTTTCATTTTATATATCGCAAGAACCGGCCCAGGCATTTTTTATCGGATTTCCCCATATTATCGAACTTCTAACTTCTCATAGTATGCTGTATGGGGTCGGCTTCAGAATAGCCCCGGGGTAAATCCTGCCTGTCGTAAGAGGCGACTAAAAGGATAACCGTAGGTGGAAGATGGTCTCCTCGCCCGGTGAAATACCACCATATCGACTTTGTGTGCTGTGAAATGGATCATTCCATGTTTCAGTGTTCGGTCGATACTTTCCGGTCTCCCTCTTTCCTTTTCCCCAATTCCTCCTTTATTTTCAGCTAATAGTAATAATGATGAAGTCTCCTAGAGTAAAACACTCCGGAAGTAAAATACCTCTCCATTCAGTTTCCGGGCGAGAGGTACTCGAGGGACTCAACATTAAAGATTAATTTTGCAACATCCGTGGACTCAACAAGAACATCAATGACGTCCACCATCACCTACAGACGAAAAACCGGATATTCTGGCTCTAACGGAAACACAAGTAAACTCGTCCACCAACAAGGTCCATATGCTTTGTCCTGGTTACGAACTCCATTCTCGATTCAGGTTCAAAGGTGGAGTCTGCCTTTACGCTAAGGCTAACCTTTCATGCCAGCGTGAAGAGATTTGGAACCGAAAGACTTTGATGTGATGTGGTTTAAGCTATCTGATACCAAAGTGACTAAGTTCCTCTGCTGCCTTTACCTATCACCTAATGAACCTTCTATATAACAACCTCTTTGAGTTTTATCACTCAAACTGGACTACATTCAGGAAAACCATCCAACAGCTGAAACCATTATCATGGGGGACTTTAATGTACATAATGCTGCCTGGCTCAAATTCTCTAACAAAACAGATGATGCAGGTCGTCAAGCCGAGGCCTTCGCCATCACTCATGGTCTAGAACAACTGGTCGAGCTACCAACCCGCATCCCTGATGTCAACAACCAGTCTGCCAATACACTAGATCTTTTCCTCACCACCAATCCTGACCCGTATAGAATAGAAGTTTGTGCCCACTTGGAAACTCTGATCACACCTCATCTCCACAACATGCTCTTTCCATTTACCATCGAGCAGCACAATACCACCCGTCTCATGTGGCATTACAATTCGGCCGACTGGGAAGGTCTTCGTATGTTTTTCTCAGCGTTTCCATGGAAGAGAGTTTGTTTCTCTTCAGTAGATCCAACACGATGTGCTGAGACAATTTCTGAAATCATCATGTTGGGGATGCAAACTTACATACCGAATACCGAAAGAAGAACATCATCCGATAAGACCTGGTTTAACAGAAACTGCTCTAGAGCTGTGGCTTCCAAACAGGCAGCATACCATCGATGGCAAAAAAGACCAGAGCAGCATACGTTGAGGCTAGAGGCATATGCAAAGAGACAATAGAATGTTCAAAAGATGCTCATAATGCCAAAATAAGATCAAAACTTGTTGAATGTCCCAACGGATCCCGTTCATTTTGGTCTTTCGCCAAAGCTGTGGGAAGAAACTTCACTTCCAGCTCTTTTCCTCCCCTAACCAAAGAAGATGGAACACTAGCAACGACTGCCCAGGAAAAAGCCAATATCTTTGCGCACCTATTTGCTGGAAATTCCACTCTGGATTCTTCGGGAAAACAACCCCCGAACATTACACCTATTGACAGTCACATGCCCGAGATCACCTTTCGCCAACGTACTATCAGAAAGATTTTGCTGGGTCTCAACACCAACAAAGCCTGTGGATCTGACGGAATCCCGCCGATTGTTCTCAAGAAATGTGCCCCCGAACTAACACCTGTTCTTTGCAAGTTGTTCAACCACTCTTACAATTTGGGAGTATTTCCGTCCAATTGGAAAATTGCAAGAGTACAGCCAGTCCCTAAAAAGGCAAAAGACCTACCTAGCAACTACAGACCTATCGCACTGCTATCTATTATTTCGAAGGTCATGGAAAAAGCCATCAACATCGAGCTCATGAAATATCTGGAAGACTCAGGAATTATCAATGATAGGCAATATGGCTTCCGCCATCAGAGATCAACTGGTGACCTGCTCGCATACGTTCCCCACATATATGGCAGCTATCTATTGAAAAATATGGAGAAACTTTAGCTGTGGCATTAGATATCTCAAGGCGTTCGATCGAGTTTGGCACCAGGGACTCCTCGCCAAGCTTCCATCTTATGGCTTGCCCCTCAGCTGTGTTCTCTGCTTGCTAGTTTTCTCTCAAACAGGTCTCTCCATGTAGTGGTCGATGGAGTTTCATCTGACACTCTACTCATAAATGCTGGTGTTCCGCAAGGATCCATTCTAGCACCAACACTATTTTACTTCACATCAACGACGTGTTGAAAGCAACTTCATGTCCGTACACAGCTTTGCCGATGATAGTACCCTCCATACCGCTTTCTCTTCCAGGGCCCCTATATCAGCCCGTGAAACCAGAAATGAACGAGGAAGAAATGTTAACAATATAAATATGGACTTAGCAACAATTCTCGAATGGGGATCCAATAACTTGGTAGAATTCAATGCAAACAAAACACAAGCATGTCTTTTCTCTAGAAAAGCCGATCTCACTGTGCCTAACATAACTTTGTCAGGAGTAACCATACCACTGAAGTCATCCATATCGATGCTTGGTATTACTATCAGCAATAACCTTGGTTTTTTGTTTGTGCCAAGAGCTATTTCACCTCCAGTCAGCTGCTTATGATCTATAAGGCACAGATCCGACCTGTCCTGGAATACTGTTCCCATATTTGGAGTGCGGCACCTAAACATATCCTGAAGCTATTGGATTCTGTCCAAAAAAGGGCAATTCGTCTCGTCGGTGATGCCTCGCTTACAAACTCGCTCACTTGTCTGGAACACCGTAGAAAAGTTGGCGATTTGTCTCTATTTTATAGATATTTTCATGGGCGATGCTCTTCTGAAATATCAACAATCGTTCCTCCTTTGGCAGTCTCTTCGAGATTAACCCGTCAAGTTCAGTCTTCACACCCCTTCGTGGTCACTTTGGAGACCTGCAGAACATCACTTTCCAAAGACTCATTCATCCAACGAACTGCGAGGCTTTGGAACTCATTGCCTAGGGAGGTGTTCCCCGAGGCATACAACCTCAGAAATTTAAGAAGAACACCAACTCCTACCTTCTTTCCTTGGTTCCCACGATGTTCTCTGAACATTACAGGATATCCCTTTTCGTGGGAACCAGAACAAATAAAAAAAAAAAAAAGTTCAAAAGAGGGCCTTCTGTATACAAGCGAAGCTAATATCGAGCGTGGAGTTTGTCCCTGGTAGCCCCCAATTGATTCGATAAAATTGTGGAATCCATAGGAAATAATCCTTTCCTCGCGTATTAACACATGTTACATCGTTGAAACCTGCCAATACACAAAAAACGGTTCTATCAACACAGTTACCACATCAAAAATAACAATCCACTCCACTCTAGACTTACTAATCACTCCATTGAAAACAACCATTCATTCGATTTCGAAAATGCCCGAACTCTACACAGAGTTAAAAATAAGTACAAGAAACAGGTAGCTGAGTCACTTTATATCCACATCCCAAATAATGTAAATACCAAGAGTGAAGTTGATGGAATAACTTCAAACCACACTATTTGTCTTGATATGTGAACATCCAATTGTTCATTTAATTGTCCATAACAGTTGAAAGATGACATACCACAGAATTTATTTTCTTCTTCTCAGATGTCATCCAAATCTTCTTATATTCTGTCTTCTGTTTCAAAGTGGCACTACCACATGTTCCGTGATGTGACATTCTTACCATGCCCATGTTTTGTACTTTTACACCAGATGACAGCTCATGCACCATGTGGTGACAAACAGCTTTAGTCTTTAACTCTTATATACCGGGTGATTCTCTAAGCTGGCTCACCCCTATAACTTTTTTATTATTGAAGATAGAAAAATTAAATTCAGGGGGTTGTGTATTATAGTTCAATCGTTTTTTTTTACATATTTACTTCTGTGCCGTACTTCTGTTTTGACCGGAAATGACTCAACTTTCGATTTTTAAACGGGACATCCCTTATATTTTTCCTTTTTTTGATCGAGAATGACATTCTGAACCCAACAACACCTCACTTGTCAATATTTGACAAATAAAGTAATTTTTATTCCAATTTTTATTTTTCGATCTAGAAGGCCATGGATCGTGTAAATCGCTCCATTCTTGATCAAGTAACATGGGAAAAATACGACTTTGAGGCTAATGACTTCACAGTCGTTTTAAAAATTATTGAAAAGTCGCAAATATGAATTTTTCCAGTTAACTTGATTTTTTCAAATGGAAAGGGGCTTGTCAGCTTTTTGTGATAGATCATTTTCTTACGAATAATTTGATACCACACACTTTCACTTTATTTTCACTATTTTCATGAATAATTGCAAGAAGCGATCATACCTAATAACAAATAAAACGTATTCGGTTTACTTATGCACTAAGTCCTGTTATTCTAATTATCCGTGACAAAGAATTGAAGCTGTTGGTAGTACTTAAACAAATAGGCTAATGAATATGCTGTCACTTTTGAAAATTTATTTGTTGCGTAATTTATAATTTGATATGGAAAATTATACTAGAAACGAGAAAATTGACATGTTGCTAATCTACGGAGAAGCTAGAAAGAATGCAACTGATGCAGCTTGAATGAATCTATGCTCAGAGATTTCTCAATCGTCGCCATCCCACTCGGCATTATTTTCCAAAACTGGAAAGGAAAATGCGAAATGAATTAGAAGAAAATGCCAATAACTTCATCGTCAGTGAAGAAAAAGAAGTAGAAGTGTTGGCCTATGTTGAAGTGAATTGTACGGCGTCAATTCGCCAAATTGTTTCTGAGTGTGATATAAGTTATTCGTCCATTTGGAGAATTCTTCGCAAATATAATTACCGATCATTCAAGTACCAAACTACACCAACATTTTTACGATAACGACCACAACCGAATACTTACTTATTGCAACTGGTTTTTGACTAAATACAGATAATTTAAAATCATTTATTCAGATGAAACTCGATTCACCAACTTGGGTCTGTTCAATCGGAATAAAAAAAAGTACTAGTCTCAAACAAATTACATCTGATGCAGAAGGAAATTTTCAAGAGCGATTTGGTTTCAATTGCTGGATGGGTATTATCGGGGAAAAAGTTTTGGGCCAATAATATTCGACGGAAAACTTTCTGCGGATGGATATCTGCAGTTCCTTAGAAATCAAATTAATGATTTCATTGAAGATTTGCTTGCCACTGGCTAACCAAGTTGATATCTATTTTCAACAAGATGGACCCACCTCACAATTCTCAAGTCGTAAGAGAACATCTGAATGACACCTTCCCAGAAAAGAGGATTGGCACTCATGGACATAATCAGTGGCCTGCGAGGTACATTCTCAAGTTGTCATATTTTTTCATAATGTATTATTTCTTTTTCATATTCTAGATCACCAGATCTTACTCCACTAGATTGTTTTCTCTGGTGACTAATTAAAAATCAGGTGTATAACACAGCATCAGCTACTCGTGAAGAACTGGAGTTTAAAGCAAGGGTGGCATTCCAGAACATCACTACGGAACAGCTTATCAATGTGGTGTATGCAGCAATTGAAAAAGTTGAACTTTGCCGTGATCAAGAAAGAGGTCATTTTGAAAATTTAGAACCTTAATGGACTAATTTGCGACTTTTAATCAATTTTCAAAACACTGTGCAGTCATAAGCCTCAATGTTGTTGTGTCGTGCGTTACTGTCCTGTTTTATTTTATTTATATCTTTCTCTGTAACTATGACTAATGTACACTTTTTCTGACTATTCCTATACAATCATGAATTGTCTAAAAGGAAAATAAAGGAATTGAATTGAGACCAAGAGCCAGCAACG
Source organism: Gonioctena quinquepunctata (assembly GCA_018342105.1). Lineage (NCBI taxonomy): Eukaryota > Metazoa > Arthropoda > Insecta > Coleoptera > Chrysomelidae > Gonioctena > Gonioctena quinquepunctata. The sequence goes on along the minus strand of JAFIRS010000061.1, from coordinate 1,382,348 downwards.
GAAGGCACGTATGGTTACCACACACCCACATTCATTGAAATCTACCAAAGGCTATAACAAGAACGAATAGATTGACCAAATTTTCATGATATTTTTTTAAAACCACAAATGGGAAAGATGTGTTCTCTGGGCTGCATGAGTTGTTCTCATATTTCCGAGTCTGGCAGATCATTCACGGAATATGGACGTTTAACATTCGGAACTGTTATATCTACTTCGTCAGTTACTTTTTTGTATAGTTATTCTGATCGCAATTGGAAAGGCAATAAAAATAAGAGCACTACGAGTAGTGTTCATATGCACTCCCCGGCAAATGGGAAATTCATATACTACCAGTGTTTTTAGTTCCAAAGCGTTCCTGGTACAATCATAAAAAAGTTCTGCCGTGTGGCCCTAGTTGCCCAGATTATTAGTAAAGGCGCTATCGAATATATTTGAGGAACAAATGCTCGGCTAGCTGGATTGAACACCTGTTATCTGAAGCCGCATGATTTCCCCAGTTCACAATATTCCTTGATCAGTGCCGTGTGTTGGTAAGGTTAGGAATTATCCATTGAAAATAATTTAATCAATATGGCTTTCTGGAGACCTTTCGAAACAAATAATAAAATTAAGTTGAGATAACATGTGTTTACTCTTACATGGGGTGATCAACTGCCATGATTCTAAGAATAAGTAACTGAAAAAATACCACTGAAAACTAATATACCGACGCCTGTGTCAAGGCGGCAAATGGAAAGATAATTCCCTCTCGAAACTTTTTATGTCGGTCCAATTGGGATTAGAAATACTTTACCAATTATTTGATCCGCCCCTCATGTTTTCATTACAAATTCAGACTTAGAAATCCCCTCATGTCCCCCCCATGTCTCTGTATCACGGGTGCAATGAATAGCACTCCAACAGCTGCAATGTAAATCATCCTAAACCTCGAACCCCTTGACTTACATGTCATTGGAGAGGCCAAGATGAGTGCATACAGACTGAAACAAACAAAAAACTGGAGAATCCGAACAACTGGACATACCAGAATCACTCATGTAATCAACATCGAAGAACTCGAAATGATTTTCAGACTATACTCATTCGAAAAACAATTCGAAACACGATTTGATGGATCTGGATGGGCCCCGAGTATAGAATCACAATCAACTGCGGACATAGTCTGGTATACAGACGGTTCAAAGACAGTTAAAGGAACGGAAGCAGGAATACATGGGGTAAGGCCAAGAAGGGATTACATAATACCACTCGGCAAATGCTCCATGATATTCCAAGCTGAAACACATGCTATTATGGTATGCATTCAGAAGAATCTATAAAGTGGTTATAGGAAAAAACACATCTACATTCTATCTGACTGTCAAAGTGCTATCAAAGCACTCAACTCCATACAGATAAAGTCCAAACTGGTCTGGGACTGCGTCCAGAACCTCATCGAGCTGGCAAAACATAACAAGGTCACCTTGATGTGGGTGCCAGGTCATAGAGGCATTGAAGGCAACGTCAAAGCGGACCAGCTAGCTAGACAAGCATCTGGAACGCCATTCACAGGGCCAGAACCTGTACATGGGATTAGCAAAAACCGATGCAGGACCCTGATTGACGAGTGGATAAAAAGAAGACACCAACAATATTGGGATCAAACTGTCGGGCAAATACACACAAAGTCATGGTAGGGCATCCAAACCGGACCCTGACGGCTGACCTTCTGAACCTGAACAGAACGAAGGCTCGTATAATAATAGGTCTGTTGACTGGACACTGCGGCCTAAGAAAACACCTAAACACTATGGGAGTACGCAGGAAAACCGTGGAGTGTAGGCTATGTGATGAAGAGGAGGAAACAGCCTCTCATATTATCTCCGACTGTGACGCCCTAAGTAGTAGGCGACACAGAACCTTTGGAGAGATCAGCCGGGAAACAGGCATGAATCCGAAGAACCTTATCAACAGGCTTTTAAACCTAATTAAAGGCACAAACCTGTTTGAATGGGGAACCACTGACGACAGAGTGATACAATAGACCCCAGCTGGCCGCAGTGTCAAGGGAAGCTAAGTGCCAACCCTGTCTCTGGCTCGTCAGCTTTCAACCAATCAACCAACCACCCCTCAACATCATTTTCTCATATAATCTAACACTTTATTAAGGAGATTTCTGAGAGAATTTCGTAATTTTGGCAATGATTTCGTGATTTCGAAGAGGATTTCGGGCTTCTGGAGCGATTTCTCATATAACTGCTGGATTTTGGCCGAAAATTAAGAAATTGCAGACGACTGCGGGGCAAATTTGTACACGTATCGCGGAAGAGGTCACCACCACGGGAAAATGGTTGGTTAAAAATGTATGTGATATTTAATCAGAACCAGATTCCATTCTATTCACAGCATCGAAACAAATAATCAGTGAAGTACGTTTCTTATGCAAAGAAGGTTGTCGAACATCGTTAATTGATATTACGTACAACTTTTTTACTGTACTCTACCATGTCAACGAGATCTTCATTTCATCATCTGTGATGTGACGGGAATCTCTTTGATGATTATTATGTAATTGAAAGAATGCCATTTTCTGTTTCTGTACTATCAATTCCACTCGATTCAATTACAATATCGTAGTTTCAGATTTAATTACGTTGCAGACTTCGGAGGAATCTGTTTAACTCATTGAAACGAATCGAAAGTGATGTACGACCTAATTTTTCTAATGAATTCAAATCAATTCATTGAAATTCCTGCGTTACTGTTTGTTTTGTGATTTGGAAGCAGCTGGCAACTTGTCGTCAAGGCCGAGCGATGATATATTTTGTTCGATTGTGAGAAACGTGGAATTAGAAATGAGAAAAAATTATGATTGATGATTTTTTAATATTCCATTAATCAATGAGCGGTAATCTTGTGATACCATAATTTTTCTGTCATATGGATATTTCCTGTGATGATGAGCAGAAACGTTCTTATCTGAATCTTAAAATTCCACAGATTATTGGTTTGAATATCATTTGGCGTTACTTAATACGAAAATAAAAAAGTTAGTGTCCGACCGAAAATGGATTTTCAGCCGAAAACGAAGCCGAAAATGATTTAGACATTAATGAAAAATATTAATATTTCCGCTGAAATGTTTGTTTTTTTATAGGCTTTGAAAGAAGTAAAACACGATAATTCCATAAGAGGATACAAAATTTCGTGTATTTCTTGTGGTATTGATTGATTATAGAATCAATCAATACACACAAAACAGAACACAAAACTTATCACCTATAAACAAGTGTAGGAAAAGAACTAACTTTTCTTTTCACATGATTAAATCGACCTACAGATTTTACAAATTATTGTCAATTTGAGTGAAAAAAGTTCAATTCCTCTACATATCTAATGCCTTTGATCTTCTTATTTTCGACATGCATATAAACAAAAGTCAAGAACAAATAATAGTAATTTACGTAACAAGTTCCGAAAGTGGTATTTTACGGGATGAGTAGGAATTTTCCAGGACGAGCCGTAGGCGAGTCCTGGAATCCTGCGAGTCTCGTAAAATCACTTTTGGATCGTGTTACGTACAATATTTTTTCTGTAGACGTTTTGTATGTTAAAAAGGATATCGATGGATAATAACGTATGAACTTCATATAACAATCACTCTTATGATTATATTACTTATGAATATTGATTACACAATTATGACAATTCCTTATACTCGTTAATATTATTAGGGATATCAACAGAAGTGGCAGTGTTGAAATTAGAATTAGATGCATCAGTAATTTTACTAGTTTTCGAAATATTAATTTCGTTACGACCCTTTTCAATCTGTGAAGCTATGTGAATTTTGTTTCTTGAAGAATTTTCTATGTATCCCTCTGCTATATTGGTTGATTGACATCCTCCGTGTCTCTTCGAATTGGTTATACTACCACCACTTTCAGCGAGTAAAGTGGCTGAGCTCCTGCGTAAACAGTGCCCGGTGTAACCTTTGGCATTCGGTAATTTGAGAAAATCAGCAATTGTGGAGGCGATTTTTCCAAAAGTGTGAATACCAATAGGTTGTATAGTACATTTTCCGTTTTTATAATAAACAAATAATCTACGATGTGATGTGTTTGCTTGACGTAATGACAAATATTTTCTGTATAAAGAAACATTATTTTCTCCAATGACGACAAAGGTTCTATCCATATTCGTTTTGGAATGAGGAATTTTAATCACTAACATGGTTGTCTTATCTTCTATATCATCCAAATTCATTTTACAAAGCTCTTCACGATGACAAGCGCCTGCCAAACCAATTATTAATGCAACCTAAAATAAAAATAAAATAATAATAAGGAAGAAAAAGAATTAGATTTGATATTATTACCTTTGTCATGAGGTAGATATTATAGATAGATAGATAGGTAGCTCTTTATCCCCAACAGGTGTACACCCAATTACAGGAAATGCTTAGGAGGTAATATTTAACATAACGAATTACAGAAAAGATAAAAAAAAAAAATGTATATACACACATATACATATGCATATAAATACACACACACATACATACACACATATATACGAATGCATGAACGTCCAAATGAATACATTAAATAAATGTACATGCGTGTATGTAAAATAAATGATTAATTTGCTTTAGAATGAAGGAAAGCTACTGCTGAAGAAGTAACGATAAATTACTCGACAGTTCAATGAGAATAAGAAATAAGAAGCTCAAGATCTATTGGTAATACATTCCATTATATGTTTGAGAGTGCTCACATTGATGTCACATGAATCACAGATAAAATTATAATCAGAACACATTAATGACACGGGTGCCCTATGCATAACATTTGTTCGAATATTTCCACAGTAAAAGGTTGTCTCACTCACTCACTCACAGACATTTTATCTCCAGCTTCTGATGAGAAGTGATATATTTCTTCTTTATTCAATACTTTTGATTTTTTTTGGTTTACGGCCAATGGATTTTCTTTCGAGGAAAGCAACAACTTTGGGATAGCGGCTTATATCTGTATTATTTTCAATAATAATTGTGGACTTAAGCATCCAGTAATTGCTCCAGAGGCTTGATGGCCTTAAGATTCTAGATTTTCCCATTAAATAGGCAAGAATCACTTGTTCATTTATAGTATGCACATTTTCATCATTGCCCCATTTTTTAAATAAAATGTAGACCAATTCATATATCTCTTAACTTTACCGGCAATAATTCATAAGTAGCCGCTTTAGTAGATTCACTAATCTCATGTGGAATAATTTTAGCCTCACTTTCACTACTGATTTCCATTTTTTTTATATGAAAAGCTAAAAAACACACCAATGTTACATGATAAGCGCTGTCATAATAAAATACAAAGTTCATGTTATTGTCAAAGCCGCCTATATAGATACCCAAAATCGTCCCGAAAGTATCAAGAATCGTCCCGAAAGTAACAAGTATCGTCCCAAAAGTAAAGAAATCATTTCGAAAGTGAAAAAAATCGTCCCGAAAATAGCTACTTTCGGTACCATTTGTGTAAAGTGGTACTTTCGATTTAATAAATCATACCGAAAATTTTATTCTTGAGACGGCTGCAGAAAAAAGTAAATACCCATTAATTTATGAACCTGAAAAAAAAATACAACATAACCTCGCTTCACAACTTCAAAACAAAATCGCGTCCGTTTAAGTCAGCTGAGTGAAACCACGAGCGGACTCGATTCACCCCGAAGTTAGCCGAACGTCACCTGATATTGCCGAGCTTTACTTCTTATTTTGGGCTTGGCGGAAGCTTCGGCTGCTTTATGACCGAAAACGAAAATATGTCCGAACCATGATTTTTTGGCCGAAAACGAAGCTTCGGTCGGTCACTGAAAGAAATACGAGTAAATATTAGTGGTAGGCCTAGAAAACGGCCAAAAACAAAAATTAAATCTCACGAAGAACAATCCGAAAAACACTTATTTTCTGGCTAGTTTGCCTAACTTCCAAATCTTTCAGTTTACTTCCCAGATTGAGTTTTCTTTTTTCATTGTTTTGGGCTACCTTCTTGTTTGTCAAGATTTTCTTGTTGTTTTTTGTTGGTCTCCTCTTCTAACTGATGAACTGCGTCTGTTAAACAGGAATTCTGAACAATTATTTCATAGTTGGCCAGCTGAAAATTTGATAGTTCTAAGGTACCTTTATCGGCTTTTGAAGTGTTCCACCGACTGCAATATTTCGATTGTTATCGATGAAGCCCAAAAATCCCGGCCGGTGAATATTTCAAGGTTGAAGCCCAGAGAAACTGGGAATGTGGCCTTTTCAACGAGGTATACAGGGCGTCCGGAGATGAAACCGACAAAACTAATGGGGTTATAAAGACTGCCAGAATGATTGCAAAATGCCATTTACAAATGTCCAAAACCGCTTCGTTACTGACATACAGAGTGATTTGTGAATTTAGACAAAAAATTCAATCCGCCATATTAAATACAGGGATTAGCCGATTTGGTTTAAATTTGGTAGATGAATTGAACTGAAGAACCTTAACAAGTAGCCCTTCGGAAGAAACCAATATCAGAACCGGAATATTCTTTTTTTCCATGTTAAGTTCTTGTAAGAATAACTCACCCTGAGCTCAGATTCGACATCTGCCAAAGAAATCCTACAGGAACTTGTTAAAAAAGTTTCTGTTCAGTTATTCCGTAATAAATTATTTTAAAAAAAAAATTTCACTCAAGAAATTAATTGTCGTATAAAGTACCATCAAAAATGGGTTCATATAATAAATATTTACGAAACCAAGGCATAAATATTGTTATTCTCTTTAATTAGTTTGTAGTAAAATTTTATTAAATACTCTCATAACCCAAAAAACCGAATAATAAATTCGTATCAGTAGCTTATAGTAGAGGAGACCGTGGGAGGTCGACCTTCACCGATCTGATAACTCAATGAGACATATTTTTTATCAAATATAGTTTATAAACAAATATGCCCATGATAACTTGCCTATCGAAAAGTGTTCATAGCTATTTTTAATCGAATTAATTTTAATCAATTTTCTTTCATCACCTTCTTTTGATAACCGAATGAGCTTCACCTCAATTGATAGTTTTTAACACACAGAGTATGCCTAGGTAGGCTTGCCTACTTATTTCTGTGCATGGCTACCTGGCAAGCAGATGTGAACAGGTAAGTCAATATAGGTAACTACACCGATCTGTTAACCAATTGAAATTGATATCATAGGTAAGATAATTTAATTACAAAACCAATCGTATAGGCTTGCCTGTAAAAAATCATACATAAAATATTATTGCCAAGCTATAAAGTTTTAGAATTTTAGCTATTTGATAGGTGCGAGAGAGAAAGTAGAGCGTCCGAGGTCCGTGTGATAGAACAGGACACAACATAGCAGCTGCACGCTACCTGACCGTTGAATGTATCCGAGTACGCATGCTCGTGTACATGTGAGTGACAGTGACAGCATTTATTTACACTCGACAGTAATTTTGAACTCCTTTATATGCTTTGTAATAAACGCTTGTAACAACATAAATGTATTACATTTTATTTTTCGATATTGATGATTTTGTTTATTTATTATACTAAAATTTCAAAAGTAACACTTATTTTTTCCCGCTTTACGGCATTTATTTGATTTTAAATAATAAATAAATTATTCTTTATTTAATTTTAAATAAAAAATATAGATTTTTTCATTATTTTTCAATTTTATAATCAAGCTTTAAAATTAAAAAAAAATCGTTGAATTTATATTTTATTTTTATTTAATAATATATTAAATTATTTATTTTTGATTATTTTATAGCTGTAAGTATATATAGTGTGAAATAATACAAAAATTGTGATCGAAATTAGAGTTATAATAAATTAGAGTACACGAGCATGCGCACTCGGATACATTCAACGGTCAGGTAGCGTGCAGCTGCTATGTTGTGTTCTGTTCTATCACACGGACCTCGGACGCTCTACTTTCTCTCTCGCACCTATCAAATAGCTAAAATTCTAAGACTTTATAGCTTGGCAATAATATTTTATGTACGATTTTTTGCAGGCAGGCCTATACGATTGGTTTTGTAATTAAATGATCAATTTCGATTGGTTAACAGATCGGTATAGTTACCTATATTGAATTACCTGTTCACATCTGCTTGCCAGGTAGCCATGCACAGAAATGAGTAGGCAAGCCTACCTAGGCATATTCTGAGTGTTAAAAACTATCAGTTGAGATGAAACTCATTCGGTTATCAAAAGAGTGAAGGTGATTAAAGAAATTTGGGAAGTTATCATAGGCATATTTGTTTATAAACTATATTTGATGAAAAATATGTCTCATCAAGTTATCAGATCGGTGAAGGTCGATCTCCCACCGGCTCTTAGACTATTACAATGTTTGTCTAAATACTTGTAGGCTTGTGTCAAATCCCGAATTTCATTATGAAAAACTATTGTTTAGCATACGCGTTAGTTTTGTTGGTGTTCCTTCATTATTCTTGTGTTTTTGAATTTGAACTATAGTTCTTAGAGTGTGTTTATGATGCCGTTTCATTTCACTAATGAGGAATACGCAGATATTTCATTTGTGTATGGGCTTTGCGAATGAAATGGCCAGTCTGCAAGAAGGGAATACAGACGTAGACTATCCTAATCGCCGCGTACCACATCATCCAACATTTGCTAAGGTACCTACTTCAAAGTATTAGGGATGGTGCTCAGCACATAGAAGGACCATCAAAAGACTTTTATTCACCGACGAGAGCCAATTCACCAGGGATGGAATTAATAATACTAGAAATGTGCATATTTGGGCAGGCAAAAACCCACATTCCATTGTTCAGAAAAACTGCAATTATAGATTTCATGTCAATGTATGGTGTGGAATCCTTAATAATCATTTGATTGGATCTCACGTACTTGACGGACGGTTAACTGGTGATGTTTACCCAAATTTATTGGCCAATACTTTAGCGGATCTATTGCAAGGTCTAAATACCCGTGGTATGTGGTTTCAGCATGATGATACTGGACCTCACTTTTCAATTCCAGTTAGAAACCATCTTAATGCTAGTTACCCCAACAGATTGATTAGACCAGGGTCGATAATTTTTTAAACCAAAAAAAAATTATTGTAGGATGGAACCCATTGGAAAAGGAAGAGAATATAACAAAAATAAAGGGGCGATCTGAGGTCGAGAGTGGAAAGGGGTGAGTTTTTAAGGGTAATAAACGGTTTATCTCGATTTCCGGCAAAACTACAAGTTCTATGGAAAAAAGTTACATGGCGAAGTTGTAGGCAATAAAAAGATCTACAACTTTTGTATCCACTTATTTTTCACATAACCTCAAAATTCATGTGAAAAATTCAAATGGTTTTTTATTTATATCTTTTACAAAAAACACTTTTTTCCCACGAAATTTGGTGAAAACTTACCTTTCTATGTCCCAAACACACTGTAATTTTTTTGATTTAAAATAATAATTTTTTCACCTTATTTTGACTTAATATTGAAAAAACACCATAATTTTCAATCGAAAATTTTCCTGTCAAAATATCAGCTTTTTAAAAAAAGTCGGTGGGCTTTTTGTTCGTTGAAATCTCTACTTCCTGATGGTGTAAAAAAAAAATACATTACTATGGTAAATGTTCTCAGAAAATGCAAAGAAATAACAGGTAGTAAGCAGATCCTCCTAGCCCCTTCCCCACTTCTCTATGAAATACCTTTTGATGGGCTAAAATTTTCCGTATGTCACTCAGGTATTTAAGTTATCTTGAAATAGCAATAAATAGGCATCTAAGCATATAATTTAAAGAAGATTCTACAACTTTCTCAAAATATTGTAGATGTCCTATTAAATATTAACTTTATTAACTTATCTGGTTGATAATTATAGTAGCATATTTCGATTTGCAATTCTTTTGTTTATCAATGTAACATGGAATCTTACGTTTTTCGAGTAACTAGATCGTAAATTTTAATAAATAGCTCAAAATTGTACATAATGATTGAAAAAAAATTTTCGGATTCGAGTTTTTTTCGTTTCTTTGCATTTTCTGAGAACATTTACAATAATGTATATTTTACACCATCAGAAAGTAGAGATTTCAACGAACAAAAAACCCACCGACTTTTTTGAGAAAGCTGATATTTTGACAGGAGAATTTCAGATTGAAAATTAGGGTGTTTTTTCGATATTAAGTCAAAATAAGGTGTAAAAATAAATATTTCAAATCAAAAAAATTACAGTGTGCTTGGGACATAAAAAGGTAAGTTTTCACCAAATTTTGTGAAAAACAAATTTTTTTAAAAAGATAAAAATAAAAAACCAAAAACTTGGTTATTTGAATTTTTCACATAAATTTTGACGTTATGTGAAAAAAGTGTGAATACAAAAGTTGTAGATCTTTTTATTACCTACAACTTTGACATTTATCTTTTTTCCATAGGACTTGTAGTTTTGCCGGAAGTCGAGGTAAACCGTTTTTTACCCTTAAAAACTCACCTCCTTCCACTTCCCGACCTCAGATCGCCCGTAAATTATTTTTTTTTTCATTTTTATTATATTATCTTCCTTTTCCAATGGGTTCCATCCTACTATTATTTTTTTTCACTTTTTACCATTTTCAAAGGCTTCAGCCCTGGTCTAGATCGGCCGTGGAGGTCCAGTAAATCGGCAACCGCGATCCCCTGATTTAACACCCCTAAACTGCTCTTTATGGGGTCATTTAAAATCAGAAGTGTATAATGAAGAAATTAGAAATATAGAACATTTATTGGAGAAAATTACTGCTGCATGTAATAGTGTTAGAAATAACCCTCAAATAATTCGAAAGTGAGTGAATCATCTGGGGGCACGCTCTCAAAAATGTATTGATGCTGAAGGGCTTCACTTTGAGAATTTATTGTAATATTAGTAAAAGTTTTTTACGATTTTTTTTTCAATGTTTATTACAAAATATTATTGTGCGCTGTGTTGTATTTTCATTAATTCAAATTTATTAATAAGCAAATATAATTTACAAAAAAATCAGTCTTTTCAATTTTCAACAAGTTCCTATACGCTTTTTCAAGTAGATTTCGAATCTGCGATCAGATTATTGATAATGGTTATACTAGTTCAGTTATTCTTACAAGAACTTAACATAAAAAAGACTCATTCCGGTCCTGATACGAATTTATTCTTCAGTTTTTTTGGGTAATGAGAGTATTTTATAAAATTTTACTACGAACTGATTGAAGAGAATACCAATATTTATGTCTTGGTTTCGTAAATATTTATTATATTAACCCATTTTTGATGGTACTTTATCCGAAAATTAATTTCTTGAGTGAAAAAATTTCAAATAATAATTTATTACGGAATAATTTTTTTTTAATTTCTGTAGGATTTTTCCGTAGATTTCTAATCTGAGCTCAGATTTTTGATGATTATTATACAGGGTGAATTATTTTTACAAGAACTTAACATGAAAAAAAAATATTCCGGTCCTGATATTGGTTTCATTCAGAAGGATCCTTGTTGAGGCCTTTCAGTTCAATTCATGTACCAAATTTAAACCAAGTCGGCCAATCCCTTTATTTAATATGGCGGATTGAATTTTTTGTCTAAATTCACAAATCACTCCCTATAATCCCAAAAGTTTTGTCAATTTCATCCCCGGACATTCTGTATACATAGTGTTTTTCTGCAAATCATTAGAGGAGATATGAATTAAAAAATGCTTGAATTCTCAATGAGTTAATTGGTACTAATTTCAAACTTGACGTATATAAATCTAATAGGAAATTAATAAATAAAAATCAAACTCTCCAGTAGCACACAATATCATGAACTAAATATTAGCTAGGAAAATATATTAACATTCCATGGTTGTGGAATATTGGATATCTGCGAAATTGGCGAAGGTAATTCTTATGTTCTAATTACCTTAAATTTTCCAATATAGGGAAAAATTTAAATAATTCAGAAGTCAAAAATTGGGCAATAAGACATTTTGCCTATACGTCGAAGGCATAAAAAGGTAAAATTGCCTTCAGAATAGTCGACCTCTACCTATTTTGGGTTATAAACATTATGATAAAAGAAAAACGAAGGTTAGAAGATGATAAAAAATTTCTCTATATTGTGTATCTCAACCTACCAGCTTATTCGTAAAAGCTTTGAAGATGAACATGGCCTATGAAAAAAGAACAAAAAACGTACCGAGAATAATGTATCCACGTGATCGTTTCGGATTTTATTTGCGATACAAACTTTTGATAATGTTAATCTTACTATTTAAAACAAGTGGGCCCCTTCAAAATATCAAATTAAAAAAAATTAAGTGTACATCCTCAACATTTTTCATCAAACACTGCAAAAATAAATTTCATAGATGAAGTATGTATATACATATCATATACACCAATTTCTATCTATCATCAAAATGTAGTCGATTCAAGAAAATTATGGATAATTTTCGCAATGGCGGAAACGCTTCTAGCCATGAAATATAGCGTCTCTTCCATATGGGACCTTTGAGTCGCATTTTCCTAAAATTTCAACTTCGAGAACACATAGGCTTTGTTCAAAGACGAAAGTAACCTTTGTTCCGGACTGTGAAGTGCATTTTCCTTATCTTGGGATTTCAGAGTCTTTCACATTGTGCTCACGTGACGAAATACAAATTTTTTATAGGATGTTTTTTCATGCGATATGTCTATACGTACCGCTCTCTGGTTGGATTGGAATCGTGGATAATGAATTCATAGTGTTGTTATTCGATATTCTGAGCAGAAACAATAAAATTATCATTTTAATTCCTAATACGGAGTAAAAATAAACAGTATTTTCTACTCCTTGTTGATGGTAAAACCGAGTATATCTGTCTAGCCTATACCTAGAAACATAACGACATTTACTACAAAACACGGTAATACGTGTTTATTCTGGAATTGAATATCAAATATCAGTGATGTTGAAGATAGTACGCGATAATTGTATTAAGTGCACATTTTGCCATAATAATATCCATGATAATGTTATCTCGGGATGAGGAGACAATCTTCATCCGAAGAGAAATAGCCAATCATAACATTTCAAATATTAGATGGTGTGTAGTGATTGGCTTAAAAATTTTAGTTTGACATGTCCACCTTTCGCATAGTCTGAATGCACTCTTAGAATGCCAACTTTGCAAAATGCGGGTGCCCGGAAATATCCAATTCAATTTGTTTACCAATTGTGACTACCTCTAAAAAAATCCATATATTATGATTTGCTTCAAAATCTCCAATTCGACGTTACCGGACGTCGCAATGATTAGTGTTGAAATTTTCGTAGTCATCGTTTCAACACATCAATATTTTATTGTTTTGCTATTTGCATTAGTTTTCTTGCACTTTAATCAAAACATTTTTTTTACCCTTTGGACCAACTGCATTGAATTTCATTTCGTCGCATCATTGAAAACGTCACGGCAGTAGGTTACCGCTGGCGACAGACGAAAGTAGCTGAACGCAGCTTATCTTTGCATTCCTTCTGTCAATCCATCCATCACCGGCATAACCTAACATAACCATGTTTTATATTGCCTCTAGCGATGGTTAACACTTTTTCATATTTCCATTTATAATAATGGATAATGAGTATTTCAAAATAGTTGCCGTCAAAAAAAGTCATGGAGCCCATAGAGAATATCCTATGTACCACCAAATTATTTATATCCAGTGTGTGTAAAAATTACAAAATTTTATGAATCATTCATCCAGTTTCGCTGAATGATACGTGCTCATTCAACCAATCCTAATTTTTTCCAGTATTCTTTTATTTTCTCAATTAGTAGAGTTTCAAATATTCTGTTCAAGTGTATGGATGAGCATTTGACATATATAAATTGTTATTTGCCATAGTGTCCTTATTTTTTTTAGATTTAAAATTAATAAAATATTTGATATATATACGTGTGGTTGGAAAAATCTGATTTATTTTGTAATTGCTTAGACATATTATTCAATGGAAATATTGTTGTTTATCTTGAAGTAATTTTGATATTATTAGATTCTTGAAACCTCATTTCCCTCATACAGGGGCTTTGGAAAATTGATACAACTTACCGTCTGTTGTAACGCAATTAATAATCAGGTTGTATTACTCATTTGGAACATGTATTAGTACTATGGAATACTGGAGTTGTTTGATTAAAATTCATGACATACAGTGTGTATTTGTTGAACGAAGTATTTTTTTTATTATATAGTTTGTTTTTTATAAGTGCTTCAATTATTTGCATAGTATCCTTAACTAGATTGGCGAGGCACATACATTGAACGATACCAACTCTCTAGAAATGTATAACATCTATATATTGGGAGAACAACCCACCTAATAATCATCAAATAAAAGTGTCTCTCTGAATTATTTTATTCTAAATGAAAAAATGAACAGAAAAAATAATAAATACATCCTTTTTAGTGTTTTTGGTGAATCTCTTGACGTCACAATTGTGTTGATTTTTTGTTTTTTTGCTCCATGCCGAATTTAGTTCTAATCCATATGGATATATTTTGAATAATTAAATGGCAGTTTTAAATTTTGATTTTTTTTAAATTTTGACAGATTCAGGTGGAGAAATAATTATGATGTTCTGGTACAGTTCTTCAAGGGCTTTCAAATGACATATTGCAAGTCAAGTTCCGTGCGATATGTTTCTTAATTTTTTATATTGACACTCCGTTTGACGGATGACAGCCTAAAACTAATGGTCGAATCGGGCAGGAACTGTATCTCATACCTAATTTCAGCTCGATTGGTCGAACGGTTCGGCAGTTATCGTTGAAGATTACAGACAGACACACACACACAGACATATTTCACTCTTATTTTTATCTCGACACTTACATTATCATCTAGTACAGCAAGCTAACGGAGTTGTGGTCCGAAGGTTTTTTCCGAAAATTGTTGTCCCTCGTATCGATTCCATATACAGGGTGATTCGAAAGTACTTTGGAGGTGATTCCTCACAATATTCTAATATGAATTGTTCAAATAAATATATGTCCGGAAACGCTTCGTTCCTAAGATACAGGGTGTTGGAGTTTTATTTTTATTTTTGTTTTTTTTCAAATAACTTTTGAAATACTGACCTTATTCAAACGAAAATTGGTATTGAGAGGGTTTTTGAGGTGTCGAATTGGAACCTGATGTTATTATTGCTCATACTCGTAGGATGCGCCACCTACACGTGTTTTTCTTTCTTGAAGATTCATAACTTTTTTGAGCGTTTTTCTAGCACATTTTTCAGTGAAAAAATCAATTCCTCCATCATATCCACTTAAAAAAGCTATCCTTGTTACAAGTTGCTATAAGCAACCATTTTCTAGATATTTGGACTTGAAAATTTTGAATCGATTATTTGATAATCGATGCGTGTTGAAGTTATTACCATTATTTTGCATGTTTCACAAAAATGCATAAAAAATGAATTCGACGTTTAAGTAAGTTGTTTTGGTTTTTTGTTGGGGGTGTCACCTTGTCTATTTATTTATACTCGTTTGAAATAGTTATTTTTGTATCAAGGGTGCAAAATCTGTATTTGTTTTAATAAAATTTGCAAGGAATATCAACATTCTATTTCAAGAAATTTTGAATATGTAGAATAAAATAAAATGAAGGAAACTAAATTGTATTCAAATAAATTGTTCAAAGTGCCCACCTTCAGCGAAGATACAGGCATTCAGTCTTCTAGTCATTGAATCTCGTATCCGCTCAAAAATTATTGGTGTGTTTCTTATTGTTCCACAGGCGTCTACTATTCGGTTTCGTAGATCTTCCTCATTCGCTACTGGAGTTTTATAAACTATCTGTGAGTATCTGTAAGTTGCGCCATTCAGTCGGAACGTAAGAAAGAAAGGACCTATCGAGTAATTATCAATTATTGCCGCCCATACATTTACAGAATATTGATACTGATAATGTCTTTCAGTAACTGCGTGCGGATTTTCCAGCGCCCAAACATGGTTGTTATGAAAGTTTGTGATAGCATTTCGGGAGAAGTTTGCCTCGTCCGTGAAGAGTACATATCTTGAAAATTGAGGATTTCCAGCAAATTTTCTCCAAAACCACTGACACATAGTAATGCGTTGGGGAAAGTGTCGTGGCAAAAGAGCTTGTACCCTTTGAATATTTTATTTTATTTTATTCATACACCATCCAACAGCCAAAGCCAATTACAGGATGGGAAAAATCAACACTACAAAAATACATTAGATATGGTATAAATTGATCTATAGAATAAAAATCAAAACATTTCACACTATCAATTGGAGAGAGATATGCAAATCAGTACATACACTGAAAAAAATTTCTTGTGATTGAAGAAAAAAGTTTATATACTGATTTGCCTACTACCAGTCAGTATAACATTAAGAAATTATACAGCAATGCTCTTTATATATCAGCAACTTTACAATGGAGAATATCCAAGGAATCTTGAGAAGACATATAATCTGAACAAATTCTATAAATGGGTGAGAATCGAAGTAAGTTAGAATGAGGTGTGTGAAGATAAAAGAAAGATTTGACTCTCACTGGCAATCGAGGAACATGTATAGCAATATGGTATGGATAAAATTGTTGATCGTGGATAATTCTCCAAACTGTGGACTGAGTAGAATTGAGAGCTTCGGCAATTATTCTTGTACTTGTTGCAATTATTCTTGTACATATCGGCTAAATGAGCATTATTGTTCAAATAATCCATTTTCAGCCGACGAAACCAAAAAGGAGGAGGTTCTCTATTCGACCCGTATATTTTATGATTCTCCATCATATTTTTTTATGTATGATCACGCATAACTTTTTACTGAGGCGTCCGATTTCGATAATTATTTTTCAGTGGATAGGGTGTACTTCGACTTTGGTCCCATTTGAATTTAAAAGATGAAATCCACCCCTAAGGGTAGCGAAATCAAGGATATTGATCACTCACCCTCTGAATTCTGGTCCGTTAACCGATTCTATCAGGCATAACTTTGTACTGGGTTCTTCGATTTGGATGATTCTTTTTTTAATAGATAGGGTATACCTTATATCTGGATTTCGAAAGGATTTAGCCACCCTTAAGGGTAGAAAAATAGGGGATAATTTATTTTTCACTAGTGAACATTAGCACACACATACGTAGTTGACAATGACAGATCGCTACTGACATTATTCTTATTTCGTCAAAATCAGTATATTTTATGAGAGGATGGAATGATATACAAAGTAATGAAAAAACTAACCAGAGCAACGAAAATAATTTATATTACAACAAATAGTAGAAGTAGATAATCATGTTATTTAACTGGTAATAGTTGGAGTAAGGTGGGTTAGTAAGTATTTTGGAAATAATCAAAAAACGAGTAGGTAGTAATTGGTAGATTTTAGCCACAAAAAATTGAAAAATAAAACTTTTTAACAAAAAATCAAACCGACGAAATACGACGAAATCAACTGAAAAGGAAAAAATAAAATAAACCTTAGTCTAAATGATAATTGAGCTCCTAAACTAATGTAAGTAACTGATTTTGAGTCGGCGCCAAACCAACTAGAAATTGAATTGGGTGAAGCGTAAAATGATGGCAGCGAGATGCACGGCTGCGTTTTGATGACTTCTTTCATAGATAATTGTTTGTTTGGCGCCGACTCAAAATCAGTTACTTACATTGGTTAAGGAGCTCAATTATCATTTAGACTAAGGAGGTTTATTTTATTTTTTGCTTTTCAGTTGATTTTTTCGTCGGTTTTATTTTTTGTTAAAAAGTTTTTATTTCAAAATTAGTGTTTTAAAACTCACAGAAACTTCAACAAAACAACAAAACGTTTAACTGTCACATAATATGTAATTACCAAAAGTACTTACTTGAACGTCAAATTCATTTCCTAAGCATTCTTGTGAAAAATGCTAAATAATGGTAATAACTTCAACACGCATCGATTATCAAGTAATCGACTTGAAATTTTCCAGTCCAAATATCTAGAAAACGGTTGCTTATAGCGACTAGTAACATTGGTAGCTTTTTTTACGTAGCTATGATAGAAAAATTAATTTTTTTACTGAAAAATGTGCTGGAAGTACGCCCAAAAAAGTTATAAATCTTCAAAAAAGAAAAAGACGTGTAGGTGGCGCCCCCTACGAGTAAGAGCAATAATAACATCAGGTTCCAATTTAACACCTCAAAAAACCTCTCAATACCAATTTTCGTTTGATTAAGGTCAGTATTTCGAGAGTTATTTAAAAAAAACGAAAATAAAAATAAAACTTTTTATCTTGGAAACGAAGCGTTTACGGACATATATTTATTCGAACAATTCATATTAGAATATTATGAGGTATCACCTCCTGAAGTTTGTCAAAGTACTTTTGAATCACCCTGTATTTTCAAGAAAATCCCGTATGCCTGACATTTCCAATGTTTCTATTGCTTTCAAGGACACAACAGACCATTCCTTCTTGGGTTTGGAACGTCAAGAAAATCCTTTCTGTTCAACGGAAATGAAAAATAATAGCAGAATTACTCCTCTTGCCATAACAACACGTTTATGCGAAAGCATGTGCTAAAGTATAAACTGAATCATTTCAAAATGAATTGTTCCCACATTCCTGAAATGTTTTAGTAGTTTCATACCCATTAGAAACATATTTTCTTTTGATGTTCATGCGGATATCACTTCTGCTCGCCGAATTTCTATTTTGATCACCTCAAATTTTTATTGCCGCGTGTTGGAATTTTAATTATTCCATTGTTTTATTGTTGCCTGGGTGTAATGCGCGAAAATTCGTTTTTATTGCAAGAACAGGCGGATGTTGAGGAATGTTGGGATTTTCTGGAACGTCATAAAAAAATATGGAAATTAAATCAGCTTGTGCGAATTTGTTTCATCGAACTCTGAAGTATTGGATCGAATTCCCTATTACCATAGTGAAAAGTACCGTGGGTGTAATGGGAATTCAATATATCTCTTCCGGGAGATGAAAAAGGCACAATGCGGGTTCCCAACAGATTCAATAATCTCTCCAAAAGTGAAAACGCAAAAAAATCGAGCTCAACTTATTATCAGGCACTTCAATATGATTACGATAACTTTGGAGGATATCGAAAGGATATCGAAATGATATAGCTTGTGTTCATGTTTTGTCCTTTTTTTTAATAATTTTTGTAATACTTTTGATACCTTCAAGATATCGGGTAATCATCATTCAAAAATACAGGCATTAAAAAAAAGTTATTGAAGGATCAATGATCATGTCTAGCATTTGTTTCAGAAGTTCACTGTTCATCCCGTAAATATCAGTACATTCTAATTGCGTACCGCATATACTATTTCAAAACTTGTACCGGCTAACAAAAAAGATTAATCCCGGGATCACGAAGTGTTTTGAATTTTTCCAATAACATTTTCGGCAATTGTGGAAAACTGCTGGTAGAGTGTGTGTGATTAGATGTTTTTTTCTCAAATTATTTTTTTCCAAAAAAGTCTCTAGTCATCCGATTGACAGATTACTTTAATATTTGCCACTTTTTATATTCAATTTCGATTGATAGTGCTTTTTCAGGGTAGTATAAATACTAAAAATCATTCATATGCCCTGTTATAAAAATTATAACGAATAAAAATTAATGGAAGGATAAAAAAACTGGATGCTGTGGATAGGCAAGTGCGGAATTGTATTGGTTGGTGAAAAATACTAAACCCGCACAGTCAATTGGGATCTTATCTTGATCTGGAAAAAGAGGTCTGGTGCAATTTAAATTACACTAAGCGGGTATATTATCAGGATGACTAAAACCGATAGGATACAGAGAAAAATATGAACAAGTGTGGGAAACGGTGAACTGTTGTACATTGACAATAAGTTGGTTAGTTGGTTGGTTGGTGGTTGGTTGGTTGAAAGCTGACGAGCCAGAGACAGGGTTGGCACTTAGCTCCTCCTGACACTGCGACCAGCTGGGGTCTATTGTATCACTCTGTCGTCAGTGGTTCCTCATTCAAACAGGTTTGTGCCTTTAATCAGGTTTAGAAGCCTGTTGATGAGGTTCTTCGGATTCATGCCTGTTTTCGGGCTGATCTCTCCAAAGGTTCTGTGTCGCTTACTACTTAGGGCGTCACAGTCGAAGATAATATGAGAGGCTGTTTCCTCCTCTTCATCACATAGCCTACACTCCACGGTTTCCCTGCGTACTTCCATGGTGTTTAGGTGTTTTCTTAGGCCGCAGTGTCCAGTCAACAGACCTATTATTATTATTCAGGTTCAGGTCAGCCGTCAGGGTCCGGTTTGGATGCCCTTCCATGACTTTGCTGTGTATTTGCCCGACAGTTTGATCCCAATATTGTTGGTGTCTTCTTTTTCTCCACTCGTCGATCAGGGTCCTGCATCGATTTAGTTACTACCTATCAGTCACCAACTTCTCCTTTTTGAATTGAAATATTATGAACGTTTCCCCAACTTCATTAATCTTATGGAATCTTATTCAGTTTACCGATTCCAGAGAGCGTATTCAAATGATAAATATTCTTCTCTCAAAAAAAATGATCTGGAGTGCGGCCTCGGCCTTCTTTTTGTTTTGTTATACATTCACTGCTGATATTTCATCAAACTAACACACTTTAAATTTTCCAAAAAGGGTTTTTCCAAATTTTTTTTTCCCCCCTTTTTTTTTTTTTTGGGGGGGGGGTTTTTTTTTAATTTAATTAAAAAAAAAAAATTTTTTTTTTTAAAAAAAATTTTAAATAAAAAAAAAAGGGGGGTTTAAGGAAAAAAATAAAAAAAATTTTTTTAAAATTTTTCCCCTTTTTCCCAAAAAAATAAAAAAAAAAGGAAACCTTTTTTTAAAAAAAAATTTTTTTTAAAAACCCCAAATTTAAAAAAAAAAAAATTTTTTTTTTTTCCCCCCCCCTTTTTTTTTTTTTAAAAAAAAAAATTTTGGGGGCCCCCCCCAAAAAACCCTTTTCAAAAAAAATTAAAAAAAAGGGGGAAAAAAATTTATTTTTTTTTTTAAAAAAAAAAAAGGGGTTTTTCGGGGTTTTTGGAAAAAAAAAATTTTAAAAAAAAAAACATTTTCCCCCCCTTTTTTGGGGAATTTTTTTTTTTTTTTAAAAAAAAAAAAGGGGGGAAAAAAAAAAAAAGGGATTTTTAATTTGGGAAAAAAAAGGGACCTTTAACCCAAAAAAAAAATTTTTTTTTTTGGGGAAAAAAAAAAAAGAAAAATTTCCCCAACATTTTTTTGGGGGCCCGGGTTTAACCCAAGTTTAAAAAAAAAAAAAAAAATTTTCCAAAAGAAAAATTTTTTTTTTAAAAATTAAAAAAAAAATTTTTTTTAAAATTTTTTAAAGGGGGAAACCAAAAAAACCCTTTTTTTTTTTAAAAATTTTTTTTTTAAAAAAAAAATTTTTTTTTAACCCCTTATTTTTTTTTTTTAAATTTTTTTTTTTTAAAAAAAAAAAAAAAAAAAAAAAAAAAAAGGGGGTTTTTTTTTTTAATTTTAAAAAAAAAAGGGTTTTTAATTTTTTTTTTTTGGTTTTTTTTTTTTTTTAAAAGGCAAAAAAAAAAATTTTTTTAAAAAGGTTGGGTTTTTTTGGGGGGGTTTTTTCCAAAAAAAAAATTCCCTTTTTTAAAAAGGGGCCCCAACCCAACCTAAAAAATTTTTTAAAAAAAGGGAAAAAAAAAAAAAAAAAAACCCCTTTTAAAAAATTTTTTTAAAAAATTTGGGAAAAAAAAAAAAAAAAAAATTTTTTTTCCCTTGGGAAGGAAAAGGGAAAAAAAATTAAAAAAATTTTTTTGGGGGGGGGAAAAGGGAAAAAAAATTTGGAAAACCCCCCTTTTTTTTTCCGGGGCCCCTTTTTTTTTTTGGGGTTTTTTTTTAAAAAAAAAGGGGGGGGAAAAATTTTTTGAAGGGGGGGGGGGGGGGTTTTTTTTGGGGGGGGAAAAATTTTAAAAAAAACCTTTTTTAAAAACTTTTTGGGGGGGCCCGGGGAAAAAAATTTTTTTAAAAACCCTTTAAACCCCCCAAAAAGGGGAAAAAAAAATTTTCCCAAACCCCCCCCAAAAAAAAACCAAAAAAAAAGGGGGGGGAAAAAAATTGGGTTTTAAAAAAAAAACCTTTTTTTTTAAAAAAAATTTTTTTTTAAAAAAACCGGAAAAAAAAAATTTTCCCCCAAAACCCCCCTTTTTTTTCCCCCCTTTTGGAAAAAAAGGGGGGAAAAAAAAAAAAAATTTTTATTTTTTTTTTAAAAACCCTTTTTTAAAAAATTTTTATTTTTTTTAAAAAAAAATTTTTTTTTTCCCCCCAAAAGGCCATCTTCCAATGGGGGGGGTTTTTTGGGGTTTTTTTTAAAATTTTTAAAAAAAAAGGGGTTTTGAAATTCCTTTTAATAAGGGGAAAAAAAAACCCCCCAAAAAGGGGGTTTTCCCCCCCCTTTTTTGGTTTTCCCCTTTTTTGGGGAAAAGGAAAAACCCCAATTTAAAATTTTTGAAAAAAAGGGTTTTAATTTTTGGTTTAAAGGTTTTTAAATTTTTTAACCAATTTTTTGGGGGGAAAAAAAAATTTTTTTTCCCATGGGGGGAAAATTTTTTTTAAAAATTTTTTTCCCCTTTTTAAAAATTTTTTTTTGGGGGGGGGGAAAAATTTTTTTTTTTTGGTTAAATTTTAAAAAAATTTTTAAAAAAAAAATTTTTAAAAAAAGGGTTTTTTTGGGGGGGGTTTTTTTTGGAAAAAACCTTTTTTTTTTTTAAAAATTTTTTAAAAAAAGGGGGAAAAAGGTTTCCAAAAATTTTCCCCTTTAAAAAAAATTTAAAATTTAAAGGCCCCCAAAAAAAAATTTTTAAAAAAATTTTTAAAATTTTAAAAAATTTTTAAAAAATTTTTAAAAAATTTTTTGGGGGGGGGGAAAACATTATTCAAAATTTTTGGGTTCCCCCCCTTTTCCCAAATTTTTTTTTAATATAAAAAACCCAAAACCTTTTCCCTATTAGAGAAACAAAAAAAATTGGTACTATTACAACGAGCTGTTTCAAAATACAATTAGCTCGCCTTCATGATCAGGTAAGTCTCCTTATTTGGTGTGTGGTATAACAGTGTATGAGTACAGCTTCTGTTTTACGAAGAAAATAATGATAGTATCCGAAAAAGGCAACACAAATATGATGGGTGAAGTGCAAGGTATATTATTCAAATTCATCAAGTGTTGGAGAAACAATGCCCGTATTATTTAACACTTAATGAGTGTTTGCTCTGGCTGGAACGAATGTTGAATAGTGAGTCATTGTACCTGTATAAGGCAAAGTAAACAGTTTGTTTGGAGAGCGATCGCGTTTTTCAGGTAGGTACAGTCATCAATTTTATTTTATGGGTGAGGTTTGGCAGTGTGACCATAAGGACATCGTTCATTTTTGGATTTGACACCTCTCGAATGTTTAATCAATGGATGATGTATTCGTTTTTTTTTTCTGAAATCGACATTTCGTCAGAGGATTATGTGTCTTTTTGGGGCCGTCCCCAGCAGAGATTGATATGAAAATATAAAATTGAGAATACAGGGTGATTTACCCGAGATAACCGATTGCTCCTTCTGGTAATAATAATAATAATAATTTCTTTATTTTCACAAATTAATTTGTACATCAACAGTGTGAAAATACAAATAAAAAATAGAAAAACGTCAATAAAATCAAGAAATAGTCGAAAAGAGACAATAAAATCAAGGAATAGTCGGAATGAGACAATCTAAAACCTCCGGACGTAAAAAGGAACATCACATACACGTCACAAACAACAATAGTAAATAATTTGAAATATAAATATAAAAATAACTATATAACTCTAGGTGTATATAAAGAAAACGTTCACGTTACAAAACAAGTTATGGCAGAAATTCCTCAACAGTGTGAAAATAAAAATAAAAAATATAAAAACGTCAATAAAATCAAGCTATAGTCGAAAAGAGACAATCTAAAATCTCTGGATGTATATAGGAACATCACATACACGTCACAAACAATAATAAGAAATAATATAAAATATAAATATAAAAATATGACAATAATCAACTATAAAGAAAACGTTCACGTTACAAAACAAGTTACGACAGAAATTCCTCAACAGTGTAGCAGTTTTTTGACAATAAGAGCTGTTCAACTTTTTTCTTGAAAATATGTACATTTCCTGAAGCTTTAATGTCATCGGGAAGTTTGTTGTACAGTTTGCATCCCTGATATTCAAAGCTTTTTTGGTAGAGTGCAGTGCGATGTTGACTGGGTAGGAGTAAGTGTGAATTTCGTGTCAAATGGGTATGTGGTGGTCTGTTGGTAGCCAATATGTTTTTGTTGCAGTATACATATGTGCACGCCTCAAGTATATATAGTCCTGCAACTGTTAATATTTTTGAGTTTTAGAATGCTTCCCTACAGGAATCCCTAAAACCCAACTTAGCAATGATCCTTATTGCATATTTCTGTATTATGAACACTCGACCCACAGAGGAACTTGTGCCCCAGTTCAGTATGCTATACCTGAGGTGAGAATTGAAATTCGCATAGTAAAGCGTAAGTAGAATCTCTTGACTGCAGTGAATGGAGAGAAACCTAAGAGAGTAGCAGGAATTTCTGAGTTTTTTGCACAAATTATCTACTTGTGGCTTCCACTGTAAATTGTTGTCGAAGACAACTCCTAACATGTTGGTTGTTGTTGTGGAATCCAATGATAATTCAGTATTCTGAAACAGACTCACCTCATGGTGTTGTCGTCTTATCATGAATTGAAGCATTTTGGTTTTTGTTTTATTCATTTCTAAATTATTTTTCTCAGACCAAGTGATAACTTTACTGGAAGTGCTTTCAGCTGTATTTTTCAGGGAGTTTAGGTCATCCTCAATAACTAGTATATTCGTGTCATCAGCATAACATATACAGTGAGTGGAAGAATTTCCATTCAGATACACTAATAAATCATTAGCAAAAACTAAATATAATAGAGGCCCCAAAATGGATCCCTGAGGCACACCGTCGGCAATATGTTTCTCGGAGCTTGTATTCTCCCCAATTTTTACTATTTGTCTCCTATTTTTCAGGTAGGAGGTCAATAAATTGAGCGGCAATCCTCTAACCCCATATCTCGAGAGTTTTTCCAGCAAAAGACTGTGATTCACGCAAATAACTGTGATTCACGTGAATAACATTCATGAGACATTCAATTCCACACTTCGAAAGATGTAAAGATACCAGAAATATTGTTTTTCTTTGTTTATTTCTTCATTTTGATGATAGTTTATGATTATACAATTAATTTAAGTTTTACAGAATACTTGATGCACATTTTTGTCTGTATGTGCTTAAATCAGAGACATTAATTAGGTATATATAAATCACAAAAAAAAATGTTTTACTAGCTGGTATAGTGTATCCATTATTAGTTGGATGAGGTTGGGGTTTATCATCTACCCCTGATAAAACATAATAAGATTTGCGGTTTGATCGAAAATGCCGACCATAGGCGGAGTTTCATACTTTTACTTTGCCTATTTTTGTTCAAAAACAAATTTCGATAAACTTTTGTATTGATGAACAATTAGATTTCGTCTGCCTAAATCTGTTCGAATATCTGTATAATTGTTTTTTATGGAGACTTTGTTGGATTTGAAAGAAAATTTAGGATTTTCGCTTCTCTATTTCGATGAAAAATAAAATTTTGAATTCGAGGAAACTCCAGATGTCCAGAAGTTTTCTACCGAAGCAAATGGTTTGTTAGTCGTGAAACCAAGGTATGTCTTCATATTTAGAAGATCTTTCCGTTTAGTGGGAGCCCATTTTCTATGAATAGTGTAAACTTCCCAATGTAAGTGAAACATTTGAGTTGAAAATCAAAATATGATCCTTTTGCAACTCAACGCATTTGTGATTTTCACATCTGAGAAACCTTCTTCTGAATTGAAATTTCATTTGTCACAGAAAATCGAAAATCAATGATAATTGATTGTACTACAGTTTCTTAGTTTCAAATATGAGAATATTATATTTTTCTTTTTGCACTAATTGTTACTCATGTTCATGTGAATCACTGATTTGGAATAAGTTCGGATTGATCAAAAAATGGCTTCGATAAACACTCCGCAGTCACTTTTTCGCGTAAAGAAAACTGGGTTTTTCCACTTCGTCAATGTACCATTTTTTCTTCTTCGTCACAATTGTCATTTTTGAACATTAAAAAAGAGTTTTCCGAACTTTTGTTACATCTTTGAAAATGTACGAGATATCATTCGAAAATCACACGAAATAGCAAGCAAAAGATATTCACTTAATCTTCGGTGCAACAAATTCAACAAATAATCATTATTTAAATTAATCCAAGCAAGTATTCTGACTTTTTGTTTAATATTGATCTCCAAACTTTCTAGAAGGTCGAGTTTACAAGCTTTCTTTTTTACACGCTTTATATTAGCGTATATGTTTGTTTGTTTTTAACTCCTTTGGGCGCGATTTTGACCCACTTCCAGACGTACGAATTATTTGAAATTTGGCAGGTGTACATAATTCCGGTGACAATGCATTAAAAAATTTGTGTGTGAAAAGAAACAAAATGGCAGCTCCAATATGGCGTACGAGTTCTGTGATTATGGTCCGATTCGGTTCAAAATTGGTATCTGAGGGTTTTCGAGGTCGGAGATTATGATTCTTCAGTGAAAATTGAAAAATTCAAGATGGCGGCTCCAAAATGGTGGACGAGTTTTGTGATTATGGTCTGATTCTATTCCAAATTGGTATGTGGGGGTTTTTGGGGTCGAATATTATGATTCTTTTGTGGAAATTGAAAAATTCAAGATGGCGGCTCCAAAATGGTGGACGAGTTTTGTGATTATGGTCCGATTCTATTCAAAATTGGTATGTGGGGGTTTTTGGGGTCGTATATTATGATCTTTTGTAAAAATTGAAAAACCCAAGATGGCGGCTTCAAAATGGCGGCGAGTTTTGTGATTATGGTCTGATTCTATTCAAAATTGGTTTGGGGGTTTTGCTTTGTAAATTGAAAAACCCAAGATGGCGGCTTCAAAATGGCGGCCGAGTTTTGTGATTATGGTCTGATTCTATTCAAAATTGGTATGTGGGGGTTTTTGGGGTCGGAGATTATGATTACCTAATTTGATGAGATCATTCCATTTTTTCATTTGCAAAAAAATAATAGAAATAATAATTTTAAAAAAACTAAAAAAACACGCTTTTATGAATAAACCACACTAATAAGTAGGAAACGAATAATAGTTTTAGTCTGGTTTTCTATAAAAGCGTGGTTTTAGTTTTTTGAAACTATTATTCATTATATATAATATTTAAACTCGTTAACAAAATCTACCTGCTATTTGGAACCTATGTGGCCCATCGAACAATAAATTATTAGTATTAAACACTTTCACTTGGTGGTTTTATAAACCCAGTTTAGTGAAAATCATTTAGTGAGGTGAGGGTCTTTTGTTTATTTCAATATGGATTTTCATCAACTATCGTCCGGATCGATTTAAAATTTTCACTGGTTGTTGTACAAATTCAAAGCACATTTGCTTGAGCCAGAAATATCAAGTGGATGGTACTTTCGACTACTGCACACATTTTTTTTGCAGTTATTCACCATACATGATTGCCTCTGCCCAGACACACACCACTGTTCTACTAACAGATTCTTCTATATATACTCCAAACCCGATGAAGTATGATCTTTAGTGGTTTACGGTTATTTTTAACCGACGAAACCAAAAAAGAGACGGTTTTTCTATTCGACCCGTATATTTTTTTGTTCCATCATATTTTTTTATGTATGATCACGCACTTTTTACGTCCGATTCCGATAATTCTTTTTTCAGTGGATAGGATGAACTTCGAATTTGGTCCCATTTGATTTTAAGAGATGAAATCCACCCCTAAGGGTAGCGAAATGAAGGATATTGATCACTCACCCTCTGAATTCTGGTCCGTTAACCGATTCTATCAGGCATAACTTCGTACTGGGTTCTTCGATTTGGATGATTCTTTTTTTAATAGATAGGGTATACCTCATATTTGGATTTCGAAAAGAATAAGCCACCCTTACGGGTAGAAAAATAGGGGATAATTGATTTTCCACTAGTGAACACACACATACGTAGTTGACAATGACAGATCTCTACTGACATTATTCTTGTTCCACATCCGTCAAAATCAGTATATTTTATGAGAGGATGGAATGATATACAAAGTTATGAAATAAACTAACCAGAACAACGAAAATAATTTATATTACAACAAATAGTAAAAGTAGATATTCATATTATTTAACTGGTAATAGTTGAAGTAAGGTGGGTAAGAAAGTATTTTGGAAGTAATCAAAAAACAAGTAGGTAGTAATTGGTAGATTTTAGCCACAAAAAATTTAAAAATAAAAACTTTTTAACAAAAAATTCAACCGACGAAATACGGAACTGAAAAGTAAAAAATAAAAACTTTTTAACAAAAAATTAAACCGACGAAAAGCTCAACTGAAAAGCAAAAAATAAAATAAACCTTCTTAGTCTAAATGATAATTGAGCTCCTAAACTAATGTGAGTAACTGATTTTGAGTCGGCGCCAAACAAACTAGCAATTGAATTAGGTGAAGCGTAAAATGATGGCACCGAGATGCACGGCTGCGTTTTGATGACTTCTTTCATAGATAATGATCTTCGATAATTGTTTGTTTGGCGCCGACTCAAAATCAGTTACATACATTAGTTTAGGAGCTCAATTATCATTCAGACTAAGAAGGTTTATTTTGATTTTTTGCTTTTCAGTTGATTTTTTGTTGAAAAGTTTTTATTTTTTACTTTTCAGTTCCGTATTTCGTTGGTTTAATTTTTTGTTAAGAAGTTATTAATGTAAACGGTCAGAGAAGTTATCGACTGGTTTTTACGCGGGAATAGTTTTCACTCAATTTGGTCTACTACTTACGGGAAATGATATTTATATATTTATAGAACGATATAAAATCATACATATACAAAATCTTTGATTAGCATCGTTGTTATAAAAAGCAACATGAATATGTAAGTTTGTAACCTGTACCGTGAGAGTTGAAAATAGTGTTTTTAATTATTTTCTTCCCATACAATATCCTTATTGAAAAAAAGATGTAATTTTGTATAACATTCAACTATATCATCGCGTTGGTATACAAACCACCCCACCCCATACAGTGATCTCGTACTATATTACCGATTCCACAAGTGCTTTTCCTTTTTCTTCATGCATATTCGTATTGCATAAAATCGTGTTTTATCGTGGCACATATATGTTACAGGAATTTTGAGATATTTCAACCCCTTAGGCATCATTATGCAATTTCCATAACGTCAGTTATTTTTAAATTGAGAAATTTTGTTTCCTTAAAAAGTTCTGGTAAAAATAGAATAGGGGTTGCATGTTCCACATCTTTAAAAGATCACAACAAAATTAAAAAAAAATATTGATAGATAGCCATATATTGCATATTTCCAAAAATACAGAGTATGTGGTGCAGCTTGAATCGAAAACTAGCTCACGCCCTTTTCCTGGAAAACGGGAACTGCAAAAAAATGGTTTGGGATGCAAATTTGTAATAATGGGTTCTAAATTCTAAACTAGTATTTTTGAGTGTGCCATCAATGCTGGTGTAGCTTTAAGGACATGTAATTATTCAAAATGGATATCATTCAGTTCAGGATCCAAATATTTCTAGTGAAAATGGTTCTTGCAGGCTCACTTTTTTTCATTCTTTCCTGACTTCTCTCAACCCATATCATTGTTCTCCCTTCCTTCTACATCTCCTGTTGTCATGTGTTCGGTTGTTTTTGTTTTCCAATCATGATCCATGCTCAAAATATTTGAAAATTGATGTGTTTGTCCGCATTTGGGTGTAGAAATGGGGTCCTGTTTTTGATCGTATATTGTCTATTGATTGTAAAAAACACACAAACCTAGGTAAGAAATTCTGAGCTTCTGTAAATATCAAACATGAATATTCCTGTAAATGGATTCAACTTTTTATTCAAGGTTTGTTACGCTGAATAAAAATAGCCGGCTGCTGATATCATTGACACTGATGGATCATTTGAAATTTGGAATGTGCGAATAAATTCGTTATTTGTATTGAAAGATAACGCCATGTTTAGTCATCAATAATAATAATGTGTTATATTCTATCATGTGGAGTCATCAGTTTTGCTTACTAGATCGGTTGTGGATTCAATCGTAGTGCGGTTTCCGGACATTCACACTCTCACTGGATATGAATGTTTAGAAAACTTTGATTAGAAGTGATATTAGCGGTGACAAGCCCACTCATGTTTATTCCGAAGAGAAATATCAGTATTGATTTGTTTGAAAATATGAACAGTGTCCATAAAATCGGATCATTATTGTCGTGGGGTTTTCAGAAACATCTTTCTATCCAATATTCAATTAAGAATGCTTCCTTTTTTACAAGCTTTATATTAGCTTCACTTTGCAACACCCCTTACTTTTGAACCCCAGATTTTAAATTATATGATTCAAATTTAACAAGGTGAAATCACTTTGCCGATAGGCTGCTCAGATGGATACGGTTAGGCCGTGAGTAAGGTTCAATTAATGACTTTTCCTAGTTAATCAAATTTGGCCACTAAAAAAATTATACATTAATTAACTTGACTAGTTCAATAGTTGGGCGCCAGACTTGCTAAAGACAAAAGTCAAAGATAAATAAAATTAAATAAATGTTACCTAGCTTGTATGGGAAGGCAAATAAATATGCAATAAATCAACTTAACAAATTTATTCCAGTTGGAATTTTGAACAAGATAAAAAAATTTACAAATACTAGAAAAGTATTTAACTTCTCTTAAAAAAAATGGAAAAATTACATAAAAAAGGAACCAGTAATTTTGACTCTGATCAAAATTCGAACATTTACACCTATGATTCCTCCAGTTGTTGGTCAAGAATATACCTTCGGAGATCTTGAGCGAGATAGAGGAAGGCTAGTTTCTTGAAGCTGGTCCCAGCGGTTCTAGGAGGAACTTGGTTTCAGTGGTTACGATTAAGATGGTCGTGGGTGGTTCTATAGTTGGTTTTAGACCCCCTTATCGGCGTGAGTTGAGTTGATCTTCACGGACCAGTGCTGATATTGATGTGCTGTAAGACCTCCCAGGCTACTAGTCCTTCCGTCTCCGTAGATGGGTTCCTCCGTGGTATATATCATGCGAAGAAGATGATAGGAATCAAAATATGTACAAAAAGGGGAGAACGAAGGATATCCTTTGAACCTCAAGTTTTATGTTTCAAATTTTAATCGAGAGTCAAAAGATAGATGCAAATGATAGCATACAATAAAAATCTCAATCTATATAAAAGACGAGAAGGTTACAGTGAAAGAACAAAGATAATAAATAGCAATTCAATCTGCTATTCTGGAGTTAAATTTATAAGTTAGTTTTAATAATTTAAAAAAATATTAAAATTGAACAAAATTTAAAACCAAACAAAACAAACCTCACCCAAAACGTGATGTTCAAATTCAGTTAAATTTTGAAAAGGTAAGTTTTGATAAGGTGATTCTATGTACCAGAAGGGTAAAAAAATTTAATGAGGAAAGGTATTCCAAAAGAAATATAAAAATTTCCTTCAAATTTTACCAGAGAACAAATATAGTATTTTAAAGCAAAATACTATAAAATTGCCAGAGAAAAAATCTATTATTTTAAAGCAAAATATTTAAAGGTTGCCAGTACAAAGATATATTATTTTAAAGCAAGTGCCAAAGGAAAATATAGCGTTATAACCAAAATACTCTAGTAGGCTACATAAAAAAATAGGGTTTCTGAACAACGATAGTAGTCAGAGTAAAAGTATACTCTTCAGCCAAGATAAGAAGAGAGAGACACACGTCTTTCAGTGAGCACGACTCTCTTAGATAAAGATAAAGTGAAATAATTCTTTTTATAGAAGAATTTCCAGAGATAAACCGAAGAGGGAGACCACACGTCTTTCAGTGGGCACGACTCTCTTAGATAAAGATAATGTTAAATAATTCTTTTAATTGAAGAATTTTTAAAGATAACTGAAGAGGGAGACCTCACGTCTTTCAGTGGGCACAACTCTCTTAGATAAAGACAATTTTGAAATAGGGCGGAAATTTCCTTTCAAATCGATAAACAGGTAATTCTCAAAAATTAGAATGAATCTCCCTGCTCTTGGCGATAAGGTAGTAACTGAAGTGAATTGACTCTGCAACGATCAAAAATCAAATAAGCTACACTGGGAATTGAATGGAGTAATAGATATAAGAAATTTATTAAACGGAAATCAACTTTACGCTTGAGGCATATATTGAATCGAGTGTTCTGAGACCGTTAGGCCAGAGGTACAACTCTCTCGATAAGCAATTCTTTCTCAAGAGAAAAGAAAATTACTCTCATAAACATATAGTTATGAAATAAAGAAAATTGCTTACCAGAGAGCCGTCCTATTAGTCACTCCAAACAATCAAATACGCCCTTCCTTTCAATTAGAATCCTTGGAACAATCCACTGGTAGTATGAGGGGAGTAAGCTCTAGTCCATTCGAGATTACCAAATGGTACCTAAAAAATGCAATAGCGTAGAACTGATTTCCAATGAAAAAAATCAGTTCCCAATATTCGGAACAGATGTTACGTTAGCCACAATATGTACTATGAATGCTTTGTCAAAATGGCCGAAATATCTATCTTTAACCTTCAAAAATTACCATGCGGTATATCCAAGAATTCTAATATTACAAGCATAAGAAAAAACAAGAGAATGCTAATCAGCTACAACATTAATTAAAAGATAAAGAGAATAATATTACTCTAAACTCCAGCAGTGAAACTTATTTCATCTATAGATTGTACAAATCAAAGCCAACTCACTCAGTACATCTGCCTATCTCGACGTTCTATTCAAGAAAGCGAACGATTATCCTTTCGGTTCGACGAAATCACAGTTCACCTGTTTTCATTCTCGGTTTCTTTCCTATTTAAAAAAACTTGGAAAAAACCAAACGCTCGATAAACGCGATCGACACGAAAATGAAATGTCACGGTCACACTGTCAAAATACCATTTTCTAGGGACAATAATGAACGCACATTCTTCACGACCTGAGCGCAGTGACTACTGACCCGTACTACCGTAAAGATAACCGGAAAAGTTATGAGAAATTGGTTATGTGTAAGGACGTAACGAAAAATTCGTTACAACTTGTAGGTTTGTTTGTTTGTTTGTAACCGACTCCTTTGGGCGCGATTTTGACCCACCAGACGTCCGAATGATTTTAAATTTGGCAGATGTACATAATTCCGGTGACAATGCATTAAGAATTTTTTGTGTGAAGAAAAAACAAAATGGCGGCTCCAATATGGCGTACGGGTTTTGTGATTATGGTCCAATTGCGCTTCAAAATTGGTATCCGAGGGTTTTTGTGGTCGAAGATTATGATTCTCTTGTCAAAATTTGAAAATTCGAGATGGCGGCTCCAAAATGGTGGACGAGTTTTGTGATTATGGTCTGATTTCATTCAAAATTGGTATGTGGGAGTTTTTGGGCACGAATATTATGGTTCTTCTTTCAAAGTTGAAAAATTCGAGATGGCGGCTCCAAAATGGTGGACGAGTTTTGTGATTATGGTGTGATTCTATTCAAAATTGGTATGTGGGGGTTTTAGGGGTCAAATATTGTGATTCTTTTGTGAAAATTGAAAAATTCAAGATGGCGGCTTCAAAATGGCGGCCGAGTTTTGTGATTATGGTCTGATTCTATCCAAAATTGGTATGTGGGTGTTTTTGGGATCGGAGATTATGATTACCTACTTAATTCGTTAAGATAATTCAATTTTTTTATTTGCAAAAAAATAATAAAAATAATAGTTTTTATAAATAAACCACACTAAAAACTAGGAAATAAATAATAGTTTAAAAAAACTAAAAACAGGCTTTTATAGAAAACCAGACTGAAAAAATAGAAAATAAGAAAAAAAAATATTTTTTTTAAAAAAAAGCGTGGGGTGCATGGTATTAATAATTATATAGTTCATTACACACGTAGGGCAGTAAAGTAAGAAATGTCTCAGATCACAGGTAATTGTTGGCCGAGGCCATACCATGCACCCCACGCTTTTTTTTAAATAAAATCCTTTTTTTTTTCTTATTTTTTATTTTTTCAGTCTGGTTTTCTATAAAAGCGTGTTTTTTAGTTTTTTTAAACTATTATTTATTTTATTATGAAGAAACTTGTCGTTTTATAAAATTCTATCTTCCCTGAATGTGGTTACTTCAATCAATTGCCGTCCTAGTGTTTCCTGAACCAAAGTTTACACATTTATCATCAAATCAACAAAAATTCTCATGTGCAATTAGGTTTTCCAGTGAATATCTGAGATCAAATTATATTCGTAAGTAATTGCAAAAGTGCATCAAAATTACCAAAATCATCGGTAATTACCGATGATTTTGCATGACAGCGTGTTGTCAAAAGACTGCATGAGTTCATTTTCATTTTTGGAGAAAGAGCCCGACACCGAAAGTGGAGGGCTCTTTCTCCAAAATATAAAAATAACCGAATGCAGTTTTTCAAAGACAACACGCTGGAATGCGAAATTATCCGGTTATTTTGATGCACGAGTGTAATTCGGGGGAATATTTTCCGAATAAACTGCCAACTTGTCAAACTGACGTTATTAATTTATAAATTCTAAGCTTGTCATCAATAACCATCCCGTAACTGGAAAAAAAGGAGAGACGCATAAATGGTTTGTTTTAATATTTTTCATTTATATATTATGAAGGTATACGTAAAAATATAATGAAACTATTTATTCAAGGTTAAACTAAATCAAAAGTTGCAGGAACTGCAGTGAAATACACAATTATTATACGTATTTTGGTTAGACAATGCAGCTATCGGTGCATTAACGGCTGAAGAAGATGTTTGAGAATGCTGTGCCTGTGGTACGTCATTGCCACGCATTTTTTTTAACTATTCCTTCATGGTGATCTTCATCCATTTGAAGATATGGCGTTATTGATTTTGAATTTGGAAGGCCCTTGATTTTTATAAGTTGCTGCTCGCCCACCCAATTTTTTGGGGATTGGAGACGGCCGTAGCTCGTAACGAATGGTTAGTAAGCTTGATATTCTCTGTATTCAAACCAGAAGCTTTGGCTTGTAGAACAGTCCATTTGCTTACTGTATTTCGTCCAGCAGGAATATCTTTATATCATCTTCTGTTCAACTTCCAAGCGGGATTTACAGTGAAAAAGAGTCGTTTTGTTTTTATTCCAACCCTCTTCTCTAGGATTCTTTGTACAGGTTTTATTGTTTATTTGCCATTTCAATGAAGCGCATGGTTTTCTCCTCCTTGCGTCGTCTTAGTAAACACAGGATCGTAAATAATCCTTCCTGTTTTTTCACCTACGTTATTTTCTTCTTCTTTAAAGTACGGAATTAGGCACTTGGTGCCTTCTCCACCACGCCAAGCTAATTCTTAAGCAAAAACAAAAAATACCGTCTTCTGCAAACCATCTGGGGTGTTTTCGTCACAATCACGAACCATATTTTGGAATTCATCGTACTTCAGAAAAACTGCACTTTCCTTTCTCTTCTGTGGATCTGTTTGTAGTCGTTTTCTCTTGGTATTTCTCGCATATCTGGCTGCTTTGAACTCAATATTAGTAAAAGTTTTCAAATTGATGTTGTATTCAGTGAAATATTTTTCCATCAGTAATTTAGCGGGTACGTTCCAAATCGTTTCAACAGTGAATTATTTGAACTCATCGCCAATCTGCTTACGTTTATTGAATGCCCAGTCCGTTAATATTTTTGCCAGAACATTAATTTGTGTTTTGTCATCCAAAGTATAGTTTTTCTCAGCACATAAGCTCATGAACTGACGCCACACGTATTTTCTGTTCTGTTTTGTGTTATTTGGTTCGTTTTCCAACACATTTTCTTCGAAAGCTTGTAATGAAGCCCGACCGAAACGAGACATTTCTAATAAATAATATTTTTGACATTACTTGTCAAACTGACGTTACTTATAAATTGTCACTGTATCAAAGTGTAAAATGGAATTGCCATGGATATGAACTGTGCAATTATCGCAGGCCTCTTTCGCTTTCTACAATACAATTATCGCTGTGATTTTGCGATAATTGCACTCCATTTACATGGGATTTCTGACAGGAGGGAAATATTCTATATCATCGAAATCTATACTTTGGAGCAAATATTAGGTTCCTATTGTGGGATTTCCAAAATATGCCAAGATACGAAGATCAAATAGATA
This sequence comes from Gonioctena quinquepunctata, assembly GCA_018342105.1. Lineage (NCBI taxonomy): Eukaryota > Metazoa > Arthropoda > Insecta > Coleoptera > Chrysomelidae > Gonioctena > Gonioctena quinquepunctata. The sequence goes on along the minus strand of JAFIRS010000061.1, from coordinate 1,346,024 downwards.
AAACGCTACATTACTCAAATGTTATCAGCATAATCTCAAACAAATAGTACAAGTACTTGAACGATATCCAGGAAATGGTAGTAATTACATGAAATGTGAGGTCTTTCGAAACATACGAAGTTTGAATGAATTGTGAATAGAAACGCTTCATTAATATCTAGCATTATATTTAACTATTCCTTCTCCTCGATTTGTACAGGGTGAGTCAGAAGTACTCTGACAAACTTCAGGAGGTCCAAATGAATATATATCCGAAAACGCTTCGTTTCCAGGATACAGGGTGTTGAACTTTTATTTTTATTTTCATTTTTTTTAAATAACTTTCGAAATACCGACCTTAATTGAACGAAAATTGGTATTGAGAGGTTTTTTGAGGTGTCGAATCCGAACCTAATGTTATTATTGCTCTAACTGAGGCACCACATCTTTTATTTGAAGGGTTTTGAGGTGTCGAATTCGAACCTAATGTTATTATTGCTTTTACTCGTAGGGGTCAGCCATCTACACGTCTTTTTATTTTTTGAAGATTGATTTCTTTTTTGAGCATACTTCTACCACATTTTTCAGTAAAAAAATCAATTCCTCTATCATATCTACGTGAAAAAGCTACCCCTGTTACAAGTCGCTATAAGCAACCGTGTTCTAGATTATTTGATAATCAATGCGTGTTGAAGTTATTACCATTATTTTACATTTTTCACAAGAATGCTTAGGAAATGAATTTGACGTTTGAGTAGTCTTGGTTTTTTGTAGGGGGTACCAATTGAGCTGTCAAAGCATATGACAAGTTGACAAATTTTCCCACACTTTACAACCCATTGTACTTTTTCAAGGCACACATGATCCTGTACTTTATATTTCAATTAGTAACGTTTGCAATAAATTTTAATGTGTTAGAAGTAGTTGACAATTTAAAATGTGTTTCCAACTTCTAATTCAGAACTTATATTTCACCGTACGTTACATGAAGAACATTCATAAACAACATAGAAACTAATCTCAACACCTTAAGGTCCGAAGGACACACTTCTTCATTGTAGTATCCCTGAAAATGGAAATAAAACATTCCGAAAGCTTGGACAAACTTTAAAGAGTACACTTTTTATTTTGCTACACACCCCAATATTTAAGCCTGACACGACTACCCTCTCACTATATATATATATATATATATATATATATATATATATATATATATATGTATATATCAATATATATACACATAGAGAATAGTGGAAGATGTCATGATGAAAAAGTCTCTTTTTTATGGATGCCCCATTGCAGGAGAATATATCTATCCCATGGGATACATGCACGTTATGTACATGGTAAGTAGTGGTGAAAATTTCAATAGATTGAAGCGAGGGATGGAATACGATATTATGTCTACTAGGTATGTAGAATTCGATCATATGCAGAATACTTGTACAATCAGTATGCCCATGGATTATTTTCCATAGAAATATTTGTTTTGAAATCAACCTGCGATTTTCTAGTGTGCTGATATTGAACTTACGAGTGTGCTCGGTCTGGGGATATCCTGTGTGGGGATGGGCCCCATCTTCAATAGCAAGAAATTTGAGAAAGCGCCTTTGCACTCGCTCCAATGGTTCTATATGACTACAGTGATGTAGAGCCCAAATCACAGATGCATACTCCAGCTTTGACCTGACATAGGAGAGAAAAGTTTATATGTGCTGATGTGCCTTCGAAGGAATATTAATTTCGAATAACAAAACGTAAGTCATTGGATGATTCCTTCGTGATTCTTTGGACATCATGAATTTTTGTCAGGTCTTCGTGGAGAGAAAAGCAGGTAATATGTTCTGTGATTCTAGAGAAAACCTTCAGTTCACCTGCGTATATTAGGCAATCAGAGTTGATATTAGATATCATATCATTGATGAATATGTTGAAACATAAAGGACCCAACACGGATTCCTGAGGGGCTCCAGAAGTTGGTGAGACTTCCACGGACTTAAGTCCATTAGAGTCGAAAACTGTGATCGGTTTGTTAGATGGGAAGTTGAGAAATCAAGCAAGTCAAGTGAGAATTGAAAGTTGTGTGATTTACTGGGGAGAAGTACGTGATCAAGTTTGTCAGAAGCCTTAGATAAGTCCGTATAGATCACATCCACCTGAGAATCCTTATTAAATGCATTACTTATATGTGTTAGGCAAAATGAGTTCGTTGCGGTAGATCTTCCTCGTTGGGATTCTGTGATTTGATATTTTACATGATGGAAAATGGGCTGGTAGATCGCTACTCCGAAAACTTTCGGAAAATTATTTATTATTTTTGAGTCTGTAATTCAAAATATCACATTTGGCTCCTTTTTTATATATTGGCATGAGTTTTGATAGTGATGGGAAAGTTTCAGTGGACAGTGAAAGGTGAAAGAGCACCGTTAGAGGTCTTGCGAGAACTGTAGCGCAATCATGTAGGAGAAATGCAGGGATTTTGTCGGGCCCCACTGTGTTTTTTTGTTTCAGTTTTTTCAGGGCAATAGCAACCTCTTTCTCTGAAAAAATATCAATTCCGAAGCAATCGTTACCCTAAATCTTGTGGCGAAGAGAAATTATTTGCATTAATGGGAGAATATGATTCGCGAAAAGAATCAGCAAATGCTTTTGCAATGCTTCTGAGATCATCAAAGTGTTCATTCTTATAGTTCAATACAACAGGTGGTGAATGGCATGACCTTTTGTTCTTTATGTACTGCCAAAAAGTTTCGGGTCATTGTTTATGTTTCTCTCGACCTCTTGACAATACTGTGTGTGACTTTTTTCAATGTCATATTTCAAGAGCTTCCGTAGGGATTGATATTCTTTGTATGAGAGTGGATCGTTGGTATTTTTTTCGAAATGGTTCCATGCAATGTGTTCAAGACTGATCCATTTTATCATATCACCAGCATACCAAGGAGGACATGACCTTCGGTTCACTTTTCCTTGTGGGCTCCAATTCTCATTTGCTATGTTTTGATAGAGTTTGACCAGGCGTCCCTTTTAAAGTCATAGTAAAAATCATTTACATTGACTCTATCGCATTTTTCTTTACACGCATCAAAAGGAATGAGCAGAGAAGGATGATGTGCATCTTCGTTTACCAGAATATTCAGGAGCGGGTTGCACCGTGCATTTGAAGTTTGCAAAGATAAGGTCAAGGATCCGGTCATTCGAATTTTTGATTGTGTTGTATTGGTCCAGATCGATGAAGTTGCAGAAATTCAAAACAGACGTGATAATTGAATTTGTTATATTTATGTTTTATGTTTATGTTGAATGTTTATGTTGAAATCTCCAATGACCATAATATTTATTTTCTAATCTTGCATCAATAACCTTATATAAGCACAAGGATGCTCGTAATATGCCGTATGGATTTTCAATAAGTTGATGACCTTAATACAAATTCCACTGTCCCCCAAAGATATTTGGGAGACAGTGGAAGTTGATTCCATCCCTCCAGTTGAAAAATATATTTCTATTCCTTGAGAGATTTGTGCACTGAAGTCCATGACAAGTATATCCTTGGAGACAAAGGTCAAGCACACTTTCATATTATTTCGGAAAATATCCTCATTAATATTAAATAGTTGAAGAAGTGATTTATTGTGGAGTACCGTAAATTATTCTCCATAGCTCTCATTAATTATTCATGAGTTCATTGTCATCCGTTCCAAATTATTTATGTTTATTATGAAATTTACTTTGTGTTGTGTCACCCACACACGAATTCTACACGCAGGATAAAATATAGATTTTTATAGTTGGAAATATTTGCATCTGGGAGTCTCATTTGCATTAACAAAGCAATATTCTTGATCATTTCAGTTCACTTTGTAGTTAGAATGTTTCACAGACAATCGATGTACTCGTAAGTAATTGCTGTTTTATGGGGGAACACGGCTAATTTTGTGGAGTTTAAACTCCGGAAATGAACTGTAATAGATATCTGCATGATGCTGATCTGATACATGATATAAATTCCGGGAGACTTAAAGAATCAAATCAAATATTTATCTTAATATTGTGGTTGCTGATTTCATGGCGATTAAGATTATATAGCCCAAATCTGCTGAATGATCCATCTTATAACATCTTTCGGTCTATGTCTATAAGTCACCATTGATTATTGTACCAGCACAAATAGATTACAGGTAGGGGTTATAGCATTGATAATATCATGACGAATCTCAACTCTAGCATATGTCATTCAAGTGTTTTTGAAACTGGACTATAAGGTTACCCGCCTCGCCCTCCAAAAAAAGAAATTTCATGATTGGAATATTTTTTAACAGCACATTAAAAGAAATGTTAAAATACTCTCGTCACCCTGAAAATATTTATCGATGCTTCCGATGGAAGTTATATGGAATTATATGATTTCGCTTTGAACAAGTCTGAAAAAATATCGAATTTCATCGAAAATTCTCAAAACAGGTGGAGGGATTTATGAAAACTGATGAATTTTCAAGCAACAATTCTGAGTGACCTTTTACAAAATCGAAATCCTTGATGACTTAAAAATTTCAAATTGCTGTGATGTACACAATTTGAACAGTGACATTATTACGACAACCAATCATCAGAGAGAAGAGCGATGAAACGAAAAAAGGGCAAAATAGATACGAAGAGAACATGATACCAACATAGAGGTACATCAATATTGAAAGTTAAAGTCCATATACCACATAAATACAGGTTCATGAAATATTTTAACACCATATGCAGAGAGAGAACACTGAACTGAACTGTTGGCAATCGTCAAACATGATTGATAAAATTCGAAAGATGAAAAAAATCACTTTTATTTGTCAAATTTGTCCAAATTTTGGGAACCGCGAAACAACGAAGTTTTTGTAAGTAATACAAGACAAGTTGTTCGACCAATGGAGGGAGATCTCATGTTTAATCCCACTTTTCGACGAGAGATTCATGGCGGGTGATTTGAAAGTTGTACAGGGTCACTTTCGCCCTTTTTATCAAAATTCAGTAATAATTGTAAATCACGTGAGATTTGCAATCTCAGATCGTTTGTTCATAAAATTCAGTTGATTGTTTATATGAACCATTTCTAAAGAATTGTTTTCTATTTCAAAATAGTTGGATTATTAAAATTAACAGAATGTTTAAATTTAATAGTGTGCTCAGCGAGTGCACTGCTGTTTTCGTTTAGATTGCAATCACTTTTATGCAACGTAATATGGCCTGATAAAGAACCCCGCACGACAACTTATGGGAAATTGGCTCGTGGTCGAATTGGCTGAAATTGTATTATGTTATAGTAGGATGGGTCATTAGAAAAAAGTGTGAGTTCAAATGATTTTGTATGTTTAGTTTCTGAGATATAAGCGGCCAAAGTTCGTAAAAACGTCGTATTGAGGTAGGATTCAGTCGAAATAAGACAAAGTAAGGATGAAAATGTATTGATCGGAACTCATAAACATGTTCGATAATAATCTTATTAATGATAGTACATTAGGTTGTATACGGGGATTTCTTTTCCAGCACTATTTCAAAACCAACAAGCTATATTTTGTTAAGATTCATAGTTTCAGTCTATTGTAGGCGAAAAAACGTGTTTTGAAATATATATATATTTTTAATTCTCAAGTATACCTACCCCTATACTGAAAACAATTGACAGATCGTTTTTTATTACAAAAAAGGAATTAATTGCTACTGCCCATTGAATAAAAGATAAGTGTAACATTCTGATGCACTCAATTGTTCAATATTACCTTCCTTACCTCATTTAGATAAAGGGTGCGTTACATTTTTTTCACGTCATTTACAATGTTTTTATTGAATATCTAAAAAACTGTTCCGTTAATTGGGACCATATTTTACTCACAATATTTTGAAAATGTTGACTATCATATACGATAGTTTTATCAACTTTGTATGTTGCGTTTCTAAGATATTCATTTTTGAAGTCTACGGTATTACGATATATAGGGTAACCTATCGATTTGACAAAATTTCATAAAACCTTTCGACACATTAAATTCTATTATAAAACTTTTCGAAATCAATTATTCGATACTCTAAATAACGCAAACCACACTCAACAACAATTTGGAACTCAACAGTATGGACTAAAAAAAAAATCGAATTATGAATAACGACTTCTAACATAAAAAGTCAATTAATATTATGGAAATTATAATATAACAAATCGAAATCGAAACTAATTAGTTATACACCAACATAATCAAAATTTACATAACGGAACTCTCAAAAAACAAACAATAACCAAAACCCAAATTCAAATAAAATTATTAATATTGTTATTGATTGGTCTATTTGCGCAATATAAAACATTTCTCAATAGTTTATGGCTAGGGTACTTTATTGTTTCTATTTGAAATTGATATGCGTATCCATGAACCTGGACCATTCGCTGCCGCATAGCGTCCAGATTTAGGAATGCTATAAAGTATCAACTGTGGATATCCTTGAGTTATTATTCCTGATGCACCTGCAAATGAACGTATTTCTAGAGCTACTACTGTACCTGTAAAAGTGGAGCAAGAACAGTGAGATGCTGTTTCCATATTTGCAGCGTACTTTCGTACCTAGGATATGCTCGTCATCAAAAAACAATAAAGTACCCTAGCCATGAACTAATAAACAATGTTTTAGAATGCGCAAATTGACCAATAAATAACAATATTAATAATATTATTTGAATTTAGGTTTCGTTTATTGTTTGTTTTTTGAGGGTTCAATTATGTGAATTGTTGTTTATGTTGTTTATAACTAATTAGTTTCAATTTCGATTTAGAGTTCACTACTACAATACACTATAAGATTTTCAGTACCTAAGAGTTCACTGAAGCTCGACGCGTGTTTTGCTATACAATTCATTTCGATTTGTTATATTATAATTTCCATAATATTAATTGACTTTTTTTTGAGTCTATACTTTGAGTTCCAAATTGTTGTTGAGTGTGGTTTAGTTTTTATAGTATCGAATAATTGATTTCGAAAAGTTTTATAATAGAATTGAATGTATCGAAAGGTTCCATAAAATTTTGTTAAATCTATAGGTTACCCCATATATCGTAATACCGTAAACTTCAAAAATGCATATCTTAGAAACGCAACATACAAAGTTGATAGTCAATATTTTTCAAATATTGTGAGTAAAATATGGTCCAAATTAACGAGACAGTTTTCTAGATATTCAATAAAAACTTTTAAATGAACTAAACAAAATAAATTCAACGCACCCTTTATCTAAATGAAAGGTGATATTGAATAATTGAGTTCGTCAGAATGTTACCCCATCTTTTTGATTGTTTTCAGTATAGGGGTATATTCGAAAATTGAAAAAAAACAAACAAACAGAGAGAGTCATCAAGAAACAAAACACGTTTTTTCGCCTACAATAGACTGAAACTATGATATATTAACAAAATATAACTTGTTGGTTTTGAAATACAGCTTGAAAAAAAATCCGGAAAAACGATTTTTTTCCCCAATTAGAAAATTGAAAAAAAACATGTTTATGAGTTCCGATCGATACATTTTCATCCTTTACTTTGTCTTATTTCGATTAAAAAAAAAACGTTTTTTATTTGTCAATCCTACCCCAATACGATGTTTTTACGAAATTTGGCCGCTTAAATCTCAGAAACTAAACATATAAAAATCATTCAAACTCACACTTTTGTCTAATGACCCATCCTACTATAACATAATAAAATTTCAGCCATTTCGACCGAGAGCCAATTTCCCATAAGTTTTCGTGCGGGGTTCTTTATTCCAGTTTGTCCTATATATAACTTTGTTACAATCAAACAGGGAATACTGTATATAACGTTAGAGCATTCTAATGTTGTTAGAGGGGATCTGGTTTTTGAAATAGGGTGGAAATTGTTTTAATGTTTTTTTTGGCAAACCCGTGATTATCTGATTAATAATATTCATGGGTTTTGGTGTTAATACTTTTGATCTCGATGACTTGAAATATTTTCTTCAACTGGTTTGGTTGGGATCAGGATCAATGTTATTGAAGAAAAACTATCGCTTTCTCGCCAACGTTCCGACCTTTAACCATTTCATCATCAGGGCTCTGTAACAATGAGTTTTGCTTTACAATTATTTTTGAGAAAACTTGAATATGGTAGAATAATAGAAAAATATAATGAGAAAAATTCCACAACATATTAAAACTTTCCAGGTTTAAATATAAAAATTTTTAATTATAAAATATAAGAAGACTCAAATTGTTTTATAAATAAAAAACAGACATTTCAATAGGTAATAACGAACATTTACGGCACAACAATTCCACATTTAGCTCCAGACAAATGAAACTGAGTTAAAATCCCGAGACTGGCTGTGAATCTATGAGATTTTTTTATGTTGTTGGATAAAACACAAAACAAAACAGTGGTGGTTAAAAAACCTATAATGATAACGAATCATTTCGGTAGCTGACTTATCAGGTTGAAATATTCGTGTTTAATCCTTCTATATCCCTTCTGGTATTTACACTATCTTGGTGAAAAATTTGCATCGTTTCGCAAGTCTTTTGATGAAGAGGATTTTTGATCAAGAATGGTAGGATTAAAATTGAAAGAATGGCAATTTTCTCGAGTGTGTTCAACTGTAGGATTATTTACATTCAGTTTCTCTTGTGTGCCTGTCATGTTCAGATATTCGTTTTTTCAAATAACGTCCTGTTTGACCCACATAGCATTTTGTGCAATTGTTACAATTAATTTTGTATAAACATTTGATGTAGATCAGTGGGAGTTTTTCTTTTTGACGGGGAAATAATATTTGTCCAATAGTGTTCTCGTTTGAGAATGCAATTTTCACTTTCAAATCCAATGAGACGATGAATGTCCGAAATTAGAGTAATCGAGTATAGAATATAAGTCTCAGAAATAAGTGGATTTGAATAATCTTACGTCAGTCTGCTCTTCTGTTTGGTATAATTTTTCCAATGATTTTCCATTTTTACAGCTGCAGAAAAACCTGTGAAATTCACAAAACAATTCCCAATTCCTAGAAACGATTTTCACAAAAATTATCTAATTAGTAACATAAATCCATAACAATTAACAGATATGGGATGCCCAATTTATCTAGATGTTGAACATGGACAGGCTTCGTAAATATTTATTGAGTTCAGGTTGATGTGAACGAATCATGAGGCGTTCATTCATTATATGAATTATTCAGGACCCTTGATAAGCCGAATTTGATGTAAAATGTCTTGTTGTTTAATGATATTTTTGCGTGTGGGTTTGATATTGTTTGGGACGATGCCATAGTAATATTACCAAGAATCCAATAATAGTTCACATGTCTGAGTATCGTTTCAATATTGTTTTTTTTTGTTGCAGGTAAGTTTGCCGTTACAGACCTTTTCAGTAAGTAATCATTAGACTGCATGATTAGATGAGTTTGATGAACATTCCAGAATATTCAATAATAATTATCGGTGGTGAAAATTATGTAGATACAATTGATGACTGTGAAGTTATCCACAACCACAAAATACAATGAGAAAATATTTCTCGAAATTCCTTAAAGACAATATTGAGCTTTCCGATTGTATGATCAAAATTATTTGGTTGGGTTTCTTTTCATCATAACATATTTTGTTCGTGATGGAAACTATATTGCTGGAACATCATGAGCAATGAAAATGCGTGGGGATGAACATCAGGATCACATTGAATAGCAGAATGATGAAGAATCGTAATTTCTGTTGAGTTACCGCTAAATAAACCGAGACAAAACACAAATCAAATTTGCATGATTCATTGGAAAATAAAGTGTACCACGTTCTCAAAAGAGTGTGATTTATGGACTGTAATGAACAGTTCAAACCCTCATAAGCACTAATATGCTAGATATGATTTTAGGTATACGAACTTACATACACAAAGCCAGTCCGTACTTAGCTTTTGTACGAATCACATATGAGTTTGAAATAGACGGTAAGAATTCTGTGTTTCATTTAGGTCTCCGACAAAATAAGTTCAATCATTTCAGCTGCAAAAACCTCATGATGAGTTGTGAACACTCAAGAATCCATCCACATTCAATTATCTGAAGAGAGTAGCGAATCAACGATTATAGAATAGGATTACTTGAGAGTTGGTTGAGGTATCGTAGGTGTCGAGAAAATTTAAGGGAAGAACTATTGTGGTACTTTCAATTTACAAAAAAGATAGATTGTAGATTGTAGGGGCGTCGATATGGCTCTTCAGCCTCTCCGTTCCTCGACCTTCAAGGTCTTTTGTACATTACCCTTCATCTATTCAAAACCCGGGATTCCGAGACTCCTTGCGGAGCGAATCAGTTTCCTGATGTCTGCGTTAGTGAAACCCCGTCGAGGAACTTGAGCCTTTTGCAAAACAGCGCTTGGCAGTCACGAAGCAGGTGTTCTGCAGTTTCAGCGAAGTTTACGCAGTAATGGCACAGTCCAATTAGAGAAGGTGTTCAGCTTCCTTTGGCGAAGGGCTCAGAAGCCTTCGCGCTTGCCGTTGCTCTGAAACCTTATTCCAGTGGGTTTTGATTTGGTCAGCTTCCCAGCGCCGAAACTCTCCGTTGATGTTTACTTTGGAAAGACCTCAAGAGGGTTCCAAGCCAGAAAATCGGGTGTTTGCGCCTTCTTCGTCAAGGCTGTCCGCTTCTTCATTGCATTTGATTCCCTTGTGACCTGGCAGAGTACCTGATTGTTCGTAGCCAGTTGTCTTAGGGAGAGTTTGCAGTCCCAAGTCAGTCTAGATTCACAAGTGTGGGACTTTAGAGCTCTTAGTGCTGCTTGGCTGTCTGATAGGATATAGATCTTTGCCCCCTGAAGCCTCTTTCAAGACATTCTATTGCATGGGTTTCTGCTTGAAAAATTGTTGGGGCTTTGCCTAGTGATTTTGAGAGCCTAAAACAAGGACCCGTTACTCTCACTCCAACCCCTTCGTCCATTTTGGAACCGTTCAGTATACCATACTAATGCTGTCCCTTCTACTCGAGAATTGTTCATTATCAATATATGTGGTTGTTTATAACCACTTCATAATTTACTCCAAAATCGTGCCTAGCTGGCATAATATATGCTGGTTTGTACCTGGATTCTGGGGGAATATTTTTCAGAATCTTCAGATGTCGAATCAGATTTCCAGCCTTCAAATTTGATGCCTGGTGTAGTCTGAAGGAACTTCTGACCGCTCCTTTCATCACACACAAGTGCAGTGGCAGAAGATTCAGCATAACTTCTGGTGCTGCAGCGTAGCACGTAAATATTACCCCCGTGATTCCCAGACAGGCTAACCGCTGCAATTTCTGCAGCTCGACTTGTGCCGAGTGCTATTGGGTTTTTGCCCACCATACTAATGAGGCAAGGGTTTGATGATCCTTTGATATAGTATATCATTTTCGGATTCAAGCCCCATGTCTCTGATCGATTTTGACGCCCAGGTATTTGACTTCATCGGATAAAGTTAGCTGAGCTCCATTCAGGGTTTGGGCTTTCAGTTCATACTTACGCCTCTTTGTGAATGGAACCAGCACTGTTTTGCTTGGATTCACATTGAGTCCCTCCTCCGGACACCAGCTTCTGATTATATTTATGGCTGTCTGCATGCGATTGGATATTATCCCGTCCCGCCCCTCCTAGTGACGACCAGGTCATTGGCATAACCTTGAGTCGTGATTCCAGATTCATGTAGCATATCTATCAGATTATCCACGGTCAGTGACCACAGCAAAGGCGCTAAAACCCCCGCCTCGGAGACAACCTTTTTCCGCTGTCATTCTGACCGTTCCCCCTCCGAGAGCAGCCACAATGATTCTGCTTTTCAACATTGCATCTTGTTAACGATGTATCTGTTACATTTCTTATTGATATGCTCAGAGATACAAAATAATCAAGAGTACTCTTATAAACTCCAATCTGAGAATCACTATTGAAAATCTTAGCGCCATCTAACGGCGAACAGTCATTAGAGTTGAGTGCGAAGAAGAACGCAAAGGTTTGACAGTATGATTTTGGTATTAGAAGAATAGCGATGTTTGTCCCTTACCGATCTATCTTTGTTCGAGATATCTTGTGTTCAGAAGCTTGTTAGCCATTGAGTAAAGAAAGAGAATTTTGTTCATGTTGAAATAACTAATGAATTAGATCATCTTCCTTTCTTCGGCGAAAGTGATTTCAAAGCAGTGAGTTCAGTGTGATATCGAGGTATGTAAGGAATATTGTTTGGCCAATCTTTTAAATAAAATTTTGAAATATTCTCTAACGAGAGCGTGGAATATTTCTTCACAAAAGTTCAGATATCTTGACTCATCTATAGCCGTATACAGGAATAAATTAATTGGGTCAAGCAAATAATTGATTCCAGTGCAGTATCATATTTATTTTCCAAATTAGTTCAGGCGGAATTATAAATATCACATGTTACATATGGAATTGAATCAAGATATCAGTGCGCCGTCTCATCTGATTTGATTGCTTCCTCTGACAAGGCTTCATGGGGGTTTAAAGAGGGTTTCTCAACTATCTGATCAGTGAGGTGTTTATATTCCTTTCCCTAGCGATATGATGATGGAATCATGTGAGGTGTTACGAAATCACCATCATATCTATGAATCACATAGACCATTTTTTGCCAAGTATGTCTCTCAATGCTTTCAACTAAGCATTGTAGAGCATCAATCTAGAAAAGATATGTATGAGAGTTGAACAAAAATTTAGTATACGTTAATCATCTCCTGTAAACATTTTTCTGTAGATTCGTTTTTCCCAACCGTTTCTGTTTTCCCAATGTAGAATCTATATAAAGTTTTGTCCGGATTCTCTGGGAGGTTTCGGGTCTCATACTCCTTCCATGTTATGCTTTTCTAGTCTTGAGATATACTTTTTTTATTATTTTGTGGACTTTACCGCTTTCAAGGTCTTTTGGTGTTTCGGCCTTTAAATTTATGTAATTCTCCATCATATTCTCAATTTTGAATGCTACTGTAGGAGGAACATCTCAAAATATATTTTTCAACCTTTCTGAAAAACCAGAAATGTGGGGAAAAGAATATATTTTCTGTGGTTTACTCGGAGTTTCTTTGTTGTTTCCTGTATAGGAGATTCTTTATTCAATTGGAAGTCATTTGTTTTTAAGTGGATAAGTTTTGATTGCAACGGTGTTTATTTTATGGAAGGATGGGTGTGATAACTGTAGAATTCCATATTTGAGATTGTAACTATGTTTTATTTTCGTTCAAAAGAGTAGGTAATGGAATCATTATCAATAATAAATTTTTCGGAATGTCATTAATGTCAATTTCTGATGACAGTTAAGAGTTATTTGATAATTTGAAATCATTTGTGTATATATGAAAGATGCAGTAAGATGCCCTTTTAAACTTATAGGCCAATCATTAAGGACGTGAGAACGGAAAAATTTAACATCGAGTCCAACTCCATGGTGAATTAATATACGGACTGAATTGAAACAATACAATTCTGCAACTTAATTGAAGGCCGGCAACATTGTTGAGAGATTGTTCAACGCTAAAAAAAATATTTCTGACCGCGATATTATGAGCATATATCGTCATGGTTACGCTATCAATAAAGAGGGTTATAACTCCCTTGGGATATTCAATATTCTTCAATTTCCTCTAACTTTTACAGGTAAAAATGAAACAAGAAATGCTAAAATATATAGTCACCATCGATTTTAGCATTGAATTTAGACTGTACGTTTCTGACTGCAACGAATAAACACAACTTACCAAATCTACCGGAAAACATTGAAAATACCTTACCATTTCTTGAAAATACCAGAAAGACAGCTTCGTTGGCATCTTTTGGCATAACATTTCTCCGTGTGAGCCACTTAAGATATATCTTGTATTCTTTTTGGTATAGGACTTCACTTTTCGATGGAAGTAATGATTGTCTTGCTTTTTCAACTTTTTTCAGAATATCCTCCATTATATCGAAAAAAGATCGTCAATTTGGGGTGAAAAACACGTTTTTAACGCAAAAACAGCGATTGATAACAAAGGTATGTTTATAAACAAGTAACATAGCAACAACCTGGCAACAACCAAAACTCCTATAATCGACGGTATGTTTCAAATATACCGGAAAGGTAATGAATTGAAACATTTATTCCGTTTTAAAAATAAACAAAATTTTATTAAAATCGGTCAGAAATAAAATTATCTATGTACCACGGGAATTAATGAACCTCAATTACCTTGATACATGAAGAACTATAACATAGCTGCAAATTTGATATAATTATTATTATATTTTTTTAATTACCAATATTATTTGATCAAATTTTTCGACCAAAATATTAATATACTTGCTGAAATTGCCTCGGATGACTGCAAATTTTCATTTTCACAAGCTTTTATTTAGTTTCACCTGTCCCGATGTGTGTAATCAAATTTTACAAGTTTAATTTGTTAAAATTTATAAAATCAAAATGTCGGCTCCAAGATGGCGAACGATCTCTGTGATTATGGTCCGATTCTATTCAAAATTGGTATGTGTAGGTTTTTGGGGGTTGGATATTATGAATTTTTTGGCAAAATTCATAAATTCAAGATGGCGACTCCAAGATGGCGGACGAGTTTTGTAATTATGGTCCGATTCGATTCAAAATTGGTATGTGAGGGTTTTCGGGGACGAAGATTATGATTTTGCTGGCATAATTCATAAAATCAAAATGGCGGCTTCAATATGGCGGACGATCTTTGTGATTATGGTACGATTCTATTCAAAATTGGTATGAGGAAGTTTTTGGGGTCCTATATAATAATTTTTTCATCAAAATTAGCAAATTCAAGATGGCGGACGAGTTTTGTAATTATGGTTCGATTTTATTCAAAATTGGTATGTGGGGGTTTTTGGGGACGTATATAATAAATTTATTGTCAAAATTCATAAATTCAAGACGGTGGACGAATTTTGTGATTCTGGACCGTTTCTATTCAAAATTGGTATATCGGGGTTTTTGCTGTCGGAGATTATTGATTTTTTTGTCAAAATTCACCAATTGAAGAAGGCAGCTCCAGGACTGCGGACGAGTTGATCTTTCGATGGTTTCCTCATTGAAGAATTAGATAGCTCAGAATTTACAGGAAAGAGTCCTCATAATAACGATGCTTCAATAAAATTGCATAGATTAAGGCGTACTTACTAAAAAGCTCAAAATAAAATAATTAATGAAAAACCTTTTGTATTCGAATCTATAACTCACGGTATAATCTACGTCACACAACCAAAGCAATTATTTTCTACTTTCTAGCGCATTTGAATAAAAGCTTCATTAATTATTTCATTTATGATTCACAATGCAACTATTTTTTTATTAGCTGAAGAATGTTTACCCAACATTTAACATAGGTATATAGATTTTGTTCGGAAATGACGCCATTCGCAACGTGCTATCAATTTTTGACAACGTCTGCAGATAGATGTATTTTTCAATTATCAATTGATTGATCTCTCTGTGTTATCAATATTTGCTATTTTTCACCATCAAAGCATTTCTGCAAGTTCCATGTTGAAGTCAATGGAAATTTGCAACATTCCTATGAAAAGTGACAAATTATTATTATATTACATGTTATACGGCCGCAAAATATTTATGCGACTCCTCAAAAAATCGGATCGCTTTAATATTAAAATGAATAGCACTTCTAGTTACGAATGTCGTCATTTCCAATTAAAATCTACATATGTCACGACTATTTCAAACATTTTTCCGCTAATCAAAAAGTGTTTAATTAAAAATTATAGAAAAGGCATTATGCCGGCATCGGAGATAGTCATAGATAGAGTCATCAAGGCAATTTCAGGAAGTATCCAGTAGTTTTGCTAGTTTGGTAGTATTTTGGTAGCAAAATAAGATCACCATAATTAATCACTTTGTCGAAGTCACGAGTGTCTGCAAATTGAGCTTCTATTTTTCAATACTGGAATAAAATGTATATCAAATTTGCAGCTATGTTTAATTATTATTCGTCGAACAATCGGTTAATTTTTTTTTGCAATTTAATGTTGAATATTTGCCGGCTTACTAGCCCATTTTAAAGATTTCTTGGTCACTGTATAACTTTTTCAGACCGTCAAGAAATACGGTCAATAACTGTCAGGATATCATCAGAAGCCAAGGCTCTGCTAGAAATTCTATAAAATATATTTTGTCAGCTTCCTGAAGTGGAGTCCTCGAAAAGCTGAATTCTCATAAATTTCTTGCGTTCTCTATGGGATTGGAGGTTTGAATAAAAAAAACAACAAGCGATATTCAATCAATCATTTGCTGGTGTGTTTGAACAAGTCATAAAGAAGAAGTGCAAGACCTGAAAGATGTAAGACATGAAACCAAGGTATATCAATATGTACTAAAATACAAACACAGTGCTGGAAAATTCATTGGAATTATTAAAGAGAGAAGAAAGGAGAAAGCTCTCGAGTGTCTTCCCGAATCTCTGGAGATCACACTTTTCAACTTCTGCAGGGATGGCATTGCATAACTTCGGTGCACAATGGGAATAACCACTTTGGCTTTGACAGTCTCAAGTAATTCGGTGGATATTTCGACAGTTTCGAGTGGCGTTATTATGTATTCGGAAGTTATATTTTTCTTCCATAAATAATGAATATACAGGTTGTTAATTAAGTATAAATTGTTTTTGAAGATTTCAGGACGGAAAGTTCATGTAAACATATCTCCCAAACGGCTTGGTTCTCGAGGTACAGGGTGATCAAATTTTTTTTTTTTTCGACATTTTCGACAATAATAAATTCAAATTAGGTACAATCCATTCAACAGTGCGCACGATACAAAATAATTCATTTCTCAAATAATTTACAGGGTCCTCCTTTTTCAGAGTCAAGCCTTGTTCACCCCTTCCGAATTTTTTTTCCCGCTAATGTTGTTTTATTAAACATCTTTTTGTTCTCTTAAAGTTTTTCATTTACTTGTACGGTTTAGAAACTATAATGAAAACATGAATGAAAACATTTTATCGCATAACATGATGGAATTGTTCTGCTCGTGTAGAAAAATGTAATGTTATGGAGCACTCATACATTTTTCATTAAAACTTAGGGTGAATATGTATTGCACCAGTTGATTATTATGGCACAATTTAACTCCAAAAACTCTTGAAAAAAATGTATTTTGATCACCCCTGTACCTCGAGAACCAAGCCGTTTGGGAGATATGTTTATATGAACTTTTTGTCCTGAAATCTCCCAAAGAATCTTCTCCCGAAGTTTGTCAACGTACTTAATCAACACCCTGTATACAGGGTGATTCAAAAGTACTTTGACAAACTTCGGGAGGTGATTCCTCACAATATTCTGATATGAATTGTCCAAATAAATATATGATGATGATGAATAAGATACAAGGTGTTGAAGTTTTATTTTTACTTTCGTTTTTTTTCAAATAACTTTCGAAATATTGACCATAATCAAACGAAAATTGGTATTGAGAGGTATTTTGAGGTGTCGAATTCGAACCTGATGTTATTATTGCTCTTACTCGTAGGGGTCGCCACCTACACATCTTTCTCTTTTTTGAAGATTCATAATTTTTTTGAGCGTACTTCTAGCACATTTTTCAGTAAAAAAATCAATTCCTCTATCATATCTGCGTAAAAAAGCTACCATTGTTACAAGTCGCTATAAGCAACCCTTTTCTAGATATTTGGACAAGAGTAAGTAGTTTTGGTTTTTTGTAGGGGGCGCCACCTATTCTATTTATTTTTACTCGTTTGAAATAGTTATTTTTGTATCAAGGGTGCAAAATCTGTATTTGTTTTAATAACATTTGCAAGAAATATCAACATTTTATTTCGAGAAATTTTGAATATGTAGAATAAAATAAAGGAAACTAAATTGTATTCGAATAAATTGTTCAAAGTGTTCACCGTCAGTGAAGATACAGGCCTTCAGTCTTCTAGTCATTGAATATCGTACCCGCTCAAAAATTATTGGTGTGTTTCTTATTGTTCACATGCATCTACTATTCGGTTTCTTAGATGTTCCTCGTTCGCTACCGGAGTTTCATAAACTAGTGACTTCAAATGTTCCCAAAAATAAAAATCTAGCGGGTTCAGATCTGGGGACCTTGGTGTCCACGCCTGGTTAGGTTCTTCTACACCCCTACCGATCCATCGATTTGGATAGACAGTGTTAAGGCATTCCCTGGCTACAACGCTAAAATGGGCCGGAGCCACATCATGCATGAACCACATGCGGATACGAATTTCTAATGGTACATTTTCTAAAAAGTCTCTGTAAGTTGCGCCATTCAGTCGGGACGGAAGAAAGAAAGGACGTATCAAGTAATTATCAATTATTGCCACCCATACATTTACAGAAAATTGATACTGATATGTCTTTCACTAACTGCGGTGCGGAATTTCCAGAGCTCAAACATGGTTGTTATGAAAGTTTGTGGTAGCATTTTGGGAGAAGTTTGCCTCGTCCGTGAAGAGTAGATATCTTAAAAATTGAGGATTTCCAGCCAATTTTCTCAAAAACCACTGACACATAGTGATGCGTTGGGGAAAGTCTCGTGCCAGAAGAGCTTGTACCCTTTGAATATGGTATGGATAAAATTGTTGAACGTGGATAATTCTGCAAACTGTGGACTGAGTAGAATTGAGAGCTTCAGCAATTATTTTTGTACTTGTTTCTGGATTCTCCTCGAGAGCGTTCAAAACAGCTTCTTCCAATTCTGGGGTTCCGACTGCTCGTGGTCTTCCAATATTATCAGCTGCTCTGTTGAAGCTACCTGTTCCTGCCTAACGACGGTGGAGACTGGTAAATGTTGGAGCTGAAGGCAGTACTCGATTAGGAAATCGCTCCTGGTAAATACGTCTTGCTTCGCGCGCATTGCCATCCGCAAGGCCAAAAACGAAATGCATATCGGCTAAATGAGCATTTTCGT
This sequence comes from Gonioctena quinquepunctata, assembly GCA_018342105.1. Lineage (NCBI taxonomy): Eukaryota > Metazoa > Arthropoda > Insecta > Coleoptera > Chrysomelidae > Gonioctena > Gonioctena quinquepunctata. The sequence goes on along the minus strand of JAFIRS010000061.1, from coordinate 1,327,077 downwards.
TTAAATAATCAATTTTTTCAAAATTAGTGTTTTAAAACTTACAGAAACTTCAACAAAACAACAAAACATTTAAGTGTCACATAATATGTAATTACCAAAACTACTTACTAAACGTCAAATTCATTTCCTAAGCATTCTTGTGAAAAATGCAAAATAATGGTAATAACTTCAACACGCATCAATTATCAAATAATCGACTTGAAATTTTCAAGTCCAAATATCTAGAAAACTGTTTTTTTATAGCGACTTGTAACAAGGGTAGCTTTTTTACGTAGATATGATAGAGGAATTGATTCTTTTATTGAAAAATGTGCTAGAAGTACGCTAAAAAAGTTATGAATCATCAAAAAAGAAAGAGACGTGTAGGTGGCGCCACCTACGAGTAAGAGCAATAATAACATCAGGTTCGAATTCGACACCTCAAAAAACCTCTCAATACCAATTTTCGTTTAATTAAGGTCAGTATTGCGAAAGTTAATAAAAAAATACGAAAATAAAAATGAAACTTCAACACCCTGTATCTTGGAAATGAAGCGTTTCCGGACATATATTCATTTGGACAATTCATATTAGAATATTGTGAGGAATCACCTCCTGAAGTTTGTCAAAGTAATTTTGAATCACCCTGTACAGTGGAGAACTGATATTTTGATATATCTAATTAATAAATAATATTCGCAATTTTTTTCATCATGTTTTTTTTTTCTGTTTACGATAGTGACATTCTGGTACTCTCTGATGTTACGGTTACGTTCATACAGAAAGTGCAGCAGTAATTGTATTCAATAAATCTACAACTTTCATTTGTCAAACCTTGAGGAAATATATAGTTAGCATATTCGTGCCATAGACACCTAACAAGTTCAACTGCGGCATGTTGAACTCGACGAAGAAAAAAATCACTCTGCTGGCAGCTCGTGAATTAACAGAGCTCGACTAATGCCCCGCATGTCGCACATTTCGCCATCATCTAATTGAGAGAGATCGAGAGAGATGTACAGGGTGTACAAAATGTCTTCTGAGAGCACGTTTTCCAGGTACAACTGGAAGATATTGATTTCATAACTAAAGCTAGTACCCGCGACTTGGCCCGCGTAGAATTTTTATTTTTAACCGACGAAAATAAAGGAAGAGGTTCTCTAGTCGACGGAATTTTTTAATTTATGACCACGCATAATTTTTTACAGAGTAGTCCGATTTTGATGTTTTTATTGGTACGGTATACCTCAAAGTTGGTCCCATTTGGATTTAAAAAAACATCCACTCCTAAGGATTCACACACTGAATTTTTACTCGTTAGCAAATTCTACCACGCATTAATTTGTAATGGGTTATCCGAATTAGATGTTTTTTTCATTATATAGGGTATGCTTCAAAGTTGGTCCCATTCAAATTTGAAAAAAAATTACACCACTAAGAGTAGAAAAAATAGAAGATACTTTATTGATTTTAAACCTGTGAAATGATTCTATTGAAACTTGGCACATATATGTAGTTCTGATGACACTACAACATAATGGAGGCCTGGAGTTAATCTAATCTAGTTAATCTATACACATCCCTGCTAGAAACACTCGAAACTAATTTCTTCTGAATATTGATTATAGAAACACTAATTTTGGCTGTAACTCTGCAATCATTCAATCAATTTCAACAAGTACTGCAACAATCTTGATATTTATTGCTTATCCTTACTTTTGTTTAAACAAAAAGTGAAAAACATTTTCTCAACCTTCTGAACATAACCTATTCCACCTATATGTATTAGTATTGGGTTAAAACGTATTTTTGTTCATTTTTTAAGTAGTTCTAAAATTTAGAATGTCTTAAGAAGCTCGTCATTGTATCATTTTAGTAACTAATGTATGGTTTTATAAGTTGTGATAAATAAATGAATAAAAACGCCCAGACCAAACCACTGGACCTAAAAGCTAAAAATTTTACAGCATATTTTTGGTTGTGGGTGTGAAGGGGATGAAAGTGAAAGTACAGTTTGTTTCGAAATTAGAGTCATGTAAATTAATATTTGGGCTCTTCTTCACAAATAAGGATGAATGTGTTTCAGGATTTTTGAAAATTCAACCCTGAGAGGGTATTATGTGGGTTGAATGTCTGTATAATTACTTTTTAGGATCATGAAAATTGTTTGATTTGTTGAAAATATAAACAGGATGTTCATAAAATCAGATGTGGAATCATCTGCGACTGAAAGATAAACTTTAGTCACTATCTTCCATCGTCAAGATAACCTCTTGTGGGGTATTCATGTTGAAAAGGGAAACAAAAAATTTTTTTAATTTTAAAAAAAAACTGAAAACGAAAAATATAACAAAAAATTAAACCGACGAAAAAATCAACTGAAAAGCAAAAAATAAAATAAACCTCCTTAGTCTTAATGATAATTGAGCTCCTAAACTAATGTAACTAATTTTGAGTCGGCGCCAAACAAACAATTATCGAAAATCATTAACTTACTTTGAAGAGGTAATCCATCGCCAAAACAACAATCAACGAAGATAATTAAACTATAATATTGAGGAGGTTGGTTGAGATTTGGATCAATTTTGTTGAAGAAAAACTATTGTTTCCTTGCCAATGTTTCGAATTTCATTAAATTCATCTTCAGGGCTCAAAAATTATTTTTTTCGAGTTGAATGTAAATAAAAATAACAGACATTCTAGATACAAACGAAAAATACTTTCACGGGACAACAGGTTTAACATCAAGTGCGAGACAAACGAATGAAAAAAAATACTTCAACGAAATGATTAGAACAAAATATCATAAAAATGCAACGTGAAATCTCCAGCGATAAATAATGACATTCCAATAATACGCTTTCCGCACGATCACTCGCAACGACGTGTGCCCTCACCTGGGTGCCCGTTCGGGAAGCTGTCTCACTGATATTGACTTCGAGAACGCTCGGCAATTTCCGGCGGAGAGACGCGCTGCCGTCGCGCGGCCCCCTGTCATCATTTAATGCTTTACGTAATTAATTTTTTGTTTCTATTTTTCGGTCTGAAAACTTTTTCAGCTTTCCTTGCAGTTTTCCCAATAATGGGTTAGATATGGTTCAGCACAAAAGGGATATCTGTACTTTTGAACTCGTGCAGCATTTCGATAGTTTTTTCATATAATATAACAATTAATTTTTCCTGTATGAACAATTGTCTTTTGTGAGCCATTTTTCATAAAAAGGATATACTGGATACACATGTAGTAACCGTTCTCTAGATGGATATCATAAGCATGAACTGCATTTTTCAACTGCATTACAATTCTCGAGTATTTTCGTATCCGAGTTCATGCGGCGGATTTTTCCAGTTTCAGCGAGTCTAGAATCCCACGTAGAGTTTGACTGATTTCACGGTAATAACTATATTTATATCATTGCTCTAAATGTGTTCTATTATGTCATTTTTCGACTACGAAGCTAATGTGCAATTATTCCATATGGTAGGAGTGACTGTGCAATTCATACAGATGTTCCACTAAAAAAATATGCATTTGTGGAAAAAGTGGAAAAAATATACTTCACTGGTATTTTTCACTGATCTTTTTCACTTGATTCTCAAGTATCGTCCGTGTCTATTCGAGTTTTTTTGGAAATAGTTTTATGAAATCAAAATATCTATACAAATAACATGAAATACTGTTACGATTATATTTTATCTTGTTGTTCCTTTTAGGTTATGATCATACATTTTTATTGTACGTCAATCTATTCATATACAGGGTGTAATCTAACATCTTTCACACCCGTGAATGACGAGTCTATAATGCCATTTAATAACAAATTACAGTCGTTGAAAATCTGTTTTTTTTTTTGTAAAATTCGACGAAATTTTGGGTATCGCCACCCGCCTAATTTCAGGTGACCTACTCAGAGAAAAAAATTGGCAATTGCCGAATGCAATGAACATGCAACTCGACATTTGAATAATGTAGAATGTTGAACTGATTGTCTGGTAAATGTAGACATTGCAGGCTGCCTGATATAGATATTCAATTTCAAAGTGGAGAAAACAACTAACCTTGTTACATCCAAACAGGTGATACAGTCAGAACTGCTTTGAGGCATCATAATTATCACTTGTGAGAATCAAACGACACAAACAGTATTGAAAAGGGAAACATTCGCAATTGAATAATGTTTCGAAAATTATATCGCGACCACTGTAGTGATTCAGAACACGTGAACTGAAGACTGTTGCTGAGCAAGATTCTCGCATACAAGGTTCACAAAGCTGTCTATGAACGAAAATTTGTTAGATTCTATTAGGGATTTTTGATTGGCTGGTGAATGCAACCAATCAGAAAACAGTACGCGATGTGTAGAAGAATTAATTTGAGCATTGTTGTCTCTGTCTTTTGCTGGCTCTTAAAAGTAAACAGCGAGCTGTTTCGTGCGTATTTTGAAGAGTAGAAGGCGCAACCCAAGATTTTGTCGAATTCTACAAAGGACAAAACATGTTTTGAATTTTTTTTTCTTCAGATTTTCAACCACTGTCATACGTTATAAAATGGCATGATACACTCGTTATTTACATGTATGCAAGAGGTCAGTTACACCCTATATAATGTCCTGACTGACGATCAATGCCTATTCCAAACCGCTTGACCTGAAGAACTGATATTTTGAGAATGTATTTCTATGATGACATTGGTAACCACCAAGAAAGGTGTTTTTGATATTCCATACCTGAGAGGGTGAAAAGGGAGAGAAAAGGGGGTGAAAGTACCGTTAGTTTTGAAGTTAGAGTCATGGAAATTGGTTTTTCTTTTCAAATAAAGAAACATGTATTCAGGGTTTTTTCAAATTCAACCACAAAGGGGTTAAAATGGAGTTTTATATGAGTACAGTTGGCTTTTGAGTTGGGGGTCATAAAAATTTTTACAAATAAAGGAATTCGTGATTCAGTATTTTCAGAAATTAATCCCGAAGCGTGAAATCGAAAGTGAAATTTGTATGGAGGTGTCGTGTGGTAATAAAAATTGTTGTGTTGGTTCTCTGTTCCAAATTAATGAATCGTGTTTAACCTCAATCGAAAATTCCCTCCCCAAAGAGGTAAGTGAATTTTTTATAATCGTCACAAAGCATTACTTTCACTGTCAAATTAATCATGTTACCCAAACGAGATAACCCGAAAGAGCATAAGAAGAAACAGGATAACAGGAAACGGGATAATGGTATAACGGGAAGCGAACAAAGCCACAGACATAGCTAGATGGAACAACACAAAGAAAAATGAATAAATACAAATTCTACGCCAAATCGCGGCATATACCGGGTGAATCTCCAAGGTGGCCCACCCTTAAAACTTTTTTATTATTGAAGATAGAAGAATGTTATTTTGGGGTTGTGTATTATAGTTCATATTTACATTTACATATTTACTTGCTTTGCCGTACTTCCGGATTTACCGGAAATGACCCCAACTTTCGATTTTTTAATGGTACGTCCTAAATATTTTTACTTATTTCGATCGAGAATGACATTCTGAATGCAACAACACCTCACTTGTCAATATTTGACAAGTAAAGTCATTTTTATTCCAATTTTTATTTTTTGATCTAGAATGCCTTGGATGGTGTAAATCGCTTCATTCTTGATCAAGTAACATGGGAAAAAAACTACTTTGAGGCTTATGACTTCACAGTCGTCTTAAGAATTATTTGAACCTTTGCAAATTAGTCCATTGAGGTTTTTAATTTTCAAAATGACCTCCTGCTTGATCACGGGTAAGTTCAACTTTTTCAATTGTTGCGCGCACCACTTTGATTAGCTGTTCCGCAGTGATGTTCTGAAATGCCACCCTTACTTAATCAATAGCCTCAGGATATGTTTGGGTTGCCGCACTCCAAATGGGAACAGTATTCAGGACAGGTCGGATCTGTGCCTTATAGATCATAAGCAGCTGACTGGGGGTGAAATAGCTCTTGGCACGAAACAGAAATCCAAGTTTTGGGATGCACTTTTGGCAATGGACCTCACGTGATTTTCCCAGGAAGGTTATTGCTGATAGTAATACCAAGCATCGATATGGATGGCTTGAGTGGTATTGTTACTCCTGACAAAGTTATGTTAGGCACAGTGAGATCAGGCTTTTCTAGAGAAAAGACATGCTTGTGTTTTGTTTGCATTGAATTCTACCAAGTTATTAGATCCCCATTCGAGAATTGTTGCCAAGTCCATATTTATATTATTAACATTTCTTCCTCGTTCATTTCTGGTTTCACGGGCTGATATAGGGGCCCTGGAGAAAGCGGTATGGAGGGTACTATCATCGGCAAAGCTGTGTACTGGACATGAAGTTGCTTTCAACAGGTCGTTGATGTGAAGTAGAAATAGTGTTGGTGCGAGAATGGATCCTTGCGGAACACCAGCATTTATGAGTACAGTTTCAGATGAAACTCCATCGACCACTACATGGAGAACCTGTTTGAGAGAAAACTAGCACGCAGAGAACACAGCTGAGGGGCCAAGCCATAAGACGGAAGCTTGGCGAAGTCCCTGGTGCCAAACTCGATCGAAGCCTTGGAGATATCTAATGCCACAGCTAAAGTTTCTCCATGCTTTTCAATAATGGCTGCATATATGTGAGACGTAAGCAAAGCAGGTCACCAGTTGATCTCTGATGGCGGAAGCCATATTGCCTATCGTTAACAATTCCTGAGTCTTCCAGATATTTCATGAGCTCGATGTTGATGGCTTTTCCATGACCTTTGAAATAATAGATAGCAGTGCGATAGGTCTGTAGTTTGCTAGGTAGGGCCTTTTTGCCTTTTTAGGGACTGGCTGTACTCTTGCAATTTTCCAATTGGACGGAAATACCCCAAATTGTAAAGCGTGGTTGAACAACTTGCAAAGAACAGGTGTTAGTTCGGGGGCATATTTCTTGAGAACAATCGGCGGGATTCCGTCAGATCCACAGGCTTTGTTGGTGTTGAGACCAGCAAAATCTTTCTGATAGTACGTTGGCGAAAGGTGATCTCGGGCATGTGACTGTCAATAGGTGTAATGTTCGGGGGTTGTTTTCCCGATGAATCCAGAGTGGAATTTCCAGCAAATAGGTGCGCAAAGATATTGGCTTTTCCTGGGCAGTCGTTGCTAGTGTTCCATCTTCTTTGGTTAGGGGAGGAAATGAGCTGGAAGTGAAATTTCTTCCCACAGCACAACGAAAGACCAAAATAACAGGATCCGTTAGGACATTCAGCAAGTTTTGATCTTATTTTGGCTTTGTGGGCATCTTTTGAGCATTCTATTGTCTCTTTACATATGCCTCTAGCCTCGACATATGCTGCTCTGGTCTCAGGGCCCGGATTTTTAGCCATCGATGGTATGCTGCCTATTTGGAAGCCACAGCTCTAGAGCAGTTTCTGTTAAACCAGGTCTTATCGGATGATGTTCTTCTTTCGGTATTCGGTATGTAAGTTTGCATCCCCAACATGATGATTTCAGAAATTGTCTCAGCACATCGTGTTGGATCTACTGAAGAGAAACAAACTCTCTTCCATGGAAACGCTAGAGAAAAACATACGAAGACCTTCCCAGTCGGCCGAATTGTAATGCCACATGAGACGGGGTGGTATTGTGCAGCTCGATGGTAAATGGAAAGAGCATGTTGTGGAGATGGGGGGTGTGGTCAGAGTTTCCAAGTGGGGCACAAACTTCTATTCTATACGGGTCAGGATTGGTGGTGAGGAAAAGATCTAGTGTATTGGCAGACTGGTTGTTGACATCAGGGATGCGGGTTGGTAGCTCGACCAGTTGTTCCTAGACCATGAGTGATGGCGAAGGCCTCGGCTTGACGACCTGCATCATCTGTTTTGTTAGAGAATTTGGCCAGGCTTCACGACTCCAGTTCTTCACGAGTAGCTGATGCTGTGTTATACTCCTGATTTTCGATTGTTCTCCAGAGAAAAAAATCTAGCGGAGTAAGATCTGGTGATGGGATCTAGAATTTGAAAAAGAAATAATACATTATGAAAAAATATGACAACTTAAGAATGTACCTCGCAGGCCACTGAATAGGTCCATAAGTTATCACTTATCACTCTTCTTTCTTTACTCACGATATTTTTGAGCACATTTCATTGTATATTTAATCTAACTAACGTGAATGAAGCTTATTAAAGCTTATTATAAGTGCCAATCCACTTTTCTGGGAAGGTGTCTTACGACTTAAGTTTTATGAGGTGGCGCTCTATCTTGTTGAAAATAGATATCAACTTGATTACCCAGTGGCAAATCTTCAATGAAATCATTAATTTGATTTCTAAGGAACTGTAGATATCTTTTCGCAGTAGGTTATCCGTCGAAAATTATTGGCCCCAAAAGTTTTTCTCCGATAATAAAATCGCTCTTGAAAATTTCCTCCTTGCATCAGACGTAAATTTGTTTGAGAGCAGTTCCTTTTATTATTCCGATTGAACAGACCCAAGTTGGTGAATCGAGTTTCATCTGAATAAATAATTTCAAATGGAAACCGCACATCTTCTCTGTATTTAGTCAAAAACCAGTTGCAATAAGTTAATTTTCGGTTGTGGTCGTTATCGTAGAGATGTTGTTGTAGTTGGTAGTTGAATGATCGATAATTATATTTGTGAAGAATTCTCCAAACGGACGAATAACTTATATCACACTCAGAAACAATTTTGCGAATTGACGCCTTACAATTCACTTCAACATAGGCAACCACGTTTAAAATAAATAAATAAATAATTTTATTTTCCAATAAGACATATAAAATGTATAGGAATAGTCAGTATACAATGTATATAAATAGTGAATATATAATATACAGTTAAAAGTAGAGTAATTAACACACACACACACACACATAAACACCTATGCTCAATGTACACATTTTGATAAGATCTAGCTAACTATTGAAATATTCTTCCAGCGAATAGAAGATTTTTCAGTCAAGAATTTTCTCAAGGAGCTACTGAATTTTTTAATATATTTAACTTCTCTTAAACTTTCAGGTAAATGGTTGAAAACATACAAACCCATTATTGTGGGTGAATTACTTGAGACCTTGTATTTTGTAAAGGGAATATGGTATTTTTTTCTTTTGGAGTGTGTTCACGGAGTGGCAGTCGCCCGTTAGAACAAACTTTTGTCTATTTTTAAAAATAAATACGGACAGTTCATAAATATAGACTGACATGAGGGTCAAGGTATGCAAATGTTTGAAGTTTACTTCTTTGTCTTCACTGACGATGAAGTTATTGTCATTTTCGTCTGGTTATTTCGCATTTTCCTTTCCAGTTGTGGAAAGTAATGCCGAGTGGGATGGCGACGATTAGGGAATCTCTGAGCATAAATTCGCATCAGTTCCATTCTTTTTTGCTGCTCGTAAATTAGCAACATGTCAATTTTCTCGTTTCTAGTATAATTTTCCATATCAAATTATAAACTATGTAACAAATAAATTTTCAAAAGTGACATCATATTGATTAGCCTATTTGTTTAGGTAGTCCTAGCAACAGCTTCAATTGTTTGTCAGGGATAACTAGAATAACATGACTATTGCATGAGTATACCGAGAAGGTATTATTTGTTATTGGGTATGATCGCTTCTTGCAATTATTCAGACAAAAAGTGAAAATGAAGTGGAAGTGTGTGGTATCAAATTATTCGTGAGAAAATGATCTTTCACAAGAAGCCGACTAGCCACCCCCTTTCCATTTGAAAAAATCAAGTCAACTGGAAAAATTCATATTTGCGACTTTTGAATAATTCTCAAAACGACTGTGAACTCATAAGCGTCAAAGTCGTATTTTTCCCATGTTACTTGATCCAGAATGAAGCCATTTACATGATCCATGGCATTCTAGATCGAAAAATTAAAATTGGAATAAAAATGACTTTATTTGTCAACTAGTGACAAGTGAGGTGTTGTTGGATTAAAAATGTCATTCTCGAGCGGAATAGAAGAATATATAGGATGTCCCATTTAAAAATCGAAAGTTGGGGTTATTTCCGGTCAAACCGGAAGTACGGCAAAGCAAGTAAATATGGCAAAAATGTGAATTGAACTATAATACACAACCCCCAACTTTCGTTTTTCTATCTTCAATAATAACAAAGCTATAGGGGTGAGCCATCTTAGAGAATCACCCGGTATATTTCTATAATAGGTACCGTTAACATTTTACGATCTGCCATTAGTGCCGTCACTTGCACAAAGAAAACATCCAAGTGGTGTGAAGTAATGAAATCAAACAAAAATTTCTATGCATCATATGCCATCTACAAAATTTTCAAATTTTCGAAAAATATATCTGAATGAGGAAAGTGGATTGATTTCTTGTGAAATATAAACAGGATGTTCATAAAATCACATGTAAATATTTCCATAAAAGTGTTCTTATCCTGATATTTTTTTCCATCTGAGGATCGTCAGAATTGAACATTCAAGTGTTCAAAACACATTTAATTTCAAAATATGTCAGGACACCTCGAGGTATGTGATAAAACGTCAAGTTCACCAGTAAATCAGATGTATGTATTCTCATTCTGATATTTTTTCCATCCGAAGATCGTCCTAATTGAGCATTCAAGTGTTTAAAAAATATTTAATTTGAAATTATGTCAAAATACCCTGAGGTATGTGATTAAACGTCAAGTTCACCAGTAAATATGACATATAAATCACATTCAGCATTCAAAATAACACATTTAATTAATTTCAGAATTCAAGTTTCCTCGCGTGACTAAAAACATTTTTTCACTGGCCTGACCAGTGGAATTTGCCTCGTGTCCTTCTGGATTTGTGATTATTGGATGCGGTATTTTAATTATTTATAACAGATTTGGAACTGAGAATTGATGCGATTCATTTTTTTGTCATTTAACACTTTCACGAATTCAAAAATGGAAGATAATATCCATATGCAATCTCACTTTTCCCTTCTATCTTCCAAATGGACCAATTAAACTATCGAACATCATCATTGGTAAAATCTAACTTCGGCCTGGACAGGATGCTTAAATGTCGTATAAGTGTAGAGAAACATAGAAAAAAAGTCTCACCAATTATAAAATAGTTTTTTCCTGGATATTTTTAAAGGGTGCTGGGTAGCTAAAAATATTTGTTTTGTGGAGCACATTTTTTTTACATCGGAGTGACACAATTAGTCGCAATATTCATATTAACGAAAAAACAAAATTTTCGAAGTCTGTTCAATTTTCTGCTAATCCAATGGAAAAAATCGGTTCATCTGTTACCTCTTTCGGCTGGAGGTTGAAAATGAATTCGGACAATTGTATTGAAATAAAATCTTCACAGAATTTGTTATTTTGTGACTGGATTCGCATTTTCAACTAATGACGAGTATAAACAATATGAAATATCAACTGTGAAGATCCATATACTCACCGGTAACAATATGTGAATTTATTTCGTTTTTCGTGGAGATGAAGATAACAAATGAGGAGTAAGTATATGGGGTGAGTCACGAGTGATGCTAACCTTTCTATATGACAGCATGTATATTTTTATCAGTAATAGCTGGTACCCGCGAATTAGTCCGCGTAAAATTTGTAGATAGATAGATTTCAATAATCCGTTTTGCTACATATTATGTAGATGGGACAAGTCATAGTTGTATAGGTTCATACATACATAAAAAATATACTCTAAGTCTAGATAAAATGTGATTAAAAACATTTCATAATAAAAATAATCAAATAAACACAACGTCATGAAAAACAATATGAAATACACACCAAGTCTAGATAAAATGTGATTAAAAGACATTTCACAATAAAAATTATTAAATCAACACATCGTCATTAAAAAAAAACAATATAAAATACACCAAGTCCAGATAAATGTGATTAAAATACATTTCACAATAAAAATTATTAAATCAACACATCGTCATTAATATAATAACGAATTTGAAAACACTGTACCGAGACAAGAACATTTAGAAATGAAATTTTCGAAGTAAACACAATCGCGCATTGCCCACTCCAAGTGTAAATTCATCTACCGTGTAAAAACATTTTTCTGATAAAAAAAGTTTCTTTTTTTTAAGGTATAAGCTGACAAGGTCTTCATATATTTGGCAATGAGTCATAAATGCGAATACCAACAAATTTAGGAGATTTTTCATATTTTGCGTGATGATGTTTTCGGGTTGGGATCATATTTTTACTCCTTATATTATAACTAGCAGACCCGGCCACGCGTTGCTGTGGCTAAGGTTTTTGTTATAAACTAAAACTAAAACCCGACAGACATTGTCCTATCCAAATTTCTATGTTCCCCAAAATGTTTTTTCCGAAAACCCTCGTCCGCGTAGAATTTCTTTTTTTCTATGTTTTCCTTTATGTTGTTCCATCTAGATTATGCTTTTGACTCCTTCCGCTTCCTGTTGTCACGTTTTCCCATTATCCCGTTATCCCATCTTCCTGTTATCCCTTTTTTTCTTTAACCCGTTATCCCGTTATTCCCGTTATACCGTTTCCCAGTTATCCCTTTTTCTTCATCCCGTTATCCCCTTATCCTGTCATCCCGTTATCCCTTTTTTTTCCCTTTTCCCTTTTTTTCATTTTCCTGTTACCCCTTTTTTTCTTTATCCCGTTCTCCCGTTATCTTCTTATCCTATTATCCCGTTATCCCGGTTTTCCGTTATCCCGTTTTTCCCGTTATCCCGTTCTTACTCAATCCAGTCCACAGATACCGCCATCTGTTAGAATCGTTTAAAGCTAACAGATAATCAATAAACAAATAATTTGAAATAAAATAATATTGCGGCTATAAATTGAGATGTGAGCTATGCTATCTTTCAAGTTAGATCAAACTGCACACTTAATATATATAAATTACGCGTCACGTTGTTTGTCCGCGATAGACTCCTAAACTATTATTCAAGGGAAACGGTAGGAGAACACCAGTCATGGGGACCATCATGCTTTTTTACACAGATGCCATTTGTAAAAAAACATGGCGACCTCCATGATTGATTTTCTACTATATGAATTCAATTTATACTTCAGTCTAAATAACACATACTAACATAAACCCGTAGAACGCTCGGAACTGGAGCAAGATATAGACATACTGACTATCCCACTACACAGGAGCATATATATGGACAATGTTTAGTAGACGATAGTAGGGATGCTACGAAGCATCGCACAAAGAGGAGACCGAGAACGTGTATCGAGTTTGAAATTACAACGATTCTAAAGAAGTTTCACTTCAATAAACAAATAATTTGCAAAAAAATAATATTGCGGCAATAAATTGAGATGTGACTGCACACGGTGTGCAAATTTGATTGAAATCGGTTAAGTAGTTTAGGAGTCCATCGCGGACAAACAACGTCACGCGTAATTTATATATATATTAAGATTATGCATTTTTGCTCTCATTTGTAGCATACCTTTATTTTCATGAATATATGTTAATGTTTTCAAAATCAACAAACTTGTAACTGTCAATATTTTGTTTTGTTGGAATGTCTCTCTACAGGAAGTTCTATAATAATATTATGATATATAATCGAGTGAAATTTAGCATAACAAACTGATATCAGTGATTTTGTATCTAACTTACACTTGAAAGATTTTATCAAGTAGTATGATTGATTCCTGTATGCTCTCACGGGGGATGTTCCAGACCGGAAAGTTGAATTTTGTGAGTGGAGGAGGAACAATTGGAGGAGAACGGGGCTTCCTGGAACGTGTATGTTTCGCAGAGGAATGCTCGTTTTTTCTTAATGGCAAAGTAAACAAACAGAATGTACGATACTGGAGTGATACTAATCCGCATATTTTTACAGAGAGACATACCCAGTTTCCTAAAACGGTGAATGTTTGGGCGGGGATTTTGGGCAATCGCGTTGTTGGACCGATTTTCATCAGAGGCAATCTTACAGGAGTTCTTTACAGAAATCTTTTAGAAACTGAAATTGAACCTCAAATAAGTCAAATTGTATTAAACAATCAGGAAGAGTTTGAAAATCGTCAAATCATATTTCAGCAGGATGGGGCACCTCCCCATTTCGATCGCATGGCTAGAGAGTTCCTCGATACAAACTTTCATGGGCGATGGATAGCTCGCAGGGTGAGCACAGAATGGCCACCAAGATCTCGGGATCTTACACCTCTAGATTATTTCCTTTGGGGGTATCTGAAGTCAAAAATCTACGCCACTGAATTTATAATAGGGCACTTTATTGTCAAGAGTTAGGAGGGGGCCACATTGAACACTTGATGAAATAATTGTTGGGGTTAAATGAAAGTGTTATTCAGAAATAAATTATATTTTTTTAGCTAACTAATTTGTTCTGATTGTGAATTTACAGAACACATTCGTAGGCTCCGAGATTTTCCGGTAAGCGGTACTTTTTATGCTTAATAAACTCTCTTTAATAAACTCTCTTCACGCCTCTTATTAGTCGAATTCATAAAGAGATTTAACTACAAATTAATAACATCGTTTAGTTAGCAAAATGTTTTACCGGAAGTGACCAAAATCCATACTTCATTTTAAACCGTTAATATTTCGAAAACAATTGAATTTAGGAGTGAAGTGTATAAGAGAAAACTGTTGAGAATTATGGGCAAATTTCGAAAATTAAATAATATACGGGGTGTTCTATTCAAAAAAAGTATTGAAGGTGGCGCTCAGCCGCCATTTTAAAACTTTTAGCTGTGATTTTTTCATGGAAAAGTAGGTTTTTATCTCCTATTCAAGCCCTCCAAATTTCGTTGCGATATATCATGTGGTTCAAAAATTAGTAGGGAGGGAACGGACTTCAGACGAGCACTGTAGGTATTCATAAGTTACCCTGTATATCGTTTTAATTTTTACAATGTTTGATTTTCATCTAAAAATTATTCAAGAATTCAATTTTAACATGCACATTATTTGTTTTCTACTATTTCGAGTCCTGAAGATGATTGATACAATTAAGTTTCGATGGGTCGTCTTCAAATTCAGATTTCTCCAACATTCCTACCGTATTCTCAACAATTTCAACAGTTTAAAACTTCTAATATTCCTTCTGATATTGGTGATGGAAGAACAAAAGTTTATTCGATGTACCTTCATAAAATGATTCCACATGCAAGAAAATATTGACGTTCATTAATTTTTTTCCACATAGCACCGTGGGCATGTCATTCTCGTATTGATTAATTATGAAACATTTTTTTTCAACATCCTCAGCTTAATCTTGTTGTAGATACTAGAAAAACAGAATAATTTGTCACTACGACCGTTAACTATAGAATTCCCACGGTCACTATTTTCGACCCAACTAGACTAGCCATAAATCAAATGAGCCTCAAAAACTAGAGCTCGAAGTCAAGGTTACACGCGGTCTATTTGAATCGCATCACATCTGAGAAGATTCAGAATAAAATTTTAAATTTGGCCGGTTATATTTCGGAGCCCGTGGAAATTGGTGTTGAGCCTCGATAAGGCAGTGTCGGACTGGAAACGGTCCTTATGAAATACCAAATGTATTAAAATTTACTAGAACATTCTATAGAAATATCATTATGACCCGTTTGGTGAGTCAATAATATTAGTTGTGCGAGGGTCATTTTCCAGACATCTGAAGGAAAAAAGCTCCAGTACTTCCAATTTACAAATCGGGTAACAAATATCTCCTTGAAAATTTCAGACCCACCCCAAAACTCGAAACGATTTGAAATAATAAAGATGTCTAAAAACCCTGGTGCTTGCACTTATACCTGTAGAAGTTCGGGATCGACTTGGCGACACTTGGCCTACTTGTTAATAGAGATTACTAGCGTGTCAGATGGCGCCAATTTCGTTTTAGTTTCTATTCACAGGGTATATTTATTTCCTCAGCTTTCTTTTTGAGACGAACTGTTCGCGGGTTCTAATTGTAGCTTTGCTATTGGTTGAAAAGAGACATCTGTCAAACTTCACCAATAGCAAAGCTAGAATAAGAAGCCCTCGAACATTGCACAAAGAAAGCACTGTCGTTATTTTTCGTATTTTGTACCATTTGAATTTGAGGTTGACTGCATTTTGACAGACGGAGAATTGGAAATGAAGTTGTCATTAAATTGCAGAAAATATAAAATTCAATGCATACAGTATGATGAACTATGAAAATATCATTATTAGTCAATTCGTACTTGTTTTTGGTACTGAATACAGGTGAATATTTGAATCTGCGGCTTTATACTGTCCACACAAAATACAAATGTGGCCCATTCTACAAAAAGTATTCTCACACTACACTACCTGAAAATAAACAATTCCTCACGAATGATTTTTTGAAGAACAAACTCAGGAATAAGCTAAGCAAGATTTCAAATCAAAGGGATGGAAAACGCATAGATACTGAAATTATTCCATATAAGATGCTGCAGATGTCAGAAATCAACATCTGACATTAAGCGAGAATATAAACAAACATTTTTGGAAGGCACCATCTACCACAGAGAGAAGCTCTGTTGAAGTAACAGAGGTGGTGTCCCCTCGAAAATCTAAACAATATCGAATCAGTTCATTCACCAGGGTGTTTAGACATCTTAGAAATAATCATAACTGACTTCCTTCAAACAGATGTCAAATGAATTATTGATTCTGAGCAGTAGGGATTCATGAGAAAACGTTCAGTGTAATGGAGATCTTTCCAGATGGTTCAACAGGACTCAACCGATAGTAAGAGGTAGGTACTGATCCAATTTAGCTGATATAAAATCTATCAACGATCTGAAGACTGTTTCATGAATGAAAATGTTTGATGTATGCTGATGATGTGAAAATTATGATTTTCACTGTGTCAGATAGCGTTCACACTCAAGAAGCCAATTACTGAAATTTTATTTTTTCTACCCCAGAAAGTGGGCATCCATAAATTGGACGCTATGAATTTAGTTAATCATTTTTGTGACACGAATACCTGTTATTGGTGCCATAAATATAATGCTAGTATTTCTTACCTATACAAATTTGTCGTTGCTGTTACCTGAGTAGTATATGTTATTGAGTCACTCAAATTACTGAATTCAAAAAATATTTTAATATTTTCATGGTTTATTTAATTATTTATTTACTTATTTCCAAATCTTCGTATTGTCATATATTTTTCACAAAATGAAATTTCTCCTTAAATTCTAGCGTCGTGCTAAAACATACATAAAAATTATGCACGCTTATGTACTGCAGGGTGCCGAATTTTTAAATTTTTGGTTTATCTTTGTTTCACGAACGTCTAGGTATAAAAGTATTTTAGCACTTCTATAAACGTTAATATGTTGGGGTGGATAGGGTAAACATTATAATCAAATCCAGAGTGGAAGGACTCATGCACTGCATAATAATTGCCTTTTCAGAATCTGCTACTACTTTTTTGGCACTCTGGCACTTATTTTTCAATAGCCGAAAAGCATTCTCATAAGTTTTATCACGTTTATCAGGAAGTAACCAAAAAGCCTGAGGAATTGTTTTTCCACTTTCAAGCATATGGATGGTGAATTATTTCAAAAAATCTTGTGCGCTATAACTAAATGTTTCAAATAGCGGGGATTTGTCAAGCAAGAAAACACAATCTTTGAATTATGATCGTTAATGAATAGAAAATGTCCTTCTATATGCCGAAATATTTACTCTTCCTAAGATATCTATAACATCATCGGTGGTTTTTGGTAGCGGTGCTTGAAGTTTTCGCCTACTATTATATACAAATTGTTGTGAATGTGGGAAATATCTCTATACGACGCTGTATTCATATTGCTTCACTATGTTTCGTTAATACTTTCCATTTTCCTGGGTACTGGTGTTTTCCTTTGTACTTTGTACAACAAAGTTACTCTAGGAACGTCATGTTTTTTGCTGGCGTAGCAATAGGCTTCTCTCTTTGAACGTCACTCATAGCAGCTGCCACTTGTGCCACTTGCTGCTCTGAATGAATTAGAAAAGTGTGCTTTATTCCAGGTATCTTTATTCCAGGTATCTTGTATATCTGAAAAAACCAACCGTTGACATGTATAACACTAATAGTTGACATGATGTCAACTATCGGAAATTGGTATCGTATTAGCCCATTAATGGCCAAGCAATGAAGGAAAACAATTTTTTCTGAATTTTTTTACTGAATATGGTTCAAAATACATTAACTGAGCCATAGTGTGGATTCATGCAGCACAAAATAACAATTATCAAATAACAAATAAGAAATAACATTTAGCAATATTAGTTGAACTCTATAGTTCTCAATGACTATGTTCATGCAGACAAATAACAATTATCATTCAAGAAATAACATGTAGAATTTGGCCAACTTTTATCTTTTTACATTATTTTAACGAAATTTTCTTCTAGTGCGCAACTAGTACGCAGATGACCGCGGATTGGTCAAACCAATGATGAAAATAACCTCACTTTTTCTAATATTTGAGGTATTGTTTTTGTTTCATATTGTTTATTGGACATTCTGAATTTTCACTTATTTCTTATTATCGAGGGGACATGAAATTTTGAAAAAGTAGGATTACCTAATTTAAAAGCCTCGGATCTCCGTCTTGTGCGCATGCTTACTTTTTATTTCTTAATTGTTATTTTGAGTGCATGAATGCTACATTTTGATTCTTGTTAATTGATAATTGTTATTTGTTATTTCTTATTTGATAATCGTTATTCTGTGCTGCATGAATCCACAGATATTTATCATATTTTGACAGAAAACCAATAGCAACACACAAAAACATAAGGGTGCGTATACGCACCTTGGGCCATCACCGTTATACATTAAAACAAATGTTCAAAAAGCCAACTATTTTTTTTTATGAGAGACCTTAAAACATTCGGGATGGAGATGAATTCTACATTTTTTGCAAAAATATATAGTATGACTTTTGCATAATCTAAATTTTTTTCGTGCACTTGTATCATGACTTTTGATCATATGACCAATGTTGTCAAATCTTACGTCGTCCGGCAAGCTATATTTAGAGGGACGTCCATAGCTTAGTTATTTATCATCACTCACAAGCAATAGTCATGGCACTAAAGCTTCGTAATCTTTCTGATCATTTACTCCATATGAAAATTGTTAAAATTCATTTAGTTGTAATTGCTGCCTAAAAAAACATTTTCATTTTATTTTTTTAATTTGCTGGTAGCAAAATACACGGAAATGCAAGTTGAGCAGACAATTTCTTCAAGAGTACAGGTTTAAATCTACGGGCCAAAGCAATAGTATTGCAATTTATTCTAGATATTTCATCTGACGGAAGAAAATAGGTGACTTGGACCTGGATATTTCCCAATTCGAAACAACGTTTTTTCCAGAATATCAAACGGAATTCTATATTGCATCTAACAAACCCTTTTTAACCGACGAAACCAAAAAGCAGGTTTATTTTATTTTTTGCTTTTTAGTCGATTTTTTCGTCGGTTTAGTTTTTTCATGTGAACGGTTTGAGTATTTCGCCTTCGGCAGTGGATTTTTGAACCCTCACCAAGTGCTCGATGCAACCCTGCCAGGAGTTTCTGCCTTGTTCTCAGAGGAATGTTTCAGCGCCGTGATACACTCGGGTGTTGAGATACGTCTTCATATTGCATAATTTAAGACGTTCCTTACCGAGAAATGGCACAAATTCTTATTTGAAATCCGATATGCACCAGGTATATCTTCTTTCACGGAATTCATTTTCTTGATCAACGACGAGTATAGGGGAATTGCTCAACTTTCTTTGTCGATTAATTTTTTGAAGCAGTTCCAATAGCTCCTAATACTTTTAGTTAAATTGATAGGTAAACTTCGTCAAGCTTTATTGTCAAAAATGAAAACATTTTGTCGACAAAGCCAATAAAAATCAGTAACTTTTTCCATATAGTACCTAGTAACACACTGTAAATATTTATTATACCTATAAATAAAATACATTAAATTGAATTAAAATGAACATGAACTAGGGTATATTCAAAAAACTAAAAATCAAAGCAATACAAAGATTATGACTTCCAATTATTCTCTTTCGAGCTCTGAAGACCTCATCGGCCCTGATACAGTTGTCCCAGCATATGATGAGAAAGGCAAGATTGAAAATATTCAAAATAATTAAGTAATAAGAGATTTGAGTCCGCTCTATCTCTAAGTTGCCAAAGGCGTTTTGCAGAATGCGTTCTGTTAGTGACCCAATGGATTTCAAAACCACAATGAGTATGGAAATTCAAGCCTTTTCTAATTATTTGAAAAAAACTAGATCATAACATAATCAAAACAAAGGGTAAACTAACATTCAATTTGTCACAATTATCATATTAAGCTAACAAATTTTCATTTGCACACATAAATGTGTAATATCATATGAGCTAATTCACGTATTTTTGAATCTGTACCTGGAATTCCCAGATCTGGTAGTCTTTTTCTATTGAATTTCAGACTTTCTATCGAATTTTAGGGACCATCATGAGGGTATAGGATAGCTATTCATGAGTCTGTTAGATCGATGGTCGTGTCATAAGTTTGAAGATCGATACCAAATTTATAATCCTTCGCTATGTTGTGAATCTTTGTGAACCACTTGTTGATTGTTTCATTCTCTAAATATTTAGATTCGAGAAACTCGGTTATATCCCTATAGATGGAACTTCTTGGAGAATTGTGTATCTTCAATTGTTTGCGAAGATCCTCATATGATTTCTCCTTTGGTGAATTTCCTCCGATCCCGATATGTTTCGCAATTATTCAATTCGTTTAGTTTGTTTTACACTTCAATTGTAGGGTGATGAACTAACCAAGATGGGTTCTCTAAATACAATCCTCTGTGGTTTCCGCCTTCATTGATATAAACATTATATAAATCATCTGTCTACCGCAGTTAATCGTTGAAGAAACCACAACCACGTCGCCGTCGTGGAGACCAGTCATATTGTTCGATGATGAAACCGCATTGAAAATTTTATTTTCCATGTATAGTCAGCCGAACACTCATAATCTTCTCTTTGAAAGTTTGTCTTACAGTATGAATCATTGATATCCAATACTCATCTCGGGTTATGGGAATCATCAACCAGAATGCAACTCCTAACAAAAGCATGAAATTTTCAGCAGCAGAAAATCTAATTTTATCCGTTGCAAATCGAAGGAACGGAAAATAAAATAGCAGAAGTAATTATTGAGCAGCACATGGAGATTAATGAGCGTCATAAAAGTACATTAATTGACATATGCATATATTGTACCACTTTGTAGTACTCCTCACGTATAGTATCCTTCAGATCCAATTCTATCCGTCGAAGTATTGGTCAGGAAGATAGTTTTTTTCTGATGGATACTCGATTCATCATACATCTATTGTATTAGGACATATTTCATTATGAGTTTGTCCACTGCTTAATATTATCTTAGATAATGAATGAAGCTCTCAGTACCATGAGGGCAAATTTTCGCAAAATAGTTATTTCCTCACAAGTGGGATATATACATCATTAACGCACGCATGTAATCACATAAGTACGTTAATAATGTAGTATCCCACGAGTTGCGTTCACAATTTCATCTACAACTGTCAAAGTTTTCATAACTATCTATGAAAATATCTTATTAATATTCCACTTCGACAGTTTTCTGATCAATGAGAACACAAGTTGGCGGTGGTCATTTTTGTAACTGTAGCAACGGTAGGTATAAACAAAGCCGTTCATAGATGTCAAATTGAATTGGAAGGTCGGTGTACAGAAACATCATTAAGTTTTTCAGTAAAAATGTCTTCAAGTGAAGATGATCTACCATCCAATATTGAAAGTGCGGCAAAATGTCTACATCAAGAAACATACTAATTCGACAGCATTCCTGAAACGAAAATCAAAGGGTACAAACCTGAGAAGTCGAAGATTTTTACAAAGGAAGAAATAATCAGATTTATGATGAATGCGGACGAAATGAAATGTTTGTGCATGAAGGTATACTAGACACATTTCAATATATAAAGGTGTATTGATGTAATATTTAATTCAAAGATTGTGTTGATTGTTGTTGTTATTATTGTTATTATGACATTTAAAATACTGTCAAAACACAGTCATTACTTGACAGTTGTAGATAAAATTATCACACACACACATCATTACATTACCGTTAGTTTTTCGCCCTATAAATTTTTTTTGTCAGATTTAGTCTTCATAAATCTATAAATCTCATTATTTCCTCCAGTTACTTCTGAAGTTCTTCATCCAGTTTTATAACTGTATGCAAAATAATAGACACGTTCCCATATGAATCATTGCACCTAGCAACAAAGATACACGATCGATTATTTTTTCCGGGTCAGGAGAAAGGTGATCCTCTATTGTTATACCTCGCAAAAAATTCCGAACAATGCACTTGTGTGTCGAAGACAAATATTTAATCTCGACGAAAGTACCCATAGAACGAAGAGGAAACAGACAATCCAAACTGTTGACTCAGTGGAAAAAATATGCCCAGGGTGCAATTTATATAATAATATACGTTGTGCTTTTGAATTTTTCATGAACGACCGGTTTTTATAGGGTGTTCTTTCTGTGAGCGGTTTTTACTGAATTATTACCCCGTGAACACTTCACAGACAACCCACTGCAGGGATCACCACGTGTGTATTTCAATCAAATTCGACATAAATCTGCATATTCAACATGAGATTTTCAAGTAGCCGAAGATGTTTTTTACAAACTGATTTTTAAAGATTTTATTTGTGAAGTGCACCTATATTTTCCTGTTAGCAACCTCGAGTTAATGTCTTGATAATGAAATAAAGTATTTCGAAAGCTCGACAATTTAACAAAGAGTCTTCTTTACGTGGCCATTTCCTATTGACTGCAACCTCAAAGGAAAACATAAAATTGGTTTTTTTGTGTTTCCTAAACTCAGTTTTTTTCAACTAGTCCAGTCAAGAGACTACCTTCTTCTAAATATATATATATATATATATATATATATATATATATATTGGAGGTTCTTGGGATGTAGATTCAATAAGAGAAATGAGAGTTTATAGATAGACGTTTCGCCTCTGACCAGAGGCATCATCAGTATTGGCTTGTTGTTAAACAAAATATTACCTACTTATAATGAATACAAAAAGCCAATACTGATAATGCCTCTGGCCAGAGGCGACACGTCTATCTAAAAACTCTCATTTCTCTCATTGAATATACATCCCAAGAACCTCCAAAAATATCTCGAAGTGGAGTGGTATTATTTTATGAAGTAGAAAAACTCGAAGTCGTCTCCACAATATAATATTAACAATCGATTAGATAAAAACCATCGATTAGGTGTACATGTTTCGAACCTCTATAGGTTCATCATCAGCGGAGAATAAAATTTTCTACAATAAAAGAAGAACAAAGACTTAAATCCATAGGTAGTGTGATACAATAAGTGATACTTACATGGAGATGAAAAAATGTTTTATAGGTTAACGATTAAAATTATTTCAAGTCCAGAGATCATAATTTAGACCAAATGGAAACTTGAGAATTCGCCTTCAAGGGCTGTGTCCCATTTTTAAATTTAGGGGGGCTAAATACATTAGCCGATGCAAAATAACAAGACGACATGAGGACCGTGAAAACAATGGTAGCAATGACTGGTGATTGACAGCACCCAAAGAGCCATCCATCTGGCAAACTGAATTGTCAAAACCTAACCATGGAGCGGCGACAGGAGAACTCCATGCTCGGAACAAATATGAACTAGATGTAAATCACAACCAAAGCAATTAATATACCATGCAAAGAGCAGATAAACCGATTGTTCTATGTCATAGTGGATCTGTTCGATTGGACAGGTGTTATTCCGGTTAGCTCTGGTATTCCTTTCTTTAGTACAAGTTGCACTTCGGGGTGTTCGTTGGAATAACTAGTCTGTCACATACACACTGTTCTTTATTTTGATACATAATTGTTCTACTCTTATATATATAAATATATATATATATATTATATATATATATATATATTTGCAAATATGGATAGGTGACATCTGAGCTCTTTGCATGGTATATTAATTGCTTTGGTTGTGATTTACATCTAGTTCATATTTGTTCCGTGCATGGAGTTCTCCTGTCGCCGCTCCATGGTTAGGTTTTGACAATTCAGTTTGCCAGATGGATGGCTCTTTGGGTGCTGTCAATCACCAGTCATTGCTACCATTGTTTTCACGGTCCTCATGTCGTCTTGTTATTTTGATCGGCTAATGTATTTCCCCCCTAAATTTAAAAATGGGACACAGCCCTTGAAGGCGAATTCTCAAGTTTCCATTTGGTCTAAATCATGATCTCTGGACTTAAAATAATTTCAATCGCTAACCTATAAAACATATTTTCATCTCCATGTAAGTAGCACTTATTGTATCACACTACCTATGGATTTAAGTCTTTGTTCTTCTTTTATTGTAGAAAATTTTATTCTCCGCTGATGATGAACCTATAGAGGTTCGAAACATGTACACCTAATCGATGGTTTTTATCTAATCGATTATTAATATTATATTGTGGAGACGACTTCGAGTTTTTCTACTTCATAAAATAGCATAAAATTATGTTAATACTAGGAAAAAACAGACTTTACAGATTCCCAAGCATCACACCTCACTCTATAAACGAAGCTTCATTCACATTGCTTCCAAGCTTTATAATGATCTTCTGTCTCCTTCTAGGGATTATTCAATAATCAATTTTAAAAGAAGACTCAAACTTTCTTTTTGTCTTTGGAATCCAATGTATCACGATCCTTGCCATGAATACCTAACCTGAATCATGTATTTAATAATAGAAAAATCGAAGTGCAGTCTTCTTCACAACAAAAGTTCAATATAAATTGAACCAGAAAATGGTAGATCACAGGGGAAAAACAACTACTTTCCTGGCAAATACCACGCAGAACGTTGAATGATATTCACCTGAAAATCCATGCATACCTCCATATGAATGGACATTGAATGCAAATGTTTCTTTCTGATAAGCTCGATTATGTTTAATTTATGTCGTGTTCGCCTAACAATCCGCATACCGGTTTCAGGCTTTTTGGCCCTCATTTCATGTATTCAATAGTTAGTATTATTATTTAGTAGTTATTTATATGCGTATATATGCGTTTATTGTGAATATGTATGTAAATTTATGTGATATGTGTGTGGGTATATTTATTGTACTTATTGCATTGATGTATATTTATTGTTTGTTATATGTATGAAATATTAATCTCTCCCACCACTATTATATTCTGTTTGCATTTATATATTTGATAGATTTCTTCTGGTTTTTCTTGAAATTATTTGTAAACAATTGGTAAAGTTGAAAAACGGCTCTCAGCTGACACTTCATCATTTCATGTTACATATGAATAAAGGCGATTTATTATTTTTATTATCATTCTTATTTCAATCTTCACAAGATTTGATTACACACAATTTTATTTATAGAAGTTCAGCAATTAATTCATGAATATGTTGTATTTGATCATTTTCTAATTATGCACACGTTTCATTGTAACCCTGAAGAATGAAAAAAATTCGTCGAAACGTTGGCAGTAAAACTGTTAATTTTGATTTATAGCGTTCTACTAGTTTACTTGCTCGTGATCGTTGGACATGAAAACAGAATACATTATTATTTGTAATTCTTTCCTTCATCACTCCGGTATTGATATCGAAATCTCCATTGAATGGAAACAATACTTCATATTTCCAACTGCAAAAATCAACAAACCTCATCGTATTGGAGCCTTCGGGTTTGACACACCTCGCTCGGATAATCTCATTGAATTGAAATAAATTTCAAAAGTGTTGAATCGATTATGTCGGTATTATCTCCATCAACAATGGATGTCATTCAGATTTTCGCATTATCACCCTAGAGATCGTCTGTTGAAATAAAAAGTTTTGGATTTCAATCACGATAAGTCTTGTCAATTAGCCGTGTATGCAGATAGGATCAATGTATTATTATTATAATCCGATTACGAGTATGGTTATCGAACTGGCTCTGTTATGGATACGAGAACGATGTAGACGAGTATTATTACGCGGGATTCTCTTCAGTGTGAGATTCCATCGGATGAATGTTTCGCACATCGTACATATAGTAAACAAGGTGATCTCTTTGTTCCCCTTAACCGCTTGAATTTCTAAAGGAAAACCAACGTCGATGGAAATATAACTCCATAAGAAAGCAATATGTCAGAAACGATACTGGAAACTACAATTGGGAGAAACTATTTTATGAGAATGGGAGTCGACGCAGTATTTTGAAAATTATTTCGAATCGAAGACTTGGGATAATTTCCTCTAAAAGAATTTCCGTGACCAAAAAAAAATTTCCGGAAATGATTCAAGCAGGAGTGGTTTTCGGCAAACAAAATTCACAAGAAAAGTTATAAATGATATTGAAGAACAAACCTGACTTTTTGGATGATAATCACTGGACCATACTTTTGAGCGCAAAGGAATAAGCAAACTTCACAGTAGTAATACAAAAACTTTTTAAAGACGAGCTTTCATTTAAGCCGTGTACTAAAACGTATATAATAAGTTTAAGTCATCGCTGACAAGGTTTTAATAATTTTTTGTTGAATTATTTGGTTTCAAAAAGCTTGTTGCGCGAAGTGTTCATAAAAGTAGGTACCCATTAATTTGATTGCGCAGTTATTGGTTGGTAAGTAAGAACTTGTTAAAGTATTTATTTTCACAAAGTATTCATGAAATCAGGTATCAATTAATTTCATTGGACAATGATTGGTTGGTGAGTAACAATTTGTCGAAGTATTAATTTTATTACAATTCGCGCGACACACCTTTCAAAACCAAATAATTCAACAGAAAAATCATTCAATCATTGTCAGCGATGACATTTGATACGTTTTAGTACACGTCTTACATAAAAGCTTGTCTTTAAAAAGGTTTTTTATTGGTAGTTATTTTGATTTTTGCTTGTTAGTAAGTTCGCCTTGATCTGTTCATTACTAATAGAGCATCGTTATTACAAGGTCTCTTCCCTGTAAGTTTTGAGCTGGAAGAAATCATGATCTCCGACCCCAAAAACTCCCACATACTAATTTTGAATAGAATCTGACCATAATCACAAAACTCGTCCGCTATCCTGGAATCGCCATTTTGGATTTATAGATTTTGACAAAAAAATCCATAATTTCCGTACCTGAAAACCTCCACATACCAATTTTGAATAAAATATGACCATAATCAGAAAACTCGTCTGTTATCTTGAATTTATAAATTTTGACAAAAAATTCAAAGTGTCCGATCGCGACAATCGCCGCATACCAACTTTGAATCGATTCGGACCTTAATCACAAAACTCGTCCTCCATCTTGGGGCCGCCATTTTCAATTTATGGATTTTGACAAAAAATTCCCAATCTACGACCTCCAAAACATACCAATTTTGAATCGAATCGGACCATAACCACAAAATTCGTCCGCCTTATTGGAGCTGCCATCTTGAATTCATGGATTTTGACAAAAAATTCATAATCTCCGAACCCGAAAACCTCCACATACCAATTTTGAATCAAATCGGACTATAATTATAAATATCGTGCGCCATCTTGGAGCCGCCATTTTGTTTTTTTCATCAACAAAAATTCCATAATACATTGTCCCTGGAATTATGAACACCTGCCAAATTTCAAATTATTCGAACGACTAAAAGTCGGTCAAAATTCATTTGCAAGATTTGACCCAAACTAACTAACAAGTTAAACTAAATAAAAGTTTTTAATGAAAACTTTTCAACAAAAAATTAAACAGACGAAAAAATCAACTGAAAAGCAGAAAATAAAATAAACCTTCTTAGTCTAAATGATAATTGAGCTCTTAAACTAATGTTAGTAACTGATTTTGAGTCGGCGCCAAACAAACAATTATCGAAGATCATTATCTATGAAAGAAGTCATCAAAACGCAGCCGTGCATCTCGCTGCCATCATTTTACGCTTCACCAATTCAATTGCTAGTTTGTTTGGCGCCGACTCAAAATCAGTTACTTACATTAGTTTAGGAGCTCAATTATCATTTAGACTAAGAAGGTTTATTATATTTTTTGCTTTTCAGTTGATTTTTTCGTCGGTTTAATTTTTTGTTAAAAAGTTTTTATTTTTTACTTTTTAATTCCGTATTTCGTTGGTTTAATTTTTTGTTAAAATTTTTTTATTTTTCAATTCTTTGTGGCTAAAATCTACCAAATACTACCTACTTGTTCTTTTATTACTTCCAAAATACTTACTTACCCACCTTACTTCAACTATTACCATTTAAATAATATGATTATCTACTTTTACTATTTGTTGTAATATAAATTATTTTCGTTGTTCTGGTTAGTTTATTTCATTACTTTGTATATCATTCCATCCTCTCATAAAATATACTGATTTTGACGGAAGAAGAATAATGTCAGTAGCGATCTGTCATTGTCAACTACGTATGTGTGTGCTAATGTTCACTAGTGAAAAATCAATTATCCCCTATTTTTCTACCTGTAAGGGTGGCTAATTCCTTTCGAAATCCAAATATAAGGTATACCCTATCTATTAAAAAAGAATCATCCAAATCGAAGAACCCAGTACAAAGTTATGCCTGATAGAATCGGTTAACAGACCAGAATTCAGAGGGTGAGTGATCAATATCCTTCATTTCGCTACCCTCAGGGGTGGATTTCTTCTTTTAAATTCAAATGGGACCAAAGTCGAAGTACACCCTATCCACTGAAAAAAGAATTATCGGAATCGGACGCCTCTGTAAAAAGTTATGCGTGATCATACATAAAAAAATATGATGGAGAAACATAAAATACTCACAAGATGGAAAAAATGTTTAGAAGAACAATTGAACTGAGAAGAGATATTCGATGACATTTATGAACAAGACCTAGAATCAGAAGAAATAGCCTCAAGTATAGAAAACCTGAAGATAAAGGCATTCTCAAAAACAACAACAGTTGCTAACAGCAGATGTGTTCGAAAATTGGAGAAGAAAAATTACTAATAAGTATGCAAAATTCATTAGAAGTGTGGAACAGAGAAAACATACCAGAAAATCGGGAAGGAATAATTATACATCCTATTCACAAAAAAGTATTAAGACAGGGTTTGATAGAGGTATAGCACTACCTAATGTTGCTAATAAAATATTTGCCATGTACCCCAAAGATATTTCAGCTCGAAAGATAAAAACCGTGTAACAAAACATATGTTAGGAAAACAAGATATTTTAAAATTATTTTTGTACACATCAGCCGACTATTGACCGTTAACAAAAGGATGTGCTATTTTTTCTCAAATGGGTTCCAATAATGACCTTTCTGGAATATTTTGTTTTGAAATTACGCTCTCCGTAAAATAGGTTCAGTTGCAGGGTGTCTGAATTATTACATTCGAACCATATAAGAGTACACGAAGTTCAGTAAAACAGAGCAGAAGATATCATGTAGAAATCGATGCAAAAAATGCCATATACGTTACAAAAATGACCCTTAAAATAATCGTGCGAAAAAAAATTTAGATATTAACGGAAATATATTCTAAGGTCCCCGAGATGATTGAGACCATTTCCAGAGTTGAGTCTGTCTGTCTGTCTGTGTCTGTAATCTTCCACGATAAGTGCCGAACCGTTTGACCAATCAAACTGAAATTTTGTATGAAGTTACAGTTTCTGCCCCGAATGGAAAAAACCTGCACTAATTCAAAATCCTTTTCTCACAGTTTGACTTTGAATTTGATTGTATCGTTCTCACAGAAACAAGAAAGATACAAGATCACAGTATATTCAATCTGCCAGGGTATAAGATGTTCTATAATGAGGAAAATTGAAACCAGTGCGATCATATAGTGTGGAAACGCTCAATTATCTCACGAGTTAATTATTTTCAAAGGTAAAGCTCGGACAGGTCGATTTTGTATTATAGTTTTCCACCTTTAAAAAAATATTTTTTCCCCCATCACCTTACAAGATATGACGTCATCGATATTTTTCATAAATTGAAAAGGTATATTTTTATTTCAAAAATTGAAAGCTTATATTTTTCTGAGTTTAACCTTATCACATACGTCATATGTAACACTTCAAGTTACAGAATACTGAGTATAATTTTTGCAATGAAAATATCATAAGTAAGTAGTAAAAATAAACAAATAACAAATTTACAATAAATGCTCGAACTGAGTTGTTTGGGTTAGTTTACAATATACAAGACTTCTGATGAATTCATCTCTGGTGTATTTCGCCGAATTTTAGTTCGAATTCTGTCTCAAATTGGTAGGTCGATTTATGTACACTTTAGTTTTTAAGTAACCCCAGAGAAAAAAGTCCATAGGAGTTGAATCTGGGGACCTAGCAAGTCATTCAATCTGACCGCGTCGTCCAATCCAACGATTGGGAAAGGTTTCATTGAGAAAATCTCTAACCACTCGAGCATAATATGGATCTGCTCCATCGTGATGGAACCAAATATTAGAAACTTCTTGACCAGGTTGATTATTGTCTGGAAATGTTACAGTTAAATATGGAACTACAATAGTTGTTGACTTGTGTCACGTGACCACCAAAATTCATTACGAATGGGTAAAAATTGGGGTTGTTTGCAAAGACAGCACCAAATTATTTGAAAAATTAGTTTACAATTCAATTTAACACAAGAATTCCACACATATACTGAGAAAGCTGGTAAGATAAACTTTTCGGAACGATATTCCTAATGTGTGAATTTATTCATTGGTGGGTCAAGAAACTGAAATGAAATGGTTTCTACGAATCGAAATATTACTTCATGACGGCCAACTCTCGCAAAATACGTCAATACAAATAAAACATTTCACGTAACACTCAAATATTTGTTCGGTTCGACGCCCAAAACAAACTCGGACAACTCAAATATTCAATTTTTGCGGTGAAGCAAATATTGATGAAGAATAAAACAAATACGAGAATCACCTCCTTGGCGCCATGTGGATCTGCTCCAGCAGAATTAGTAATTTCAAAAATATATTTAATTCATCTCGCGGCTGTTGCTGTTGGTTCAATTTTGCATAGTTGAACATTAAGGCTGTAAAGCAAATCGTTGGCTGTATATTGTGCGGAAAAAACTGATACTGATGAAAAATTATGGCGTTTCATTGTTATGAAATGTATTCAACATTAAAAAAGAGTTCAATGTAAGATGCAATATTGCACCAGCTCTTGGGAAAAAGAAACCAAACCTTCGAAAGATCACTAACGTGTCCGTCTGCCTGACTGTTATAGCCTTTTTTATGAGACGGTTTCACATTGGAAGTTGAAAATAGCCAAGGTCATAAAGTTGACCGCTCCGCAATATCCCTACAGTCAAAACTCCACTTTGTGGTTTACTGGTGGGAGCAGAATCTTCCTGCAAAGGTGCAGACAGCGAAGCAGTTGAATTTAAATCATTTAAGGATGAGGAAGTCACAATATCAGCGGCAGTGTTAGAATAGTTGGCGATATTAGTAGCTACTTGATGTCCTCAAAGCTACACCAGCATTTATGGCACACTAAAAAAAAACTACCCAACTAACAAATTGGCTTGGTAATTTTCAGGTAACAGAACAATTCAGTTTCATTGGCATTATATTGCGACTGTCGAAAAGCCAATCTGTTGAGTTAACATTGCGAACATGATTATTTTGTTCTTTGAAAGCAAATTGTTGTTTAGATCATTGTTGAGAACGTTCTTAGAGTGAAATTATAAAGCATCTTGAAACAGTTTCTAAAACGTTTATACAATTTAAGTTATACGACATTTGATTTTAGAGGACCAAGATGATTTCTAGTAGCTTTGTAGTGATATTATCAGGTATTGTTCTGTTTTTTCGCAGATAGTTTTATAAATGGTTTATAAAAAATCATCAATGATCACAAAATTGTTGTATTGGTGTTTTTGTGATACTCTTTAATTCAGAAAGAAACGGATAATAACTATTCTATAACAGTACGAATAATATGCTCGTGAATGGTCTAACAAAGCAGTGATAGAACAATAAACTGTTATTGAACACAAAATGATATTGGAAAGTACTTTTATGAAATTGAACTGTTACAGTAGTTTTTCATATTAGTTCAGATTCTTTCTGATTCAATGTTGTAAAGTGAAATGGCGTCAATCACACAATAAGCAGGTGGAAAAAACTCAAAAGAAGTGGCGCTTTCCGAGAAAAGTTAAGACCAACTTTTTGATCTAATAACTCATCAATACTCAATCAGCTCTGGGCATGATGAAAGTCCTTCCATATGTGGTACACATGCAGCAAACGTGCAAAATGATACCGAAGTGACCGAAAGTAACTGGGTTTCAGAGTTGGATTATTCTAACGAGGAGGAAGATAATGTTATTTCTGAGATGGAAAAAAGATGTGAAATTTGGAAACCATCTGAGATCATGGGCGGTCTCCTTCAACATATCTCATTTGGCTCTAAAAGACAATATATATTGTGACTATTTTATAGAAATAACCAACAGAGTTAAATAGCCATACAGATACTGTGCTTGTAATGAAAGTGTTGTATAACATGAAGCCATATTGAATCGCATATTAGTGATGACCATTCTGAAGGCAACAATTAAAACATACAAAATCTCTATTAATCAGCTATAAAAATAAAAAATAATGCTCAGGAAAGTTTACTGTCGCGAAATTAACAACAATTGATCAAAATTGGTAGCAAAGTTCTGTTTTTTTTTTTTAGTTTTTTGGTAAATTCAAGAAATTTCAAAAGTTCCACAGCACTTGAAAATTTTATATTATATGTACCATATAATCGACAGTGAACTTCACTCCGCAGTCGGAATCAACTTAGATTCACGATGTGTTAATGAATATAAAGCAGAAGCGATCCATCGCAATACGAAGTACAGACATTATTAATCCTAACATGTTTAATTGTTACGAGAACAAAGAAATCACTTTGGTGAAATTGGTTAGATCATTCATTTCCCATGGAATACTTTAAGAAACTGCTGAATCTTATTAATGTTCCTGACGCGATAAAAAAGTTTTATTACAATGAGAAAGCAGTTCCATAAAAGTTTTTTTTAGAGATTTATAATAGTTCCTTAAGTGATAAATGATGAACTGAATATAACTTCTGAATGATTATTACAAAACTCTTATAAAACTATTCCGAGATGAATCTATACAGTTCCTATAAATTACATGTAAATGTTTATACAATAATTCTGTAATAGCTGTCACAGGCGTAATAAAACTTCTAAACAAATGTTTCGTTTTATAAGACTGTGCCCATTTAGCGTTTATAGTTGCTGTAAGAATGCCGTAGAAATGTTTTTGAGACAAATAAAGCTTTATAAAAAATGTTATGTAAACGTTCTTTCAGTTTTTATAAAGCACCAAATTGTTAGTTGGGTAGTTCAGAATTTTTTACACAGTTATTGCAAATTTGCATCCCAAACCAACATTTGTACACTTTTCGTTTTCCAAGAAAAGGGCTCTGTATTTTTGAAAATATGCAATATATAGTCATCGGACGGGTGTCAGAATTTCTTATACATTTATTACAGGTCACTGGATAAAACATTCCAATATGTTGATCCCAAGGGATTATATACTCCTAAATATTGAATAATCCCTACTAAAATACATCAAAAAGTAGATGGTCACAGATTTTTTCACAAAACTTCTTACACACAATCGAAAATATGGAAATTGTATAATGATGGTTTCCAAAAGGTTCAACACCCCCAAGCATCTTAAAATTCCTATTAAATATATCAGACCGGGAGATGGTGACACAAAATATTGGGTCATTTGTACCAGTATGGCGGTTCTTCAGGGGTCTAATTACGGAATGACAAAAAAGAAAATGATGGTCATAGCGCTGGTACCGGCGGTCCAATCGCGTGGGCGTTAATCGAACGTGTCGGATAAATAACGATTGTCGAACGATTTGTTCCACAAAAATGCTTGTATTTTCCGATAGTCGATAAAAAAAGAACTAGGCGTAGCGTAATGCCATACTTCGCCGGTGTGACTTACAGCCCGCCATACCGACGCGAATACATTAATTAAACAAAAACAATTCAACCATTTGTTCCAGGCTAATTTTTGCACAGCTAATCATCGTCGAGTAGCCATTCACGGAATACACCATGTCATACTTTTCTACGGATCCAAATGGCCGCCATACCGCCGCAAAGGAGTAATTTTTTTTCGCAAAACGATTTGTACCAGTATTGCATTTGGATTTTTGGAAAGTATTTGATAAAATGTTACCTTTATTATATTTCCCATACGTCTAGTAGGGGGAAAAAGTGCTGCCATACTTGAAAAACTTATTTATTCGACACATTTTGAAAATACGACTGTAAAATACGTGAAATCAATTTTTACATCATGGAATCTTTGTATTCTGTTCGTTTGGATGTAAATCTACCTAAAAAAAATATTCCAGATCGTAACCATGGGGCGGACGACTGTCGGACTTAAGACAAGATGTTAAAAAAAAAAATTGACGATTTGTACCAGTATGGCATTTGGATTTTTGGAAATTATATGATACAATGTGACCATTATTATATTTCCCATACTTCTAGAGGGAAAAAGTGGCGCCATACTTGGTTTTTCGACACGTTTTCAAGTTACAAGACATAAAATCATTCGTTGCAGTATGGCATCATCGTATTCGGTTCGTTTGGATAAAATTCAACCTAGAATAAATTATCTCATACTGTAACTATGGGGCGGAAGCCTGTTACATTCGAGCAAGATATGAAAAAAAAAATTGGAATGAATTGTAACAGTATGGCATTTCAAATTTTCCAAACTTGTTTCGGGAAAATTACACTGTACTTATGGCGAAGTGCCAAAGTGGTGGACTCGAAAAAATTATTTTCTGAATTTTTTTTTTGTGTTGAAAAATAAGCCTATACCGTGACCAGGGGGCTGGAGCTGCCACACTTGCTCTGATATGTCGACAACCAATACAATCTTGAAACCATTTATCGAAATAGCCCACCTGTGATATCGTGACGGGTACATGTGAAAAAAATTATATGCAATATCAATATCAATGCAGTTTATTCCGAAAGATATACAAAACTTAATGGACTTTAAACGTCTTCTGAACCGGAATCCCCGGCATATTCGAATTCGTTGTCTTCGTCCTCGTCACTGCTTACTGACAGTATCTATAAATTATTTAATTATTAACCAAGCGCAATAACAATCCCAAATCGTCAACATAAAATTATTTTCCTCAATATTTACCTTCGTCTTCATCTTTCTCTCTTACGAACACGATGAGCCAAGACCTCTACAATTCGAGAAATCTTTCGAGCGCCGGTAGCCGTAAAATATTATACGACATAACATCTGGTTATAAGCAAGATTAGCTTGCCACCCCTAGGTGTTTGAAATTTTGTATTTATATTCGTTAAACCTCAAACTTACAGGATAAATTAGTGCCATACTGGTACAAATCGTTCGAATTCATACAGAGAACTGTTAAAAAAAGTTTTAGGCGGGTACAAATCGTTTAGAAAAAAAAAGTACTTCCTTGCGGTGGTATGGCGGCCATTGGGAACCGTCGGAAAAGTATGGCAAGGTGATTTCCGTGAATGGCTACTCGACGATGATTAGCTGCGCAAAAATTAGCCTGGTACAAATGGTTGAATTGTTTTTTTTAAATTAATGTATTCGCGTCGGTATGGCGGGCTGTAAGTCACACCGGAGAAGTATGGCATTACGTTACCGCCTACTTCTTTTTTTATCGACTATCGGAAAATACAAGCATTTTTGTGGAACAAATCGTTCGACACTCGTTATTTATCCGACACGTTCGATTAACGCCCACGCGATTGGGCCGCCGGTACCAGCGCTATGACCATTATTTTCTTTTTTGTCATTCCGTAATTAGACCCCTGAAGAACCGCCATACTGGTACAAATGACCTAATATTTTGTGTCACCATCTCCCGGTCTATATGTGTTACGACGTAGACTCCGTGTTACCGTTTTTAAGAACACAACCCTTGAGAATGTTGGTGGTCCGTCGTTGAAAAGAACGAGTTTACTCTTGTGAAATCTATGTTGATGTCTCTTATACCTACTACTGAACATAATATGGTTTTATGCTCTTTCGGTGCGTTACATCCACTGAACATTTTCCAGTGTGAGGCAATCGATCGGAAGACTTACTAGGGTTGTTTATATTCATTCATTGCGAATTAAATATGGTCCAAGGAAACAACCCAGAAATGTATTCCAATACGGCATGCATAAATAATTGAGAACAGTATTGTGTACCATTCTCAATTGTTATCTTCGAAATAGTCCATGCAACCATAGGATTGTAAGATACTGTAATAAATTTCAAATAAAAAAAAATTATCTTTTCAAAATGTATTAGCACGTCCCACTCTTCAACTTTTAATTTGTGTAATCAATCAAAATAGTCCATGCGTACCCAGAAACTAAAAATAAGGGATACTGAAACAAATCTTAAACTCCTAAAACTGTAATTGTTGCATTAAAGGTTTTAAACACCTAGAAGCTGTGATAGAAGTTGTGGGCTGCTATAATAAATTTAAAACTAAGAAAAAACTGTGAATGTCGCATATTGCTGTCATAATACGTTTCACAAATTCATTAACATATCCCACTCTTCAAATTTTCAGTTTCAGTAATTAAAATAGTCCATGTGTACCTAGAAACTACTAATAAAAGCTTGAGGGACACTGTTATAATTTTTAAACCCAAAAAACTCTTATTGTCACTTTTTCAAAAATTTATTAACACATCCCACTCTCCACACTTTCCATTTTTGTAATCAAAATAGTCCATGCCTAGAAACTCGTGGGATACTGTAATAAATTTTAAACTCAATAAAGAAACGTTTGTGTTATGCTAATTTTGAAAGTCCCAAACCTTTAACCAAAATAAAATGTATGCATACCGTATTTGAATAAATTTCCTATAATATTGGTTTCTGGGGTTCCAGTGAATTTTTTGCGATTAGTTGGAAGGGTTGTTTCCTTGGACCATATTACATTCGCAATGAATAAATATAAACAATCTAGGACCTCTTCAGATCGATTGCCTCACACTGGAAAATTTTCAGTAAATGTAACGCACCGAAAGAGCATATTATGTTCAGTAGTAGGTATGAGGGACATCAAAACCGTTATTGATTTCACAAATAAAAACGCATTTTTTTTTTCAACGATAGAGTGTCAATATCTCTGAGGGTTGCGTTTTCAAAAATGGTAACCTGACAAATATTTGTACTAGTACTAGTCCGAGTCTACGTCGTGACACATATATGTAACAGGAATTTCGAGATGTTTGGGGGTGTTTAACCCCTTCGGAACCATCATTATGCAATTTCCATAACGTAAATTGTTTGTAGTGGATGTGTAAGAAGTTTTGTGAAACATTCTGTTACCGTCCACGTTTTGATGTACAGGGTGAGTCAGAAGTACTTAGACAAACTTCAGGAGGTGATTCCCCACACTATTCCAATATGGATTGTCCAAATGAATATATGTCCGGAAACGCTTAGTTTCCAAGATAGAGGGTTTGAAGTTTTATTTTTATTTTCGTTTTTTTCAAATAACTTTTGATACGACCTTAATTAAACAAAATTGGTATTGAGAGGTTTTTGAGGTGTCGAATTCCAACCTGATGTGCTCTTACACGTCTTTTTTTTTTAAAGATCCATAACTTTTTTGAGCGTACCTTTTAGCACATTTTTCAGTAAAAAAACCAATTCTTCTATCATATCTACGTAAAAAAGCTACCCTTGTTACAAGTCGCTATAAGCAACCGTTTTCTAGATATTTCAAGTCGATTATTTGATAATCGATGCGTGTTGAAGTTATTACCATTATTTTGCATTTTTCACAAGAATGCTTAGGAAATGAAATTGACGTTAAAGTAAGTAGTTTTGTAATTTCATATTATGTGACAGTAACGTTTTGTTGTTTGTTGAAGTTTCTGTAAGTTTTAAAAAACACTAATTTTGAAAAAATGGATTATTTAAACAATAGTTCTCATTTAGCCGATATGCATTTCGTTTACGGCCTTGCGTTTGGCAATGCGCGCGAAGCAAGAACTATTTACCAGGAGCGATTTCCTACTCGAGTACTGCCTTCAGATCCAACATTTACCAGTCTCCACCGTCGTTTGGCAGAAACAGGTAGCTTCGAAAGGGAAGACCACAAGCATTCCAAACTCCAGAATTGGAAGAAGCTGTTTTGAATGCTCTCGAAGAGAATCCAGAAACAAGTACAAGAATAATTGCTGAAGCTCTCAATTCTACTCAGTCCAGTCCACAGTTTGGAGAATTATCCACGATCAACAATTTCATCCATACCATATTCAAAGGGTACAAGCTCTTTTGCCACGAGACTTTCCCCAGCGCATTACTGTGTCAGTGGTTTTTGAGAAAATTGGCTGGAAATCCTCAATTTTCAAGATTTGTACTCTTCACGGACGAGGCAAATTTCACATGAAATGCTATCAGAAACTTTCATAACAACCATGTTTGGGCTCTGGAAAATCCGCACGCAGTTAGTGAAAGACATTATCAGTATACATTTTCTGTAAATATATGGGCGGCAATTATTGATAATTACTTGATAGGTCTTTTCTTCCTTGCGTTCCGACTGAATGGCGCAACTTACAGAGACTTTTTAGAAAATGGATTGCCGGGACTACTTCAGATTGTACCATTAGAAATTCGTATCCGCATGTGGTTTATGCATGAAGGGGCTCCGGCCCATTTTAGTGTTGTAACCTGGGAATTCCTTAACACTGTCTATCCAAATCGATGGATCGGTAGGGGTGTAGAAGAACCTAACCAGGGCGTGGGCACCAAGGACGTCAGATCTAAACCCGCTATATTGTTATTTTTGAGGACATTTAAAATCACTAGTTTATAAAACTTCGGTAGTGAACGAGAAAGATCTAAGAAACCGAATAGTAGATGCCTGTGAAACAATAAGAAACACACCAATAACTTTTGAGCATGTACGAGATCCAATGACTAGAAGACT
Source organism: Gonioctena quinquepunctata (assembly GCA_018342105.1). NCBI lineage: Eukaryota > Metazoa > Arthropoda > Insecta > Coleoptera > Chrysomelidae > Gonioctena > Gonioctena quinquepunctata. The sequence continues at coordinate 1,288,039 of JAFIRS010000061.1, read as the reverse complement.
GAATGCCTGTATCTTCGCTGAAGGTGGACACTTTGAAAAATGTATTTGAATACAATTTAGTTTTCTTCATTTTATTTTATTCTACAGATTCAAAATCTCTTGAAATGAAATGTTGATATTTCTTGCAAATTTTTATTAAAACAAATACAGATTCTGTACCCTTGATAAAAAAAAATTCAAACGAGTAAAAATTGATATAATAGGGGGCGCCCCCTACAGAAAACCAAAACTACTCACTTAATCGTCAAATTTATTTCCCAAGCATTCTTGTGAAAAATGCAAAATAATGGTAATAACTTCAACACGCATCGGTTATCAAATAATCGACTTGAAATTTTCAAGTCCAAATATCTAGAAAAGGGTTGCTTATAGCGACTTGTAACAAAAGGTAGCTTTTTTACGTAAATATGATAGAGGAATTGATTTTCCCACTGAAAAATGTGTTAAAAGTACGCTCAAAAAAGTAATAAATCTTCAAAAGAGAGAAAGACGTGTAGGTGGCGCCCCCTACGAGTAAGAGCAATGATAACATCAGGTTCAAATTCGACACCACAAAAAACCTCTCAACACCAATTTTCTTTCAATTAAGGTCAGTATTTCGAAAGTTATCTAAAAAAAACGAAAATAAAAGTAAAACTTCAACACCCTGTATCTTGGAAACGAAGTGTTTCCGGACATATATTTATTTGGACAATTCATATTAGAATATTGTGAGGAATCACCTCCTGAAGTTTGTCAACTCACCCTGTATATTTAGTAGGGATTATTCAATTTTTAGGGGTATTCAAACCCTTGAGGATCAACATGTTGGAGTTTTCTACACGTCAATGATAAAAAAATGCAATAAATGTGTGAGAAATTCTGGCACCCCACCGATCACTATATGTTGCATATTTTCAAAAATGTGTGTAGTGCAGCTTCAATCAAAAGCTAGCCCACGCCCTTTTCCTGGAAAACGGAAACTGTGAAAAAAAATTGGTTTGGGACGCAAATTTGTAATAAATTTGTTCAAAATCCTGAATAAGTTTTTTTGGAGTGTGCCATAAATGCTGGTGTGGCTTTAGAGACATAAATACGCCTTTGTGCGAATCAAATTGAAAAAAAAACAGTTCCCCCACATTTTCCTACAAATTTTGAGTGAAGAATTACCACTATGATGAACATTTTTCCGTTTTCACCCACATTCGTCGAAGTACCAAATATCTGCGTGAACAACCGCTGTACAATTGCGGAATACTTCATCGAATTCTCGAGTAGCCGTCAATCAAACAGGCCTTGGAGTGTGGCGAACATTCGACTGACGAGTTGATCGCACCGAGAAAAGATTTGGTGGCAATCGTGTTGATAATTAGGTGTTCGAGCAGCAGCGAAAGTGTAAAAGTTGCTGCTCTCGAGAAGGAAACAACTTGTCAAAAGTTGACACTAATGTCGTTTATTAATGTACGGCATGATTATTTTTTGTTTACCGCCTTTTATGGATTTATCGAGGTATCAGTATAAATCTTGGGCATAGTCCCTGGCGCCAATCTGCGATATTCCAATGGATACCGTGACATCATTTCATGTCAATTATGACTGAAAAAAATACAAGTGAAATTTATTATTATATTAAAAAGACGTTAATTAATTTTATGTTAGATGTGCAATATAAATTATACCGTTTCTATATCAGGTGATACCATATTCAGAGGTTCCTCGACCAGAAATACAATTAAAAAATATTTAATATGAACACACGCCGTGCAAGCTTTTAAAGCTGTTATGACAACATAATGGCTAACCACACACATCCAACATATAATTTATTTTCATCCTTTTGAAACACTTGAATATAATAAAAGAAAAAGCTATATGAAGGGAATAAAATAAGAAATGAAATGCATAAAGCACACAAAGTCGTCTTCACAAAAGGTCAATATAAATTGTAACAATTGGTAGACCGACAGGGAAAAACAACTACTTTCCCAGCAAATACCATGCAGAACTTTGAATGATATTCACCTGACAATCCATGCAAACTTCCATATAAATAGAAATTGTTCGCAAATGTTCCTTTCTGATAAGCTCGATTATGTTTATTTTATATCCTACTGAGAAGGAATCTTTTATTTAGAATCCTATCGAGGTAGAAGAAATGTATGGAGTGTTTCTTTCTGTCACTAGGTGTCGCTGGTTAAAGGTTATCTTTTCCGACGCACCTAAAAATGTTGTAAGCTAGATGGTCAATTTATTTATGTTGTGTCTCGCTTCAGCCAGAGCTCTCCGGATCTCTGGCTGGTGACTACTACGTACTGATAAGGGCCAATAGCCTGAAACCGGTATGCGGATTGTTAGGCGGACGCGATATAAATCAAACATAATCGAGCTTATCAGAAAGAAACATTTGCGAACAATTTCCATGTATATGGATGTTTGCATTGATTGTCAGGTGAATATCATTCAACGTTCTGCGTGGTATTTGCTAGGAAAGTAGTTGTTTTTCCCTGTTGGTCCACCAATTGTTTCAATTTGTATTGAGCCTTTTGTGAAGACGACTTTGTGTGCTTTCTGCATTTCATTTCTTACTTGAATATAAGCAAAATTTTTCTTCGTCTTGATGTTCCATGTTGTGTCTATGGCTCCTGAATAAGAGCAACCTTACAGTGCTGGAAGTTTATCTGGATGACCCTTAACGTTTTTTCAGTACCCTGAAGAGTTGTCTTCGGATCCTGTATTACGCCAAAAACGGCATCCACTCCAGTGCTCTGAAAGAAATATATTCAACCGAGAAGGCCAAGAGTTGTCCTCATGCCCTCTCGGTATTTCGGCCCAGTGGTAATTTTGAGGGTGAAGGGGTTGGTTTAGCTCTGTGGTGCCCCTGCACGAGGCTAAGGCTGATTATTCCGAGGTTCCTTATTGTTCTATTATATTCTATTTTGGGGCGTCAATATACTGCGACCTATTCGGTCTATTGTGCCCCCTTCTGCTGCCCATCCGTGTAGGATGTCTCAACGATTAGATCAGTTTCTCCAGTCCTATGGCTTTTAAAAGCTTTCAGGATATCGGATGGCTTCAGCTTAGGTAGATATTCCTCTTTTGTTTGATGTTCTCCGGAGTATCGTGCCCTCGGAATTAGCAGGGTCGTGCATAGAAATGATATAAAAACTCAAGCCAGATTTATAACAACCTTTTTCAACTTTGTTCATAGTAATAATAATAAAAACTGATCTTTACATGCTGCCAAAAAAAATACAGTCCGGCTCATATACTAGAACTCAATACAAACAATCCGGTGTACCTATGAAGAGGGTAAACATGCGTGAAAGTTAACAAACCATTCCCTATAACTCCGACTCCGCAGTCACACGCCAACAATAACGTTCGTACGATGCGAACACAGATTTCAAATAAAATAATTTTGTTTCAACCTGATGATGACAAATACCATGTCGTAACATCGTCAAGATAAATTATATGAATTGACTGAATCAGACCTTTATCTCGAGAAATTATATATATATATATGCAGGCAGAATACGTATTGGCCTCAAATCGTTGAAGGTTGATGGGCTATTCATTTTAGGTAGAGGTAGAACGTCCACAGAATTACAAATTGTAGGAAACACACCCTGATTAATCATTGAATATATTCCTTATATATAACATCTATTCAAAAGAGAAGAACTGTTGTTGATGCATAAGGGTGAATTTTTTCGATAATTTATTATGGATGCTTCGTGGTTATTTGGAGCATGCTGTAGAGAATAATCAAGATCGGTTCAAATTTGGTGGAATGAATTTGTGACATCGTCAAGCCACAAAATACCAAATATTTTGTTGAAGATGAAAATTTCAGGTGCTGCACATTTTCGCTTGTTGTGAATACTATTGGTGGCATGACCAAGGAAATATAGGATTCAATCTTTCCAATACAGAAGAGTATATGTAATAAAATGACAGCTCAAGTTACATAAGGCTTTATTGGAGAGCGGATCAAATAATTTCAGAAAGGTACATGTGAGAGGAAATATAGTATATTTTCATATTCATGATATGAATACGATCTTATAAGTTACCATAGACTTAATTTGCCTTTTTGAATCGCTTACTGATAAACACAATTTTGTGATTGCACTTCAGAATAGAAAATATCCGCTAATTTACTTGGAAAAAGTAGAATGATTTCGCGAAACAAAAGCTTTTCTCGACTTTTTCACAGCTACGAGCGATTTGTCGCTTCTCTTCATAGAATTCCGTTTCGAACAACTGGCTTCATTAAAACGCCGTGAAGTTTCCAATCAAAAACATTATTTCAGCTTCTATTCACCCAGCATAACAAGTTTGAGGAATTTGTTCTCTCGCGGCAATTTTCATTTTCACTTCGTTTCGTGGAAAAATGAAATAATGAGTGTGCTCGGGATAAAATTAAAAAAAACATACTTAATTATTTCTACATATGGGGTGATTTATCACAACATGGAAAAATAAAAGACTGTGACCGTCTTTCATTAGGGAAAGACTCTGCAAAGTTTTAGTAGCCGAAATAATTTATCGAATTTTTATGCAGATATGTATAAGGAATTATCGTGAAAAGGTATGAGGAATCTTATAAGGATTCCAAAAATAATATACGGGTGTTCCATTTGAATTCAGAAAGTAGCTACCACTCCAGATACTTATAAGGTTCCATCCACCGTGGAACACTCTGTATTGAATAATAAAAAATACCTTGAACCACACAGAGAATGTTTCAGATGAAATTCCGATATTCAATTCAACAAAATTAAATCTTCATAAAATCCTATGCTTCCAACAGAAAAATGTTCAAGACTTACCTGCTCTCTCAAACGAACATGAGATACAAATAATTCTGCGAAATCAATAGATCTGGGTCGTCATTTTTTTACGATTCTTTTGAAATATTGCCGAGTGGCACTGGGTTTTGTGACGTGAATAAATATTCCCTTTTGAAAAAAATACTGAAAAACTTATTTGGGAATAATTTCTATGAAATCATCAATATGAATTTTCAGTCACAATGTTTGTGATAATAGGTGATTGATAAAATAGTTTTTCGAAATAAGAGCTGTACAATAATCTATATAATTAAAATGAATCTTGATTCTTTGTAAGCGCAAAACGTGAGAACGGCTGAACTGATTTGGCTCGAGGGTGGTTGATACGAAAAAATTGTAAAATTTGGGTAAGAAATAGACTATCGAGTCATTTATTACCCAGCAATTACACTGTCGCCTACCGAGCAAAAAGTCACGGTGTCATAATCTGTATATAGAGCTTGGAAAAGAATAATGAATTGAAAGAATATACTATTGAGAGAGATCACATTTAAACCTATGAAAGAATTCAGTACTAGTATATAAATTCATATTACTGGAAATGAGTAGTGGAATCAGTGAACCTTAATATTTGAAAATAACAACACATATTTGTGCTGGGGATGAAAATATAATTATATACTACTCGTGGAAAGCAATAAACTCTAAAACTAGGGTTCCCAAAATAAACAAACAAAGAAAATCGTAAATAAATATGAACTTCAGTAAACTAAGAGTTGATAGGCACAATAGATTACCTATTTATATTCGACCCTAAATAAAGACACAGCATAGCAGGAGAGACAATGTAATTATATTTAAGAATAAAACAAATACAACTTGGTGGCTGAAATAATAATCGGTTATAGAAATGCCTTCCAGGGGAAAACACGAATATATATACACCGTTTTTTAACAATGAGATTCATTCCATTCGGGTATTCCTTTTAATTCTGTATAATAAAACAATAATGTTTATTCCTTAAGAATTACATATTGATTGACAATAAATAGTTCTTAAATATATTATGAAAAAAGATAATTGAGCTACTTATCGGAAAAGCTATACCATACGAATAAACAAAGATCTACCACTAAGGCTAAGCCAGCGCGTGGTCTAAAAAGTCTATGTCTATATAGGTAATACATTTTAGAAATATTGTTGATTCAGATTCACAATTTATTACTGTGATATAAATAGGATGCGTATCGGCATATCCATTTGAGTTAATTTGATTAGACCATGATTCAGTCAGATAGATGAAATTTTTTAATAGTAATTCAAGTTATATTCAGATACAAACAAGTTCAATATGTACCAGTTATTAGGACTCACACTGATGAGTTTGTTTACCAGTTTATAAGAAGAAAAACAACTTCAACATCGTAGCTACAAAGGAAACGAGTCGATCTACATATACTGATATGTAGTTAGTAGAATTCATCCGAATTTCATATTTGCAACAGAAGTAAATTAATAAATAATAACTTCACGGGATTATTGAAGATTAAACAAAAAAACACTTAATTAAAATATTTTCCAGATAAATTACCAGTAATGCACCAAGAACCGTTTTTAGTGAAGTAATCTTCGGACCATATATATTTTTTTTTTTTTTTTTTTTATGTTCTGGTTCCCACGAAAAGGGATATCCTGTAATGTTCAGAGAACATCGTGGGAACCTAGGGAAAGAAGGTAGGAGTTGGTGTTCTTCTTAAATTTCTGAAGGTTGTATGCCTCGGGGAACACCTCCCTAGGCAATGAGTTCCAAAGCCTCGCAGTTCGTTGGATGAATGAGTCTTTGGAAAGTGATGTTCTGCAGGTCTCCAAAGTGACCACGAAGGGGTGTGAAGACTGAACTTGACGGGTTAATCTCGAAGAGACTGCCAAAGCAGGAACGATTGTTGATATTTCAGAAGAGCATCGCCCATGAAAATATCTATAAAATAGAGACAAATCGCCAACTTTTCTACGGTGTTCCAGACAAGTGAGCGAGTTTGTAAGCGAGGCATCACCGACGAGACGAATTGCCCTTTTTTGGACAGAATCCAATAGCCTCAGGATATGTTTATATATATATATATATATATATATATATATATATATATATATATATAGGGTGAGACTACATATTTTTTCTCTTTGTTGGTATTGTGTACCAGGTTTCATATAATGAACATTTTTCCACATTCATACTCTACATTCCTTAAAGTGTAATTGAACTAAAATGATAAATATTTCTTCATTTCATTGAATTTTGATAGTTTTGCTTGTTCTAAAAAAATATTATAATATGATTAATGCTATTTATTGCTTATAACTGAATTTTTTTAAATTATGTTTCCAAGTCTAGTGAAATATTGAAGGTTGTTGTTTAAAGAAGATAAACAATTACAATGATAATTATTTTAACCAAGATATTGACCTTGGCGTTTTAGAATTTGTGTAGTTTGATGAATACAGATTATATTGATAAAGCACAAAATATTATTAAAATATATTGCTACATTTGACTTTGCTACAATTGACTGAAAACACATTGATTATTGCCTTTAAATTATAGAACATTGTAACTGATATTATAATGATTTCTGCTATAATTTCATTGATATTCTTATACTCATATTTTCTGGTGATATTATATGAAATGATTTATAAGAATTATTGATTTATGGATTTGTGTAATTTTTTTGAGAATTGATCTTGATTATATCTTCTAAAGTTGCAACTTATTATTATTTCATTTTTTTTATAACTTGAGATATTACCGAGTACATAGGTTAGAACGAACCTCAATCATATACCGAGTGAATTACTTGAACAGACCGCTCTTCGAGTAATTCTGGTTGTCAGCTTTCAGTTTCACAACAATCCGTTTAGAACCTCTAAAGACTTTTTAAAACACGCTTTTGTACTGTCAAAATGGTGTGGAAAAGATTTAGTATTGATTAGAGTGAACCAAAATAATACAAGTTGATTGCAGTATACTTATACACCATTAGGCGGTATAACCCTTATATCAGGGTTTCCTGAAGTGTTTGTTTTGTAAAAGTAAATGTGAGGTTCGAAAGACAATTGGCTGATCAGAGGTCTGGTTTTTTATTAAATAACACCATGTATAGGTCATAACAAAGGCCTATCAGTGTGGGGTCCTATTACTTCTCCAAGTGTCCCGGTCATAACAACAGGAACGAATCCCGGTCAGGATAACATTATTTTATAAAAACAACGGCTGGACCGATTTGGCTAATGTGTTTTTTTAATGTTCGTAATACTCATACTAGTCACTAAAACTTTGCGATTGTAATTTTCTGATTAGTTTACGTCCGATCATGGCCACCTAGATGCAATATTAAAGGTGATCTAAAGAAACCATAAACTTCATTGCAATACTTCTGGGAAAATAAGTTTTTCACCTGTATTGACTTTCAAAAACTTCTATTTTAATAATTAATATATTTTTTATATAATAAATTAACAATAATTTATAGACTAAATTATTTAATATTAAAGATCTAGCATTAGAATACTTAATAGGTATTTTAAATTAAAATAAAATAAATTATTTTTATTTTACTGTTGAATTTTTACTTTTAAAATATATTTAATCTAAATATTAGATTAAGATGTTATTGAGGTTTAGGCAGGTAATTTTTATTTTCTTGTATTTTTCTTCTTTGATGTAGAATCTTTATTATAATAAATATGTTTGAAATATTGTTAAAGTAGGAAATATTTTTAGAGTAAAAAAGGGAATTTTTTCAAATTAAAAAAATTTGAAAAAAAAATAAAAAAATTAATTTTTTGTTGTTTTATGTAGTTTTGTTAATAATTATTTTTAAAAAAATCGAAAAAATTATTACATTTGATTGTAATATTTAGTTTATTATAAAATTAATAATTTTACTAGGGTATTGTTAATTACTTTATATTTTGATGGGTTTTTATTTTTCATTTGTTATATTATAAATTAATAATTATAGTTTTAAACTTTATATTTTAATGGGGTTTTATTTTTCATTTTAAATTTGGGGAAATTTTAATGAGAAATATTATTTACTAATTTAGTGGGGTAGATTAAATTATATAAATTATAAGTAATTATAGTTTTAAAAAAACTTTATATTTCAATGGGGTTTTATTTTTCATTTTAAATTTGGGGAAATTTCAATGAGAAATATTATTTACCTAATTTAGTGGGGTGGATTAAATTATATAAATTATAAGTAATTATAGTTTTATAAAACTTTATATTTCATTGGTTTTGTTCAGTTGAATCCTTCCATTCAGTGTTAGCCAGTCTTCTTGGTTGTCATTTCAGGAGTTTTTCACCTGTATTGACTTTAAAATTGTAGTATTATTCATTGGTTTTGTTCAGTTGAATCCCTCCATCTCAGATTTAGCCAGTCTTCTTGGTTGGCATTTCTACAAGTTCGTGTTGAATCCTGTGACTTCCTTTTCAACACTCGAAATCGTTGATTGGCTCATACCCAAGCCAATGGCAGAACGTATTTGATCGAATGCGTCCGAATGCAACCCTGGTCAGAATTGTTCATTCGGGTCGATGGTTGCCAAACGCAGCAATCTAATTATGTTGTGAAGTGACCTGTACGAGCCGTATCGTCGCGCGCCACTGACATTCTAATGCAGAGTGTGTTCGTAGCAGAATGCGGATGCGGAACGACGTCCGTAACAACCACTTTGCCGTCTGTTACTGTGATTTTGCTATCGGTTTCTTGGAATCTGCACGCTAGCGAGGAAGAAGTGCACAATGAACGTAATTCTCGTATGCGATCAATCGTTGAGGACGAAAGTAATCTGAATAACTCGCAGCAGGGCTGTTTGTACATTCACTTGTGTTTGTGCAGTCTTGATGATGTATGAAAGAGTACAAGAACTCATGAGGAAGTTGCCGGGCTTCAGGAACTCAAAAAAGAAAACCAGCAATGACCAGCTGGAAGGTTCCCTGGGAAAACTTGAAAGCCTACGAAATATTTTAAATAATAAAATCCAAAGTTAACGGATTTTATTATTTTTGTTATGTATCGAATCCCAATAAAAATAAAAAATTCGGGATATATTTTCCATTCCTTGTACTTGGAAATGACCTTTTTCGACAAATTATTCGAAAATAGCTGCTCTATATAATAATAAATAATAGTTTAAAAAAACTAAAAAACACGCTTCTATAGAAAACCAGACTAAAAAAATAGAAAATATGAAAAAATTTTATTTTATTTAAAAAAAGCGTGGGGTGCATGGTATCAATATTTATATAGTACATTACACACCTAGGGCAGTAAAGTAAGAAATGTCTCAGATCACAGGTAATTGTTGGCCAAGGCGATACCATGCACCCCACGCTTTTTTTCAAATGAAATGAATTTTTTCCTTTTTTCTATTTTTTTAGTCTGGTTTTCTATAAAAGCGTGTTTTTAGTTTTTTAAACTATTATTTATTTTCAACTTTTTAGTTTGTTTTCTATTAACGCGTGTTTTTAGTTTCTCAAACTATTATTATTATTATTACATTTTTTTAACTAGTATTCTCCAATATTGATTAGAATCGGACCATAATCACAAAACTCGCGGCCATTTTGGAGCCGCCATTTCGAATCCTTCAATTTTGACAAATAATCATAATCTTCGACCCCAAAAACCCCCACGTACCAATTTTGAATAGAATCAGACCATAATCACAAAACTCGGCCGCCATTTTGAAGCCGCCATCTTGAATTTTCCAATTTTTACAAAAGAATCATAATATTCGACCTCAAAAACCCTCACCTACCAATTTTGAATGGAATCAGACCATAATCACAAAACGCGTCCACCATTTTGCAGCTGCCATCTTGAATTTTTCAATTTTGACAGAAGAATCATAATCCTCGACCACGAAAACCCTCAGATACGAATTTTGAAGCGAATCGGATCATAATCACAAAACTAGTACGCCATATTGGAGCCGCCATTTTGTTTTTTTTTTCACACAAAAATTTCTTAATGCATTGTCACCGGAATTATGTAAACCTTCCAATTTTCAAATCATTCGGACGTCTGGAAGTGGGTCAAAATCGCGCCCAAAGGATTCGGTTACAAACAAACAAACAAACATACAAGTGAAGCTAATATAAAGCGTGTAAAATTGATTATTTGTAAGCGCAAAACGTGGGAACGGCTAGACCGATTTGTTTGTTTTTTCAAATGTTCGTACTAGCCCGAGGATGGTTGATATGGAAAAATTAGGAAAGTTGCCCGGAAGTTGGAAAATTCAGGTTTATAAGAAATTCGGCGAAGAAAAAAACTATAGAGTCACATTTATTACCAAAGAGGAAATAGCTCAGTGGTTTCACTGTCGCCTATCAAGCAGAAGGTCACAGGAGGGAATCATATGGCCAGGGTATTTTTTTTAATGAGGTTTTGAGGGAAAAAGGATTTTTAGAAAAGTAATTGGAAATTTCTTTGTCCTGGAAAAGTTTTCAGGAATATATAATAAAAATTAATGTCTGTTCGTGTTGGAAATCTCATAACTTGAGAACGGCTGAACCGATTTGGCAATTTTTTTTCGGGAAAACGGGATAACGAACAGAAAAACGGGATAACGAACAGAAAAACGGGATAACGAACCGAAAACGGAATAACGGAAAAACGGGATAATTGGAAAACGGGATAATGGGATAAAAGGGAAAAAAGGGGATAAGGAAAAGGAAAACAAGAAAGGAAAAAAAAAGGAGAAGGGACGGGAAGCGGGAAAAATCGTAATCTAGATGAAACAACCCAAAAAAAAACATAGGAAAAAATTAATTTTAGGCGGACGAGAGTTTTCAGGACCAAAAAATGTTGAATATAGCTAATTTTCGGAAAAACGGGACAACGAGCAGAAAAATGAGATAATGGGATAACAGGAAAATGGGATAACAGGAAAACGGCAAAACAGAATAACAAAAGACGGGCTAACGAGAGACAGCGATAACGGAATAACGGGATAACGGGAAAACGGGATAACGGGATAATGAAATAACTGGAAGAAGGAATAACGGTATGAAGAAAAAACGGGATAACGAAAACACGGGAAAACAGGAAGCTGGCAGACTCAAAGGCATAACCTATATGGAACAACACAAAAAAATTACGCGATCGAGAGTTTTCAGGAAAAAAAATAGGGAATATAGAAATTTGGACATGTGTCGGGTCAGCTGGTAAGAAATAAAACACTTTTTTATGATTCATTCGATTTTGCAGAAAGAAAAATTCCAGAGTGATGCATTTGATATTGGGGAAAAATGCAGTTTCCATTTCGAAGTCTACAAGAATCTCGGAGAGACAATTCTTCCATGTTTTCGATACAACAGAATAATTAACTTTTTATGATGTTGAGCAAAATCAATAGCCCCGGTAATCAACCGTGAAAACGACCCTTAAGAAATGGTAGTACGGATGGAAACTCATTCGAAGGTAAATTAAAATTTACTCTCATGTAATTTTTTTTTTTTAATATTTGATAAAATGTGAAGTCTCGTTTTTTCAACCGACGAAACCAAAAAGGAGGAGGTTCTCTAGTCGACGCGTATATTTTTTTTATGTATGATTACGTATAACTTTTTACTTAGCCGTCCGATTCCAATATTTTTTTTTTTACTTCGAAGGTGGTCCCATTTGGATTTGAAAGATGAAATCCATCCCTAAGGTTAGCAAAATGAAGGATATTAATCACTCACCCTCTGAATTCTGGTCCGTTAACCGATTCTATCAGGCATAACTTTGTACTGGTTTTGAATGATTCTTTTTTCATTAGATAGGGTATATCTCATAGTTGATCATATTCGGATTTTGAATGAAATTATCCCCCCTTACGGGTAGAAACATAGAATATTATTGATTTTTCACTTGTGAACATTGGCACACATATATAGTTGACAATGACAGATCGCTAATGTCATTATTTTTGTTCTCCTACATCCGTCACAATCATTATATTCTATGAGAGGATGGAATGATATGCAAAGTAATGAAATAAACCAACCAGAACAACTAAAATAATTTATATTACAACAAATAGTAAAAGTAGATAATCATATTATTTAACTGGAAATAGTTGAAGTAAGGTGGGTAAGTATTTTGGAAGTAATCAAGAAACAAGTAGGTAGTAATTAGAAGACTTCAGCCACGAAAAATTGAAAAATAAAAACTTTTTAACAAAAAATAAAATAAACCTTCTCAGTCTCAATAACTAAGCTCCTAAACTGGTGTAAGTAACTAATTTTGAGTCGGCGAAGATCATTAAAGTACTTTTTAAAAAAATTATCAGAATGTCACCGCGAAACGTGATGCCATCATTTTACGCCTTATCTAATTCATTTGCTTATTTGTTTGGCGCCGACTCGAAATTAGTTACTGTAATAATTTCGTAGCCAAATTCTTTCAAAATTCCGATTTTTCTCAAGAACCATTCCTTTCCTACAGTTTGTTTTTTTATTCATGTTTTTAGGTGTACATGCTCATTTTTAAGAGCGAAATGTGTCACCTTCAGTTTACTTTACGAAATGTGATTTTTTGACGAAGTGGCTTTGCCCGTTGTTGCCCTAATGTCAGCTTAGTTTATGAATCTAGCATTGAAAAGGCAACAATATATCGTTTAGTTTTGAGATGCAATTATTGCAACTCACACAAACAAAAATAAGAAAATGTATGGAAAAGGTAGCGTAAATGAGTCTCCATGATCGTCTATATCCTAGTGACGTTTCCATGGGCAATTTTTTCAACTTTGAAGGGCCACATTTCCCAAATATACTTTTTCCGCCAAATTTTCGATAGCTGAGGTGATTTTATGATGTTTTGAAGCATTTGTGAAAGTTTCATCGAAATACCGGTTGTTCCTATTCACGCCACCTTTACCAAATGTATTTATGCAAACTTCACTTCAACTTCAAAATCAAACTTCAATATAGACCAAATCAACTGTAACATAACTAACCTGAAGAAACGTACTCTTCACAACAAATTCAGATTTATTTTTTGTATTATCACCTCTAGCTCTTACTGCATACATCGGTTCATACTGTATAACAATAACATTGTATACCCCTAAGTTCCCATGTGAATGTTCAGTGGAAAATTGCAGCCAAGCTACTCGGTGACGCCGAAGCAATTTGTATCCAGTTGCTGGTCTGTAAGCTTTCAAACCAAACTTTCTTCAATCTTGGGCAAACTGTCGATACCCTAATATTTGTACCTCGGACCTCTCGGAGTTGATTTTTTTATTGTACCGATGTTAATTGACGATTCCGCAGATTATAACGTGAGAAAATCTGCTATCACTAGCAGTAGTTTTCCGGTTCCTGCCTCTACCTGCCCTATGGTTATTTCTGCCAGTTTGTCAAAAACATTCGACTACTCTTTTGACGGTAGAGTGATGAACATGAAGGATACTTGGCAACATATTTATAATTACGTACACCTTCAACAATAGCAACAGATTTTGTGCAATTTTCTGCACTTGAAACCATGGTAATAGTACAGGTCTTGCGAAAAAAAAAATCACTGTCAAACTGACATTAGGGCAACAACAACGCAAAGCCACTTCGTCAAAAAATAACATTTCTCAAAGTAAACTGTTGGTGACAAGTTCATTTGGCTTTTAAAAATGAACCCAGTGCATCTGAAGACATGAACCAAAAAACATAATGTAGGGAATGATTGGTTCTTAATGAAAATTGGTATTTTGAAAGAATTTGGCTACGAAATCATTTCACAGAATGATTTGAAATCAGGGTTATACAACAACCTTTTAATTTATCCTGTATAATGATTAGTACGACAGCATTCAAGAAAATACTGGATATGCGAGTTGAAATTACTCATCCCATCTACAGTTTGCTGGAAAAATTATGAAAATTGAACTCAAAGTAAAAAAAATATGGTACCTTGAAAATTATCAAATAATAACTTTTTTAGCATGGGAGTGTAGTTTTTTCGGATTCCTTAAGAGATGTGGAAAACGATAACTTCAACCAATACCCAAAAGGTTAACTCTCACGAAAGAAAAAAGGAGTATTTTAGGCCCAAATCCCCCAAACTATTAAGAATCCATCGATTTCCTCGAGTTCAGTGAGCACGAAGAGATTTTATCCACGTCAATTCCAAGATATATTGCCTTATATGATAATAAGGCCAGTCAGTACGAGATATATTAAATTGAAGATTTTTTCGTCGTTTTTATCTGTCTGCAGGAATAAATGCATTTGAGACAGTTCTGTTTGATTTATGCCACTGAGAACGTTAATGGTCATTAAAATTTCTCACATACTGTGATCAGTTTTATCATGATAGGTGAGCAGCGTACCACCATAATTATGTTCTGATTTATTTCCTCTTCCATACTTTTATGTTTCTTTGGTATTCTATTATTGACATTAAGATTGGGCCCTAGTTGGCCAACTTCTTGGTTTTTTCTTTTTCCAGATTCTATTAGAGTTTTCCGTTATCTCATGACTCAGTGTAAACATCGTATAGTTATTCTAATCCCAATTGGAACGGCAATAAAAATAAGAGCACTACGAGGAGTGTTCATATGCACTGCCCGGCAAATGGAAAATTAATATACTACCAGTCTTTTTACTTCCAAAGCGTTCCTGGTAAAATCATAAAAAAGTTCTGGCGCGTGTCTCTAGTTGCTCAGATCATTAGTAAAGGCGCTATCAAATATATTTGAGGAATAGAAGCTCGGCTAGCTGGATTGGACATCTGTTATCTGAATTCGAATGATTTACGCAGTTCACAATATTTCTTAATCAGTGCCGTGTGTTGGTGGAGTTAGGAATTATCCATTGAAAATAATTTTATCAACATAGCTTTCTGGAGACCTTTCGAAATAAATAATCAAATTCAGTTGAGATAACATGTGTCTACTTTTACATGGGGTGATCAATTGCTATGATTGTAAGAATAAGTAACTGAAAAAAAACCTGGAAAATAATATACTATGTCAAGGCGGCGATTGGAAAGAGAAATCCTTCACAAAACTTTTTATGTTGATCCAATTGGGATTAGAAATACTATACTTCTGATCAATTAATTTATAAACGATAATTTGATGTATAAACTGAAAATCCAATGTCACTATGACAGCGTTAAGAGTTTGCTCTAACTCTTCCAGCGACAAAACGGAACCTAAGAGCCTGTACGCACTGGTGATTTTTGTCAGGTTGACAATAAATTCATTGTTACTGTCACGTCACCAAAGATATCTGAAGTGCGCGCAGTTAACAGTGACAGTCATGCAATTTATTCGTTATTCGTCAAGATGAATCTCGAGGGTTTATGAACCGTCGTGGGGCGAAACCGATTGCTCTTGATCTATGATAGATTCTAATGTTGTTTTGTCGTTTTTTGTTGCTCGGATCGAAAAAATGTATTTGGGTTTTCCTTTAAGCGCGACAAGACGAAAATTCAACTTTCATTTTAATTTCTCAACAACAGATGTACACTTTGGTTTGTGCTTTCGTGAAGAGTAAATTATAGTAAAATCGTTGATTCCTTCAGCTCAATAGTTTCATCACGTTTCTATTACCTCAACTAGCTGACCTGATAGACGTTGTTCTGCCCAAATTTCTATATTCCCAAATTTTTCCCCCAGAAAACTCTCATACGCGTAGAATTTCTTTTTTCCTATGTTTTTTTTGTGTTGTTCCATCTAGGTTGTGCCTAAAAAACCAGCCAAATTGGCCCAGCCGTTCTCTTGTTTTTCGTTAACTAAGAATCGAGATTCATTTTTTTTAAATAGATTACCCCAAATATTATATTCACTACGTTCCATTTATTTTCATTACATTTCAAACCTAAATACATTCCCAGTATTTCCAATATGTTCAGTATATTTTAATTATTTTCAATACATCTCTAGTACTTTAAATACCTTCAGAAGGCTTTAATTATTTAAATACATTTTCAGTACATTAAATCTATTTATCTTGATATATTCAAATATTTTATGAGTGCGTTTTTTCAGTAGGTATATTTTAAATATTGTTTATTATCAGACATTTAATTATGGTGTACATATTTTGGGTAAATAAATTTGAATAATTTTCACCTTGTTTGTTAATTCAGTGACTTCTGAATTCCAACATAAATTAAACCCTATGTATTCATTGAAATTTCGTTCCGAATTATACTGGAGCTTTTTTTATCGAAGTGAACTTGACATTTCTAATTCGAGTTTCCTTACCTTAGACAATTCAACTAAAAACTGCCAGAAAAATTACTCGTCCTACGGATAATTTTCTCAGAGGTAGTTTTTTTTCCTTAAATTACCAAGCAATGATATTCTCATTGGAATTTTGACAAACAAATGTTCTCGTGTAATTATAAAAGAAAATGATATAAGTAGAAATAACTTTCTCAGAGACAAGCTTTCATTCGAGTAATCGAATAAAAACTGTTTAACAAAAAATTGAACCGACGAAAAAATCAACTGAAAAGCAAAAAATAAAATAAACCTTCTAGTCTAAATGATAATTGAGCTCCTAAACTAGTGTGAGTAACTGATTTTGAGTCGGCGCCAAACAAACAATTATCGAAGATCATTAAATTACTTTGAAAAAAGTAATCAAAACGCAGCCGTGCATCTTGCTGCCATCATTTTACGCTTTACCTAATTCAATTGCTAGTTTGTTTGGCGCCGACTCAAAATCAGTTACTCATATTAGTTTAGGAGGTCAATTATCATTTGGACTAAGAAGGTTCATTTTATTTTTTGCTTTTCAGTTGATTTTTTCGTCGGTTTAATTTTTTGTTAAAAAATGTTTATTTTTCAATTTTTTGTTGCGGAAATCTACTGATTACTGCCTACTTAATTTTTGATTACTTCCAAGATACTTACTCACCTAGCTTACTTCAACTATTAACTATTAAATAATATGATTTTCTATTTTAACTATTTATTTTTTATATAATATAAAATAATTTTGAAAGTTCTGGTTAGTTGATTTCATCACTTTGTATATGATTCCATCCTTTCACAGAATGTAATCATTTTGACGGATGTAGGAGGATCTGTCAATGTCAAGTACATTTATGTGCCAAAGTTCGTAAGTGAAAAATCAATCATCCCCCATTTTTCTACCCATAGGGGTGGATCATTTCATTCCAAATTGAAATATAATCAACTATGAGGTATACCCTTTCTAATAAAAAAGAATCATCCAAATCGGAAAACCCACTACAAAGTTATGCTTGATAGAATCGGTTAACGGACCAAAATTCAGAGGGTGAACGACCAATATCTTTCACTTTGCTACCCTTAGGGATGGATTTTGTTATTCAAATTGAAATGGGACCAACTTCCAATGAAATAAGAATAATCGGAATCGAACCGCTCTGTAATGAGTTGTACGTGATCATACATTAAAAAAAATAAGCGTCGAATAGAGAACCTCCTCCTTTTTGGTTTCGTCGGTTAAAAAAATATACGGGTCGACTAGAAAACCTCCTCCTTTTTGGTTTCGTCGGTTAAAAAATGGGACTTTCCTGAAACGTGATTATTCGTAACATGAATATATTTGCGAAATTGAATCCAATTCATAGTATATTTGTATAATTTATTCGAATGATAATGTCAAAATTCATCACCAATTAGAAAAGTGGCGGTTGGTACGATTTCATAATGAAAAATGCAACCCTAGTGACTAACTAACAAACAAAAAATTGCCTCCCATGTTCGCATCACTGTTTTGATATCATCAATCGAAATTCAATGTAATTTAAAATAATTTGAATGAATCAAAGTTGGTAATGTTTTCCAAGTGTGTAGAGAAGTGCATGAAAAATGGTTCATTCCTCTCACCTAATATAGATGCAATTTCTCATAAAACCTGTGGTCCAATTAGCGTAGCTTACAAAAAGTCGAGTTATTTATTCTTATGATTTGATTGGTAGTTGCTCTAAAAAACGCAATAAGAATTATTCGGTAGCAGCTAAACTCGAAAAGATTATACATTAATTCCATTTTAAGAAAAAAGTTTGATTTATTGCGATGTGTCTTTTGTGCGATAATTGATTTGCAGGACCGTCTTTGGCGGTTTGCCCACCAAGGAAGTGGATAATGTTCGAAAATGTTCAATTGTGCGTTTGAAGAATAACAATGATAATAATATAATGATGTTGATATTTATTCATCAATTCAATTCTTTGCATTGTTTGTTGTGAAAGATAATTGTTGGAGAGCTGGACTCAAGAGACATTTTGTAATTCACTACTTCTTACAAGATTTGAAATATCCATTGCTGTATCACTAAAATGGATAGTTTAAAACAGTATACACAAATTTTGTATGTCAAACTTGTCATATTCCCTGGGAAATAAGATTGGGTCGTACATTGTCGTTTAATCATATGAAGTGGAGAGATAGAAACTCAAAAGTTTCCTGAAATATTTTGCTACTAATAAGATTGAGACTCAAAATGATTCAAGTGTACTGGAAATCTCTACCTATATTCATAATCTCTTAGTATTTGTTCTCAGTAATAAAAAGATATCACCAAAATAACTATCATACTCGCGGTTTTATTTATGCTACCCCCACTGAATTGTATTATAGTAGAGTGCTCACCACAGTGATACAATAAAATTGTAGTCCCGAATCGATATCACGTACATGAAATCAGGTAGTAGCGCTCTTCTCACACAATTTTCGGGATGACGCCTTACTTTCCCAGCCCAAAAACCGCAATTTTTTGGCACCTTTTTCAGTTTTTGGCTATTTTAACCGTCAACGAGTGGATTTTCGACAATGACCATGGTTACCTTTGTTGAACAAGGTAGAATTTGCTAAATTTTTTGTTTATTTTTGTCTCCATAGAACCAATAGTTTCCGAGATACAGCTTAGGAGCAAAATGGAAAAACATGGAATTCAGGTTATCCAATCCGAGGAAGACGCGGATAGGCTGATTGTTACCACAGCCCCTTACCAAGACCAGTGATTACGATCTGATCATCATAGTAGGAGAGGATATAGACCTGTTGGTCATATTCACTGGCCTGGTTGGACCATCAAGAAACGTGTATTTCCAAGAGTGTGGAAGAGGAAAAACGGCAGACGTTTTCTACCCAACATAATCGGAAAACCACCACCTCGTCCCATTCGTCCACGCTTTCAGCGGCTGTGACACCACGTCAGCCTTCTTTGGCCATGGCAAAGCGAAACTGCTCACTGCACTGAAGCGGAACCCTCAGCCGAAGGAGCAAGCTGCAGCTTTTTTGAATCCCTCATCAACACCTGTGGAAATAGCGGCTGCAGGGAAACAAGTTATTGTCACCATGAATGGTGGCAAGCCAAATTCCCCGAGGTACCAGCTATTTACCAAAGCTGCAGCCAAGGCCAACTTCAAATTAGCCCGGCTTCCTCCAACTGCTGATGCTGCAAAAAATTATTTTACATGTATAAAATGTTATGTAATATATCTACCCGATCTGTATGTGTCTGGGATAGCTTGAATCTAGTGAAAATCAGTTTTTCTGACACTGCTTCCAGTTTCCAAAATGTATATTCGTTAATAAAGTGAAAAGTATGACTGTGTGCACGTATCGATATAATCGATGAAAGAATTGTATTTCGTGCATAAAATAATTTATTAAAATCATAGCAAAGCGCTTTTGATCCTTAGGGCATCATCAGTGCGTACCTGAGAGTAAGTAATATTGATAGAGAACAAGTTACTGAAAATTGTTTTGAGAAAGAAAATTGAAATATTTCAAATGTGAGGTTACTTACTCGTCAGGTGTACAAGAAGCCAAAAAGACCATAAAATATCTCATGATCGATGAGTTTACGTGACCAACATGTTAAAAAAACCTATCCTAGGCCAGGATGAAAATTGATTTCGATATCTTTTATAAGCCATTGTTTGGGTGTGATAGCTGGACCCAAGTGATAAGATTGACAAGTGAACGATGAAGTAGAGTGACATGGAACACAGAACCTGGAGATATCAGAATCATGAAAGGAATATCCCTGTCATACGAAAACACACTAGAAGATGATCAATCTAATGGGGACTGTCATCTGTCAAATATATGTTCCAATATTCCAAGGAAGACCAGACAAGACTCTTAAATTCCCACATTTGAGTCATCAAATTGAATATGAGTTTAAGGAAGAAGTCTTATAAGACCTGTCCTGAAACAATTGAATAATTCTGGTAGTGTCCATGGACAATGAATTTAACTTTTAATAAAAATAAAAAGCCTTGTCCACCATGGCTCAGTAGAACCGCAACTGGGGGATGAGAAGTGTAATACAAGTCTAATGAGAACTTGACCCAACTTCACAACTCCCACAGCTGGAGTAAAACAGAGTCTAAAAGGTGATAATCCAGAACATGACTTGTGGTCTCAGTATTGAGAAAACTGAAAACGAGGCTGGCTTGTATCTCTTTGCAATTTGCCAGCCTCGTTTTCAGTTTTCTCCATACTGAGAACACAAGTCATGTTGTGGATTATCACCGTTTATACTCTGTTTTACTCCAGCTGTGGGAGTTGTGAAGTTGGGTCAAGTTCTCATTAGACTTGCATCACACTTCATATCCCCTAGTTGCGGTTCAACTGAGCCATGGTGGACAAGGATTTTCATTTATGTTGAGGAAAATTCAAATTCATTGTCCATGGACACTACCAGAATTATTCAATTGTTTGTTTTTGATCAGGACAGGTCTAATTAGACTTCTCCCTTAAACTTATATTCAATTTCGATGACTTCTATGTGATAATTTAAGAGTCTTGTCTGGTCTTCCTTGGAATATTGGAACATATATTTGACAGATGACAGTCCCCATTAGATTGATCATCTTCTAATGTGTTTTTGGTTTGACAGGGATATTCCTTTCATGATTCTGATATCTCCATGGTTCTGTGTTCCATGTCACTCTGCTTCATCGTTCACTTGTCAATCTTGTCACTTTGGTCCACTATCACACCTAAACAATATTTTTTTAACATGTTTGTCACGTAAACTTATGCAACACTCATTGATCATGAGATATTTTATGGCCTTCTTGGCTTTTTTACACCTGACGAATAAGTAACCTCACATTTAAAATATTTCAATTTTCTTTCTCAAAAAATTTTTCAGTAACTTGTTCTCTATCAATATTACTTACTTTCAGGTACGCACTGATGATGACCTAAGGGTCGAAAGCGCTTTGCTATGATTTTAATAAATTATTTTATGCACGAAATACAATTTTCTTTCATCGATTATTCGTTAATATACCTTATTCTATTTGATGCGATTATTAATTCAAATTGTAAACTATCGCTCATATCCACAGTAGCGAGTGTCTTCAACATGACTTTATTATATTTTAATTTCTTTGGAAGATGGTAGGTAAATTAAGGAGAAACTACCATTACCTTGGTGCTAGGTAATATTAAAAAAAAAATTTATGTCAAACAAAATCTCCGGGGAGAAATCAATCGGAAAAAAATCGTAAATTGTATGTATATTGTGATTATTATGATATTTATTTTGATCACCTATCTAGATGTTTCAACAGATTTAATCTCTTTTTCAATCCAGCTATCATCATACATGAAATGACTGGAACTATCGATTTTTTCTCATTTCTATTATTTGATAATCCTTCATGGTGTATGCTCATAAATATTTTTATTGCAGTTTGTAAATGCCTCTTTTCACTTTTATATCATTTCTCCCACCAAGAATGTTCCATATGTAATTCTTGTAGCGTTACATAAAAACCGACGGTTTATTTTCAGCAGAAATGAGCTTTGACCTACCCATATTATAATTGATTATATGAGAAACGAAACCGATTGCTCGTTTATCCATACAAAGAGGCAATCAAAATTCAGTGGACGGCAAAAGTCGAACAAAACGTGAATGGAATATTTGATACTATCATTTGAATATGTTTACTTTCTATAAAATTCTGTCCTCGAACTAAAGATGAATGTAATAGATTCATTCTGTTGAAATAACCACACCGTTAGGAATCTACACTCCAATGACTGTTCTTGTATATCAATAGAATTTTTGTATTGTTACCAACTAGAAATTGGTTTCCATTTATATTAGCATAAAAATTGCTCAGATACGCATATCGAGATATAACATATTCCATTAATTCAACCGAATAGGCGAGGACACGAAAAATTATTATCGCTTTGAATATGCTTCAAAATATATAACGCATATATAAATGTACCCAGAAAACATTTTTTGGGTCGAATTTAAATTACAGCAGTTTCCATTCGTTTTTGAAAATGGCAAATTTTGAAGCTACTGATATTGGCGCTCTTTGTGACAAAAACGATCGAGCAGCCAATAGGCGTAATCCGGTTGATCGACGTTGAACGGCAATGTTTCCAAGTTTCGTAAACTATGAATGTCAGAACTAGAACACTATTCGCAATGACAAGCGACGATGGCAGATTTGAAGGGTGTAAAAACATTCGATCTACCATTAGACTCAGAGTTGGTCTCTCTTTCATTTCCATTTATATTCATCATTCAACCTACATTTTGCTTTTGCTTCTCATAAATATATGAGCCTGCATACAATACATTATGAATATCTAGCAGTTTAGTGCTTCTAAATAATAAACTCGCACATCAATGAAAAATGGAAAACCTGCCCTGAACTCTGAACAGCTATCAAGTTTTGACACCGTTTTATGTCAAATCGTGAATACATCTCTAATCTCGTTTCATTCCTTTTATTAGAAAGGTACAGACAACTGAAAATCAGGGTTACCAACGTGAAGTGGAGTCTTATGTCAGCAATGGCAAAGGGGCTATTTTTAATCATTGGAAGAGCGGCTATGTTATATCTACTTCTTTCATGAGGTCTGTGGGTACAGCTGAAATAAGTTCTGGTGACCCTGCTTTTCGGTCTTTTGGCTGTGACAGCTTGTAAGTGTGAGGAGTGTGAGATTACTTTAAAATCCAAAGTGTTTTTCTTTCGGTATAAAAATGGAAGAAGGTTTCGGGACTAGTGAAAATCTTCCAGTAGTTGATGATGGCTGGTTTTTGAATTTTATAGAAAATATCAAGATTTCCACTCTGCCGAAGTTAAAAATATGAAGTTTAGAATGAAAGTTTTAGATAATATTTTTTATTGTAGGTTTCAAATATAGCAACTTTTAGAGCAACAAGAGGATCCTGTGTGGTTGATTATGTTCAAGTAAGAAGGCATAGTAAAAAATGTAAGGTCAAAGCTTAAGTAACTCCGGAACACAGAGTACATGGCAAAGGTAACAGAGTCTTTGTGAAATTGTAGAAGAGGAAGAAATTGTGCAGCTTCAGAAGGTATATTGAGTATTAATTTTTTGTTGCTGTATTAACAGTGACTAACATATTTTAAAACCACTATGCCCGGGTTTTCGGGTTATTAGGTATATACATAACCAATTTGTTAATATTTTCAATATTATTCAAATACTTGGGCACAAAACAAACTTTGAACGGCATTCTAAAAGGTACGAGTGACTTTTTCAATACAGAATGATATAGTGTATGACACTACCAAATATCAGTTGACATTTGTTAGCAGTGTTACCTGTCCTTTTTTGCAGCTGTACCAGACAAACATAATTGTACCACATGTGTTACAATCTACCATTTCTGGTTACACTGTTTGTTTGTTGTCGCAGATTTCTCGCATATGGAGGCGCGGCCTAAGATTTGAAAATATGGCAACATTGCAAAATTGATTGAAGCTGTCAACTGTGGGATTGCTTGATCGGGTGATAACGTCATTTTGCAATGGCGCTAAGAAAACGTCATTTGAATTTTGCCGATTTTTTTTTAATTTCAGAAAAAAAAAATAAAAAAAATTACTAACCGAGTTTTTACAAGCTGTAAAATCCATTGAAAATATTTTGAAAATTTCGTGTCCTTGCCCATTATGAGAACGAATAATCACCCACCAGCTCCCTGAGTGTCCTATGTACAATGGTATATCTTTGCCACAGATCTTAGAGACTCATTATAAATGCTAATCCAATACTGTTATCATGGCCCTTTGTTCGAGGTGCGAACTCCATAGACATAGAGCTGAGGATTTCAGGTACGGATTTGAAAATACGTACATTATCTCCTTTATTACATTTTAATACGCGAATTGAAATTCGTCCACGTAATTTCATAGTTATGACTAATTTGATTGATGTTTAACCTTTTTATAGTAGGTTTGGATAATGTTATAAACTAATTTTCTCAAAATAATCAGGACAAGCCGTCAATTAAACATATACTCTTTTACGAAAATTTCAGTGTATAGAGTCCATCCCTGCTAGTGGTCAGTCGAGCGATTAGCCTTAACAGTGATGAATAATGATGAATCTCTAAGAAGTATTGCAGAACTATACTGAGAATTGGTATTCATTGGTAATTCTATGATCCTTCAATGTTAAATATTTAATGAGTTAGGATCCTTTCAAAAAATAACTTAATTTTTAGCGTGGATTTTTCTATTCACAGAAAAAAAATTATATTCAGTATTCAATTGAGAATGAAATTATTTAAATGAAAATAATAATAATGATGTTTATTCATATAACATACATTCATAAGATCATAGAACAAATTTATGGTATGAGTAGCTATGGATAAGAATTAATTTCGAAGAGTATGAATAAACCATTTCCAGAGCGTGGGTGTTTTGGTGTTTATTGCTATAGTCATACGGTAATTGATACGAATTGTTATATTATTGTAGATATAAAATATGTATAAACGTTACATGTAAAACGAAACAGTAAAAGTGGAAATAGATGCTAAAATTGCAAATAATTCAACTTCAATTATTATATAGTGTAAATTAATAATTAAATATAATGATTTTTTTTATAATTGAGAACAAATTTGTAGGGGTTTAATAAGTTTGAATTGGTGGAAATGAGTAGAATTTTACAGAATACAACAGAAGAGAGACGGGTATGTATTAACAGTATATGGTCAGTAAAATCGATATAGCTTATATCACATAACATAAATATATGTTAGTTACGGTGGTAAATATGCTTAGAGTTCAGTTTATGTGAACGAAGGATCAATTAATCGATGTATGGTAAGTCTATGCGTTTCGTAATGAGAAAATATTCACTTGTTTTTTTAATGAAAATTTGGTCGGTGCGCTTTTAATTTTTAAAGGTAAATAGTTATATACCCGATTTTAACTTCTCTGGATTATTGTTTTTGTGCAGAGTCTTGTACGACAGATGTGTGTGCCTCATGTCTTGTATTGTACGTATGATTTATGTAACACAGTTTTTCGGTTTTTGTATTGTCAGTAACCACTTTGAAAAAGGATAATTGCCAAGGTCTAGCTTCTCGATTCTTTGAATAGTTGATCTCAGGAATATCTAACTGATTTATTAAAAATTATTTTCAAAAACTTTTTTTGAAAAAGACGGAGTATTCTTCGAAAACGTCTCGGCATTCTGTTATTCCCTTACCTTGGATAACCAATCAGGCAGTAGGATAGAGGGAACTACTTTGAAAATCTGTAACTCCGTTTTCCCATTAAAAAAAAACCATAAGCGACGATAGTTTGGCTGACCGATAAAAAAAATTGTTGGCTAATTTTATCAACTGAAAAATCAACAAATAACTCGAAAATTGACTAATACAGGGTTGCCACCCACCTGGGAAACCTGGAAATATCAGGGAATATAATATTTTCAAGTGTCAGGAAAAATTTAGGATTGTGTCAGCAAAATTTGCAATATCCCACTGTGAGTCAGGGGATTACGATTACAGTTCACTGATACTACACTTGAAAATGGGTTTCCTCAAGAAAATTGCTAAACGTTGCTCTGAGAGTTTTGGAAATTTTCGGCAGTGTAAAACAGATATCGTACTGCCAACAATTATTTCATTGTCGAATGTAAAATCTGGATTGCAAAATAATCTCCTGAAATGCAAACTGTCTTGTTTTCTATTGTAGCAGAAGTGCGTAAACACTTTCTAACATTATCAATCTTATGAACCTTTAGCACCATGTCTTTACGAGGCTTTAGAAAAACTCATCGGAGCTCTTTGAAGGAAATTTCTTAAAATTGTCGATCGGGTCAACCTGACAGACAAAAATTGAAACATGTGAAAAAATTGACCTGGAATTTTTAACTATTTGATGCCTGAAGAATTCTAATGCATCAAAAAACACAAACTTTTTTTTTAGCAAGATTGCCAAATGTTCTTAATTTCTGTTATTGAAAATATTTCAGGGCGATTTTACTTGAAATATAAAATTTTCAAAGGAATGTCCTCATTAAAGCCACAATTGATTAGAGAAACCAGTAGATCTTCTAGGAGCAAACATAAAAAGCCCTGAATACAAAAAAAGATATTTCAGTTGAGCAAATGCCAAAGAAAAGAAAAGTGAATGCTTGTACAGAAACCAAATTGCTGAAAAAAAAGAAAGGTGAAGAGAACTGAAAATATGATTGAACGAAAAGTCTGAAATTGAATTGAAGAGTATTCATTATAGAATAAACATTTTTTTATTTTCTGTTTCTCAAATCAATTGTAATGAGTCATGAAATATTATGAATTTAGTCTGGAAAAACCTGGAAAAGACAGGGAATTCACAAAATGAAAGGTGGTGACAACTCTGTAATAGTACCTTTCAAAATATAAATTGAATCAACGGTAACTGCAAATTCTGCGAAAATTAGATCCCAGCGTCATTGTATTTCTCGTTACCAAACAATTTCAATTGTCATTTGTGAATTATATTTGATGAAAAAGTAATAATGAATTACTAGTTAATTTTTTTTTCTTTTGGTGAACAAACTCACGAAGTTACCAAGCACCTACATATACGTAATATCATTGGACCCATCCATTATTTCGACAGCCGGATATTATGATTCTTTATCGATGTCACATAAATTGACTTCGTGAGCAAGTCCGTGGGAAGTTTCTATTTGTTTCCGCCAGATTTTGTGGTTGAAACCCGTCGAGAGTTAGACCACGAGACAAATGAAAAAGTTGAAAAATGAGGCACATTATTCAGTTGTTAGGAATACTTCCGAGGTAGCATTTATCATGAATTTATTTTTCAGATCTATAAATGAAGGCCCCGAAAAAAAATATTTGCAGGAAATTAGGTGAAAAGTTCAACATTAAAGTGGTGGATAATTTGAACTACAACAGTGTAATGTTGTATGTTTCCACTGCAAATCTATTCACATGGTGGAGAAATCTGGTTTCCTAACCTTTGTCCAACCTTATATTTATGGAAAACTTTGAATAAAAATTATGTTTTTCCTTCTGTGCTATAAATATCTCTTCAACTTCAAATATAAAATCAATATTTTTAATGTTCTAATATCAATATTTCTTTCAAGTCTCGAAATTATCCCGACTTGGAGAACAGTCATTGAAATGGTCCCTTCGTTCACTCAGCACAAAATTGGTTTCCAGCCACAATGCGCCGGTGCCAAGTTATTATTTTTTCGAAAAATTAGGGAGTGGTACAGGCTCCGAATAAAATAACTGTAATGTAATAATGTAAGATCTGAATTTTGGCTGGTGAAGTGACGTATAGAACACCAAAGTAGCGTGTATGGCTCTGATCATCATTCATGTTCATACAGGGTTCTTCAAATGTTACTTTCATTTTCGTCCACTTCGATTTAAGTTTATGCGATTCTTTCAAGTGGAACACCCTGTATATTAGTTTGTCTTCGCATTCTACATGAAATTACCTATCTGAGGATACTGTCAAAAATGTATCGAACACCCCGTAGAATAAATCAATCAGTATAATTTCCATGTGGGTCACAATATTGTTATTCTGCAAAACACGAATTAGTGTCAAACATAAACAAGAGTTTTTAGAAGTGACTACTGATGGTTTGATCGGGGAATCGACGTTAGGCTTTTGTTGTGCCCAAAAGGGCAATGGGGGGAGTTGGAAAGTTAAGAAGCCCTATTATCAATTGAACATTATGTTTTTTTTTTATTATTCCCGAGTCATTTTAGTAAGTAACATTTTGGTTCTATTCATTTTAAATTATAACTATTGAAATAGATTCATTACTTTATTTTATTCATTCATCTTTGTATTCATTTTAATAAACTTTTTCTATATTTTTTTACAAAGTATTTTCAATCAATGAAGGATCAGATTCTACCTAGTGAGTCGTGAAACAACGCCAATTCCTAACAGTTCCTCGATTATTTGTGTTTTTCAAATTATTTTTACAAAATTGAAGAAATATCTATTTCATTGTTCAAATTTGAAACAAAAGGAAGGACAATAATCACTTTTAAATGTCTTCCACCCTGTTCAATACATTTTCTGATCTGGACAGTGAAAACTGTTGAGTTTCAAATTCAGTGATGTATCACACTGGTCATTTTAACGACGTTTCATCTGAAAACTATCATCATCAGTGACAAGATTGTTTTTAAGTGGAACACAACCTCAGAATTTGAACGATGGATTCATCACAGAGAGTGAAGTTAAATCAGGAATTCAAATATAACATTATATGACGCAACTTCTTATATTCTCCCTATACGAAATAATGAGAATATTTCAAATGGAGACACTGATAGAAGTATGACGGTTTCTTTTCTCAGATTTCATTTTTCTTGTTTCGTATTTGAACTTTATTATTGGTAACGGATTCTTCGTATTCTGTAGTTGTGTGGAATTCAAACTACCCTCGTCAAGCTTGTCTCATTGTAGCCATGGATATATTTATTTATTTATTTATACACTGTTCTACAGGTTACACCCAACTACAGAACAGGAATATAAGTTACAATACAAAATAACAAAATAACGAAGTAATAATAGATACCGAGATTAACTAAAGTAATAGGATTTAATCGCAGAAATTGAACAGTCAAAAATATCTTGCAGAATTAAAATTCACACACATGTTATGCAGCGGAGAGTATTTCAAGATATCTGTTCGTGGTGTTGGTAAATAAAACTCTAGACGAAGGTCTAGGTACATTAAAATTGAGTTTTTGCAGAATATGTGGGTCAATAATTAGGTTGTTGATAAGTTTGAACAGGAAAATTGTGGAATGACAATCACGACGGCAGCTTTGGCTGTTCATAGCGTGTCTAGCCAACAATGCATCATGGGGGAAGCCAATTGGTGGATATATGTTGTCAGTTTTATAGGAGAGAAGTTTGAGGAGGCGACGCTGAACCGATTCAACCTTCTCTATATATAACTGATGATGTGGATTCCAGATTATAGATGCGTATTCTAATTTTGAACTGACGAAAGCATAGTATAACGTTTCTGATGTAGATAAGTCGGAGAAATCTTTAGAGATACGCGCAATCAATCCATACATTCTGTTTGCAGCAGACAGAATGACTTCAATATGTTAATTTCGTGTCGAAAATAACACCAAGATCGGTGTATGTGACAGGCCGTTGGAGGGGATATCATTGATTGAATATTGATATAAAAGTGGCTGATTTTTCAAAGTGAATGTCATTACATTACATTTACTTGCATTAAGAGGAAGTTTAGTACGAAAGCACCATTGCTCAATGCGTTCCAGGTTGAGGGACAATTGAAGACAGTCTTCTATCCCATTAATCTCAGAAACTAATATTAGGTCATCCGCGTATATTGAGCAGTTGAGGTTATTGACCTCAACTATGTCATTTATGAAAGCGTTTAAGAGGTGTGGACCAAGGTTGCTTCCTTGAGGTACACCTGAGGTAGCTGCATATTCGATAGATTTGAAGCCATTGAATGTGACACCTGTCAGTGAGGTATGATACGAAGAGTTCGATGAGGGTCTGAGAAAAGCGATACCTGTACAGTTACGATAGTAGTATTCCATGATCAAGTTTGTCGAATGCTTTCGAAAAGTCCGTTTAAATTACATCGGTTTGGGATCTCCTATCAGTAGTCTCTGCAATATATTGAGTGATGTTGAGAAGGTTGGTGGTTGTCGAGCGACCTTTCATGAAACCATGTTGTTGAGTGATGAGATTTGTTTGCTCAGATGAGGATGTAACCTGCTGTACAGGAGGATTTCAAACACATTAGGGAAATGACATATTATTGATATGGCTCTGAAATGTTCAACATCAGACTTATCCCCTTTTTCATGAATTGGGCGAACTTTAGACAATTTCCATAGGTCTGGGATGGTTTTGATGCAGATAATTGTCAGTGGATTAGCCAGGGCATAAGCGCAGTGTTTGACCATTCGTGCAGGGATGCTGTCGGGATCCGTAGTCAATTTCGGTTTTAGCTGTTTCAAAGCTGCCGACACTTCATTTTCTTCGAAGTAGGGAATGTTCAGGACCTTGTGAATGCGGATCACCATCACTAAATTCGGTTTAAGAACTAACAATGTATGATTTGGAGAAAAAAATCAGCAAAGCTATTGAGAATATCCCGAGGAGTTTCAAAAGATTGTCCTTCGTAGATCATTCTGTCAGATGAGCCAGTTGATCCTTGTTTGTTGTTTATAAATGACCAAAATTTATTTGGGTTGTCTTTTATGTCATTTTCAGTAGATTTCACATATTTTTCGTACGAATTGTCAACGTCAGACTTGATTTTGCCCTCAAACGAGGAATTTATCCCGGGCAGCAATTTCCCCGCTGTTTTTTAATGAACGCCAATGCTTAGCCTTGAGGCGAATTAAAAATAATTTCCCTGTCGAACCACGGCGGATATTTACGCTTGACGTTACCAGTTCGTAGGGGTACACATTGATCCAATGCATTATACAAGTACAAGCATCATTTGATCTATCGAAAGCTTCAAGAAAGGTCCAGTCAATATTAGCTATAAGATCATACAACCGGAGAAAATCTACTCATCTGAAGTTGTGCTCATTATTGTAAGAGGCGGCGAAGTTTCTTTCCAGATTAAGAGCCATATTCGATTCACAATGAACATTCAAGGCGGGGTGATGTTTGTCTTCGGGTACTAAGGGATCGGATGATCTTTCGACACTGCACTCAGCATTACTATCGTATAGTACAAAGTCGAGTATTCTCCCATGATCATTATGGATGCAGTTATACTGTGACAGATTACATAATTCCAGAAAAATATAAACGAAATGTCAGCAAAAAATTGCTTTATTGTATGTTACCTAACATCTAACTCCATCTATTTTTGAGAACACAGGCCTAGGACAAGAAATCTTATTAGAATTGGCTCTACCGTTGAGGCTATATTGGAGTGAAAAGGAAATGGAACAGATTGCTGGCAACTCAACTTATACTGGAAAAATATATCTAAAATACACATCATCCTTTCCCAACCATAAAATAATTCTTTAAAGTATTCATATCTAATTCCATGCTGCCTTCTGGATAAATTTGTAGGGATAACTTCTGCTTTGAGGAGTTTGTCTAATATCTGCTTATATGTGAAGTGTTGCTCCATAAATGCTAAAACTGTTTCATCAATGACCATATCAATTATTCATTTATACACACTTCAAATTCTTGGGATTGGATAATATTCAATTCTCACATTTCTATCTATTTCAACAAAATGTTCATGTTTCTCAATTTATTTTTGTTTCAGGTGAGTTTCTCTCCGTCTTGATCGGTGGTCCATCTCTTGCGATTTACGTACGTATGCTAATGATAAAAGAGCAATTCTCTATTCTCGCAGAAAACGGGTCAATGGTCTTGATTATTTTCTGTAAATGCAGTCGTGATTTTTATGAGTTTTTTTTCAAATCATTATCGAGTTGTTATGGTTAGTTATTGGGATTTCCATATGCCAATTTTTTCATCTGCATTTTTAAACTCCAGGGTGGATAATTAACGTATATACAAATAAATGAAAAGTCACGGCAAATTTATATTATTGTTTGTTTCATATACATATTTGGAAACAGACACAGGAGTTCACACTGAAAATTAACTTGATTTGTGTTCATCAAAAATTGGATAATCATGAGTTGAACTTGGATACTATTTGAATACCGGTTGATACAAGTTTGTTCTTGAACTTGATATACCTACAAAAGAACACATTTATAGCTTCTTGTAGTAATTTTTTGGTACCTACATGATTTATCAGTTATTATCAAACATTCCCATGAAATTATCTTATGTTCCCTAAAATATATCATCTGTACTTGAATTGTACTGAAGTTGCCATCAATGTATACTTCAATGAATACTCTGCAGCAAAACTTGTCTTTGACAATTATTCCATCAGAAATATCCCGAATATCAAGAGATTATATAACGGAAATGTCATCATCAAATAATAAGGTGAATAGCTATGTAACTTGTCATTTGTCATAAGCTTAAATTTCAGTATCATTGTAGAACAAATAAAATCCGACGTATCCAGACAGTATTAATTTTCAAATGATATGTCATCGATAACATATAAGAAAAAGACAGGACCCAAGTTAGACCCCTGTGGCACTTCCGACAGAGTACTGTCAATGATTTGCACTTCTTGTATACTACGTTTAAATTACTTTCTCTATGATAGGATCAACATATTTCAATTGATCCATCAGAAAAGACTAGGATGTTCGATAGTATCAATAATGTGTCGTGATCTGCAAATGTTTTTTTATAAGCTCGATTATGTTTAAATTCATGTCTGTCCGTTTATCAATCCGCATACCGGTTTCAGGCATTTTTGGCCCTCATCAGTACGGAGTAGTCACCAGCCAGAGATTCAGAGTGCTCTGGCCGAAGCGAGACACAACATAAATAAAATCATCATCGAGCTTAAAACATCTTTAGGTGCGTCGGAAAAGATAACTTTTAACCGGCGACACCTAGTGACAGAAAGAAACACTCCGACCGGTATGCGGATTGTGAGGCGGACACGACATGAATTTGAACATAATCGAGCTTATCAGAAAGAAACATTTGTGAACAATATCCATTTATATGGAAGTTTGCATGGATTGTCAGGTGAATATCATTCAACGTTCTGCGTGGTATTTGCTAGGAAAGTAGTTGTTTTTCGCCTGTCGGTCTACCAATTGTTTCAATCTTTATTGAACCTCTTGTGAAGACGACTCTATGTGTGCTTTATGCATTTCATTTCATATCTTATCCCCCTCATATGGCTTTTTCTTTCATTAATATTACTAATATTATCATTTTTACAAAATTAGCCGTAAACAGATTGAGATGGACGATTTTTTTGAAAAAAAAGTGTAGGGATTTAGTCTTCTTCAAATTAGGTAAGGTGGACGTGTTGTTCACAGACTTTGCGAGACTATTTGACAAAGCAGATCACGACACATTATTGATACTATCGAACATCCTAGTCTTTTCTGATGGATCAATTGAAATATGTTGATCCTATCATAGAGAAAGTAATTCAAACGTAGTATACAAGAAGTGCAAATCATCTGACAGTACTCTGTCGGAAGTGCCACAGGGGTCTAACTTGGGTCCTGTCTTTTTCTTATATGTTATCGATGACATATCATTTGAAAATTATTATTGTCTGGATACGTCGGATTCTATTTCTTTTACAATTATACTGAAATTCGAGCTCTATGACAAATAACAACGTTAACATAGCTATTCGCCTCATTATTTGATGATGACATTTCCGTTATATAATCTCTTGATATTCGGGATATTTCTGATGGAATAATTGTCAAAGACAAGTTTTGCTACAGAGTATTTATGCATGCATTGTCAGGTGAATATCATTCAACGTTCTGCAGGGTATTCGCTAGGAAAGTAGTTGTTTTTCACCTGTCGGTCTACCAATTGTTTCAATTTATATTGAACCTTTTGTGTAGACGACTTTGTGTGTGCTTTATGCATTTTATTTCATATCTTATCTCCTTCATATGGCTTTTTCTTCCATTGAAATATGCCAGTCGGAAATTTTGAGCCACTCCTACTGAGAATGAATCTTTTATTTAGAATCCTATCGAGGTAGGAGAATTATGGAGTGTTTCTTTCTGTCACTAGGTGTCGCCGGTTAAAAGTTATCTTCTCCGACGCACCTAAAGATGTTTTAAGCTCGATGATGATTTTATTTATGATGTGTCTCGCTTCGGCCAGAGCTCTCTGAATCTCTGGCTGGTGACTACTCCGTACTGATGAGGGCCAAAATAGCCTGAAACCGGTATGCGGATTGTTAGGCGGACACGACATGAATTTAAACATAATCGAGCTTATCAAAAAAAAACATTTGCGAACAATATCCATTTATATGGAAGTTTGCATGGATTGTCAGGTGAATATCATTCAACGTTCTGCGTGGTATTTGCTAGGAAAGTAGTTGTTTTTCGCATATCGGTCTACCAATTGTTTCAATTTATATCGAACCTTTTGTGAAGACGACTTTGTGTGTGCTTTATGCATTTCATTTCATATTAATAATATTATCATCACAATAACCTATAGCGAATGATTCTTCTTATTCAAGTGATTCTTCTCGTTGCGTATAAATCTTTTAACTGCCATTGTGGCATGAATTTATACAAATTAAGATTAGTGTTTGGATTTTCTAGTTCCGTTCCATGGTTTTGTTACAGCCGTTTCATATAGAACACGCCTCGTTTTTGTATCACGAAAATAGATATTTCTTAATTTTCGGTCACACAAGTAACATTGAAAAATCTCCAGGCATATGTTGTATTCATCTAGGCGAATTAAAAAGATCCGTGGATATTAAACATAGTCCCCAAGACACGAATTAATGTTTTTTTTTCAAAATTCACGTTGTTGAATATCTTTCAATATCAAACTCATTCCATATTTAGGATTAACCAATTTAAATATAGTCATTTCAGCATCTGCTTACCTCATATTTTGTTCACAATCACAAATTTTCAGGACAATCTGTATGATGTTAGGGATCTGTATGGGATTATAATTCTCGAGAGAAAAAAATATTTTATACTTTTTGGTCCGTTTTAAAATCGCAGTATAATGAAAAAAATGTTTTCTGCTTTTAGTCTTGTGTGTGTGAAATATTGCAATCGATTTCAAACATCTTGATAATATTATGACTGACACGTGGCAAATTTCAGGTTTACTTCAGTTAGTTTAAAATCGGTTGCTCCTTACTATGATTATTACAGAAAAACAAACAGACAGATAGGAAAGCGAGTTAATGTTGCATTGTCATCCAGTTCTGGGCTATGTCTAAAGATTCAATACTAGTTTATCGGGAAGTTAGTTTAAAATCGATTGCTCCTTACTCTCATTATTATTTACAAATGAACGAACAGACAGACAAGACAATATTCAGTTTTTTGTTACACATGTAATTATTATCGAATTTTCATCTTCTGTTAAGGAATTGAACCAAAGGTTAAATCATATTTGAATCCAATGCAATAATCAACAAAAAAAATGTGCTAATCTTTTTGAAAATGCAATGCCGCAATTTGAATATAATTGGATTGTAGACCAATTTTATAGTTCCATTTCATGCTGATATATTCATTGTTTCGAATTCCGCTCATTCCCAGGCCCAAATTGACGGATAGCGTTTTATATATTATCCGTATCAGTACAAGCATCGACATATGGTTGTTTAATATCGCTGGCTCCGTAATTTTTATGCTGCGATATGTAATGAATCCGAAAGTCAATAGACGCAGACTAATGAACATGATCATTTATGGGCAATAAACGTCTGACCTTATCTCCTCAATTAATCTGCATATTAAGAACCTATAAAATCAAAGCGCACCTGACCTGGTTTGTTAAACAAGAATCATTCGTTGAATTGTCCTCATCATAACTCTATTTGGAAATGGATCGATGGAGAGTAAATTATTTCATTATTTCTAGATGGGTTCCATTTCGGGACCTTCACTTTTTTCTATACGCATTTCTAATTTCTTCATAGCTTCTTCATCTTGTACACAGCATTATTACGCGGATGATACAGAAGCTTACATTTAAATCGGTCCAGATGAATCTGCAGGCACTAAAATAGGACCTAAATAATCTTCAATTCTTTTCAGATTCACACTGTTCCAAATTGACTTTTTCAAAAATAATTAGTATCGAAGTCATAAAGCGAAGCGAGACGAATTCTTAAAAAAAAGAATATATATATATATATATATAACAAAATTTTAGGTTGGGAGCAAAAAGAATTGTAGTAGAAAACAAACTAATTATATATATATATATATATATAATAATAACAATATAAGGCTGTTTTCTACGACAATTCTTTTTGCTCCCAACCTAAAATTTTGTTAGAAATGTCAAAAAGAAAATTCCCTGGAAATTTAAGCTTTTAATATTAACATTATAAGTACTTTCCTAGATATAAAGCGTAAACTTTGTCGGAATATGAAATTTTCATATTACTAGAAATATCGATCTTAGCAATTCGGTTTGTAGGTTCTCATTTAATTTTTTTCCATAAATCCAGTCATTTATGAAGAAAGGTCAGAAAAATAAGAATTTTCTACAAAAATCAGATTTGGTGACCCCTATAATCTCACAGATGTAGATTACAGCACTTTGGTAGAGCATGTAATCCTGAGTAAATCGCGCTTCAGTACGATACGATAGCATAAAATGCCGCTGAGTTATAGATATTTGAAAAATAAAACAAAGTTTACGTGTATTTTAAATGGGAAATATTTCCACGCTAAAATTTTCGTGGATTTTTTTCTTGAACATTTCCCAAAAAATTTTCGGTTGGGAACAAAACACAAAAAAATTGTCGTATAAAACACCCTAATATACAGGGTGAGTCAAGCTGAACGCCTCGGACTCTCGTGGCCAGATGGTATATTTTTTTCAGTAAATGGTCTGGGGAAGAATATGTATTATGATCTGAACTACATTTTAAAAATAATGATTTTTATTCAAGGTATTTGAAAAAAGCGTGACATATCAAAGTTATATTTCTTTAAATGGAGCACCCTGTATTTTCTTGCATTTTTTATTTCTGTGTGAAAAAATAATCTGACTTTGCTAGTATCCCTATACCTAACTCTCTCCGTTTGTGAGATATTCAACGTTTTCAAAAAATGTAACGTCAAAGAAATTCAATATTATTGGAATTAGCCACGGCAGGTGTACGGAATTTTGACCAGTCACTTAAATCCCTTTCAGCTAGTTACTGTGGTTTGAGTAAACGATCAATAGTATACAGTATGTTTAATATTATCAGGAACACTTACCGCATATTTGAAGTCCAATAACGCTGTTATTTCAAATAGAACACCCTATATTTTTCCACGTGATAAGATTCCTTTCCTTTCGAACCATATAATATTGTCCTATACCTAAATGTGGTGCTTCAGGAGTTATCGAAGCCTTTTCGAAATCCGATGAATTTTTTCAATTAACATTATTTCATCTAGTAGTCTGTTGTCATGTACTTGAGTAATACGTTCAACTCTGTTCAATTGTTGTTCCAAGCAGACTCCTGTCAAATAGCGTAATATTTAGTCATAACTCTGTGTTGAATTCGTCTTGCTCTCGTGTTCTCAGATTTGAGAAGTGAAATGAAAAGTTTTACACTTGAAGAAAGAATTAACATGATTTTCACCATTGGAGAGTGATACAAAAATTGCTTATTAGCGTCGAGGGTTTATGCACAAAAGTACCCAGATCAAGAACATCCTGATAAAAATGTATTTGGGAGATTATTAGCCAGATTTCGAGGAACAGGTAGTATCGAGTACACTGTTTGAGAGATATCGAAACCAGTGACTGGGAATGAGGAACTCAATTTGGAATTTTAATTTTAAAACCCATACCAGTACTAGAGCATTGCTAATGCAACAGGTATAAGTAAAAAAAATCACCTTGTGTATGGAAGGAACTTTGAACGCAGGCTAGATTTCTGTTTATGGTATCTTGAACGAGTTGGTGAAGAGATGAACTTTTATGAACATATTTTATTCACAGACGAGTCAACCTTCCACAACACTGGTCTGGTGAATCGACATAACTTTCATTATTATGGCACCGAAAACAGACATTCATTTCGAACCGTCGATCGCCAGAACCGATGGAATGTTAATTCATTCGGTGGAATTATAGAAGACACCATGATTGGTCCTTATTTCTTTGACGGGCATCTGGATGGAAGGAAATTTTTAAGATTCATGAAAACAGATTTTTGGAATCTTCTGGAGAATATTCCTTTGAATGTGAGACAGAAGATGTGGCTACAAACAGATGGTGCTCCAGCACATTTCAAACGTGTTGTCAGGAACTATCTGGACGGAAAATTTGCAGATGAATGGATAGGGAGAAGTGGTCCTTATAACTGGCCAGCGAGATGATATTTCAAGGATATTGTATGCAGTACACCACCCACTACTCCTGATGATATGAAAGTGAGGATTAGAAATGCCTTCCAAACAGTACTCCAAATATGTTGAAAAATGTCATAAGCTATTCGAAAAAGAATTAGATGCTGTATTGAAGTAGATGGTGGTCATGTCGAACATGTATTATGATTTTTTTAATTCTCCCTCAAATTTTAATCTTTCAATATTGTTTTTGTTTAATTAAAACCAGTATCCCCTAAAATAGTAGATACAGGTGGACCGATATAACAATGCTCGAAAGAAAATCAACTGTAAGTTGAGAGTATTCAAATTTAATTTGCTAATAATATTGAAGACCTATTCTTCAGTATTCAGTATCAGACTACTAGATTAAATAATGTTAATTCGAAAAATTCATCGGATTTCGAAAAGGCTTCTATAACTTCTGAAGCACCACATTTAGGTATTGAGGTGAATCTTGTCACGCGGGAAAATATAGGGTGTTCCATTCGGAATAACAAAGTTATTGTAGTTCAAATATGCGGTGAGTTTTCCTGATAATATAAAACACACTGTATATTATTGATCGTCTACTCAAGCCACAGGAACTAGCTGAAAGAGACCGGTCAAAATTTCGTACACCTGCCGTGGCTAATTCCAATGATATTGAATTTCTTTGACAACCTTACATTTTGTGAAAAATTTGAATATCTCACAAACGGAGAGAGTTGGGTATAGGGATACTTCAGCAAAGTCAGCTTATTTTTTCCCAAATAATTCAAAAATGCAAGAAAATACAGGGTGTTCCATTCAAAAAAATATAACTTTGGTGTCACGCTTTTTTCAAATACCTTGTATAAAAATCATTAATTTTGAAAAGTAGTTCAGGTCGACATACATATACTTCCCCAGACCGTTTACTGAAAAAATACCATTTGGCCACGAGAGTCCGAGGCGTTCAGCTTGACTCACCCTATATATATATATATATATATATATATATATATATATATATATATATATATATATATATTATGTTAAGCAATGTTGTAAAATAATTAAACTTAGAATTATCATTATTATTATTAGGTATTTTAATTATCGTCGATAAAGCTATGTTATTTTGCAGTTTTTTTTAACCTTTTTACTATTATACTATGCTCTAGTCGGTGCATATGTATCAAGAGGGCAGTCCTGAAGTAGTTCTGTCATCAAAAATATATATCCAACGATATATCTAATAAAAATCCACGATTAAACCATATCAAAATTGAAATTTATAGCAAACATTGAATTAAAGTAAGATCAACGTATGGATGAGTTTCGAACATCCTGTATGAGCGGCATTTCACAAATTTTTTCATTCACCTCATGGCTTTCGTTTGAAAAGTTATATCTTCGATCTCTTTCTGTTTCCTCACTTCGTCTAGGTAGTTTGCTCCTTTGTTCCACTGATCGGGATTACTGATCATTTTACCTATCATACTATCCGGATGTAAAGAT
The DNA here is from genome assembly GCA_018342105.1 of Gonioctena quinquepunctata. Classification (NCBI taxonomy): domain Eukaryota; kingdom Metazoa; phylum Arthropoda; class Insecta; order Coleoptera; family Chrysomelidae; genus Gonioctena; species Gonioctena quinquepunctata. The sequence continues at coordinate 1,247,484 of JAFIRS010000061.1, read as the reverse complement.
TGTAATTTCTGGATCTTCATTTATTTTCGGGCTGTATGGGCATTTGCTGTCTTGTGACTTCCCTATCCTCAGCGTTTACGATTCAAAGGAACCATGCCCACCGAGTGCATTGGACATAAACACCCCAACCTACAAAATACTCAACCCACTTTTTCAAACTTTTATTTTAATATTCCATTACTAAATGCATAAATGACCTGAGTTGATACGTTCTCCTTCTGAATTTTATTTCCAAAATTTCAGTTGATTTAAACAGAATATTATATTTATGTGGGGCAACCCCTTTCATATGTTTTTTGAAAGATTTTAGATTTATTGTGAATTGAGTACGTTATAGTCTGATTATCAATCTCAGTAACCATTTGGTTTTTTGAACAATTTGTACAGTAAGTCTATGTCTAAGCAATGCATTTCATTTCGTTGCAATTTTTTTTTTTTTTCGAAAATTCTTTACTCGTATATTCTGTCATCACTATATTCGTATTCAAACGGCGGGTCATAAAATAGAATTAGTCAGATGAAAACCGACGGGTCATAAAATGGAATCTATCAGAGCAAATATTGCTATTCTTACTTGTTTTGAAGTCTGCTGACATAAGTCTTCAAAACTGTCGAAATATTATATCAACCAGAATTTTTATTTGGAGACTTTATAAACTCAAACGTATACAAAATATCTATAATCAACGTCATGACACTGTTCAAAAACTTGGCTCAAAAGAGAGGTTTACAGAAAAATTATTCAAATAACTTGAAATGATGGAAATATTTATATCTGTCCTTATTACCAGTATATTTATAAAAGTGTTCCACAAATAATTGCATTTGTAGGTGGCGCATTAATTATTTTTTTTAGACTTTAGGAGTTGCATATTTTGCTTTCTGGAAATAGATTCCTCCATAACTTCGAAATGGGCGAAATTGCAAATTCCCAATCGGATACCCTAAATATTGAAAAAAAAACTATGGCTCATCTAGTCATACAGCTGGAATTTAACATTTTATTGCAATATATATGGATTCTTCAATGTCCAATGTATTTTCTGCATGCTTACATATCTTTTCACCAATTGATTTTTTGGGAACCTGAAATACTAATAATTGTCAAAGACGAATATTTTCAAAGGAAGTACCTTACCTATGATGAGAACTTGAGTGCTATGACAAAGTCTTTAATTTGAAGGGGGAATTTTACACTACACCTGTGACTATGAGAACACAGAATTAAAGAACTGAAAACGAAACCCATTTGAAACAAGACACATGAAAGGAAAACGAATTCGAACAACTAACAGGAACACTAAAACAACAACATGTAACAAGATATCAAAACAAGCAACTCGTGAAAAGTCAATGTCAATAGCCAATTCACAATTTTGTGTTAATGTTACCATAGTAGGAATTTGCAGCATATGAAATAAGCTTGTAAGACTTCAATAATTTTCCACGTGGAACAACGATTAATGTAACAAATAAATGGCCTTTCGACCATTCCTTGTTTTCATAAAAAAATAAAATAAATCCTTTTTAAAAATATCCTACCAAACGATATAGATAAATCGAACTTGAAATCAATTCGTACGCCCGATTAGATAACATAAAAAAATCCCATACTTATATTATTTCAACTCCTCTCGTAAAGATAGTCACACTCTATTTGCCTGATGAATATAAATGTTTACACATAATATAATATTTAAAATATTGTAAGGGCCCTCACAAGGGTATATGCAGAAAAATAGATTTTTCTACACATAACACCAATTTTGATAGAGCGTTTCTATACTAGAATGTAAGGTACTGTTGTTTTGGTTACCATTAATCCGTCGGACTCAGATTCGTGCCTTCGGCTTAATATGCGAGGTCTTTTTCGAATAACTTTTCTTTTGAATATAAATAAAATACCACTTTTTGTTTTTGTCTTGAATGAATTTTCTTCAAGTGAAAATAAAAAAACATTAACTGATATTGTTGAAATGATTGGATTGAACTCAGTTTCACTTTCCTCAATTATGGTTGAGAAAATAATACACAAAAACAACTTCAATATATCTATCAACAAAAAAAAAACGTCAAAACTATGTTACAGCTCGACGCTATAGAGAATCATGTAGGGATCATTTCGCAAATCACAAAATGTTCACACTTACCAACATATTCTTCTACAAAGTTTCACTTCGTATCTACAAAAAACGCGGTTCTCTCTTACGTCCGGCCGATAGACATTCATTCAGTAATCTTACTAAATTACAAATGCAAAACAAGAACTGATTTTGATTATGGCTCGCTCATTCAAGAATTCATATATTGGAGAAGTTGATGCCTCTTTGGAAATTACAAAGATTGAATGGAAAATAAAACATCTTGTGCCCGATGACAAGCAGAAGCTCAAATTATTTAGTAGAATAAATAAGAGTGGTCTGAATTCAAAAATCAAGTTGGCTTATCGTATGTGGGATCTTTATGAATTACCCTCATTGCGTAGCACATCTTCAGATATATGGGCAATAAAAACAACCAACACTTTGGAAACACCTTGCTTCATAATTATTGGTTTTCAAAGTACCAACGCATCCGAAAACAGAACACTGGATGTGACAAAATTCATAAACGCAGACATTAATGACATCCGAGTGTATTTGAACTCTGAAGTCTACCCATATGAGCGTTGAACCTGGACTTTGATAAAAAACTATTCTCTTCAGCTTACTATGCATATGAGGACTTTCAACGTAGTTATTATGACAAAGATATGAGTGAACCTCGCAAAGGACCCTTCCTCAAGCCCTGAAATTGCTAACCGAGCGAAAATTCAAAATAGAACTCAAAAATTAATTGCATAGCCATGTTTTCTATAACTTTGATGAGTTCTTCGAATTCAATATTTGATATTTACCTATTGTCTTATATTACAATACCTATGTTGAACTAATAAAAACTGTTATCTAATGTTGCTATCCACAGCAGGTCATTATTTCAATATACTCTCATGCAAACTAGTCACCTTCCCTCCGCCTCTGGCAGTATGTAGGTAAAAGTTAAATTATGCTTTACTCTATATTGATGTACATTTGACGTATATATTCTGGGAAATAATTGTCTGTCTGTCATTATTTTGATGTCTGATGCAGATCTATCTGTATGAATGACATAAAATCCTGGATAATTTAATTGGAAAATATTCTGAGTTGCGTTTATTGGTGAATTGTGGGGTGTTGAGATTCCATGGAGGAATTTAAAAACTGACCCAGACTATAGAGGCTGGAAGATGGAAATAGTTACCCTATGATTATTATGATCCTCATCATTGATATTATTGTTAAAAAATATATCACGCAACGTTTCATCACAATCATTCCATTCAGGCGGTAGTCTCTGAAGTTACTACCCATTTAAGGAAGCGGTCACCCTAAAAAGTGTCAAGCACTCAACTTTTTTCATTTAGTAATTTTTTTCGTTTCATAATGCGAGTACATTGGGAAAAGACATAAAAAGGAATAATGACCCTCTTGGGTTTACGCGGTTTTGTGTTCCTAATGGAAGCTTGCGATTAAATAAATGATCAACTACTACCAGTTTGGAGTACTTTTCGTATTTTGTCTGTGTGTAGCAGACATAATAATCGTTCGTTGATTTCACACTTTTTACGTTCAGAACCCAAATTGTATGGGCAATTTATTGAACGATTTGTCAGCTCTAAGGAGAATTATTCCAGATGATCGTCGATCATCGACAATATGGAAATATCAAACTGACGTATATATTCGTGATCTGAGCATTAAAACCTACAACGATATTTAGAGCTGAATTGGTCCCGGAATCTGAAATATTGTGTATGCGTCCCAAGAAGTGTGAAATAAATTAGTCGAAAATGTTAAGTGGGATACATATAAATCAAATGACTCAATATTATAAGTAATTTTTTACAGGTTAGGTGGTAGAGCAGGGCTCCCCCTAGGGGGGTATCTGAACGTCGCCTGGGACATTATGAGGTAATTAGTTATCAAACTGTATTGCTAATTTTCAACCGACGAAACCAAAAAGGAGGAGGTTCTCTATTCGACCCGTATATTTTATGTTTTTTCATCATATTTTTTTATGTATGATCACGCATAACTTTCTACTGAGGCGTCCGATTCCGATAATTCTTCTTTCAGTGGATAGGGTGTACTTCGACTTTGGTCCCATTTGAAGGATATTGATCACTCACCCTCTGAATTCTGGTCCGTTAACCGATTCTATCAGGCATAACTTTGTACTGGGTTCTTCGATTTGGATGATTCTTTTTTTAAGAGATAGGGTATACCTCATATTTGGATTTCGAAAGGAATTAGCCACCCTTACGGGTAGAAAAATAGGGGATAATTGATTTTTCACTAGTGAACATTAGCACACACATACGTAGTTGACAATGAGAGATCGCTACTGACATTATTCTTGTTCCGTCAAAATCAGTATATTTTATGAGAGGATGGAATGATATACAAAGTAATGAAATAAACTAACCAGAACAACGTAAATAATTTATATTACAACAAATAATAAAAGTAGATAATCGTATTATTTAACTGGTAATAGTTGAAGTAAGGTGGGTAAGTAAGTATTTTAGAAGTAATCAAAAAACAAGTAGGTAGTAATTGGTAGATTTTAGCCACTAAAAATTGAAAAATAAAAACTTTCTAACAAAAAATTAAACCGACGAAATACGGAACTGTAAAGTAAAAAATTAAAACTTTTTAACAAAAAATTAAACCGACGAAAAAATCAACTGAAAAGCAAAAAATAAAATAAACCTTCTTAGTTTAAATGATAATTGAGCTCCTGAACTAATGTAAGTAACTGATTTTGAGGCGGCGCCAAATAAACTAGCAATTGAATTAGGTGAAGCGTAAAATGATGGCAGCGAGATGCACGGCTGCGTTTTGATGACTTCTTTCATAGATAATGATCTTCGATAATTGTTTGTTTGCGCCGACTCAAAATCAGTTACTTCATTATTTAGGCTCAATTATCATAAGATAAGAAGGTTCATTACTATTCTTGCTTTCATTGATTTTCGTAGGTTTAATTTTTTGTTAAAAAGTTTTTATGTTGTCCAATAAAGACATTATTATTATTATTATTATTATTTATAATGAAGGGATTGTCGGTTGGGGACAAAAAAGGAAATTCCTAATTATCAGCCAACATTTCGTTTAAATTAGCGCTCAAACTTCATCAGGGCCTACAAGAGCGGAATATACAGTGTCACACATAAAGTTCGCAACATATGGAAGTTTTTTTTATTTATAGATATAATGAAAATTTTACTTCGCAGTTAGTTTGTGCTTGAAAAATGAGTAAAAGACAACCTCTTTCCTTTTGTAATGTGCTACTCTAAACCTGTCAAATTTGACGTTTTTTTCGAAAATCCAAAAAAATCAGTTTTTTTGGAAATTTAGAAAAATGCTCAGTTGCTCAGTTTCCACATTTGGACTCTCTACTGACACTTTTTTCTAATTTTTTTAATTTTTTGAATCCTTCGCTCTACCGATTCGAACGAAACATGATTCAAATATCATAATTTTGATGAATACGATACTTCAATGTAATATCTTGCCCAGAAAATACCCACATTGGCCTGTTACCAAAAAAAAATACACCTCCAGAAATTCGTCTTTGTTGTTGCAAAGTTCATCTAGTTTTTTCATTTCATTGTGAAACTGATTCGGATTTTCAATGTATGGATGTAAATGTATCAGTAATCGAATAAACAAATTTCTCTCCATACTTATTACACTCGTATTTCTTTTTTTAACAGATTTATATCCCGTTAGCTGCAGATGACTTCGAAATATTTTGCTGTAGTTTACACCCAACAGTTGGATGTCAACTGTTAGATGTAATTTTCGAGCAAATAATAATTTTTCGCAACGTTTCTTGAATCAATTTCATAAATCTTATATTCTTTATTTCCACCATTAGATGTGTAAAAAACATTAAACCAAAATAACTATAACCAAATTCACAACAAAACATCGTAACATTCATTGATTTATCCCAATAATCTTATAAAGAACCCGAATTCATCATTCAGTATGCCGTCCTTCCCATTCTATACAAATCATAGTCCTTTCATTCACAGACTTTGTGGCGTTTTTAATAAATCGGGGATTTATGTTAGCACAACACTCCCGAATGTTCTCGTCCCATCACTTTGCCCCTGAACATCTGACTGAAACACTGTTTCACTTCTACCGTTTGGTGATACCACAAATTTCGCCTAACACTTAGAGCAGATTATCCAAAACTTCAGACAACTGATTCATAATGAAATTTCTGTACATATCTGCGTTCAAATTTTGTCTAAAAAAGATGGTCCAATTATTCGGTTGTGTAATGAATCCCACCCCACATTTGTCTTGAAAGAATAGTGGTCACGGCATTCTATTACAAAGTTTGGATTATTGTTGGACCACCAGCGACAATTTCGGGAACTAACTGTTCCGTTCGACGTGAAAGTTGTCTCGTCTGTCCATTAAATCATGTAGGAAAATGTGATATCATTTGCTCTCTCACCTTGGAACCAAAATGAAAATCCTACCCGAATATCAAAATCTCTTTCTACACAGAGCCAGTTTCTTTGAATGTTTTCAATACCCTTCCCACGGTACTGAAGTAAATATTTCTTCCTTGATGCCGGTGATTGAAAATACAAGCAACATCTGATATGGCACAATCTCACCACATAAAAAAAGGTTTCCACTTTGTCTTGTGTGGATAACATTGTACATAAAACTTATTTGTGAATTATAAATGTACGAAAATCTGTACTCAGAACAACTCGATTTATTAAACGCAATAATTTGACATTAACCAAAACTAAAAATTTGTTTCAAAAGCCTACTGAGGGAAAAATTTATTTCGATTTTCTTCCCCAGATGTTGCATTAGTCTTGTATTGTTTAAAATCACGAAATTTTATGTCATGTTTAGTACAAATCGCTTGAACGAAAGTCTTTTGAATAGTTATGAAACTCTAGGTCATTGTTTAGTTTACAGAAAAGTATGATATTTCGGGTTTGTTTGTAACTGAAGTATTGGTCAGAAAAATAATCAAACTGGATAAAAATATATTCAAAAAGGAATTCGAGTGTAATAAGTAAGAAGAGAAATTCGTTTATTCGATTACTGACATGTTAACGTCCATACATTGAAAATCCGAATCAGTTTTACAATGAAATGAAAAAACTAGATGAACTTTGCGACAACAAAGACGAATTTGTGGAGATGCATTTTTTTTCTGGTAACAGGGCAATGTGGGTATTTTCTGGGCAAGATATGACATTGAAGTCTCGTTTTCATAGAAATTGGAATCTGAGCAACTTTTTTCTTTGGCATTTTTCGAAATTTCCAAAAAAAACAGATTTTCTGAGGATTTTCGAAAAAATGTCAAATTTGACAGGTTTAGAGTAGCAGTTTTTTACTCATTTTTCAAGCACAAACTAACTGCGAAGTCAAATTTTCATTATATCTAATAATAAAAAAAACTTCCATATGTTGCAAACTTTATGTGTGACACCGTATATAAAAACCAAAACAGAGAAAATTTTCATTATGTAACATATTTTTTGATACGAAATTATAAATTGTATACTGTATAGCTGAACAATGGTAAGAAACTCATGTTTCGTATTTGATAATTTCGTATCCAAAAGTATGTTACTCTCAAAAATTTTCTCTGTTTTGGTTTCTATATATATTCCGCTCTGTAGGCCCTGATGAAGTTTAAGCGCTAATTGAACGAAACGTTTGGTGATAATTAGGAAGTTTTCCTTTTCTGTCCTCAACCGACAATCCCTTCATTATATACACCCCATATAATTACAAAAATGATAACTGCGAACTTGGTCGTTTGAGACTTTCCATGTAGGTCATACTTTTGGACTTAATAAGGCACGATATTGTTGAGTTCCACTCAACCTCTCCCATTATAACACAGAAATATGGGAAATTAAATTTTTTCAGAAGTATCATTCATTGAATAGTGAAAACAACAAAACCTCATTTGCCATGTGTGAATCGTTAAGTTTTTTCCTATTGAATCACATGTCTCTGCAAGCATCAGATAACGGAAAAAAATTCAAGTTTGTTAAAAATTACATCGAAAATATAAATCAATAGAAATAAACTCTGCTCCAAAAAAATAGAGGTAAACATTAAAATAAAAGATTCACGAATAAATTGCTGCAATTAACGGCCGCTTTATTGTTCCTTGGGAAGAATTATTAACAGGCTCATCGAAAAAATGTTGAATGTCCCACATCAAAATATCGAAATTATTTCACGATCTGCCTGTTTCTCGCATAAGGCACAAGGCACTTGGACATTGACAACAAGACATATTGGGTGATGTTATTATCATTAATGTTATTAATATAATGATAATAATGAAAAAGGGGAAATTTTGTGGCATAAGGACAAATTAGTGAATTAAGGAAAAAAGCATCCTCAAGTGGGAGTCGAACCCACGACCTTAGGATTTCTAGTCATATGCTCTACCGTCTGAGCTATTCGAGGATATAGGAATCGACCACACTCGTGAACCCTTTCCTTCCATAATTTAATATTCAAGTGAGAAATGAATAATTTAATAATTTGTCCTCTATGCCACAAAATTCCCCCTTTTTCATTAAATATTTCGGACACAATATTTCCACTTTTACCTTAAATATTTGGCTTAATCTTATCAGTGGTTAGAGATAATCTGCTTGAATCTGCTACTGAAATTTTTGATTGACGATGAAGTTGAGTGACAGGCAATGTATCTCGACGGCCAGTGATGAGTACGTTTGATTTTCGATTCTTTTCTCACTTGAATATTAAATTAATGAAGGAAAGGGTTCACGAGTGTGTGTCGATTCCTATAACCTCGAATAGCTCAGACGGTAGAGCATATGACTAGAAATCATAAGGTCGTGGGTTCGACTTTTTTTCCTTAATTTAATAATTTGTCCTCTATGCCACAAAATTCCCCCTTTTTCTTTCAATATTCAGTCAGTTTTGAGAAAATTAAGTGAAAATACAAAAAAAAATAAGAACGAGTACAGGTTTATATATATATATATATATATATATATATATATATATATATATATATATAAATTTAGAAATAACGACTGAAAATTGGTATGAACAGTGGGGAATAACGGGGATCTTCAGTCAGCACAAGTGTTGAACTATGAAAAACTCTTCAATACGATGGACCGAAGCGTCAAAGATATAACACCATTTCGACAAATTTTTACATATTTTACGTTTTTTTTTTAAGTTAATGTTCATTTATCATCCACTCAGATTACTGACCCTGAAGAAGTTTCAAAATTGAAACGAAAGCTCGGTCTATCGTATCAAAGAGTTTTTCATAGTTCAACACTTGTGCTGACTGAAGATCCCCGTTATTCCCCACTGTATATTATATATATATATATATATATATATATATATATATATATATATATATATAAACAGTGGGGAATATATATATATATATATATATATATATATATATATATATACATATGCCAGCATTTTACAACATTCACAAAATTGAGACTAATTAAATTTGTGATTGAATTGATTTGGAGATTGTCAGTTAGGAAATCTTGGTAACTATAAAAGCATTCCTCTGAAAGACATTTTTCAATACAATCATGGAATATCTTATCACTTCTGATTCTTTTGACTTCATTTGGTGAGTTATTGAAGCAAAAAATGGCATTATAATGAAGGGATTTTTTATTTGACATTTGATGTTGTGAGATTCTCAAAAGATCACCATTTCTTGTATTTTGACTGCGTTCTGTAGCAGTCTTCTCATTTAATTTGGGGATTCGCCTGACAAACATAATACATTTGAGGATGAAGCTAGAAGAGGCTGTCAATATTTTTTATCTATAGAAACGGGCCGACAGCTATCTCGGAAGTCCATATTGAAGATTAGCCTTATGACGCGTTTCTGCGCTAAGAAAATTTCGGGAAAAATCCCTTGCCCTGCCCCAGGCCATAACATTTAGACTTAGATGAGAATAGACCATATCATAATATATGTTGGGTGAGCCAGGCTCATCCAAACTGGATTTCAGCTGCTTTATGGCACTGCTTTATGGCATAGTATGCTTTATTCAATTGGCACAAATATGATCCACTTGTTTTTCCCAATTTTAATTGTCGTCTAGGTAGGTACCTAAAAATGTATTTCTTCAGAAGCTTATATATCATAGTTTGGGCATAGACCATTTGGAATATTTCGTCTGAAGTGAAAATTAACACTGATCGATTTTGAAGTATTTAGAATGAGCTTATTTCTTTGGCACCAGGTACTGAACTGATCAATAATGCGTTCTGATTTGCTGATGAGTTGCTCAACGTTTTCACCCGATATAGTTATCGTAGTATCATCAGCAAACATTGTAACATAGCCTTCCATTATGTGTTGAGGAAAATCGTTGACATAGAGGAGAAACAGTAACGGTCCTAGAACAGAACCCTGTGGCACACCGAGTTTAACAGTTTTCGACTCAGATGGCAATCCATTGCAGATTGACCATATCTCTATTTATCATATAGGATTCTATCCAATTTATCATATTTCGTGGAAACCCGAAAACTGATAGTTTATTGATTAGAAAAATGAATGGGTGAATTTGCTAATGTTTCCAAGCATTGATTAAATGATGCCACTGTATTAAGGCCATCCCCATTGAGCCTTGAACTTTACCTTGATGTATCAATACAAGGAAGTGTGATGATTAATAGTACATAATATTAATAACCTCATGTTCGTTTGCTCAATGCATTTGTTTTCTTGTTATAAGGCAAATGTTCATTGTGGAAATGATTTCAACATAATTGATCATGGAATTACGTTGTTGTAATGGACATGGTAACCTTATGGTAATGATTTCGTTGATTATTTAATCACGAAAATGGACTGAGTTCCATTATGTTTGGTCATTGCCTCAAGGAAGAATACGTTGTGACAATGATTTTGCAATCAATCAATAGTGGTTATTAGTATCGGGTCCAATATTTCTTTCTGTGAACATACACATAAAAATCGTGTTAGTTTCTCGAATTTCTCCTAAGGAAGTGTTTCCGAAACGGACATCATTTTTTAATCGACGAAACCAAAAAGGAGGAGGTTCTCTAGTAGACGCGTATATTTTTTTTTTTTTTTTTTAAGTATGATCACGCATAACTTTCTACTGAGACGTCCGATTCCGATCATTCTTTCCCCAGTGGGTAGGGTGTACTTCAAAGTTGGTCCCATTTGAATTTAAAAGATGAAATCCACCCCTAAGGTTAGCAAAATGAAGGATATTGATCACTCACCCTCTGAATTCTGGTCCGTTAACCGATTCTATCAGCTATAACTTTGTACTGGTATCTTCGATTTGGATGATTCTTCTTTTATCAGATCAGGTATAACTCATAATTGATCATATTCGGATTTCAAACGGAATTATCCACCCTTACGGGTAGAAAAATAGGGGATAATTGATTTTTCACTTGTGAACATTGGCACACATTGACAATGACAGATCGCTAATGTCATTATCACAATAAATATATTCTATGAGAGGATGGAATGATATACAAAGTGATGAAATAAACTAACCAGAACAACAAAAATAATTTATATTACAACAAATAGTAAAAGTAGATAATCATATTATTTAACTGGTAATAGTTGAAGTAAGGTGGGTAAGTAAGTATTTTGGAAGTAATCGAAAAACAAGCGGTTAGTAATTAGTAGATTTCAGCCACAAAAAATTGAAAAATAAAAACTTTTTAACAAAAAATTAATCCGACGAAATACGGAACTGAAAAGTAAAAAATAAAATAAACCTTCTTAGTCTCAATAACTAAGCTCCTAAACTAATGTATGTAACTAATTTTGAGTCGGCGCCAAACAAACAATCAACGAAGATCATTGAATTACTTCAAAAAAATAATCGGAATGTCACCGCCCAACTCGATGCCATCATTTTACGCCTTACCTAATTCATTTGCTTGTTTGTTTGGCACCGACTCAAAATTAGTTACTTACATTAGTTCAGGAGCTTAGTTATTAAGACTAAGAAGGTTTATTTTATTTTTTACTTATCAGTTACGTATTTCGTCGGTTTAATTTTTTTTTTAAGTTTTTTTAATTTGACAGTGACTTGGACATTATTTGACAGTGACTGAATTGTTTCAATAAGTTTGGTATAAACAATGGTAAATACCTGTTTTATAGCAAGTAGCGTGTATATTCGCGATATTTGGGATTTGATTGGTTAGATAAATGCATCTGATTGGCTGAATTGGTTTCGAGGTATATAGTCGAAAATATGACCGCTGCCTCTTACAGAAATATTAAATCCAAACTTGGTCGAAATATCGACCAAAGATAACAAAGGGAGAAAAAAAAACTGCTACAGATACAGCAGTGGTTTAAACTCACAATTCGAACGAAACAAATGAACAAAGGACGCAATTTCAATTTCTTCAAAACGTATTCAAATAAATTTTCATTCAAAAATCAGGTATAAGACGAGTCTACAATTGTGGACTTCATCAAAGTAGACTGCATGTTCCTCCATCATTAAACAAAATTAAAAATGATTCACGTCGTACAACTTTCATGCATATACTCGTCGATTTTAAAACAAAATATAAGTTCGAAACATGCCGCAGAGGCATCATTAAGATAATTTAGTCTCAACATGGCCGTCTTTCTGTTAAACGACCCATTTTATTGTAGTAATTGAGATGGCACGAAACGTCTCATTACGGTTTAATGCCCCGGATTATGTAGCGCTATTTCCAGGAAAAAGGTAAATCATACCCTCGCCACGTGAATACTCTCCAACAATTCCAGAGATTGGGAATATATTATATGATGTTTGCGGGAATCTGATATGAGTACCTCGCAAATTGGATACGTCGTTAGAGGAAAAAATGAATATTATCTCACAGGAGGAATGATGAAGTAATCCTCATGTATGAGAATGTGGAACCAGTTGAATTACAGCTGATAAATGAGCGAAATTTAAATTCAGAAATTGAAAACAAAAGGCGGTCCATTTGCATTAGCAGCCCATTAATGAATGGCTGAATTGGGGGTATTTCCCACATATCTCTATATCAATACGAATACCAAGTGGGACCTGAACAAACTGCAAGCGAAAGAAGTTTATTTTATGAATGTCGAAATGGAAAATGTATATTGACAATTAGATGGTCTAAAAATGCAACTAATACTAGTGTTTGAACTAGATGTCAAAATCTTGTGGCACATTCACCTGGTACAAATTTGCCTACTCATTCTTTGCAATTTTATAATTTCCATAGGAAAGGCTGATAAACTGTAAGGAGCGCAACTCCAGGTTTCTCTGTAACATACTTGGATTTAACGGGAATTAGGACCAGGGAGTGAAACTAGTTTTTTATCGCTGACATTGCGGAAATAATTTATTCTTTTTTCAAAGCTGAAATGACAATATTCACGTATAGATTGAAACAAAGAACATATCCATGACCCACCTTTAAAACTAAGTTTTTCCTGCTCATGGATTCAACTAAAAAACTGTTGAGTAGTCGATACAAACTGTGGCCGATAAAAACACATTGGCACAAATTACACATTAAAAACTATAAAAACTAAAATTGTATATAAATGAATACAGACACGTTGAAATGAAACAACACACAACCGTGTATGGTCAATATGCAACTGGTCCTCCCACCTGAAATATTCTAGCGCTACATAGAGAAAGAAACGAAAAAAACCAAATAAAACAAATCTTTTGTGTATCATTATTCAGAAATCTGTTTTTCTTTTGAACCTTTCTAGAATATGGGTGTATATTTTTGTCAGGTTTTGTGTATCACTTTTTTGGTTTACGCAATTATCATGGAGATTGATTTGAATCATTTCTCTCAACAATCTCTTTGAATAAGTCATCTCTTTTTCCAAAATTTTTACTGAATCAAAATCAAAATAGCACGACGAATCAAAATGATGTGCAGCAAGTTCTGTTTTTCATTTTTTATATCTATTCTTCTCATAGCAGTCATAGTTGTGTTGATATATTCTGGTTTTTAGTTTGCCCTATATAACATTCCCCACATTCACAGGGAGTACCACTCAGTGCTTCTCAAAAGTCCCCTCCCCCCCCTTATTTTTGGAAGGATTATACATAAAGAAGTGAAATTCGGAAACTGAATATTAAAGGTTGTACTAGTGATGATAGATGACGAAATCGTCAAAGATGACGTCACAAGGCCATTGTGACCAATAATTTTAACTGGAACCCTACGGCAAGCGACACCTCTTTTAAAAGGTGTCGAAAAAACCTATTCAATGATATCAATTTTGTTTGTGTTTATGGCAGTTTTGATGGCTCATTAGTAAACATTAAAATTTAAATTCCATTAAATATTAATTACAGATTTAAGAATCAGTATCTACTTGAAGAAATTGCTCGAAGTGACCTCCATTTACTTCCTGACAGTGAAATATCCTATTTTTAAACTCTTCTCGTACTTTTGCAAATGTGTCTGCAGAAACAGCCTCACATTCTGCAACAATACCTTGTTTTAAAACGTCAATATTGTCAGGTTCAGTGGCGTAAACCTTCGATTCAAGGTACCCTCACAGAAAAAAATCCAAAGGTGTGAGGTCCGGTGATCGAGCTGGCCATTCCGTTGAACCTCGTCGTCCAATCCATCTACCACGATACTCCTCATCCAAATACCGTCTTACTGCACCGTGATAGTCCTATTGGAATGTTATTTCCAAATTGCCGAATTCATCTGGATTATCTTCCAAAATTTCAAGGATTAACGGTTCTATTGCGTTTTGCAACAGCTCCAGATAAACCTCACCAGTTAAATTAGTATTTAAAAAAAGAGGCCCAACGTTGTGGTTTCTCAGGATACCTGCCCGAACATTCACCTTCTGGGGAAATTGGGTATGTGTTTCACGAAACAGGTGAGGATTTGCGTCACTCCAATACCACACATTCTGTGTATTTACATTTCCATTCAGATAGAAAGTACTTCCGTCACTATAATAAATTGTCTTGACATAGTCAGGCTGTTGGTTAACTTTAGTTTCCATATTTTCTCAAAATTCTAGTCTTCGGTCTGGGTCGTCGTCTGAGAGTTGATGAACCATTTTTAATTTGTTTGGATGATATTTGTTTTTTTTTCAACGCCCAGTGTACTGTACTTCGACTGACTTCACAGGTAGATGCAACGTGAGTTGTTGAAGAAGTAGGATTAACTATTACTTCTGCCAGTATATCAATTTTTTTCTCATCAGAAATTTGTGGTCTGCCAGATCGTTTCGCATCATTAATACTACCCGTTGTTTCAAACTTACGAAGAAGCTCCCTTGAATAAGTCCCCGAAACGGGGCGATCGGGAAACCTCTCATTAAAAATGCGTTCTGTTGCATGAATATTTTGTCCAGTTTCACCAAGAATTAGGATCGCTGCTACTTTATCACCTAAAGCATGTACCATTTTGCTCCTTGGAGCACTTAAACGTACGGCTCACAACAGTTTAACAAATTATTAAAATGTACAAAAATATTGAAAGTACCAAAAGCTGCTAAAACAGTTAAACGTTCGATCAACAATACACAAATTATTAAATGTACAAAAACTTCGACAATTACAAAAACGTCGAATTAGGAAGACCAACAAAAACGTCAGCTTATTTGACAACTATCCAGAGGCGGAGCTTGAATTTGGAATTTTAGTATTAAGATTTAATTCAGCTTTGCGTTTTTCAAAAGTGATTTGCCAAAACTGCCATAAACACAAACAAAATTAGAATCATTGAATAGGTTTTTTCGATACCTTTTAAAAGAGGTGTCGCTTGCCGTAGGATTCTATTTAAATTTATTGGTCACAATAGCCTTGTGACGTCATCTTTGACGATTTCGTCATCTATCATCACTAGTAGGGAAGTTTACAACCTTTAATATTCAGTTTCCAAATTTCACTTGTTTATGTATAATCGTTCCAAAAATAAGAGGGGGGGGGAGAGGACTTTTGAGAAGCACTGTATATCACACATGAATCTGACTCAGCTGGTATCTTATCTTTCAACTGTGTGAATAATTTACCTGTAGTTTTCAAATTGTGGAAAGCAAACTTTTGAGAATCAGTTGATAAATATTATTTAATTTTATTTGAGAGTCCATCTAGATATGGAAATAGTAACACATTTCTTTCGGGAACATATCCTGCCTATCTGTTCTTTGACGTTTATTAATGATACTATCAATTAATTTCGTGGGGTAGTTGTTGGTTTTCAACAAGTTCTTCGCCTCAACTAAATTTTCCGAACGGAAACAATTATCGCTAAGAGTAAGTACTCTTGAAATTAGGTTAGAGGCTGTATGAACCTTTTGGGTGAAATAGTGTTCATATAAGTAATTCAAAATTCTCTCCGAATTGGTAGGTATCATGAACCAATTGCTTAGTAATTTCCCATTGTTATATCCTATGATCTGGAGATCCAGAAACGGCAGTTTGTTTTGTTTTTCTATTTCTATTTGGGTTGAAACTATTGAAAATATTCAATACTTCATCAGATTTGCCAGCTGGAATATCAAGAATGCAATCATCAACATAATATTCAATGATAGTTATATCAAAAGGTAATTAACAACTATATTCACCAACACAGGACTGGCTGGATTTCCCAGTCTTGTTTGAAAAATGTTCCATCAAATATAAAATAACTTGAGTCAAAATAAGTCGATCAATTTGAGAAAAATATACATTGGAATATCTATATAAGCAGACATTATTTCCCATTCTGATATCAAAATCTCTCTAATAAAATTCTTGGGAATATTTGTATAGAGAGAGACAATATCCAAAGAGATTAGAATATTATTATGCGGTAAAACAATATACTTGGAAAATTCTTTGAACTCCATGGAATTTTTAATACTATGGTGGAAAGTTGTTAAATAATTAAGAATTTTGTGAATGTTATATGCTAAATTATATGTTGGTGAAACTTACGACAGGTCCAAGGTGCGTCTCCTGTTTGTGAGTTTTTCACAATCCATATAAGCCAGGAGGTTCAGCATTGTGTTTCTTCAACTTCTTCGCCTCTTCCATTCAGTTAAGGCGAAGAACTTGTTGTAAATCAACAACTACCTCACGAAATTAATCAACAGTATCATCAATAAACGTCAAAGAACAGATAGGCAGCATATGTTTCCGAAAGAAATGTGTTACTATTTTGAATTTCCATATCTAGATGGATCCTATATAAAATTTAAAAATGTTTATCAACTGATTCTCACAAGTTTGCTTTTTACAATTTGAAAACTACAGGAAAATCATTCAAGCAGTTGAAAGATGAGATACCAGCTAAATCAGATTCATGGGTTATATATAGTTTTCCCTGTGAATGTTGGAAATGTTATATAGGGCAAACTTAACAATACCTGAAAACCAGAATATATCAACACAAATATGAGTGCTATGGAAAGAATAGAAAAAAAAATGAAAAAACATCACTTCCTGCACATTATTTCAAATCGTCGTGCAATTATGATTTCGATTCAGAAAAAAAAATGGAAAAAGAGATTACTTATTCAAAGATATTTTTGGAGAAATGATTCAAGACAATCTCCATGATAATTGCGTGAACAAAAAAAGTGATACACAAAACCTGACAAAAATATACACCCATATTCTAGAAAGGTTCAGAATGAAAGCAGATTTCTGAATAATGATACACAATTAAAAGATTCATTTTGTTTTGTTTTTTTGGTTTCTTTATCTATGTAGCGCTGGTTCATTTCAGGAGGGATGATCAGTTGCATATTGACAATACACGGTTGTGTGGTGTTTCATTTTAACGTGTCTGTATTTGTTTATATACAATTTTAAAGTTTTTAATGTGTAATTTGTGTCAGAGTTTGTATCGACTACTCAACAGTTTTTTAGTAGAATCCATGAGCAGGAAAAACTTAGTTTTGAAGGTGGGTCATAGATATGTTCTTTGTTTCAATCTATTCGTGAATATTGTAATTTCAGCTTTGAAAAAGGAATAAATTAATTCCGAAACGTCAGCGATAAAAAATTAGTTTTAATCCCTGGTCCTAACTCCTGTTAAATCCAACTATATTCAATTCTTGGGACGATGAATCATTTCTCCGTAACGTTAGATGCAATAAAGGAAAAACACAAATTATAGGTTGAGTTTTTTCAAATAGTCGATCCTTAATGTGCGTATGTCATTCTTTTCTATGAGTATTTTCCTCTTGTCTTGTATCATTTTCCACTGGAATCCAGTTTTCTTCAGTACCACTCAACGTAGTTTTTTTGCGTGTCAACCGTAATTTTGGCAGCCTTTGTGTTATGAACTTTGCATACGATATTTCTTATGTCATTGAACTCATAATCTTGTTACCTAGATTATGCAAATTTTATTTCTCCTTTGTTTTGGTGAATTGAATACCAGGTTTCCATCATTTTCCGCAGCCGTAACTTTTAATTCTTTCATAATACGTTATCGACACTACAGAACAATCGTGAACAAGTGTTTTATTTCTTGTTCCGATTCATTCCGGAATAGTGTTGTACGATAATGGGAATCATTGTACACTATTTTGCGTCCACTACCTGATGTAAACATTGTTATCACAAATAAACTACATGCTGTCGAATATCACCGATACTAATCTTAATAGCAACTGATCAAATCTAAAACAAAACTGACGATGCCTTTGCTAATGACAAATCATTCTGTAGAAACCTAGGCAAACAAATTATGAGTCAAATATATGGATCACTATAATCATACATATTTGAATACTTGCTTCTTGATATTTGAAGGGCTAAATTCATTTCGTACGAAACATGTACCTTTGTACAACGTGATTTTATGCAGATTATCGTCTCTCTCGCTAGCCTGAGACAGCCCACGTAGCCTATTGGCGCATAAAAGTATTTCGCCATTGTTGGTATAGACCATCAGTCCATGGCACCGAAAGTCAAGCTTTTAGCACAGTTCATAGCTGAAGAATTAGTTCGCTCACTTGGCGTCGGCACTTTGATCTTTATGTTCCCGTTTGTACACTACGCAACTCTGTTTTTTATCCCTCGCGCATACCGCGTGTTACTGTGTTACTAATACTGACATTTTTCGGATACTTCGAAGAGCGATAATCGCGTACAGTCTTCTGCACATCCTGAATTCTTTCCCTGGAGTGGATGTTACCTTGGAACATGCATTTGGGCCAAGTGAGCTAACTGCTTCTTCAGCTATAAACTGTGCTTTTAGCATGTTTTGAATATCCTAACAAAATTGTGGATTGATTTATATTTAATTACGAAGAAGCAACCATCCACGTACATCTGTTTCATGGTTTCCCAATCTAGGACGAAATTAATTTCAAATCACTCGAAATTAGTACCTTCAACAAAGGAAAAATGTACCTTATATTTCCTTTGCCGGAAGGTTGTAATTCTCGGTGTTAGAAATCAATTTCGAAAAAAAAAGCCGTCCTGATAATTGGAAAACATGAAAGCTTAGACGGATGGTGGCTTGGAAAATATTATTCAATTTTGATTGTTCCATAGTGTCATAGTTCACAGACAGTCATATTGTTGGAGAATCTTATTTACATTACTCATAGGATCCCTCCACCTCATCTCATTTATATTCTTATGATGATTTCTGTTAGTCAACATTGTCGATTCATTTTGTGATACATAGTTTTTTTCCAGCCGTTCATGTTGACCAATCTGAAAACTCCATTTGTATTTCATTGAGAGAGAGAGGGGAAGATGCAACGACCAATCGTGGTGTATTATTTCATATGTGCTCCTCCTTCCATACTGAATAATATACAAATTTATGTACAATGATTCATGGATTCGAAAGCGCATCGTCGAGAATATGATAAAATGATGGATAACGAGTATCAATTATCCTGTAGATTATAATCAATAAATAGGAGATTCATTACATAATTATTATACAGTGAGTCTATGGAGTCTATATACTTTTATCATATCGTACACTCTTTCAAGAATCGCTATATTAATACACAATAATGGGGATCAATAAATAAATAATAGGTTTTCTTATTATTATACAGTGAGTCTACGGAGTCTATATACTTATCATATCGTACACTCTTTCAGAATCGCTATATTAATACACAATAATTGTTTTTCTTCATCAAAAACATGTTGATTGGATAATATTTTCCTAGATAATTCAATCAGAAATGGCTTTGATAATGATACTCCAACATAAACTTCAACAAATTGAGAGTATTTATTTTCAGTTGTTCGCAAAAATTATTTCAGAACTTAACTCTTATCTAAGTGGAGTATTATGAATTTGAGGTTGGGTTTGTTTGTCAGTTGAAATGTCAGAACAATCATATGCAAGAAAGTATGGTAACATATCAGTGAATCCGCGACATTGATTCGATCAAATAATATATGAAAAAATGGAGTTATCGGTCTCATTCTGACTCACCCGTATATGTTTCCAATTCTCCCAACATTAAAAATGTTCGGGAGTGACACATATTCCGATATGTTGTAAGAAATTAGCATTATGCGATTATTGCACATAGGAAATTATGTCTATACTAAGGACATATCTTCAGTTTATCTCAGAAACTTCCACGTCAAGGCACATGGAATGTTATGACTTTTAGGTTAAGTAGCCGAAGTGATGTCAAACGATCATTTGTCCCAAGAAAATATGAAGGAACATATGACCACATACTATCGTAACTGCGCCACTGGTTTACGAAAATGAAAAATTATAACTTCAAATTAGCACGTTGATTAACCTTGATTAGTATACCTAGTTTCAAATTCTTTCCTTCAGAAATTTTGGAGAAAACAAATTTAATCTTATTTTTTTTTATACTTTCGACACCCTGTACTTCAGAGGGGATGCATTTTAGGACAGACCTTGATAATAACTTTTCACCTCGAAATGAGGTGAAAAATCTGTAGTCGGAGTTTGTCGGTCTTATTCTGACTCACTCTATATATATCTGGAGATCGTGGTTCTTGAATCCTGATATATGTATATTTGGAGGGGATTTCTTGGGATATTGGATTCTGTCGTGGATATTTCTTATGTCTCAGTTCATAAATGGCAACGTTTCGTTCCTGGCCGGGGACTTCTTCAGGCTATTTTTTGTATTTTTATTAACATTTTCTTGGCAGTAGTGAATGCGTACATTATTATGGGAGTTTTCTTTATATTTCTGTTTATCATTTCCGTGGACATTTTGTTCATATACAAATATTCTCTGTTATGATATGTGGATAATATGTGGATATGTGGATAAGTGGCCCACACCGCTGCAGACGTTTTTTACGTTACAGGATGTCATGTCATTTTTCGAGATTTTCATAAATATGCACAATAATTAACGAATTTATTTCATTTGAATTTTCCACACTGTTTATTTGACACTGAGCAAAAATACTTCATCCGTTTCTTCAGCTTCATTCAACCAGTCCTTACGCCTGTCGAGTACTGGGAAGTTTCATTATGGATTATCATAAGACTCTCGTTCCTTTGACGATGCCATTTTCCAATTATATTGGGATTTATTGTGTTGTTGATCACAATGTTAATTACTGAATGACATTCCAGAAAGCCTACCCTAACAAGGGTCCCTAGGGTATTGGGAAGTTGCAAAGGGATATTGGGATGTAGTTATTAATGTTTATCGAACAGCTACGTTTTGGTGGTTATTATGACGCGTAATTAAATTATCCGTGGAACATCAAAGGAAAAAGACGAATACACATTTGCGCGATAAATAATTAAAAGAAAGTGAGTGAACTCCAGCATGACTTACCCTTTTTATGAGTGAAGCGTATATTGAGAAACTATAGGAAATCGATCCTTGAGCAGGCGGATGTTTCAAGTTTGTGTTACCGGCAATATATATCATTAGGTATCCCATAGGCATTCTTTGGATTATCTAAAACATTCAGGCATTCTATTAAAATATTTTCCAGTTCATCATTTACGCAGGCATTTTGTATAATGCCAAAAGCACAACTGGCAATGTTGCAGATCGAAATATGACACTACGACCTGCAAACTTACAATCCACAAGAACGGGCCAGGTATTCGTTAAATGTTTTTGGTACGGCCAGTCACGCATGGAGGCGCTGCCCGCAATCGACGGACGTGATGACATGATAATTTCCCATTTGTCAGAAAATAGAAGTTTATTGTTTACACATGTTTTTTTATTATGACAAACCACGCAATAATTTACCAGAATAATTCTTCTATTGTTATTGTCATTAATTAATGATAGAAATTATACTATATGGACATGAATTAGGAACCTAACGTCGAAAATGTTTTGTTATTCGAGTTGACGCTGAAATTCCTGGAAATATTTTTTTACAAGGTAAAATATAAGCTGCTTTTCACAAACTGATACATATTTCCATCCATCAGTTTCAGAAATGTTTTCACAAATTGATACTTATTTCCATCCATCAGTTTCCATTTCCTATCACTATTTGAGGAAGTACGAAGATTATCATCAAACTGGAGTATTTGTTTTACTTACTCGTTCTCCTTTGTGCTAATAAATGAACAAAATTATTGAACGTTTGATGTAAATGTAATTTGTTTTTATTTTGGTTGATTTGATGATAAGACTGAGAATATTTTTAATTTTGTTGTTTTTCAGAGTTTTATTATTGTTTTGTTTGTAGTTGTACCTTTCCTAGATACATAAAATATGTTTTTATAGTGTTCAACTTATTATTCTTGTTTTATAAGGAACTTTGATTTTGTTCTTGATATCATGAAACAAAGATTTATTTTGAAACTTTATTTCAACCACGAACGAACTAAGAGATTCTACGAATCGATTACGGTCTATATTTTATTAGTGATCGATTTGCCATTCCTGTATTTCATATGATACAACCATTCATATGAAATACAGGAATGGCAAATCGATCACTTATAAAATATATACCATGTCAACCATATAAAAGTAACACATTTAAAAAACCCGTCTTATCTCAATCGGTAACTGAAGATAAATCTGTTTTACCAACTGTACTAACTTAGTTCGGCCAGTTGCTATATATGTCGCCACTGTCTTAACGTGTTGCCAACTTTTACTGCAGGTTTGACATCTCTCTTTATTTTTAGTTTCTCTATGTGTGATACTATGTATCTCAAAATGTCACTACTCCACCAATGTCAAACTGAACGCCATTACTAAAATAGGGTTTAATACACTTTGTATTGACCAACATTTTCCACAAATATAAATTCCTACATAACAGAGGGTTAAGTTTGTTTGTATAATTTTGTTTTCTGATATCTAACATCTTCAAATAACATTCATTTCTGAGTGGGACTGATCCAATGCTATGCCTCATACCGACTGTACTAGCGTAGATTAACTATTTCAGGCACAGTGGTGCGAAATAAGTACCACCTTTTTTACAACATTGATAAAATGATGGTATGCAGTGTACCACTTCTTATTGCGGTAGATTTAACGAACCATTAGTAGAGACTTCTACCTTACTATGCAATCTACTACCCGCAACCTGTTGAAAAATCATAAACCGTTGTAAATTGTCGTCTTATTCATTGTGTCTCAAGTTTTTGACACCATATCTGAATTAGAAGAAAAAAAAATCTCGTGCATCTAGAGGCATTTATTACAGATTTTAGCCATGCCTCAATGGATTAATCAAGTTTTTCAGACCACTGGTTATCTTCTTGTAGTGGGTTATTCACTATATATAGTACCCACCACCTGAATTTTGATAAAATGCTATCAAAAATACAGTAGCGTGCGATTTCCGGGTATATTTTTTTTAAATGGGATAGCCAGTGAATTTTTGTAGTGATCTTTTTTCCTGATTTCAAAAATATACCATAAATTTTCCCTATCTTAAACCGTTTTTGAGTTATTAAACGTCGCATAACTTAGACTATACTCTGTTTCCTAATGCGAGAGAGTAATAAATCATTATTGAACTGTAAAACCGAGTCGTCTCCAAAGGCGTATGAGGTTAAATCTAAAGTTGGTGTCATTGGATAGCTTATGAAAAACTAAGATATGCAAGTAGATATAGGAGATCATGAATGAAACATATCTAAAATTTTCCGGAGAACCCAAAAATGCAATAATATACTGGGTGTTTGAAGATTTGTAGCTAGACACCGTAGACAATCCCCCCGACCTCATGAGAAAGAGAAAAAAGGAGCTTCTGGAACTGAAATTATCACAGCACAGAAAAATATAGAAAAAAGAAAAAAGGCAGAGGAAGATAAAAGGAAGTTAAAGATCTAGCAAAAATGGAAAAGTTTGAAACAAGAAAAAATAAGCCCAAAAATATTATTCTATGAAGTTCTTCTTATGAATAGGACGAAGCCAATTTCTGAGTCAGGAGAGGAAGATTTTGCAACATATTCACGATGGTTAGATGGAGAAGAGGAAGCCCGGAAACAAGACGAATTGTTACTCACTGACTCGAAACAATCTGATGTTGGAAATTGGCTTCTGGTCTCATTCAAACGAAAGATAAATATAATTTTTTATGTTGGTCAAATAATAGCATTTGATGAAGAATCACAACCTTTGATTATGTTTCTGAAAAAATCCGACCAGAATTCGAAACAATTGACCTCAACATTGGCCCGAACAAATTGACCATCACTCAGAGTCTGCGTCAGACATCAAGTTAGTTTTACCAGAACCAAATTTAGGACGAAGAGGAGAATTAATATTTCCAGTATCCTTCGGTACATATAATGTAAAATGAAAGAATAAAACTACATTGTACAGTTTGTTATGTTCACATATTTCAATAAACGTGTCTATGACAAACATGCGAATTGTATTCATTCCACAAAAAAGCTTATAACGTCCTTATGAATTGAGCTATTATAGGCCAAATTTTTTTCTGGTGAAACTGCAATATTCATACTTTATTACACTTGCCCCAAATAATCTAGTATATAATGCATATGGAAATTACAAACATGATTACTTTCGCCCTGAATGTTCGGGTAAATATAATCAGCGAACATAACTTATTATATTTGTAAAAATACACTATGCCTAGTAGAACAAAATAAATTACTTCAGTTCCTCAACAATTAGATATGTAGTATTACTGTAAAAAATCAGGAACGTATCTCTTCTGGGTACCTTGATATTATAATTTAAAGTGTAACTATCGTTTTTCTGATTACACTTCACCCTAGTCCAACTAAGTTATTCGACGATTAATAACTCAAAAACAGTTTAAGATAAGAATAATATATGGTATAGTTTTGAAATCAGAAAAAAAATATCAGTCCAAAAATTCAATAATTTACAGGGTATCCCAAAAATATTTTGTTTTACCCCCTGAAATCTGCACGCTACTTTATTTTTGATAGCTCATTATCATAACCACAAAACTTTTCATTCAATTTTTTTTTCTATAGGTAGATGATAAGGGGTGGGTAATTTATAGTGGATAACCCGGTACGATAGGACTCCCAGTAAAAAATAAAATTAGTTTTCAATACACTTACAAAGACTTCAAACAATTCGACTCCGAAGCATTCCATCTCGATCTCAATACTGATTTCAATTCCATTTATGAATGATATAAATGAAAACATTGGGGGATTCAATTCCCCACTATTGAATCTTTTTGATAAACATGCACCCATGAGAACTGTGCGAATAACTAAAAAAAAGGACCCGTGGTTGACAGAAAATCTAAAATGGTGATGAAATTACGGGAAAAGGAATGAAGTAAAGTAAAGACTTTCGTAATGAGTTTCCTGCTCACTCTCGCATATCATATATTTTTATTTTCAATCATTAAACCGATATGTCTGGATTATATTTTGGTGATTAAAACTGTGAATGTATTCTCCCCCAACCATCCTTAGCACCCCGCAAAGGTCAGGTCAGGTAACGCTGCTGCTAACTGATTATTTCCCTTCCATATTGTTTTTTATTATCCATACCACACAGGACTACCTCACCTACGCCCGCAATGTTATTTCAGTAATTTACATGATTATGTGATTTCTGTCCATCCATATCTAGATCATTCCTACTATATATGCAACCCCATATCCCACCACTATGAAATTATTCATTATTTCCATTTTTATGGCTTTAAAATTAACATAATACTCAAGTGTTAATGGTCCCCAGCGTTCTATTTGCCATAAAATTACCTAAGCTATTGTTATGGGTCCAGGTCGGTCGTAAATTTTGTTTAGCTCCAAAAGATTAGTCACAAATACCTTTTTCATGTACATATGTGGGTTCAGTTTGAACACGGCCTCCTCCATTAAAAGCTGCGAAAAAAAACCTGGCAATCATAAAAATCATTATCTTTCGATAGGACTATATGAAATAACCACATAGATCACATTGTCAATCAGTCTGTTGCGATTTGACTTTTTTTTTTGTTACCCAGTACAGTAATATTCATTAGAAGACAATGAAAGATAGATACAAAAACTTTTTTTCCCCGAAAGAGTTGTGAAAATATTGTATTTCGAATTATAGAATCATGAGAACAAGGGAAGGTGGATTGGGAAGGAGGTAAGCTAATTGGTATTTAAAAACTGGAAGTTATACTGGATGTTCGGCAGATTTGGAACTCAACAGAGTAAAGGTGTGCCTGGCTGAGTCTGTCAAGTTTGTCTGACAGTAGTTGGTCGATGTGGGATGAGGGATGCGTAGTTGAAAAAATATCAGCTTTACAAAAGTCCTTGTGGCTGTTCACGTAACGGTTCATCAATCCAAAAGTTAGATCTGAACAGATATTGATCTCAGCTAAACTTTACTACAACAGTACCATCAGTAATACAAATAATACAAGTGAATCCACCTGGGATCTAGTCAATTGATTCACAAAGAAAAAATGTAATGACTCCAAAATCTTCGATACAATATCTTGATAGATGACTAACAACAAATTGCCGAGGAGTTTGAATACTTTTTTTCTATATCTATACCAACATATCCTGACAGTAGAAATATGGTTAGTAGGTATTGAATTCTTGAGATTTATTAATCTAAATTTCGTGAACTAATTTGTTTTCGACCCATGTGTTGCAGTTTCATTCAACTTTTCGTTTTACAATGGAATCATTTCTGACTTCTTCAAAAACTCAATTGTTATACCAATTCTGATAACGGAAAAAAATTCCAAAAAAAAAATTAATTCCTTAAAAAAAAAAAAAACAAAATAATTAGGTTGTATAACCTATTCATTTAGGAGCTATCTCAGCTGCCTGCTGATACAGTGAGCATCATAAGTGTTATCCCCCTATGTAACTCGTTACTGGAAAATCGCCGAGACACGTCGACTTTTGATTTCTACAATGTACATTTTTGTATGAATATTTTACCCCTAATTTCATCCCTTACTGGAGGGAAAAATTTAAATAGCATGGGGTGGTGAGTAATAGCTCATCTGAAAGGATGTGTTATCTTCCATTCAATGTGCAAAAAAAAAAAATTTGCTTCATTACGTGTTGAGGTATTGATGTTTAAAAATAACAAAACACCACAAACAGGAAGGCAACTAAACTAACACTCACCTTATATGTTATTACAATAAATGTTCCCCGTTGGCCTCCTGGCAAAAATAAAGTCAATTTTTAGTTTCAGCACTGAGGCTCTGCAAAGTTTCTCAAGTAATTGTTGCACACACTCTGTAATCCGCGCTCACAACTCCTGAATATAGTGACACTGAGTCTCGTATACTTTAGATTTCAGGTAAACCCATAGAAAAAAATCTAAAGGGGTTCAATCTGTTGATCTTGGAGGCCATTCCACAGATCCTCGGCGCCCGATTCATCGTCCTGCATAAACAGTATTCAAATAATTCCTCACAGCAACTGCAAAATGAGGAGGAGCTCCATCTTGTTGCAAAATAATTTCCATGTCAAATTCGTCGTCATTATTTTCGACAGTTGCCACTATCAGTGGATCTATCACTGTTTCCAGCATTTCGAAATGGAGGGCACCAGTCAGATTTTCCTCAATACATAACGGACCAATAATGTGGTCACCCAGTATTCCTGCCCAGACATTAACCTTTTATGAAAACTGAGTATGAGTTTCGCGAAAAAGTCGAGGATTTTCATCGGACCAGTACCTCACATTTTGTCTATGCGCGTGACGATTAAAAAAAAAGGAGCCTCATCACTGAAACAAATGTGTTTCGAATAGCTGGGATTTTGCAAAATATTAGGTATTAG
The DNA here is from genome assembly GCA_018342105.1 of Gonioctena quinquepunctata. Lineage (NCBI taxonomy): Eukaryota > Metazoa > Arthropoda > Insecta > Coleoptera > Chrysomelidae > Gonioctena > Gonioctena quinquepunctata. The sequence continues at coordinate 1,219,159 of JAFIRS010000061.1, read as the reverse complement.
ATACCATTTCACAATATTGTAGACGGCGGTCAGTTCATGAACCATTTTTTTCAGAACTCTCAATACAGTCATCTGCGAAACCTCACAATTCAAGGCAAAAGTTCTACTCGATGAGGAAGGATTATTCACAAATTGGCCCATAATGTCCACTTGTTTATCTTCCCCAGTAGTTGATCGCCCAGAACGTTTTTTATTTTGCACACTGCCGTTCTCATAAAAAAATTTCACTAAATGTTTGAAATAATGTCTATCAATAGGGCGATCTGTAAAACGTTCATTGAACATTCGAACAACCTCGTGATAATTGCGATGAGCCTCACCAAAAATAACAATCGCTTCGCATTTCGCATTTAACTCACGTAGTGCAACCATTGTTTGGAGATGAATAGCAATCAAAACTTACAGCTAGAATACACTGACTCGCACTCTCCTTGATATCAGTTTATTGTTTTGACCATTTATCCTGAAAACAATGCAAAAACACCAACAAAAACGTGCAGTTAATATCGAAGCATATGGCAAATAAGTTTCACTTGACGTCTGAACCAAAACCGATATCATGCAGGGCCGAATTTTAATTCTAGGGGTAATTGCGCCACGTTAATTTTCGTTATTCTGAAACAATAATGATTCGAGAATTAATGGAGCAAATGTCAATTCTTTCGCACGGTTGGATAGAAAATAAAACCCCCTTTCAGTCACCCTCCATGCTATTCAAATTTTTTCAAAGAGTTGTTTCCCCTCCAGTAGGGGATGAAATTAGGGGTAAACTATTCATACAAAAATGTACATTTTAGAAATCAAAAGTCGACGTGTCTCGGCGATTTTCCTAACAAGAGTCCAGTAACGAGTTAGATAGGGGGGGTAACACTTATGATGCTCACTGTATGTGCTTTTGAAAAATGAGTCAACATGGCTCATTGTGAAATGCATTGTGTGGGTTTAAACCAGCCCTGGACGTGGATAAATGGATTAGTTTGTATAAGTTGTCCCAGATGAAAAAAAGGAGCATGCAGCTTCTTCTTTGGTGTTATTCTCGATGGTGTATGAAAAACACTGTCAGATCCTACTGTTGTCATTATTTTTCAGATTAGTTTTATTTATGTTCATGATCCGATGTGTGCGCGGTCAGTTCCAACCATCAATTTTCAAAAAAAAACTGTAATAAATTGTTGCTTGAATAAAAATAATCTTTTCTGAATATACAGTGTCCTTTGAAAAGTTGGCATCATAATGGCAAAATATGTGTTGATAATTTATTTTGTAATTTAATTTGGCGTTAAGTTTTGTTTTGAAAAAAGATGAAAAATGGCCTACTCGGACGGGGTCACGTGACTTACGCTAGCCGTTGAATCGTAGTAGTAATCGATGAATTTTCCTGAATTTTCGATATTACGTCACACCACCTACCCCAAAAGAGAATCTCAATTAATTTTCCCATAAAAAAACACTTTATATGAAATTTTTTTTTGTTTTAATCAGGGTACAAGACTCACATTTTTCGTAGTTTTTCTCATGATTCTAGTGATCTATATACTATGTTTTTCAGAAGTTATGTGAACATTTCAATCTCAGACGGTATCCAATCATATAAACAAAATATGCTCTAGGCATGATTTTGGAACGTACTCAATAAACATTCATATTTTCGTTTCCATAGTATAGAAGTTTTGGAGCGCAAGTATCCACTAAAAATATCCGTGGTGCTAGTATTGAAAAAATAATATACAGTGAGCACCATATTCAACGGATAAATTCATTTTCTACGTTATTCGACAAATCTGAACGTTCTATTGCAATTTCTAGTTTTTGCCTTTTCATTTAATATACGAGATTCCTGAAATATTGATAGAAGTGGTCTTTTACGGCATAAAATTCATATCAAATTTTGTCATCAGTCGTCGTTCAGCTATTTTCCGGTGAAGACTCTGCAAGCAAATGAAATGGGTGGCACATGATAAAATTAACTAGGTTTAACAATTACAAAGTTTTTATTGGCGACCCTCTCAATTTAGAATTTAGTAGCACAGAGTAAACCTTACCTCTCAAATAACAAAACACAAATTATTAGTACAAATATTATAATGTGCATGTATTCCTATACATTTTCCCTAATGTGGTTCTCCAAATAGTCGTTATAGTTGAAAGGTTTGTATTTGTATACTTTCTGCTTCAGATAACCCCACAAAAAATCCATTGGGGTTAAGTCAGGAGAACGAGGTGGCCAATGATGTCCAATTATTACCAATTATTTAACCTAGCTTTGCTGATAAAATTTATAACTGCTCCGGAATTATGAACAGGTGCACCGTCCAACTGAAACCAAAAATATTGAGTATTTTGAAGGGGGAAATTGTCTAAAGTTTCCCTACTCTTTGAACATTATTCAAATCGCTAAGTAATTTATCCGATGAAGTATACCCAAAACTTTATTATTCAATATGCTACAAAAACACTTGATTTCAAATTAGTACTGGTCGCGATATTCCATAACAAAATTTTTTGCTTTTCAGTTCGGTTTTATTTTTTGTTGAACAGTTTTTCTTGAAACTATCACCTGCAATTCTCATAGCTAACAGTTCCATTTGAATCCACCTCATTTATTTTCTATATTGACATTTTTAGAATGTAAATGATAGTCAATGGAACAAGAAGTTGAGCATGGGAGGACATACGATGAGGGTTTCTTGAATAAACCCGAATTTTTGTTCCATGAAATGAAATCATTTCATATCCAAAAAATCATTCAAGCTATAAAACAGTTGTGCAATGGAAACTTCTTCAGACTAGTTTTGATTTTTTCCGCGATTCACTTGATTTGATATGGAAAGGTAGCTTGTTGACTAATTTAGTCTGCTGACCAATAGGTTACTTTCTTATCAGCTCGAGGTGAACGTAAGATCGTTTTTTGACGGGTGTTGTGAACATGAATATCTTTATTGCACAGCAGTTTTTTTTTGTTTCGGAAAACATATATACACATCTGAAAAAAGTACCAACCGAACAAAGGTGAAATAGAAAAATCTACGGAAAATTGTCTGCATAAAACCCAATTCGGAATTCGGGCCATGCATCTTGTTAATAGTTTTTGAGCTAGAAATATGTAAGGTGCAGCTGAAGCACTACACCAGATACGAATTCCGTAGCATAGACTTGAATCTACTTGTGCACAATATATACTACGAATCTGGTGGATTCCCATAACATTTCTCAGATTGATGAAAAGATACTCCAACGAGTTTAATTTGGATGTTAGCGTTTGGCAATAATTTTTACAACTGAGATTTTCGTCGAGATAAATGTCTAAAAATCGAACGCTATTATGTGTTTTGGACATGAATTCATTAATAATATTCACATCAATATAACAGTAAGCTTTTGTATACAGTGAACTCTAATCATTTCTGTTTTTGCGGTACTGATTAATAAGCATTGATGATTGAAAAAATCAGCCACTTTTCTCGTCAGTTCAGAACATTTATTGTATAGGTCTTGTGTTGCGCGTGTCGTGATAATAAATGATTGTCGTCGATTATAGACTCCACCTGATTCTTATAGAGGATGAACGGTACTGGGCCCAAAACTGAACCCTAAGGGACACTTACATCAACTGTTTATATATCGGGATGGACTTTGATTATTTCATTGTTTATAGAAGCCTTGATTGACAGGATTTTTTTGCGGTTTTCGAGAAAAGACGATACCTCGTAGACTATACATTTCAAGGTTTGATAATAATCTTTCATGACTGATGCAGTCAAGCACTCTGCTTCAATCAAAAATGAACGTTGATTCATCGGTCCACAAAATATCATATGAAATTTCAAAATATTCTCCATATTCTCCTTGAATCCACTCTGGAAACCCATACCGAACAGCAAAGTTCATTTCTTTCGCGATATCAATACATTTCAACTTGTAAGGCCCAAATCTATTTTTTCTCAGACTTCTCGCTATGCTGCTTTCGTTAACATGTGTCCTTCTACTGATATGAGGAACACTGGATTTTCCGAACATCTAAACAAAAATTTAGTTGCACATCCTCAGTGTTCATCGGATTTTTATGTGGTTTTTTGAAATATCAGTTGAAATTGAATCTCTCGACCGCTGTATTTGGGTTGTATTTTTTCCACACAATAAAATATATTTCTTCTACAGCTAACATGTTCACGTTTCTCTGCTTCGAGCGTATGGAACCACGTATTAACAATATTCAATATGGACTTGTTGCCATGTATACTACCTATTTCTTTTGCCTCCATAGCCTATTCGGGAAATTGTTTAATGTCGAAGGCGTTTTGAAGCTGGGCTAGTAACAATTAAATTTGAGAAAAATTTGTTCCGTGAAAAGTCCTAAAGTTTGGTTTGATACGTAAAGTATTCAGATGATTCATTATTATATGATTTTGTCATCATTTTCTCATTTTCTTGAAGGAAATATATTTTTATCGTCACATAGTGATTAGAAGTTAGTAGCACGATGAAGCTTCTGGTATAAAACAGCTTTGTCAAATATATTTTTTTTACTATCAAAGATATTTCGTATATCAAATAAACTGAACAAATTTGACACATGTGTGAAATTGAAATAGAAACAAATTTTGTGGGTGAATTTTTTTGAAATATATACAATTATTTTTATTATTACTGAGTGGTCCATTTTTATTTTATTCATTAGGTAAAATTAAACGCTCGAATTTCAAAAATAAATTAATAATAAAAGTTTTTCCTATATGATGCCAACTTTTTAGACGACACTGTATATCTGCATATATCCCAATATCTATTTGAAAGTTTTTGTGGATAACCAGTAGCCAATTAAAATGATTGTCGAAGTCATATCTAAAAAAGTTTCTTTAAAAATTTTCATTTTCCCATATGAAATGGAGAATAAAGCCAAGAGTTTACTCAAATTCATGTTATGTCCTCACAAATTCCCTTTTCCACAATAATAACAATTTTCGTTACCTGTATTTCGACAATTTTAATGACGTTCAATTCATCAAATTAATTATCGAAAGGAATGTTCAGTCATCAAAGTTGAGGTAAAAGATGATTGAAGTCACCCACACATTCTTCCCAATTCCAAGAATGCGTTGTTACCGCCCACTCTGTACAAAAATTCTTAATTAATAAATATTTAAAAATCATTAAACGTGTTTGCTCGCATACTTGAGTTATTTCCAGACGGGAATCCGAGAAAACTGAACAATCGTTAATATTCCAATGGATTTTTTATCGAATCGATAAGATCGGCATGAATTTCTGAGGTTAACATGGATAGTACACCACTACAGGAGGAGAAACAAAAAGGAATTCTTCAAAGTTCACTTTCCTAGAGCTCAAATAGTGCAGACCTGCTAATGAGAATGGACTGGAGGCTCTGTGAAGGGGTTCTGGGGTGAGTTGGACATTAGCGAAAAGGGTGGTATCCTATGGCAAAATACAATGGGCAATAAGCTCATTCAAATCTACGGGACAGGACGGGACGGGACTATTGCAGAAGGGAACGAAACCACTGCATAGTCTGTGTGAAAACTAAAGCTGGATTCATAGTTAGACGGACTGTAAACGTAGACGCACTGTATACGTAACAAACTGACTGTAAAATATTATTCAATTCATAAATCGACGGAACGGAATTTTTGCGCATGGGTCTAGGTTATGAGAGACATTCTACATAACCTACAAATTATACGAGTCATAAACAACCTGTGTTGGTTTGGATTTGTATTATATTCTGAATATTTATCCATGCTTCGTTTTCCGTGACACAATGGATTATGAAATACATGAAGGTATGCTTCTTGGTACCATGGGACTGTTGTTGTGTGCAGTAGCATTGGAAAAGTATCGACAAACTCGAAAAATAATAATTAGGCGACCAAGGCGTTATTAAACAGGACCCATAAACCGTAACAGAAAGGTTGAGAATGCCTACAATTATTTTTTTTAAATGAAGACTGATGATCCAGATCAATGTTTTAAGTGTACGCGAATGACTGTTCCAGTATTTAATGAATTATTAGGTCTTGTAAAAAACATCACACATAATTCTTTCTTTTGTTTGGTCGGACGCAAGAAAAGCACTGTAAAAGATGAAAGTTGGCCAACTCTTCCGTTCCAGTCCTATCCACTTCCGTTACGTCATGCGTTTATGTTCATTTATAAACAAGAGTACATAAATTATATAGTTGATCTTTCTGCAGTGCGTCTACATTTACAGTCCGTCTAACTATAAATCCAGCTTAAGAGGCAGTCTGGCTCTGGGACATAAACCCAAGCCATGGAGGAGCTTCTAATAATACCTCCATGGACTTTATCTTCAGGTCTCCCAGACGGATGGGGATCCAGGAACCTTGAGTGACCCGGGTAGACCCAATGCTACAACTCTAATGGAAAAGACTCTAGTGGCCAGATGATGCCCATGCACAATTGGAGAGTTCTATCTCCAGTCCTGTGGAATCTTTTTATGGACGGTCTGCTGGGACGTTTTCTGAGAGAAATTCTGGGATGAGGTCTCCTGAGAGGATGGACTTCTGGCACTAGTCGAGTGGTTGGTCTCCCAGATGTACTGCTGTTTTCGGGTTCGTCTGGGATAACTGATGACTGCACTAATTCACTACAGCATCCAATATCAAAACTCTTGGGTACGCCGACGACATAGTCGTCCGAGAAAAAGGAAGGGAAGGAAGTTCTTAACTTGGACGGAGGAATGCCACCAAAGTAACATTCACTCGATGATGAAAACTAGAAGGAGTAGGAACTATTAAAAGGCCCCCATACATGGGAAGGCCGAAATGATCAGGCCAAACTGATTCAGTTTTGTCTGACTGGATGCGTGGCCACACATAATCAGTTTTGCCAAGCTCCCGCTAGAAGAAAGACAATCAATGAACGAAACGGTACATCCGGTCGGGCGAAACTAATTGAATTTCTGCAGTCGCTCCGGCCACCGGATTGGCGCATACCACTGTACGGATTCGCATCCGGTCAGGTGGAACTGGAGGCAAAACTGACTTAAGACCTGATGATACTCAACTCGAAACTGACCTGGAACCAACATCTAACGAAAGTTACCAGAAAAAAGACCACACTAATTATGGCCAGACGCTCTTTTGGAAAAAATAAATCACACATGATAGTAAAGTCGAACATAGCGTACGATTCTTTGGTCTGATGGCCAAAGACATAACAAAGGAGCGCTATAACTAAAATAGGCAAGGTGTAAAGCATTACAGGGGCAGTAACATCAACGCCCACTGTAGGCAAGGAGATACTGCTGGGATTGCCACTCCTTCACTTGGTGATACAAGGAGAGACGTGTCTAGGTGCCTTCAGACTGAGAACCACACTAGATGTTGGGACAGGATGAGCATCGCAAGCATTATAACCAGGGACGTGCTAGACATGAGATATCTACTTTCACTAATCATCCATTATTGTTTCGGTATTTGGAATCTTAGAAATTTTGTCCCCATCGATATTTTATTAAGTTACTACTATGCCTATGTCCACTCAAGTCTAAATTATTGCTTAGTCTGCTACGGTTACTGCAGTAGATTGGATGATCTGTTGATTTCTCAAAAAAATATATTAAGGACCATGTGTTTTGAAAAATATGGTGATTCTTGTAAGCATTTATTCACTGAATTACAAATTTTAACTGTGATATCCATGTATATTTTGAATTGTGTCACTTACATTAAGAATCATTACCACAAGTTTCAGCAAACGGATACTATTAGCATAGCCGCTACCTCCCAGACTATTCGGGGAAACATTACAAGTAGTAGAGCAGGTGAAATTTCCAGGGCTGATTCTTGACAAGAAACTAACCTGGAACCCGCATCTCCAACATGTAACCAATAAAAGCGAGATAACCTTCATGATGTGCAGGAGAGCTTTTGGAAAAACCTGGAGGCTCAAACCGAAAGCCATGCACTGGCTTTACACAGCGGTAATAAGACCAAGAGTAACTTATGGCTCACTCTTATGGTGGCCAAAAACAAACCAAAGGCAGGCAAAAACCAACCTTGGGAAAATCCAGTGGCTTGGCTGTCTCTGCATCACGGGTGCAATGAATAGCAATCCAACAGCTGCAATGGAAATCATCCTAAATCTCGAACCCCTTGACTTACATGTCATTGGAGAGGCCAGGATGAGTGCATGCAGACTGAAACAAACAAAAAACTGGAGAATCCGAACAACTGGACATACCAGAATAACTCATGTAATCAACATCGAAGAACTCGAAATGATTTCAGACTACATGCAACCCCTATACTCATTCGAAAAACCATTCGAAACACAAATTGACGGATCTGGATGGGCCCCGAGTATAGAATCACAATCAACTGCGGACATAGTCTGGTATACAGACGGTTCAAAGACAGTTGAAGGAACGGGAGCAGGAATACATGGGGTAAGGTCAAGAAGGGATTACATAATACCACTTGGCAAATGCTCCACGATATTCCAAGCTGAAACACATGCTATTATGGTATGCATTCAGAAGAATCTAGAAAGTGGTTATATTCTATCTGACTATCAAAGTGCTATCAAAGCACTCAACTCTATACAGATAAAGTCTGAACTAGTCTGGGACTGCCTCCAGAACCTCATCGAGCTGGCAAAACACAACAAGGTCACCTTGATGTGGGTGCCAGGTCATAGAGGCATTGAAGGCAATGTAAAAGCGGACCAGCTAGCAAGACAAGCATCTGAAACGCTATTCACAGGGCCAGAACCTGTACATGGGATTAGCAAAAACCGATGCAGGACCCTGATCGACGAGTAGATAAAAAGAAGACACCAACAATATTGGGATCAAACTGTCGGGCAAATACACAGCAAAGTCATGGTAGGGCAACCAAACCGGACCCTGACGGCTGACCTTCTGAACCTGAACAGAACGAAGGCACGTATAATAATAGGTCTGTTGACTGGACACTGCGGCCTAAGAAAACACCTAAACACCATGGGAGTACGTAGGGAAACCGTGGAGTGTAGGCTATGTGATGAAGAGGAGGAAATAGCCTCTCATTTTATCTTCGACTGTGACGCCCTAAGTAGTAGGCGACACAGAACCTTTGGAGAGATCAGCCCGGAAACAGGCATGAATCCGAAGAACCTTATCAACAGGCTACTAAACCCAATTAAAGGCACAAACCTATTTGAATGAGGAACCACTGACGACAGAGTGATACAATAGACCCCAGCTGGTCGCAGTGTCAAGGGAAGCTAAGTGCCAACCCTGTCTCTGGCTCGTCAGCTTCAAACCAACCAACCATAGCCGCTGGTTATACTCTTAGACAAAATTATAATCTGATAATTCCTGTTCACAAATTAACATCTGTATCAAACGGACCTCATATTATGTCTATAAAAATATTCAATGAACTTCCAATATACATTGAGAAAATTTCAAATCCCATCAATTTCAAAAATAGCGTTAAAAATATTCTCTACAAAAAAGCCTTTCATTCGCTAGATTAATATTTTCAAACTGATCTGGCTACTTGACATCATGATTGTTTGCTTGTTTAATATTTTACTGTTTATACTATAATTTTTCAATTGTTTTATATGATTATCTCCTACCACTACTATTGAATTATTTTTTATGTACATTCAATATATATATTTTTTCAACTCCTATTTTTACTTGTGTATTTGACGATTTCCATGCTTGTAAAAAAGTCTCAGGAAAATAAAGTATTGTAATTGTAAACGTATTGTATTGTAATACAGGGTATCATTACCAAATAGATATGTATGGAATGACACAGAACTCAACACCATTCAACAGGGCAAGATCTGGTACTCAGACGGGTCTGAAATGGATAATGGTTGATTCATGTGATCTCTCTGTATTTCTTCACCTTGAAAAAAAATCGTGGAAAACTCGTAGCGTGCTTCCTCGGTTTCAATTTATATTTTCTGAGGTACTTATTACACTGTTGAATATTTCTGTAAATAAAGGTGACAATTGTTCTGACAGAAAAGTGAATGCATCTCTCAGTTTGGTACTGGATAATATTTGGAATTGAAGGTTTTTAACTTGCTATGCGGATCAGACATAGCAAGCGGAAAGCTCGTTACTCAAAAAACTCCACCCGGGCGGGGGTCTGGCACGACTTGTCATATTTATATGCATCTTTCTGCAGTGGCTTGAATGTATTCTACATCACATTGAATTTCTTGAACAAACTGAGAAAAAAAAATCTTGAATTCATAGCAACATAACCTATAATTAATCGTTTAGTGCGTATGCAATTTAATCATTTTTACTCTTTTCACCTGTTGAACCCTAAATATTTAGGTATCCACTAGGAGTGGATGCTTGTATGGTTATTTACCTGCTTGTAGCACAAATTTAGAATGAATAAATAGAAAACGTAAGAAAGTTGTCCATTTCTGGAGGATCACAAATATTACATTGTGTATCTAGTACGAAAAGCTGTACCCGGACGACCGTAAAGATTGCCTGTAGAGGCGCTAGACGAGACTGGCAATACGGAGACCGGAAATGTGGCTTTTTCTACAAGGTATACATACTATTTTTCAAAAATCAAAAATTATTCAAAAGACATAAATTATTACAATCAACTTGTTAAAATGTTTAAATAATCAATAATAATTTTATTCACATATAAAGGATGCCATGAAATATTCATTCTGTAACTATGGAAACAAAGTAATATTGAATTGTTCGAAGGTTGTAGGCGATGTGGTAACTTGATTACTCTAGGCGTTATTGGCTTCGATGTAGGCGGCCTCTTTGAACTTTCGTTTGAACCAGTGCTCCTCTCTATGTAGAACACTTGCGTCGTCCCTTATAATTCGATGGTGCTCAGTCCAGGCGTGGTCAGGAATTCCCGATTCTGACGTTTCTTTACGTTGAGTCCATTTCTTGTGCTTAACCTTTTGAATCGATTAAGACGATGGACGTCCGAAACGAGAGTAATCAATATTGAATTGTCAAACTTGACCCATGAAAAGTTTATTTTTTTGGCATATTCCCTTAGAACTCACGAAGCAGTGAATACTGCTTCGTGGGATTCGTTGCCAACAAAATCCAGAGGAAAATATAACTATGCAAACAATCGTTTTTGGGAATATCGCAAGAATAAAAATGGAAGTCCTTTCTAAGAACATGTTGTAATGTCATATTTCTTGGAGCTTAGTTCCAAGGTGAAATCTTCAACTTTGTGGGCAAACTTTGTTGAAGGCAACCCTTGCAATCAGACATGATGTTGATAAATCTAGATATCCAAAACTTAGTTCATTATCGAAACGGCAGGCAGAAGGTTATAGGCCAAGAATATACGAGATTTCAAATATAGAACAAATCTACAAATTTATCCAGAAAGCTTCAGATAAAGAATATTCAATGATGTAAGTCATAAAACGTCAATTTTTATTCGGTTCATTTATATATTCAGCACTTATTTTTTTCTCTCCTTTCCTATGTTTCTACCAGAACGCTATGGAGATAACATTGTTATTTCACTCTCCCTATGGAAATATCATTGTTATTTCACGTTCCCTTTTTGTCTTGCATAAATGTGTAGTTATACACGTGCTCTTATATATCTTTTCATACAGCAAATATCCCGGTTATGCTGTGTAAAAAAAAATTGTACTCATTTCAAATTTATATGTTTTTGAAGATGTTTTGTCAAATTTAACCTATGTCAAACTACCCCTGAGAAACCACCCTCAACTTCAATTAGTCAAGTGGCACCCTATACATTTTTCTTTTGACTGAAGTGCGATCAATTCGAACTTCAACGATGTACCACCTTGATAATTTAACAGACGTCAAACTGAGAGAATTTCAATAACAATTCACAAAATTCTATAATAAAGAATTTACTGAAAACAAAAACTTTAAAAGCTGCTCAAAATGTCTACCACTATTATTCATAAATGCTTCATGTGCCTCATCAGTTCCCTCGTACAAGATTTCCCAATCATTTCCTCCGTTACTGTGTTGCAGGCGTGTTTGTTAGTCATTCTAGACGATTGGTCTAGTTTCGAAGCCTACTTTTTTCAAATAACTTCACAAAAAATTATGTCAGATCTGGCGAACGTGCAGGCAACCGAATAGGACCTCCGTTTCGTATCCATCGATCTGGAAACCACATGTTTTGTTGAGGAATATCATCTAGCAGTCCCTGAAATTCATTTGGCATGCATTCTAAATATATCTGCTTAGTCATATGTGTTGATGAAAATAATGGCCTATCAAACGTCCATTGAACACCATACCTTGTATGAAAATCTGTTTCTCTCACCCAATGAGGATTTTCACGTGACCATTAATACATGTTGTGTCGGTTCACTGTCCCATTATTGTGAAATCTTGATTCGTCACTTCACATGATCCGATTCAACAAATTTTGATTACCTTGCATACTTGCAATAAAATGATGTCTCTTTTCAAAATAATCGGGTCGAAGCCCCTGGTGCATGTGTGTTTTATAAGGATGATAATTATGGGTTTTTTATAATTCTGTGCACGGACGATTTAGTGCTCGAGTTGAAATGTACGGGTAAGCCTCCATGTAGGCCAGTACATTGATACTAATTTCCTCAGTTCGTGTTGGTGCAATATGTTGGACGTGCTTACCTTTTCCTGGAAATATTTATGTTCTCATTTTGTTCTCAACATAGGAAAAAATGGTATGAGTAGGCACTCGCCGTTTGGGAAAACGCTGCTGGTATAATTCTACGGCATCACGACAATTTTTCTGGCACCAAAAATCAACAACATATCAGTAAACGTAAAAGGCATTTCCTTGATTGGGAATACAAACCGATTGACTCGTGCAAGAACAACTGTTGAAAAACGTAAATAATAAAAATAACAAAAAAAAAACTAACACATTGACAGTTTTTATCACTTGATTCGAAATACAGTGTGACCCAAAAATGTTTATAACAAATTATTCATTACCAAATGCTGTTTACTTCTTCTAAATGTGTGAGGTTGACGTCTGTTGAAATATCAAGTGTGATACATCGTTGAAGTTAGAATTGATCGCACTTCACAAATCAAGAAAAAAATTTATAGGGTGCCGTGTGAATACTTGAAGTTTGTGGTGGTTTTTCAGGGGTAGTTTGACATTGGTTACATTTGACAAAACATTTTCAAAGACATATAAGTTTGAAATGAGTACAATGTTTTTAATTCTTTTTTTCACAGCATAACCTGGATATTGGCTGTATGGAAAAGGTACAGGTGTCAAATGAAATAATCAACAAAATAACCCTACTAATTTAAATGTTCCCCCAATGCCCAATATTAATTATTGTAAAATAAATAAATTTATTAGTATGGAAAATAATCAGCAGAATAACCCCACCAGTTCTCCTGTTCTTCCAGTTTCTGAAAAACTTGTTCTCAATAATTTTTTTGGTTTACAATAAAATAGATAGATAGATAGATATTTATTTCCAAACTAATAAAACATAGAATTAGTGGGTCGTCAAAATAGTACAATGTATAACATATAAGTGTATATAGACATGTATAAAGTAAAATTTACACTAAGAATAAAGTAAAATATAAGATATGAGGACAGACTGGGGAAGACTCTGTCACAAGAGTTCGAGTTCAGTAATGCTCAGATCAAGATACTCCTTGATCGAATAGAAACATTTTATTAGTAAGAAAGCTTTGATTCTGTTTTTAAACTGATATAGGTTGAGACACTTAATCTTTGAAGGTAATTTGTTATAAAGTTGCAGATTCAGAGAATTTTTTTGTGACATCAGGAGCCTGCATCTAGGTGTTGTGAGAGAATTTGCATTGCGAGTGGAGTAAGAGTGAATTTCTGATTGCACAGTGTATTTGTTTTTATGAATTTCAAGTAAGGATGAGTATAGAAATAGAGTAGGAAGTGGCATAATTTGAAGATTAGCAAAAAGAGGGCGACAGTGTTCGCGATGATGAACTCCAGCCATGACTCTAATAACTCTTTTTTGCACTAAGAAAGCTTTATGAGCGTGGCACGAGCCACCCCATAATAAAATACCATAAGCCATGTGACTTTGGAATAAACCAAAGTATCATGATTTGAGTACGTGCAAACTAACGCAATGCCTCAAACGTCGGATCATAAAGGTGATACTTGATAATTTTTTTGTTAAAGACTCTATATGAGGAGCCCAGTTGAGTCTATCATCAAGTTGCACGCCAAGTAATTTGACGCTATTTCCCTGAGGAATATTTATTTCAGAGGAAACGATGAGAGACTGATTTTTTTCGATATTGATTTTCAGTTTATTTGATGTGAACCATTCTTGAGCTACATTCAATATATCAACAGCTAAAGTACTAACGTTTTCTAGGTTAGTACTTTGGGAGACAAATGTTGTGTCGTCCGCGAAAAAAACGCCCTTGATCGGTGAGGTACAGTAGTAGAGGTCATTAATATAGACCAAAAAGAGGAGGGGGCCCAGAACAGAGCCTTGAGGGACACCCTGGGAAATGTTCTCACGATTAGAGAGATCCCCACCAAGTCTAACACATTGGGTTCTACCACCCAGATAAGATTCGAAGAAGTCCAGTGCCAGGCCTCTGATACCATAGAAATACATCTTTTGTAGTAGGATAACGTGTGAGACACAGTCAAAGGCCTTAGATAGATCACATAGCGTGAGTTGTGAATGTTTGCCTTTTTCCAGGCCCTCGACTATGTCTGACACAACTTTTAGAAGAGCCTGGGTTGTTGATCGATTTTTCCGAAAACCAAATTGGCCAGGACATAAGAGAGAGTTGCTTTCAAGGAAGTTATATAGTTGTTGTTTGAGAATAATTTCAATAATTTTACCCAATATCGGTATAATCGAAATAGGCCGAAAATTGTTAATGTCATCTGTGCTACCCTTCTTCAGAACCGGTAGGACCACAGAGTACTTCAGAGTACTAGGAAAAGTTCCAGAGGATATATCATCTAACAGTTATTTTCCGTTGCCTGCAAGAAAATATTGACTTTTCTCAATTTTGTAAAATATGTACATGTTTCTGATCGATTTTCTGAACAATACTTCATTCATCCTCATACATTGTCGTGTTATTAGGAAGTTCTCACCATCAAGGTGATCGTCCAGTCGAGAAGAATATGTTAATGCTCAAGAGAAATGGTTCACAGTTTCCTTGCGGCATAAAAAGTGGGAAAATCCCACGCACAATTTATTACTGCAATTACCAATGATAGCCCGCACTAATAGCGACATGTAAGACATGTATTATGTGTGTGTTTGCTATTCATTCATGAAATTCCGCAGCAAAACGTCCTGTAGGTCAGTGGTGGAGTTATTTTTGGAAGCTTCGTTTATTTCACTTGGCTAGGCGTCTTGTTACGCGTGTGGCAAAAGTTGGCGTTCCTAAAATAACGTTTGACGATGCGAAAATATACCGTTACGATGCCTTTATAGTTTCATTATTGACCTAGAATACAGGTGGTGGGCATTTGGATGTTTGGCATTGGTTTGTTCCAATTTTGTAGCAGTTATTGGATTTGAAACATTTTCTGGAAATTTATTCATATACATATAACTCAAGGTAAGGTGTTCAGAGTAATAACAAATAATTAACATGGAATCGAAAATCCAAGTTTTGTCTTGGAACTAGAAAACATTTTGTGAAATAAAACATGAAAACTCAACTGAAAATAAGGAGAATGGTGGAAAAACCCGGTGAAGTTACGGAAATGTTGCGAGTTCAAGTTTCACTAGTTCTCCCAGAGCAACACTCATCCACTTTCGAACAATTCGAACAGTCCGCCGAAAGAAATGACTTCATTAAGAAGTTTAAGTATCTCTCTTTCCTCTTCATGCAACAGATACAAGATCCTGTAATGGAATACGTATACAAAGGCATGAAACATTCCATAATATCAATCAAAAGAAAGATAGAAATTTGATAGAAGCTATACTACAAGAAAAATATCAGTAAGGCACTTTCTCATAACAGGGTGTATTCTAACTTATTGCGCTAGTGCTAACAGTTGATAGCCCCTTAAAAAATAAAAGTATATTTCTCATCAGGAACATACGAAAAGTTTAACATGTAAGAAAAAAATTAAATACCTACGTTTGACTACTGCTGAAATGATCCAAATGACGCGTCCCACTCTCATAACATATTTCATTGTAGGTTGCAATGGCAAAATTATGGGTTGGTGAACCACCCTGTTCAATTTCTAGAATAAAACCAGAGTGGGATTTCATTGCACGAATGATGTTTTTTTTAAATATTTTGTAATAAGAATACAAGTTATTTGTTGTAATAAAATGCCCAAACTATTCAGTGAAGAGCGGTGTGGAGTTCTTTGGACCGCCTTGCTAGTTTCAAATGTTTTATGTTTCAAGCAAAGTTTTAGAAATTGTGAATTTGAATGGACGCCAGAATTTTTATTTAAACTAGGACAAAAATCCAAATTCCCTATTCAATAATGATCGCACATCAATTAACTTTCCTTCTGTAAATAACTACAACGATAAAACAAATACCAAATTATAAAAATCTATTTACAAAATTTACATTTTTCAATTCCTTAACATTTGAATGCAAAATTTATTTTTAATTCCAATGTAAAAAAACTTTTTTTTTTTTTTGACAGGGAGGACGCTCATGCTCGCACAGGTACTTGTTCTACCTTTCTCTGGCAGTGTGGGACTCTAGAGTGAAACCCTAGCCTACCCACTAAACCTCCCTCCTTCAACTCATCCAACTCGGTACCGCTTTTCGCTTCTCGTCCAGTTGGTAGGTGGTCTATCTGTTGCCTTTATTTTTTTTCTCAAGCGATTTAATTCCTATCCTGTTGTCTTTCTTCCGTTTCTTTTTGTTTTAGTATAGTCCTAATAAAGAGGTGAATTGCCTTCCATTCCTTGGTGTCTGCCATCATGGTTTGAACGAGGTTATGTGCCGTAAGAATTCTGCCTATAGTCAGATGCAGGTGTTCCCTTTCTTGAACCCACCTCTCGCATTCGAATACAGTGTGTTCCACCGTATCCGCCATTTTGCAATACGTGCATTGGTCAGACTCCAGTTTACCTATTCTCTTCAGATACACATTAAAGCACCCGTGTCCTGTTAGTACTTGTGAGAGGAAGTAGTCGATTTGTTTGTGCTTGCAGCCTATCCAGGTTCGGTATCATAAATTTGGTCCACTGTGCCACATCTTCTGTGTGGTCCCAAATCTCTTGCCACTTGTTCAGGGTAGTTGTTCTCTCCTCCCTCTTGGCCTGTGAGTTGTTTCCTTCCATTCTTTTATAAAGTCTCCACCTCTCTTCAGCTAGCAAATCGATTGGTATTATCCCAGATACCACTTGTACTGCCTTAGCAGATGCAGTTCGGTAAGCGCTAATGACTCTGAGAAGCATCCTGCGTTGTACCCTCGTGAGTAGTTCTCTGTGTTTTTTGAATCTCATATATTCGTACCAAATAGGGGCGCCATATAAAAGAATGGATTGGACCACGCTGTATAGCATTTCTCTCTTCTTCGATCCTGGGCCCTTGATGTTAGGCGTAAGTCTGCTCAAGGCTGCCACCTTCTCCTCGGCTTTTCGGGCAGCGGACTTTATATGCTGGGTGAGGCTGCATCCTTCGCCCAGGGTAACGCCCAGGTAAACGAGGCAGTTCTTGCGAGGTATTTCCACGTCATCACACATGAATTTTATTTCTTCCTTCCCTCTTCGCCCTTTGAGAATTAACGCTTCTGATTTCTGGGGAGCTAGCTCCAGCTCGTTTCTTTGCATCCAAGCGCCTATATGGTGTAACGTTTCGTTTCCTTTCCAGTTGAGTTCTTCTCTGTCCTTGGCATGAATGACTATCGCCAGATCATCGGCGTATGCGTAAGCTAACTCCCTCCGGTACGTGTTCATTCAGCACCTCATCATACATCACGTTCCACAAGGTAGGTCCAAGTATCGAGCCCTGTGGGACTCCTGCCGTGACATCTAGATATACGCCTTTCTCAATTTGCAGTGATCTCTCCTCCAAGTAGCTGTCAATGATTTCTAGTAGATAACCTGCTACGCCTCTTGCTTCCAGTTTGTGCAGGATTATGTCCCAAGATGCTGAGTTAAATGCATTTTTGACGTCGAGGGTGATTATTGCGGCCCACCTGTTTCTTGTGCTCTCCTTCACTATGCTAATAGCCTTGTCGACGGCCTGAATTGTGGATCTTTTTTTACGGAATCCAAACTGGTTTTCTGAGAGACCTCCAGTGGCTTCTATTTCCCTTTCCAGCCTTTCCTTCAGTAATCCTTCGTATACCTTACTGATGGAGTTCAGAAGGCATATGGTCTAACTTCATATTCTCTGCGTTTCCTTTAGGTATCAGAACTAATTTCGCCTGTTTCCAGTCTTTCGGGAAATTTCTCTTTGTCAGTATGTCATTTAGTGGTTCCAGGATGGTTTCCGGTGCTATTTCTTCCAGCTTCTTGATAGCTTCCATAGGGATGCCATCGAGACCAGGTGCCTTACCGGGTTTCATTTTTTCTAGCACATTTTTAAGCTCTTCGGCTGTGAAAGGTTCCCCGGCCCCCCCCGTTCTAGATATTTTCCAGCTCTTTTTTTTCCTTGGGAAGAGATCATTCGCCACTTTGATTTTTTGTTCTACTGCGATATTGAATGGAGTATGCCCCACTAGCTTTTTGGTTGCAATTTTGTAGCCTGTGCCCCAGATATCATCCTCCAGCTCTCTACATAAGTCGTCCCAGTGTTTTTTTCTGGATTGGTTATTCAGAAACCGCAGTTCTTTTCTACATCTTCTGAGATCGTCCCGTGCTTCATTTAACTCTTCTTCGTTTCTTGGCGTCCGTTTGTTCATCCGTGTGGCTTCTCTTCTGAGGCTAAGGCATTCCTGTCGTTTTACTCCAATGTCCGGTGTCCACCAAAAAGGTGTTCTATCTTTCTCAGTTGTTGTGAGGCTTGTGCGGTATACTTCTCTCATCACTTTCTCCAGGTCTTCTATTGTTCTCACTGCATCAGTAATTCTCCATGTCGCGAGTTCTTTGAAGATTTTCCAGTCGCAGATTGGTTTGCTTCTTCTTGGGTTCTGAGGCTTCTTATTCTTTGTTGAATGTAAGAAAACTAATATTGTTTTGTTTGCTGAATCTGTCGATGTCGATGTACCTTGATTGTATTTTCTTTGTCTAGCACTTAGCTAGACTCTACGAAGTGGTTTGGCTCGCAATCAGGGGGTACTTCTGGTCCATCGATTGTGTTCTCAGCGATTCAACATGAAAAACAATGTTGTTTGTGTCAGAATTTGATATACAAAAATTCTACTTCTTGAAACTTGGAATATTTTCAATGCACTCCTCAACTCATTGTTGTAACAATTGAGTGTAATCTTGAAAACTTGATTCTAACTAAAGTTTTGAAATATAGAAAACTGCTTAGTATTTCTTGATTTTTTCTCTCATTTATTAATTTTTTGTCATATAGATTGGTACTATTCCTTTTTTTTGTGGACAAAACACATGTTTCTCCCATGACATTTTGACTTTGACATATGACACTTGACATTTTATGTCATGCATTTCCTGTCATCCACCATTCCCGTTTTCAGTCATGCTTTAACCATGTGGAAATTGTCCTGTCAAATTTTAAATTGTTTAAATTAAGTTTCCTGAACAATATGTGCTTTTACAATTGTTTAATTTCTATATATATTACTAGTAGTGTTTCTTAGAGATATGATTTTGAAAAAAATTTCCTCATTCACAAAATAGTGATTAGTTCGCTGTCTTCACTTAACCTCACCTTAGTAAGTTCTATAATTTTTTTTAAAATTGCATTTCACAATTGTGTTTTCCTTTTTCACAGCTGTCTTGATAATGAAAATGAACATTTTCGAAAGCTTGACAAAATAAGAAAGAGGTGTTTTTTTTTTCACTGGCCATTAAATTTGACTGCAACCTCAAGGAATATCCTTTCTACAAAGTTTATTTCAAATTCATATATATATATATATATATATATATATATATATATATATATATATATATATATGATCACTTTAACCACATCAAAATCATAGCTCGGTGATTATTGTCATCAAATATGGAACCATACCAAAGATATATAAAAACTCATGAAAAATATACCGATATTTCAATTCAATCGGACATACCACATGTGGCATTTCATAATTCTAACAAAATTCTTCAAAACTATATAGTGTACGACACTGCTATTTCATTCAGATTGACCTAAATAAATCTAATCACTGTTTTCTTAAACAAAATGCGTAGATAACTTCAGAGACTTCCTTTGTGAAAAATTATCTGACGTTCTCTTGGAAATTATTTGGTCCAAACATAGTTCTCAATACGTACCTCTTCGACATCATACACTATTCACTGATTTTAAATCATATTCGCGGAGAAAGGAAAATGCTCTATTTGATAAATTATTTCAACATGACATATTCTACTCCATTAATTAATGGCCGACGAGCTTCATAAAACCATATACCTTGATTGCCGAAAGATCAGAAAGAGGGACGAGAATCCCATGCACATCGTTAAATATCATCGTACTGTCAGATTCTTTGCGACAGTTCTTTTTCCCTAGCCGTAATGATTGTTCCATTACCCACGGTTGGATGTCGCTAAGATTTTCAATAGGGAAGTGAATGAATCTCGAGCATAGAGCATATCAATAAGAAATGTAACAGATATATCGTTACAATTTGTGAACAGTGCTCTGAAATTGTATTGATAAATTTCATGGGCACATCTGGGAATATATGTGTAAAAAAGGATGGCCTGTTTCCATTGCAACCTTTGCAGATATATTGTGGTTCCCTTGATAATTAGATGACTTGAATATTTAGGATCCCTGACAGTGACTCTTCCACGTAGCTTTCTGCATCCGTTCCCTTCTTCGAAAGCCTTGTCCTAGCTATTCGCGTAGGATATGGATGGAGGTTTCTTCTTCTGTCTGGCAAAACCTGCAGGTGGGTTCTTTTGCCAGACCTATATTTTCCATATGTTGAGTTTACAGTGTCCTATAAGCATACCAACTATTGCTTTCACGTACCTTCTGTCCTTGCTCAGTAGGTCTGCCGTGAGCGTAGGTGACACCTGCCTAGTGCTATGGATTGTTTTCTGCGATATTTGTGGTATGGGCTTTCCAAGTAAGTCTTTGATCAAATACTACCCCTAGGTACTTTGCTCCTTTTGCCAATGGAATTTCTGGCCCTGAAGCACTGGTGGTTTCAGGCTTTGCAGTGCCCGTACATCTGGGAATAACTTATATAAGGTATATATGTCAGAAGTGTGATTTGTTTTTTCTCCACCTGTAGAAACATTTATTTCATTACTTATTCTTCATTCGATTTGATACATGGTAGATAATTCCATATTCACAATTTCAAAGGCAAGACGATGGGCGTTATAAAATTGCATTATACACCTGTTATTCACATGTCATTCACAAGGTAAAAAAATAACCTGTATACAGCATATGCCAAATACTGATTCAGCCGAAAAAACAGTTGTTTTCTGTTGGATATTCCATATATATTGAGAAGATTTGAAAATTTTTGGAAAAATCATCTTTTTCAATATTTAGTTGAGAATGTTTCTATTTTCAACTTGAAAAAGTAACTCTGTAGGATGTGACTATAAGGAAATGGAGGAATGTGGAAGGTGTTGATAGCAATTCATTTTATGGAAATTTTATTTCCAGATTGATGTCCTCACTGGTATACTTTAAAAAGTTCCGCTTGATATTCTGTACATTGAATGAATGAATTCACCCATATTTCTCTCAATGATAAAAAGAAATGAATGCCTACGTCATACCTTATTTCTCTCCAAATATCGATTTTTCGTTGAGTAGTATATAAAAATGAGATATTTTTGCATGAAACCGAATCGATCAACCTATATAAAAGTTCCAATGAAAGACAGAATGTTATCGATCTTTTTTCGTTATATCTGAATGGAATAACTGTTCATGATTTCCACATCAGATTCATGTCATTTTTCAAACAACATGCAGAAGTACAAAATTTCCATAAAATCTAACCCACTCTTCCTGAAAATGCAATTACACTGGAACTTTCGTAATAATGGATAGCATTTTACATGTCGTGATTCTGCTTCTTGTTACTTTTCGAAGTGATCAAAAATAACAATAAGATGTCCTTGAAAATGTTTACTAGAAGTATTGTTTATTTCATTCTTCCGTTTATGATTACAATTTGTTGAGAATATTCAGAATAAAAAAAGTTTTTGATATTTTTTTTTTCATCAGAAAAATCATTTAGTCAGTTCAAAAAAATGATTTGCCTTTTTTTCCATTTCATAATATAAAAATTCAGTTGTCCCATAAAAATTAACAAAACAGTCGATTATTCTTATCATCAATCATTATCAATATTTATTCCCACACATTTTGTCATGAATTTTTTTCATTCGAATGGAATCCAAAATAGTTCTATGAATCCGTCTTGGAACCCAATTCCGTTATTTATCTCATTAAATTGTATTTATAGACATACAACTGTTGTAGGGTCTCGATTATCTGTTTGCTCAATGTTGTGTTGAATGGCATCTTCGAATATATTTTCAACTAACTTATCAAGATACTAGGAAATGTTATTGCTAATAAACATGATCTTTATCCACATCGAGTCAATATTGGATAACGTTTTTGAGAAAGAGGTAACACAATTATTTCTCGATCTTGTTTCATATTATTACTGAAGAGTCGAAAAGTCGGAATCCACCTGATACATTTTTGAAGGGTTGGTTGGTAAATGTGATAAATGGGCAATTGTTTGCTATCCCTGTGACATATAAGGAAACATATTCACCATCTACATCACATCACTCCTAGCAAGTAGTGGCTAGAGATTGAAATTCCAGTAAAAACATAGATAATAGCATGTAATAGTCAGAAATTTCATTTCATCCATACCAGCTTTGGTGTCTTATATTACATGAAAGTTTTCGTCCATTATCATGAAATGTTTGCTCAGGAATTGTCTATAATTGTCTCCGAGTGCACATCCAACAGATGTTATGATTTGGCCATTCAAAACTGTAAAGATTTACTTTGTTGGTTCGTGTTCCAGACCCATTATTAAATTTATACCTAATGTGTTTCGGAAACATTTAATAACAGGCTTCCCTTCCTTGCACTTTTTATGTATCGTAATGAGTTTGAGCGAACAATTATTATAATTATATTGTATTACTGTGTTATTCCGACCTGCCTTTTTACTTCAGTATTTTCAGTCACGATATCCCTATTCATACTCCCTCTTACAGGCAGTCACATCTCATTCGGTGATAAATTCACAATATCAGGCAGAAAATAATCAAATTCGCATTTTAATATATAAATCAATCGAATGAGTTTCACTGTGATTCAACGAAATATTTAAAAACAAATAATTTTAGTTGATAATTCCTCTTGGAACTATCCCGTTATCTATCAGAAGTCGATGCAGCTAAATGAGAAAATGTAATGGTGAGCCTTATTCAATCGAATTTAAGGTAAGCAACAGAAAGGTGCTTCATCAGTTTAACGCGAATATGTTAGATTCCACAAATGAATAAAACTTCAAGCTATACTTGCATGTGTATCTCGTCTATGAATACGCGTAGATATTAATTTTTTTGTTCCAGCAAAATAGTATGCTGTTATCAGTTCGTGACAAAGGTGAGGCATTCGATTGCAGCTGATTGGTGAATAGCATGTTTCTCAAAGCTTACCAATTTTTTATCAACGGTCAGTCTCTACAATACTTCTCAGTTGATTTATATAATATTGCGGTATCTTCAGCAAATCACATTTTTTCTCATTGACTTCTGATTGAAATTATCCCATCTATTTATAGATACTAGATTGAAAAGTATAGGCCCCAGAACGGTGCCCTGTGGTACACTTTATTCAATCGGTTTCCACTCACTGCTCATATTATCCACTCTCGCGCGCTGGAATCTATTGGAAAGGTAGCTCTTGAAAAGTTTCACGCAATTATTTCTAATACCAAAATCCAGCGTCTACAGGAGTAGATCATTACTCAAAGTGTCGAATGCCCATAAAAACTTATAGACTCTTCCTCATTTAGTGCTGAAGATATCTTTTTTAGTTAGTGTAATACCGCGTTTTCGGTTGATATGTTTTCTCTGAAGCCATATCAAATCAAATCAAATTATACTTTATTGTCTGAAGAATTAATTCTTAATGACAAAGCATTGAAAAATGGTACATGTTAACGTGTATAGATAAAAACTCATATTGTCAAAAAAAATACAAATTTAAACAAACTGGACATCGATTCATATAAAACTCAATTGATAATTGTAAAAATATGAATATTATATAATATAGTCAACCATAAAAATAGCAATATAAGTGGAGAGGAATACACACACCTAATATAATAATTTGTAAAATTTTAAATGGTTGAATCAAATCAATCAATTATAGTATACTTTATGTATGAGGAAAAAAAAATTGACGAAGTTATTATAGAAAATAGATAACAAAATATAAATATAATAATATAATATATACCAAAAAAAATTGATGATGCTACAAAAAAATATATACCTAACTATACATACAAAACATCTATAATAAAAAAAAAAATTAACAATAATATAAATATGAATCAAAATAATCTAAATATGAATTAAAACTCATGTGTATAGATAAAAGTAAAAATAGATATGGATAAACAAACCAGAAGGAGCGAATATCATATACAAATGAAATTTGATTCAACTCAAACTATTCCAATCTTTGTCAAGATACTCTTGAATATCGTAGACTATTTCTTTGATAAGTGAATTGGAGAGACAATATTACTGACAGTGACCGGAAGATGATTATATAATTCAACGGTATTATAAATCAGTGACTTTTTTTATATATACATACTATTATCAGATATCAGGTTATATTTGGAAATAAAAGCAGCGAGTTATTTCCGAGTATTTTTGTCAAATGTGTCATCAGCGATATTGGCCAGTAAATAGTTATCTTATGGTCATCCCTCTTTATATATGTATACAGTTTCTTGAAAGTTATTGGTCATGTACCTCGGCATTATTCTTCGGCAATTAATAGACAGATCATCAGAAAGTACCACCATAGAATTGGTTGGGACATAAAAGTGAGTTTCCGACGTCGTTCGGTACAGTCTATCGGTATCGTTCAAGTGAGTTCAAATTAGTGGCTCACTGGACATCGTTCACTACACAGTCATAACTAGTCGTTCAACTTCGTCACAACGCTCCAGCTCTATAGCTCTAGGCAATACAGTGTTATTCCACAAACAAACAGTTCTTCCGCGACTTCGCTCTGCATAAGTAGAAACGCCTCAGCTTCCATATATTCCATCAGTATTAACTGAAGTGCTCTGCCAGAGACGTAATACTTTTCCACGAGAATATATGTAACGGTTACGAGCCGATATACGCCAAAAGTATATGCTTAGTATAGTTCTGTTTATTTTCGGTCGAACAATAGGCAATTGCCCTGCTTACCACACGCTCAACGTTATTTATTGTTCTACTGCAACTTCAACTATTATAAGTTCGAATTCCTGAGTAATCAATCAGGACAAACGAGCCATTTACGCGGATAAAACGCTTGTTTCGCCCGTTTTGTTGTTTATTGATTCGATGAAACGATTATCATGTATTTATCGGGCTTCGTATGTTCAGTAAAATTTGTTCCTTGGTGTTTATTATTGCCCCAGTAATTAGAAATTAAGATGGGATTGTATCGATTCTTTCGAAATGATCATTGTACACTTGGACAAAAAATTTACCTTTGACAGGCATGTCGATTTAACAGTTCAAAGAAGAATCAGAAAACCAGTTCTCATTATGAGAGAAATAGTATCTTTCCATGTTCCAACTCTCATGTTAGATCTCCTATGGAATATGCATCTGTCATCTGATATCCTCGCCACAGTAATAATTCTAATAGAAATTAGACTGGACAAAAAAATTCCTGCAGCTTAATTTCAGATTAAACCGCGAAAGACTTTTACTCCTCAAATAATAGAATAACAATACACCGGGTGATTCTCCAAAAGTGGCTCACCCCCATTGTGTATTATAGTTCAATTTAAATTTTTTGACATATTTACTTGCTTTGCCGTACTTCGGGTTTGACCGAAAATGACCCCAACTTTTGATTTTTAAATGGGACAAGCCATATATTTTCACTTATTTCGATCGAGAATGGCATTCTAAATCCAACAACACCTCACTTGTCAATATCTGAGAAATAAAGTCATTTTTATTCCAATTTTTATTTTTCGATCTAGAATGCCATGGATCGAGTAAATCGCTTCATTCTTGATCAAGTAACTGGAAAAATACGACTTCACAGTCGTTTTAAGAATTATTTCAAAGTCGCAAATCAGTCCATCAAGGTTCTTAATTTTCAAAATGACCTCCTTGATCACGACAAAGTTCAACTTTTTCAATTGTTGCGCGCACCACATTGATTAGCTGTTCCGCAGTGATGTTCTGGAATGCCACCCTTACTTCATACTCCAGTTCTCCACGAGTAGCTGATGCTGTGTTATACACCTGTTTTTTAATTGTTTCCCAGAGAAAAGGATCTAGCGGAGTAAGATCTGGTGATCTATAATATGAAAAAAAAAACATTATGAAAAAATATGAGAACTTAAGAATGTACCTCGCAGGCCACTGAATGATAAATAATAATAATAAAATTTTATTCGCTTGAAGAAATTTACAATAAAAAAATAGGTATAAGTACATTCATACAGTGAATAAACTAATCATCACAGAAGCATGAAATGCTTATTTGTGATTGTGTTTGTGATCAAATATGTTAATCTTAGTAACGACCATGGAAGCATCAGATGCTTGTACATGGCCTGTATGTGATAGATTGAAATATGAGTGCCAATATTGTTACTAGGAAAAATATATATATATAAGGTTAAAAACAGAAGTATAAATATAAATATAAATATGAAGTTACGGGTAAGAAATGCTTAAAATCACTTAATCTATACTTATTTAAAAGCCCAGGCGTCAATAATTGATCAATAAGAAAATGGACAAGATAAGTTTTAGACAACACAGATTTCCTTAGTCATATGGTGAGTGTCCCAAAAAAGTTCTCAACACCAGTCAACACCTACTGCAAGTCGCGTGAAGGAACTTTGTTCCTGACGTTTTAATTAATATTCAGTTATACTATTCAGAAAGTGTATAAAAATCAATTTACAAAAACTACCAGTAAGTGTCATGTTCAACTTCAAAAAAAGAAGATATTATGGGAAAGGTATATTCAGATGATCCAAAACTTCACCTGGATTTCCATTGTGAATTTTGCAATAGAAGTTTAAACACAAAAAGGAATGCACTTCTCCTCTAGTACATGTTGTATTTCTTCAATACCTACTGGTTCTATGGATTTGAATGGAATTGACATTGAGTCTTCTAGTCGACTGAATAATCGTTTGGCCCATCACAAACTCAATGAGTACATTGCCAAAATGATACCCAAATCGGCCAGAGTGAGTGCTTCTGTCTTCCACCAATTAATCAAAATCACAAAGAATCTCTAACAACAATCACCAAGAGAAACATCGAGAGTCCCAACCTACTGCAAAGTATAGTTTTCCCAATATCAATTGCAGAAGCATAAAAAAGTCTTGCGGCGAATTCCTGTGAGCAGCAGTGGCGGAGATAACGAATTTTATTCAGTTATTTTAAGATTTAAAAAATACTTCATAAATAATGAAAAATGAAAAAAAAATTAAGACAAGCTTTTATTTGTACAAATACATTAAGAAAAAAAAAACTAGAATATCCTACAAAACTAGAATATCCTAAAACGTATTTCGATCTGCACACACCAAGACCACAGACGCTACTGGTTTTTAATCTTTCAGAGCCCTTAAAACACAAATATAACGCGTGATTTATGACCTTCCATGGTATAGCCACACCTGCAAGCATTGATGTCCGACTTGATTGGCCCAGACGAATCGGTTGTAGAACAGACAGCCGTCACTCAAGTCCACGTTGACTATCGGCTCTCTTGATCTACCGTTTTCCGACGGAGAATGTTAACGAGTAGAACAGATTATGTTTCGTTCCGTTTCTTCGCATATACGCTCGTGTTAGCGAAGTGAGTTTTTATTTGCTCCCTATAGAAACAGCTCCTGCAATTGATATTGGATGGACTATACAACAATTAATAATCCTTCATCATCGAAATATAATCTCTCTAAACGTATCGTCAATAATGTTTCTGATGGTGATCTCACCTCTGCTATTCGTATTTTGACGTCTACTGACACAATAGCTACTTTTGACGAAACAACCTTGTTCGCAATTTATATATACAGGAAGTAGGATAGATATACCCTGAAGGAATCTTTAATCCAAAAATCCAACAAAAACATTAGGAAAACTATTACAGTAATATTCATTTATTCTAGCGAAAGTCGGCGCAAGCTGTCACTAGATTCAGTTGATTCTATTCAAATCAAATCCTTTATTTTCCTTAAAATGACAAAAAAAAAACGTTTTGTATAGGAATAGTCAGTACTTGTATCTAACTTACAACTGGTACTAAAAAACAAGCAAACAGATTCACGGGTCTAAACAATATTGCACAAATACAGTATAGTGGACCACAGAGGACTAGATAAAAACTCATCGAGTGTATAAAAACAATTGATCAACAAAAACAACTTCGGAGGTTTTTTAAAAATCGTTGTATTTTCAGCTCTCTCGATCATTACTGGAAGGTGATTGGAAATTTTAGGTCCAATGCATTTAGGAGTAATCTTATATTTGGCAATTTTGACATGTATCATTCGTTTCTGACTAGTGTTCTTATCATGAATATATGAATAGATTTGTCAGAGTTAGAATATTCTGATTTATAAAAAGGATTCGTTTGGGGGGTGTTAAATATACAACGTAAAATAGCTTTCTGTTCAACGAAGACGTTTCTACCCATTGTTGAGTTGTCCACAAGCAAACACCATAACGCAGCCTAGACTCAACCTGAGCATAATATACACTGATGAGTTGTTTTCATTCAAAACGACTCTCAGATTCCTAGAGAGATATATGAGTGAGCACAATTTAGAAACCAGCTGTTCACAGTGTGGAATCCAGTTCAGATATTCATCCATTTGCATACCCAAGAATTGAACTGCGTTATGAGAGCTTTGTAAGGTAGTATTATTAACCTTCAATCGGAGTGCTTCGGTTTTATTCTGATAGTTATAAAAACGAATAACTTGAGTTTTTTTAGCATTTAAAAGTAGATCCCGTCTGTTGAAGTATTCAGAGATTAAGTTCAGGATATCAGTACATTTGTGTGTTAAAATATCAGTTTGCCTATCCGAGATCAATATACTAATATCGTCCGCATATGCAGTAAATAATGAGTATGATATTTCCCTATCAATACTGTTTATGTATAAGAGAAACAGAACCAGCCCCAATATAGATCCCTGAGGCACACCAGTCAGGACCAGTTTAGTTCCTGATGTGGGAAACGAAACCACACCACATTGATCAAATCTCAATGAGACACATTGGTTTATGTTACTGAGAAACAAGGCTACCCAGGTATGTGAATTTTCCCCTTAGACCATAACATCCCAATATATCCAGCAGTTTGATTCACGCAGTCAAAAGCCCTGCTCAAATCGCACAAAATAGCAACTGGGCACTCGCCCACTTTAATGAACTCTATCAGAATTTCATAGAAAGTTAGTAGAGCAGTTTGAGTCGATTTTTCAGAGCGAAAGCCATGCTACATGGGTATCAAGATATTGTGTGATTCAAGAAAATCATTCAAGCGCTCTAGGAATGCATACTCGAAGACTTTCGAGAAGCTCTGGGGGACAGTGATTGGTCTAAAATTTTCAACAGTTGATAATTATTTGTTCTTACGCAGGGGAATTACCTTTTCCACCTTCAAGGATGTAGGGAAACTGCCATTGGAAAATGGAAGATCCACTAAAAAAGTTATCGGTTCTATATAAATGTGCAAAACTCTTTTTAGTAGAAACACTGGTATCTCGTCAGTTCCTGATGATTGTTTGCTCCTTAGTTCACGATTGATCAAATTTAATAATTCTGATTCGCTAAATGACTCTAAAAACATTGTGTATGGATTTATATCTATTCCATTTTCATTATTTATGTTCGGGCGATAATAAAAAAAACAGTTTATTCCCAACAGGGGTACCCAGTTACAGGAAATGTTATTACAACAATCAATTATATTATAATAATCATTACTCGGAATATCACATATTAAGGCATGTGATGCTTCGAATTGACGATTGGTTCGTTATGACCATAGGCGTGTATGTTATTTGGATTCATTTGCCATTATCAGATTATCATACCAGAGCACAAATCGAACTAACTCACACGCCGCTGTCTACAGCGGAGTGGGCGTTAATCATATGAAATTGGTGTTGTATATAGAGTACGAATCATAACGGAAAGATATATTTTGGGTAATTAAACTGTTGGTTATTTTAGTTATTTGGTAGCAAGAAATTACTTCTGACTGAACTTCAGAATATATATTTTTATCAATCTGACATTAACAATTGTCAACATTTATACATCTACATATAATACAATGTGTCCATAAAATATGTATAACAAACTGCAAATATAACGTTGCTAAATTCTATCCAACACCCCCTCTCAACGTGGATTGCCTTATAATGCCTAAAGTTTTCAAATGCTTAGTTAGAGTAGGACTGCTAAGGGATTTCGTGAAAATATCTGCAATCATGTCTTGCGTTGGTATATAAAGAACTTCTATTTCCTTCCGATTGAAAACTTCTCTGATATAATGGTAACGAATGTCTATATGTTTCTGTGCGAGTGGTGAACAGGATTATGAATCAACTTTGTGCTCCCTGATTATCGCAGTAGAGTATTGTTGGTTCATCAAATTCTATAGGAAATTCCAGCTCACGTAAAAAATTCGAGGTAAACAGCTTCCTTGGTTGCTTCAGATAAAGCAACATATTCAGCTTCGGTACTCGATAGAGAAACACAATTTTGCTTCTTTGCTTCCCAACTGATTGGACAATCGGACAAAATAAAAATAAAGCCGCTGTAAGATCGTCTGTCATTCAGATCTCCTCCCCAATCAGCGTCAACATATCCATGCAATGATTTTTCAGACTTTCGGAATGTCAGACTAAAATCTTGAGTTCCCTTCAGATATCGCAACAGTCTTTTCACCGCACACCAATGTGCTGTTCCTGGATCATTATCAAATTGGCTAAGTGCGCTGACAGAAAAAGATATGTCAGGTCTTGTGCTAGTTGCTAGGTACAATAGAGACCCAATAGCTTGGCGATATGGTATTTGCATCATTTCCATCCTTTCTTCATCGGTTTTGGGGTTCATATCTTTTGTCAGTTTAGTGTTAACATCCATTGGAGTAGAAACTGCTTTACATTCCATCATGTTGAATTTTTTCAAAATGTCTATGGTATATTTCTTTAGTTATTTGGTAGCAAGAAATTACTTCTGACTGAACTTCAGAATATATATTTTTATCAATCTGACATTAACAATTGTCAACATTTATACATCTACATATAATACAATGTGTCCATAAAATATGTATAACAAACTGCAAATATAACGTTGCTAAATTCTATCCAACATAAACTCAAGCCAACTAATTTTTTATTCAATTTGAGAAGTGCTTCCTACTAAGAATTTAATAAAGATTATGAGTTCTTTTCCATGTTTTTTTTGAAAATATATAATCATATCATCCCAGTCCTATCCACATAAAACGATCTTTCCATTAAAAGTTAATTGAAGTAAGATATCGAAATATCTGACATGTTTTACAAGAACGGTAAAATTTTTATTGCTTTCATTCCGAATTGTGTCGAAACCCGAAATAAATTGGTGGCGTTATCGGAAACCGGTCTCTTTGATCATTCAATGATATAAAAACAAATTATTTTTTTCAATAATTCGTTACAGTTTATCTCAGTTCATTGTAAGAACTTGACACATGATAATGAAATATAAAAATAATTAACGAAAATTGACTGAACATGAAAAAATTTTATTTTAAGAATCACATCAGAAGCTGTTCTATTCAAATACCACTCCTGATTTGAAATTAATACTGAAGTTGAAATAGACTAAAAAAAAATTTGATGGGAAACACGGTTTGAAATTGAAATACTGGGAAAGCTTTCATGATGAATACATCAGTGAAAAAAGTGTAGCTTATTTCCAGGTTAAATAGATAATGAAAAAATATTCGGAAAATTGTAATGTTCTCGTGTAAAATAGAAATGTTGACTTATTCATTCATGATACTATGAATGACCTAAGAAAAATTTCCGAATGAAAACTAAAATATTCATTTGATTCCCAGTTTACTGGAGAATCAACAAATAGAAATGGCGCTGAAATTCTTCATAAAAAATAAACCATTTCATTTGGAATAGGAAATATTAATTACCTAATCAGTGCTAAAATACTTTTTCATCATACCTGCATCATAATCATTGTTTTATGACCTAAAAAGAATGCGAAATCTCAAGATTAAAACACGCCGTGTTTCGAAGGAAAAAGCGTGTGAAATCTCGAGATCAAAACACTCCGTGTTTTAAAGGTTGATAGGTAACAAAAACAAGTCCAACTTTCATATCAATCATATGAACTGCCAAATAAGCTTGTGAACAACAATTGCTATATCCATGTCAACAAGACATGTCATTAGATATCCATTAGATACCTCCTTCGATGTATTAAAATATAAGGAACCTTATCCTACGGGCACTCCGCTCCGCATTGTGCCCTTATACACTTTTATACACTGTGTCCGTAAAGTATGGAACAAATTCATTTTCAGCTAAACAGGTCATTTTAAGAAATAATCCTGAAACACGTCGATTTTGGATGTTAATTTATCGTATTTCAAAATAATAATCTAATATACAGGGTGAATTACGTTCGAGTAATGACGTCACCGTCATTTTTTTTAAATGGAACACCCCCATTTTGTCTCAATTTTCGGATTACTCTAGCTGAGCTGATTCCAAAAATGTATCACATGTTGATTCCAATTGGTACAGGGTGGACAAAAATACAATAGTTTTGTGTGTGCTCATAAAGTAACGCGTAACATTCTTTATTAGGTAAATTAACAATATTATCAAAAAATACTTATTGTCTAGCGGACAGAATATGCTGGAATACATGACTTTATAAATGTTCGAACTGCAGCCCTTGCTGTATTTGACAGTAACCCAAACGGTGTACAAATTCTTGTTGAACCTTGTGTATGGTTTCTTGCGTAATATTGTTTATTTCTGTTCGAATTTTCTCTTGTAATATTTGCTGGTTTCGTTTTATAAATAACATTCTTCAGATGGCCCCACAGAAAATAATCCAAAGGATTTAAATCTGGTGACCTCGCTGGCCATTCAGTGAGTCCACGTCTACCAATCCACCTGTTCGGAAAAATTTCATCTAGGTACCTTCTAACATCTACAGCATAATGTGGAGGTGCACCATCCTGTTGAAACCATAAACTTTCATCAAAACCTCCAGGATTACGTCTGCTGGGAAACAAATAACGTAAAGTAGGTACGAGATACCCCCTTAAAAACTCAAGGTAAGTTGCCCCGTTTAAATTACCTTCGAAAAAGTAGGGTCCGATGATTCGATTTCGTACAATTCCAGCCCATACATTCACCTTTTGAGGGTATTGTGTATGATGCTCACGCATCCAGTGGGGGTTTTCTTTTGCCCAGTATCTACAATTCTGACGGTTAACCTCACCATTTAACATGAAAGTGGACTCATCAGAAAAAATAATGTTTTGTATCAAGAGAGGGTCTCGGTGACATTTATCCATCATTTCTTCGCAAAATTGGAGTCTTCTATCGGGATCATCTTCGTTTAATTCTTGCACAAGTTTGATTTTATAAGGATGCCATTTTTCAAGCTTCAACAGTTTGTGTACCGTTGTTTTGCTAACACCGATATAGCGACTAACTTTACGAACAGAAGTGTGCGCATCTTCTTCAAAACTCCGTAAAACATCTAATGCTGTATCAGCATTTGCAGGGGGACGACCTGATTTGTGTACATTTTCAACATTACCAATTTCTCGAAATTTCGTTTCAATCTTACTGACTGTTGAACGCGTTATAGGTCTTTCTGGATATTTATCATTGAACAAATTGCACACTTCCATCTGAGTTCGCGATCTGTCTCCATACCCAATCATCATAAGTATTTCAATTCTTTGTTTTACATAACTCCATCTCTACTTCCAATTAAATCTAAGCAATCATTCGAATATTCACGAATACCAAAAATATTGTAGTACTAAACTGTCACTGAACATCAATAAATTACTAAACAAATAATGACATTTCCCAAAAAAGTAGACGACTATGTTTTTATAAATAGATAAGAAATATTTTTTATCATATTCTGTCTGCTAGACCACAAGTACGAAACATGTTTGGAAACAGCTCATTTTTATCACTCTAAACATGTAGCAAACTACGGGGTGTTACATTTAAACCAATTGCCGCTAGACAATAAGTATTTTTGATAATATTGTTAATTTACCTAATAAAGAATGTTACGCGTTACTTTATGAGCACACACAAAACTATTGTATTTTTGTCCACCCTGTACCAATTGGAATCAACATGTGATACATTTTTGGAATCAGCTCAGCTAGAGTAATCCGAAAATTGAGACAAAATGGGGGTGTTCCATTTAAAAAAAATGACGGTGACGTCATTACTCGAACGTAATTCACCCTGTATATTAGATTATTATTTTGAAATACGGTAAATTAACATCAAAAATCGACGTGTTTCAGGATTATTTCTTAAAATGACCTGTTTAGCTAAAAATGAATTTGTTCCATACTTTACGGACACAGTGTATAGAAACACGTACTTGGGGATAATCCAGTGGTATGTGTCTACATACTTGTTCGACTTTCAATTTTAATTGCCATTCAATCACAACGCGTCAAAAGTACCTATATAAGTATGTCGAGCAGTGAAGAATTATCTTGTTCACCACCAGAAATTCTTGTTTTTATTTCATTATTTATTGGTCGTAGAAAAAATAGTGTGTGAAACGATCATGTAATGGCTATCAATACACTAGCACACAGTTTACGACACTCGCCTTCGGCTTGTGACGTAACTTACCTCGTGCTCATGTGTTAATAGCTATCATTACATGATCGTTGCATAATATACCTACTATTTTAACATGGGTTTGTTACTCTGGGCGACTCTTCTACTATTTGGTTTCAATTTTATGAGATAAATTTTGTTTTTACTTCATTGCTTAGTGAAGTTATACAGGGTGATTCAAGAGTACTTCGAAAAACTTCAGGAGGTGATTCCTCACAATATTCTGATATGAATTTTTCAAATAAATATATGTCCGGAAACGCTTCATTTCCAAGATACAGGGTGTTGAAGTTTTATTTTTATTTTAGTTTTTTTCAAATAACTTTCGAAATACCGACCTTAATTGAACGAAAATTGGTATTGAAATTTTTTTTGAGGTGTCGAATTCAAACCTGATGTTATTATTGCTCTTACTCGTAGGAGGCGCCACCTACACGTCTATTTCTTTTTTGAAGATTCATAACTTTTTTGAGCGTACTTCCAGCACATTCTTCAGTAGAATAATCGAAACCTTTATCATATCTACGTAAAAAAACTAGCCCTGTTACAAGTCGCTATAAGCAACCGTTTTCTAGATATTTCGACTTGCAAATTTAAAGTCGATTATCTACTAGTCGATGCGTGTTGAAGTTGTTACCATTATTTTGCATTTTTCACAAGAATGCTTTGGAAATGAATTTGACGTTTAAGTAAGTAGTTTTGGTAATTACATATTATGTGACAGTTAAACGTTTTGTTGAAGTTTCTGTAAGTTTTAAAACACTAATTTTGAAAAATTGTATTATTTAAACAATAGTGCTCATTTAGCCGATATGCATTTCGTTTATGGCCTTGCGGATGGCAATGCGCGCGAAGCAAGACGTATTCACCAGGAGCTATTTCCTAATCGAGTACTGCCTTCAGCTCCAACATTCACCAGTCTCCACCATCGTTTGGCAGAAATAGGTAGCTTCAAGAGGGTAGCTGATATTATTGAAAGACCACGAGCAGTCCAAACCCCAGAATTGGAAGAAGCTGTTTTGAACGCTCTCGAGGAGAATCCAGAAATAAGTACAAGAATAATTGCTGACGCTCTTAATTCTACTACACAGTTTGGAGAATTATCCACGATCAACAATTTTATCCAAACCATATTCAAAGGGTACAAGCTCTTTTGCCACGAGACTTTCCCCAACGCATTACTATCTGTCAGTGGTTTTTGAGAAAATTGGCTGGAAATCCTTAATTCTTAAGATATGTACTCTTTACGGACGAGGCAAACTTCTCCCGAAATGCTATCACAAACTTTCATAACAACCATATTTGGGCTCTGGAAAATCCGCACGCAGTTAGTGAAAGACATTATCAGTATCAATTTTCTGTAAATGTATGGGCGGCAATAATTGATAATCACTTGATAGAATATTTCTTTCTTCCCTTCCGACTGAATGGCGCTACTTACAGAGACTTTTTAGAAAATGAATTGCCGGGACTACTTCAGAATGTACCATCAGAAATTCGAATCCGCATGTGGTTTATGCATTTTAGCATTGTAGCCAGGAAATTCCTTAACACTCTCTATCCAAATCGATGGATCGGTAGGGGTGTAGAAGAACCTAACCAGGTGTGCCCAGATCTAAACCCGCTAGATCTTAATTTTTGGGGACATTTGAAGTCACTAGTTTATAAAACTCCAGTAGCGAACGAGAAAGATCTGAAAAACCGAATAGTAGACGCCTGTGAAACACACCAATCATTTTTGAGCGGGTACGAGATTCAATGACTAGAAGACTGAATGCCTGAATCTTCGCTGAAGGTGGACACTTTGAACAATTTATTTGAATACAATTTAGTGTTCTTTTATTTTATTTTATTCTACATATTCAAAATTTCTTGAAATAGAATGTTGATATTTCTTGCAAATTTTATTAAAACAAATACAGATTTTGTACCCTTGATACGAAAATAACTATTTCAAACGAGTAAAAATAAAAGAATAGGTGGCGCCCCCTACAAAAAACCAAAACTACTTACTTAAACGTCAAATTCATGTCCTAAGCATCTTGTGAAAAATAAGTAATAACTTCAACACGCATCGATTATCAAATAATCGACTTGAAATTGAGTCCAAATATCTAGAAAACGTTGCTTATAGCGACTTGTAACTAGGTTAGTTTTTACGTAGATAAGATAGAGGAATTGATTTTTTTACCGAAAAATGTGCTAGAAGTACGCTCAAAAAAGTTATGTATCTTCAAAAAAGAAAAAGACGTGTAGGTGGCGCCCCCTACGAGTAAGAGCAATAATAACATCATGCTCGAATTCAACACCTCAAAAAACCTCTCAATACCAATTTCCGTTTTATTAAGATCAGTATTTCGAAAGTTATTTAAAAAAAATTAAAATAAAAATACAACCTCAACACGCTGTATCTTGGAAACGAAGGGTTTCTGGACACATATTTATTTGGACAATTCATATTACAATATTGTGAGGAATCACCTCCTGAAGTTTGTCAAAGTACTTTTGAATCACCCTGTATATTGAATATTTCAACTGATATATCAGTTTATGGTTGAATAGAAACTATTATTTATTATTATATTTTTTTTATTTTATGAAGAAGAAAACACGAAGTTGTTGTTTTCCTCATGTCTTCGAATTATTTTGTATCGGCTGAAGTTTTCGGCCCTCCCAACTTTAAGTATGGGACGCACCCCTTGAAAGGGGATTTCCCATTTTCCCAATTGGTCTACGTTATAAACATGGGAATTATATAAAAAAGTTTTAGTAACATTAACCTACAAAACTAATTTTTTTGAATTTTTTCATCTCCATAATACTTTTATATATGCTGATGATGAACCTATAGAGGTTCGAAACATGTTCAATAATCGATGGTATTGACCTAATCGATTTTAATATTATATTGTGGAGACGACTTCGTGTTTTCTTCTTCATAAAATTATACCACTCCACTTCGAGATACAATGGACTTCTACCACAGTTATTATTTATTAATTGAATCAGTTCGGACACTTTTTTAATGGTAATTGTCATGACGTTGCCTATAACATTTGTTCATACTTGATGTCATTTCACATTAGCAATATTTCTTCATATTTTCAGACTTATTTTTCAGAGTCTGGGTAGTATTTCAGAGAGTAGATAGTTCACCCAGTTTTTCGTAGTTTTTCAAGTATTTGTTGAAATATTACTTTTATCATTCCTCGCGCTGTCTACTTGAAAAAACAAATAATCCTAGATATGAGATGGAATATGAAATTTCAAAAACAAATAATTTTTTGGAATGTCAATGATAATAATTGGAAATTGACAAAAAATACAACGGAATTGATTTTATTTTCCGAGAAAAACCAGAGGACCAGGGATATTTGTACCCAATTATAAATGAACATTTTTGTAGTATGCTAAGAAGTCAGTGAAATTACTTGAAGAAACAGCATTAAAAGGAACGTCTGCAAAGTTCGTGATGGCAAAGTAACCAGAAGTATGTGATCGGAGTCAATGAAAAAACTGTTGATTCTCCAATATATCACCAAGCATTTGTTCACAAACGTGAGGACTGTTCATTCTGGTATCTACTCCTATTTTGTGTGAGAATGAAATTGGAAGATATGCATTCCAGAAGTAAAAATTACAAACAATTATAAAGTATTCATATAAATTATATCAACAGGAACCTTCACATAATTATTCATATATCAATGAAAAATAACGTTATTTATTCAATGCTTATCGATTTTTACTTTCATCCATGTTCAAAACACAATTTCAAGGCCCCCAAAGACGATGAGATCGGTATCGGTGCATGTTGCATGATACCGTAATAGCGATACAGATTTCATCGTGTGTGTGGTTGTATCAGTGTCACGGTATCAGTATCACCGTCTCAATCACTGCCGTGAAACGGCGATACCACGTGCGTGCGACTGATGTTTCACGATCCCGTCTTACCGTGTGTGGAGACGTTGATACTTGATACAAATCTCATATATT
Organism: Gonioctena quinquepunctata; assembly: GCA_018342105.1. NCBI lineage: Eukaryota > Metazoa > Arthropoda > Insecta > Coleoptera > Chrysomelidae > Gonioctena > Gonioctena quinquepunctata. The sequence goes on along the minus strand of JAFIRS010000061.1, from coordinate 1,179,911 downwards.
TGTATCGCGACATGTAGCGATACCGATCCATCGTCTGTGTGGGCCTTCAGTAGAATTTCTTTTAATGGAATTTTTCTCCCATTTTGATGGAAAACATCATTCCTGACTCCAAATAGTATATTAAAGTATATAAGTGGATAAAAAGGGCTTTAAAACACGCGCGATTTTTCGAGCACGACTGCGCAGATGGAGTGCTCGAAATAGAGCAAGTGTTTTTGAGACCAGTTATCCACGAATACTTTACGTTATTTTTTTTTATTGGTGCACTTTGAAATCATATATACTGGTATTATTACTACAAAAAATAGAAATAAGAACTAATAATGCAAGAAGGTTGAATTCGTGATGTGACATCAGTATACCTTTCGTTGTCATGGAAATGAGAGAAACATTCATTTGCAATTTGTTACCAAAGATCAATATTTGTTGACACCAGAGCACAAAAATGAATTATTCTAATATCGATTTTTTGAATAGTGAGGCAGAATCGCGGTTAATACCGCGAAAATCCAGTGATATATATATAAAGAAGAATATGAAAATTTCATCAAATGGATGGAGGAGCAAGAGGTATCACATATAAATGAACGAGTTGTCAGTAATATTTTATTTGACGTTACAAGGTACTCCTGTAAGATCAATAATAAAAAATTTGTCATTTGGACTTCACGTTTCTCGATTTGTTGATGTTGCCATGGTAACTTTAAAGAACGCGGGTTTTTTAAAGTTCGATTCAAACACGCTGAGGCGTGCTTTGAATGGGTAAAATGGGGCACGAATAAAAAAAACTAATATAATTTTTGGATAGATTCTGAAAACAAATCACCAATTTTTACGAGAATAAAGAAACTATTATCTGACCCTAAAAACCACTCACCAGATGTCGATTCCGATTCTTAAAATAGTTTGTAATCTCTCCGTAACTACAGAGTTATAGTTTAACCATTTTCAATTGCAGAAGCTGTTTTTATAGGGAGCAAATCAAAAACTCACTTCGCTAACACGAGTGTATATGCGAAGAAACGGAAAGAAAAGTAATGTGTACTACTCGTAAACATTCTCCGTCAGCGAACGGGAGATCAAAGAAGATCAAAAGAGCCGATAGTCAACGTGGGTTCGAGTGACAGCTGTCTAGTTTTGTAGCAGCCAATGAAAACGAACCGCAAGCCAATTATAATGCTTGTAGGTGTGTCTATACGTTGAGACTAATAAATCACCAGTTATATACGTGTTTCAGGAGGTCTGAGTGAATGAAAGCCAGAAGCGTCTCTGGTCTAGGATCGAAATAGGTTTTAAAATATTCTATAGTTGTGTTGTGTTCTGTTGAAAAATATGCCATTTTTTCGACCATGGAAAAATAAAATCATGATGATTCCATTCCTGTTAATATATACTTCCTCCTGTGAAATACAGTCTAATATAAGAAATAATAGTTTGATTTCTGACATTCATAAATATGAGACAAGATCAGCTGACAAATCAGCTCTACCCTTCTTGAGATTGACTAAATCAAAATGGAACACCATCAATTTGAAATTTTATAATACGTTTAGTTCAGAGTTGCGCTCTTTGAATTTTTATTTTTTTTTTTTATATGTTCTGGTTCCCACGAAAAGGGATATCCTGTAATGTTCAGAGAACATCGTGGGAACCAAGGGAAAGAAGGTAGGAGTTGGTGTTCTTCTTAAATTTCTGGAGGTTGTATGCCTCGGGGAACACCTCCCTAGGCAATGAGTTCCAAAGCCTCGCAGTTCGTTGGATGAATGAGTCTTTGGAAAGTGATGTTCTGCAGGTCTCCAAAGTGACCACGAAGGGGTGTGAAGACTGAACTTGACGGGTTAATCTCGAAGAGACTGCCAAAGGAGGAACGATTGTTGATATTTCAGAAGAGCATCGCCCATGAAAATATCTATAAAATAGAGACAAATCGCCAACTTTTCTACGGTGTTCCAGACAAGTGAGCGAGTTTGTAAGCGAGGCATCACCGACGAGACAAATTGCCCTTTTTTGGACAGAATCCAATAGCTTCAGGATATGTTTAGGTGCCGCACTCCAAATATGGGAACAGTATTCCAGGACAGGTCGGATCTGTGCCTTATAGATCATAAGCAGCTGACTGGAGGTGAAATAGCTCTTGGCACGAAACAAAAAACCAAGTTTTGGGATGCACTTTGGCAATGGACCTCACGTGATTTTCCCAGGAAAGGTTATTGCTGATAGTAATACCAAGCATCGATATGGATGACTTCAGTGGTATGGTTACTCCTGACAAAGTTATGTTAGGCACAGTGAGATCGGCTTTTCTAGAGAAAAGACATGCTTGTGTTTTGTTTGCATTGAATTCTACCAAGTTATTGGATCCCCATTCGAGAATTGTTGCTAAGTCCATATTTATATTGTTAACATTTCTTCCTCGTTCATTTCTGGTTTCACGGGCTGATATAGCGGCCCTGGAAGAGAAAGCGGTATGGAGGGTACCATCATCGGCAAAGCTGTGTACGGGACATGAAGTTGCTTTCAACACGTCGTTGATGTGAAGTAAAAATAGTGTTGGTGCTAGAATGGATCCTTGCGGAACACCAGCATTTATGAGTAGAGTGTCAGATGAAACTCCATCGACCACTACATGGAGAGACCTGTTTGAGAGAAAACTAGCAAGCAGAGAACACAGCTGAGGGGGCAAGCCATAAGATGGAAGCTTGGCGAGGAGTCCCTGGTGCCAAACTCGATCGAACGCCTTGGAGATATCTAATGCCACAGCTAAAGTTTCTCCATACTTTTCAATAGAAAGCTGCCATATATGTGAGACGTATGCGAGCAGGTCACCAGTTGATCTCTGATGGCGGAAGCCATATTGCCTATCATTGATAATTCCTGAGTCTTCCAGATATTTCATGAGCTCGATGTTGATGGCTTTTTCCATGACCTTCGAAATAATAGTTAGCAGTGCGATAGGTCTGTAGTTGCTAGGTAGGGTCTTTTGCCTTTTAGGGACTGGCTGTACTCTTGCAATTTTCCAATTGGACGGAAATACTCCCAAATTGTAAGAGTGGTTGAACAACTTGCAAAGAACAGGTGTTAGTTCGGGGCACATTTCTTGAGAACAATCGGCGGGATTCCGTCAGATCCACAGGCTTTGTTGGTGTTGAGACCCAGCAAAATCTTTCTGATAGTACGTTGGCGAAAGGTGATCTCGGGCATGTGACTGTCAATAGGTGTAATGTTCGGGGGTTGTTTTCCCGAAGAATCCAGAGTGGAATTTCCAGCAAATAGGTGCGCAAAGATATTGGCTTTTCCTGGGCAGTCGTTGCTAGTGTTCCATCTTCTTTGGTTAGGGGAGGAAAAGAGCTGGAAGTGAAGTTTCTTCCCACAGCTTTGGCGAAAGACCAAAATGAACGGGATCCGTTGGGACATTCAACAAGTTTTGATCTTATTTTGGCATTATGAGCATCTTTTGAACATTCTATTGTCTCTTTGCATATGCCTCTAGCCTCAACGTATGCTGCTCTGGTCTCAGGTCCCGGATTTTTTGCCATCGATGGTATGCTGCCTGTTTGGAAGCCACAGCTCTAGAGCAGTTTCTGTTAAACCAGGTCTTATCGGATGATGTTCTTCTTTCGGTATTCGGTATGTAAGTTTGCATCCCCAACATGATGATTTCAGAAATTGTCTCAGCACATCGTGTTGGATCTACTGAAGAGAAACAAACTCTCTTCCATGGAAACGCTGAGAAAACATACGAAGACCTTCCCAGTCGGCCGAATTGTAATGCCACATGAGACGGGGTGGTATTGTGCTGCTCGATGGTAAATGGAAAGAGCATGTTGTGGAGATGAGGGTGTGATCAGAGTTTCCAAGTGGGGCACAAACTTCTATTCTATACGGGTCAGGATTGGTGGTGAGGAAAGGATCTAGTGTATTGGCAGACTGGTTGTTGACATCAGGGATGCGGGTTGGTAGCTCGACCAGTTGTTCTAGACCATGAGTGATGGCGAAGGCCTCGGCTTGACGACCTGCATCATCTGTTTTGTTAGAGAATTTGAGCCAGGCAGCATTATGTACATTAAAGTCCCCCATGATTATGGTTTCAGCTGTTGGATGGTTTTCCTGAATGTAGTCCAGTTTGAGTGATAAAAACTCAAAGAGGTTGTTATATGAAGGTTCATTAGGTGATAGGTAAAGGCAGCAGAGGAACTTAGTCACTTTGGTATCAGATAGCTTAAACCACATCACATCAAAGTCTTTCGGTTCCAAACTCTCTTCACGCTGGCATGAAAGGTTAGCCTTGGCGTAAAGGCAGACTCCACCTTTGAACCTGAATCGAGAATGGAGTTCGTAACCAGGACAAAGCATATGGACCTTGTTGGTGGACGAGTTTACTTGTGTTTCTGTTAGAGCCAGAATATCCGGTTTTTTCGTCTGTAGGTGATGGTGGACGTCATTGAATGATAGCAATTTTAAGATAAATGTAAATAAATAATAGTTTAAAAAAACTAAAAAACACGCTTTTACAGATAACCAGACTAAAAAAATAGAAAACAAGAAAAAAATGTATTTCATTAAAAAAAAAGCGTGGGGTGCATGGTATCAATATTTATATAGTACATTACACACCTAGGGCAGTAAAGTAAGAAATGTCTCAGATCACAGGTAATTGTTGGCCGTGGCGATACCATGCACCCCACGCTTTTTTTTAAATAAAATATTTTTTTTCTTATTTTCTATTTAGTCTGGTTTTCTATGAAAGCGTGTTTTTTAGTTTTTTTAAACTATTATTTATTCTCAACTTTTAAGTTTAGTTTTCTATTAACGCGTGTTTTTAGTTTTCGCAAACTATTATTATTATTATTAAATTCTTTTAACTAGTATTCCTTCAATATTGATTAGAATCGGACCACAATCACAAAACTCGCGGCCATTTTGGAGCCGCCATCTTGAATCCTTCAATTTTGACAAAATAATCGTAATCTCCGATCCCAAAAACCCCCACATACCAATTTTGAATAGAATCAGACCATAATCACAAAACTCGTCCACCATTTTGAAGCCGCCATCTTGAATTTTTCAATTTTACGAAGAATCATAATATTCGACCCAAAAACCCCCACATACCAATTTTGAATAGAATCGGACCATAATCACAAAATTCGTCCACCATTTTGGAGCCGCCATCTTGAATTTTTCAATTTTGACAAAAGCATCATAATTTCCGACCACGAAAACCCTCAGATACCAATTTTGAAGCGAATCGGACCATAATCATAAAACTCGTGCGCCATGTTGGAGCCGCCATTTTGTTTTTTTTCCACACAAAAATTTCTCAATGCATTGTCACCGGAATTATGTACACCTGCCGAATTTCAAATCATTCGGACGTCTGGAAGTGGGTCAAAATCGCGCCCAAAGGAGTCGGTTTCAAACAAACAAACAAACATACAAGTGAAGCTAATATAAAGCGTGTAAAAACATTCTCATTGATAACTGTTTCTACAGTGTAGAAGAATTTTTAAATTCGTGAAAATTTGTTTTGTCTCCATGTCCTAGTGTTAACTGTTTTTATTTACCATTCGAGATTTTAATAATTACCAAGTCTGTATTTGTCTCAATGCACAACATGATTTACTGCATGATCTTTTATATATTTATATTGTAAATATTTTATGTTTATTGACGTGCTTAAGACTGGATTTAAAAAGCAAAATAAATCTATTCTATTCTATGGCATATATTTTTATTTCAACGTATTTTTAAAATATTTAAATATCTAAATAAAATTAGTTATCTGCGCCTCTGCTGCTCAAAGGATTCCGCCTCAAGAGGGAAACTTATTTTTTATGCTTCTGCAATTGTAAATGGTTTGACTATACATGTGTGTTTTTGTATCTGTTTGTGATAAAAACTTATCATCATCATTAATATGTATACCCATAACAGTAATATAGTTTATTAAATTCGTTGGTTATTTAGGTCAAATACCCCCTTACTCCCACGTACTACGTTTGTTTTCTCGTTCCCAATTCAAATAAACCCACAATCATTACTTTCCACCTTCGCACCGGGCTATAAATCACATCTGGAAAATAAATGATACTTTCAATCGCGTCTGCGTATAAAAACACTAATAGTAATAAATATTTCACTCGATCCATGTCACCTCGTAAAGAGTTCAGGTTGACCACTTGAAAAAATAAACAACCCGTATGTAGAGAGAGGTAAGGCCGTTATTATGTATTAACTTACATAATACTCTAGCGTAACGACCGGTTTTTGAGTAATTTTTTCAAGTAGCCACTTTCAGGGAGGTCTTTGATTATATTATTATGCGAGAACGTCACTACCTATCGAAACGAAAGCTTGATTGGATGGGAAATTATGGGAAAATTAACCATGCCGGGATTGAAGTCTTGTGAACTGTGATTGTACAGGGTGTTGTTCTATAGCGGTCAGATTCAAACAACACATTTTCCTTGCGGAATATTTTGAGTTTGGGAAATATGGATGAATAGTATATTATAGGTACACTGAGTGTTTTCAGATCGCAGGGATTTTTGTAAATGGGACGTAGAACTCATTGAAATATGTGATTCACCATGAATAACTTATATAGAAGTTGCGAAATAACGAAGATACTATACTTACTGAATAAATTTGGCAAGACATATGGGTTGAAGTCAAAACTGATATATCGGTCATACTAAAAAATAATCAAACCCATGGTCACCTAGAATGGAATAGAATACCGCCAGTTAAAATTACTTTTTTCTGCATACCTACAGGTGATTAAGCTTGATGGTGTTTTCATTTGTGTTAGGTTCCGCTTCGGCCAGAGGTCTTCGAATCTCTGACTGGTGACTACTCCGTACTGATGGGGGGCAAAAGCTTGAAACCGCCAACTCAAAGTCGCTATCTTCGATTTTTGAAGTTTGACAGAAAATTTACAATTTCTGTCCCCGAAAACCCTCACATACCAATTTTTAATTGAATCGTACCATTATCACAAAACTCGTCTGCCATATTTGAGCCTTATTCCGAAAGTTGTGCGAAAAGGGAAGTTTTGAACCAGACAATCATCTAAAAGGAGTACAACGTACTATAAGAACACCAGCAGTTGATGTAGCGGTTTTGAATTCAATTGAGAAAGATCCTGGATTAAGTACAGGAAAAATTGGGAACAATTTGAATATCCCATATATTCTTGTTTGGAAAATTATCCATGACTTTTTTTTATTGTATCCTCACCAATGATTTCTTCAATAAGTAGGTTTATGGAAATCCATTATTTGCACTGAAATTTTATTCAACGATAAAGCCAATTTTTCCAGAAACTACATCCAAAACTTTCACAAATATCATTTTTGGGCTGAAGAAAACCTTCATGCAATCTTGGAATCCCGTCACCAGGGGCAGTTTTTCGTTAACGTGTGGGCTGGCATATGCGGTGATTATTTAATTGGACCCTATTTTCTTCATGCAAGGTTGGATGGGCATAATTACTGGCAGTTTCTCGGAGAAGAATTGCCAGCTTTAATGAAAGATATTATTGATAATTCGACTTTGGTTAATGCACGACGGGGTGTCAGCGCACTTCATTGCTCTGGCGCGCGAATATTTGAACCAGAATCACAATAATCGCTGGATAGGTCGCGGAGGACCACAGGCATGGCCACCTAGGTCTCCGGACCTCAATAGTTTAGATTATTTCCCGTGGGGTCATCACAAAACATTGGTTTACAGCACACCAATTCGTACTGAAGAGCAATTGAGAAATCGCATAATAGTTTCTTGCGAAACTATTAGAAACAGTCCCGGCATTTTCCAAAGAGTACGTTAGTCCATGAGAAAAAGAGCGGAGGCATGCATATTCGCAGTGTGCGTTTTTAATGATTGTTTCAGGCAGAAATCTCAGAACTGCAAACACCTTGAATGATTAAGTAATTTAGTGTACCTGGATTATTTGTTTCGACGTTTTCCTTACATGGTACTCGACTTTTTCTTCTTTTCGGTCGTGTTCTGTACAAAATGACATTTTTCTTAAAAGACTATATTAGGGAATTTCTTCCCAGCAATGTATACTTCAAGTGTCTCATCTGTTTATTCTCTATAACCCATAAGGGTCATCTAGGTAGCTAACCTTTTTACCATATGGCAAGAGAATGTGAATGCTTTTCTTCTGTTTTTGTTAAGTTTGTTATTGAGTTCTGAAATGTATTTCGCCAGAGAAACATTGAAGTTCTCATCTCGTTACTTTGAATTTTTATTCAAAAAACTATCAAATTAACTAGATTGTGGTAATCAACCCACATACACAACAGGTCGTACTAAACAAAACGAAAACTATGTAATTAATTTCATTTATTTGTTGATTATGTAAAGTCCAACAGATAATTACTGTGTTGGACAACCTGACATCTCCACAAAAGTCTTAGAAATCCCCTCTATTCAGGGGAAAAAAATTGAACCAGTCTTATTTTTTTCTCTCTCTCCGAATTATTGTCCTTTGCTACCTTTACGGTACATTCAGGACATACCCGCCCTCACGAGGAATCCGTTTCCATCCGGCTTCTAACAAGGGGGGGTTATATCGAGGGGATGCAGCTTTGTCTTGCTCTAGGCAATACTGCATCCCTCATATCATTTTTCTCTGCATGTTAATGGGAGATGTTAGTGAGAATTCGACTGTGGTTTATGCACGACGGGGCGCCAGCGCACTTCACAATAATCGCGGGATAGGTCGCGGAGGACCACAGGTATGGTCAGCTAGGTCTCCGGACCTCAATAGTTTAGATTGTTTCCTGTGGGGTCATCTTAAAAATTGATTTACGGCACACCAATTCATACTGAAGAGCAGTTGAGAAATCGCATCATAGTTTCTTGCGAAACTATTAGAAACAGTCTATTTTCCAAAGAGTACGCGAGTCCATGAGAAAAAGAGCAGAGGCGTGCATATATGCAGGTTCACATTTTGAACTTCTGATTCAATTTTGATTTGATGCGGCCGATACTATGAAAATCCATATTAAAGTGAACAAGAGACAAACTTCACTAAATTATTTTCACTAAACTGGGTTCACAAAACCACGACACGTGTTTCGCAATTCAATAGCTTTTTCCAAGTGGAGACCAGAATCATCTCCATTGAAAATGATATTGGATAGCGAAACATGTTTAGTGAAAATCATTTACTGAAGTGCGTGTCTTTTGTTTACCTTACTCTGATTTAATTTATTTATTTGTGCGTTCAGGGTAATTTTGTGTTGGCATTCCAAAATGTATGAAGATTACTTCAATTTTAAAAAATATACCGTTTTAAATTATTCTCTTAAATACATTTTAGTTTGAAGTAACATAAATTGTTTTGTAAGTGGTCCAGTGAGATGCAAATGAATTACTTTACTTCTTTAATGCAAATGTTAGACATTCACAAAAACTTCTTTTAATCGTGGATTTTTCAATTCACAGAAAAATTCTCTAGGCTGATACCAAAGTTATCATACAAAAAACTCAAAATTTTGGCACCCTGTAGTTCATATGCAGTTTTTTTTTCTCGTAATGAACCCAAAACTAACCCTCTTAACCCTCTTAAATACTGCCATGTTATTAAGGAACACCCTGCATACTACTAGCAGAACCTATTTTGTGCAATTATTCAACATAAAAAGTTCACACGGGCAGTGGGTATATAGATAGTTTTTTTGTATGAATTTGTTCTTATTTCTATATATAACTTGAATGAAATTCTAGCCATATGCTATGTCAGAATGGCCTGGAAACGTATGAAATTAATTTGAGTTTTTGATATAATGATGAATAAAATTTCAATTTCAAAGTGCATATTTCCATTTATAAATAGTAATCCACGCATGGCAGATTGTGACTTCAGGATTCAATTACTCTCTATCATTTCCAAATACAAGATAGTTCTCGATATAATCCTGCAGCTGTGTGGATATTTTCCTCTAGCGTAACGACTTCATTGTCGTAAATCTATGCATCCTCGCTACTGTGACTGCACTACTAATTCAGGAAAAATGTTAATTCGTTTGTTTATCGAGATATACCACGTTTATTAGGCAATTTGTCTGTCATTAACCAATCTCGTCGAGAATTAGAAAAAGCTTTGAAAACACCGCGCTCTCGCTGTGTGTGGGAAGATTTTTAGATTCGTATCGCATATAATTTCGGTTTATGTTTTATGTAATACATTCTGTGACTAGAATGTTCCTTCACTGCTCCAAGACATCAAATGATATACAATAAATACACGTATAATAAATCTTGCCCCAGTTGTAGAACCCTTGTTACACTATGCCCTATTTTTGTGCCTAATTTCAAGGCTATATTGGCTTAATTTCCCCAAATACCTGGCACTATTAAACTGTGCCTTTTGAATGATTGTTTCAGGCAGTAATTTCAGAACTGCAAACATAAGGAAAATTTACATTTACCCTAAATGATTGAGTATTTAGTGTACCTGGATTATTTGTTTCGACGTTTTCCTTACATTTTCTGTCGTACTAAACAAAATAAAACTATGTGATTCATTTCTTTCATTTGTTGGTTATGTCAAATCCAACAGATAATTACTGTGTTGACAAACCTGACATTTCCACAAAAGTCCTTGAAATCCCCTCTCTCTCTCCAAATTATTGTCCTTTGCTACATTTACGGTACATTCAGGACAGACAGAAATTGTCACTTCGAAGTGACATTTGTTACTTCAAAGTGACAATTGTCAGTTCAAATTGGTAATTCCAAATGTTTTTGATAATTTTTTGACATTTCTAGAAACCAATGGAAACTTTCAATTCAAATCATTCATTTATGTTTTGGCCAATTAAAACATTATTATAGTGAGAATAATCTACCTAGAAAATTGTTGCGGGAATAATTTGAGGTATTTGTTTTTTATTGTTTGACAACGTATATTTTTAATTTGACGTCGCAAGAAATGTGAGAAATTAATCAAAACCGGTTTAGTATCATTGTATGTGTATATGTGTATATGATCGTAACATCAAAAAATTATCTATAATACCACACGAGAGTTTATTAATTTTTTTATTTATTTATTTCAACGTATAACTCCAATTGTATACAATACTTAATTACAATACATATATATTAAAAATGGTAATATTAAAAATAAAAATAGCCACTCGAGCCCATAGGGCTCTCGTGTCTATTGCCTGGCAACAAGTTTTCGAAATAGACCAGGGCTGAAACCTTTGAAAATGGTAAAAAGTGAAATAAAATAATAGTAGTTTGAAACCCATTGGAAAAGAAAGAGAACATAACAAAAATGAAAGGAAAAATAATTTACGGGCGATCTGAGGTCGGGAAGTGGAAGGAGGTGAGTTTTTAAGGGTAAAAAACGGTTTATCTCGATTTCCGGCACAACTACGAGTCCTATGGAAAAAAGTTCTACAACTTTTGTATTCACACTTTTTCCACATAACCTCAAAATTTATGTGAAAAATTCAAATAACCAAGTTTTTGGTTTTTTATTTTTATCTTTCCCAAAAAAATTAATTTTCCAGGAAATTCGCTGAAAACTTACCTTTTTATGTCCCAAACACACTGTAATTTTTTTATTCAAAATATTTATTTTTTCACCTCATTCTGACTCAATATCGAAAAAGCACCCTGATTTTCAATCAAAAATTCCCCCGTCAAAATATCAGCTTTTTTAAAAAGCTCGGTGGACTTTTTGTTCGTTGAAATCTCTACTTTCTGATGGCACGAAATAAACCGTTTTTTACCCTTAAAAACTCACCCCCTTCCACTTCCCGACCTCAGATCGCTCGTAAATTATTTTTCCTTTCATTTTTATAATATTCTCTCCTTTTTCCAATGGGTTTCATCCTACTATATTTTTTTTTGGTTTAAAAAATTATCGACCCTGGTCTAAAAATCTGTCGAATTATTTTCACTTTATTCCCACTCTCTTGTGGTATTACAACTGAAAATAATTTTTTTGTTGGCCCTTCTACACCTCCGTAATGTTGAAACCAGGATTTTGAATGATTTTTCACTATCCATCGTTTATATTGACAAAACTGTCTAACTTTTTTCACCAACCTGCATGATTCATACCACAATTCCGTCTGGCATTAATGTTCGACAAAAATAAACAGTGATTGACAACTGGACACGCCAGAAATAAATCAGCGTAATATGCGATAACAAAAACAAGATTTGGCGAGAACGCAGTCCATGTATTCGGCTGAGGTACAAGACTCGGTTTTTGACAAGTCATTTGTTTGCCTGCGCGAAAGCATAAAAATGTCGATACTTCGGCGAATTTCTTCGGCGAAGCTCCCTCTGTGAGACTGATGAGGTAGGTACTGTTTGTAATATATAATTCGGAAAAAAAAACATAAACGTTAATGGATATAACTCCAATTGTGGGAATGTCGATAGAAACTTCGATGAAGAAAGGTTTGTTTTGAAAGAAGAGTTGACGTATTCGATAAATGTAAATATACTGTCAGTTGAAAATGATTTGCTGAAAATCAACATTAAAAACAGGTTTTCACAATACACACAAAAAAAACGTTTACTATTTTCAACTAATGCTACATTGATTAACACTTCAAATAACGTACGCGTGTTTATTGGGTCCTTCCTGATAAATATACAGGGTGATTCAAAAGTACTTTGACAAACTTCAGGAGGTGATTCCTTACAATATTCTAATATGAATTGTCCAAATAAAGTTATGTCCGGAAACGCTTCGTTTCCAAGACACAGGGTGTTGAAGTTTTATTTTTATTTTTGTTTTTTTTAAAGAACTTTCAGAATACTGACCTTAATTGAACGAAAATTGGTAATGAGAGGTTTTTTGAGGTTTTGAATTTGAACCTGATGTTATCATTGCTCTTATTCGTAGGAGGCGCCACCTACACGTCTTTTTCCTTTTGAAGATTCATAACTTTTTTGGGCGTACTTCTAGCACATTTTTCAGTGAAAAAAATCAATAACCCTGTCATATCCACGTAAAAAAGCTACCCTTGTTAAAAGTCGCTATAAGCAACCGTTTTCTAGGTATTTGGACTTGAAAATTTCAAGTCGATTATTTGATAATAGATGCGCGTTGAAGTTATTACCATTATTTTGCATTTCTCACAAAAATACTCAGGAAATTGATTTGACATTTGAATAAGTTATTTTGGTAATTACATATTATGTGACAGTTGAACGTTTTGTTGTTTTGTTGAAGTTTCTGTAAGTAAGTAAGTAAGTAAAACTAATTTTGAAAAAATGGATTATTTGAACAATAATGCTCATTTAGCCGAATATGCATTTTGTTTATGGCCTTGCGGATGGCAATGCGCGCGAAGCAAGACGTATTTACCAGGAGCGATTTCCTAATCGCGCACTGCCTTCAGCTCCAACATTTATCAGTCTCCACCGTCGTTTGTCAGAAACAGGTAGCTTTAAAAGGGCAGCTGATATTATTGGGAAACCACGAGCAGTCCAAACCCCAGAATTGGAAGAAGCTGTTCTGAACGCTCTCGAGGAGAATCCAGAAACAAGTACAAGAATAAATGCTGAAGCTCTCAATTCTACTCAGTCCTCAGTTTGGAGAGTTATCCACGATCAACAATTTCATCCATACCATATTCAAAGGGTACAAGTTTTTTTGCCACGAGACTTTCCCCAACCCATTTCTATGTGTCAGTGGTTTTTGAGAAAATTGGCTGGAAATCAATTTTTAAGATATGTACTCTTCACGGACGAGGCAAACTTCTCCCGAAATGCTATCACAAACTTTCATAACAACCATGTTTGGGCTCTGGAAAATCCGCACGCAGTTAGTGGGCGGCAATAATTGATAATTACTTGATAGGTCCTTTCTTTCTTCCGTTCCGACTAAATGGCGCAACTTACAGACTTTTCAGAAAATGAACTGTAGGGACTACTTCAGAATGTATAGTTATTCTAATCCCAATTGGAACGGCAATAAAAATAAGAGCACTGCGAGGAGTGTTCATATGCACTGCCCGGCAAATGGGGAAATTCATTTACTATAGTATTTCTAATCCCAATTGGACCGACATAAAAAGTTTCGAGAAGGAATTCTCTTCCACACGACTGAACTTTTCTATGATTGTACCAGGAACGCTTTGAAAGTGAAAACACTGGTAGTATATAAATTTTCCATTTGCCGGGCAGTGCATATGAACACTCCTCGTAGTGCTCTTATCTTTATTGCCGTTCCAATTGGGATTAGAATAACTATACCAGTGTTTTTATTTTCAAAGCATTCCTGGTGCAATCATAAAAAAGTTCTGGTGCGTGTCCATAGTTGCCCAGATTATTAGTAAAGGCGCTATCAAATATATTTGAGGAATAGAAAGAAGCTTGGCTAGTTGGATTGGACATCTCTGTTATCTGAAGCCGCATGATTTACGCACTTCACAATATTTCTTAATCAGTGCCGTGTGTTGGCGAGGTTAGGAATTATCCAATGAAAATAATTTTATCAATATGGCTTTCTGGAGACCCTTCGAAACAAATAATAAAATGCAGTTGAGCTAACATGTGTCTACTTTCATATGGGGTGATTAATTGCTATGATTGTAAGAATAAGTAACTGAAAAAATATCAATGAAGAATAATCGATGGATCGGCAGGGATGTAGAAGAACCAGGCGTGGGCACCAAGGTCCCCAGATCTAAACCCGCTAGATTTTAATTTTTGGGAACATTTGATGTCACTAGTTCATAAAACTCCAGTAGCGAACGAGGAAGATCTAAGAAACCGAATAGTTGACGCCTATGAAACAATAAGGAACACACCAATAATTTTTGAGCGAGTACGAAATTCAATGACCAGAAGACCGAATACCTGTATCTTCGCTGAAGGTGGACACTATGAACAATTTATTTGAATAAATGTTGTTTTCTCTCATTTTATTATATATATTCAAAATTTCTTGAAATAAAATGTTGATATTTCTTGCAAATTTTATTGAAACTAATACAGATTTTGCGCCCTTGATACAAAAATAACTATTTCAAACGAGTCAAATAAATAGAATAGGTGGCGCCCTCTACAAAAAAAACTACTTACTATAGCGTCAAATTCATTGCCTAAGCATTCTTGTGAAAAATGCAAAATAATGGTAATAACTTCAACACGCATCGATAATCAAATAATCGACTTGAAATTTTCAAGTCCAAATATCTAGAAAACGGTTGCTTACAGCGACTTGTAACAGAGGTAGCTTTTTCACGTAGATATGATAGAGGGATTGATTATTCTACTGAGAAATGTGCTAGGAGTACGCTCAAAAAAGTTATGAGACTTCAAAAAAAAAAAGGGGCCTTCACAGTAAAGAATAAAAATCAGGTTCGAATTTTAACCAAATAACCAATTTTTAATTAATTTTTTAAATAGAAAGAACCAAATTAAGACCTGTATCTTGGAAACGGAGCGTTTTCGGACATATATTCATTCGGACAATTAATATAAGAATATTGTGAGGAATCACCTCCTGAAGTTTGTCAAAGTACTTTTGAATCACCCTGTATACAGGTTGAGCACCAAAAGTCCATGAAATATGAAGACAAATTGTCACCGACCATCTTCAATGCTTTTCATTTCCTAGGGACAAATTCTGATTGGAACTTGTTGAAGGGTACACTTTTTTCTTTTTTCCTGCGCGATTTACCATCAAGATCATTTACAAGAAATATGGAATCAACCTCTACTCTATTTACTATTCAGTAAAAAATATTTTTATTTTGGGATACATATACAAATGTTACTATTATTAAAATGCCAAAATATTTCATGAGATATTTTAATCCGGACCTGGGAATCTTTCAAGGGACACACACTTTTATTGCTTATTTATATTTCGAACAATAGGTAATAATGAGGGTCGTCGGCTTATATTGATTTATGACCTTCTTAGATTTCTGTTCGCACCATACCCGCATTACTAAAAAGTATTTGATTTTATTTGTTAAATTAAATTATTTATACCTAAATATTCATATCTTTTTCTGCACCGACCTATTCGATTCAACCTAATTTGTCTGTTTGAAAGCAAGTTTTGTTTAAAATTGTTCACATCTAATAGATTTTTTTAAAATTTTTTGATAACGTTTTCAATTTAGATCTTGAATGGTGAAGTAGAAAGCCGAAAGTTTAATCATATCCATGTTCTCTGCATAAAAAATAAACTCTTCGGTATATTACAGCATATACCAGTCTGGTTCGGCACAAAACGATAATATACCTTATTTTTTTGTTTCGTCTGATGAGCGGTCTGGAAATGGTCCTATCAAAAAGAGGCATTATATCAAGAGTTGATTACATTGTTGCCGAATAAAGAAACGGGTTTCGGACGGTAAGATGTATGGGCTCGAATAAATTGACATGTCAGTTTACTTTCGATCATTTCACTCCATTTATTCATACGAAGTTTATTTTTGTACTGACTGGTTCGGGGAATCCAGAGGCGTACACTGATATTCGAGTTTCTATCTTTCGTTCATTGATCTTCATAAAAATATTCGCTGAATTTGATAATTTTGGTTTATATCCAGTGACACTGGATATTTGATGAAAACTTAAACAAAAATTAAACCGACGGAAAAAAAAAGAAAAACTGAAGAGCAAAAAATAAAATAAATCATTTGTCTTGATAACTTAGCTCCTAAACTAATGTAAGTAACTGATTTTGAGTCGGCGACAAACAAACAAACAAGCAAATTAATTACGTAAAGCCTAAAATGATGTCAGCGGAATGCGCGGCGACAATGCGTTCCTCCGCCGGAAACTACCGAGCGTTCCCGATGTTAATATCAGCGAGACAGCTACCCGAACGGGCACAAACGTGAGGGCGCATGTCTTTGCGAATGGTCGTGCGGAGAGCCCTTTTTTGGAAAGTTATCGTTCATCGCTGGAGATTTCAAGTTGCATTTTTATGTTATTTTTAACCGACGAAACCAAAAAAGAGGAGGTTCTCTAGTAGACACGTATATATATATTTTTTTATGTATGATCACGCATAACTTTTTACTGAGACGTCCGATCCCGATAATTATTTTTTCAGTAGATAGAATGTACTCCGAAGTTGGTCCCATTCGAATTTAAAAGATGAAATCCACCCCTGAGGGTATAGTCTAGTCAACAAGTGCTTTTTGGACCAACTTTTTTCAGCAGTCTCAGAAAATTATGATCGAGGTGTCATTCGATTCGAAATGACACCTAGATGATTTTTGAAAAAAATTAAGTTTCGCTTGCAAAAATTGTAAAAGTTATTAACAATTAACTAAAAAAAAGGGGGCTTTGGTTTTTGCAAATATCTCAAAAACTAATAAAGAAAGAAAGAAGAAAGAAGAAAAGAAAGAAGAAAGAAAGAAGAAAGAAAGAAGAAGAGAGGAGGAAATTTCCTAAAAAAAGACTTGATTCCCGGAATTGTAGGATCAATATTTATAATTTTCCCAGAGGGATGAATATACGGCCGAAAACGGGTACTCTGGCTTGGGCAAGCCGCGCCCACTTTGGACACTTTAACAATAAAAATTATTTAAGCATACTAAATATGAAAATAAAAAATTGAAAAAATTCAGTCACTAACTGAATAGATGAATGAATGATAATCCGCTTGAAAAAAATTTTTATCACAATTTTTCAATTAGTTATTCAATAGTTGATTAATAATTTTTTTCTGCTTGAACATGAACATTGCAAGTGTGATAATTGTTAAACTATGAATTTAAGATTTTTTTCTCTCTTGGAGCAATTCTTGGAAGGCTTCAGAATAGAACCCCGTTGGAAAAATAAAAAAAAAATTGTTTTTCAGTTTTTTATTATCAATTTTCGTTGTTGCAAAATTAAATACTTAAATTAATCATTGAAAAAAATGTTTTTTTCCAAATATTATAAACGATCCGTTTTTATGTTATCAGAAACCGCATAGAAATAATTTTTTATCTCTAATTGTTTAAAAAATTGTTATAAACAAATGCGTTGTTTATAAGATAATTGTTTTTTTTTATGGAATTACAATCTTTGATACAAATAATGATTTCAAAAAGAAAAATTGTTCCATAAAAAAAAATGTATTGCCTAAAAACGCATTTGTTAATTAACAATTATTTTCTCCAACTTCTAATTAATATTAAGGAACCATTTTTTCTTTAGAAATCATTATTTCTTTTTCTTTTTGATATAAAAAAAAATTTCATTTTATTTAATTTTTCATTGTTTATGCAATAAACAATTTGTTATAAACAAATAAATTTTTACCCTATATTTTTTTTCTATTCTACTTTCTGTAACAAAAAGAGACATGATTTATTTTTATTTTTTATTTTTTTTATTATTATTTTTTCTCTGTAACTTCGTCATTCTTACCTGGTTTTTCATCCTTAAAATTATTATAATTTATAAACTAATCATGATACGATGAAAATACTCAAGACTCATTTATTCTCCATTAGATAAAGAACAAATTTAGCTTAAAAGTTTAGTTGTTACCTATTTATTTATTAAATTTATAGCAATTGTTGATGAAAAATACTTAGGGAGAAATTTTTTTTTGCTTTAATGCTTAAAAATCTTATCAACTATTGAAAATATGACTACCTCATTCAAGTATCTTATCAATTATTGTTCATTACTCAACATTTTTACCTTTTACATTTTAATATCACTTAATTATACTAGGAAAATTCACGAATATCTAGATTTTTATTTTCAGGTTCTGTTTCTTTAATGTTTGTAAAAGTTTATGAATGACAATCTTAATTTTTTTTCTTTGAGATATTATTGAGACAATAGAGTCTCTAATAAATTCAAGTTATTTATCAATGAACAGAATATGTTATGCACGTTCATATCCATTATCATATTAAATATTCCCAGCTAAATATGGAAGTTTAAGACAGGCATGTTAGAAAGTAATTGTAATTATTATTAGGTGACCGTTGATAATTACTCGTAGGCATGAGGGTATATTATAATAAGGTGGTCCCATTTGAATTTGAAAGTAGAATTCAGCCCTGAGGGTAGCAAAATGAAGGATATTGATCACTCACCCTCTGAATTCTGGTCCGTTAACCGATTCTATCAGGCATAACTTTGTACTGGGTTCTTCGATTTGGATGATTTTTTTTCTATTAGATAGGGTATACCTCATAGTTGATCACATTTGGATTACGAATGGAATTATCCACCCTTACGGGTAGAAAAATAGGAAATAATTGATTTTTCACTTGTGAACATTGGCACACATATGTAGTTGACAATGACAGATCGCTAATGTCATTATTTTTGTTCTCCTACATCCGTCACAATCATTATATTCTATGAGAGGATGGAATGATATACAAAGTAATGGAATAAACTAACCAGAACAACAAAAATAATTTATATTACAACAAATAGTAAAAGTAGATAATCATATTATTTAACTGGTAATAGTTAAGTAAGGTGGGAAGTAAGTATTTTGGAAAAAAAAAACAAAATTTAAACTAACCAGAACAACAAAAATAACAAAAATGGCACTGAAAAATAAAAAATAAAAGAAACCTTCTCAGTCTCAATAACTATGCTCCTAAACTAATGTAAGTAACTAATTTCGAGTCGGCGCCAAACGAACAATCAACGAAGATCTTAAATTACTTCTGAAAAATTATCAGAATATCACCGCGCAACTCGATGCCATCATTTTACGCCTTACCTAATTCATTTGCTTGTTTGTTTGGCGCCGACTCGAAATTAGTTACTCACATTGGTTGGTTGGTTGAAAGCTGACGAGCCAGAGACAGGGTTGGCACTTAGCTTTCCTTGACACTGCGACCAGCTGGGGTCTATTGTATCACTCTGTCGTCAGTGGTTCCTCATTCAAACAGGTTTGTGCCTTCAATTAGGTTTGGAAGCCTGTTGATGAGGTTCTTCGGATTCATGCCTGTTTCCGGGCTGATCTCTCCAAAGGTTCTGTGTCGCCTACTACTTAGGGCGTCACAGTCGAAGATAATATGAGAGACTGTTTCCTCCTCTTCATCACATAGCCTACACTCCACGGTTTCCCTGCGTACTCTCATGGTGTTTGGGTGTTTTCTTAGGCCGCAGTGTCCAGTCAACAGACCTATTATTATACGAGCCTTCGTTCTGTTCAGGTTCAGGTCAGCCGTCAGGGTCCGGTTTGGATGCCCTACCATGACTTTGCTGTGTATTTGCCCGACAGTCTGATCCCAATATTGTTGGTGTCTTCTTTTTATCCACTCGTCGATCAGGGTCCTGCATCGGTTTTTGCTGATTCCATGTACAGGTTCTGGCCCTGTGAATAGCGTTTCAGATGCTTGTCTAGCTACTTGGTCCGCTTCAACGTTGCCTTCAATGCCTCTATGACCTGGCACCCACATCAAGGTGACCTTGTTGTGTTTTGCCAGCTCGATGAGGTTCTGGAGGCAGTCCCAGACCAGTTTGGACTTTATCTGTATAGAGTTGAGTGCTTTGATAGCACTTTGACAGCCAGATAGAATGTAGATGTGTTTTTTCCTATAACCACTTTCTAGATTCTTCTGAATGCATACCATAATAGCATGTGTTTCAGCTTGGAATATCGTGGAGCATTTGCCAAGTGGTACTATGTAATCCCTTCTTGGCCTTACCCCATGTATTCCTGCTCCCGTTTCTTCAACTGTCTTTGAACCGTCTGTATACCAGACTATGTCCGCAGTTGATTGTGATTCTATACTCGGGGCCCATCCAGATCCATCAATTCGTGTTTCGAATGGTTTTTCGAATGGGTATAGGGGTTGCATGTAGTCTGAAATCATTCCTAGTTCTTCGATGTTGATTACATGAGTGATTCTGGTATGTCCAGTTGTTTGGATTCTCCAGCTTTTTGTTTGTTTCAGTCTGTATGTACTCATCCTGGCCTCTCCAATGACATGTAAGTCAAGGAGTTCGAGGTTTAGGATGATTTCCATTGCAGCTGTTGGAGAGCTATTCATTGCACCCGTGATACAGAGACAGGCAATCCTCTGGATTTTCCCAAGGTTGGTTTTTGCCTGTCTTTGATTTGTTTTTGGCCACCATAAGAGTGAGCCATAAGTTATTCTTGGTTTCATTACCGCTGTGTAAAGCCAGTGCATGGCTTTCGGTTTGAGCCCCCAGGTTTTTCCAAAAGCTCTCCTGCACATCATGAAGGTTATCTTGCTTTTATTGGTTACATGTTGAAGATCACATTAGTTTAGCAGCTTAGTTATTGAGACTAAGACGGTTTGATTTATTTTTTGTTTGTGTTTCAGTCGCAGCCGATTCCACATCTGATTTTATGAGCACTCTCTTCATTTTCTCAAACATATGAATGAATCAATATTGAATAGAAAGATTTCTCTGGAAACTGAAAAATCTGCGATAAAAATGTAGTTACATTTATAATTTATAACAGAAAACAGCTACTTTCCCGGGGAAGTTGGCATTCCTTCTAATTTTCATAGTATAAGTTTTTTGTTTTTTATATTATGAAAGTATTTCACGACCAGTGTCGCCAGAAACATGACGGGAAAATATTTTTTGCTTTTCCTTTCTGTTTATTTGGAAATGTAATAGAAAAAAATATATGCAGTAGGAACGCAAATGGCTTTCCTACTTTCCTACTTGTTACAACATGAACTACTGAAAAATTTGTTCACTTGACAAGTTATGAAAAGAGTGAAGTTATTCAACTCATGTAATTTGCAAACCTCTCATTCTTCTCAAATAATATGAGTCTTATCATAACTGATTACGTGAATAACTATTTTTTATATACTCATGATTGCGGTTACACTCACTCGAAAATTGTAATAACAACAAACAAATAACAACAAAAATCTATTTTGAACAAGAAAAAATCGCAGTCAGTAGGATTCGAACCTACGCTCCCAGAGGGAATCTGATTTCTAGTCAGACGCCTTAACCGCTCGGCCATGACTGCTCATGCAGAATTTGGTGAATTAATACATATATGAGCTCTAATTATAACGTCGTGAGACATTGTGTAATCTATACATATTTATATAATTACACATGTCCTGACTGAGTGACGATCAACGCCCAGACCGAACCGCTGGACCTAAAGAGCTGAAATTATGACAGCGTAATCCTAGGATGACATAAGTAAACACTAAGAAAGTTTTTTTTTATTCCAATCCAAAGGGTGAGAAGGGGGGTGAAAGTAACCTTAATTTCGAAGTAAAAGTCATGAAAATTGGTATTTGGGATTTTTTTCCGAATACATATACACGTATTTGAGGATTTTTTTAAACTCAACCCTACAAGGGTTAATATGGGTTTGAAAGTTTGTATAAGAGTACCCTAAGATTTTAAGTCAGGGTCATAAAAATTGGTATTTGAGGTCTCTCTTAAAATGAAGACATACGTGTTTCAGTGTTTTTAGAAATTCAACCCTCAAAGAGGTGAAAGGGGGGGGAAGTTTGTATGGGGTTCCGTTAGTTTTCAAGTTGGGTTCGTGAAAATTGGTTCTAGGTACAAATAAAGGAATTGTGCGTAACCTTATTCGAGAATTCCGCCCCTAAAGGGATGAAAAGGGGTTAGTGAATTTGTAATAATCGTCACAAAGCATTACTTTCGCTGTCAAATGAATTATGCCACCCTAACGTGATAATGGGATAACGGGAAACGGGATAACAGGATAAAGGGAAATTGGATAACGGGAACCCGAGAAACGGGATAAGGGGAGCGGACCAAGCCACAGGCTTATGCCTGGATGGAATAGCTTATGCTGGATGGAATAGCTAATGCTAGATGGAATAGAACAGAACAGAAAGAAAAACGTGGAAAAAAATACAAATTCTACGCGGACGAAGTCGAGGGTACCAGCTAGTAAAATAACATATTCATGGAGACTGTGCTACACGTAGTACGAAATATTATATTTCATTAGGAGTCGACAAAATAGGCTTTTTCCGTGTGTGCGCGACAAGTTCCCGTGGGAGGCGCAGCCGAACACGGGAAGTCGTGCAAGTTCGGAAAAAGCATTTATGAACGTGTAATTAACGATATTTTTCATTATAGCTACCTCAAAACCACAGATTGTTAAGGAACCTTTATTTTTAAAGATTAACGAACAAAAACATGTATTGTTAATTTTTATTAATTGAAATATTCATGGTACAATTTGTGTTGTTGTAAATAGCCAATCCTTCAGCGTAACTGTAGTTGATAAAGTCGAAGGTGCTCCTATATTAGTATTCAATTTTTTATTTTCCCCCACTGCATTGTATTCTGATGTTGGCGTTGTTTTTACTGTTCTTGAATGGCGGCTGAACATTTACGAGAAACTCCAATCTTTCTGCTTACCGATTCTTCGATGTAGCCTCCAGCCACAGTCGAGGATCGCCAACCTCCATGCCTTTTTAAAGTAAGCAAATCTCCTCCGCCCTCGACTAACATATATGCTGAAGATCGTCTTAAGACGTGTCCACTATAATCTTCCGGATTTTCTAGGTTCAGATATCCAGCAATGTGCTTTGTTGTACCACTGATTCTATGACACCCTGCATGTTGAGCAAAACATCTACCATTACGATATGCAATAAATAATCTTCTACTATTCATGTGTGTAGGTCTTAGATTAATATATTCTCGATAAAAAGTGCATGGATCAGAAAGACATCCTCCCTTTGTAATTGTGAAACTTCTTGATGATTTTTGCCATCCCGAAGGAATACTATCAAAAACCGGCCATTATCTTCCACGTCTTCCAAAGTCAGACGGATCAAGTCATCTCTTTGGCAGGCACCGAATGTGCCAAATATTAAAATTACTTTACTTAATAACCACTTCTTGTCTGGTGCTTCAAGTATGAATTTGGCGATTTGGTCAGCAGTTAATACTTTGTACTCTTTCGGTGTGTAACCAACACTTTCTTGTTCGAGAAATGCAGTGGTTTTTGGTAAATTATTAACATTTACATTTTTTTACTGCCAGACAACTTTTAAACATTGAAAATTGACTCCACAGAGTTGAAGCTTTCATGGATTTGCTTTTTTCTGACAAATAAACGAGAAGGATATCATCACTTACTTTTATAACATTCTTTTGTTGGCGCCGGTTGAAAAATAGACGATACTGGTTTTCATATCTCTCACGTGACTTTTTGGGCAGTTATTCTTCACTTAATTTTGCCGCTTCACGTGTTATTTCTTCCTATGGTGAAATCATTTTTAAATATTTTCACTGAAAATATCCAAATATTGTCACAAAAATAGCGTTATTTACCCCGTTGCTGAGGAAATATACAAACAATTTGCGATTTCTAGAGAGAGAACTGTCAATAACATATTGTTTTATTTTGAGATGTAAATAGACAGCGAATGACACTAGCGCATCGTGAAAATTTTCCGTGCGGGGGTACGGAAAAGCCCACTTTTGGTGCGCTAAATAAGCATGTAAATATAGTGTTTTGAGATAGGTATAATGAAAATTGATTCTTTATTGGCCTGGAAAATAAATACTCAAGTATGAACTTTAATTTTTTATTGTTCTCGGTTTGGGTTTTGAACTAATAACTCAAATATTTTTGTGAATATGTGCGAAACCGATACTGAGTGAATTGCTTTATAATTCATTTTGACAAATATTGGTATAGTTTTTTCAGATAAGTATACAGATACTTTGCCTATTCGAAGGTAATGATAATCAAAATGACAGTTTTAAAGTCATTTACATGACTCTTACTAAAACTGCTTCAGTAATCTAGCATTCTACCTAAGGCATTTTGCAAGATGGAAAAATAATTGTTTGTTTGTTGTCGTTGTTGTGATGTTTCGTTAACAACGTAAAATTCACATTTTATGTCACATGCACTTCCATACATAAATAATTCATTTTTCTACGTTCATGCAAGAAACAAAACTCTATTGAACTATGTTTAGTGAAAAAAGTGGTTCTTTATTGCACTGTGCAATAAAATGTTCATTGCACTCATCTGACATTCCACATCTGTCATTCTACATCTGTCATTTGAGATCATGACAAACATAAACATCAAACCGACGCAATTTTCAAGACGCTTTTTATTTTCCCACACTTAGTGCCATCTGAATAAATTTATTTTTTATTTTTGCATGAACGTAGAATAAAAACTTTTAACAAATAATTAAACCGACAAAAAAATCAACTGATAAGCAAAAAATTAAATAAACTTCTTAGTCTTGATGATAATTGAGCTCCTAAACTAATGTGAGTAACTAATTCTGAGTCGGCGCCAAACAAACAATTATCGAAGATCATTATCTATGAAAGAAGTCATCAAAACGCAGCCGTGCATCTGGCTGCCATTATTTTACGCTTTACCCAATGCAATGGACCTTTACATTTACGAAAAAAAAAATCCAAAACTTATATAGGTCGATTATATTTCATATGAAACGTCCAATTGACTTAGAATGCCATCATATATTTTTTATTTCGAAAATATATTGCGTTTCAAAGTGTACCCGTGACGTCACGTTCATCAAAAACTACCCCCTCCATAATCCACGTTCAGAAACACGCATTACTGTTCTTGTCAAAAATATAGCTCACTGCTTGATATACACCATTATTATATAATTGAACACTGTTTATTGATAGACTCATCAACAAAAAAACCCATTTCAACAACGGTTTTCTTCATTTAAAATATTCAAAGTTCCTGAACGGGCCTTCCTTTTGATGAAGAGCGACCATTGGCAACACCGCAAATATTAAAGACAGTTCCCATCAAAATCATATTGACATTTGATGTTTATTGTTTATTTTCATCAACTTATTAATTACTCAATATCATAAACGATTTGGTGTGTTTATAATGAAACAAGGCTTCGTAAAAGCAGGTTCGGAAAATTTGCCAAGGGTGGATTATGAAATGCTTTGTTTATGCAACGTTCCCAAGAACCAAGTGAACTAATAACTAAGGATTCAACGATTCAACACTAGTAAATCAATGAGCGCGTTTATGGAACCCCTAGTACAAGAACTAAGAACCATGACTAGAAAGTTGCCCAACTTTTAACTAAGAACTTTGGTTCTTAGTTGAAACGTTCGTGATTGTTTAGATATAATCAATCATAAATGCATTATACTGTGAATATATATGTAGGCTTTGTCTGTTTGTATTATAATATAAATAAATTCATATTCGGTACCTGTTAGTGTTTCCTTCATGTGATGAGTCAAATATTCATTAAGTTTGAACTACTGAAAATATAATTAATAATTTAGAATGAATAGACTTGAAGTATGTTCATACAAATTTCGTAAATTTTTTGAAAAATTATTTACTTATTTCACACCAATTCTTTGTTGAGGGATACTAATCTATTTTTTACAAATACAGGCTTACATTTTCTATGGTAAAAATTTTCCTATGGTTACAAAGCTATAGAAAAAATGTTCATACAAATTATATTTTTTGAATTTCAATCAATCAAAATAGAAGAAATTATTCTTATCGACAAAGTTGTTAAAGAATTCGTCCACCGTATGCTCCTGAAATAATTGTATTGTGCCATTTGGAGTAGCAGATATTAACAAATTTACAGTATTGCATTTTTTCTATTCTGACCAAGTCATGGACAGACGAACAGGATCAGAGGGTTTTTCAATTTCCAGACAATAATTGAATTAACTTTCTTATAGCGAGCTCTGAAAGGGATCGGCAAATTTCTTTCAATTTCAGATATTTCAGGCCAATATATAAGCTCTTATAAATAAACAATTTGCCATCATAGGCACAGATTTTGTGAAAATCTTGTGAACACTTGATTTACTCATATCAGTCATCAGCCAACGAGTTTCCTTTTTTAAAGTCATCACCAGTGGTAAACATTTTCAGGGAGCCCCAAATAATATTACTCTTCTTTTCTATAAGTGCAATAGATAGGCGCTGGCGCTGCTGTCCTTCGATATTTTCACAATCAGGATCGGATGAAGACTGACTAGGAATATACTCAGAATTTTTTTTGGTGGTGTTATTTTGGTGAATCGGATAATGTACTAGCTTGGCTACTGCTAGGAGAAGAACTATTCGAAACTCTTGAGTAAATATTTCCCATGGATGTAATGTCACTCAACACAGTTTTACTAGCTGAAGGAGTGATGTTTTCATTTGGTTTGGGTTTCTTCATCGTTGGTAGGTCATATACTTATGATGAAACATTGTCAGACCAATGTCATTTCAGGTTGATATGTGGACAGACATCTTGCTTCAACATAAATTTGGATCCCCTTGTTCTAGCATATTCCTAATTCGTAGTATCTTCTTTCAGCTGGAACCCAAGAACATTATGTTTATAGGACTGGATATAAAATACAGTACTGATCGATGATTTTGCAAACTTGCATTGAGTGAAATTAAAGATCGTTCCTTGATGTACTCACCTGGAAATGTTCTGCACAAAAGCATATATTTCCGCTTTTTACAAAAGTTTGATTCCCTTTCACTGGTGTTCAGACAACCGTGCACATAGCACTTTTTAGACATTTTCATAGTTATTAAAATTAGAAAATAATTTCTGGAATTTTTCAATACCAAACATTCATGGCGAGCTTGTTCATTCGCAGCAGTTCTCTGCATATCTCGTGTCTCGTATCAGTCGTATCAGATATATGCAAGAAAAAGAGCTGAAGAGAGAAAAACGATTGATAATATTCTATTCCGTGAAGCAAACGAATGAACCTATCAAAGTATCAAATAACAAATGTCGATACGTCACAATTCCATGATTCGCAACTCATACAACGATGCCAAATCAACTTTTAGTGAACGTGACGTCACGAAACCACTTTTTTCCGGATTATGGAAAAACTACCCATCAGAAAAATAAAATAAAAAATCCCAAGTGATATTAGCATATATACTTTCTAATTACAGTGTTTTCACATAGTGCATAAAAAGGTCCATTGCTAGTTTAGGAGCTCAATTATCATCATTTTATTTTTTTCTTTTCAGTTGACTTTTTCGTAGGTTAAATTTTTTGTTGAGGAGTACTTATTTTTCAATTTTTTGTGGCTGAAATCTACTAATTACTACCTATTTAATTTTTGATTACTTCCAAAATACTTACTTACCTAGCTCACTTCAACTATTAACTGTTAAATAATATGATTAACTACTTTAACTATTTATTGTTATATAATATAAATTATTTTTGAAAGTTCTGGTTAGTTGATTCCATCACTTCGTATATAATTCCATCCTTTCATAGAACGTAATTATTGTGACGGATGTGAAAAATCAATCATCCCCTATTTTTCTACCCATAGGGGCGGATCATTCTATTCTAAATTGAAATATGATCAATAATGAGGTATACCCCATCTAATGAAGAAAGAATCATCCAAATCGGAAAATCCACTACAAAGTTATGCCTGATAGAATCGGGGTTAACGGACCAAAATTCAGAGGGTGAAAAATCAATATTCTCCATTTTGCTACCCTTCAATACGCGTCGTCTAGAAAACCTCCTCTTTCTCAACCGACGAAACCAAAAAAGGGAAGTTCTCTAGTCGACGCGTATATTTAATTTTTTTTCAATCATTTTTTTTATGTATGATTACGCATAACTTTTTACTGAAACGTCCGATTCCGATAATCCTTTCTTCAGTGTATAGGGTGTACTTCGAAATTGGTCCCATTTGAATTTAAAAGATAAAATCAACCCCTAAGGGTAGCAAAATGAAGGATATTGATCATTCACCCTCTGAATTCTGGTCCGTTAACCGATTCTATCAGGCATAACTTTGTACTGAGATCTTCGATTTGGATGATTCTTCTTTTATCATTATTATAAAGTTGATCATATCTGGATTTCGAATGGAATTATCCACCCTTACGGGTAGAAAAATAGGGGATAATTGATTTTTCACTTGTGAACATTGGCACACATATGTAGTTGACAATGACAGATCGCTAGTGTCATAAAATTAAGGTGGAATGATATACAAAGTAATGAAATGAACTAACCAGAACACCAAAAATAATTTATATTACAACAAATACTGAAAGTAGATAATCATATTATTTAACTGGTAATAGTTGAAGTAAGGTGGGTAAGTATTTTGGAAGTAATAAAAAAACAAGCAGTTAGTAATTAGTAGATTTCAGCCACAAAAAATTTAAAAATAAAAATATTTTAACAAAAAATTAAACCGACGAAATACGGAACTAAAAAGTAAAAAATAAAATAAACCTTCTTAGTCTCAATAACTAAGCTCCTAAACTAATGTAAGTAACTAATTTTGAGACGGCGCCTAACAAACAATCAACGAAGATCATTAGATTACTTCAAAAAAATTATCAGAATATCACCGCCCAACTCGATGCCATCATTTTACGCCTTACCTAATTCATTTGCTTGTTTGTTTGGCGCCGACTCAAAATTAGTTACTTACATTAGTTTACGAGCTTAGTTATTGAGACTAAGAAGGTTTATTTTTTTTTTTTTCAGTTCCATATTTCGTCGGTTTAATTTTTTGTTAAGAAGTTTTCATTTATTTCGTCGGTTAAAAAATATTGTATGCAACTCGTGCAAAAAGTTTCACGTCGAGTGCAATAAACACTTACTTTTTGCACTTGTTGCATGAATAACTATTATCTGTCTGACAGATGTCTATCTGACGGATATAGTGTACGAGGGGCGACTATAATGATCTATGATGATTTTTATCTTAATAATTAATGCTTTTACATTGAAAATACGAAAAAACAGTAGGTTTATAGCGTGAGAGAAGTGAGTTTTCTATCTCGTTGAAATGTCAACAATATATTTCCACTCAATAGAAAACTACCACTTTCCTTTACATATAGAACAATCAACTCTTGTTGTCGTATTAAATGAATAACCGAAAACAAACATGAAAATCCCAACAAATTCATTACAATAATACTAACATTTTGTGGTTCGTATTTATAATATCAATATTGTTCATTGTAATAACTAATTATTCATAGATATAATACATTTTTCACGGTATAATGAAGGCTTATTGTTTCTGAAATGAAAAATTACAATCTGTTGTGATTATTTCCTCTCAATTATGTTTCTATTGTTCACATAAAAAAAAAATCTCGAAAATTCTGAACAATGTGGTAATATTGTTTGAAGCTCATTTTTGTGGAGAGATACTCATTCTTGACACTTTTTTGGTATAATAATCTTCCACAATCTAAAAACAAAATTAAATGAATCGGGAAGGTTATTATCTCAAAAAAGTGTCGAAATAATACTTATGAATCTATATTCGAATACTTCATAATGATTAGGAACACACTTTTCTACATACCTTCGAAATAACAGAAATTCACTTATTGACTATTTCCTCTTCCTCTGCAGATTCAGTTTTTTCTCCATATGCCCATGAAAAAATATTTCGGGCTATCTGGGTCATCGAAAATTAATTATGACCGCCAATCCCGATAAATCCAAATATCTTGAAAGTCGCTGATTACATGCAACAAACGGCCACATCATAAATCCTCCTGCTAAGCATTAACGTAACATACGTAAAGTAATTTACATGGATTCGGTTTCGTGTTACAATAATAATGGAACAAGTTTTCCTTGACTTCGTATTTCTTAACCCTATATACCGTATATAAAAATTTTGAGACGCGTGGTTAAATAACTCATGGTACTATATTCATTCAAGTGCGGTTTCTAACGGCTTGTCGCACAATCGAATACGAATAAATCAAACTGAGATATTACCAGGTGTATTTGAAAGTGTGAGTGGGAATCAGGTGCATGTACAGGAAGATTCAATATTGTATTTTGGCACCAATACCTATGAATGCTACACTGCCACTTTTTTTTCAGTATGGAATATATTATAAAAGAAACAATAAGCACATCCGCTGTATTTTACAATTGACTTATAATGACAATAATAATGATTATTGTAGCTTGGAGTTGATTGAGAGAAGGTCAAAATAACTAAAACCACTATAGTTCTGTTGCCGACGTTTCGGCTTCTATAAAGTCATCCTCAGGGCACTACAAAGGGGATTGTGATTATTACTCGAATTGAATATCAGTAATTTGAGTTTCATCATAATTCCCTTTGTAGTGCCCTGAGAATGACTTTATAAAAATCGAAACGTCGGCAACAGAACTATAGTGGTTTTAATTATTTTGACCCCATCCCAAGCTACAGCAACCAGTATGGTCACAAAACATCAAACAGATAATTATTATTATTCATAATACAAAATATAACTCAACCAACAACATTTCGAATTTGTGGATACATAAATATAGAAATCCCACAGATGGATAAACCTGTACGTGGGATAAAATTTCAATAATTACACACATATACATACATATACGCTCACATACAGATACACACGTACATACACACGTACATAACACAACATATATACATATATATATATATAATATATATATATATAATATATATATATATATCAATATTATTATGCTATTATCGCTAGTATTTTTTATTTTTACGATATTTAATTATTATTTTTTTTTTCAATAATAAAATATTTGTAATTTTTTTAATGAGTTTGTTTATTTGATTCATTTCTATTTGAAAATTTTGAAAAGAAAAACATATAACACTGATAAAATATGCGGCTATGTTGCTTATTCCTTTTCAAATACTCTTTTACCTGTATTCTTTTACCTTATCCCAGTTCAGTCAGTACGCCTATGGAAACATGATATTACTCCCTCTCAAAGCAGAATTCAGTAGTGCCATCTAGTTGCTTTGCTTGAAGTCGATGTTCAAAATACGGTTTTATGAAAATTGCAGGTTGTAATGTGATCAACAGATGAGTACTGAATGCAGAAAATGATCAACTAGATTTGTTGAAAATATAAACAGGATGTTCATAAAATCAGATGTGGAGTCATCTGCGACTGAAAGATAAACTTGAGTCACTTTCTTCCATCGTCAAGATAACCTCTTGTGGGGTATTCTTGTTGAAAAGGGAAACATTCTCAATTGAATATTGATGGAAAGATTTTTCTGTGAATTGAAAAATCCACGATTATATTGAAGTTATTTTTTGTGAATGTATAACAGAAAACAACTTCATACTTTAGTTTTCAACATGGTCACATAATTATTATTTTAATAAATCAAAAACTTAAATGTACCTATACTGCGAAAATTAACTTATGAGTAGTGTTTTTGTCAAAACAATGATATGTGAGAAGTGGAGTACTTTGCTAATGTACAAATCGAATGAACTTTATGAATAATATTCGTAGGTTATATTAAATTATACGAACAAAACCAGAAATACTGCTCAATAACAGTGAAAGATGTAATAAAATGACTTCAAATAAGTGTCTGCCCGAATACGTACACTCAGTTCAGTTTTCTTTTGAAAAAAGTACCTGCGATCTGTTTACTTGTGCTTTTCTTGAGTCCTAGAAGTTTTTTCTAGGTAGTTATCGGTAGTTATCGTTTCTGGATAAAACTGTGTTCATCCAAAAATAATTTCCTTATCTCCTCAAATCCTCGTTATTTTTTTCCTGGCAACCATCATATAACAGAAGCAAAATTGAGTTTACTAAACACAAATGCATGACCTACACAAATTGAGGTATTGATGTTAATAAAATATCTCTCCACGTAACCTGACATTTTTGAGGCAGAGTTTGCAATAGATTCAACGTGTGATTCAAAATGAGTTGGGATGTATCTAATATAGAAGATATTCTTGGAAAAAGTGGAGGAATTTCATATTTCAGTCCAGATAAAAGATATCAGAAGGGAACGGGGCACCAAAATGATAGCCAACTTTGTGGGACAAATTACATTTTTCCATGACTAATAGTGTGATGATTTGACAATCTAGGAACATCTATGAATTACAAATATCCAACTAGGGTGGAAAATATATGAAAGAAAATAAGAAGACGTTTTCATCATAAGGTTGCCTCGAAGGTAATTTCTATTTTGTGTAATACAGAGGCCCTCAAGGACTTAGCAAAACAAAATACCCTAGTGTTTCAACCATATGCCGGATCTTATTCTATTTATTCTATGTTTTGCTATATATTCAATAAATATATAATATAGTATGCAATTTCATGGAAATTCATTAAACGCGCAGTTGGTACCGATTTTTTCTGCTTACTCATAAAATATTTGGAGTAATTCAGTTTCACTGTACTATGTTAGATATGAGATTCGAGGAATGGTCGTGATAAATTATGGTTCCAGAATGACTTTCATTCATTATCACAATCATAGATCGTAGAATGTATGCTGCATTATTTTTTCAGCATGTACGTTATCATTACAACCAGGGGCATCTTGTCTGCTTATAATTGAAAAATAACCTTTGAAAATACCGCTGTCCCAGATATGAATCGTGAAAGGTTATCATCAAAGTTCACCCTAATCTCGATGGAATTTTTGGAAACCAATGTATGATAACTAACCTACATATGGTATTCCAGCCTTGTTATACGATTATATAACTCCTCACTGAATTTAATTATCAGAACAAACTCAGAATAACAACAAGAATAAATCAATTTTCAATCATTTCCTTTGCAATTTAAAAAACGGAAATCGCCAACAGTTCAAACGAATCTAAGGATAGCTATTATCAATTTTATGTGACGTTAGTGGTGCACTCACTAATAATGCTACAACTCGATGAATTTTTGCCATTTTGCGAATCTTATTTCAAGTCAAATATCAAACCTGATATAAACTAGAGTTCAAAGAGAAGAGTTTGTCATGTCCACCTGATTTAGGCTTCATCGATAACTTTTCTACCAACCCTACCGTCTGTCACAATCAGGAGAAGGGAAGTTTGAAACTCCTAAATCTTTTTCCACTATAAAGTTAGCAAAGTCTCTTGTTCAAAAACCTAGGCCCATAGTTGTCGGATAATTGTCGTAAATGCAAAAAATTTGTTGTGTTTTTATTTAGAGGAGGTGGCTGTGCTAACTTGGTATAAAGTAAGCACTGCCACTACAGTAAATTTACGAGTAAAAATCTAATTTCGGAAATATTGATATTAAAATTTTTCGATAATTTTGGAAATCCATTGAAGGTCATGAAAATGCACTGAAATATATTTTAAAGAAAATATACCCCTTTTTACACGCATCATCGTATACTTATACATCTGATTAAAGCATTTAACGTGGTGAGGCAAATTCTCGGAAGTTTTTTGTACCTACATGATAATTAGTTCCTAAAGTCCATCATTTCAACAATGCTCATTGTATATGACTTAGAACAATTTATTTACAACCGAAAATTTATTTGATAACTTTGAATTTCCTGAAGCAAAAAATAATATTGAGGAAGATCAATTAATTGGAAATTCACTTTTTGTGCCAATATTGTTTCATCCAGCCTAAAATTCACTTTACAATTGTCGAATTGCCAAAACTTGATTGTCGTGGTGTTTCGAAATTCACTACAATGAATTGACGAACGTGAGTCGAATATCAATTATATTTTTATGAAAGTTTATGATTGTCGAAATACATTCAACATGATGAACATTCACTAAAATATATTTTAACATATAAGCATTTTTATTGTATTTCGAAAAACGGAATTTTAGAATTAATCATCGTTTACAAAAAAAAATCTTGAAATTCTAATTTAAAATTGTAAGACACTTATATTTTGCCTTTCCATGTATAATGAATACATCAGATCTACTTATATGAATGCGATGGTGCCAAGAACTCGAAATTTTCACGGACACCAAGGAATATACATAAAAAGGGTATATTTCCTTTTAAATATTTTTTAGTGCAATTTTATTATATTTAATTGATTATGCAAAAAAAAAATAATATAACTATTTTTGGAATTAAAAAAAAACTAAAAGCTCGATAAATTGTTTATATTCACGACAAATTTACGAAAAATATTGGCCTGCAATCAATTTTCGAGCAAGTGGCTTTCCCTAACTTTATGGGAGTCAATCTTTTGGTAGATTTAGAAGCAGAATATAAATAGATGTAAGAAGAAGGGGAACAAAGCTCCACCTATTTTTTTCAATTCACGAATTCTTAGATATATTGATGATGGTTCCAAGCGAATTCGTAACTTTCTTATTATAGACTCTATGTTTCTCAGATTGTTTGAATCTATAACTGAATAGTCCACATTGAAAAGTATGAAATAAACAAATTCCAGAACTTAAACATCATACACTCATTCATAACATGAATATTTATTTTCGAATATAATTTTCAACGGTTAAGTCGTAAAATAATTTATCTGAAATGAGAATGCGCTTTCCAGTGAGGTTTCTTTCGAAAACTTGTTTATGCAACAATATAATCGCATTTTTACAACTTTATGAAATCTCGAATAAACATTGCATTTTATCGGCCTACCGTTGAGAGTTGTAAAAATTTATAATGAAGTAAACATAATAAAAAATGCATATACCCTTCAGAAGGACGAATGATTAAACTCTATACGATCATTGGCGTTCAATTTATGTCTCAAAAAAATCATCAACCGAAATAACAACTAACGAATACGTATGTTTCGGATCAATATCTTCAAGTTATTTTTTTATGATCTCGCCATATATTAAAATTGGGGCTCAGCATATCCGAATCATTTGACATTAAGAAATATAACATTCCTCTGCATGATTATGATCTCCTCCATTTCAGTAGATAAATGGATGCTTGTTACCTCATAACTTGAATTTTTCAGACCTGAGAACTACCAAAGTTTCACTTGTTCTAATCAATATTTTTACACGCTTTATATTAGCTTCACTTGTATGTTTGTTTGTAACCGACTCCTTTGGGCGCGATTTTGACCCACTTCCAGACGTCCGAATGATTTGAAATTTGGCGGGTGTACATAATTCCGGTGACAATGCATTAAGAAATTTTTGTGTGAAAAAAAAAAAAATCGGCTCCAATATGGCGACGAGTTTTGTGATTATGGTCCGATTCGCTTCAAAATTGGTATCTGAGGTTTCGTAGTCGGAGATTATGATTATTTTGTCAAAATTGAAAAATTCAAGATGGCGGCTCCAAAATGGTGGACGAGTTTTGTGATTATGGTCTGATTCCATTCAAAATTGGTATGTGTGGGTTTTTGGGGTCGGAGATTATGATTCTTTTGTCAAAATTGAAAAATTCAAGATGGCGGCTTCAAAATGGTGGACCGAGTTTTGTGATTATGGTCTGATTCTATTCAAAATTGGTATGTGAGGGTTTTTGGGGTCAAATAATATGATTCTTTTGTGAAAATTGAAAAATTCAAGATGGCGGCTTTAAAATGGCGGGCGAGTTTTGTGATTATGGTCTGATTCTATTCAAAATTGGTATGTGGGGGTTTTTGGGGTCGGAGATTATGATTACCTAATTCAATGAGATTATTCCATTTTTTAATTTGCAAAAAAATAATAAAAGTAGGTAATAGTTGAAAAAAAAAATAAGAAAAACACGCTTTTATAAATAAACCACACTTAAAAGTATCAAATAAATAATAGTTTAAAAAACTAATAAACACGCTTTTATAGAAAACCAGACTGAAAAAATAGAAAATGAGAAAAAAATTTATTTTATTTAAAAAAAGCGTGGGGTGCATGATATCAATAATTATATAGTACATTACACACCTAGGGCAGGCAATACCATGCACCCCACGCTTTTTTTGAATAAAATATTTTTTTTTCTTATTTTCTATTTTTTTAGTCTGGTTTTTAGAAGCCTGTTTTTTGGTTTTTTTAAACCTTTATTTATTAGAATTATTAGAAATATGTGTGTTTCATTAAACTTTTTTACTCAAGTTCCAATTTGGATTTTTCATATCAAACGTATTGAAACTACATTGTATGAAATTGGATGTTTCTTTTTCAACGATAATAGATTTCAGGAGTCTATCTTGTACGATAGGATCATCTTTCAGAAGCGGATTACGCACACGATGTATATGTATTTCGAAGAAGCAAACAAATCTCCTTCGTGAACTATAATATCAATTCCGGACGGAGTCGAGGTGGCCACCGGTAATTGAATTACACCTGCACTCGAAAATATTGGGTCCAAAATCGGTCCGCAAAAAAAATTATTATATGAGGATGTTATGAAATACCAGTGTTTTCTGCTCCAATAATATTTAAGAAATAAAACAATAAGAAAAAATAAATTTAACAAGTGGAACCCTGACTAGGAAGAAGCGATCCTACCCGGGAACTCAATGGCAGCGGCTGCTACTAGTGACGATTTGAGCTCTTTTTTGGTGAAATTATGTGGTCAAAAATCTCTTTCTGCTAACTGGTCGCCATTTTGAAAGAGACTAGTTCACAAGTCATCGGGCTAGTGGATATAATTTATTCAATTGCCCCAACTACAGGTAAACTTTGTTCTTTATCGAGAAACATTGAAATTTTACAGTACCACCCTCTCTAACACAATTGATCACGTAAATCATTCATTTGCAAAAAAGTACCTAGTATAAGTAAAGAAAAGAGAACATGTACGCAGAAGTAAATGAAATACTTCATTGGTAGGTAAGAAAAATTTATTTTATTTTTCATGTAAATAAAAAAACAGATAAAAATGTTCATGAGAAAAATAAAGTTCAAAACTCTGTCTATAGACATGTAGAAATAAAACTGAAACTTGACTTCATATGAAACTGAATGACAGTAATAAGAAACTATTGTTTTTATTTTTCATGCCACTGTCTAAAGCACGCAAAGGACAAAAGTATCTTGTTTGCTTCCTTGTATTTTTACATCTTCTCATGACAGTTTTGTTGCGGTCGGTGTCAGGTATAGGTTCTCAGTAATGCTGAACAGTGGTATCCTGGCTCTGATCTTTCTGAACCTTATTCATGTCACTTCTAATGGGCGAACTCATTATGACTTCCCGGAAATTCAACAAACGGCATTTATCATTCTTTACTTTTTTGTATAAGTAATACGCATTCCATATGCACAAATCAGTAAGATGAAAGAAAACCTTCCTTTACCATCTAATCGTTTCCCAAATGTGGAATAATACGCCATCATTTGATTGATCGATCTATACCAGACATATATTTGTTGTAGTCCGCAATACAGATTGGCTTATTTAGCTTATTCCCTCCTTTAGTACCATTGTATCCTGTGCCCGGGATTATCAACCTCATACACCTTTTGTCTTTCCAGTTGTAACCAAGACAGGCCCTTTTCGTTTGTAGACTGTCCACCTTTCTTTTTTTGGATGACTCTTTCCTATTTTCTCTCAATGTCCCAGTTACATATGTCCTTTGCTTGATCATATCTTCTGCCAGCTTGAAGCTGTTGTATAAATGATCCATGTATAGCTAGTAGCCTTGGTCTAAATAATTTTTCATCAACTCCTTGACTACTTGTTCATTGTGTGTAGATTATCCGGTAGCTAAATCCCGTGTAGACACCAAAGTTCAAGACACATACAGTGCTTCTCGAAAGTCCCTTCCCCCCCTCTTATTTTTGAAACGATTATACATAAACAAGTGAAATTTGGAAACTGAATATAAAAGGTTGTAAACTTCCCTACTAATAATAATAATATACTTTATTGTCATTAAGAATAAATCTTGTGGACAAAGCTTGTGAAAAATAAATATAAATGTAAATATGAAAACATCTACGGAAAAGTAAAGTTAGAACATATAAAATGTAAATATAAAAACACCTACGGAAAAGTAATGTTAGAACATACACTATAAAGTTCATCGTCGAATTTTGTATCAACATGGTTGTGTGCAGATTCGTTTAAAAATCGTATCAAAACTTATATAATAAACATATTAACATATACAATCATATATAATAATACATAAATGAACACACCTATTACACCAAACAAACATCTATATCCAAGGAAGAATATATACAAAAATCTTATACAATATATATTCAAATATGCACATTTTGTCACGTAAATTTATCATTATAGAACTCTTGCGAATTATAATAGGGTCTATCAGCCAGAAATGTTTTTACTCTTATTCTAAACATTTTGTTGGTCAAATTTGCCTGTCTTATGTCTGAGGGCAAGTGATTAAACATCTTAACCCCATTGTAATATAATAAATAGAATCGCTGGCCAAATTTGTTAAAGGAATTGGCAATTTCAACGCGGTGGAACGGGTGTTATAAGTATTGCACGAAGCCTCGAATAGGGACATATTTTTGTAAATGAGACAAACCGATTCCAAAATGAACAAAGCAATCACTGTTAAAATCTTTTCCTCAACGAATTTGTGTCTGCACGAATCACGAGGTATAATCTTACACATATACCTGATAGCCCGTTTCTGCAGTACTAATACAGACAGAAGGGCTGATGAATTGCATACTCCCCAAAACCGTATTCCATAACGTAGGTGAGATTCTAAGAGGGCGTAATACTAATGATGATAGATGACGAAATCGTCAAAGATGACGTCACAAGGTCATTGTGGCCAATAATTTCAAATGGAACCCTACGGCAAGCGACACCTCTTTCAAAAGGTATCGAAAAAAACCTATTCAATGATACTAATTTTGTTTGTGTTTATGGCAGTTTTGATGGCTCATTAGTAAACATTAAAATTTAAATTCCATTCAGTATGATTTAAGAATCAGTATCTACTAAAAGGAATTGCTCGAAGTGACCCCCATTTACTTCCTGACAGTGAAATATCTTATTTTTAAACTCTTCTCGTACTTTTGCAAATGTGTCTGCGGAAACAGCCTCACATTCTGCAACAATACGTTGTTTTAAAACGTCAATATTGTCAGGTTCAGTGGCGTAAACCTTCGATTCAAGGCACCCCTACAGAAAAAAATCCAAAGGTGTGAAGTCTGGTGATCGAGCTGGCCATTCCGTTGAACCTCGTCGTCCAATCCATTCACCACGATACTCCTCATCCAAATACCGTCTTACTGCACCATAATAGTGTGGAGGAGCACCATCCTGTTGGAATGTTATTTCCAAATTGCTAAATCCATCTGGATTATCTTCAAAAATTTCAAGGATTAAGGGTTCTATTGCGTTTTGCAACAGCTCCAGATAAACCTCACCGGTTAAATCAGTATTTTAAAAAAGACGCCCAACGATTCCCAGGATACCTGCCCAAACATTAACCTTCTGGGGAAATTGGGTTTGTGTTTCACGAAACAGGTGAGGATTTGCTTCACTCCAATACCTCACATTCTGTGTATTTACATTTCCATTAAGGAAGAAAGTACTTTCGTCACTAAAACAAATTGTTTTGACATCGTCTGGCTGTTAATTTTAGTTCCCATATTTTCACAAAATTCTAGTCTTCGGTCTGGGTCGTCGTCTTAGAGTTGATGAACCATTTCTAATTTGTATGGATGAAATTTGTTTTTTTTTCAACATCCTGTGTACTGTACTTCGACTGACTTCACAGGTAGATGCAACGTGAGTTGTCGAAGAAGTAGGATTAACTATTACTTCTGCCAGTATATCAATTTTTTTCTCATCAGAAATGTGTGGTCTGCCAGATCGTTTCGCATCATTAATACTACCCGTTATTTCAAACTTACGAAGAAGCTCCCTTGAATAAGTCCTCGAAACGGGGCGATCGAGAAACCTCTCATTGAAAATTCGTTCAAATGTACAAAAACTTGGACAATTACAAAAACGTCGAATTAGGGAGACTAACAAAAACGTCAGCTTATTTGACAACTATCCAGAGGCGGAGCTTGAATTTGGCATTTTAGTATTAACTGATCTAATTCATCACAGCTTTGCGTTTTTTAAAAGCGAGTTGCCAAAACTGCCATGAACACAAACAAAATTGGTATCATTGAATAGGTTTTTTCGATACCTTTCAAAAGAGGTGTCGCTTGCCGTAGGGTTCCATTTAAAATTATTGGTCACAATGGCCTTGTGAAGTCATCTTTGACGATTTCGTCAGCAATCATCACTGGTAAAGAAGTTTACAACCTTCAATATTCAGTTTCCAAATTTCACTTGTTTATGTATAATCGTTCCAAAAATGAGAGGGGGGGAGGACTTTTGAGAAGCACTGTATAGTTTCAAACCATATTCATGGCTTTTATTTTTTCAAAGACAATCCCCACGCTATGGTATCATGTATTCGTCCAGGGAAAGGTTCCTCTCTGGTATAATCATCTTTTTTTTATTTTCCTGAATTGCACTTATTATCGGTCTGATTTTCTACAGTCGATCAGTCATGTCTGCAGCTGAATGGTCAACAAATCTCAAATTCTGTAAAATATTCTCAAATCTTTTCCCGACATTGTCTGGCTATAAAATGGATGGTAATAGAGAGGTTTCCTACTCCAACGACTTGCCAGTGTAGAAAATTGACCATTTGCTCCCAAGCAGCACAGTCCAAGGAATATTTTGAACTCATCATTGGTTAGCTCTTTCCACTTGTTCCATTTCTCGACTTTGCACTTGTACGTGATGCTGTTTCTTTTTTTTATCTCTTCTGTAGACGATTGCAGATGCAATCATTCGAAACGTCGTGAAAACCTTTTGAATACATTTAAGACGATGGACGTCCGAAACGATAGTAATCAAGTTAGCACATCGTCTACAACATTCAAACCAATGTTAATAAGGTCATCAGGAAACAAGATTAAAGAAGTCTATTGGCGTAGTATTATTCCCCATATTTATGGTTATGCCAGCATTGAAAATAAAAATGAAATTGCTGATGATAGTATATCATCATACAACGTTGAGCACTTCGCTGTGTTTTTTTTCATACAGTGATATTTCTGGATGGATTCCAAACAGATTTGAATAATATTAATATTATGTCATATCCAGAGTGATCTCGTCCATTGTAATTTTTTTCTAAGCTGGCACAAAATGTTTACTGTGATTCCTTTTTTACACGCTTTATATTAGTTTCACTTGTATGTTTGTTTGTTTGTTTGTAAC
Organism: Gonioctena quinquepunctata; assembly: GCA_018342105.1. NCBI lineage: Eukaryota > Metazoa > Arthropoda > Insecta > Coleoptera > Chrysomelidae > Gonioctena > Gonioctena quinquepunctata. The sequence continues at coordinate 1,138,008 of JAFIRS010000061.1, read as the reverse complement.
CGACTCCTTTGGGCACGATTTTGACCCACTTCCAGACTTCCGAATGATGTGTACATAATTCTGTTGACAATGCATTAAGAAAAAAACAAAATGGCGGCTTTAATATGGCGTACGAGTTTTGTGATTATGGTTCGATTCGCTTCAAAATTGGTATCTGAGGGTTTCCGTGGTTGATCGGAGATTATGATTCTTTTGTCAAAATTGACAGCTCCAAGATGGCAGCTCCAAAATGGCAGCTCCAAAATGGTGGACGAGTTTTGTGATTATGGTCTGATTCTATTCAAAATTGGTATGTGGTAGTTTTTGGGGTCGAATATTATGAATCTTCTGTAAAAATTGAAAAATTCAAGATGGCGGCTTTAAAATGGCGGCCGAGTTTTGTGATTAGGTTCTGATTCTATTCAAAATTGGTATGTGGGGGTTTTTGGAGTCGGAGATTATGATTATTTTGTCAAAATTGGAAAATTCGAAATGGCGGCTTCAAAATGGTGGACGAGTTCTGTGATTATGGTCCGATTTTTAAAATTGGTGAGTAGGGGTTTTTGTGATTATGGTCCGATTCTATTCAATATTAAAGAATAATAGTTAAAAAAAAATTATAAAAATAATAATAGTTCGAAAAACTAAAAACACGCGTTAATAGAAAACTAAACTAAAAAGTTGAAAATAAATAATTGTTTAAAAAAACTAAAAAACCCGCTTTTATAGAAAACCAGACTAAAAAAATAGAAAATAAGAAAAAAAATTATTTTATTTAAAAAAAGGCGTGGGGTGCATGGTATCAATAATTATATAGTATATTACACACCTAGGGCAGTGAGGTAAGAAATGTCGCAGATCACAAGTAATTGTTCTCCGAGGCGATACCATGCACCCCATTTTAAAATAATTTTTTTTTTCTTATTTTCTATTTTTTCAGTCTGGTTTTCTATAGAAGCGTGTTTTTTAGTTTTTTTAAACTATTATTTTTTATATAATTGTTCTAGTTTTCAAATCCAAGGCAACTTGTTTTTGTCAAGTCTTTATTTTCCAGTATTTGTCTACTTCAATATCGAAATGGCAGCTGAAATTGTTGTAGGATACTCCCAATGTGAAATTCGTTCAATTTTCAAATGCAAACCCATATGGAATCAAATGGGATCTGATATTGTTATCGTTTATTTCACCACCACTGGCAATATCGAAGCTCATTTGCATCAGGAGGTGAATAGCAATAACAATATGCGTTTTGGAGCTAGTGCCAATTAGTTTAATAACTCCACTTTTGCTACATTGTAGATGATTCCACAATAGCAATCGTATCATCTCGAAAAACCCACATATTCATGTAACAATAATTCAATGTGAATTTATGCACGCCTATGGTTGGCAGCATTACCGAAAGTGGGTTCTGTTCATTCGTTTTTTTACGTGTGTACCTTTTTTTTTGCATTATATTTGGCGTGCTCTCCGAATGCAAGATGATTCATTCGGCGAGAATTGATTTGCAATGTTTATTTTAACTGATATCATCATCACTATTATGAAGGCACTGAAAATATAATTACGGGTTTTTTTGAAAAATATTTACTTTGCGGTGTGCCCAAGGCAAATTTTATGCTTCATGTAAATGTTTACAATGCATATGCAGACATTTTAATATACGTTAGTCATTCCGAAATGCATACATTTGCAGTAAACTTGAATGGTGTTTGACGACATATAATAGGTACACATCCTCAAGTTCAATACTTCCTTCAATTTCAACTGAGAAAAACACATTATTGCTAAAAATAATTTTGAACACTGAGCAGTTTTTCTCGTTTCCACAATTCAATTCATAACAAAAAGTTTCCTGAATATAAATTGAAAGTTTGACAACAAAAGGAAATTCAAGGAAACTGGTTCTGTTGATAATTTATATAAAGTTCCTCATGAAAAGACCGTTGCCAATGGAGAAAATGATCCATGTATTATTAGTAGTTACCGAGAATCCGCAAATCTCAAGAAGAAAACTGGCTGTTGAAACAAACTTTGCAAGAACATCTGTTAGGCGAATTTTGAAAAACGAACATGTCTACTCTTATAGACCTAGATTTGCGCAAATTACGATTATATAGATTTGATTTTTGGGCCTGGCTTCAAAGTTTCATTGAGCATGATCGAAATTTTCTTTAAAATGTTTTATTTACGGATGAAGCCACATTTACTTCCAATGGATATGTTAGCTCCCAAAATTGTCGGTAGTGGGAAACTGAAAATCCCCATTTTGTTGTGCAATGTAAAGACCAATATTATTTTAAAGTCAATGTTTGGTCCAATCCAAAATAGTTTTTCCATTTTTTTTTTGGACAAAACCTAAATTTTCAAAGTTATTGGAATTAAAAAAATAATCGACGCTTCAATCCACTCAACCCTAGAAGGGGGTTGTATAGTGAATTTGTTGAAACATTGATTGGGCGCTATTCAGTTAATCCTTGGCCATCTAGGTCACCTGACCTCAACCTTCTAGATTTTTTTCTATGGGGACACTTAAAATGTAGTATTAACAAGTGGAAGGCCAAACCATTCCGTGTATAATGAACATTGAGTTAGAATATTCTCTCTCAAAGATAATTAATTACCCTTTCTAAGTTGCAAAATAATCGGAGAGAAATATCTTCCAGGACAATGTTATCTATGGAGCACAAAGGTGGACATATAGAATTCAAGTGATATTTTTGTGTAATGATAACAATTGAAATTAAGTTACTCAAGAATTTGTATTTGTTAATTAGTGTACGATTCAGCAGTCTGATAGATATATTGTTCCTATTTAATATCATGAATATTTGTTCTTATTTATCACCCTTCTGGTTCTTCAAATCAAAACACATTTGTTTTATACTTTATTCTTGGAAACATTATTTATTTGGCGGTAATAAAGACGATAATTTTGTTTGACGAAATGATGAAGAAGAAGTAGCAAAAGTACAAAATGGCACATTTTATTGCGGAATACATATTGTTTTCCTGCTTTTTCCATAAAACCTGATTGCGGTTGAGAAAATTGGTCTCTTGTGCCTCCCTAAATTTTAAAAGTTGTACAAAAATTAAACGAAGTTGTAATATATGAACCATTGCAAGGGTCATAGTAGAATCCAGTTTTTTTATTGAGCATTTGGGAACAAACCCAACAAGTTCTATTTTATTGAATAAATAAGTTTATAATGACTCCTAAAAGTTATTTAAGGCAAAATAGTGATTTTTAATCAACAAAAAATATTCAGAATAAAAATGCAATTTTTTATTATTTCTAATTTTGCGTATGGGTCTAAAATTACATTGTGAACAACTTTTTCAAGTTACTTTTTTTGCTATTTTCAAAAATATCCCCACTTTCTTTGCGCATTGAATGAATTTTCCAGATGAGTCAGGGTCTAGTTTCATTGAAGGCATTGGAAAAATAATAAAAATTCATATTTGTCCTTTTCTTGATCCGAAACCAGTCTTGGGACTTTCAAACATTTTTCTCCCAGCACAGCCTGTGAAAATTTTTTCAAAGCTCCAAAAGTGGTTTCGGATCCCACTATAGAAGATAAGACCTTCGTGATCTTAAGTCGTACAAGTTTTCATTAACTCCTGAGAGTTGGTAAAACAACTAAGAAAGCGGTAAAAAAAACCTTTTTTTACGATAATAATGAAATTTTCCCGCCAAAGTAGTTAGGATTCAGACCTGACTGCGTTTGCGAATATAATACTCATGATATTGTTACGAAATCGAAAACCGTATGCCACTGCCGAATGCAATACGCTACCGCATGTTTACTCAGCGAAAATTGTCTGGAATAAAAAGAACACATCTAGCGACTTCAAGAAAGCCCGACGAACGGCCGTTACGAATGTTCTCATCGTTCCCACAAAATATACTCAATTTTAGTTTGTAGATGAACACCTTCGTTTTCCGACAATATCGATATACTCAGTGATAAATTAAATAAATCCGCAGTATCACGAACAAAATCTACAATGCCAATAGTATCTTGACATGTTTTTTTGGGTAACCTTCCACAGTCTGAAAGTTGAAATATAATCAGGAAAATCTATACAAGTGTTTGGAAAAGCAAACAATTGAAGGAGATTCAAAAGATTTTGAGAACGGGGGCAGATATAGTCCCCGAAACGTCAATCAAAAACAATATAGAGAAGTATCTTTCGAATGTTTACTATTTTTTCATAGGCATATTCAGGGAGCGACAAGTTACTGACAAATTGAATCATTTTTCTATAGGAAATATAACGCAGTAACTTATCAGGGTGAACTAATGAGTTTGCCCTTTCTACAATTATATTTTCAATTTCAGACTGTGGAGGGTTACCCAAAAAATTTGTCAAGAAATGTTGTTTCTCCACAAAAAGACACATTAAGTCAATGTCAATAGTATATAATATCGTTTCTCTGGGGAATTTCTGTAAACAGTGAAATAATTTTCACGACACAAAAAAGAATAATTCGCACCACTCTTAACTTATCGGAGAGAGTCATGTAGATGCCACTTAATTCTTCACACAATTCTAACATTTCCACGTGTGTACATGTTTCAATGTGGATTGGTTTTTCGAGGAAATCACAACAAATTGGAATAAAATGCATACTATCGTAACTACTTTTCTAGGAATGGTAATCTTTCATATTTTCCGAAACATAAGACCACCAGATTTGAACTATCCCCCACTTATCAAGGTATCATATTCCACAACCACTTACCAGAAACAATTATCTTCAAAAAGCTATTACAGCGTTGAAGAATTCATGCCATATAACAATCTTGAGTAACCTAATCTTATCTGTCTGAATTGTAATCTGTTTTTTTAAATTGAACTTGTTTAAAAAAAGATATTATGCTATTATTATTATGTGTTTATTCAGTTTCGTTGTAGGTGATGTTTTTTTTTTGTATAATAATAATTATAATAATAATTCTTCATTTACCAAGAACACTTAGAGTAGGTTTAGTCAAATACAGTTAGTACAAACTGACACGTTCATGTATGTTTGCTTTTTCATATAATATTGCATATATACTTGTTAAGATAGAGAGTAAATTAAAGCTATGGATATACACTTGGATCGAATAAGTGGTGTGAAGTATCTTGATCAACTGCCAATCATTTTTTATTTGTTATCTAAGTCTAGGTTGGAAATGACAGTACCCTTAGTAGCTATTTATTGAATGAATTCTGCAAGATTATAAAAACATTTTTCTACTAAGTATTCTTCTAATGCTTTTCTGAATGCTTGATATGATTTCAAACTCTTCATATTTTCCGGGAGTTTATTGAAAACTTCGGGACCTGCATAGTTTGGTAACTTTTTTAATTTACTGAGGTTGCATTTAGTGAGATGTAGCTTTCCAGCATTTCTAGTTTTATAATTATGCACGTTGCTGTTCTTAAGGAAGTTATTTTCATTTGTGTACATATAACATGATATTTTGAATGGATATATGCTTGTTAGGGGAAGTATTTTGTTTTTTTTCAATACTGTTCTGCATGAGTTTCTGTAGCCCATGTTGAAAATCATTCTTATTATTCGTTTTTGCATAGTGACTAACTCATTACCGAGTATGCTAAGGAGTAGTAAGCTGTTATTAGATTTTTTATATCTATTTCCTTCTTCAGGTTCAAGATGGCGAAGGTTGCTCTTGCAAGTTTGGAATATATACTGTCTATTTCCAGTGTGAAGTGTAGTTTGCTATCTATGACAGTTCCTAGAAATATTGTGCTGTCTTTGAATTCTATACTGTTTATTTCAGGAGTTATGTCGCTGTTCATATTGAAAAAGTATACACATACCGATTTTGATTTATTTACCATGAGTGAATTTTGTCGACACCAAGATTCAAATTGTTTTGTGATTTTTTCCATTTTTAGTTATAATTATCTTATGGTTGATGCCTCGATTATCACAGAAGTGCATCAGCGTACATGAAAATCTGCCCTTCTGTAATTTAATCTGGAAGGTCGTTCATAAAAATTGAGAATAGAAGAGGCCCCAATACAGAGCCTTGAGGCACACCAATATCGACAAATTTTTTGGTTGACAATACCTCTTTTGAAGACACACTAATTTTTCTATTGGATATATATGATTCTATCCACTTCAGTAGGTTCCTCCTGATCCCTTGAGTTGATAGTTTGTTAAGAAGATATTGATCATTAACGCAGTCAAAGGCTGCAGTTAGGTCAAAGAAAATACCAGCTACTTTCCTTCCTGTATCTAGATGTTTATAGATAGTCTGAGTAAATTGTATGGTGGCTACTTCAGTTGATTTTGCTGTTCGATATCCAAATTGAGAAGGGGATAGAATATTGTATTTTTCGAGAAAGTTGTATAACCTATATGTAATACTTTTTTCAGTTACTTTGGAAAGATGACTGAGTAGTACTATGGGTCTATAGTTTTCGGCTGTATGTGAATCATTTTTTTTTATATACTGGGATCACCTTGCCAAGCTTTAGATCATCCGGAAACGGTGCTAACTGTATAGGTTTGTTCAAAAGAAAGGCTATGGATTCTGATAGTGCTTTCTCACAAAACTTCAATAGTTTGATAGAGATTTCATCCATGCCCATTGAGTTTCTGTTTTTCAAATTGTTTATTATTTGGATTACCTCTATGCTTGTAAAAGGTTCAACAAAAATTGTATGTTTAATGTTTTGTTTTGGTATTGTGCATGCCAGGGATTTATTTCCGAAATATGTATCTAGTTTTTCATGCACAGATGTTGTGAAATAATTCACAAATAAATTACTGATTTCGGTATCATCACTTATTATATTATTGTTATGCATCAGATTGATATTATGTTTTGATGTTTTCTTCCCTAGCCTTTTATTGACTATTCTCCACAGTTCTTTGCTTTTGTTCGATGCAGTATCTATTCAGTTAATGTTATCTACCTTTTTCAATTCATTTATTTTTTTATTAATGTGCTTCTTGTGTTTTTCATAGGAATCTATCAAGACTGGATCTCCTGAATAATTTGATATATAATAAAGAAACTTGAGATCATCAATTTCCTCTCGAATCTCTTCACTCGTATTTTTTGTTTTGTTTTTCGAAGTGATTTTTTGTTTTGGGCAGCTTACATCTAGAGCCCATTCGAAATGTTCCATAAATAGTCTAAAGTAGTCATTAATATTGTCACTTGAGCACAGATATAGTGAATTGTCTTTTCTAAAATAATGTTGAAAACTCAACATGTTCTGTTCTGAGAAAGTTCTGATGACTTTTTCGTTCTTCACTTCATCTATTTTGCTCGTATAGGGGAGTACAATTTTCAATATTTGTGCTTTGTGATCGCTTATGTTGGGCTCAAAAACTTCACATTCCTCCTTAACCCCCTCGTTTGTAACAACATAGTCAATTGCAATACAAGAAGTGAAACCATTTCTTCTGTCTATTCGCGTGGGCTCATTTATTAGAGACTTCATACTGAAGGATTCGAATATATAATTTAACTCTTTGCTATTTTTATCTTGCGTTAGTTTGTTTATATTTAGGTCTCCCATTATTACTTGATATTTGCTCCTCTCAATAATTTCCATTAATCATGTGGATAGATTTAGAAAAAAAAAACCCATAAAATACAATATAATATCCCTTACAACCAAATTGTCCTATACATTTCATTCATGTCAGAATGAATCAATAAATTACTGTTATTATTACTATCAGATCATGAGGTAATCAGGCTCTTACGGTCTATGCAACATAATCCAAAACAGACGGTAATGGATAAATCTGCGTTTGTCAGACTCCTCCATCCAATCACATGCTCCATTGCAAAAACATTCAGTTGCATCGCAATTAGTTCAACATCCGCGATCCGTGTAAATATTTGGCTCAAGTCCAAGGCCGCCATCAATTATTGTACTGGAACACGAAATAATTGGAGAAATGTTCGACTTATCGCAAGAATTTTAACTGCAATGGAATTGATTGCGCGGTGTGGGCAGATTTATTTTAATACTTTTCTCCGTGGGAAGATAAGTTTTGGGATCGACCTCTATTTCTCCTTTTTAATGGCTCGTTTGTATGGGAAATACGAGACTGATTGTACTTAATGGAAATGACTCGGGTTGGAATGCTTTTCATACGTCATTTTGATAGATCAAAGAAACGATAGGCAATGTTTTTCAAGTATATGGAGTGCTCTCATTTCAAAATTAATGATTTCTTGTTGAATTTATATTGTTGGATTTAGTTCCAGACGTAAATCAGAATTCTCGAAGGAAAAAAAGTATAGGTTTTTGCGTTGCGTTCGACAACTTGGGAGGATCAATCCAAATATATATATACGGGTAGAAAAGAGCAAACTTTTCGTCTGCGTTCACCAAATTATTTATTCTCAATATATATAATTGATAATTCATTGTCCCTAATTTGCCTGTCGAAATAAGTTAAGTGATATACTTCTCTTTAAGAGGCATTGATTCTACCAAAAACGGTATCAAATCACGAAAAATTGAAAATGCCTAATTTGATTGAGTTTTCGCAATACTTCGCTCAAAAATAGAATTTTTATCTATACACAATTTTCAAAATGTATTGCACTTAATTTTAACAGCATTGTTATGTGTTCAGGAATAAACTGAAAAACGTAAGACTATCAAAATGTGTTTGTTCGTTAACACATGAATAATTAGGTGATTTGATGGCTTTATTAATTTAAATAATTTCTAGTTCAAGTTGTAGACCTTTGTCAGTTATATGTAATGTGAATGGTTGGCAAAAGGAGAGAAAGTGATGGGACTTTATATTTTTGTATTTGTCTCAAATGTTCATTGATCCTTGTTTCAATTTTTCGTCCGCTTTATCCAACATAACAAAAATCACTTGAGGGTGTGAACATAGAAATAAATTCCCCTCTTATTGTGGAGTAGACTTTTCTCCTTTCTCCCAATTCAGAATAACTCCACCTAGATATGGATTATTTAAAAAAAATTGAAAACGAGAATGTTATGTTCGGATCATACTCATTGTTGTCATAAAAATTAATTCTATCAAATGTTTAATTGGTCACACTTTTGGGATATGTTATAAACAAGATTGCCCCTACATATGTGATTGGAATTTCATGTTCTCGGTTTTTACACAGCAATCTTTCAGAAAAAAAAATTTGGGCCATACTGTGAAAAATCATAAAAAGTTCATTTTTATCATATACCAGTTGACCAGACAGACGTCGTCCTGTCCAAATTTCTATATTCCCTATTTTTTTTTCCCTATATTCCTGTGTTTTTCTGTGTGAACTGTTTTCTATGAATGATAGAGCATAATTTTTAAAGATAAGTTTTTTGTTTTTTTTGTGCTTTCAAAGTTCTAATGATGAATTAAAATCATGATGTTAGAAATATCTCTGAAAAAGTTAGTTTTTGATACCAACCTACTCTCAGAACGTTATTTGAAGTTCTCCATTTTTGAAACTTGCAAGAAAATATTTGTGTTTCTTAAAGACAACTGATCCAAATCCCAAGCAAACTTATAAAATACTTGATTTTCCCAAAGCCAAATTTTTTATTGAAAAGGTGAGATCACTAATTTCTTGAAAAAATACCACAATGTCCATAACCATGAGAAAAGTGGTTGTTTTTCTTCGAAGTAGTTTTTCCAAACCAAATTCCCAGAGAAATGCTCCTGTTTCAACACTGCGAAAATCGCGCCAGGATCTGACGTAACAAGTTCAGATCTATCGCCGAGAGATAATTACAGGATAAGCCTCATTCATATTTCTTTACAATGTGAGCGGGTTGAAATGATAATGACGTAGCACTCGGTATACATACATATTATTCAAGAATAACTAAATCAAGAAAAGCTAACAAATATGTAGTCTTCATTTCAATATAACACATGCTGACATAAGTTCTGATTTATTCATAGATGAAACAGAATAACATTTTCTCAGAAGTTCCGCCAAATAGTGACACTGGCAACACAGGAAAATGCCAAATCAACGGACTTATGACCTCAAAAGAAATGGCAACAACGCTGAGTTTAAATGTCTCACTAAATTTTAGGGTTTTAGAGCAGCGTTTATTTGTGAGTTTGTGATCTCGCCCATTGGCCAATTGCGTATTAGTATCCGTACGTCGAGTTCATAGTCCCGCCCGTCCATGGTATGGAGTTGGCGAGTACCACCCTGTCAAACACGATCTAAAACACAATTAATTCAATTACACGATAAGTACACCGATAACTATCTCACCGCAATCTATATTAAAGCTGTTAACTTTCTCGAACCTCGGGGTACAGGAAGCAGAGCAAAAAGTTTATAATGTATACTGTTTCAAATTATCGTTTATCAAATTTGACAGCTCCACGTTACGGATCGACAACCTCATTATTGTCTTTACGCGTTACCCCCAGCGGTGTTGCGTGTTCTAATAGACAACACAATGTGTTCTTTAATTTTCCCCTGGGGGATTTTTCGGAAAGGATATTTTGTTATCAATCAAAACTGATTTATCGCGACTGTACAGGGAGTCAACAACTGAATCAGTCTCTTGTTGGGCATACGAGCCAAAAATATTATTTATTGATTTTTTTTGCAGTATCAATTTCAAAGACATATTTTCGACATTATATACTTATTTTCTCTCTGTTTCCAGTCCAAGATTTAATATTAATTGAGAGTCACCAAACTGACACTCCACCTAACATGACTTGCCCGTGTTTAGTCTCCTACGGGGAGTTGTGTACGTCATTCTTACGTTTCTTTTTGTTTTTCGCTTTCAACCAGTTGATATCTTGATTATATTGGCAGATATCGAATTTAAAAAAAAAACACAAATTATTCCTTTTCAACTGTTTCTAATGCTGAGCTAATGGGCGTCCATATCATAGTAGACATATTTCTTCAAAATATTTGGATTCTAGCTGTAATACACTGATGTGTTCAGAACATTGCATAGTTAATATCTGAAGAGGAACACGAATCTTTGTGATGTCATAGTGATCCGATATCATTCTATGACCAAACCGTCTATGTTTCACAACTCGTCAACATTCGTGCGATTCTGCCATGTATAATAGTTCCAGTAAGTCACGGATCTCAATAGCGTTTGTGGATCGAGAAAATTTGTGTAAAATGAATTCTTCATATTGATTTGAATTATTTATTTAGTCCCATATTTCCCAATGATTCCAAAAATCTGAATATATATTTCGGTCCAGAAAAAAAAAACAATATTTTTCACTCTAGTTTTTGCAGTCATAGGTATTGGTGGACGTTTTTTCCAATGCAATACCTTATTCTTTCTGACGAATGGTAACGAGTTGCCCTCAGAGATATAACCTATCTTCAGGTTCTGCTTCTTCATGATCTGATTCCTCAACATCGGATTCATCGGTCACTTTCCCATCATAATTCACAATCTCTTCTAATAGAAACCGCAATCGCTCTTGTTCTATTTCATGATTTGACTGAAATAATATATGGATCAATATACCAACTGGAAATTTGCTCTTGATAATTAATTTTCCATTTAAAGAGTCGAAAAAAAAATAAGTGCACCATTTGTCACCCTGGTTTCACATAACGGTTTACGCTATAACCATTGGCATGCAGCCCCACCAGTAGTCAAATCAACAACGAACTATATGGAAGGTACTGAGCGAGATTTCTATGCTCATCTTGTTTCTGAAAAATCAGTATTATTTCGTATCGTATTCTCGGACATGATGGTATTATGAGATATCCTGGAATATATGTTATATAAGATTTTTGTTTATATTCTTGCTTGGATATATATGTTTGTTTGGTGTAATAGGTGTGTTCATTTATGTAATATTATATATGATTGTATATGTTTATATGTGTATTGTGTATTATATGAGTTTTGACAAGATTTTTAAACAAAACTGCACACAACCATGTTGATACAAAATTCGACGATGAACTTTATAGTGTATGTTCTAACTTTACTTTTCCGTAGGTGTTTGTATATTTACATTTTATATTTTTATATTTACATTTATATTCTTTTAATGACTAAGTAATATTATTTTAATGAATAAGTATATATTATAATTTATTAGTTATATTGGGTTTTTAAAAAAAAAAACGAATTTTTGAAAAAATTCGATGGTTCCATATGGTCCCGCTAGGCGCTTTCCTGGTTGGATTACTTAAAAATTAAATCCTTGATAAGAGAAGGTATTAATATTAACCCATTAGCGCCTACCGGGCCCATATGGACCCACCTAACCCCTTCCTAATTATAAGGTACAGGCATAAACAAGAACAATCCGAATCAATACAGATTGCGTTTTTATGTTAGATAAGGTGTTTATACGTATTTTGAGATCCAGCTGGTTGTGACAGGAGTTTGTTTTTACTACAATTGTGCAATGGATAAAAATTGCGGGTTCCAATTACGGTAAGTAGTTTTTAGTATATTCCTCGGAATGATCACCTTATTATAATTATTGTTAAAACTTGCTAAAAAGTATATATTTTTTGTATTACTTTTCGAAATTACTATAAAAAAATTACTTTTGATTATATCGGTTTGCAAATGTTAGTGATCCCATATGGAACCGCTAGGCGCTATGCTGAAATAAATTCAGGTTTTGTTATTTCAGAAGAATCACACTTCAAGGTGCACGACATGTCGGGGGGGGTTTGGTGTAGCAACTTTTATTCGGGAATACTTCTCAGGATCATTAGTTAGAATATAACGAATTGTTTAAATTTAGAAAAACTAAGGGTATTTTAATAAAATTGAAAAATGTTAATTAGTGTATGGTATGTACATAAAACTACCTGATTTTCACCTTATTCCAGATATATTTTACAGATTGCGGGGGGTTTAACCCCCCTAACCCCCACCTGGGTACGGCCTTGGTGCACGAGATATACCATTAGCTCCAGACAATGAAGGCGAAGTGACAGATTCCATATAGAGCCCAGATCCTGATTCACTTCATTTATTTATTACAATTTCAATAATATCTGACAAGATTAAAGAATCCTCCGAGTCAGAGTGGTAGACCATCTACTCCTGTGGCTGAAAAGTTACGTGTGTCTTCTAACATGAGACAGGATAGGCTTGATTATTGCCTAATTCCAGTCCAAGAGGGCAAAAGAGAGCGTTGTGCTGCCTCAAATTGTTCCGAAAAAGTTAAGACAATGTGTAATGAATACCAAATTCGACATTGCATAAAATTTCTGGAAGATTCACATTGCAATTAAATACATGGTGATTTTTTCTGTAGTTAGTGCTTGATTCTGCATTGTATAATGGAATCAAAACATTCGAAACAAGAATTTAATTTTTAAGTAATTCAATCAGGAAAGCGCCTAGCGGGACCATATGGAACCATCAAATTTTTTCAAAAATTCGTTAATTTTTTTTATTTGAAAAATCTCATTTTAGTACCCATTGAGTTGAAGGAAATTAATGAAAATAACTAATAATTACTAAACGGTAATAATAATAATAATATACTTTATTGTCATTAAGAATAAATCTTGTGGACAAAGCTTGTGAAAAATAAATATAAATGTAAATATAAAAATATAAAATGTGAATATAAAAACACCAACGGAAAAGTAAAGTTAGAACATACACTATAAAGTTCATCGTCGAATTTTGTATCAACATGGTTGTGTGCAGTTTTGTTTAAAAATCTTATCAAAACTTATATAATACACATATAAACATATACAATCATATATAATATTACAAAAATGAACACACCTATTACACCAAACAAACAAACATCTATATCCAAGCAAGAATATGAACAAAAATCATATATAACATATAATCAAATATGCACATTTTGTCACGTAAATTTATCATTATAGAACTCTTGCAAATTATAATAGGGTCTATCAGCCAGAAATGTTTTTACTCTTATTCTAAACATTTTGTTGGTCAAATTTGCCTGTCGTATATCTGAGGGCAAGTGATTGAACATCTTGACCCCATTGTAATAAATAGAATCCCTGGAGTTTCAAAGTTAAATAAAAAAATTCAGGCGTTAATGGGTTAATAATAAAACATGAATTCATTTGACAATGAGATAGAGAGTAATCAACACTGAGAATATAAAATAAATTATACAGGCATATACGACCGACAAATAAGTACAGCTATATATCAATTGCAACAATTGAGATAAAAATTGCGATTAGGCCATAAGGAATAAGAATGTGCTGAAGTGAATATTGGCGTAGCGGTGCTGGGACATCTTATCCAATTTGAATTGCTGTAGCAAAGCATTATACAATTTCACACCTATATATCAATGAAAATCAAAAGACTTCAATAACGGGGACAAATATCCCTGTTTTTCTGTAGAGTATATGGCGTTGTGCTGAGTGATTTCGTTTCGAAAAATATTTTTCTAATTTTGACATTCAAAGTGACACTTTTTAAAACTCCTTTTTTTGCAACTGTCATTTGTGCAAGTAGTTGGGAAAAGCAATATAGAGTTACGCAGAAGAAAGCGAGTTACGGAAAATAGGGTTTCCAAACGTGTTTCACACGATATTTTTTCTACTTTTGATATGTGATCCTTTTTAATTCAAGTTACAAATATTAAAAATATATATTGATAAAACTGAAGAACACGCTTTTAAGGCACTGAAAATCGAAAAATAATTTCAATATTCAACAACTATGCCGAAAAGCAGTGGGTGCTTTTTGGTTACGTTTCTTTGAGAAACATAATACTTTTAGAGTGAGATCCCAGAGCCGGCAAACCTACTTAATTTTAGCAAAGCTGAAATTTTGTGATATGTAGTTGAGAACGTATGCGTACTTGCTAGCTTGGAAGTGGGGCCCTTCTACAGGTATCAGGTACAAAAGTACATAAAAATTTTTCTCACTTACGTTAAAGTATGGTAATGCGTTTGGCAATTAATATCGTCCAGTTAGCCGAGCGGTCTTAGGCGCGAGATCTAAGCTCTGGATCTCAAAAGTTTGCGAGGATTTGAATCTCCACGCCTGACGATTTTTGTTTATTTTTCACTTTGAAATTGAGAAATGTTTTAGTTTTAGAAATAATATTCGAATAAAAAAAAAATCATTTCGATGGGAAAATAAAAAAAAAATCGTCGGGCGCGAAGATTCGAACCTTCGCCAGTTTTTTATATCAGAGAAGTAAGTAAGAAAGTTTTTTAGGAATTTTTATACCTGCTACCCTTAAAAGGGCCCCTCTTTGAAGCTAGCAAGTATGCATACGTTCGCAACTACATATCACACTACTAATACTCAAAATTGAAGCTTTGTTAAAATGACGTGGGTTTGCCGGCTCTGAGATCTTTCAATTGATTCCGACGCTTTTTGGCATAGTCATTGAATGTTAAAATTATTTCTACTTTTCAGTGCGTTGAGAGCGTGTTCTCATCCTTGGAGAGACTTCAATGGAAAAAACGGAAATTAATGCCACATAGAAAACTACGTTGTCAGCTGGGGTCAATATCACCAATTGTTCAAATTATGTTATTAATATTTATAATTAGTTTTTACCATACATATTATATATATAGAATTCGAATAAAATTCAATCTTCATAATATGTACAGAGAATATAATGACAATGAAGAAATACTTCAAGTAGTTTAGCTTCAAAATTATAACAAATTTTATTCCTGTATTTTTTGCAACTGCTGGTGAAATTTACTTTTCATTACCAGTTGCGAAAAATTTTACTTTTCGCAACTGGTGATGAGAAGTAAAATATTTGATTACGTCAACGAGTTTTAAAAAGTGTCACTTCAAATGTCAAAATAAGAAAAAGTTAATTTCCCCACCAGCTGCAAAAAATACAGAAATCAAATTTGTTATGATGTTGAGGCTATTCGATACATAATATGTATGATAACAAATAATTATAAATAATAACATAATTTCAACAATTGGTGATATTGACCCCAGCTGACAACGTAGTGTTCTATGTAGCATTGATTTCCGTTTTTCCATGTAGGTCACTCCAAGGATGAAAACGCACTTTTAACGCACCAAAAAGTTATAAATAATTTTAATATTCAATGACTATGCAAAAAAGCGGGGAGGCTTTGCCGAAATCAATTAAAATAGTCCTAGATCCCAGAACCGGCACACCTACGTCATTTTAGCAAAGCTGAAATTTTTAGTATGAGTAGTGTGATATGTAGTTAAGAACGTATGCATACTTTCTAGCTTGAAATATGGGCCCTTTCACAGGTAGCAGGTATGAGAGTACATAAAAAACTTTCTCACTTATGTTGAAGTATCGTAATGCGTTTGACAATTAATATCGTCCAGTTGGCCAAGCGGTCCAAAGCGCCAGATCTCAGTTCTGATATCAATAATAATTTTTTAACAAAAAATTTAACCGACGAAATACGGAACTGAAAAGTGAAAAATAAAATAAACCTTCTTAGTCTCAGTAACTAAGCTCCTAAACTAATGTAACTAATTTTGAGTCGCCGCCAAACAAACAAGCAAATGAATTAGGTAAGGCGTTAAATGATGGCATCGAGTTGCGCGGTGACATTCTGATAATTTTTTGGAAGTAATTTGATGATGTTCGTTGGTTGTTTGTTTGGCGCCGACTCAAAATTAGTTACTTACATTAGTTTAGGAGCTTAGTTACTGAGACTAAGAAGGTTTATTTTATTTTTTAGTTTTCAGTTCCGTATTTCGTCGGTTCAATTTTTTGTTAAAAAGTTATTATTTTTCAATTTTACAAAGTTATGCCTGATAGAATCGGTTAACGGACCAGAATTCAGAAGGTGAGTGATCAATATCCTTCATTTTGCTACCCTTAGGGATTTCATCTTTTGAATTCAAATGGAACCAACTTCAAAGTAGACCCTATCCACTGAAAAAAGAATTATCGGAATTAGACGTCTCAGTAGAAAGTTATGAGTGATTTTTTACTTTTCAGTTCCGTATTTCGTCGGTTTAATTTTTTGTTAAAAAGTTTATATTTTTCAATTTTTTATGGCTAAAATATACTGATTACTACCTACTTGTTTTTTGATTACTTCCAAAATACTTACTTACCCACCTTACTTCAACTATTACCAGTTAAATAATATGATTATCTACTTTTACTATTTGTTGTAATATAAATTATTGTTGTTGTTCTGGTTCGTTCATTTCATTACTTTGTATATCATTCCATCCTCTCATAGAATATAAGGGTTTTGACGGATGTGGAACAGAAATAATGTCAGTAGCGATCTGTCATTGTCAATGTGCCAATGTTCATAAGTGAACAATTATTCCCTATTTTTCTACCCGTAAGGGTATATAATTCCATTCGAAATCTAAATATAAGGTATATCCTATCTATTAAAAAAATAATCATCCAAATCGAAGAACCCAGTACAAAGTTATGCCTGATAGAATCGGTTAACGGACCAGAATTCAGAGGGTGAGTGATCAACATCCTTCATTTCGCTACCCTTAGGGGTGGATTTCATATTTTAAATTCAAATGGGACCACTTTCGAAGTACACCCTATCCACTGAAAAAAGAATTATCGGAATCAGACGCCTCAGTAAAAAGTTATGCGGGATCATACATAAAAAAATGTAATGGAAAAAAAATATATATACGGGTCGAATAGAGAACCTCCTCCTTTTTGGTTTCGTCGGTTGAAAACCATCTGACGAGGGTTCGAATCCCCACACCTGACGATTTTTTTATTTGTCGCATCGAAATTGAGAAATGATTTGTTTTTTTTATTAGAATATTCATCCCAAAACTAAATCATTTTCCAATTACAAGCTAGCAAGTACGCATATGTTCTCAACTACATACCACACTATTCATACTTCAAATTTCAGCTTTGCTTAAATGTGGTAGGTTTGCCAGCTCTGGGATCTTACTCTGAAAGTAATATGTTTCTCAAAAATACGTAACCCCATGCTTTTCGGCAGCAGTTTCTGTTGATTTTCCTGCCTGGTCTTCTCGTATGTGCCTATCCAGGACCATCTCTGTGGCTTCCGGCAGAAATGATGTTAAGCTGATCGGTCAAAGGTTTTTATTGTTCCCAACTTTACGTATATACACACCCCGTATCGACTTCCAGCTTGAGGGTAGGTATCCCCATGCCAGGCTGGCTCTGAAAAGTTTAGTAAGTATGGGCGGTAGTATCTCGGCCCCATTCTGTAGTACTGCAGGAAAGATTCTATCCTCTCCTGGTGTCTTATGCGGTTTGACGTAGTTGTTAGCTCATTCTACCGCCGCTGGTTTGTTGATTTCCTTTGCTTTCTTCCAATCGTCCTGGTTGAAATGGAATTGGCTGGTTTCCATCAAGAATCATGGTGCCTGGGAATTGGTTTTGCACTGGAAGCTCTAAGGTCTCCCTTCGAAATTTCGTCACAGTTCCGTCAGATTGTTTAATCAGACCCACTTCTTGCTCTGGTTCACTAGAGAAGATCTTGTGAATCCTTGCGCTTGTAGGTATATCGGATATACTCTGGTAGAATTTCCACCAATATTTCTCTCTTGGCCTTCCTCATCGCTTTGTTGTATCCCGTTAGGGTAGATCGGTCATCTTCCCAGAATCCTGATTCTTTGGCTCTATTGAAGAGTCTCCTTACTTCTGCTCTCCTCTTTTCTAGAACTAGACTTAATGTTTTACCAAATTATTCTCCAATACTATCATCTATCAGTTTTTTTCCTCATCACCTCTGAGAAACTTAGACTCTTATTTTAAATTCAAGAAATGAGTTAGAAAAAAAATTTATCAATAAATTGTTCAAGAGGTTTTTCTATTAGAATCCAACTAATCGAAATTCATCCCTCGAAACTCGTTGAGGAAATGAATATAAGGTATAAGTCGAAACTACAATCAGATAATAAACTAAGAACACTACGAATAATATAAACCAAAATACTTTAATAAAAGAGCCTATATATTCCGATGTGCCAAAGTAGTTCCTTCACGCGCTGTAAATTGCAACAACTCTACTTCCAAATGATATAATTTCACCCGATGGTCTCGTCCGTATACTGTGTAAAAAATAGTTTCTCAACCGAACTCTTGTACTTTATTGTGGCTAGAAGAAGCTAAGCTTTTCTATGACTTGTTCAAATGTCCACCGTCATACTCCAATGAAAGACTCACACTATGGTTATGTCATGGGTTACTAGAAGCGTCGTAACTCACGGAGTCTGCAACAATGTTTCCTCCCATAACAGGCTGCATCTTTCCATCTTCAAGGAATCCCGAAAGTATTTTTATGTTATTCTCGTTTGACATCGCTATGACACTCATAAAAATTTCCGTCATTTAATATAATATGAACCCCAGCTTCCGAAAAAGTCACTCAAAACTAAATTTTGACACATTAACTTTCAACGATTCAAAAGTTTCTAGCGTCGGGCCATTATTTGGCGTGAAACGCGGACGCTCTGTTTGAGCTCCCGGAATCGACTTGACTTTTACACGTATCTCCGGCACAAGAGACTCCAGAGTCTGTATTTGGCGCTAATTCTTCTGATTGGCTCTCAAGTGGCCTAATACCGTCCAAAGTACAATGTAGGTGTCTACATTTGCCGACACAGCGAAAATCCGCTAGCGCGACCACACATGACGGGATGAATGATACATTGTCAAGTATCTCCAGACTCCAGATTATTCCACTATTATGTAACACTTTCACTTGCACCCAATCCCGATACAATAATACCATCGTGAAAGGGGTGACTTTTTGAGGAGAGACACCTTTAATTTCTCAATGGCGAGAATCATAGAACCATAATTCAATTTGAAGAAAAACTTCAACCTACCCTGGGACTAAACTACAGTTTTTTGCGGATCGATATTAATGTTTGTTATCCTTCAGATATAGGATAACCAATCGATCCAGATGAATCTGGAGCTGTTTGGTAGCCAAGCGAAGGTCATAAAGTCTATATAGAAGACAAATATTGTGAGAGAGCGAGCCCCTATGGAAAACTTACTTCGACTGGATTATTTGTTTTTGATCATGTATACTCTTCTATCCATACGGTATTGAAGGCAATTATATGAGCACCTTCAATTCGCCCCTCGATTTTTATTTATATATTTTTTTTGTTCTCATTTCTTATTTTATTTTTCAATAAACTCAGTTTTTCCCTTTTGTTGTTGTTTTTCCTTTCTGTTGGCTTCCCTCCTTGTGTTTCACTTTCTGTCTGTGTTCTGCCCTCTCTTGTTTTTCTCCTTGCCTGCGTTTTTCCTCCTCTCGCTTTTTTCTCTGTTGGCTGTTTCCCGTCTATTGTCGACGTTTCTACACCTATTGTTCTTCTCTCTGTCTTCGTTTCTACTAGACTCTCTTTTTTTTTCCAGCAGTCGGTGTTTTTCTATGTTCAAACATATAAAAAAAATATAAAACTTGAGAGGTGTCAAGGGACACCCGGATGGAACGAAGTTCCTTTCGATTAATTAGTGAAGGAATTGTTATACATTTTTTTTTAAAGTTATAATCAAAAGCGTTCAGAGAAATTTGATCTCTTCTCCAATTTTTGATTGAAGAGTTTGAGGTTCACAGGAAAATAAAAAACTGTTTGGTGTTTTCCAGTGAATAAATATATTTGTAATTTCTTTCTCTCACGATATTCTCTACATCTCTGTGCATGTGTCTTTTTCCTTGATGTTATAGTTTGTACCTCAGTAGTCGATGCTTTAGTTGATTCGCTATTGAAATAAAAAGCAAAAAAATTGTACATATACATACACACACACACACACACACAATATATATATATATATATATATATATATATATATATATATCACTCTGTCTTCTATTTTTCGTACACGTCATAGATGCGCGGGACTTTGTAAACACAACACAGTGTGTATATATATATATATATATATATATATATATATATATATATATATTGTAATGGTTTGATGAATTGAAAAATATAATATTTTTTTGTATATTGAGATTGCTAATGATTTTTGGTATTCTTTGAGAGCCAAATTTAATATGATGTAAATAGATATTTCTGACCCTGTAATAATAATTGTCAGCGAACGTCACTGTTCTCTCGTCACGCTACCAACAATTATTATTTTCTTCGCCACAGCTAACAACAGTTGGTACGCCCTTATCTCATATAGAAGGTTCAAAGGAATTTGGCCACTGGTGGCTAACTTCAGTTTATTGAATGATCTTAGTTATGTTAGTTGATCATTGTGAGAAAATAAACAAACCAAATATCAAAAAACAATTATCTCCTTTATTCAGGAAGACTTAAAATACCTGGCCTACGAGAAATAACTTATGCTAGAGTGAATCAAACAATTATTCACGAATAATCATAAAATTGCATATCATGGATAGATAAACAGAACCTCACTTTTTCTGTGAGAGTAATTTTCTGTTATTGTTCATAAAAAGTGATATAGAGTTCATCGAATGTGAAAATGTTGTTTGTGAAATAGTTCAGGACCGGGAAAGCACTATTAAAGGTTTTATACCTGGTTGGAACTGTTGGTGTTCACAACTATACTATAAAAAACAGGAAGTCTCCTCTCTCCAGCCTCCGTTGGACTGCAAAACCATGTGTCAGGAATGTATCGATGCGGGACTCAGCTTTTGGAATCGTGGATATACGATATCATCAAGGTAATCTTGTTCTGTTAAGCAAATGATGGAATTATTCCATTTTTCTTTTAGTGAAATTTTGTGCGTGCTTCCGCTTTTGAAAATATTTTCGATCTCCTCGAAGCTTTGTTTTTTCGTCGCTTCGCAACATCTTGCCCTTGTTGTTGTTCCATTTGAAATTTCGAATTCGCGCACCAAATAGTCACTTTGCACTGTTTATATTAATGTTGCACAATTTATACACACAATTAAATCCCCATCCTAATCATTAATTACAAGTTTGAATAATAATTGCTTATATACCTTCTCTTTGCCATTCTCTCACAATTTCCAACTTTTCATTTGATCATCTTTTCTCTGATTGGCTATCTTTCATAAAGACGTTTGCTGTTGTCTCATTGGCTAACTTTTAGTTTGCTACAATTTCATGTACAGAGTGTTTCAAGTTTATAAATGTGTTGATTACTTTTTATTTATGATAATTTTGTAAATCTTGACTTTTAGTTGTCTTTTGAGCAATTATGAGTTATGATAATTTTGATAGTGTATATAATTGACTGTTTTATAGTACTTTGACATTTTTATCTATCCATATCATACCTAGGCTCATAAAATACATTGAATTTTAAAAGTTATTTACAAGCAAACTCTTGAAATTGATAATTATTTATTATTTATTCTTTTTGTGGCTTTTTGTCTTTTAAAATTTACAACTGGCATAACATAACATAACAATATATACTCTCTCGACTTCGTGAATACAACAGCGTATAGGTTAGAACACGCACGGCTTGCTAAATACATACGCATTGATATTGTAATATTAAAATATAATTTGCTTTTAAATTTATTGAAGTTATGACGCGTACACTTGCTAAACACACAATAATGGAGAGATTATAACGCGTATGACTTGGTTAGCACAGTAGTAAAGAGAGGTTATAATGCGTACTTGCTAAAAATACATAAGCATTTATTATTGTCTGTATAAAATCTCCACTCACCTAACTCCATCAGCAGTATCTGGAACTTGTGCAGAAACACTGTCAGGATTCATTATTGTTATTATTTTTTATTATTATTTATTATGTACAAAAAACCTGTATACACTCAACAAAACTAATCGTCGCGACACCACACTGTTCAATAGAAAGACGAAATGAAAATAACTGGCTTGCTTTCTATGAGAGAGAGAGAGAGAGACAGACAGAGAAACACGCGCACGCCGCACGGCTTAAAACCATAGCGAAAGTCTCGTTACACATTTTGGTCTCAATTTATTCCGTCTAGCCCTCTTTCGCAACGCGCGATAAGGAAATACGTTCCAACAAACTTGACGTGACGTGAAATGGGGTTGGTCAAGGGATGCGATCGGAAAATGAGGTGGGTAAGTGATAGTCAAGTAGAATTTTCAAATCCTCAGATAACTCAGAAATTTAAATTCAACATGGTTGTGAATAACACAATCAAATGCTAGGTGCTTGATGTATATTGGATAGTCTAAAATTAACGAGATTATCTTTCTCTTGTTTCCGATGCATTAGTTATTAGGACCTTCACTCACATCATCGCGCTCTAAAGAAAGCGGGATCATGCATATATGTCATTCTTTGCTGTGTGTGAGCCCTGATTTCAAGTTAGTTTTTTCGCACAGTTGTTCAATGAAGTACATCACAGCTTTCTATATTTCCAGCGAAGGGCTTGTCACTTTCGTTTCTACATACATTATTCACGATATAAATCGTGAGAAGTGAACATTCTAAATTCAAATCGATTTTCGTCACCAACAGTATGTAAAAACTCCATTTCAATTTCCCAAACATGATTTAGCTCTATACTTTTTTCGAATGGGTACGGCAGAACTCCATCTAGCATGTGAAATGAGTATAAACTCGTATTGCCTTCTCGCGACAAGTTCAAGGTCAACTTTCCGTCTACTCTAGTTCCTCTTGCTGTCGCACTCTTTTCGTCTCTAGACTCTCGAGTGGTCTCTCGCATTTCCTGATATTTATAGGACTTGTTGGTTGTCCCAAGACGGGATTAGTTGTGATGTACAGAGTGGAAATCGTATTGATGTATGGGCTGGGGTGATAAACCTGTTGGAGCCTTCCATGCAATTGGGAATTCAAAATTAGATGCCAGCGCCAGAGTGGCGAAAATTCAAACCAGACATGCGTACATTGTTTGTCCGTTTTCTCAGAGGTTATACACTTGTGTTTGGAGTTTTTCTTGACATATTTCCATCTGGTATTATTTTACAGGTTTTTCGTGTAGTGTTATTCATTTCAAGACTCTAGTGAAGTAGTGTTTTTGAATCTTAAGACGATATCATTTGCGAAAACTCCCTTTAAATGAGACGAAGTATGTTTTAATTTGTTTGGAAAAAAAATTTATTTTTTCAAGTTTTTGGACAGCTTAGTGAAGTCATCGGGAATTATTTTGAAGAAATGTTACATTATTTGCGAATGTTCGAATTGAAAATAAAAATAATAAAAACAGTGTTTTTATTTCATCTAAAACAAACAAGATGGTGTGAAAATGTGTCATCACCTAGATGTTCATATATAGTCACTCTTTTTCCATACTGTATGAATAATCTTCGGTATGTTGAATAATATCTCTTTTTTTTCTTCTTAACTCCTTTATTTTTCTTCTCAACTCTCTTTGAAGGTTCTCTTTTTTACTCTTTTTCGTGGCCAAACACGATACAGGAACATTTTGGGAAGGAACTGTATTCTTCTTCAAGATCCCAAGAGCTCGTCGTCTGACTATAGACTCACTCAATCCTAGATTAGTCTGCACCAGTACATTACATTCATTTTCTCACGGAAAATAATAAAAACTTATTCCAGTACAACGGGATCGTTTTGCCTGAGAGTCACATTGAGGTACACAACAGTAATGATTGGAACTAGAATCATTCATTTTTAACCGACGAAACCAAAAAGGAGGAGGTTCTCTATTCGACCCGTTTATTTTTTTTTCCATCATATTTTTTTATGTATGATCACGCATACCTTTTCACTGAGGCGTCCGATTCCGATTATTCTCATTTCAGTGGATAGGGTGTACTTCGAATTTGGTCCCATTTGAATTTAAAAGATGAAATCCACCCCTAAGGGTAGCGAAATGAAGGATATTGATCACTCACCCTCTGAATTCTGGTCCGTTAACCGATTCTATCAGGCATAACTTTGTTCTGGGTTCTTCGATTTGGATGATTCTTTTTTTGATAGATAGGGTATACCTTATATTTGGATTTCAAAAGGAACTAGCCACCCTTACGGAGGGAAAAATAGGGGATAATTGATTTTTCACTAGTGAACATTGGCACACACATACGTAGTTGACAATGACAGATCGCTACTGATATTATTCTTGTTCCACATCCGTCAAAATCAGTATATTTTATGAGAGGATGGAATGATATACAAAGTAATGAAATGAACTAACCAGAACAACGAAAATAATTTATATAACAACAAATAGTAAAAGTAGATAATCATGTTGAATAGGGAAACATTCTCAATTGAATATTGATAGGAAGATTTTTCTGTGAATTGAAAAATCCACGATTGAAATGAAGTTATTTTTTGTGAATGTCTAACAGAAAACAACTACTTCCGGTAAAGCCACGTGGACATTGAACTACATCTGATAGATATTGAAAGGCCTACAAAGAAAATCTGAAATTGAAATTTGATTTCATTCAGATAGTTATTTGATTTTCTATTCCAGTCTTAATTAAGAACTCATAAAGATGAATGAGGCAAAGAAAAATGTTTTCCAAAAGAGAGTACTCACCAGAAATCATTCGTAACATTGATGCAGGAGAGACATCGCATTCACTAGGTCTTCAATACATTTTTGTCGACGAAAATCTATTCCACGCTTCCACGTGGAAGCGTGAAATAGATTTTTGTCGACAATGTTACGAATGATTTCTGGTGAGTACTCTCTCTTGGAAAACATTCTTCTTTGGCTCATTCATCTTTATGAGTTCTTAATCAAGACTGGAATAGAAAATCAAATAACTATCTGAATGAAAATGCAAACTTTCAATTTCAGATTTTTTCTTTTGAGTTAGGGCCTTTTCAGAATATCTATTAGATGTAGTTCAATGTCCAGCATGGCTTCAGCGGAGAAGTAGTTGTTTTCTGTTAGACATTCACAAAAAATAACTTCATTTTAATCGTGGATTTTCCAATTCACAGAAAAATCTTTCTATCAATATTCAATTGAGAATGTTTCCCTTTTCAACATGAATACCCCACAAGAGGTTATCTTGACGATGGAAGATAGTGACTAAAGTTTATCTTTCAGTCGCAGATGATTCCACATCTGATTTTATGAACATCCTGTTTATATTTTCAACAAATCAATTAGATAATCATATTATTTAACTGGTAATAGTTGAAGTAAGGTGGGTAAGTAAGTATTTTGGAAGTAATCAAAAAACAAGTAGGTAGTAATGGTAGATTTAGCCACAAAAAATTGAAAAATAAAAACTTTTTAACAAAAAATTGAACCTACGAAATACGGAACTGAAAAGTTAAAAATAAAAACTTTTCAACAAAAAAATTAAACCGACGAAAATCGCTGAAAGAAATAAAATAAACCTTCTTAGTCTAAATGATAATTGAGCTCCTAAACTAATGTAAGTAACTGATTTTGAGTCGGCGCCAAACAAACTAGCAATTGAATTAGGTGAAGCGTAAAATGATGGCGGCGAGATGCACGGCTGCGTATCTTTCATAGATAATGATCTTCGATAATTGTTTGTTTGGCGCCGACTCAAAATCAGTTACTTACATTAGTTTAGGAGCTCAATTATCATTTAGACTAAGAAGGTTTATTTTATTTTTTGTTTTTCAGTTGTTTTTTTTGTCGGTTTATTTTTTTGTCAAAAAGTTTTTATTTCACTCGAGGACGTACAATAGTCAACAGAATATTCACCAGGTTAAACAGAATTTCATTGAATGTCAACAATTACAAGAGATTCGACAGATATTAAGTGTATAATGGCTACAATCATATAAACATTAACGTTTCGAAAGGTGAACAATGTGCCGTTATCACCTAGACCTACATATGTAATAATAATAATAATCGTTTTTATTGATAGTATGTGGGACATAATTCATACATGAAATGTGATTCCTAGTACAAAGGGCAGAGTTAGCGTTTACCCATGTGCTAGATGGGTAAGTACTTTCTCACACTCAGCCTTCATTCTAGTATGCTAATGGAGAATAAAAAAAAAAGACAGCTGAATTACAATATCTAGCAATAAACCTATATAATAATAATGTAAGACACAAAAAAGAACGATGTAAGTAATGATATGTTAGTAGGTCAGAACACGTAGAATGGGGATACACTGTACATGGATAGCTATTTTATTCAAGAGTGTAGATATTCAGCGGGAATACTACTACATTTTTTTCTTGAAGAGTCCAATGGGATTATTTTTTAGATTATTTGGTACCTTATTGTCTCATTGTATAGCCGTGATATCATGTAGGAAAATTAAGACTGATAGAGAGAGGTTTTATGCAAAGGTGGTGTCAATTTGGACTTGAATCTGATATTCATGTTGTGGACGTCTGTTCGGAACGATACTTTTTCAAATAAGTATGGTGGCTTCTTCTCCAGGATGATTTTATGCTACAGCACAGATGACTGCAGAAAGATACGTTTTTGAACACTTAGCTCTCAAAGGGGTTGATATATTATTTCGTTTCCTTAAACCACAGATAAGACGGACACATGAATTTCGTACCAATTGTAGTCTGTTTATATCCGATTTGAGTAAGGCTGGGCCGAAGAAAACATCTGCGTGATTTAAGTGAGACAAGACTAGGGCATCGCATAAGATTATTCTACTTGTTTTGTCTAGAAAGGATCTGTTGGAGTAGATAAGTTTCAGATTGCAAAATGCTCTTCTGATGACAGTATCCACATGTTTCGTGTACCTCAGAGTATAGTCCATTAATAATCCTAGATGTTTATCGGTATCTATGAATGGAATGAGTTCGTTATTGACTCGGAGGTTGATATGTAGTAAACACTTAATTCGGACGTCTTTGTTTCTGCTAAACAGTATGGCATTTGATTTTGAAGGATTGATAAAAAGACACAGTTTGCTCGACATGTCGACTATAGCAGTCAGATCATCATTCATTTGCTGAACCGAGAGGGCTAAGTTACTTTCGGTTGAGGGAAGATATAGTTGAAAATCATCTGCATAAAAATGACTACTGGAATCATGAAAAGTTCTGTGTGAATCGATAGTGTACCAGACGAAGAGCAACGGGCCTAAAATTGATCCTTGTGGTACCCCATTTTTTATGTGTACGAAATCAGACTGTTGGTTATCGAGTTTGACTGTTTGAAAACGTTAGTATAGATAATTTTTGAAAAACCTAACAGAAGAATCACTGAAACCAATAGTATGGCTAGTCTTAGGTCTTGTTCAATTCTATCGAATGCTTCAGAATAGTCTAGAAATACAAGTAACACCAACTTTTTAGCGTCTGAATATTTGAGAATATAATATAGTCACTCTTTTTCCATACTGTATGAATAATTTTCGGTATGTTCTTCTTAACTCTCTTTTCTTTTCTCTCAAACTCTCTTTGGAGGTTCTTTTTAACTTCTTTCCTTGGCCACAGACGATACGGGAAGCTTTTTGGCAGGAACTGTACTCTTCTACAAGAGCTTATCGTCTGTCTATAGACCCGCTCAATCCTCGATTAGTCTGCACCAAAACGTTACGTTCATTTTCTCACGGAAAATTATGAAAACTTATTCCAGTACAAGAGTATGGTTTTGCCAAGAGTCACATTGAGGTACACAACAATAATGATTGGAACTTGAATCGCTCATTTTTTCACTCGAGGACGTACAATAGTCAACAGAACATTCACCAGGTAAACAAGAATTTCATAAAATATCAATAATCACAAGAGATTCGTCCAGTTTTGGGTATACAATGACTAAAATCATATTAACATTAATGCTTCTAAAAGTAAACAATGTACGTATGTATAGTTCCAAAAAACGACACCAGAGGGAGTATTCGTTATTTTGAATTCCAAATAGTGATCAAATCACAAGAAAGTTAGGTTAAGTTTATTTTTTTCGCGAAACCATAATTTCATAATGAAAATTCATGGAACTGATGTAGTTTGTTATATCTTCGAAGTCTTTGCATATACTTATATGACATCATTGGGAGCAACGTAGACCAAATTGTCATAGATAATTTCAAAATTCCCGGAACTGACATAAAAATTATCGGCCAAACTCGCAGTGAATAAACCTGTACAGCACCACTATCAGAACTCATTGGTGAATTGGTCTATATGTATATTGAATCAATAAATTTTTTCCACCGAATCCTATGATAACTATATTGAATATTATTTCACAGTCCAATGCATGCATTGACAGAATCAATCAGCATCAGATCTAATTGTAATACTAATTAATCGCACATTTCCAACTGTTCGGAATTATTAATTTCAATGTGAATCGACACAAGCTTTCATGACGCGACCAAACGTCCATGGTTTCATAATGGAATTATTGTGGTTATTCGTCCATACACATTATAATGAATCATTACTATGACCGTAAATCATTTCAGTTCATTGCAATTTTGAGAAAAGCACAATAGTTCAATTGAGAACAAACATGACTTCGTTTTTCATAGGAAATATCTGTTCGTATTGCTTCTTTGATCTTCCAAGTATTGCAGTAGTCGGAAAACTTCGAACGGATGCATTGAAAGAACATACTGATAATATCTTTATACTTGGTAAGAACATCTTAGAATTTCTTTTCAAAATTGATCTATGGAAAAAGTCAAGGAACTTAATGTCTTTCATATACACATTTATTGAACTGGGTAAACTTTGTTTCTGAAAAAATTATTTTGTCAAAGAAAAATGTTGCGAAAGTGTATCTTATACAGTGCTCGTCCGTCCGTCCCTCCCCCCACTAATTTTTTAACCACCTGGTATATCGCAACGAAATTTGGAGGGCTTGAAAAAAAAATAAAAACCTACTTTTTCATGACAATCACAGCTAAAAGTTTTAAAATGGCGGCTGAGCGCCTTCTTCAATAATTTTTTTAAATAGAAAACCTCCTATATTATTCCATTTTCGAAATCTGCTCATAATTCTCAACAGTTTTCTCTAATACACTTCACTCCTGAATTCAATTGTTTTCGAAAATTAACGTTTGAAAACCGACATTCCGGTTTAAAATGAAGTATGGATTTTGGTCACTTCCGGTAAAACATTTTGCTAACTAAACGTTGTTATTGATTTTTAGTTGAATCTCTTATCTAATGAGAGGTGTGAAGAGTTTAAAGATAAACAGTACCGCTTACCGGAAAATCTCGAAGCCTACGAATATGTTCTGTAAATTCACAATCAAAACAAATTAGTTAGCTAATAAATTATAATTTATTTTTGAATAACACTTTTATTCAACACCAACAATTATTTCATCAGGTGTTCAATGTGGCCTCCTCCTAAATCTTGACAATAAAGTGCCCTATTATAAATAGCTTCTCTCACGTTGATAAAAGTCTGTTCATCTATTTCTTCACATGTATCTATTATTCTGCGTTCCAACTCTTCTATTGTTTGGCATCCAGTGACGTAGATTTTTGACTTCAGATACCCCCAAAGAAAAAAATCTAGATGTGTGAGATCCGGAGATCTTGGTGGCCATACTGTACTTCCCCTGCGACTTTTCCATCGCCCAGGAGAGTTTGTATCGAGGAACTCTCTAGCCATGCGATCGAAATGGGGAGGTGCACCATCCTGCTGAAATATGATTTAACGATTTTCAAACTCTTCCTGATTGTTTAATACAATTTGTCTTATTCGAGGTTCAATTTCAGTTTCTGAAAGATTTCTGTAAAGACCTCCTGTAAGATTGCCTCTGATGAAAATCGGTCCAAAAACGTGATTCTAGGAAATTGGGTATGTCCCTCTCTGAAAATATGCGCATAAGTATCGCTCTAGTGTCGTACATTCTGTTTGATGACTTTTCCATTAAGAAAAAACGCGCATTCGTCTGCGAAACATACACGTTTTAGGAAGCCCCGTTCTCCTTCAATTGTTCTTGTTAACCACTCACAAAATTCAACCCTCCGGTCTGGATCATCCTCCGTGAGGGCATGCAGGATTTTCATTTTATAGGGATGAAACTTTTTTCATTTAGGTCCCTTTGGACACTTTTTGAACTCACTCCACAGGATTCAGCAACTGCAGACGTTGACTGAGTCGGATTGATTACCATTTCAGCAACAATTTCTACCTTTTTTTTTTCTGAAAGAGGCGGTCTTCCTGATCTTGGAGCATCTTTCAGCGTACCAGTTGCTTGGAGCTTATATAAAAGTTTGCGCAAATATGACCTCGAAAGAGGATTCCCGGGAAATCTATCATTGAACATACGGACTACTAGATGATAATTTCTTCCAGCTTCTCCAAATATCAAAATTACTTCAAATTTATCGTCTAAACTACTAGCCATGATCACACTTTTCATAGAAGGATATAGGCGCTCAACGGACTATTTGACAGTTAGCAGTTCAGTTTGACAGTAAACAAGATGTTACCGCGACAACGTTTTTTCCAATGCAAACTTGATTGAAAGCAACTTTAGTGTTTTTGGTTGGGTTTGAAATGACCAAAATGTCACTATTCAAACGTTAATATTTCGAAAATAATTGAATTTAGGAGTGAAGTGTATTAGAGAAAACTGTTGAGAATTATGTGCAGATTTCAAAAATGAAATAGTATACGGGGTGTTCTATTTAAAAAAATTATTGATAATGGCGCTCAGCCGCTATTTTGAAACTTTCAGCTGTGATTTTTCCACGAAGAAGTAGATTTTTATCTCCTTTTCAAGCCCTCCAAATTTCGTTGCGATATATGAGGATGTTCAAAAATCAGTAGGAGGGGAACGTACTTTAGTCGAGCACTGTATATTATCTTGAACACAGAATTCGACAATGGAATTCAGAATATGTATTCATTGCGCATCAGTTTCACCAATAGAATTGGTTATTAGAGGCTATTTGGAATCGTACGAATCAATCGGACAACCCAATCGTAAGTATTCACTACGTTGCATACGTACTGTATTCGCCACCGTCTCGTGCAGAAAACGAACGAAGTGCTGTATTCAGAAATGAGAGACGATTGGGTGTCGTACATACATATATTGTGTTGGTCTCTCCTGCGTTCCTCTTTTCTTTCCACGTCAGGAAAAAAGTATACATCAGTGCAGCTCGAAATCTTAGATTTTGTGCTTTCAATCCCAATAAGTTACGCCCTTCGCTAACGGAACAATTTTCGGTATGTCACTATTTTTAAACGGTTTTATTCAGCTTGCCTTGTTTGTGTCTTGTGTGGATCAAATCTAGTAATTGAAATTTTATCTCCTTCGTTTTGACAGATAGATCTGAAATTTGGCGCACACGTTTAGTTCTGATGACAATACAATTATGTGTAGAAGAATCGAATTAAACGGTTTTCTTCACATAAAGTATTCAATATAAAATTGAACCAGAAAATGGTAGATCTCAGGTGAAAAACAACTACTTTCCTGGCAAATACCACGCAGAACGTCGGATGATATTCACCTGAAAATCCATGCATTCTTCCATATAATATCAATGGACATTGAATGCAAATGTTTCTTTCTGATAAGCGCGATTATGTTTAATTCATGTTGTGTTCACCTAACAATCCGCATACCGGTTTCAGGCTTCTTGGCCCTCATCACACAATTATGTGTATTCAGTATAATTGTAAATCCAATATGGATATCAAATGAAAGGGCTCGACCCGTAGAATACAGTACACTATGAGAAAGTTATGAATCCAAGATGGCGTCCGAAACAAAATGGCGGATCATAGAGTTTAGACAGTCAATACAACCTCCTCGATATGAATATTATATTATTCTATCACTTATTATTAATATTCTGTTCATGCATCTAGTAATTTAGTCTCAGTTAAGAGATAAAAAAGGCATGTTGTTATGAGGATTTCGTGAAATGTCATGTAACTGTCAAAAACCACAAAAATATACATTTATTTTGAATCTAATCTTTTACTAATATAAATAAATAATCAGTATATTATATTGGCGACGAGTTGTGTATAGAACCCAGATATCATACTACATCAGAAATAAAAGGGTCTGACTAGTAGAATACAGTACACCATGAAAAAATTCCAAATCCAAGGTGGCGTCTGAAACAAAATGGCGGATCATAGAGCTTTGACAGTCAATACAACCCCCTCCATATGGATATCAAATGCAAGGGCTTGACTAGTAGAATACAGTACACCATGGAAAAATTCCAAATTTATGATGGCGTCCGAAACAAAATGGTGGATCATAGAGTTTAGACAGTCAATACATCAAAACTGAAATCCAGGTATCTAATCAAAACAAATGACTTTGTTAACTTAGAATCGTGATTCAAGCATGAATCCCCTCTCTTTGTGGCGTTAGAGTAGTAAGAAATGAGATGTCGTTAGCGGTACACCACCCAAGTTAAGGTATAAGGTTAAATCGCGCCGAGGAGTGTATGGCATTAGGGGTGGGTAAAAATGATATGTCGTTAGCGTTTTCTCCTCAAGGCATACAGTTTCCAGCAGAGTTCAATTATGGGACGGCTGAAAGAAGGATGTTGCCCTTAATTTTGTCCTGGGCTTCCAGTGTCTACCAAATGCAAGTCTGCACTGTAGACCACGCAGTTGTTTATTTAGGGTCGAAATTGTTTGAGGACAGACAAGCCTACGTGGCACTGAGTCGGGTTAAGTTTTGGAAGGATTATGTATTGAGTTAGATTGCAACAAACTGACATGAAAGAAACCTTGTGATAATGAGGCACTAAATTAACTAAATAGAATGAGAAATATTAACTAACTAAATAAAAAACTGAAAACTTGAAAATAAAATAAGTAATTTTGTTTTGTGTTAAACGGTTTTATTGCAAATAAACATAATAATAATGCAGATAATGTACTAAAACCTCAAAAATAATAAGATAGGTACCAGCTACCAGTCATCACACCACTCTTCACATCAATATAGGACATTGATCAGACTGAAATAAAATCGTGGGGTGCGTCGAATTCCTATCATCTATAGTCAACCGCTCATATCAAATTACGCCACGCCCCACGATTTTATTTTAGACTGATCAATGCCCTATACTAACGAGGAGAGTGGTGTGATGACTGGTACCTGGTACTTACCTAATTATTTTTCAGCTTTCAGTACATTATCTGCATCATTATTATGTTTCTTTACAAAAAAACCGTTCAACTTAAAAAAACATTTTTACTAATTTTATTATTGGTGGGCTGAAGCTATGTATGGATTCCGCGAAATCCAGGATACGACCATCCTTTTTTTTCACAGAGGAACAAGAATAAAAGTCCTCCACATGATATATTTTATAAATATATAACAAGCTGAAAATACTGGAATGATAACATTTCACTGTCGCGAGAATCTGATTCCAATTACCTGTTTGGTATTCCTCCATATGACATATGACATATAAGGTTTTACGAAAATGATATGTGCTTTTTTAATGGATGATTATGAAACATACTGTTACGGAGATTCATATCTCCCAATCCTCATTTATAATTGAACTCAATGGGTGTTTTTCTGAAACAAAGTGAGATACATAAACGACAGTATCCCCAATGAGAAGAAAATTTCTAATGCAGTTGGGAAAAATATATTTTTACGTCTTTCGTCAGATGGTCCAGAAGAAAATGGTCTGTCTGAGAATCATCTTGAAAACGGAAGGTTGACCCCTAGATTCCAAATCATTCGTAGTCATTCTTCCTGGACGTTTCCTACTTTTAGGTTAATTCATACGTTTCTCTGTTTGTCTTCGATATTACCATATCTGTTCACGTAATAAATCCCACCATATAAAAAACATATTTTTAAATGAAAATATATAATTTTTTGTTTCAGGTAAGTGTTCTCTCCAACGCATTCATCCTCATATACGCTGCTGTATGGGTAAGAATATATGTCATATCCATTAATCAGTTTTTAAAACGATTATTGTTATCATTGAGAAACATTGTTCTTATGAAATCGCATAACTGTATACAAGTAGCAGAATTGTTTCAAATGTGTTATAGTATTTCTAATCCCAATTGGCCCAATATGAAAAGTTTCGAGAGAGAATTCTTATTCACACGACAGAACTTTTTTATAATTGTACCAGGAACGCTTTGAAAGTAAAAACACTGGTAGTATATACATTTTCCATTTACCGGCAGTGCATATGAACACTCCTTGTAGTGCTCTTATTTTTATTGCCGTTCCAATTGGGATTACAAATTTCACACGAAATACGAAATTTTAATTCTTGAAAAGTCTTTTTGTTGAATTACTTCCAACATACAATATTTCCCCCATCTATTACGTGATCTGCTAAAGAACATTTTCCTTCAATCATTTTTATGACTTGTGATTCGATCTTCGAGTAATTGTTTAGTATGACCAATATAAACTTGTTCACAATCATGACATGGAATTTGATTTCAATAGGTTTGATATAGGTGTTTTCAATTCAGAATGAAGATCAGAAATAGTTTATGTTTGTTTTAGTTATTTTAACATTTTCGTTTTCAAGAACATTAATTAATTTTGGGGTTAATTATTGAATATGAGGTAGACTTTGGTAGTATGTTCTATTTTCCATGTCATCATACATTGAATTTGTTATTCACGGGAGGGCACTGAACAAAATTTTATTAATTATTGAATATTGGTAGGAATTTTCAACAAGTATGATTATCAGTTCATTCAAACAATATACCTTTACAATTCTGGTTTACATATTGAAAATCATGTTAATCTTGATTTTTGTTGGATAATATGAATGATGATTCATTAGTCTGTTACTATTTATAAGTTTATGTTCCACCTTGTGATGACTTTGTTATTTCATGTTCTAATCCGATTCATATCCAAAAATAGAACGGAGTTATCAGTTTCTTTTTCATCTGTGAATTGTGAATTATTGTTATAATTACTGAATATATCGAGAACCTCTTCAATTCTAAGCTGAGGAACAGAAAGTCTCTTTCGATGAATGTATTATCAAAATCAATGTTTTTTATGCAGTCATCAAGTAGATCATCAAGTACCTACCTGGATAAAATTGGGGATATACCCGAACCCATGAGGGTGCCAAAAATTCGAATATGATATGCCGAATTTACCATTTGGTGAGTCT
Organism: Gonioctena quinquepunctata; assembly: GCA_018342105.1. Taxonomy (NCBI): domain Eukaryota; kingdom Metazoa; phylum Arthropoda; class Insecta; order Coleoptera; family Chrysomelidae; genus Gonioctena; species Gonioctena quinquepunctata. The sequence goes on along the minus strand of JAFIRS010000061.1, from coordinate 1,102,118 downwards.
ATCGATAATGGTCTCATTGTTAGTACAGGCTTATGAGTTTTTGGAAGAGTATAACGGGTGACCCAGTATATCGGGTCACCCTTGTAACTTCTGCATTCGTCAACGGATCTTTCTGAAATTTGGTACAGTTATACAAGCAACCATTTCGGATTTGATCATATTACAATACAATATGGTGGACTTCCGGTTTTTCCTGGAAATGCCAGCAACTTTGTTTCTTCGAATGGAACACCCTGTATATTTTTGCATATTCAAGTTCAACAGGTCAAAGCAAGTCCAAACCTCATGTCAAATGTAATTTTTTGAAAAAAAATTATTTCAAATTGTTTTTTTCGTTTACCTCCTGGATAAATGAGATTTGGTCAAGGCTATTCACAATGAGTCGCATATAACAAAAAAACATAAGTTTTCATGAAAAATTATTTTTTGTGTCACTTATTTATGAATCAATGCAGTCACATCAGATTTTGATCAAAAATTAATTTTTTTCAAATGAAACCCCTATGGGCCACATACATGTCTCTCTAGAACATACATTCAGGAAAAAAATTACATATCATTTTTGTATTTCGGTGCAGTAACAAATTGAACGTTTAAAAATCTACAACTAGTTCATGAGTTTCCTTGCAGTTCGAATAATTTTTCAACTCAGTAAGCTGTGGAAAACAACATTTCTGAATCTTGTCAACTAATTGTGTTTCGCTGTCATATTTTCTCTAAACTCTCGAGAATCAGTTAACTTCCGAGAATTAGTAGAAATGAAAAATGAAAATTATAGGTTTTCGAGAGTTGAGATGAAGGATGACAGCGAAACACAATCAGTTGACAAGATTCAGAAATGTAGTTTTCCACAGCTTACTAAGTTGAAAAATTATTCGAACTGCAAGGAAACTCATGAACTAGTTGTAGATTTTTGAACGTATACAATTTGTTACTGCACCGAAATACAAAAATGAGATGTAATTTTTTCCCTGAATGTATGTTCTAGAGAGACGTAGGGGTTCCATTTAAAAAAAAAAAGTTTCGATCAAAATGTGATGTGACTGCATTGATTCATCAATAAATGACACAAAAAATTATTTTTCATATAAAATTATTTCTTCTGTTATGTGCGACTCATTGTGAATAGCCTGGACCAAATCTCATTTATCCACGAGGTTAAATAAAGAAACAATTGTAATTTAATTATTTTTGAAAAAAAGACATTTGACCTAAGGTTTTGACTTGTTTTGACCTGTTGAACTTGAATATGTAAAAATATACAGGGTGTTCCATTCGGAAAAACAAAGTGGCTGGCACTTCCAGGAAAACCGGAAGTCAGCCATATTGGATTTTAATGTGATCAAATCCGAAATGGTTGCTTATATAACTGTACCAAATTGTCGAAATATCCGTTCACGAATGCAGAAGTTACAGCGGTGGCCCGATATCCTGTATCACCCGGTATAGTGGTATAGTGGAATTTTTGATAACTTATCATTTCACAATTGTTTCATTTATATGTTTTTGATTTATCCATAACGTTATCATTTTATTAGCTCTGTTGGAAAGTTGAAACATTATCTCCATAAACAAGTACTCTTTAGTTTATTGGTGAAATGAATACCTCATCATTATTTTCATAGACCATTCGATTCCTTTCAATTCACTCATTATTTCAAATTACTCTTCACATTACCTTGAAGTTTCTAGAAGCGATAGCTTTTTCTGTGCATCGATAGTCACTTAGGGAATATACAATGTAATTAATCTTAATCAATTATTAAACACAACGAGTAATCGTATATCGTGTTTCCATATGAAATAGCATACCGAGAACGATAATATTGATACTAATACAATTTCTCAGCGAAAATTATTCTCCGTATCTCTCCTTGGGAAGGAAGCCCACGTTAACAGTGAATAAATAAAGAAATCAGCTGAAAAGTTATTTTTAATTACATTGTACAATTTCTCTGCCTAGTAAGCTTAATTAGAAAACAAAATCTTGCAATTACCGTGCAATTATTCTATTTATAGCTTTACTGAGAATTGAAGCGTAGCCGAGAGATAGCAGGAACATACAGAGTCATTCAAGTAGATCTTGAACGGACATTTTCTCTTATGGAAATATTTTGGAGGATATGCCACGCAGAAGGAGTTATTGAACTCACTCAGGTTCATTGTGAAACAGAGCATATTCTTAAATATTGATAAAATATTTTTTAATATTTAAATAATATACTCTTGAATTTTTCCCGTGGAATATATTCTTGACACAGGCTTCCACTGCTTCCTCGAAGTGAAAAATTAGCTGGAAAAATAGTTTTTCCAATGTGTCATTTTCGATTACTTCTAAATGTCAAAAGTAGTCAATTTTTCAACATAGTGCAAAGAAAAAACTGCATGGCGTGCAAAAAAGTACAGACCTACGTTGTTAAAATACAGGTTATACACAATAACCATCATTCTCATTTCAATCGTTCTCTATTAAATATATTACAATCATATTCCACACATTCTAATTTTTCACAAGATTTATATTAATAGTTCAATTGATGTTGTTCTGTATGTTAATTCCAAACGATAATTTCGATACTAAATCAAATGGCTTTTTCTATATAATGTTACAGGTATTATTGTTCTCGACTTCGACATTTTTACTTTTCTCGATATCACCACTAAAAATACCGTTTAAAATTTTAACTTTTTCTTCCACGGTCTGCAATGGTCGACGATCGCCACCCACCATGATGTTCAAGTCTCAAAATATCAGCCCTTGAGCTGAATAATAGCGTTAGAGGACCTTCTAAAACTATAGCCAGAATATTTTGTAGTATTAGGAAATCCGAGAAATGATGCAATTAGACTCAGAATTTTTGCCAAAGTATTTATTCCGACTACTTGATCTGTACATTTTCCATTCCTATACTGAAGAAAAAATCTAGGGTTTTCTGCTATCTTAGGACGCAGTGACATGTACTTAGGGCGAATTTCAGCTGGATAAATTTGTGTTCATTGTTATTTGAATCTACAAATGTTCTTTGTATTTTTGTTTTTGAATCAGGAATTTTAACAATTATATGAGAATCCCTGTCCTTTATAACATGTATTGTCATTTTAGAAAGTTCGTTCCGGCGACAGGCGCCTGACAATCCCATAATCATAACTACTTTCATCAATAAAAAAATTTCATCCGCAGCATCAAGCAAACATTTAGTTACCTCTTCTCTCGTGAAAACGTTCGCCTTTTTCAGCTTTTAGCCGGCACTTTTTCTTTCGAGAAATGTCTTCACTTTGAGATAATCACCTATATGTATGTTCTTGTTTACATTTAAAGTTGATTTTAACATAGAAAACTTCGACCACAGGGTTGACAACTCTATAGTTTCAGATTTTTCTCCCAAATACGCAAGAATGACGAGTTCTGATACCTTAGATAATAATTTTTTGAGAACGCCAACTATCGAATGCATTATATTCTTTTTCGCATAGTAGAGTCTGGACTTTACTGGTAAAAGTTCTAAGCTAACTGCTTTCGCTGACTCCATCACATCGGCAGGAATTTCCTCAGTTTTTTTTGAGGCGAACTGTTCGCGGGTTCTAATTCTAGCTTTGCTATTGGTTGAAAAGAGACATCTGTCAAACTTCACCAATAGCAAAGCTAGAATTAGAAGCCCCCGGAACATTGCACAAAGAAAGCACTGTCGTGTTGTTTTTCGTATTTTGTACTATTTGAATTTGAGCTAACTGCATTTTGACAGAAGGAGAATTGGAAATGAAATTGTCATTAAATTGAAGAAAATATAAAATTCAATGCATACAATATGATGAACTATGAAAAAATCATTATTAGTCAATTCGTCAAGATTTGTACTTGCTTTTGGTACTGAATACAGGTGAATATTCGAATCTGCGGCTTTATACTGTCCACACAAAATATAAATGTGGCCCATCCTACAAAAAGTATCCTTACGCACTACACTACCTGAAAATAAACAATTCCTCACGCACTAATGAACTGATGAACGAGTGACTTTTTGAAGAACGAACTCAGGAATAAGCTTAGTAAGATTTCAGATCAAAGAGATGGGAAACGCCTAATACCGACAAAACACTGAAAATAATTTCATATAAGATGCTTCAGATGTCAGAAATTAAGTTCTGACATCAAGCGAGAATATTAACAAACATTTTTGGACGGCGCCATCTACCACAGAGAGGAGCTCTGTTGAAGTAACGGGGGGTGTCCCCTCGAAAATCTAAACAATTTCGAATAGTTCATTCACCAGGGCTTTTAGACATCTTAGTTACCATGCACCCTGACAACCTAATAGTTGTTATGATTTTTCCATTGCGATTGACTGAAATAATTTTGCTTAATGTCACTGTCACTGCCAAAATAATAAAAATTGGGCGTTTTCTTTCAAAACGTTAATAATGAAGGGTATTTTCATTTTTATATAAAAAAAACAAATTATTGGAAAAATTCATGTATACAACTCGAATTTAAAGCCTCTTTTTTGCACTTGCGAGAAAACTTCTTGTTGTATATATAACTATTTCCTTTGCACATAATACGATTATTTCCATCTATTATCAGTACTGATTTGGTTGTGACTCTCTATATTCATTTTATTTTCATTTTACTCACAATTCGAAGAGCTGGTGATCCTTGTTCAGGATCATTTGAAGTTCAATGCGAAAAATTCCATCATAACTTATATATTTCCATTTCGGAGATGAATCAGTCATATGAAATAATTATGGTTAGGAAAGGGCTTACTACCAATTCAGAAAAATAAGCTTCATTGTATGAAATGTTAACATTTTGTCGAGAAAGTCCTGATCCTCATTAAATGACTCATTCATAGCATATGGAATTACATCTTGGAAATAGTTATAATTATTCAATGCTATAGGACTCGATAATTTTGTATGAACAGACACAACATCAAATACAAATAAAATAGTAGGAGTTACTCAATTCCAGAAAGACCAAACACTGAAGGATAAACAGGCATTACGTCAAGAATATGGTGATCAAAAACAGGCATTTGGAATTTAAATAATATATCACTTTTACATCTCATAGTCAATGGAAAGACTAGGAAATAGTTGGCTAACATCTAATATCTGTTAATAACTTCTGTAAAAGATTATATATTTGTTTACTCTCGTCAATCAAAGATTGTCCCGTCAGGGATGAAGTAGAAAATGGGACGAGTGTGCTTTTCTTTATTAGAGTTCAAGATCCTTTCTCTGTATTTATGTAGCAAACACACCGTCTCTAGTACAAAAATTTGGATTGCGGTTAATAACTTTTACTCGGAAAAAATCGGTCTACATGATTCTCAAGTCTTGATTTCGAATATAAATCTCAGAGCTCGTTTCTCGAATTGAAGATATCACAAAGTTCAGATCCAAAACTAGTATTTATGTACTGAAATTTAACTTTGAATTCTAGAGATTTCAAAATTCGATGGCACGATCAATCGAAATTATAACTGACAAATGGACGACGTTTCCTCCTGAGATATAAAGATGGCTCGTTTTGCGAACAAATTAATTGAAAAACATCAATTTTAACTAACAGCAATTTTCTCTTTATGTGTGCATCTCAGAGAAAAACTTTTCGAATGAAAGTTGTGGAGCTTAAAAGCTTTGTGAAACGAAATATATTTGACCAATATCGACGTAAAAAACTGACTTAGACTAAGCCTAAGACTTTCTCGAAGCAATTACCGCTACTGAGTACCAGGACATAGCGTAGTAAAGCGCAACAAAAGTTCCGACGCATTCGCGAAAAAAATATCTCACTAAAAACATCGCCGAAAAAAGAATTCAAATCTGAACGGGTGCCAAGTTCCATTGCATTTCCTCAAATCATAGCTATAGGAATGTACAACGTTCTTCAACGGTTTAAAAAAATAATTGTTACGTTTGATAATGGACAGAGAGGCAGTTGGAGTATAGCAGACTTAACTCATGCGAAAGCATTCACATAGACACGAATAGCGCAAATCTCGAAATGAAGCAGAAACAATCTGCTCATTCTCACAGGATTGCTAGCAGAACGCTGCCGTCTGAGAAACCACATGTTAACTTGTTAAGGATAGGAAGGTGCAAAGGATTAGTCTACATGTTCCACAGCCTGGAAAACAAAACAGCAGAGCATATTACCCACGTAGCCGTAGTACGGAACAGGCTTCCGACATTTTTATTCTCCCAACTGGGGGTTGTGTGAGGGGTTCACAAACAACATTCAACAGGAGGACAGGGTCACACAGCAACTATAATCATAAGTACGAGCCACAACAGTGTGGTCACAGTGAATGGTTGATTTATCGTTCACTCATCTGAAATCTAGCCTAAGCTATAGCTGTATGTGTAAATACTTTCCTACATATTTTTTGCAGCATTATTTGGATAATGGTATTGATGAGTGAGGAAGTAGCACCATGTCACTTGTAAAAGTGACATGAATATAACTGGTGAATTTCATATGTGTGGTAATAACCCTGTAGAATTTCGATTTAATCATCAGCTTTCATGACGATTGTAAGCAATTTAATCGAAAGTAGAAGAATTCACTTTGGAAAGTTGAAAGTACATGCTTGTACTAGATTGTCCGCATGGATAATATGGCTTTTTATGGCAGTTGGACTTGGAAAAAACGAAAAACATGATGACAGGCATTGAGATATTACTTCCACCATGTGACATTTATGTGTATGATTACGATTTTCTACCATCGACAGTCATGTTTCGAGACATGGAGGAGTTGGTACAAGATATTCTCCCCAAAACGAGAAGTGATTTTTTTTCAACATTCCTAGTCTTGGAATTCCAGAGTTTTATAACATGCAATCGAAGACTGCCTGGATTCCTATCTCTCCATAATATTTCCGCACTAGTCTGGATGTTCCCGCTGGATAGTCACTGCCTCAAGTATAATCTGGAATTGTACTGATCTGCTCTTTCCGCGCACCATTCAATGGATGATGAGATCAATGTATACAGGGTGATTCGAAAGTACTTTGACAAACTTCAGGAGGTGATTTCTCACAATATTCCAATATGAATTGTCCAAATAAATATATGTCCGGAAATGCTTCGTTTACAAGATACATGGTGTTGAAGTTTTACTTTTATTTTCGTTTTTTTCGAATACTTTCGAAATACTTACCACAATTAAACGAAAATTGGTATTGAGAAGTTTTTTGAGGTGTCGAATTCGAACCTGATGTTATTATTGCTCTTACTCGTAGGGGGGCACCTACACGTCTTTTTCTTTTTTGAAGATTCATAACTTTTTTTAGCATACTTCTAGCACATGTTTCAGTAAAATAGTCAATTCCTCTATCATATGTACGTAAAAAAGCTACTCTTGTTACAAGTCGCTGTAAGCAACCGTTTTCTAGATATTTGGACTTGAAAATTTCAAGTCGATTATTTGATGATAGATGCGTGTTGAAGTTATTACCATTATTCTGCATTTTCACAAGAATGCTTCGGAAATGAATTTGACGTTTAAGTAGGTAGTTTTGGTAATTACATATTATGTGACAGTTGAACGTTTTGTTGTTTTGTTGAAGTTTCTGTAATTTTTTAAACAAAAATTTTGAAAAAAATGGATTATTTAAACAATAATGCTCATTTAGCCGATATGCATTTTGTTTATGGCCTTGCGGATGGCAATGCGCGCGAAGCAAGACGTATTTACCAGGAGCGATTTCCTAATCGAGTACTGCCTTCAGCTCCAACATTCACCAGTCTCCACCGTCGTTTGGCAGAAACAGGTAGCTTTAAGAGGGCAGCTGATATTATTGGGAGACCACGAGCAGTCCGAACCCCAGAATTGGAAGAAGCTGTTTTGAACGCTCTCGAGGAGAATCCAGAAACAAGTACAAGAATAATTGCTGGAGCTCTCAATTCTACTCAGTCCACAGTTTGGAGAATTATTCACGATCATCAATTTCATCCATACCATATTCAAAGGGTACAAGCTCTTTTGCCACGAGACTTTCCCCAATGCATTACTATGTGTCAGTGGTTTTTGAGAAAATTGGCTGGAAATCCTCAATTTTTAAGATATGTACTCTTTACGGACGAGGCAAAGTTCTCCCAAAATGCTATCACAAACTTTCATAACAACCATGTTTGGGCTCTGGAAAATCCGCACGCAGCTAGTGAGACATTATCAGTATCAATTTTCTGTAAATGTATGGGCGGCAATAATTGATAATTACTTGATAGGTCCTTTCTTTCTTCCGTTCCGACTGAATGGCGCAACTTACAGAGACTTTTAAGAAAATGAATTGCCGGGATTTCTTCAGAATGTACCATTAGAAATTCGTATCCGCATGTGGTTTATGCATGATGGGGCTCCAGCCCATTTTAGCATTGTAGCCAGGGAACACTGTCTATCCAAATCGATGGATCGGTAGGGGTGTAGAAAAACTTAACCAGGCGTGGGCATCAAGGTCTCCAGATCTAAACCAGCTAGATTTTTTTTTTGGGGACATTTGAAGTCACTAGTTTATAAAACTCCAGTAGCGAACGAGGAATATCTAAGAAACCGAATAGTAGACGCCTGTGAAACAATAAGAAACACACCAATAATTTTTGAGCGGGTACGAGATTCAATGACTAGAAGACTGAATGCCTGTATCTTCGCTGAAGGTGGACACTTTGAACAATTCATTTGAATACAATTTAGTTTCTTTTATTTTATTCTATTCTACATATTCAAATATTCTTGAAATTAAATGTTAATATTTCTTGCAAATTTTATTAAAACAAATACAGATTTTGCACCCTCGATACAAAAATAACTATTTCAAACGAGTAAAAATAAAAAGAATAGGTGGCGCCCCCTACAATAAACCAAAACTACTTACTTAAACGTCAAATTCATTTCCCAAGCATTTTTGTGAAAAATGCAAAATAATGGTAATAAGTTCAACATGCATCGATTATCAAATAATCGACTTAAAATTTTCAAGTCCAGATATCCAGAAAACGATTGCTTATAGCGACTTGTAGCAAGGGTAGCTTTTTTACGTAGATATTATAGAGAAAATGATTTTTTTACTGAAAAATGTGCTAGAAGTACGCTCAAAAAAGTTATTAATCTTCAAAAAAGAAATTCGATACCTCAAAAAACCTCTCAATACCAATTTTCGTTCAATTAAGGTCAATATTTCGAAAGTTATTAAAAAAATCAAAATAAAAAATACTTTAACACCCTGTATCTTGGAAACGAAGCGTTTCCGGACATATATTTATTCGGACAATTCATATTAGAATATTGTGAGGAATCATCTCCTGAAGTTTGTCAAAGTACTTCGACTCACCCTGTATAACTGGTGAATTTTATGTGTGGTTATAACCCTGTAGAATTTCGATTGAATTATCGTCTTTCATGACGTTTGTAAGCACTTTAATCGAAAGTAGAAGAAATCACTTTGGAAAGTTGAAGTACATGCTTGTACCAGATTGTCCGCATGGATAAGATGGCTTTTTATGGCAGTTGTACTTTGAAAAAAACGAAAAACATGACAGGCATTGAGATAGTACTTCCACCATGTGACATTTATGTGTATGATTTCGATTTTCTACCATCGGCAGTCATGTTTCTAGACGTGGAGAAGTTGCTATGAAATATTCTCCCCAAAATGAGAGGTGCATGTTTTTTAAACATGTCGAAATGAGAAGCATCATTCTTAGTCTTGCAAGCTGCCTGGATCTCCAGAGTTTAATAACATGCAATCGAGGACTGCCTGGATTCCTATCTCTCCATAACATTTCCACACTAGTCTGGATGTTACTGCTGGATGGTCACTGCCTCAAGTATAATCTGGAATTGTACTGATCTGCATTTTTCGCACCATTCAATGAATGATGAGATCAATGTATACATGATCCACCATGTTTTATATTCCTGGACGTTTTTAATAGCATTATTTCAATCAAATCAATGACCGCAATCGAATACTTCGGTGTAATAATAGATAGTCATCTCATATGGTAGATTCATATCAACAATGCGATAAAAACCAAATAAAGCTTTTTATATACATGCAAGTGCTATAAAAACATATAAGACACTCACCATATGGAAATAATATACTCAGCACTTGTTGAATCTGGACTGCAATATGGAATTTCAGCCTGGGGTAGAACAGCAAAAGTTATGTTATTCTTCACTTCTATTCTGAAAAAAACTATTGGAAAACATCGATCATAGATGCTCAACTGGAAAGTACCTAAAAATGTCTCTGTTAACAAAAAAACAATGTTTTACTCACCTTGCTGTTGAAGCATCCAGTTATTTTCTCAAAAAATAAAAAATTATCGCATGCAATACAGTACACGTGACATAAACAAATAAAAACGGGCCTGGGAAAATTAATCATATTAACATCCTCACTCTTAAAATTACAAAAAAAAATTAAACCTCCCATAGATTTTAATATTAAATATATTCGTTCTGTTGAACTATTTGAGGATAAAAAATTAAAAGTACCTGTTGAAGAATAATAAGTTAAACGAAATCTATAAGAAACTGATAGCCCAATTGAAATATAATTTTTTTTATAAATATATATATTAAAATAATGTATTGATATAACTTCTACAATTAAATCCTTCGAATGAAACTCCAATAAAAAAACTAAACCACATAATGAAAAATTACAAATATTGAAAAAATTACCAGCCAGAGGTTTGATTAAACCTTCCATAAATCGAATATCTTGACAATTATTCAAGTTATGAATAATATTACCGGCACATATAAATGATAATGCCTTAAATAAAGCATGTGTTAATAAATGAAAAAAGGCTAATTTATATCTACCTAAAGCTAAAATTCTTATTATTAATCCTAATTGACTTAATGTTGATAATGCAATAATTTTTTTAAAATCATATTCAAAATTAGCTCCTAATCCTGATATAAATATTGTTATACTAGAAATAAATAATAATAAATACATTGAAATATAAATACGTGACGGAAGTGAAATTTCTTTGGCGACCTAAGCCTCGATTTGTAGGTACATCCAAGGGGTCAAACGGCAGAAAGGTCTGAAAACTATAACACCATTATATTTTATTCCTAACATACGCATTCTCAAGCGCTTAGAAAAGACACGAAAGCAAGAATAAATTTTTTTAAAACCACAGATATATAAAATAGTTGAATTCCGTGGTCATACTTTTTTAAACCATTTATAGGGTTGAATGAGAATGACCCCGTATTTTTGTTATATTCTTGAAATGTATTTTTGAATAAGTGATACCGACAAAACGACTATACGATTTGAAATGAATTATTATTATTATTTATTTTCTCCCTTAAAAATTGTGTATCATGAGAACTGAACCGCCCTGTAGAAAATTTAAGTTGACGCATCTCCGATGTTCTGAAACTCATCCCAAATTCTTTCGGAAATGCACCATGGCTACGTCATTTCAACTTTTTTTCTATTTACATCACTTGAACAGAAATAACTTGTTCCACATACGTTTCCAAACAAACTTTGTTTTGATGAATTGCTCTGGAATTATAATTGCTCATATGGATGATATGAGTGAGTACATCTGCATTTTATATACGACATACTTGGAATTTTTGCTTGACAGCTTCAGCGCAAATTCCTCGGCACTGAATAAGCTAATTGAAAAAATGGTGGATTTTATATTTATAATTTTGAATATCTATCTAATATCTCTATCGAATTTATTATATCATGCACTTGGATTATGCTACAACCGCCTTGGGAGCCGCTACCGATCAAAAATAAAAACCAAAAAAAAAAAAAAAATCTTGAAAATAATATTTTGCAAACCATATATTTACCTTATGATATGTGGCAATATTTTTTTCGCTATAGTGACAAAACAACACAAATATGTAAAATATATTACATATATTCTTCATAATCTTAAAAAAATACTTCGCAACAAAGCAGATTTTACCAAAGACATGAGTAAATAGGAACAAATAAAACACCGTCTATCATATAGGATTCCATTTTGGGGCACTTGGGCTAAAACCATCTTGATACTATTTTTGCTCTACAAAAAAAAACAACCAGAAACCTCGTCCAAAGACGAGATTATACTAGGCTACTATTTGCTGCTAATGAAATTTAAATAGTTTCTTCCATTTTTTTACTAGAAACACAAAACAAAATTTACTTCTGATACTTCTAACTATAATACCCTTCAGACCAATAATTTCAAGATGCGTACACCCACATCTTCTGGAATTTTGGTGTACACCTACAATGGTCTTACTCATATGAAAGCTTTGAATAGCAACAAATATTTGAGAAAAAAATCGAAAGATCTCAGTACTAGAACCTATTATACTTTGTAATCTTTAAAAATGTGTCTACATAAAATTCTTGCAACATTTGAAAAACATATAATATTTGTTTCTTGTTTGGTATTATGTGTTCTGAAAACATGTGACATCTATATATTATATTGTTTCATACTTTATTGATTTTTATGTATGCCTGTGTATATATCTAACTTTGTTTCACTTTCAATTTGATACGATTGAGGAAAATCAGTGTTTTGCATGTTATTTTGGTAATGCGGGTAGAAAATTGCAGTTTTTTCTATCAAAAATAATGGCAAGCTCCTTAAGCTCATCAGTTTGGTTTCAATATAAGAAGTTTCTGCAATATCCATAGGAGCTGGGTGTCTAAGAACGATTGAAACACGTAAATAAATATTTGTTGAGGTTGAGTTCTGAACAGAAGAGTAGATATCTTCCCCAGTCAGAAAAATGGTTGAAATCTTCTTGTTGTTACACGATATATCAGCAAATAACAATTCCGCTGATTCAGTTATGTTTCTAATGAGATCATCAATAGATATATTGGAAAGTAATGTTCTGCAGTGACTACCTTGGAGAATACCAGAACAATCCTCAATTGTGTGTGACATATAATTATCCATCTTGACCCACTGGATTATGCAAAACAAACTATCAACGTAACACAACATATTCCTCTGAAACAGATTTTGACTCCTGAACTGAATATAATTCCATGATTAACCTTACAAACACCTTTGAGGTATCAGTTTGAATTTACTGTTGAAACCGCCTCTCAAATGCGTTCAATAGGTATATCGTTTTGATGAATAAAAGAATAAATTGGTAATTCTAGACTTGCCTTCAGTATAGCCATATAGTTGATTATTATTATTATATTATAGATTAATTTCACCTATATGCTAATTTCAGACAATTCCATTTCTTTCCTTTTCACACGCTTTTCACGCTTTGTTTGTATCAGACTCCTTTGGACTTGATTTTCACCCACTTCCAGACGTCCGAATGATTCGAAATTTGGCAGGTGTACATAATTCCGGTGACAATGCATCAGGAAATTTTTGTGTGGAAAAAAAACAAAATCGGCTCCAATATGGCGGACAGTTTTATATTAAGGTCCGATTCACTTCCAAATCGGTATCTGAGGGTTTCCGTGGTCGGTTGGTTTGTAAAATTAAAAATAATGGCGGCTCCAAAATCGTGGACGAGTTTTGTGATTATGGTCCGATTCGCTTCAGAATTGGAATCTGAGGGTTTTCGTGGTCGGAGATTATGATTTTTTGTCAAAATTGAAAAATTCAGGATGGCCGTTCCAAAATGGCGGACGAGTTTTGTGATTATGGTCCGATTCGCTTCAAAATTGGTATCTGAGGGTTTTCGTGGTCGGAAATCATGATGCTTTCGTTAAAATTGAGAAATTCAAGATGACGGCTCCAAAATGGCGGACGAGTTTTGTGATTATGGTCCGATTCTATTCAAAATTAGTATGTAGGGGTTTTTGGGGACGGTGATTTTTACATGTCACACGCAATATGGACTAAAATGTTAAAAATAAAATTATAGTTCAAAAAACTTAAAAAACACGCTTATATAGCAATAAGGACTGAAAAGTCAAAAATAAATAATAGTTTGAAAAAACTAAAAAACACATTTTTATAGAAAACCAAACTGAAAAACACGCTTATATAGCAAGAAGGACTGAAAAGTAGAACATAAATAATAGTTCAAAAAAACAAAAAAACACGCTTTTATAGAAAACCAAACTCAAAAAATTGAAAATAAGAAAAATAAGTATTTCATTTAAAAAAAGCGTGGGGTGCATGGTATCAATTACCTGTGATCTGAGACATTTCTTACTTTACTGCCGTAGGTATGTAATGTACTATATAATTATTGATACCATGCACCCCACGCTATTTTTTTAGTTCGGTTTTCTATAAAAGCGTGTTTTTTAGTTTTTTTAAACTATTATTTTTTTCTGTTTCCTAGGTTTATTGGCATTATCTGAAAATCCTGAATGTGTACCTTCCGATCAAACCATTCATGAATTCATTTTAACCTCTTTTTCTATCAATAAAGTCACACCAAAAAACACTGACGGTAATAGACTGATTTATAGGCGTCATTCGAAGTGCTCGAAAACAGATCTTGATGAAATTCCCGACATTCTTCTGGCCCACGCGCGTGTGCCCTGCTGGACATGTGTTCATTTTCCAACTTCTGCCACTCTCTCGGAACCGCAGATCATGTCTGGTGCAAACAGATGAGTGAAAAGTATTTCCTCATATTGAAACATGAGCGTAGATTCTGAGAGTTTTTTTTACAAGCATTTAGTCTACTTCATCTGCACATCTTGCAATCGTTGAAATCCACTTAAAATTATACCTATGTCAAATAAAAAAATAAAAATATGGCATAATGATATTTAAAGAACTGCATAAATACCTGCTATGATTGTTTTTATATTTTTTTTCTGTACGGTTTGCATCTTGAAAATCTTTGGCCATATTCTAGTCGACGCAGATAATTCAAGAGAGTTTTTTTTATTATCATCATTATGTTTGATCAGTTCATTCAATTGGACCAACCTATAAAAATATACAAATCTAAATTCAGAAACCAACATTCAGAATTCAACTAAACATTATATTAATATGTCAGAAACATCCTGTATTCAAATTCAGAATCAAAAGGAAACATGATAGGCAAATGTCATTTTACTTTCTTCTAAATGATCAAAATAATGAAATTTGATCATAGAAAAATGGAAAATGACAACTTTAAAGAAATATTTGTGAATAGTAGGTACTATGTGTAGAAATCAAATTTGTAAATAACATAAGTATAATAGGTAAAAAGTTGAAAAATGTGTTTTGAAAAAGGTGCTAATCGTGAAAATTGATAAAGGATAACAAAAAGTGATGGTTACTGAGAAAAAAGAAAAATAAGGGGAGTCGAAAAATGAAAATGAAAAATGAAGCAGAACTGTAAATTTCTATGATCAATCTTGAAGGAAAAATGCTAATAACTGAGGCATTTAAGAGACATTCATGCATACAATCAACTTTGTAACAATCAGGAGCAAAATCTACCAAGAACCAGTTACCAAGAATTGGAGGTTAGAGTCCCAACTTTTCACTTCACTAGCAGTAAGGAGGCCGAATTTTACAAGACATCCACTTCAAACTAACCACAGAACATTCCTGGATTCGTGTGAGTGCAAGAAATACTCATAACAGGTATTTTATCTTCATAAACTCAATCAAGTGGAATAATCATCAAACTGTTACATTCTCTGTTCGATTGAAAAAAACACATCATGTTGAGTGAAAATATCCTTCTTCTGTTCATCAAAAAGACAGAATAACCTATAAATATTTATTTTGGAATATTTCTATTATTGCGCATGAGCAAGCAAATTTAATGTTTTCAATTTTGATTCGTTGAGAAGTATTACTAGAATAAGATAGATATCGCAGGCATGGGTTGTTTCAATAAAAAACAACTGTCTCACTATTTTTGGACTCATTTATCATTTGATCATTTTACAATCAATCTTTTTAACATAAACAGTATATTGACATCAAGAAAACAACTAGATGGCGCAGCAGCAATCCTCCTGAGATTGGGAGGATCATCTCTACATAGGCGTACCGACTGAGCTAGAAAAATGTAAAATAAAAAGAAAAAAAAAGGAGAGGTAAAGTGTACAGGAAAAAGGGGTAACAAGCATCATAACCGGAGTTTTCTTTTGTTATGATTAGTATATGTCACAAAAATGTAAATGAATAAAAATTGAAAGAAAACTTACCAACAATCATATACAACATAACAATATATATGAATATATGTCCATATTTTCACTTTGTAGCCCTCGAAAAAGCAAATGAAGGTATATACGTACGTCATGCATTAGAGGTTTCAACTTGCAGTTGCAGGTTGTGTCATCCTAACGTCACTCTTTGTTCCGTAAATGTTCTACAGGCAAAAAACAGACAGACAGACAAGAAAGCGAGGTAATATTGCATTGTTATCCAGTTCTAAACTATGTCTGAAGTTGCAAGTATATAGTTCATCGGAAAGTTAGTTTGAAATCGATTGCAAGATTTGTACCGAACAAGAAACACGAAAGCGAGCTAATATACCTAAACGTGTTAAAAAAAATCCTTGTATTGCTAGAATGCAATTCTCTAAACAGGCAAGCCCCTTATCAACCTAAAAGTTGCTGCTGCAAAAGAAATATAATATAATTCAATCAATTTTGCCTCTAGACTAGTCATATTAGTTGGATTCTCCACTATTCACTCCAATTCGACTCCCAATATTAATAAAAACTGCTTCTTTTTTATCAAAGTTTGTAAAATATTTCCGCTCAAGATTAAAATAGAATATTACACACGACGGTGGAATCAATCCACTCGTTCCCTCGTCCTTCGTGGATCAACTTTCCACTCACAGGTAAACCATATTTTTACCGTCCCATATAAAAAATAACTATTGATGACTTTTTCCATTAACTTGTTCATTTCATTACACTACCTTTTAGGTATACTAGAACCCATTCCCGTTGAAGAACATCAACAAATTATTTATATTGATTCGAATTCGTATTGTATTCCACCATTCAAATAAACACGCAATGTTTACTCTCCATTTACTATGTTTGATCTGTGGAAGTAAGTGGCTTTAAAAAATCCTTCAATTCAAAACAAAATTTTCGGAGAATCCCTACAATGAAACAACAAACGGCATTCGATTCGGAGGATATTCAACCCATTTCATTTCGAAATGTGCATTCTCAATAGAATGTTTTTTTTTTATCTGGGTATTATCGTTCGTCAATTTCTCGTTTAGTGTGTTCAACTACGAGTGTTTTCGAATGAAAAATAATCTCGGTCCAACGCACAAACTGGACGTTTGTTTTCGCTCCCTACTAGAATAACAAATATTGATTTTTGCTACTCGTATTTTGATTGAATGTTATTGGCCTGAGTAAACATAATACGACAATGCGTCGTGCTGGTGATGGAAAAAACTGATATGGTTATGAATTATGCGTATCGAACATTGACATCGCACTGAAATATCAGAAAAACTCATATCGAAGATAGTGTGGAATTTCATACAGTGCTTTTCTTTTATGTCCCCCCCCCCTTTTATTCTTTGAACGGGTCAACCCAAAAAATTTAAACTTGGGATAATTAAATTGATGCATGAATACTATATTTTCGAGTAAAATTGACAGATGAAACTTTCAAAATGGCGACTGGGCGCCACCTGGGGAAAATAAATTGAAACACATATTTTTGAAGCTCCTGACGAATACTTCACAACCCTAGAATATAAAGTCAGTATCTTCACCTACTACAAAATGGCGGAATATTTAATAATTACCTGAATACAAACACATTAATATCGATACATCTAGAAATAGTTGTTTTTCTCTGCTATATGGCAATCCCAACAACCCGATAAGGTTTGATAGGTAATTTTTTGTATAAACAAAAAATGACAAGGAATGTCAGTACGACAACGAACATCATTATTCAGTTAAAATATTCTCATTTAGTTTTCGGTTTTACTATTGAATAGGTACCACGTGAACTATCTCTAAAATGGTCAATTCTCATCCATTGGAAGAAAAAATCGAAGCGATTTTGATTTACGGTGCGACGCGTAACTTTCACGAAACCGAAAGAATTTTCAATGATCGTTTCCCGAATCGTCCTATCTGTAGAAAATATTTGAGGGAACTTGTAACCAAATTTACAACTAGCGGTAGTGTACAGAACAAAAAGCCCCCAGGTCATCCGTCCATTCCGGAAGAACAGCAAGTTGGAATAATTGGTGAGATGATGGTAAATCCTCAACAGTCTACTGTGTGGAGACTTTTGAAGAGGAATAAGTATCATCCATACAAAATCAAAATGGTACACCAGTTAACTGAAAATGACCCTGATCGGAGAACAGAATTATGCGAAATTATGACGGAAACCATTGCAATTCATCCTACCTATCTCCACAATATTTGTTTCAGTGACGAATCTACATTTCATCTCAACGGCAAGGTTCACAGACAAAATTGCCGTTATTGGAGTGACACCAACCCTCACATTTTCTGGGAAACTCATACTCAATATCCAGGAAATATTAACGTCTGGGCAGGAATATTGGGAAACCATATTGTAGGAGAAATACTCTTGACCCTCTAATCACCGAAATCGTCGAAGCGAATCCTAATTAATCCGATATGGATATTGTATTCCAACAAGATGGAGCCCCACCACATTACTACGGACAAGTAAGAAACTATTTGGATAATACTTTCCCCGGTCGTTGGATTGGCCGTCGAGGTCCTACGGAATGGCCAGCCCGCTTGCCAGATTTGACACCTGTAGACTTTTTTCGTGGGGCTATTTGAAGCAAAAGGTGCTTCAAGATTGGATATACAGCAGAGAATAATGAATATTTGTAGAAATATCGACGTTACTGTGTTAGAAAATGTTCGGCGTGAAATATCGGATAGGCTGTTCTTATGTCAAGCAGTTCAAGGCAACCATTTCGAGCATCTTCTGAACTGACCCATCTTTCAATTTAATTTTTTTTCCCCAGTCGCCATCTTGAAAGTTTCATCTGTCAATTTTACTCCAAAATATAGTATTCATGCATCAATTTCATTATCCCAAGTTTAAATTTTTTGAGTTGACCCATTCAAAAAATAAAAGGGGGGGACATTGAAGAAAAGCACTGTATATCCTTATGCTTAAATCATTAATTATATGCTTAATTCCTAATCAAAAGAATTGCTAGATTATTTTGACTGGCCATGCATTTCTTTATCTATATCTTAAAAAAATTGGTTTATAGAGAATGAAAATGTGAAATGGGTGTTATATAGGGTGAAAACGAACTTGTTGCGCTGCCACAGGTAATTTTTCAAGCAAAGTACAGTGTCTTTGAATATCTTGTAAAAGATTGTATGATAATCCTTATTATCACTCGTTGCAAGTACTACACCAGTCAGCACCAACAACAATTTATATGATATTTTTCCTCAAGACTTTGCAGATCCATTATCTCTGAAATTCTTTCATGAATTTCTCTGGAGAAATATTATTTTTGTAGTGGTTTGGAACCAAGGAAAGTATCTTCTGAATTCGTATTGTTGACGTATGTACTTTTCTTCTATTCTCGTCTATTTTGCCTCAGCTTCTACACTACAAACTGAAACAAATATTTTTCTGGTTGTCATTTGTTGAAATCTTTTTTTATGTGTAGGCTGTGCAGAACATCCGTTTGCCTTAATTTTTGTATGATTTTTTTTATTTCTGCCAGCTCCTAACCTACAAGCTCCAATCAACAAATTCAAAATCTGACACCTCGCTTTTTTTCCGGAATAGTCTTGTTGTCCGGTGTAGTATTTTCATTGCCCTTGTAAAAAAAACTTATTATTGTAATTTGATGCGTTCCAGAAAACTAAACTTTTAATTTCGTTCTAAAATGAGTTTTATATTTCCATTATTGTGTTAACTGATAGTCAAAGGGTTTGAATTTTCATTCATATTTGGGAATAATGGAACGTTTTGTTATAATAGCTTTTAAAATTCAATTTCGAACCATAAAATAGAACCGTTAAATGACACCATATCATTCCAATTTTGTCAGTGACATTTCAACAAAGGAAAGGCCATGTAGAATATGTAATTTCGTACTTTGCAAAAATAGATGAACGTCCATCCATTGGGGAATTTTGGAAAAATTATTTGATAGAATTCGATACTCATTTCATCAGTATCCTACCCGATTTGTCTAGGGTGGTGAGAATATTTCCAATAATTATTTCAATTGAATATCAGTCTGAGTATATTATAATATATATATATATATATATAATATTATATATATATATTATATATATATATATATAATATATATATATATATATTATATATATATATATATATATATATATATATATATATATATATATATATATATATATATATATATATATATATATCTTTATATATATAATTCTACTGTACGTGTGTTGTCACTGCACTCCTCCTAAACGGCTGAACCGATTTGAATGAATTTTTTTGTATGCGTTTGGGTGGCGCCCTGGATGGTAAAGATTCACAAATCATCCTCCTAAATGTTAAGGGTGGTCCACACCTTAATTTATTTTTTTATTTTTCAGACAAAATGTTTTGTTTTTATTTTTTTATGATACTGCATTCAAAAATACATACAACCCTTAATTTTCACCCTTCTACGATCAACCCCTATTTTTATTTTTATTTTGTCATGACTTAGAATAAAAAAATTCATATTACTCTTAGTTCACCCTTCTACGATCAACCCCTATTTTTTATAACGGGAATAACGGGATAACGAAAAAACGGGAAAACGGTATAACGGGATGGCAGGATAAGGGAATAACGGGAAAACGGAATAACGGGATAAATAAAAACGGGATAACAGGAAAACGGGATAACGGGAATAACGGGATAACGAAAAAACGGGAAAACGGGATGACAGGATAAGGGGATAAGGGGAAAACGGGATAACGGGATAAAGAAAAAATGGGATAACAGGAAAACGGGATAACGGAATAACGGGATAACGAAAAAACGGGATAACGGGATGACAGGATAAGGGGATAACGGGAAAACGGGATAACGGGGTAAAGACAAAAAGGGGTAACAGGAAAATGGGATAACGTGATAATATATATATATATATAAATATATATATATATATATATATATATATATATATATATATATATATATATATATATAGTGTCCGCCAAAAAATATGTACCACATGGGCATGTCCGATTATCTAAGAATCGATTTTGACACATGTCACGTGATCGCTAGTAGGGCGGCAAATTGAAAAAAATTGCTATGAAAAGGCGAAAAGTGGGGTAAGATGGCAAGATATGAAAACAAGTCATTTGAAAAAGTTACTTGGAATTTACATAAACGAAGTTTCAAGAGATAATTCAAAAAAATTGGAAATAGCTACTTTTTTTGAATATTTTCCCATCTATTGAAAAATATCAATTTTTTTTCTTATGAATAGCTTGACTATACTGTAACATTTACATTTCAATGATAATGACAGAACTTTCTCATTTTCTCCTCACCAGAGGGCACTATATTTAAAAAATAGGATTTTGTCAGAACCCTTGCTGTTACATCGGTTCGTATCTAACAGTTATATCAGAATTCCACGACCATTGTGATGACATGACACTTTAAAAAGATCGTGTTTTCTAGATTATAATCAAGTTTCGATGAAAATCGTGCATGAACATTTCACTTCGTACATAAACTGGAAAACTGTTTAATTTCTCGCACTATTAATCTAAAATAGAAATTCTGAATATTTTCATAGTTTTTTCCGCATTGATCGATGGCTAATTATTGGTGTTAGATATAAATGTATAACTCAATTCAAAATGATGAGATGTGGTCCTGAAAAGACATCCTGCAAAACAGGTTTTTTTATTCAATCAAGTAATTCAACTATTCTATGAACAAAACAACAAATTTTCAACTATTTCTTTATAATAACAATTCATATCTCAATATGCCTTCCTTCTCTTTCTATACATAAAATCGTTTTATGGTATATCTCTTTTCGAACGTTCAACAAAAAATTTGGAGAAATTTCTGCTGCACAATGACGGATAGTTTCTCCCAAGTGCTCAATTTCGAGGAGGTCTGAATTTGTAAACAGTATTTCTCGAATAGCCCCACAAAAAAAGTCACATGGGGTCAGGTCAGGTGAACGTGGCGTCCAAAGAATTTCTGAAAACCTACCTATCCACTTTCCGGGAAAAGTGGTGTCCAGCCAATTCCTTATTGCCAAAGTACTATGGATGGGAGCCCCATCCTGTTGGAAATACATTTTTCGCCTTTCTTCTAACGTGAAATCGTCTAATTCATTGTAGAAATTGTTTCTCAAAAAATCCATATACGTTTCAGCATTCAAATTCTGACGAAAGAAAAATAGTCCAATTATTCTGTCATTGAAAGCCAAAACGAAAAATACAAGCGTGGATCGTAGTCTCTCTCCTTAAGCGTGTGAATAAATTTTGGTTTATAAGGCTTGAATTTGTTTTTTTTTTAGTAATCTTCGGATAGAAGTTGAAGATAAACCCAAATTCCCAGACAATTTACTAATTGATGTTCTTGGAGTTTCAACTACACTCTGTATAACTTCAAACTCTGTTTTCTCAGCAGTAACCCAGTGCCTATGTTGTTTTCTGAATAAGTTTTTCACGGACCCAGTACTTTTGAACTTGGAAACAATTCTTCCAACAGTTACATGTGAAATAATTTTCCTCTCGTTGAAAATCGCTGCGGCTTCTCTATAGCTTTTGTAATTTTCTCTCGCAATCAAAACAATTTCGATCTTTGCTTGCTGACTCAACTTCGACATAATCAACCAACAACTTGCTGGTATTATCAACGTCACTATGTATAAATATGGAGTTCTTACTAAGACTTTTGTTGCAATAAGTTTACGTATTTTCTGTCAAATGAAATCCATGGCTATCTTGTGGAATATGAGTGAAATTTTGATGCAATACTTAAACACTGACTATTTTCAAGAGATCAAAATTTCATGTTCTGGTGCATTTCATACTCAAGAAAGCATGTATGGTGTACTACATTTTGATTTTGTGGAAAAAAAGGAATTTTACTATGCTCTTCTATTATATAATCCTGATGTGATAAATAAGTAGGTATTTGTTTGAAAAGCACACGAAATAGTATTTTGGAAAGTGAATTTTGTGACATAATTGAGGAATATGTTCACGGACACCGATGTAGATCACTGAATGAACCTGATTTCATATCAGTATGGTTTATTTTCGATGTTTTTATTTGCCAAAAAAATTGTGAGAATATTCAGAATGAGTCAAATTCAAGAGACTTATAATTTACATGTTTATGTGCGAAATGAAACGCTCATCCACGATTATCATCGGAACTTGATTATAATCTGGAAAACACCATATTTTTGGAGTGTCATGTCATCACAATTGTCGTGGAATTCTGATATAACTGTTAGATACGCACCGATATAACAGCAAGGGTTCTGACAAAAACAAATTTTTGAAATATAGAGCCCTCTGGTGCGGAGAAAATGAGAAAGTTTTGTCATTATCATTGAAATGCAAATTCTTCAGTATAGTCAAGCTATTCATGAAAAAAAATTGATATTTTTAAATAGATAGCTATTCCCAATTTCGAATTATCTGCATAAAATTGAATTCTAAGTAACTTTTTCAAATAACTTTTTTTGATATCTTGCCATCTTACCCCACTTTTCGCTTTTTCATAGCAATTTTTCTCAATTTGCTGCCATACTAGCGATCACGTGACATGTGTCAAAATCTAATTCTAGGTAATTGGACTTTTCCCCAGAATATTTTTTCCAATACTCCAATAAACTTTTTTCCATATGATACATACTTTTTGGCGGACACTGTATATTTATATATATATATATATAAATATATATATATATATATAAATATATATATATATATATACTAGCGGACCCGACAGACGTTGTCCTGTCCAAATTTCTATGTTCCCTAAAATGTTTTTCCCGAAAATTTTTCCGTTATCCCGTTATCCCATTTTCCTGATACCCCTATTTGTCTTTACTCCGTTATCCCGTTTTCCTGTTAGCCCCTTATCCTGTCATCTCGTTTTTTCGTTATCCCGTTATTCCCGTTATTCCCGTTTTCCTGTTTTCCCATTTTTCCTGTTAGCCCGTTTTCTCCTTATCCCCTTATCCTGTCATCCCGTTTTTCGTTATCCGGTTATCCCGTTTTCCTGTTATCCCGTTTTTTTTTTCGTTATTCCCTTATCCTGTCATCCCGTTATCCCGTTTTCCCGTTCTTTCGTTATCCCGTTATTCCTGTTATCCCGTTATCCCGTTTTCCTTATTGAAAAAAATAATAGGGGTTGATCGTGGAAGGGTGAATTAAGAGTAATATGAACTTTTTAATTCTAAGTCATGACAAAATAAAAATCTTGTAAAAAAAATAGGGGTTGATCGTAGAAGGGTGCAAATTTAGGGTTGTATGTATTTTTGAATGCTGTATCATAAAGAAATAAAAAAAAAACATTTTGTCTGAAAAATAAAAATGAAAATCAAGGGGTGGACCACCCTCAACATCAAGGGGGATAATTTGTGAATCTTAATCATCCAGGGCGCCACCCAAACGCATACACAAAAATTCATTCAAATCATTCCAGCCGTTTAGGAGGAGTGCAGTGAAACACACGTACAGTAGAATTATATATATAAAGATATATTATATATATATATATATATATATATATATATATATATATATATATATATATATATATATATATATATAATATATATATATATATATATATATATATATATATTATTATTATTATTAGGACCGATGTAAGTCAGCACAGCCGTTGAAATATATCACAAGTAAGACCTAAGACGTAACAACGTATTTCTTCAACAATATGGAACAGAAAATTGAGAAACAATTGATTCGATAACAAGTGAATCAGTAGGTCCAGTTGTCTGTGTGTTCTTCAACTACATGGTCAGGAAGATCATTCCAATAGGCAAGTACATACAGTTGAACAAGACATTTTGGCGGCACAGTGTATATATGGAATCGATCGCACACTAGGCCATATGGACAATATCCCAATCTGGTATCGTTAGTTAGCACGAAGAAGTTTTTGTTCATCGCATGGAAGATTCCAGTTATGAGTATTTTAAGGTAGATCCGGTTCATTAAACAGTTCTATTCTCACCCTAGAAATAACTATCCTGTGAAGATTATATGAGTTTACGAGAAAGAGGATAGTAATTTTTTTTCGAAAATACAGATAGAAATCATTGATCAATGGGTAAAAATTGAAAAATGAGGAGATATTGGATTGTATTTTTCATGTCTAATCAATTACTCACTATTTCTGGATTGATTATATTTTTAGGACTATAATTGGCGCATTCTTGATTTCCTACTTTGGAGAGTGTCAGTGACTTCTTCTCCTTGTATACTCAAGATAGATGACTGACTGACCAATGATTTTTGCATTCTGCTGACCCTTGATTACCTTTGTTGTCTTGCTTTATTTTTTAGATGTTTTTGTTTTATTTTTGCTAAGATCTAGTATAACTAATGTTTTGGGCAGTAATGTATCATAAAAAATTATTTCTTTGCTAATATGGATGTTATCCTGAATTTGCATAGAGATGTATTTCGAAAAAAAAAAAACTGAATTATTATGTTTTCGACCAAAGCAGATGTACGATTTTTCGCAATTTTCATGAATGAATGAGGAATTGGAAGCTATGTAGAATTTTTATTAAAAAAAATAATTTACAATGACATAATTTCGAAGATAGAAGTGGAATATGTTGGGCGAACTACGAAAACTTGATTCTAGAATTATGTTATTGGAAATATCAATGAAACACAGCAATGCCAAGTTTCAACCACTTACATGAACAAGTTCATAGCAAAAATACTTTGAAAGAGAAGAAACAGATATATGGGTGATCTTGTGAGTGTTTAATTTTTTTTATTATGTTATGTAGAACTCTGAATTGTTGAATTCCCGATATTTGTAAATTGCTACAGTTTTCATTTTCCAATATTTTGATATTGCTGAGGTATATTGATTGGTTGAAAAAACCTCCAACGATACGCTACTGAAATAAACAAATCACACTTTTGATATACATACCTCATAGTTTATTTCCAGATGTATACAAGAAATGTATTAACACAATTTCAAAGCATTCTTCACAAATGTAGCTAAACGTAGGTAATAGTTTTACTATTTAAAAAAAAATCAATACACGTGACCGGGACTTTTCCCCCCCACTAGTAATTCATATGAAGAGAAAGTAGCATAAATCAAGAAATGAATAGTCAGTATGTTGATAAATATTACGTTGTTAACACTCACGGGTAATGAGTTGAGTGTTGTTATAATTACTTGATTCATTACAAACAATAGGGTACTGAAACGATGCGTATCGACTATCAACAACTGTGTTTTGTTTGCATTTTCATAATAAAAAATAATTTATCATATCGTCCTCTATATGGAAATGAATTATTAGTCAAACAGGACAATGGAATGTACATTGGAATTTTATTATATTTTGTTCGGATCAAATCTATAATGTTTATTTCAACAAATTCACAGTTATTATTGACAGCTTTAATAATGTAGCATATGCGACTAACCCATTTAACATACAGTGCGGTCCATAGGTATGGAATAACTTCATTACAAACAGGTCGATTTCTATTGTTAATTTGACAATTTACAGTATGAGTATGCACCCTCTCTGAATTATGAGCACCCTCTCAAAAATTGTATATAAGAAGGGGGGTCGTGTGTCACCTTGTTCGAAAGTGATTTTCATTCTCTGTTCTACAATATTGAGTTTTTCAAATTTGGGGCAATCATTACTGAGAAAATTTAAAATTTTGATACTTTACGTAGAATGAAGGAAATAATGTCACATAATGTTTAGGAAGTATTTTTCAATATATTTTACAATTAAATTAAATGTTCAAAATGACCACCATTCACTTCTTGACAATAAGCAAGTCGATCTTGGAATTATCGTACAACTTTTTGTAGGACCTCAGGGGTTATGTTGTTAATTTCATCCGTTATCCTAACTTTTGAATCTGCAATATTGTCTGGTCTATTGAAACATACTTTTGATTTTGAATAACCCCATGAGAAGTAATCGGGAGGAGTCAAATCGGGAGATCTAGGAGGCCATTCAATCGTTCCACGACTTCCAATCCACCAATTGGGAATAACTTCATTCAAATATTCTCAAAAAATACGTTTTTAATGCGGTGGAGTTCCGTTACATTGTTGTCGGCGGCAAGTTGTCTACTTGTCATATGCGGATTTTCCTCAATCGCTAACAGTACATCTAACTTTTTTCCTCGTCCAATTTAACATTTCGACCTGGTTTTTGAATAGTTTTCACATGTCCAGTTTCACGAAATTGTGTTTCTATTTTTCTAACTGTAGACTGTGAGACGTGTTGACCAGGATATTTATTACCGCATCCAATCATAATTAAAATGTCTATTCTTCGAGTTTCGGATAAATGAGCCATCAATAGTTTTCAATACACTGACATGTGGCAGCAACTTATAAATATCACAATGACACTAGTCTACTAGATTGACATTACATTATTTAGGTGGGTTTTGAGAATAATTTTTTGGTGTCTTGAACTACTTTTTCCTGACGTTCAGCAAAACAGATGAGAAAATACCTGATTATTTCTTGTGGGGTTATTTAAAATCAAAAGTATATTTCAATAGACCAGACAATATTGCAGATTCAAAAGTTAGGATAACGGAAGAAATTAACAACATAACCCCTGAGGTCCTACAAAATGTTGTACGAGAATTCCAAGATCGACTTGCTTATTGTCAAGAAGTGGTGGTCATTTTGAACATCCAATTTAATTGTGAAATGAATTGAGAATACTTCCTAAACATTATGTAACATTATTCTCATCATATCAAATTTTTGCATTCCCAAAATAAATTTTCTCAGTTATAATTCTTCCAAATTTGAAAAACTCAATATTGCTGCATAGAGAATGAAAATCCCACACGACCCCCATTATTATTTAAATTTTTTGAGGGGGTGCTCATAATTTAAAGGGGGTGCAAGAAAGTAGTAATATTTTCATATTGTAAATTGTCAAATTGACAATAGAAATCGTCTTGTTTTAGGCTTTTCGAAACAAATTCATAATAACGCTAAAAATGAATTTATTCCATACCTATAGACCACACTGTATGTGAAAAATATAAAGAAAAATCAAATAAAGCAATACACACGTTGAAACATGGTGATGTGCAGAAAACGAGACAAGGAAATATCTCAATGAAACGAGTATTTCATTCTATTTTGATTGTTGATTTGTTTTGTATATTTTTTATGTAGTCATCGGTATACATGAATAAAAAATAATTGGTTCGGATGAGAAATTCTATTCTCTGCATTTACTTGAATTTTCCACAACGCCATTGTGAATTTGGACACATTCAAAATTTCATGGGCCCAGTATACTGAAACTGGCTCAACTAAAGGAAATTTGTGGGATTCCACTGAATGTTGAATTTTTCATGCGTTCCTGGCAAGTTTGACAAAAATATCAATTTTCATAATGAGTGAGAAAATGTATGCTACGAGGGTTGTAAAATTCGATGAAGGCAATTACCATTACGTGCAACTGAATTGATGGACATAGTGACAGGCGTTTGAAGTAAACCAAAAGTTGCCTAGTGAAGTGCCCCTGATATTAAGAATTGGGAGAAAACGAATGACCAAGCTAAGGTTATTTTCCTTGCAACCATCTGGGAAAAACTACTCGATCTAACCATCGGGTATGTGCAGAGGGCACCACAGGACAGACCAACCGCTTCCCCCTTACTCACTCATGGAAACGAATGGCCACGAGACGAAATACCGAAAGGAAAAGAGGACAACTCTTGGCCTCTTCCAGTTTCTTCCAGGACACTGAAGAGGATACATTCTATTTCTACCCTAAGAAGTGATAATAAGGTGTAGATATCATGATTTGATGCAGAGAATGATGAAATATAACCAATTCATGGCCCTGAATTCCCCAATCCATATGAAAGAGTAGATGATTCTGCGGAAGGTATGAAAAACTGTATCATTTTGAAAGGCGTACGTTACTACTTTCATCAAACTTGAAGACATTTCATCAAAATACCCTCGAATGATGATGAAATATCTATAATTTTCATAGAATCAATGTCTGAAAAGATGAAAATAACAAATTTAGATTGTATATCGAGAATTTTGTTCTTTATAAAATCGAAAGGACGTCTTCAGAAAATCAAGATAAACCACGAGGAGAACAATGAAAAATTGGTATTTACTTCTAGTGAACTTCCGATAGGAGTTCCTCAGGGCTCAGTATTGGGCCCTATTTTGTTCAAGCTTTACATCAATGAATTACCTCTGATCCTCCTGAATGCATTGACCTGTTTGTATGCAGATGATTCCACGTTATTATTCGCAGGCAAATCTGAGGTACAAATTCAAAACAACATTAACACTACTTTTCAGTCACTTCGTAAGTGGTTATACGATAATTCTCTATTTTTGAATAGTACTAAAACAAATCATTAAAATTTTTACACCAGACAGAATAAAAATAACCCAGCAGTAGAAATAACTATACAGTGCTTCTCAAAAGTCCCCCCCCTCTTATTTTTGGAACGATTATACATAAACAAGTGAAATTTGGAAACTGAATATTAAAGGTTGTGAACTTCCCTACTAGTGATGATAGATGACGAAATCGTCAAAGATGACGTCACAAGGCCATTGTGACCAATAATTTCAAATGGAACCCTACGGCAAGCGACACCTCTTTCAAAAGGTATCGAAAAATCCTTTTCAATGATACTAATTTTTTTTTGTGTTTATGGCAGTTTTAATGGCTCATTAGTAAACATTAAAATTTAAATTCCATTCAGTATGATATTAATTTAAGAATCGGTATATACTTAAAGAAATTGCTCGAAGTGACCTCCATTTACTTCTTGACAGTGAAATATCCTATTTTTAAACTCTTCTCGTACTTTTGCAAATGTGTCTGCGGAAACAGCCTCACATTCTGCAACAATACGTTGTTTTAAAACGTCACTATTGTCAGGTTCAGTGGCGTAAACCTTCGATTCAAGGTACCCTCACAGAAAAAAATCCAAAGGTGTGAGGTCCGTTGATCGAGCTGGCCATTCCGTTGAACCTCGTCGTCCAATCCATCTACCACGATACTCCTCATCCAAATACCGTCTTACTGCACCGTAATAGTGTGGAGGAGCACCATCCTGTTGGAATGTTATTTCCAAATTGCCGAATTCATCTGGATTATCTTCCAAAATTTCGAGGATTAACGGTTCTATTGCGTTTTGCAATAGCTCCAGATAAACCTCACCAGTTGAATTAGTATTTGAAAAAAGAGGCCCAACGATGTGGTTTCCCAGCATACCTGCCCAAACATTCACTTTTTGGGGAAATTGGGTATGTGTTTCACGAAATAGATGAGGATTTGCGTCACTCCAATACCTCACATTCTGTGTATTTACATTTCATTCAGATATAAAGTACACTTACGTCACTAAAACAAATTGTTTTGACATAGTGTGGCTGTTGGTTAATTTGAGTTTCCATATTTTCACAAAATTCTAGTTTTCGGTCTGGGTCGTCGTCTGAGTGTTAATGAACCATATTTAATTTGTATGGATGAAATTTGTTTTTTTTCAACAACCTGTGTACTGTACTTCGACTGACTCTACAGGTAGATGCAACGTGATCTGTTGAAGAAGTAGGATTAACTATTACTTCTGCCAGTATATCAATTTTTTTCTCATCAGAAATTTGTGGTCTGCCAGATCGTTTCGCATCATTAATAGTACCCGTTGTTTCAAACTTACGAAGATGCTCCCTCAAATAAGTCCTCGGAACGGGGCGATCGGGAAACCTCTCATTAAAAAGGCGTTCTGCTGTATGAATATTTTGTCCAGTTTCACCAAGAATTAGGATCGCTGGTACTTTATCACCTAAAGCACGTACCATTTCGCTTCTTGAAGCCCTCAAACGTTCGGCTCACAACAGTTCAACAAATTATTAAAATGTACAAAAATATTAAAAGTACCAAAAGCTGCTAAAACAGTTGAACGATCGATCAACAATACACAAATTATTAAATGTACAAAAACTTGGACAATTACAAAAACGTCGAATTAGGGAGACTAACAAAAATGTCAGCTTATTTGACAACTATCCAGAGGCGGAGCTTGAATTTGAAATTTTAGTATTAACTGATTTAATTCATCACAGCTTTGCGTTTTTTAAAAGCGAGTTGCCAAACCTGCCATAAACACAAACAAAATTAGTATCATAGAATAGGTTTTTTCGATACCTTTTAGAAGAGGTGTCGCTTGCCGTAGGGTTCCATTTGAAATTATTGGTCACAATGGCCTTGTGACGTCATCTCTGACGATTTCGTCATCTATCATCACTTGTAGGGAAGTTTACAACCTTTAATATTCAGTTTCCAAATTTCCCTTGTTCATGTATAATCGTTCCAAAAATAAGAGGGGGGGTAGGGGACTTTTGAGAAGCACTGTATATGATTAAATTATAGACAAGGTGGAATGCTCTACTTTTCTAGGTATTAGACTTGATCAGAATGTATCCTTCAATACTCACTGTAAAATTTCAGCAAATACACTGAGTATTAAATGTTTTCAACTGAGATCTCTCAAATCTATAATTGACATACAGGGACTCCTGCTCTTCTATTTCGGGGAAATCCAATCCAGATTAACATACGGAATACTGGGGTAGTTCATCTGCAGTTAATGAGGTTTTTCTGGTGCAGAAGGGGATTATGCGATGTCTTGCTGATGTTCCCAATGGTTCGTGCATGGATCTATTCAAACAATTTAGAATTATTTCTCTCTATGACCTACATTTATTGGAACTTTCAACATATATACACAAGCAATACTTTGCTTAAGAATAACTCACCACATGATCATCATACAAGATCAAAAAATAATTTCCATCTGCCCAAATTCGTTTAACAGTATCTCAGAAATCTGCAGATATACTGGGACTGAGATTATATAACGTTCTTCCTGAAGAATTAAAATTGATAGAAAGAGTGCACACATTCAAAAAAGAGATGAAAGGACTTCTCCTCGCCCCCTGCCCCTATAACATAAATGAATTTTTTGATAGTTTTAGATAAAATGTTTTGTTTGCCTATATTTTATATCTCATCTTATCCACTTCATGTAAACCTTGTTTGTATCTGACTTGTCCGATAGCCTCACAACTCTATGGATTAAATGAAAATTGAATTGAATTAACATCTGATAAATAATTTTTCTTTAATTTTTCAGATATTCATTTGTTGATAACTCAAAATGTGAGGACTATGACAATCCTCGACACCCCAACTACGTATACAATGTCAGTGGTATAAATTATATACGAGAAAAAGATATTCTCAAGTTTTGTTCTCTTTTTACCGTGAGGTGTTGCCCATAAAGGATTTCCTCTTCTTCCCAGAAAAAAATAAAAAAAAATCCTCATAGTGTCGTAGCCGTTGTTTTAAGAGCAAAATAGCGCGTCACAGGAAACAGTCGAATTTTTTCCTCACCCTGTTTGAATATTGGCAACACTGCTTCTGTGCGGTCTCAATTTAATGTAGAGAGCAGCGCCAATCGGATCAAAATTTCGCGATCGTAGAATCGGTTTTTTGCAAAAACCAATGAAACATATTTTTTGTATAGACTCGTTGGTCCCATAAGAATTCGCGAATCTCTCAATTTTTGCCTTTCATCATGTCATATCAAAATCATTATAACCAAATATCCCGGAAGTTCCCGAATTTATACAAATGTGTTGAATCATTTGCTCAAAAAAAATTTCAAACTGAAGGATCAACACCGATTCCCGTTTCATCAACGTAGTGTTTGCTCTCGATGTCGTTATGTCTTCCCCATCATCTATTAAGATTGTAGCCGAAGATCGGCGGTAACGATGCCCGGTATATAACTCAGGATTAAAAAGTTTTTAATAAGAAGCAATTTGCTTTCCCATATTTCCTATTTTATAGATTTATATTTTTTGGACAGTGCATTTTCCTTTCTGATAAATTAGGACCAGCATCGTTGACATTACTTGGTCGCAGATTCCAATATATTTTCACAGTGTTGGCATATTCTCCAGTTACAGTAAATTTTCGAGAAGTTTTCAATATAGTGTTCGAAATGTGAACCAAAATTGCGGCACCTAAATCTTCTAAATCGTGGATTTTCATTTTTTGCATCTTATCTCTCCTGCAAACACCATAATTCCCATGATAAGTACAATCTACAACAATTCAAATCAAGAATAATTATCAAATAATCAATTTAAACTAGATCTACATTCAAAGTTGCCAAACCATAAATTTTATTGAGGCCAGAAGCATTAAAAAATATGCCATTTGCCAAGTTTTCCGATATTCTAGATTATAGATAAAATTATTATAAAAATTACTTATGCTGAAAGGCAGAAGTTGTCTGGTGCTTCTTTGATAAAAAAAGTTGTGAAAAGTTTAGATTTTTATATTATACACGCACTATTAGCTTCACGTATGTATGTACGTAACGGAATCTTTGAAATTCATTTTCATCCACGTCCAAATTACTTGAAATTTTGCACACGTATTAAGAAGTGATGACAATACATTTCGTCAGAAAAAAATTATTTTAATTACAAAGATATGGTGAACGCGCTGGTGGGTTTCAAAATGTAGTAAAAACTTCCATTCCATGTTGATGAATCGATCTAAAAGTTTTTCTCCCGTAGTCTTTTTTAGTCTTTTGTAGCAATATGGACTGAAAAGTTGATAATTAAATTATAGTTTGAAAAAAAAACACTCTTATATAGCAATAAAGACTTAATAGTTAAAAATAATAAGAATAAAGTCATCGACCAAAAAATTTCCTCTTATGTGAAAAAGCGCGAGGTGCTCGATTTTGTAATTATTGGTACAGATAACTCACCTTTTGTAAACTTTCAGGGAAAAAGTATTCAAACCTTATTTACTGCATATAAAACATGAGAATAATATTTGTAACGTATGATCTTAACATCTAATTCGCCTGGAGTATCTCTCGAAATCCTGTTCATATATTTATGTTTCGCCTATTACCATAATCTCAATTTTCTTTGTCTGATTCAATTATTCCGCCTTTGATGTCTTCATAGTCTGTCAGATCCGCCTTATTTAGAATCACGGGAAATTTTCGAGACGTGTCAAGTATCATTCATAACGTAGCATCTTCTAACGGCAAAGCAAATCAATTCGTATCACGCGATGCGGAAAATATTAATTCAATTGAGAGAGACGAGTTTATTTCGACATCGTAACAAATGTATTCAGATTCAATTTGAAGAGACATTCTGCTATAAAACTCAATTTTGTAGACTTTATAGTCTTACGGATCTGAAACATATAAAATTATACAGCATACACACACCTCCAACCATACAACTTGAGTACGGGCGACTAAAGTTATTCACGGGACGAAAAGAATATGTTTCGGACGTATATAGTTCCATCATCAAGGAATGTAAGGGTTTCATTCTGAAAAACTGAAGGTTGAACACAGTTGAAAAAATATGTCAGAATTGGTTTAATGTTATGTTACTCACATGAAGTAGGGTGATTGTGGAATTGAGGCTAATCAAGAATATGTGGAAAACTACAATTTATAGATGACATCGGTTTTCGCAAAGTGAATATCAACCTAGTAACATGGAGTTCATAGGCAGAAAGTCGAACCTCATACCAAACCCAACCTTGACAGCTTTTTGAAATTACTGAACCATACATTCAAAAACTATTTCAAATTAGAAGACATTTTTTACAAAAAAACCTATGGTCCAGGTATATGGCACTGTCTGTCCCCAGTTTGCACAGATATTGTCATGTCTGAACTTCAGTACAACCGTATAAAAAAATTGCGTTCTGAATAACCGTCTACCAGAAGACGAAATAGATCTTATCCAACAAATTTTTAATAGCTTCCATCCAAGCTTCACACTCACGGTTGGAGAAGAACAAAACGACATGTTATCCTTTTTAGATGTTACCATAATCTATCACCAAAACTGTTGTTGAAGAAGATGTATACCATCCAACTTTAAATATCAATATTAGAATCAATATCGCTAAAAAACATAAGGTTAATTTGTCGCAAGAAAACAAGTTAAAAAAATTAGAGGAATGTAAATATCTACGCAAGTTGGAGGGGGACATAACTACCAATAGTAATAACTTTTGGAATTATAAAAAAACTAATAGAAATAGTGCTTTGAGTTTGGGAAATTATATTTATAAGGACGAGTCAATATAGTATGATACATTTGTTGCATGTGTCTATGACTCAAATAAAGCAACATATGTCTTGAACCTAAAACTACTGCTGGAATAGATGGAATGCATCCTTATATACTGAAAGATTGCCATGAATGGCTAAAGAAACCGCTCTTACATATTTTAAATGTGATTATAAGAACTAATACGTTTCCAATAATATGGAAAACATCCCTTACTACTCCAATTCACAAGGCAGGAAGCAAAATAATATTTCAGAACTATAGGCCATTATCCATAATGTGTGCTCCAGCTGAGTTATTCGAACAAATAATATATGCAGTACTTCATAGCCATGTTGAGAAATATAGAGTGCAGCAGCTGCATGGTTTTGTTAAAAATTTACGTGTAAATACAATTCTATTTATATTTACAAATAAAGCTAATGATGCAATAGAGGACAGATCTCAACTAGACACGGTGTATACTGACTTTAAAAAGGCTTTTGATAAAGTCAATCATGATGTTCCTCTGAATAAACTAAATGAAATTGGCATATCAAAAAACATTCCATTACAAATTGCAATATATTTGGAAAATAGGAGTTTTATTGTGAGACACATGGCAACACATCGGGAACATATCGTGCTGACTCTGGAGTCTCACACGGATCCAATCTGGGTCCATTGCTTTTCGAACTTTCTATAAATGTCCTACGCACTCGTCTAGATATTCTGAATGTCTACTCTTGGCGGATTATTTCAAGGTATTTTAAAAGGTACAAACTGTAAGGGATTGCGTCATGTCACAAAAGGACGTGAATAGTATTATCTAATGGAGTGTTACAAACAAATTATATTTCAACATTTCCAAGTGTAACGCAATGACAATAACACGTGTTAAGGATCTAACTCATTTTGAATACATGATGAACACCAGTACACTTAGAAGATGCTTGGAAGCTAAAGAAGTAGGTGTTACATATACTAACATCTTGTCACTTGCATGTCATATAAAGAATATAAGCAAATCGGCCAATCGTATGTTAGGATTCTTAATAAGACAGAACTCAAATTTCAATAACTAGGATATTGTAAAAATTTTGTATTACACCTTAGTCAGATCCAAACTGGAATATGCTTCTCAAATCTGGTATGGAGAATATCAAACAACTCTAATAGAACTTGAGAAAATTCAAAACAAATTCCTTAGGTATATATATTTCAAAAACTTTTTAACAAAAAATTAACCGACGAAAAAATCAACGGAAAAGCCAAAAATGAAATAAATGTTCTTAGTTAAATGAATTCTACTGCTCTGTAGCGGATAAGCTTGCTGAGAAATTATTACCCTCGGTTGACCCCAGTTCGTATCTAGACCATATTTCTGTACCTGAAAGTTTTTATTTTGCTCCCACAGATGCCACTGAACTCAGAGAAACCATTGGTGATATAAAAAATAAGAACTCTTCTGGATGGGATGATATTTCAGTGAACTTACTGCTCAAATTGCCTCCCTCATTCCTACATGTTTTGGCAGAAGCAGTCAACCACTCGTTTTCAGTTGGTGTTTTTCCTAGCTTTTTAAAAATAGCAAACATCATTCCATTATATAAAGCTGGTGACCACGATTCTCCTTCAAATTTCAGACCAATTGCTTTGCTGCCTGCGTTAGCGAAAGTAATTGAAAGATTAGTTAAAAAAAGGATGTTAACGTTCATAATCAAACATGGTATTCTCAGTACAGACCAATATGGCTTCCAAACCTCAAAAAATACCAATGATGCAATATTCGCATTTCTTGAGCGGCTGTTTCTTAGGTTGAACGATGGGGAGATAGCTGCAGCAGTGTTCTGTGACCTTTCAAAGGCTTTTGACTGTGTAAGTCACAGGATACTGCTCCAAAAGCTGCACACCTATGGCTTCAGAGGTGTAACTCTGCTCTGGTTTCAATCGTATCTGGCCGAACGTTTCCAAAGCGTCATCATTGCCAATGTGCACTCGAAGCATCTAGCTCTCAAACATGGAGTACCGCAAGGCTCTGTACTGGGCCCTCTGTTATTCTTATTATATGTGAATGATTTAACACATGTCGACATACATGGACAATTTACACTGTTTGCAGACGACACCACCATCCTTTGGCATGGTATTGATAACATATCTTTAGAAGACATCATCAATGAGGACCTGAGTAAAGTTAAAAAATGGTGCGACGCCAACTTATTATCTTTCAATACCTCTAAGACAGGTATAATAAACTTCAAGTGTGTTATCAACAATGTATTTCTCGAAAATGAGTTTCTCAGTAACAAAACCATGAATACTTTTTTGGGTTAATTCCAAACTGAAATTTGAAGGGCATATATTAAATTTATCCAAAAGCTAGCGTCTGGCTGTTATGCCGTACGAGTTACATCCAATGAATTAGGGTTAACCGCGGCAAAGAATGCATACTTTGCACTTATTGAATCTCACCTTCGTTATGGCATTTGCTTCTGGGGAATGTGTGCGAACTATTTATTCGAAAGAGTTTTTATGCTCCAAAAGAGAGCTCTGAGATATATGTGCAAAGCCAATTCGAGGGACTCATGTAGACCATTATTTTTGGTCCATGGAATTCTGCCCCTGGCCTGCATTTTCATTTTGGAAACTGTATGCTTGATCCAAAAAATTTTTAAAGAATTCAGATATTTGTCGCCGACGCAAAATACCCGCAGCTCTTCTCTAAACATTAAACTGCCTATTCCCAAATCAACTCTAACTAAGAATTCCATAATCTACGAAAGCAAGAAGTTATTCAATCACCTGCCCTTGCACCTAAAAAAAAATAGCAAATGAACAAAAGTTCAGGAAATCGGTAAAAAAGTTTATTTCGGAGAATGCTTTTTATAATCTCGACGAATTCTACCAGATTACCTAATTTTATATTAATGCTAACGGTTTTCAAATTACACAGCAGCTCAACTGCTATTTCCAACAAATTCGTGAATGTTTATATACATTTTTACATTTTTACATTTTTATATTTTATTTTATTATTTATATTGTTCCATTTTAGACTATACTTTGTGTGGAAAAACTTTCATTCGACTACTAAGTACATTTGACTCGACTGTCTTTGTGTGAACAGTCTTCGATACTTTAACAATAAGAATGTATTTTTTCTTCAGTCAATAAAGTACATTTTGATTATTTGGTTCTCTAAAAATGACATAAGGTGCTAAATTTTTATATATGTTGCTTTTGCTTATGTGAATGTATTTTATCTTATTTATAGTTATCTTTTAATTGTTGCGTGACATGTGTTTTTATATTATAATATATACATGTACTGTTATTTTTTCAAGACTTTGTCAATGAGATACTAATCTTCCGACAATAAAGTATATTTTGATTTGATTTGATTTGATTTAGTCTAAATGATAATTGAGCTCCTAAACTAATGTGGGTAACTGATTTTGAGTCGGCGCCAAACAATTATCGAAGATCGTTATATTACTTGAAAGAAGTAATCAAAACTCAGCCGTGCATCTCGCTGCCATCATTTTACGCTTTACCTAATTCAATTGCTTGTTTGTTTGTCGCCGACTCAAAATCAGTTACTCACATTAGTTTAGGAGCTCAATTATCATTTAGACTAAGAAAGTTCATTTTATTTTTGGCTTTTCAGTTGATTTTTTCGTCGGTTTAATTTTTGGTTAAAAAGTTTTTATTTTTCAATTCTTTGTTGCTGAAATCTACTAATTACTACCTACTTAATTTTTTATTACTTCCGAAATACTTACTTACCTTACTTACTTCAACTATTAACTATTAAATAATATGATTTTCTATTTTAACTATTTATTGTTATATAATATAAATTAATTTTGAAAGTTCCTGTGAGTTGATTTCATCACTTTCTATATAATTCCATCCTTTCATAGAATGTTATCATTTTGACGGATGTAGGAGGGTCTGTCAATGTCAACTACATAAGTGTGCCAAAGTTCACAAGTGAAAAATATTTTGCTACCCATAGGGGTGGATCATTTCATTCCAAATTAGAATATGATCAACTATGAGGTTTACCCTTTCTAATAAAAAAAGAATCATCCAAATCAGGAAACCCACTAGAAAGTTATGCCTGATAGAATCGGTTAACGGACCAAAATTCAGAGGGTGAACGATCAATATCCTTCATTTTGCTACCCTTAGGGATGAATTTTGTTGTTCAAATTGGAATGGGACCAACTTCGAAGTACACCCTATCATTGAAAAAAAAAATAATCGGAATCGAACCGCTCTGTAAAAAGTTGTGCGTGATCATACATAAAAAAAAATAAAAAAATATACGCGTCGAATAGAAAACCTCCTCCTTTTTGGTTTCGTGGGTTAAAAAATATCATAGGCCAGAAGTCACTATCACCAGATCTATACAACTGAGAAGTGAATTTGAAATTTTATCATTGAATGATAGACGTCAAATCAGCTTGATAATGTTTCTTTATGATATAGTCAACAATAATATAAGTGCGCCCGATATATCATCTTTAATACGATTTAATGTTCCTCCCCGAAGAGCTCGAACATAAGCAATATTTAATATTCCATTTTAGTATACAACTATTAGAACCCCGCTAGTAACCATGTTGAAACTGGCAAATGAATTGAATCTGTTTATCGATCCACGTCTACATTTAGAAGGATTATTTTTGAATACCTCTTGAACTCTTCATTGTAATAGAATTATTGTATTTATTCATGATTGCACCAGGTATGATGTGAAGTGTGATTTTTGCATTAATATAAGTCAATTTATGTGATTTAATTATTACTTTATATTGTCTATATAGTTTATCCATGTAATTAAACCAGTAGGTTTGTATGGATAAGAAATAAATAAATAAATAATAAAAACAAACGAGAACAAAATTATTACAGACCACAAGCCGATGTTTTCTGAGAGATTCCCAAAGTGACTGTGATAATTAGGATGCCTCAAAGCACAGTATGAGGACAATTAGTTCTGACTTTATCACCAGTTTGCATATAACAAATTTAGTTGTTGTTATTCGTTATGAAGTGGCGTTATACAATCGTCATTTACGGGTGTGCAAGAGATTAGATTACACCCTGTATATACAGAGTGACACATTTGAAAGCGGGCCACCTTCCTAAAACTGTTATTTATTATCCGATTCAGAAGTTTTTCTTCCAGTTCTGGTTGAATGCCATAAATTCGAAATAAAAATAAAAATTTCACGGCCCACTTCGAATTTTTTTCAAGGTCAAAAATTCAAAAAACATACTAGCGATTTGTTTCAATAAAATTTGACGACACCACTGGATTTGTGATGCTTTCATATGGGTGTGATCAAAATTTCAGGATAAAATAATTTTTTTTAACAGAAATATAGCATAAGTAAAATGTTCATATCAATATCGAAATAATTCAAATAGTTGCCATATAAATCACAATTTTGTAAATAATATGGTTCAAAATACTCCTTCAGAACATAATAACTCTATGTGGGATATTATGTCTCTTAGAACACTGCAGTTTGTTGTGAAAGAATAAAAATGCACATCTTTACATCCAATAATATAATTACCAATATTAATAACATAAATGAACTACTACAAAAGAATGTATTGACATGACAGTTCCTACACATTAAATTTCGGACTGTTCAACCAAATCTCCATTCAATTCGATACATTTATCGTATCGCTTTCTAATGTTAACCATAACATTCGATAATTGGTTTGGGGTGATATCTCTGCAAGCCTGCACAGAGAAAAGAGATTCTGTAAAATTACCACGAAAATCGTTGGTTACATGTAACCAACGATTTTCGTGGTAAATTTTCCACTGGTTGTGTGAATTTTACATATTCACTGTAGAGATTAAAGTGGTCCTGTGATTTCAGTTTCACAGGAATTATCAGAATTTTTACAATGCATCATGTAAAATCGAATACATTCTCAAGTGAATCTTTCGACTCAATATTTGTATTTTCACAACTGTGAAATTACAAATATTATATTTTTTCTGCAAACAGAAATGTGAAATTACCCCTGCAATTTCTTCTCTTTCCGTGTATTCATTAATTTTACAAATTATTGACTTTTACAGATATAATTTCTTGAATGTTTTGTGTTTTCACGAATGTATTTCAACAGATTTTCTGTATTCTGGCAATTGCAATTTCCATATATTCTGTATTTTCACAGATGTAGTGAAACCATTTTTCTGTATTTTGACAAATGTAATTTCTAGAATGTTTTGTGTTTTCATGAATGTAGTTTCACCGATTCTCTGTGTTTAGACGATTGCAATTTCAAGAATTTTTCGTATTTTCACTGATGTGATTTCTTGGATGTTTTGTATTTCTACGAATGTAGTTCAACCAATATTCTGTATTTTTACAGAAATTATTTCATGAATATTCTGAATTGTCACAGAAGTTATTGAATGTTTTTCCACAAATGTAGTAATGGGAATACGATTTTCTGGCATTTCATCTGGAAAATGAAGAAAAAGGCCATGAATGAAACGATAAAAATAAAAAAATAAATAATTCAATTATTGTTAATCTCACTTATTTTTTATATAAATAACTCTTTCATCATAAAATATCTAACATAGTTGGACTGTTTATAAAAATAAAAGAAGGAATCTTTCATTTCATCATTTCTGAAAGTTGTCCCGCCAAATGAAAATCTGTTCCTAAGAAAAAAACAACTCATATATTAACCTACATATAATACAATAAATATAACAGTCGTGGGCCCTATACATGGATCTCAAAATCAAAACTCTCATTTTCAGTTTTCTTGGAGTGAAACCATGAAAATAATAAAATAAATAATTCAATGGTCGTTAATCTCAATCATATATTACATCAAAACTAAAAAGCATCCATTATATTTTATATAACACAGTTTGACACTTGTATAGAAATAAAAAAAAAATATAACTCAACAAGGAAACTTTCATCTCAACATTTCTGAAAGTTGTCCCTCAAAATAAAAACCTGTTCCTAAAAAAAACAACTTATATGTAAACCTGCATACAATGATTATAACAGTCGTGGAGTGTAGCGATGAAAATAATAAAATAAATAATTCAATGATCGTTAATCTCAATCATTTATTATAATATAACTGAAACGTATTCATTATATTTTATCTAACACAGTTTGGCTCTTAAATAGGAAAAAAAACCGAACCAGGGAATTTTCATTTCATCATTCCTGAAAGTAGACCTTCAAAATAAAACTCTGATGCTATATGAAAAAAAAAACAACAATACATACATACAATACAATTAATATAACAGTCTTGGACTTCCACTTCCACTAGCTGGGTGAATTTTCATAGGTACCGTTGTACCATTTCCAGTGTAGCTCCAATTTCACTGGGATACTCTAGGTTGAATATGAAGTAAAGTGCAAACATCAATGAAAATCCTTCCATAAATGTGACAGACTTCAATATTTCTATCTTTTCGAATATTGAAAAAGCGAAAAAGACTCTGCAAGAAAAATCCAAATTATTCAAACAATTAGGTAGGGCAGATATAGTCCCCGAAACGTTAAAAACTATATAGAGAAGTATCTTTTGAATTTTCACTTTTTTTTATAGGCATATTCAGGGGACAAAGTTACTGACAAATTGAATAATTTTTCTATAGGAAATATAATTTGGTGAACGCAGTAACTTATCGGGGTGAACTAATTAGTTTGCCCTTTCTACACTTGTATAGATTTTCCTGATTATATTTTCATTTTCAGACTGTGGAAGGTTACCCAAAAAAACATGTCAAGAAACGTTGTTCCTCCACAAAAAAATCACATTCATTCAATACTTACAGAATATTGATTATCTAAAAAAAACGGAAAATGATATAAAAGAATAGAAACAAAATTAAAGTTTTGTTTTTGTCTAGTATAATACGAAAATCATTCAAAAAGCAATCTTTCTGAGAACAAAAGTTGCAAATGAAAAGTAAGTTTTGTCTGCATATGAATTCGTTTTTTTTAACACGCTTTTATTAGCTTGGCCTGTATGTATGTAACGGAATCTTTGAAATTAATTTCCACCCACTTCCAGACGTCCGAATGATTTGAAATTTGACAGGTGTACATAATTCCGGTGACAATGCATTAAGAAATTTTTGTGGGAAAAACACAAACAAAATGGCGGCTCCAATATGGCGGATG
Organism: Gonioctena quinquepunctata; assembly: GCA_018342105.1. Lineage (NCBI taxonomy): Eukaryota > Metazoa > Arthropoda > Insecta > Coleoptera > Chrysomelidae > Gonioctena > Gonioctena quinquepunctata. Next base: position 1,058,562 of record JAFIRS010000061.1, on the reverse strand, counting down.
AGTTTTGTGATTATGGTCCGATTCACTTCAAAATTGGTATCTGAGGGGTTTTCGTGGTCGAATATTATGATTCTTTTGTGAAAATTGAAAAATTCAAGATGACGGCTCCAAAATGGCGGACGATTTTTGTGATTATGGTCCGATTCTATTCAAAATTGGTATGTGGGGGTTTTTGGGGTCGGAGATTATTATTTTGTCAAAATTGAGGGATTCCAGATGGCGGCTCCAAAATGGCGGTAATTTTTTCATATCATTTATAATTATCTCAAATGCCACGCCGAAACCACATTTTTTAACGTCTTTTTCGAACATCAGTGCAACAAGTTGAATATTTTCTACTACCAGGGAGAGATATTGCCTATGGTCATATAAACTCCGATAATTTTATTTTTGTTTCGGAATGCTCCGATAGGATTACAAATCTCAAAAGAATCCTGGAATAATATCAATTGAATCGCAGATTTATTTTCAGAAAACATCTTATTTTTTTTATACTTAAGACCATCAGTTATATTACAAAAATCACCTGATGAATGATTGAATGATGATGAAATATAAAATTTATGAAATCTCTCATTTTCAAATAAGACTTTGAGTGTTTCATGAATAGGAATATAAAAGAAACATGAATTTCTATCTAAACTTATTTTTTGAGGTTTAACATAATTGAATTGTTTTCTGTAAAAGTTATGCCTTATGAATTTACTTCTCAAATAACCGTTACTTTTATTATGTGCCGCTGAGAATAAATCATCATTCAATTTACTTCTAATCTGACTTATGTCAAACTGCTGGTCGATATTCTTCTGAACATATTCCTTATTGAACTCACTGATGTCAGAGAGACCGTTCACTAGAAACTGGAGAGCCTCATTTGTTACTAAATATTTTGCCTCTAATGTAAGATACGTAGAACTCAAAAGGTGTGAATATTTTTTTTTCAATAGTTTTGTCTTGTTCAGTAGATATAGGTACAGAAACATCGGAGGAAATATCGGAACAATCATTGGCTAATTCCTGTGGAACCATAGAAGTCTGATTTTTTTCATTGGAGTGATTTCTCATTACATGATTTCTAAAGTTCACAACTTTTTTAAATACTACATTCGAGTGGCAATTATCGAATGGACACCTTGTAGAATGTCCAGTTTTGATGTGTGTATAAATATGGTTCAGAAATAACTTTTTGTTCTTGAACTCGGAGTTACCTAATAAAAGAGCATTTGTATATGTTAATATCTTTTCAAATTATATTTGTTTTCTATAAATATGTTGTTTTAACATTCTTTTTTTTTGCGAAACATACTTGCAATTCAATCTCATGCACTTGAAATTTACAGAATAACATAGATGTAACTCATATTTCCTCAATGTTTTCATCACTAATGTACAAATATTGCATTTATACATTGTAAATTGATACTTACCAGAGATGACATATTTTAACACACTTAACAGACACATCTTACCTCTTTTCGGATGGCAAACTTTTTGTGTTGTTTGTTGGCGACTGGCGATAAAAATGCATTCCCGCTTTGCCGGCACCTGCAACTAGTCATGTGACCTGTGACATATGACCGACAGAGACAACATCGAAGGATCGGAATTCTGTGATTCCTGTATTCACGATGGTGAAATCCCAGTTTTTCAGAGAATTGACAATATGTAAAAAGTTATCATATTCGAAAACACAGAAATATTTCAAATATTCACAGAACTTTTGTGATTGGTTTCAGTTTTTCTGTAATATTACCAAACCCTCCATATATTGGAATGCTTTTTGTTATTATTGGCGGAATATTTACAAATACTCAAGATAGTGAACTTAAAATGATAATGTATATCTACAAAACTCATTTGGGAACGGCGGAATTGAATTATCATCTATAGGAAGCTATTTACGATTATACATCGGTTTTGTAATTCTCCACTACCTTTGTATTTTTACATCTCTGTTCGAAAATTGTACACAGATATTCTGTAAGTATTAACGATTGTTAAATTATAAAGGTTCAGTGAATTGACAGAATATACGTGCCGATAAATATCTTATATGAAAACATAGAAATTTCGTAAATATTCGCAAAACTTCCCTGACTGGTTTCAGTGTTTCTGTGATATTCACAAAACTTCTTTATTTTGAATGAATTGTTGTTATTATGTGAATCTACAGAATTTATTTGGAAACGAAGGAATTTAGTAATCATCAATGCAGATATTTACCAAAATACATAGGTTATGTAATACTCCAGTAACTTTGTGTTTTCGTATCTCTGTTTGGTAAATATTCACAGACTTTTTGTTATATACTCACATATGTTTTGTGAAAGTTTAAAGAAGTTTTGTACTTTTCCATATATTATATTGTAAATATATATGGAAAATTACTATCTAACCGTGAAAGTTCGGGTTGTCTTGTTTTTAACAGAAATTGATTGTTCTTTCAATGTGATAGTCGCTGTGAAATATTTTCACATGGTAATTGGAGTGATTTTTACAGCGTTTTCAAAGTTATTTCACCATTGTTACTCATCCATTTGTGTCTGTGTGTCCTTTTCTTTCACGCAGTTCCTCTTTGCGAGTTTTGAAAACTTTTTCTTTAACGAAGCCCCATAAAAAAAAACCAATGGAGTCAAGTACGGGGATCTGGGGGGGGACTCGATCAATACACTATTTCGCCCTATCCACCGATTAGAAAAATTGTCTTCCAACCAATCTCTCACAATCCTGCTATTGTGGATGGAACAACCATCTAATTGAAATAGAAGACTTCGTTTTTCAAAAAATTCAAAAAATTCAAATTGCTTTCAAAAAAAGGGACCAATTATTTTGGTATGTGATATTCCACACCAAACATTTATTTTTTATGAGTACTATCTTCGGCAATGTATTATCCAATGTGGATTTTCTTTGGTCCAGTACCTTGTATTTTGGGAATCAACTGTTCCATTGGTTGTGAATGTTGCCTCGTCACTGAACAAAATTTTTTCCAGAAAATTCCTGTCATTTAGATATTCTCCTTGAGCCCATTAACTATGCTCCATCCTCTTTTCATTATCGCCTTCTTCTAAGGTGTGAAGAAACTTTGGTTCAAAGGGCTTCATCTTATTATATTTCCTTAGATTTCTCCTTATCGTTTCACGTGGTAAGTTAATGTCCAAACTTGCAATTCTCACACTTGTTTTCGGATTATTATTAAAATAATTTCGAATTCGTTCAGAATTATTTCGTCTCTGTCTTTGTACAATATTACTATTCTTTAGAATATGTTTACAAAAAGCTCCATACTGATTGAAAATTTGGTTTATTCGGCCAACTGTTGTAGCTCTCCTAATATTTCGACACTCCGGATGCATGTTATTGAAAATTCTACATACTTCCCTTTCGGATTTGTCGTTGTTACCACGAAGTCTTACTATTTCAATTTTCTCCAGCAAAATCAAATTATCAGCCATACTTCTTTATTAGTGTAGGTACTTCACTATTAACACTGACAAATTTTCGTCTATTGTTCTGATGACTTGTCATCTCTATAGCAACTAAAGTTACAAAACATCCTAATAAAAATCATATTTTTGAAATGTGGTATCTCAAGCATGTTTGAATGAAACCAAGATTGATATTTGGAATAACTGTCAACCAGAAAAGAGGAACTGTGTGAAAGAATATTACCCCAAACCAATGATCGAATGTTGATCGAATCTTATGGTTAGTTAGCATTAGAAAATGGTAGAATAAATGTATCGAATTAAATCGGGATTTGGTTGAAAAGTACGAAAATTAAATTTCAATCCATTCTTTTGTTGTAGTTCATTTATGTTATCAATATTGGTTATTATTGATTATTGAATAATGATTACTTTTTGACGTAAAGATATACATTTAATTTCTTTGGCAAAAAACTGCAGTGTTCTGTTGGACATAACTATCTCCTATACGTTACGGAGGTACGTTTGGAAAATAAACATAATTTGACGCCATTTTGAATAACTGCTGTTTACAAACTCGACTGCTAACGACCTGAAACAGCATTTTAAACGATATTTTTAACAAGATTGTCATTTATATGACGATTATTCGAAATATTTTGATAAAGTGATATTAATTTTACTTATGCCATATTTCTGTTGAAAAAAATAATTCCATCGTGAAATTTTGGTCACACCCATTTGGAAGCATCACAAATCCAGTGGCGACATCGAATTTTATTTAAAAAAATCGCTAGTATGTTTTTTTTTTGATTTTTGAAGTTGAACAAAATTCGAAGTAGGCCGTGAAATTTTTATTTCGAATTCATGGCATACAACTAGAACTATTGATGCTCTATCTACTGAAAAAAAGAACTTCTGAATCGGATAATAAATAACAGTTTTAGAGAGGTGGCCCGCTTTCAAATGGGTCACTCTGTATAGTATGTCGCAATTTTTTTGAAAAATGTATTTCCAAGATACCTTTATATGATTCAAATGATGAATCGTTTGCGATGGAATATTTCATTTGGGTAAGTTGAGTATGTCAGTAGAGTATTATATTTGTTATATAAAGTATAACAGTTGGTTTGTTCGATAGATAGAGCATTCAACATGATTGAACTCATTGAATCCTCGACCATAAAAAAGTTGGGTTAAATTACAATATTGCTTATCCCGTATAAATACTGGAAACATATAGTTGGGAACTGTTAACCGTATGAAACTATCACAATGATAGTTATGATGAGGAAATCGTAGAAAATAAGTTTTACGTTTGTAAATAAACTCTACTAAACAAAAGCAACATCTGCATATCCTCTAGCTCCAATAGCATCATATTTCTCGTTTTAGAATCTACGAATCCACCTATTCGGAACAATACCACATAAATTATCATAGTCTGAGACTCTTTCCGCTATAAAAAGTATTGTACTGTATCGTATGAGTCGTAAAAACAAAGTGGGATGGAAAACAAATAAATCACGGCTCTCAGGGGATTAGGGCGTGAGAGGGCGTTACTTTTATTACAGTTTCAATAAAAATAAATAAACACCCTCACGAGATGAATATCGCTTCTTTTAGTTTTAAATACTCTTTCTCTCGCTTTGATCCACCGCGTGATAATTATTGAAGTCAGGGCCGGGCCGAACTAATCGGGACATTTTGATTGCGGAGTGCTAGCTCATCATTAAGTTTTATTTTTTTCGCAAGGTTGTTATTTTTTTGGAACACTTGTGACGAAACCGCATAATATATTCAGTCTTGCGTTCTAGTAGTGCTATTACTGTGAAGTTTTAACTCTCAGCCTTGAATTCACCGCATTTATCCGCAAAATATGCTATTACTGTAGAGTTTTATAATAACATAGTGATAAGATGTCACGATGAGTGACTTCATTTGATTTTGCTCTCCATAACTAAGAACGTGACCGCATTTTTAACCGACGAAAAATATTGGAATAAATGAACTATCTTCGGCGGAACATATTGAATATCAAACGAGTAAAAATTACGAATCATTCCAATCGAACTGCTGCCGTAACTGAATTGTCCAGGAGTCTTATTGGTGAACAAAAATTCGTGAAAATTACAGGACATTGCAATCGGTCGTCATTAATACCGTACCTTCAGTTGAACCAAGAACACCATACTAGAATGATAAATTCCATTCGTATTACCACTACTACTACTACTGAGAATACAAGCATGTGGTAAACTATAAGCAAAAAATAAGGAGGCTCCGAAAATCACTTTGTATATAACAATTGTGTTTTCAATAACTGGACTTTCCCTTAAAATAAATAAAATAATTTTCACCTTGTTTGTTACTTAGTGACTGAATATGTAAATTAAATATGTATTCATTGAATTGTCGTACCGAATGACACTCTAGCTTTTTTTTATCGAAGTAAAGTTAACATGTATAATTCGAGTTTCCTTTCAACTCAAGAAACTGACAGAAAAAATCACTCGTCCTATGGACTCTTAATTTTTTCTCAAAATTGCCAAGCAACGAAATTATCATTGAAATCAAGTTCACTTAAACAAGGAAAAGCTCTCGTGTGATTATAAGTGATGAAAAAGTATTGGAGACATAGTGTATGCGATGCCAGTCTTGCATCAATGATACAAATGAGTTCTGGAATTTGAATGTTCAGATTTTTCTTAAGGCTACTTTCACAATATCTATCAGGTGTCGTTCAATGTACATCGTGGCTTCAGCCGGGGAAGTAGTTGTTTTCTAGAAAAAAAATAGAAAAATCCAATTAAACGGTTTTCTTCACATAAAGGATTCAATATAAATTGAACCAGAAAATGGTAGATCTCAGGTGAAACAATACTTTCCTGGCAAATCCACGCAGAACGTTGAATGACATTCACCCGAAAATCCATGCATACCTCCATATGCTTACCTCCATATAATATGGAGGTATGCATGGATTTTCGGGTGAATGTCATTCAACGTTCTGCGTGGTATTTGCCAGGAAAGTAGTTGTTTTTCACCTGAGATCTACCATTTTCTGGTTCAATTTATATTGAATCCTTTATGTGAAGGAAACCGTTTAATTCGATTTTCTCTATTTATTTCACTTCACATGGCGTTTATCTTTCTTAGTTGTTTTCTGTTGGATATTCACAAAAAATCGTAAGGGATTTATATGTCCCTGATTTTTTACATGGAATTTATCTTCTGGTCTTGTTTCTGTCAACGCTTTTCTTGTCATGGTTTCATGACAAAAACCTGCGTCTCTAAATGAATGTGATTTTGTATTCCGTTTTGGCATTCCCTGTATTTCTCAGTACTAACTGATGTATTGAAGCAGTGGTTGTCATAATAAAGTTCATTTTATCTCTATTCCCATTCTATTGTTTTTTTCACCTACATTCTGTCTGCTTTCTGATGTATAGCTGATTCTCATTGGAAAATATATTTCTGTTATATCTAGATGAACTCTTTACTCATGTTTCTGGATATGCATTTTTAATATAAGAGGGCAGAAGGGTCCAACAACCAAGCCAGAGAAGGTAAATTCCATCACATAGAAGTTCACTTCCACCTCATATTGTCGTAGGTACCATGATTATTTTGTACCTGGGCTAAATTATCAATTAGGGTCAGTCAGGGCTAATGTGATATACCTTGGAAAGTGGGGCTAATGTAATACACCAGAAAATTATTTACATGCTTTGAGCCAAAGATAGCAACAAAAAAAATACTAACTAAACAATACATTTTATTATTGTTGCGCATGAAGGAAAATTACTGATCATTGCATGGTAAATGGACAAGAAAAAAATAAATAAATCAGCAGTGATTTTTTTATCCAAATAATTCTCAGTGACTTAGTGTACACTTTTATTCTAACTCCGTTGTTTTTCGAAGTAGACATGTTCTAATTCCCCACCCTCATTGGGGGAAGATAGCTTCATGTTTCTGCATTTGGAAACTTTAAAATTATTAACCGTATCACGATATATTTGACGTCACATAAAGGGGCCTAAATTGATACAAAGGGGCTATTGTGATACAAACAAAGGAGCTATTGTGATAGAGCCAAAAGGGCTATCTTGATATTGCAAAATTTTGAAAATTTTGCATGTTATTAGTTTCTTGTATTTTTATAGATCACAAACACAAGCTGTATTCTCTGTTTGGACGGTTTCAGTGTGTGAGAGACCGCTCCTCTTGATATTTGATGCCCATCTAACTCACCCAGATATTGAGACAGATATCTACGCCAAAAACTGTTATAATAGTAAAACTGCCTACTCATACAACAGATGTTTTGCAGCCCGTGGACAAGACATGCTTCAAGATTCTCAAGTATACGTCCGATCTTAACATCCTTCAATGGTACAGAAGTAATCAACAGAAAATGATAACTAGTGAATTTGTTAACATTCTTTGCAGTATTTGGTATGACGGATCAACTTCAGACAATATAAAAGCAGGATTCAAATGTGCTGGGATCTATCCAGTCGATAGAAAGAAATGCCCAGTTTTTCGTTTCGATCCTGAAAAACTAGCAAGATACAAAGCCGAACTGGAAGAAGCAGTCGAAGCATCCGACAAATCAGACAACGATGTTCCATCTGTCGTAGTTTCTACGTCAAGCCGTCGTCTTCCAAAACCGGTCACCGCCACCACCGTCTAGTGATTCTGCATTGGCAGTATCTTCTACTTCAGTTGCTCTATCTCAATCAGTCACACCCAGCCCAATACAGACATGAACTCTGGTTCCTGCAATAATGCGTATGTCTCCAAGTACCTCGCGTTCGTTTGAGATGTTGCTTCTACAGAGACTTAACAAAACGGTTGCTCCAAAGAAAAACAGAAAAAACTAGCTTCTACGGCAGCAATCGTTACTAGTGAAAAGTGGATTGCTGCTGGAACAAGAAATGGAAGAGAAAGAAACTGAAAGAGACTTAAAAAACTAGGGGGAGGAATGAACAAGAAAAATAATAAAACAACCACGTCAGGCACCTTAGAAACAGAACCAGATGGAAATGCTACCGAAGAAGTAAACTTGTGTGCTGACGAAATTACAAGAAAGAAAGAGAGTCAGATATTCATCAAAAATAGAGAAAACAAAACAAACCTAAGAAAATAATGGTTTCGCCACACAGCAACTCAGATATCCTGAGTTAAATTGATTTTGCAGATGAGGATAGCAAGGGAGATTTTATACAAGACATGCAGAGACTTGGAATTTGAGAAGACTTCAGGAAACTGCAATAATAGTGACACGCATGACCAACATACTACACCTATAATCAATGACTGGGTTGTAGTTAATTTTGCACTACGTTGGTCAAGTTACGGATTTTGAAGCTGGTGAACCGAGAGTGAATTTCAGTCGAATAAAAGAGAGACATGCAGATACCACACTTTTTTGTTGGAAGGAGCCGGAAGATATGTCATTTATTGAAAATGAAGATGTGGTAGAAAAACTAGCTGAACCTGCTTTTGGAAGAAGAAGTGAATTGATTTTCAACACGTCTTTCGTATATTATATATTCAATAACTGTGCTTTAGTTGTTTTTTTTTCAAGGTGTTATTTTTGAGCGAACATAAAACATGATCAAGACACGCTTGTATTTTTTATATAGCTGAATACATTAGCCCCAGAGCTGTATCACTTTAACCTTGTTTTACTTTTATTAACGATATCAATTGAAATACAATGCTGTATAACTTTAGCCCCATCATCGTATCAAATTAGCCCAACCAGGCGGGGTTACTATGATACACAGTTTTAATTTTTTCAAGCATTGGTACTGCAACTACATTTATTTTGTGCACTCATAAATAGACTTACCAATACGAATTACATATCTTAGTATTTTTATAAAATGGTTGGGAAATATAGTGAAAAGTGTATATTTTTGTAACACAAAAATAAGAACATTTCAATAGAGATATGCATTATTGATTTTGAATGAATTCGTTGGAATATATGTTTTGGGGTCTCTGAAGGTCATGAAAACTTTTGCATTGCCACTATAGCTAGTCCGGCCCTGTAATGATGGTGTTCACTTGATGGTTCTCATTAGCGGCATAGGTGTGCATACAAAGGATGACTCAAGCTACTTCCTGTTCATTATCTAGGCGCCAGTTTCAAGTCTTATCCTACAAAATTGAATTGAGAAATGATGTGATATTAGACGGGCGTTGTGTTTGGTGATTAAAATGATATTTTCCATAAGGATTCAACCGAAATATAATGTAGTTAATTGATTACATTTCTCCCAAATCTAATTGCTGGGAATCAAACTGATTATTCCTTCAGATGATCAATAATGTTCCGGGTCCATGATTGACGATGTCCGTTAGAACACTACGAAATCCAGGGAGAAAGATTATCTCCCGAATCGAATGTGATTCAAGAGACGGATAGTTTTTTTTCCAAGTGCGAAGAAAAGTAGGCTGACTTACTTATTCTGTCATATTTGTCTGAGGGAATCTTCGGAGTGGAATGAAATAAGTGAATCCAGAGAAAAGTCTCGCGTTAATTCATCGCGTAGTGTTTATAAGTTTTCATGTTCTAGAGAGACTTATTGAAATCGTATTCGGGGAGAACTTAACAACACGAACAAGAAAATTCAAGAACCTATCATGATACAACAAGACGACTTGAGTTTTGGTAACCCTATTGATGTATCAAATTTATTCAATGAGTTTTTTATAAATGCTACACTACAGAGTATAAATAACGGTGTTAGTGATAAACGTAACATTTGTAATGAGTGCAAGACACATATGAATGAGTACTCATTTTTCTTGATCTCTTCGAAATTGTAAAGCACTGAGTAATGTCTCAAAAATTCACGTGCTCGAGATCACAACAAGCAATATGAAAATTAATTCCACGAAATAGTTTTTTTATTTTTATTTCCCATCTATGAATTGAAGCACATCAGGGATCTCTCAACTGTCATTCAGTCTGTTTTTTTATTATCGAAGTAAAACTTCTTTGGTTTCGATGAGAGTAAAATTTCTAGCTAGCTTGACCCTGATAATATGTAATACAGTGCTTCTCAAAAGTCCCCTCCCCCCCTTCTTATTTTTGGATTGATTATACATTAACAAGTGAAATTTGGAAACTGAATATTAAAGGTTATAAACTTCCCTGCTAGTGATGATAGATGACGAAATCGTCAAAGATGACGTCACAAGGCCATTGTGACCAATTATTTTAAATGGAACCCTACGGCAAGCGACACCTCTTTTAAAAGTTATCGAAAAAACCTATTCAATGATACTAATTTTGTTTGTTGGGGTACCTTAAATCGAAGGTTTACGCCACTGAACCTGACAATATTGACGTTTTAAAACAACGTATTTTTGCAGAATGTGAGGCTGTTTCCGCAGACACATTTGCAAAAGCATGAGAAGAGTTTAAAAATAGGATATTTCACTGTCAGGAAGTGAATGGAGGTCACTTCGAGCAATGTCTTTAAGTAGATATTGATTCTTAAATCTGTAATTAATATCATACTGAATGGAATTTAAATTTTAATGTTTACTAATGAGCCATTAAAACTGCCATAAATACAAACAAAATTAGTATCATTGGATAGGTTTTTTCGATACCTTTTGAAAGAGGTGTCGCTTGGCGTAGGGTTCCATTTAAAATTATTGGTCACAATGACCTTGTGACGTCATCTTTGACGATTTCGTCATCTATCATCACTAGTAGAACAGTTCACAACCTTTAATATTCAGTTTCCAAATTTCACTTGTTTATGTATAATCGTTCCAAAAATAAGAGTGGGGGAGCGGACTTTTGAGAAGCACTGTATGTAATATGTTGAAATTGGATAAATATCAACCTCACGAATAATGAGAGACACAAAATAATTTCCTTGGGCCCTTCCTCCAATGATACTGTATATTGAGGATTTTTGAAAAATGGAAGGGTTGAAAGCACACAGTTTCTCAATTTTCTCAAAAATCCTTTCAACTTAGTTCATCTGGAAAAATAAATAGCGATTTCTTGAAGAATGATGATATTTTGACCTTCTGAACACTATAATTGTGTAAAATATGTTTGCGTTATAGTTGTGTTCAATTCATGACATTCTAATGTTATATGTGAGTTTGTCGAGCAGGCGAAATCTCGCACTCTACGTCGCACCAACTGAATTTGCACAACAAAATGTACCATGTGTGGGTCCTTCAATTTCATTCAATAATATATCTACTTCATTCCTTTTGGCTCAGACACAGAAAACCGCGGATATTTCATTGCCCAATTCATCTGCACAAAACCAGATTAGATCAATGGAATTACAGGCCAACCGAGTGGAGTAACAAGAAAACGCCCGAAAGTGTCGATTTTCTCGGATTCAACTAACCCAACTGCACAGCTGATTAGCCCAGATTGTCTGGAAACATCGGGCGAAACAAATTGGATTCGTTAAGGGAAACACAGACACATAACGGCAATCTGGTAGGAAGACAACGGATGCAAAGAGCCTCGAGGATTAAGTGGTGTTAAACAAGCACTCGAATTAATTCACTCAATCTGTACGGATTCAATTTATCGGGATTCGATTAACACGTGGGTAACATTAGACGATTTGAGGAAGAAAACACGTTCCTGGGAAATGTGATCGGGTAGACCTGACGAAAGAATATGCTTGTGTTCAGAATTGATCAAAAGTTGTAAATCTGGCAAAATAAGGATAAAATCATTATTCAGAAGTCAGTGCAGAGAGGATGCCACAAAAAAAGGAATGTTTGAATATAACATTTTTGCTTTTTAAAATATATTTTTTTTTTATGTTCCATGATTCAAACAATGAATGAAATTCATCGATTAGATGACCAGATTATTTCAATTTCAGTCATATTTCAAACAAAGCATTTATTTGATGAACTCATTACTCTGACTTCGGAGCTAACCAAGATTCTATATTTTCTGATGAAAAGATTAGATTAGATTACATTAGATTTATTTCTCAGTGTGATATTACAACGTGCTTCTTAATAATAAAACAAAAATAAATTAATTTATTTATTTTATTTTTATTTTATTCATATGTAATCTACAGAAAATACATTCCATTAATTGATTACAATTTCAACTATTAACGAATCAAGTGAGCTACAAAACCTAATAACAATATAATAATATAAAAAATTATTCCATTATATTAGCAGTTTCTGAGAGTTAAAATTATCATTATACAATTTTTTTTATAATATGTGATTGACAAATGAAGAATGTCTGTAGTTGTGAAGAATTCATTGGGATCGTGAGTTTTTTCAGTTTAGATTGAAATTTGTTCATGCCAGCGGGTACCTTAAAATTTTCAGGGAGGTGATTGTATATGTTTGTTCCAGTACACAATGGTCCATTAAGTGTTCGATTATACCTATAGGCAGGTAAAATGAAGGATTGATTTCTTGTTGAATATGTTTGTCTATCTGATGACTTAATGAGGTTACTGCGATGTTTGTATATTAGTATAGACATCCTGTAAATGTATAGATTGACTAACGTAAAAATGCCGAAATTTTTTAAATAGTCTCCACAGTATTATTTATAACGGAGTCCAAAGAGAGTACGAATAGCTCGTTTTTGTATCGCGAAAGTGGTTTTGGTCCCCATAGTTCGATAACATACTGTGGCTCTGAAAATATGATATGTTTAATTGATTGATATGTGACGAATTGCTAAGATCACTGTCAATAAGGATTCCCAATACTTGTTTATATTATCATTACATTGTTTTCGATATGAAAGTATTTTCGATTCTGTTTCGGCAATTATCAGCTACGTCGAATGTAGTGGTCCTCTCCACCTCCATAATATAAGTATTAAAAATTCCAATGATCATCTATAATTATACACTGACCGGCACATAATTTGATAAATATCGATACGTGCAATCGCTTCTGCATCGAAAAGAACCCCGGAAGACGTTGTACAGTGCGTTCATCTTCATGTGTTTGGCGGGAAATTGAAAAATTAAAAAATTATGTCTCGAAACACACTTATTTTTCAAAAAATCGAAAAATGTTATTTGGAAAAGTTGTTCAGAACGACATTTTTCAGCTATATACATGTTTCAAAAGATCCCTGAGATAAAAAAAATAAAAATCCATTTTTTGCCATAAAAAAAATTCAATTTGGAAAAATACATTTTTGACAAAATAACTCATTAGTAAGGCCAACAGTAATATTTTAAATAATATTGAGTGAAGATTCGCAAGCTATTTCTATTTTACTCGGAGAAAATTTGAAATCTGTGAATTTGCCATGTATTCAGCTGCTTCATAAGAGGTCACTGAAATATCTCCAGGACATTATAATCCCGATGCTATCGATTATTAATAAAGGTCCTTGTATCTACACAATTTTAATTTGAATTTTTTATTCCAACAAAAAATAAATTGATTTTTGGCAAATTGTTGGAATCATACATACCTAAAATATTTTAATTGTTGAGGCGTGCATCGACAGATTTCCCCATGATCGAATAGGCCATGAAACAATTGACTAATAATGCTTATATGTTATTAAGAGTTGTCAAACGATTTAGTAGGGTTATTATTTATCCAGGTATTTTTATCGTCTTTCTTGTATAGTTTTTTCATTTTAAAAGTTATTTTACATTTTGTTGTGCGTTAACAATAATTAGAGATGCCATGTTTGTAAGAAAAACTTGAGCTCGTCTCAATATGTAGAGAGCGTTTTTATAGTTCCAGAGAAGCAGCAGATATATTCAATGCTATATATCCAAATAAGAATATCCATGGTTCTAATGTGTTGCGTACTTTAAACAAATTTAAAGCTATAGGCAGTGTAGAAAATCGTTACAAAATTCCATATAGTAAGCCCGTCACTAATGAAGAAGGCACCTTTAATGTTTTATTATCGGTCACAGAAAATCCACAGATGGCACTAACGGAGAGGCAGGAACAAACTGGTATATATGAAAAATCCCTAAGGAGAATTTTTAAGAATGATAACTTTCGTGCATACAAACCAAAATTCACCCACACCTTACTCGATAGAGATTTCGATGCCCGCTTAGATTTTTCATTTTGGTTCCAAGGCATGATTGAAGAATGCCAAATGATCCTACAAAAATTTTATTCACTGATGAGGCGACTTTTACATCAAACAGTACTGTCAGTTCCCAGAACTGTAGATGGTGGGCTGATGAGAACCCAAATTGGACGATAGAGGCAAAAAGTCAATTTTCCTTCAAAAGTAATGTCTCGTGCTGCATATTAGATACGCAGATCGTTGGGCCTTACTTTTTTAGGGTCAACCATATCACGAGTTTTTTATTTCTTACATGGATTACCGCTGCAAAGAAGAAATCACATTTTTTTCCAACAAGACGGAGCGTCAATACATAGTACCCTTCAAGTCAGAGCGTGACTTAACGAACACTTTCCTCATAAATGGATTATACGATATTCAGAAATCCCATGGCCTGCAAGAACCCCTTGGATTTCTTTTTATGGGGGTGCCTTGAAAGTAATGTTTATAAATATCGGCCTCCCATAATATCGATCATTTAGAAGAAGTAATTCGACAATGTATTGATAACATTACACCACAAATGCTGCGAAATGTGTCCCAAAGAAATCCCGAACAATTACATGTATTGAAAATCAGGGTGGAGTATGTATAAAATTGTTTGGTCTATAATTATTTCAGCTTCTAATTTCATTATAAAGAGTTTGAAAATAAAAGTTCTGTAAAAAATTAAAGCAGTGATGATGGAGTATCATACTCAAAATCTAGAGAAAGTGAATGTATGGTGTGGCATAGTCGACGGAAGAATTCTGGGTCCCTATTTCTTTGTCGTGAACCTGACTGGTGCAATATATTTGGATTTTCTTCGATTCGACCTTATTCCTGCACTAATAGTTTTGTATCCAGATCTAGAGGTACCTGATCTTCCGAGAACCAACAAGATGGTGCATCTCCTCATTATGCAACAGCTGTCTGCGACTATTTAGATGTGGTGTTTCCGAATCGTTGGATATGGAGAAGGGGACCGATAGAGTGGTCAGCTAGATCTCCAGATTTAACACCCCTTGATTACTCCATGTGGGGATACTTAAAGAGTAAAGTGTATGTTGATAGGCCGGAAAATTTAGAAGATTTAAAAGCAAGAATTCGTCACGAGATACAATGTATACCTCCTGACTTTATTGACAATGTTCAAAAATAATTCATTCATCGTCTTGGCTGCTGTCAGATAGCAAACGGTGCACAATTTGAACATTTAATTTGATCGTTGTTTGAAGCTATCATTGCCATTGAATTTAGTATTTTCGTATCTCAAAATAGTTTTTCTTATTTTATTTTCATTTCACCCATACTCATAATCACCTTTTCACATTCCGTAATGAAAAATGGAGTTGTTATTAAAAAAATACCGATGACGTCATTCCTCCTACACGAATCATTCTGTATGTATTAATTAAATTTGAAAAAATGCCCAAATGAAAAAAAAAATCGACGGCTTCGAACATTCTTTCCAAAAATTATTCCTTCAATTTTTCAAGAATTTATCTATTGCTTTACGCGAGCACTGAATTTAACGGACGCACTGTATACAAACCCTATGTGTGATATATTCTAGAAATCAGCGTTCCATGGAGATTCCAAAAATTGAATAATATACAGGGTGTTCCATCTGAAAAAATGTCGCGGACGTCATTAGTCAGGAGTGGATCACCCTGTATATTTAATTTGCCCTTATAAATGTGGAGAATTGAGATTAAAAATCGACCTGTTTCAGAAGATTCCTCAGAAATGGATAGTTTGGCTAAAAATGAAGTTATTCAGTACTTTACGAAAGCACTGTATAAAGCATGTATGAAGGTGGGGTAGCTGCTATCTACTACCATTATAAAAAATTTGTTAATAATAAAAATTTCCAAGATCTGCTCTCTGTTCAAAATGTTTAAAAACATAATCCATGCAAACTTTGATTGAGTAGGGTTAGGAAACAGGATACTTCAGGAACACGCTTCTTTTCGGAAGCTCCGTCAGAAGTACAATTAATTTAAAAGACGTGAGCATTGTTCATCTCTTCCAACCGAACAATATTTCTTTGGAATAAAAATTCCCTGCCAAGAACAGTGCGGGTTCATTTCTGATTTCGTCAATTCGATTTCATTTATTCCGTGTGGCACACACAATACCACAATGGATTCCGTCCATTCATCATATTAATTACAGAAAAACGGCGACCACTACAGAAACTATTAATCTTCCAGATGCCACGAACTTCAACTGTACTTTTTCCTACTCAAGGATTAATCACTTTTAGGGTGAGGTGGGACGTCCACCAACTGCACCGATATCCTGGAAACCGATACAACTGGAAAACCAAACCCGACTACTACACAAATCATTTACAGGAGTAAAATTATGGTCTCATATAATGATTATTATTTTTTCGATGGTAATAGTTCAGTTAATTCTAACATGTTTTGGGGTATCTTATTTCTCCTTTTAATTGCAGCAGAATCGACATATTCAAGTATAATAATAATATATTAATGTAATAATAGATACTCATTTTACTGAGACTGTTTAAAAAAAGCTGATAAATAAAACAAAATTTTATGATATTTAAATGATTAAACGATAATAATATTTGGAATACTAAAAACATTTGATGAGATCATCTCAAGAAATGAACAATTGAACATAGTGTAAAGGACCTCGCACCGCATCAATGGAAAATTGGCTTTCGATAAATTTGCTCGATTTTTTTATATATTGCAGAACTCGTGATCAAATGTCTACATTGCACCACCGCTCTGAGTTCAATAATTTAGATTTAGATAATAAAGATAAGTTTTCCAAAATTTCAAATGGCCATTGTGAAGAGACTTTTTCGAATATATAAACCAAATCGAGTATGCATCGATTGTTCATACGGCCGATCAGAATACACTATAGAGAACGATGATTCCTGCACGTACAGACGATATATAGGGTGAGTCCAAAGATAGGAAGCAAGTTTTTCCGTGATTTCCAGAAAATTGAGCGGTGGAATTTCATTCATTCCCAGATATTTCGTAGGATACCAATATCAATTGCGATTGATGATATTAGCATCACCTGAATTGAACTGACATATCTATTATGTATTTCTCATGAAACTGCACCAGTCCTGCTTATTGATATATCCAAATGCCTGAAATTCCGGAAAAGTCGGTTACAAACTCGATCGTTCACGGTGGAAGTTCACTCTGCAGATACATAAAATATACAAAGTGGTTCAAAAACTAGCGTCCTTTGCTGATAATTTCCTTGAAGTCATCATATTGATATCATTCAATCATTTTCAGAAATACATTCTGTTCGACATACATCTGCCGAAAGATTTTGAACAATATTATTAGTACATAAAACTTTATCTACTTCGATTAGTAGAATAACTCGAATGATGGTAGAAGAATCTCAAGAAATATTGCAAATAATTAAAACAGAAACATTGTTTTACAACAAAATATGAAACGAAATCTGCTCATATTCCATTGAAAAGACATACCTATATGGAATGTATAGGTTGCTTATGAAGAACGACAGGAAATCCAGAATTATTCAAGTTCCAGTGGGTGAGGAAAATTCCGTTCTTTCCGGCCGATTTAAGAGGTGATGAAATACAATAAGATTGAATCAAATACATTATAGTTAGATGAGATAGTAGATAAAATTGAATACAATACAATTACAAATGTTCAAAATACAATACAACAGTTTGTTTTTCACGAACATTGACGTACAGTGTGAATTAACGGCATGAAAGTTATATACAGAGAATAGATAAACGGTATACAGAAATCAAAATATAAAAGTTTATAAGAAACTTTATTTAGAGTGGAAAGTCAATTTTGTTTCAACGTATTTCTTTGAATAGGTATCTGGATAATTCTCATCCTGGATAAAAATTCACTTGGAACGTTTTTAAAAATGAATTTGATTGCCAAGCATGACTTGGGGAGTTTTCCGGTATTTGTTTCGTTTTTCATTTTCTGTTAGAATACTAATTTATTTTTATCATTTTAGATTTTGTATTGAAGTTTATGGAGAAAGGCGTGGTCGTTGGATTATTTGTTTACCAAGGAAAATTAAAATCAGTTTGAAAACAAATGCACCTACAAATAACATAGCTAATCGGTCCAAAGAATTATATAGAATGCCATGCTCCGAATGATCTAAGATATACATAGGACAAACTAACTGGCGAGTCACCAGTCGAGTTTACCAACATCAACTTGCTGTCCGATACTTAGACCCTTCTTCGGTACTTTTTAAGTATCAGGAAGAGACAAGCTACAAAATGGATTTCGATCACAACAAAACCATAAAACCATGGCCACTGAAGAAACACTGCAATCAGGAGTCATTCGTGAAGGGCTTGAAATCGAAAAAGGCCCAAAATACCTTAATGAGCGTGATGGTGGACGTAGATTACCCAATACTTGGAAATCTGTACTTTTGATACGAAATTATCAAATTTCCAGACGCGGTTCAATCCAAACTTTCAATATTTGGGATAAATCCATTTACATTCAAAGATATTGATGATTCAAAGTGATATTTTGGTGTTCAATATTTAATCAAAGAAAATAATCAAAACAGAGAGAGTAAGGAGATAAAAGTAAAAAAATTAAACAAAATTATGTGGTATTCATCCCACTTTCAAAGCCGCTTCATGAAACAATCGTATACAGTTTTCGACGTTTTAGCGATTATCACACAACCAGCCGCTTTTTTCGCACGATATTATGATTGAGTTGCGCACGGAATCTTATGTATCCATATCATGAACACGAATGGAAATTTAATTCGCAAAAAGATTTCTGCTCATTTTGCTTATTTGACTTTAGAGTAATTCAGTCACCTGATAAAATGCTTATATTTTGGGAGGTTAAAAAATCATTGTCATAGGACCAAAATTGGTGCAATAGTCTTCAGCGAACTTCAAAAATAAAGACTTCCCAGTTTAGTGATAGACTTGTTTGGCGATAACTGGTACAGTACCACGCCCTCAGCATCTACAAAAATTGTTCTGGTCCTAAATTCACCCCCTATCCTCCTACAGAGGAAGGGTAAATGCATAGCATATAGACCATAAAATCAAACTAGTAGTAATCAACAGGCTCATATGAAGAATAGTACTGGACATTGCTGGTGGACATTGAAAGTCACAACATTCTGCGAAAGGTCCTCAATGCTTGCGACAATTGATCATGACTGGCTTCATACCGTCACTTTTTCGAATATAAATTGGATGAGTTCTCGAATGAAGGAAACTTGGTGGGAATAATTAAACGTTGATTTAAAATCAAACTGATAGTGCTGGTGTAGGTGTTCATAGCGTAAGAAGTCCTAAATGACTATATTCCGGCTTTGAAAGTACCCAACTCGATCAACATCTGAGATGGTAAATCAATCATTTGTGTCTGAAAGGTCTGTAGGTGCCAAAAACAGTATTATAGGACCTGAGGTCGGAGACTCAGTGTGTCTGACTCAACGTGGGTTCAAGCCCAACTGGCGGCAAAACATTCTACAAGGCCCCAAGATTGATTGCCGGATCCCACTACTATAGGTGAGGACTCCCAACTTGTTCAACTAAGGATTGATAAAGCCACTAAGATTTCTGGTAAAAACACTCTAGAACTAGAGTCTTGGATTTCACAAAGCTTTGCCGAATATTCTCCAAATATCCGGACTTGCCTTACCTGACTTTTGGCAAAATATACTAGGATTGTCTTCTAAGTGGTATTCAAACAAATTTTGCTTGGGATGAATCCTTTGTATTGCATTGTATTCAACACACCGATATTTAAAATTATACTCGAATTTTATGTATAGATATGTGGAATTGATATTTCAGACTTGGGAATAGAAAAAAAGCGATTGCCTCATTGAAAATTCAACAGCTTATTCCGTTCCACATCCTTAATTTCACGTACGTATTCATCAACGCGTAACCACATTGCGTAAATGTATGCCGTAGATTAGATAATAGGAAAAAACAAAAACGAATCTCCGACATCGTCAACCATAAAATGAAAAGTTCGGCTCAGTATCCTGAACAAGCCGCCATATCGTCCCAGGTGTATCTCGGTATAAATCTGATCAAATATCGCACCTCTGTGATGTTGTGGGATATGGCAAATTCCCCCAGATTTTGTCGAAGGTGAAAAGTCCAACTACGTAGGTATACAACAAAAATCAGGTGACGACGATCATGGGTGGAATGCAAACTAATATGCACACTAAAGCTTCTGTTTAAAAATTCAGAACTATCATTAACAGAAAGAAACTGATCCCAGTTCACCAATACGGTTTCAGATATTCAGAACTATCATTAACAGAAAGAAACTGATCCCAGTTCACCAATACGGTTTCAGAAATAAACCAACCACTATTGATAAACTTAATGCAATAGCAACTCAGATAAACCACTCGTTCAACCAAAAAAAAAGGAAATATATATAAAATTGTAACACTAATGATAAAAATAATTTGGTGCCCTCTTGCTCATAGAAGAGGACCAATGCTTCTCCACTTATAAGGGATTTTGGTGATATCGGTGATATTCTGGAGTCATTGTACTCGTGCCTTTATAAAAGTGCTTACAGTAAGCCGTGTAGTGTCCGCTATAAGTTATTCCACTATGGTTGTATACAGCATACAAGTTGTATTGACACGGAGCTACTAGTCTGATTAACAAGTTAAAAAACGGGTTAATTCTTGTTCCCGGTTCTAAAAATATGTGCGATAGCTCATTCGATACAGAATGTCGTCTAGAAAAATTTATTCCGAGCATTTATTGGCACATAAAAAATTGCAATTGCTATTAACAAAATAAGATGGAAAAAAAATATATTAAGTTTTTCGTTGATAACTCAAAAACTAATCATATTTGAGCATTTTTGAAGAAAGATCTCTATTATTTATAATGAATTCTATCTCTATTATTTATAATTTTTATTCAACACCGAAAATAGGTCTCCGCGCGGCCTCTAAGGAGACAGTATATCACGAAAATATTTTTTTATAGTATTAAATATTAATTAAAAAATTTGAAAAAATCATGGGGTCATCAGAACACTTGTAAGAATAAAACACCGTTAGAAAAACATTTTTATGTCGATTTTTCAAAAAGTTATACGATTGTTAATTGAGAAATTTTTATCCAATCTCTGTTTTTACAAAAGGAATTGACCTATAAATTTTTTTCTTTTCGGTCCCTCTTTATATACATCCTTAACAAGATCACGTGATAAAAGTTTATTGAAGTTTTATATTTTGTTTGTTAAAATTTTTTTTTTTTACAAATCATACAGCTGTTTTTTGCATATAACAATGGCATTCATTAACGTAGGATAAAAAAGTACACGTCGTTTGTCAAGAAATTGTTTATAAACAAATAGACAAGTATAATATTTAAAGAAAAATATTTATTAACATTTTATTGTCAAGACAAAATAATGATTTGAAAAAAAATACCTTAAATAATTTTTTAATTTTTTTTTTTTTTTTAATAATTAATTGAGAAATATTTTTCCCTCCAAAAATCATAATTGGCATTTCTCTATAGGCTAACAAAACAAAATATTTTATCAATATTTTAATTGTTTATTTAAGTAAACAATTTGTTATAAACAATTTGTGGCCCTCGGTTTATTTTTTCCTGGAAGTAAAAAAAAATACAGAAACCTCCATAAATAACAAACTACTGAAAAAAATTTAATATTTAAAAAAAATTAAAAAATTTTTTTCAGTACTTTGTTATATATGGCTATTTTTGTATTTTTTTTTACTTTAAAAAAAAATATACCGAGGGTACAAATTTTTAACTTAATAAAAATAAATTTTTTTTTTTTTAGAGAAATACCAATTACAATTTTTAAAGAGATAAAAATTCCTCAATTAATTTTTTAAACAAACGAAATATAAAAAAAACTATTATGAACAATAAAAAAAAATATTTAATATTTTGTTTTTTTTTGAAATCATCATTTTGTCTTGAAAATAAAAGGGTAAGAAATATTTTTTTTAAATATTATCTATGTCTTTTTGTTTATAAACAATTTCTTAAAAAAAATCGTAAAAAATTTCATTCCCACGTTAATCAATCCCATTGTTAGATGCAAAAACAGGTGTATAATAACATTTGTCAAAAAAAGACAAGATTTTATTCAGATGCACTAAAAGGCATTTTTTATTTTAGATATTTGACGTCGATTATTCTGTAACCGAATCAAAATCTTGTTGCACAAGAATACCAGTTTGTGCCTATTCAAACTGAAAACATTGCTTGGTACTGAAAACATTGCGTGACAAGGTTTCGAATCTGTTACAGAATAACCTACACTCATCAAAGAAATTATATTTTCTTTTCAGTGTATTTCAATAAAAGCTCCTTATATTTTGAAATCTTATTTGAAAAACCGCCGTTAATGTCGACAAAAAAACAATCTTTGATAGAATCCCGCCGAATCAAAAAAAAAATCGTCGCCGACCGCAAAAACTGATTGTTGTTTACTGGTGTGTTTTAAATAAAGTACCGTAATCAAAGTTTTCGCGATTTTTAACGTTATCCAACAATCAAATATGGATGACATTTTGTAAATTTGGGTATTTCTCAATGCGGTGGAAAAAAAAATCAGCCCGAAAAAATCCCGAGTATTTTGCAATTTTATTGTAGGTAAGTTTACCGCAACGGTCTATAGAAAAAACTGATAGTATAAAATGCTTTTGTAAGGTCGAAAAAAGCGCTCCCACAATGTATTCTTATCGAGTGGGTCATATATACAGGGTCCTGCAACAGTGGTGCGGTGTTCCATATCTCTATTTAGGAAACAGATAGGAATATATATTTCTATATTATTACCCTATTGCTCGAGCTCGACAAAATAAAAGAATTGTCGATCACACAGAGTGTTAAATTTTTTCTGGGTGGATCCCAACTGTGTTTTTTTAAATGGCAACCTATATTTTTTATCGCTATTTTGGTTTCTACATGGAAAATAAAAGATACTTTATATTTATCTTCACTTCGAAAATATTGACGGTTTTCGAGATTTCTAGCATGACAGTTTTTTTTCCAATATTCGTCACTCAGAATATTTGAAATTATAAAGTTGTGCCAAGTCCAATTGAATTTTTTTTCGGTCAAATATTCTACATTGGTAACTCTCTCAAACGATATATCTGAAATCGACCTGTGATATACAGGGTATGAAAAACAGCTTAATATCTCGAAAACTAGTACAATTACTGATGCGTCTAATTCTAATTTCAACACACTCCATGGTGGTGTTTTGACAATTCAGTTTGTTTGACGGATGGCCCCTGTGTGCTGTCATTCACCTCCATTGCTATCATTGATCCACATGTCGTTGGATGCTTCTATATCGGCTAATGGCTTCAGCCTCCCTAGAGATAAAAAAAGGGAAATCATAATTTTTTGAATGGCAAACTTTTTCATTGTCATTTGTTTTGAACACGGAATTTGTGACATATAATTAACGTTTTCACCCATCACTTTTTCTTCTTTATGTAAGTAACACATATTGTACTCCACTACCTATGGTTTAACCTCCTTTCTCTTCTTTTATTGTAGAATTTTACATTCAGCTGATGCTGAACCTATAGAGGTTCGAAACATGTACTAATCGATGGTTTTTTACCTATCCACCATCACAAAACTAATATGATTGCGATATTAAATTGTGGAGATGACTTTGAGTTTTTCTACTTCGTCAAATGATTTTAATGTAATAGTAGAGGAGACCGTAGGAGGTCGACCTTCACCGATCTGATAACTCGATGAGACATATTTTTTATCAAATATAATTTATGAACAAATATGCCCATGATAACTTGCCTATCGAAAAGTGTTCATAGCTATTTTTAATTGAATTAATTTCAATTAATTTTCTTTCATCACCTCCACTCTTTTGATAACCGAATGAGTTTCACCTCAACTGATAGTTTTTAATATACAGAATATGCCTAGGTAAGCTTGCCTACTTATTTCTGTGCATGGCTACCTCGCAAGCAGATGTGAACAGGTAAGTCAATATAGGTAACTGCACCAATCTGTTAACCAATCGAAATTGGTAAGATAATGTAATTACAAAACCAATCGTATAGGCTTGCCTGCAAAAAATCGTACATAAAATATTATTGCCAAGCTATAAAGTTTTAGAATTTTAGCTATTTGATAGGTGCGAGAGAGAAAGTAGAGCGTCCGAGGTCCGTGTGATAGAACAGGACACAACATAGCAGCTGCACGCTACCTGACCGTTGAATGTATCCGAGTGCGCATGCTCGTGTACATGTGAGTGACAGTGACAGCATTTATTCACACTCGACAGTAATTTTGAACTCTTTTATATGCTTTGTAATAAACGCTTTTAACAACATAAATGTATTAAATTTTGTTTTTCTATATTGATGATTTTTTAAATTTATTATACTGAAATTTGAAAAGTAACACTTATTCTTTCCCGCTTTACGGCATTTATTTGATTTTAAATAATAAATAAATCATTCTTTATTTAATTTTAAATTAAAAATATAGATCTTCTTATTATTTTTACATATTATAATTTAGCTTTAAAATGAAAAAAACATTTGTTGAATTTTCATTTTTTTCATTTATTAATATATTAAATTATTTATTTTTGATTATTTCATAGCTGTAAGTATATATAGTGTGAAATAATACAAAAATTGTGATCGAAATTAGAGTTATAATAAATTAGAGTTCAAAATTACTGTCGAGTGTAAATAAATGCTGTCACTGTCACTCACATGTACACGAGCATGCGCACTCGGATACATTCAACGGTCAGGTAGCGTGCAGCTGCTATGTTGTGTCTATCACACGGACCTCGGACGCTCTACTTCCTCTCTCGCACCTATCAGATAGCTAAAATTCTAAGACTTTATAGCTTGGCAATAATATTTTATGTACGATTTTGTGCAGGCAAGCCTATACGATTGGTTTTGTAATTAAATTATATCTATTATATCAATTTCGATTGGTTAACAGATCGGTGTAGTTACCTATATTGGCATACCTATTCACATCTGCTTGCCAGGTAGCCATGCACAGAAATAAGTAGGCAAGCCTACCTAGGCATATTCTGAGTGTTAAAAACTATCAGTTGAGATGAAACTCATTCGGTTATCAAAAAAGTGAAGGTGATGAAAGAAAATTGATTAAAATTAATTCAATTGAAAATAGCTATGAACACTTTTCGATAGGTAAGTTATCATAGGCATATTTGTTTATGAATTATATTTGATAAAAAATATGTCTCATCGAGTTATCAGATCGGTGGAAGTCGATCTCCCACCGGCTCTTAGTAATTGTCATAATTGTGTAATTAATATTCTTAAGTAATGTAATTGTATTAGTGATTGCTATATGTAATTGTCTATATAACGTTCATACATTATTATCCATCGATATCCTTTTTAACATTCTAAACGGCTACAGAAAAAATATTGTACGTAACACGATCCAAAAGTGATTTTACGGGACTCGCAGGATTCCAGGACTCGCCTACGGCTCGTCCTGGAAAGTTCCTACTCATCCCGTAAAATATCATTTTCGGAACTTGTTACGAAAATTACTATTAACCACTTTTTTCTACTGATTTTGGGGACCACTTACTGGCTGATTTTTGACATTTATATTTCACAATTTTTTGTCTAAAGATCTGAATCGGTGTTGAGCTTTGATTATCTCTCAGGTGTATTATTTAAAAATAACCTGAAAATAAATGTGGCTCCTCGTTACACCGGCAACTAAGTGGAGAAAAACTTGAAATCCCGTTCTCGTTCTCTTTGTCCTTGCCCTTGACTCGCTTCGAGTATTCCTTGACCACTACCACTGAAACAACAGATGATGCCAAATGGCTATGGTAAACATCTAGGATGTGATGTAACGAACACCGAGATAACATGAACATGAAGAATGTGAACGTTCGCCTGAACGGTGGAAACAATAGCTTACACCGAGTGAACGTGATATTCGACGTAGTGGATTGAATTAAAAGTTCATTACGTTTTATGGACTTCTTTACTAGACGCCGACAAGAGAAAACGCGAGATTGAGTACTCAATATACGGCATGTATGGCAATAAAGCTGTTTCCGCGTTTGACGATTTTTGACGAAAGTTCACAAAAACGATAACAATAAATGAAACTGTTTCCTTATTTGATGATTGTATTCTTCATTGTTTTTCAAAATTATTAGAGTTGTGCTGGACAATATTTTAAATAGAAATTATAACAAAATAAGAAAATATGGATTAATGCTTCAAAATTAGTTTTGGTACACTATTCAGTAACTTCAGCACAATCACTCGTAATGGACAGGTAATGCTTTTAGGCCAGTAGATATGGTGTACAACTTTGGGGAAATTCATGTCATTCCATTCAAATATTTAGGATGCAAAAGAAGGCATTGAGATTACTGGCTGATATCGGATACAGGGACCACTGTCAAGAAAATTTCACAAAACTCAGGATTATGCCATTGCCAACTTTATTCCTATATTATGTTTTGATTGACACACGAAACTCTCACCACATTAGATTAAACCGATTTCGTCTTCTCCTATCGCAAAAACATTCCATAGATTATTCTCTGTACAATATCTTGCCTCAAGATTTCAAAGAGCTCAGTCTGAATACTTTCAAGAGGAAATTGAAGAATTATTTGTTGAGGCATTGCTTCTATTCTGTCGATGACTTCAGAACACATTTTTGTGGTATCACACATGTCACTACTTCTCTTTGATTTTCAAAGTTTTTATATTTGTGATCGATGTTATTTGCTTGTTAGTTTTAACACTTTTTGTACATTTTCTACATTTTTATGTGATTTTTAGACATAAGCCAAACATGACTTGCTACAAACATGTTGTATTATGTAACGTAGTCAAATAAAATATTCTATTCTATAGACAATCAATTAACATTAACTCCAAAAGTTTTCAAACTTAATGGTATGTCAGTGCATCAATGAAAACAAACTATAAAATTTTGCAGAAGTCTGCGATGAACGGAACATTGTTTTAATTGCGAAAAACGGTTTTCATGCTTTATTATTGCACTGAAAATTGCAAAAGTTCTGCAAACTAGGCATACCTATAGTGATGGTGTTTTACAACATGCATCAAGTTTGCAACCTTCTCAAAGTTACGAAACCTTGTTTTTTGTCATTTGTTTGAGTTTTTCATTGTAATTTGTTTAAAAAAATTACATAAGTAAACGGAAAAAAAGTTTAAAATATTCACGTACATTTGCAACCATTTATTTATTAAACTTTTTTATCGACGTTCCCATTTTCAATACACACAAGCATTGAAATAATCACAAAAGTTTTTCATTGTGGTTGCAAATAAAGAGAATATCGGTCTCGGTGGATATGTAACTTTGCAATCTCATACAAAAAACGGAACCTATTTATCCATCAATATATTTTTTTTACATTTTTTCAACTTCTGAAATCATAGCAAAAGTTATGTAAATTGCAATAAAAATAACGACTAATATTTACGTGACGCAAGAGATTTGCAACCGTCATTGTTCAACGGAACATTTTTTTTGTACAATCGATTTGATTTTTGATAAGTTTGCCATAAATTGCAAACATTGTGCAAATAGGTTTAAGACATACGTTAGACCGACATATCTACAGTGGTCCAGTTAAATACTTGATTATCCATCGCGTATATCTGTTATATTTTGTACTGGTTGATTGAAATTGTATCCGAGGAATATAACGGTTACGTAGTTGACCATTAATAAAACTTTTTAACAAAAAATTAAACCGACGAAAAAATCAACTGAAAAGCAAAAAATAAAATAAACTTCTTAGTCTAGATGATAATTGAGCTCCTAAACTAATGTAAGTAACTGATTTTGAGTCGGCGCCAAACAAACAATTATCGAAGATCATTATCTATGAAAGAAGTCATCAAAACGCAGCCGTGCATCTCGCTGCCATCATTTTACGCTTCACCTAATTCAATTGCTAGTTTGTTTGGCGCCGACTCAAAATCAGTTACTTACATTAGTTTAGGAGCTCAATTATCATTTAGACTAAGAAGGTTTATTTTATTTTTTGCTTTCAATTTTCGTCGGTTTAATTTGTTAAAATTTTTTACTTTTCAGTTCCGAATTTCGTCGGTTCAATTTTTTGTTAAAAAGTTTTTATCTTTCAATTTTTTGTGGCTAAAATCTACCAATTACTACCTACTTGTTTTTTGATTACTTACAAAATACTTACTTACCCACCTTACTTCAACTATTACCAGTTAAATAATATGATTATTTACTTTTACTATTTGTTGTAATATAAATTATTTTCGTTGTTCTGGTTAGTTTATTTCATTACTTTGTATATCATTCCATCCTCCCATGAAATATACTGATTTGGACGGATGTGAAACAAGAATAATGTCAGTAGCGATCTGTCATTGTCAACTACGTATGTGGGTGCCAATGTTCACTAGTGAAAAATCAATTATCCCCTATTTTTCTACCCATAAGGGTGGCTAATTCCTTTTGAAATCCAAATATAAGGTATACCCCATCTATTAAAAAAAGAATCATCCAAATCGAAGAACCCAGTACAAAGTTATTCCTGATAGAATCGGTTAACGGACCAGAATTCAGAGGGCGAGTGATCAATATCCTTCATTTCACTACCCTGAAGGGTTGATTTCATCTTGGACCAAATTCGAAGTACACTCTATCCACTGAAAAAAGAATTATCGGAATCGGACGCCTCAGTAAAAAGTTATGCGTGATCATACATGAAAAATATGATGGAAAAAAAATATACGGGTCGAATAGAGAACCTCCTCGTTTTTGGTTTCGTCGGATAAAAAATTTGAAACTAATTATTGATCTCGGAAGCAATCACTGTTTTCGACTAATCGGCGAAATAAATTTAATCTAATATTTTCGAATGCAAAATCGAAATAATACAAAATTTTGCTAAATTCTGCTAAAAGACTATTGGAAGACATTAATTTTTTATCGCATTAGAAATGACATGCAATCATTCTTCATTTGAAATTTCCACTTGTTACAGGATGACTTTAAGCAATCGACAACATTTTTAAATGAATAATCGATGCTCTTTGGAAGTAAGGATATCAAAACGTTATCGATTGTATATCTCGCAACTACATAATTTTCATCATCAAACAAAAACGTTGCTGAAAAAAAAAATTTGTAAAATCGATATTACATCTCAAATAAAAATTTTACGGGTATGTATTTCTTGAATTGAATGAAATTATAATTTACCTTTCCACTCGACATTCTTACTCCAATTGTGGTTTCACATGAAAAATTCTATTGAATCCGAATGGAGGACTGAAATGTAATCGACACGTGAGAATCATTTTCTTGATTTATACAATTTTTTTAAATAAAGAGGGAAAACATGTTGGTAGGCAATTCTATTTCAATTGTAGCTCCAGGACTATTAGATGAATGTGCTTTTTTTTTTTTTATTAAATTTAACCCGCATCGACCTCGCAGGGTCATTAGCGGTGGTACAATTTTATTATATCAGGTTCATTACATTGATCTGTTGGATATACTGGAAAACACTTTTTGAGTCACTGTTTAAAATCACTGATATGTCACTGGTTAGCTTGAGGTTGATCCTTTCCTGGTGGTATTGTGGGCAGACGAATGGGTGCTCAACAGATAGTTGTGTGTTACAACGTTCACAGCTTCTTGGTGTCTATGAATGTGCTTTGTTTTTGGTTAGTTAAATAGTTGTCTGTCATGAAAATACAATTGTCAGTCTCTGTTATTCTGGTAATAAATCATGTTACTAGACTGATGTGCATTCATTACTCTGTAAACAGAACACTGTGACGCAACACAGTTGTAGGTTAATCGTACTAACGTTCAACTGTACGAGTGTTTTTCAAATCTCAATATTTCCTGCATATTTTTATGAATCAAGAAAATTATGAAAACTTGTCGAGAGATTCTCGATTCTCCATCAAACGTACTCGTACGTATTTTTTTATGCAAATTCCTAATTGTGATGTTTTGAATTCATATCGAAAACGTTAGCTTTCAACATTGAATGATTTCACGTACCGTTGACGAGCCTCTTCTTGGTCGATAGTTAACTTGGTAACACAATGAATGTCATTCATTGGGTATATGAACATCTTTATTATTCTGATAACACAGGTGTTGCAAAAAAATATTTTTTTCAATTCCCAATGTTCCACATTGTAACATAGTTTTAAAATTATTATACTGCCTCCAATTGGTAAAATGCCCGATTCGCAAAACTTTTGCTTTTTTTGTAGAGTACAATAACTAAAATATTTTTCTTTTGATTTTACCCTCATTTCCGTGTTACAGACGAGGTTGCAAATTAATGAAAACATTCTACGTCAGGACATCTCCACTTGCAATCATTATTTAAAACTTTTGTTATAATTTCGATACTTATTTCAATAAAAAAAAACAATTTAATGGAAAAATATATTTTCTGTTTGACGCAAAAGGTTGCAAATTAAAACTCTTGTCGAAAACATTATTTTAGTTATTTTTCGAGTTTGCAGAACTTTTGGAATTTTCATCGAAAAATTAGGACGAACAACAATTTTTTTTCGATAAAACAGACATTTCCGTTTTGTATGAGTGGTTTCAAATTCTTCAGAGGATGTGAATTGCTATTTTTTAAAACTTCGAAAGTTTGCCGAACTTTTGCGAATTCATTGAATCCTGATTTTTAACATCTTCCCTTCAGAAAAAAATGTTGCAAAATCAGACTACATATCATATGGAAGTCCTCTTCACTATACTGAAGTGTTGAAACTTCTGTAATTATTATTAAATTTTGGGAAAATCATGTCTATCTCTACTGGCCTATTTCTTGGTAATCATTTGTTAGAAGTAGTGGAGTTGTGCTGAAGAAGATATAGAATAGAATTTATAATTCATAACAGATGCAGAATATGCAGATTGATACCTCAAAATTGGTTTTTAATAGCTCACAATCAATACAGAGTTAATATTCACATCATGTTCGAGTAACCACATGTTTTTTAAATGACGGTATGTTGATATAGTTATGTTTTATAGCAGGTAAAGCGCATGCATATAGTTTGTTTTCCCCTAGTTAATGGTTAGCTTTCATGAAATGAACAAGTTTGTTATTTGTCTCATATCAGTTCAGCTTTAAATCTGAGTTTCGTTTAACTGGCATATCTGTGAAATATGACTGTGTCGTCAGCAAAATTAGTAGTTTCCCCTATTGTGTCGAGATGTAGAAGTTAATTCAGGTATATTATAAACAAAATGGGTCCAAGCACTGTTCCCTGTGGTACCCTACACAAAATTTTCCTCCCACCTCTGTAAGTATCTCGAATTTGTACAATTTGTTTCCTATTTGATAAGTAGCTATAGAAGAGTTTGTGAGGAGTTCCTCGTACCCCTGATCTCTCCAGAGGGTCCAAGAGTAGGGTATGACCTAATGTATCGAACGCCTTGGAGAAATCAAAGAAAATATACAGTGTTCGATCTCCATCATTAACTGCTTGGTATACGTTCCTTGAAAGATGACTAATGTACCAGTTGTTCGTCTCAAAACTATGTGATCGTACTCAGAATCCAAAAAAGTCAAGATATACAGGGTGTTCCATTTGAAATTCCCAAGTTGCAGACGTCTTCAGTGAAGTGATGAAAGCATATGAAATATTGAAAAAAATTCCAATTGTTGAATCCAACACATCTGCCAAGTTTGGATCTCATACCCTTGGAACTCTGGACACCCGGTATACACCCGGTATACTATTTAATGAAACAATCTCGAAAAAGTTATAATTCGCATTTTATTGGTCTGTTATGATTTCTGTTTCAATTGTCCGCAAAAACGAAAAGGTATTTTCCGTTCAGTTCATGTGATGTTATAATTTATAGACGAAATATTTTCCAGCAAGTAAGTTTATCATTTCTGAAAAATGAAAAACAATAGAGCATTATCCGTTCATTTTGAGTGATTATGCTAGAGTTATCAGACCTCAGGGTCACGAAAACAAACGCTGATGTATCAATCTGCATTTTCTAGCTTTGTTATAATATCCATTCGATATATTTAAATCATTAATAAATAGCCTTTCGGTGCCGCTAGAGATTATATATAACTTCATCATAAAAAATCGCAATTTCCCTAAAATATGGAAATTGTCAAAAGTATGCCTTGTATTCAAGTCTGGAAAGGTAACAAGTGTGGGAAATTATAGGCCAATAACAATAATATCAGTTTTTTCTAAAATACTGGAAATTATACTATCAGATATAATGTATAATCATGTTCGTTCTTCACTGTCCATTTTTCAAGATGGATTCATTAAGGCACGTAGCACTGCAACCAATCTTTGTATTTTCACCCAATTTGTTTCTGATGTACTTGATAATAAAAATCAAGTTGATGTTATCCACACGGATTTCAATGAGGCGTTTGATCGAGTATCACATCAACAACTGCTAATGAAATTGTCAAACTTTGGCATATCATCCGATATTCAATTGATACTGAAATCGTATGTATCCGACCGATGTAGTTATGTTGAATGTGATGGTATGAAATTATCCTGCTTTGTAGCGAGTTCGGGTGTCACGCAAGGGTCAAATCTTGGGCCATTATCATTTATACTATTCATAAATGACATAGCTGATGGCATCACTTCCCATAAACTGCTATATGCAGATGACATGAAGATATATCGTGAAATAAAAAGTGAAGCAGATTGTTTCACATTGCAGGAAGACTTCAATGACGTGTGCTCGTAATAAATTGTACTTAAATACAGACAAATGTAAAATATTGACATTCACTCGTAAAATCCTACCAGTAACATTCAACTATATATTAGGTGGTGAAAGTTTAACGCGGGTTACGGAATCAAAGGATCTAGGGGTTATGTATGATCAAAAACTCACGTTCACGTTCACTTTCAGAATGTGATATCAACTTCAATGAAAAGTTTGGTCTTTTTGATACGAAACTGCAAGGAATTTAAGACCTTTGATTCCTTGAGAACCATTTATAAATTTGGAAATATGAAGCATAATCAGTTAGAAAATGTTCAAATTTTTTTTTAGAAATTTAAAAAAATTTCCCTTCAAACTGATCAGGAGCGATTCATTGTTGGACGAGTTTCAAATGATATCTCTGAAGAAATTCAGGGAAAGCCGAGACATGTGTTTTGCATATAAAATCATACATGGACATATAGATTGTTCACCCCTAGTGCCTCATATGGTATTCAGTGTCCCGCGTATTTCATCTAGGTTCTGTAGCACATTTCATATTCCTGTTTCCAATACAGAGCATCACTATCATTCTCCAATAGCTACAATATCTAGAAGTGTAAATAAGGTTCCTAGTGTAGATATATTTTTTCTATCTTTCCAAAAATTCAAAAAAGATATTTTCCGTTTCATTCAGAATTGATTCTGTTATATGTGTAATTATTTATAATACTTATTGTATACACCTGTAAATGGGCTTTTGAGCCTGCTGGATGTATTGTACAAATAAATAAATAAATAAATATTTCCAGGCAGAACCTAACTTTTTTGATAAATGAACAAAGCATTCTTCGTTCATTTTGAGTGACTGTGCTGGAGTTATTAAATCTTTAGAGACAATGTTTAGGTAATAATCTGCATTCTATGTCTACCTTTCCGACTGGCGACGCCTCGGTGTTTTTTATTATAAACCTCAATTTTTCGAGCCGACACGCGAGAAATATTGTTGCTTTTCTAAGTTCAATAAACGACAGATATCATGAACGAACCATAAAGATGTACTTCACTAAAAAATCGCTTCACTTTCAGGTGCACAATAAATTTATACAAAACCACTTACGTGACTGCATTATTCGAACTCTATTTTTGTCCAGTCTATTTTAATTTCAACAATTAGCTGTTCAATGACCCCGCGTTTGAAAACAAGGTATTAATAATATATCTTGGGCGATAGATAAAATGAAAACGCTTGTCATTTTGAACCTCTCAACAAAAGGTTATAATGAAAAACTTTTGACTCCACTTGTGAATATTTATTTACCAGTGTCGTTACAAGAGAGCTCGTAGAGGAACAATTTGTAGTTTTCTGCGAATATA
Source organism: Gonioctena quinquepunctata (assembly GCA_018342105.1). Classification (NCBI taxonomy): domain Eukaryota; kingdom Metazoa; phylum Arthropoda; class Insecta; order Coleoptera; family Chrysomelidae; genus Gonioctena; species Gonioctena quinquepunctata. The sequence goes on along the minus strand of JAFIRS010000061.1, from coordinate 1,023,878 downwards.
TCTCTGGAGTATGAGTATCAATCCAGCTCCGAAAGTATATTACGTGAAGAAACGGTGGCGATAAAATCTCAAAATTCACGTACAGTTCACTTCAATGGGCTACCATATTTTGCGATGAATGCTCCTGAAATTAACGAAACGGTTGCCAAATGAAAATATATCAAATTTGTGGTTGTTTTTATAATTTTCCGAGATATCAGAACAGCATATACGTTGAACTTTAGATGGTTATTTCAAATATGTGGAGCTCACTAATAATTATAATAAGGATGGTAGCAGAATAGACATCAGTAAACTGATATATAAGTAGTACGAAACAAGACGAATATAGTATTATTTTCGATACGAAGTGAACGGAGAAAAAAAGTACCCACTAGTAACCTAGTAATCACAGAATGGTCTATATGGTCTATGCCTTCCACTCATTGAATACAAAGGATCGTAGTTCTTACGTTTATTCTATACACAATACTCTTACATGGATTGCAATTTGTTATCTGGATTATTTTCGAAATAATATTATCAGAACTAATTTTTCTCTTCCCATATCCTATCCAAAATCCTGCAGAACTCCCATTTTATTGTTGATGTAAGGAATGCAATGAAATTTTTAAAACTTGTATTTGTTGAGAACTGCGTATAAATATCCAAATATTGGTATATTTCGTAGCATTCACAGAAAGTTATTTTATTTTGACATTTATATATATTTATATATATATATATATATATATATATATATATATATATATATATATTGTTATGTTAGGAGATGTTTATAAAATAATGAAAATTATACTTCATTATTATTAGGTATTTAAGTTATCGTGGTTCATGCTTTGTTTGTTTTACAATTTTTCTATACTTTTCACTGTTCTAGAATCTTATAACATGTTCTAGTCAACGCATATGTATCAAAAAGTCACTCCTAAAGTATCTCTATTGTCATAAGTATGTGACCAACAATACATCCAAATTGCACAAACAATAAAATAATATGGAAATTTAAATTCATGAAAAAACTTTGTATCTCAAGTAGATCAAATGATATACAAGTTGGAACATCCTGTATGGTAAATCATAAAAAGTGAGGAAAATAATGAAATATAAAAATGATGAAAACAGGAAATTGTCAAATATGAATTTTATCCAAATTTGTACCCAGAATAAAGGGGTTGGAATAAGATATTGTGAATAAAATATTAGAATAAGTTTGAATAACTAAAAATCAGACAGAAAGTGGCAATAAATTTTTAAATTTGTGAAAATAAACAAAATGTGTGGGTTGCCAAGAGGAGAGGTAACAAGCTTGGGGAGATGAAAAAATTGATGCAAAAACGAAACCACGTACCAATTTTGGAAAAAAAATTATAGTAAATTACAAGAGAAAAACAAGCAAAACTATCCAAAAACGTGATATAACTAATTCAGACACCAATGGGAGAATAAACAAATAAGAAAAATCCACTCACCCTATTAACAGAACAAAAATCCAGTCCATGCCAGGAATAAAAGAGGGCTTTTTGTAGTGTAGCTGTATTTTCCAGTGAGCACGAACACTTCCAAGAGGCAGGAGAACACCACAAAAGGAAGAACTTATTTCATAAGCAGAACTAACTAAAGTGCAACGTATCAGGTCCAGAAACTCATATTGGTTATCTTATCACTTGTGTCCTTTCTTTTGAACATTTAATAATTTTTCGATGCTCATATTCAAACGTTCAATTAACTAGTATTCATCACACATAAACAAGTTTTGACCATTTCATATAACTGTTTCTAGTTGAATAAGTTAGATTCCGCAAAGTAGGTCAATTTTAAGAATGTATTTCAATAAGAACAACTATTTGACGACTTTCCTGCATTCTTTGTTTATCTATTGAACACCTAACCATAATCTCTCCACAAAATAGCACCTTTGACATCAAGCAGCGCACCAAGTTGGCACTACTGAACCTGCCGTTGAGAATAGAGATGACTCATACTCCATAGGCGAACCGACTGAGCTGGAATAAGGTAAAAAGAGTGTTGAAAAAGGGTAAGACAACATAGCGGGAGTTTCATTTCTGTTATGATAGCTATTTAATCTTAAAATTATTAAATAAATAAGGAAATCAACTGAAACAATCCTACCATAATATACATATATAATGAAGAGCCTATCATAACAATATATATACCATGATTTTTCGGAATTTTCAGAGTAAGGGTTCAACAGCGTCTACACACTTAATATTTCCGACGTTTCGGCTTTCATTTTGGTGCCATTCTCACTAAAAGTGGAGAAACAATATTAATTATCGATTGGAGTAGAAGAGGGACGTGAAACTCTCAAACTCTCAACAGTAACTAACCACACAAGGCTCTCCTTTCCTTTAATCGAAGGTATTACCGACATATTGGCAGAATCTCCGAAAAGCGACATAAAAACAATTTTTACAACGAATAATAAAATTTCTAATTTTCTCAGATCTCCTAAAGATAACATAGCAAATGAGTGCCAGAGAATATAATGAAATACCCTGCGCCAAATGTCCCAAGACATACATAGGACAAACTAACAGGCAAGACACCAGCCTAGTTCATGAACATCAACTTGCGCTACGACACTGAGATCTTTCTTCGTTACTTTTCAAGCACCATAAAGAGACCGGCCACAGAATAGATGTACATTACAGAGAGACATTAGTGGAATCATATGCTCAGTGTCAAAAATAGTATCGAAAGAGAAAAAAAATCGTAAGGAACTTCGTTCCTGACCCACACGAGTTTTTTATATTATTTATGCCATCCCCAAAAAATATAACAAAATACCTCAAAAATACATTTATTTCAAGACGGTTTCTTGTATAATCTTTTTCCGGAATCACAAGAACTCAACACTTATAATTCTATATGAATCTCAACTATTTCAAATCGGTATCTGCAAAAACCCACATCAGCATGCAGGAGATGGGTAAACAAAACAAATCAATCCTTCGAAAAATAAATGCCTGCATATACTGGCTGAACCTGTTGAGAGCTGCAGGGCTATAATTCACCAATCATCAATTGCAGAAGCATAAAAAACAAGTTTCTCAGACAAATAATTTTATTTAGATATTTAAAAATTTTAAAAATAATTTGAAATAAAAATTATGCCATGAACGAGGAAGTGTGTATTAATAGGCAATCAGATCATCATAATTTCATTTTCCCATGGTCGAAAAAAGCCATATCTTCCAACAAAACACATCACAACCATGGAATATTTTTAAACCTATTTCGATCCCAGACCAGTGACGCTACTGGCTTTTATTTACTCAGACCTCCTGAAACTGGCGATTTATTAGTCTCAACGTATAGACACACCTATAAGCATTATCATTGGCTTGCCGTCATTCAAACAGCTGTCACTCAAACCCACGTTGAGTACTGGTTTTTTTATCTTCTTTTGATCTACTGTTCGCCGACGGAGGATGTTTACGAGTAGTACACATTATTTTTCGTTCCGTTTTTTCGCATATACGCTCGTGTTAGCGAAGTGAGCTTCTGCAATTGAAAATGGTTAAACTATAACTTCTTCGCTCCCAGCCGGGAGCGCGAATGAAGCTACCGAATTCCCTAATACTTACCAGTTACAATTTCTTTTTCCCCCTATAACCTCACCGGAAAAAAAATGTGTTTATATCTAGATTAAGTTGTATATAGTAGAATAAGATTAGAACTGTGACTGAATGGGCAAATAAACGCATTTGGAATTCAATTCAATTGAAATTGGCCACATCAAAGAATCACTAGAATGTGCATTTTGGTACGACTAGAAGAACTCGATGAGTGTTTGAAGGTTATAGACAATGTGGTAACTTGATTACTATCGTTTCGGACGTCCATCGTCTTAATGTATTCACCTGAAGACGATTGCAGATACAAGCATTCGAAACGTCGTGAAAACCTTTTAAATTCATTAAGACGATGGACGTCCGAAACGATAGTAATCAAGAACTCGATGAGTTCAATAAAATCAGCATTCATAAATTTTCGATATTCCAGTCTGCTCATATCATAAGAGCAAATTGTGGTGAGGATTTTTTCCGTTCACCCACCTCCGGTTATCATTAGTCCTTCCATAATTATGTCTATTACAAGTGTACCTCAAACATTCCTCTACAGAAATTGAGTATATTCCACCCACATTGATAGATCAGCCACACCTTGCCTACTTCTCTCCAGGTCAATTCGCATTTTTTCGGTGTCATTTTATCAGCCTCCGCCACTGGGCCAGATCGACAACGGTGACGACACAATACAAAACAAAATACATTAACAATTTACGTACTTTTACACAAATTCCGAGTTATGTTACATTGAACGCCTGTGTATATTCCAGTTTTTATTGCCGAATGGCGCCCCATAAATATGTTGGAGAATGTCATAATGGTACCGGTCATTTGCCAATAAAACGGTTGACTGTTTACCTTTCGGATGAAAATTTAGCTCTTGTTGAATTTAGGTATCGTAAAATAGAAATGAAGGATAATTTTCGAAGTTATGACAGGGTAAAAAAAAAGGAATGTTTAAACGCTGACGAAAGTCTGAGCAAGTGTTGGAGTTGATCCCACCAATGAAAATATAGACTTTGACAGTGTATCAATATGCGGCATTCAATTTATAATCGAAAATATTTGTTATTGAGTTAGAAACCATCTCAAATTGATTATCTTCATAGAATCTCAATGCCTCATTCGATTCATGAATAAAAAAAATTTATCAATACTCTTTTGCTGCTATTCAGCGACAAATGATTTTTATCAGAGCGTTTGATCACTGTCTCATAGATGAGCTTTACTGCACTTTGATCAGTGGTAAGGGAGTAAGTATCGTCTGAATGTGCAACTGCATGATAGATTATGAATATAGTTCATCAAGTCATTGGCATATTTTGGAACGAGCAGTGTTCCAAGTAGAGACCCCTGTGGAACACCTTGTTTAATTTCTGAGAACTCTCTGAATTGATACTTTTCGTGACCCAACTTGCAGGTGCGATTCCACCATATCTATAGTAACTCCAAGGACGTTTGTTTTGCATTAAACCATGATGATTCGACCATAGGACTTCATAACAAGCAGACTTACTTCTCTATAAATCCAGAAAAATATATCAAAAGCACATAAAGGTAAATGGAAATATTTCATCAAGTTTGTGAAAAGAAGTAAATCGAATTACAAGTAAAAATCAAATTGAAAGCAGAATTACCGGAGTTATCTAAGATGATCAAATCGTAAATCGTTAAAAAAGTAGCTGAACTTTTTTTTGGCTCTATTTCTGAAATTGGACCAGATTTGCTGTCGACACAGCCGTAATTCATGAGAAAAAAAGAGGATCCGCTGAAATCGGCAAAAGAGGAAGATTTTTTGATAATAATAGACACTCGTCTACTCAGTAAATGTCTATGAAACTGTATTCATAGGGATAGTTGAAATTCAGTCTGCTGACAATGTCAAATACCCCGGTATATATGTCGTCGGTATTCTCAGATGGGATGGATATATCCAGCATTCTACGAAAAAAAATCAGTTTCCTCTCCTCTTATGAAAGTACCTACTTACGTGAAATACGAAATCAGATATCTTAAAATCCTTTAAATTCTTTGATTTCAAGTCACATCCATTATAATGTTATTGCATGTGGACCTGCCAACAAATACCATACTCGTATACAAAATAAATAATATATATATATATATATATATATATATATATATATATATATATATATATATATATATATATAAATTATGATGTGATATATTTAAAAAAAAAATGGTTTTATATAATAAGATTGCTAATAGTTTTTATGCTTTCTTTGTGAGCCAAATTGATATGATATAGATAGATATTTTCGCTCTGTATATGTATTGTATGCTGTAATAATAATTGCTAGCGACCGTCACTGTTCTCTCGTCACGCTGCTGCCAATTGTTATCACTTTTCTCACCACGGCTAAGCAACAGTTGGTACGCCTCTTACCTCAGATAGCCGGTTCAGGCAATAGAGCCACTAGCCACTGCTTGTCAATTTCTATTCAGTTTATTCAATGGTCATAAGTATGATTGTTGATCATTGTAGGAAAACAAACAACAAAGTATCAAAAAGCAATTATTTCCTTTATTCAGGAAGACTTAATTTTACCTGGCCTACGTGAAATAACTTATTCTAATGTGAATTTACAAAGATACACGGATAATCATAAAAATCAAATCATGGATGGATAGACACAACCTCACTTTTTCCTTGAGAGTGAAGTTTTCTATTATAGTTCAGAATAAAGTGAAATAAAGTTCTTCAGATGTGAAATACGTTATTTGTGAAATTGTTCAGGACCGGATGTGCACTATTGAAGTTTTTATACCTGGCTGGAAATGTCGGTGTTCAAGATATGCCCTGAAACTGGATCCCTTCTCACTCCAAGCTCTATCAGGAACTCCAATACCATAAATCAGGAACCATACATATGCAGAAATCAGCTTTGGACACTTGGATATGTTGTATAATTAAGGTAATATTGGTTTTTCTCTTCTAATATTGGAATTATTTCATTTTTCTTTCTCCCAAAATGTTGCGTGGCATTCCCTTGTAAATTTATTTTCGATCTCTTTGTCGCTTTGTTTGTTGCTCCCTTGGATACCAATTTTCCTTTTTCTTTTTCATTTGAATTTTTGAATTCGCGCACCAAATTGTCACATTTCACTGTTTGGGTTCTTCTTATATAATTTATATATACAACTATTTTCCCATTCTTATTACTATGTACAAATTTCAATAATAATTGCTTATGACATCACCCCGTTGGTATTCTCTCACAATTTCCAATTTTCCATATGACCATCTATTCCCTGATTGGCTATTCTCATCAAGAAGTTTGCTGTTCTACCATTGGCTACTTTTAGTTAGCTACAATTTCATATACTTATGTTTCAAATTATAAATGTGTTGATAACTTTTTATTCATGAAAATTTTGTAAATCTAGACTTTTTGTTGTCTTTTTACCAATTATGGGTTATAATCATTATGACAGTGTATGAAATTGATTGTGTTATAGTATTTTGACATTTTTATCTATCCATATTATACATAGGCTCACAAATGAATAGAACTTCCAAAATTATGTAAAAACAATCTCTTGAAACTAATAACTATTTAGTAATTATTCTTTTTGTGTTTTTTTTTCTTTTAAAACTTATAACTGGCATAACATAACATAACAATATATATATATATATATATATATATATATATATATATATATATATATATATATTGTTATGATATGGTATATATGTCAAATAAAAAAGTTAAAATAGGACACAATGATAAAAACTGCATAAATACCTGCTATGATTGTTTTTATACATTTTTTTTCTGTACGGTTTGCATCTTGAAAAGTTTGGCTAGTTTCTGGTCGACGCAAATAATCTAAGAGAGAGCCAGTAGAGTTTTTCTATTATCATCATCATCAATAGAACTATGTGTAGAGGTCAAATTTGAAAATAAAATATGTTTAATTGGTAGGAAGTAGAATAATGTGTTTAAATTAAAAGTTCTAATGGTAAAAAGTGAAATAAGATAACAAAAAGTGATGGTTACCAAGGATAAAGAAAAATAAGCGTGGAGAGGAATAATGAAACTGAAAAGGGAAGCTTTGTTAGAAAATTGTATATTCTATTTTATGGTAAAAATGCAAATAACCAAAGTATAAGAGAGACAATAATACGTGGTTCCATTTGCCCAGAGCATAACAAATCTCGGTATAATAATGGATGATACCCTATCTTGGCATGCCCAAATCGCCAAGACGAGCAAAAAATTCTAAAACTGCCTACATCAACTTCGCCTTCCTAAAAACTCTTTGGCACTTCAAACAGAGCAAACCTTGTTTTATTCGTTACTACTACTATCATAGATTATGCGGACGTTGCCTAAACGGGACTGAATTCAAATCAATTGAACAAGCTCGAGCGCTTGCAAAATACCAACATAAAATTCATATTCAACTCGAGGAAGTTTGACCACGTTAGTCGTTATAGGCAACAACTGAACTTCTATCCATCAGGCAACGTCGACATTGGCATATCCTATTAGTGGGGTACAAAGTTGTAAAAACACATGAGCCAGCATACCTACACACCAATTTTCAATGTCTTGTGGAACGAGAGCCCATTCCAATTTAATTCCAAGGATGCCCGCTCACGTTACCAATCTAGTTCAAAATAGTTTTTCGGTCAGATTTTTTCAGCTTTGGAATCGTATCCCTGCTAATATTATTTACCCCGTTCACCCAATTATGTGACCTCATCATATTTACTCGCATATATACATTGTTTCGACACCTTTTTGAACTAGTTTATTGTGAATTAATATCATCATTGTTGTTGACTTGTTTGAAAATACGAACAGGATGTTTATAAAATCAGATGTGGAATCATCTGCGACTGAAATATAAACTTCAGTCACCATCGTTCACGACCTCTTGTGGGGTATTCATGTTGAAAACATTCTCAATTGAATATTGAATAGAAAGATTTTTCTGTGAATTGAAAAATCCACGATGAAAATGAAGTTATTTTTTGTGGATGTCTAACAGAAAACAACTACTTCCCCGGCTAAAGCCACGCTGGATATTGAACTTCAAATTTCTGGTGAGTACTATTTTGTGGAAAACATTCTTCTTTGCCTCATTCATCTATATGAGTCCTTAATTAAGACTGGAATAGAAAATCAAATAAATATCTGAATGAAAATGCAAATTTTCAATTTAAGATTTTTTCTTTTGAATTAGGGTCCTTTCAGAATACCTATCAGATGTAGTTCAAGGTCCATCGTGGCTTTAGCCGGGAAAGTAGTTGTTTTCTGTTAGACATTCACAAAAAATTACTTCATTTCTATCGTGGATTTCACAGAAAAATCTTTCTATTCAATATTCAATTGAGAATGTTTCCCTTTTCAACATTATTGTTGTTGTTCTCCCAATTTTGAACAGACTCCCAACTAGCAGGAACGGTTGTAACAAAAATCGATGCGGTAGTCTTGTTTATTGTGATGTGCGATGATGGGTGATTGACATGGAAACACGTGTTATATGTCAGTTGAGTGATTATATCTGATGTAGAGACAAACCACATTGATAGGTTGCCCGCAGTTAATTTTATAACAACAAACATGCTAGTGAAGATAAATTAATTTTCATTGCTGAAGTGATATCAGGCAGGAATTGAAGTGTTATAATGTTTCCGTAATATTGTTTAGGTGTTGATCAACGAGTGATCCTTCAATTGTGTTGATTTCTATTGATTCAAATTATTTTTAGTGGGTAGCTGTTCAAGAGAAGTTTGAGATCAATTTGTTCATTAGAAATTGAGTACCGCCAAAAACGAGATGAACAACAGGTATATTGCCGAATCAAATAATCCATAAAAAACAATATAGTACACAAGCAAGAAAAAATGCTTTTCGAAAATTTGAAAAATTCATGAGCAAGAAAATTCCTAGCACCTATGATATTACTCCCGATGAATCTTTTGAATTTACATCCCTGATGTAGATGTTTTTTCAACTCATCATCGATAGACCTTTTTATGTGACTCTTCAACTTCCTCACCATGAGCTTTTGAACTTATTGAAATGAACTTCCATTGTTTACATTTTATTGAATATTCAATGATTACAGTGCATTCTAAGTGATGAATACATGAAATGCAATAAATTTGTTCATTGATCAGGGACTACATAATCTAGACGAACGGACACTATTACCTCCATTCTTACACAATTTCTAATAATATATAATGTGGAATATTCGAAAGAAGTTACTGGTTAACAAACACAATAAACTGTAGACGTAGGAAAAGTATGATGTTTTTTTTCTCCTGAAAGGCTTAGAAAAACTGATAGATAGAGACATAAGGGAAACCGCTCTTGTAGAACGGCCTTCACATCGAAACCAACATGCCTATCTAACAGGAAAATCATGCGAGACAGCACTTTATCAGTTCGAAGAGTCTCTAGCAAACAAAGAAATTGCACTATGCACTTTCCTAGACATCGAAGGGGCCTTCGACCACACCTCCTTTGAAAGTATGGTCTCTGCGGCCACTCGAAGAGGCATTGACGAAACCACCTGCAGGTGGATACACTCAATGCTTCACAATAGACTGGTCCAAGCCAACATGTTCGAGGAAACAGAGCAGGTTCAAATTTCCAGAGGTACCCCACAGGGGGGCATATTCTCCCCCCTTCTGTGGGACATGGTTGTAGATGAACTGCTAATTTCTCTGAATAACCAAGGGTATCACTCTCAAGGGTATGTAGATGACTTGGTCATCCTCATCAAAGGAAAGAATACTCGAACAACCTCAGAGCTAATGCAAAATGCACTGAGGACAGTAGAGGAATGGTGCAACAGAGAGAGCCTGAGGGCAAATCCGAACAAAACAACACTAATTCCCTTCACCCGGAGAAGAAACATGGGAGACCTCATACCTCCCAGTCTATTCGGTGAAACATTACAAGTAGTAGAGCAGACAAGAAACTAACCTGGAACCCGCATCTTCAACATGTAACCAATAGAAGCAAGATAACCTTCATGATGTGTGGGAGAGCTTTTGGAAAAACCTGGGGGCTCAAACCGAAAGCCATGCACTGGCTTTACACAGCGGTAATAAGACCAAGAGTAACTTATGGCTCACTCTTATGGTGGCCAAAAACAAATCAAAGACAGGCAAAAACCAACCTTGGGAAAATCCAGAGGCTTGCCTGTCTCTGTATCACGGGTGCAATGAATAGCACTCCAACAGCTGCAATGGAAATCATCCTAAACCTCGAACCCCCTGACTCACATGTCATTGGAGAGGCCAGGATGAGTGCATACAGACTGAAACAAACAAAAAACTGGGAGAATCCGAACAACTGGACATACCAGAATCACTCATGTAATCAACATAGAAGAATTCAAAATGATATACTCATTCGAAAAACCATTCGAAACACGAATTGAGAAATCTAGATGGGCCCCGAGTATAGAATCACAATCAACTGCGGACATAGTCTGGTATACAGACGTTTCAAAGACAGTTGAAGGAATGGGAGCAGGAATACATGGGGTAAGGCCAAGAAGGGATTACATGATACCACTTGGCAAATGCTCCACGATATTCCAAGCTGAAACACATGCTATTATGGTATGCATTCAGAAGAATCTAGAAAGTGGTTATAGGAAAAAACACATCTACATTCTATCTAACTGTCAAAGTGCTATCAAAGCACTCAACTCTATACAGATGAAGTCTAAACTGGTCTGGGACTGCCTCCAGAACCTCATCGAGCTGGCAAAACACAACAAGGTCACTTTGATGTAGGTGCCAGATCATAGAGGCATTGAAGGCAACGAAAAAGCGGACTAGCTAGCTAGACAAGCATCTGGAACGCTATTCCCAGGGCCAGAACCTGTACACGGGATCAGCAAAAACAGATGCAGGACCCTGATCGACGAGTGGATAAAAAGAAGACACCAACAATATTGGGATCAAACTGTCGGGCAAATACACAACAAAGTCATGGTAGGGCATCCAAACCGGACCCTGACGGCTGACCTTCTGAACCTGAACAGAACGTATAATAATAGGTCTGTTGACTGGACACTGCGGCCTAAGAAAACACCCAAACACTATGGGAGTACCCTGGGAAACCGTGGAGTGTAGGCTATGTGATGAAGAGGAGGAAACTTCCTCTCATATTATCTTCGACTGTGACGCCCTAAGTAGTAGGCGACACAGAAACTTTGGAGAGATCAACCCGGAAACAGGCATTAATCCTAAGAACCTTATTAACAGGCTACTAAACCTAATTGAAGGTACAAACCTGTTTGAATGAGGAACCACTGACGACAGAGTGATACAATAGACCCCAGCTGGTCGCAGTGTCAAGGGAAGCTAAGTGCTAACCCTGTCTCTGGCTCGTCAGCTTTCAACCAACCATGATTCAACCCACATGGATTGTTAATTCATCATCATTTGGCTTGTATTACTTCTTTCTCTTGGAAAATGTACTAATTCATGTATATTTTTTCCAACCGATTATGGAAAGTAGATCAACATTGATTTTCACTACCGTAACTCCCAGTCTATTATTTCCGCTTTTACCATGATTATAATAGCCATACTGATAAATGAGACCATACAATCTACGATCATTTCATTCTGATTGTATGGTTTTTCCAATAATATTTTCTAGATAACCTAATGATATTATGATTCAACATAATGATGGAAAATGAGGTAAGTTACGTTTAGAACCTGATATTTATATGAAAAATCAATGGGGATAAAAATATATGTTTCCTTATGAATACATCAACATTAATAAAACCTATCAAGAGAAAAAAATATGACAAGGAAAGAATAAAATGAAACGTGAAAAAAAAAATAAACCAGTTTTTTTTTAAACATGGAACTGAGAGGTGACTGAGACCGGTACAAAAATGCATAAACACGAGAGCTTGAAAAATCATCATCCTTTGAGGAATGAGAAATTGTCCAGAAACCGTCCCTATGGAGTGCCACAGGGGACGGTACATGGACCACTTCCATTCAGTCTATACAGTGTGGAACAGCCAAATGTAATAAATTAGTTATTTCAGTTATTGTGCACATTTATAAAAAATCCCGAAATATGTCAATTTCAGATTTTGAAATGTCATCCTGTAATGACAAAATTTCGCCCCTACTTTCAACCCCCTTCGAGTGACAGTTACACCCCCAAATTTATAAATGGGAAGTTGGGGCATGTGATACATCATTTGAAAGGTCGCTTTATTCTCTATTCGAAAATCTATTTTTTTTCGAATTATTTGCAGAAATACAACAACATCATCTGAATGACATAATTCGCTTCAACACGCTAAAAACTAATACTAATACCGTTTCTTGATAATGAGAAAGTAAGAAATAGTATATTGTACACTATGGTTTTTCTACGACTATTTCAATCATATCATTAGAAATCTGTTATCTTTTCATAACAGTTTCTTTCATACACTTTCATACTGTCATTGAAAAAACAAATATTAAAAAATATTATAAAAATCGAACATCACTCTAATTGATTAAAAAAAACAATTTTAGGAATTGAACCTACAACCTCCAGCGTGAAAAATCCGGGACAACCCTGAATTAACACTTCTATCCAATATCTGTCTCATTCATGGATTGAAATTAACTCCTACAATATCAGATTAGGTGGTATCAAATTCAGAATATCACTGTTAGCATCACCACTCATTTAGGTACTGTCCTGATTATTTCATGTTTTGAAATTGATTTTATGAAAACTACCAAATGTCAAAAAATTAATAGATTTGATTCGATCTCATTGAAAAAGTTACCATGGCAATGTTACTTTTGATTCAATTGTTGTGGGATTATAACCGCCTGACAGTAGTTGTCAGTGTTATACTTGTCGTTTGAATTTCGTCAACTGCAATTCAGAAACATGGTTCGTTTAACAGAAATGCACAAAATAACAGTTCTGCAGATGATTGGTTACGGAGACAACACTCGAACACATATCAAAGTTGCTTGCCTATTTCACGAAAAATTTCCGGATTTGCCGCCTATATCCCAGAGGACACTAAGTAAAATAGAAAATCAATTTCGCGAGCTTGGACATGTGAGGCAGATGAAAAAAGCACCTTCCAAAGCAATAAATACTGATACCAAATTGGATGTACTGCTTGAGTTTGAGGAAAACCCACATACTTCGAGTCGACAAGCAGCCGCAACATTGGATGTTAGCTATTCATCGATTCTTCGAATATCAAAATAAAATCAAATGCATCCATATAAAATGATACCAAAGAGCTCATGGAAGATGATTTTGATCGAAAAACGTATTTTTGTGAACAAATGATGGAAATGTCAGATAACAATGTGATCCAATTGGAACATGTTTTGTACTTTTACGCTTCACGGACATGCTAATCGTCAAAATTGCCGCTAGTGGTCTACGGGAAACCGTCACTGGATGAGAGAAAAAAATACACAATACGCTCAAAACGTTCATGTTCAGGCAGGGATAGTTGGAAACCATGTCATCGGTCCGTTTTTCATTGATGGCAATTTGAATGGGGATAATTATTTAGCAATGCTCCAAAATAACGTTGTGCCAACTTTGGCAAACTTATATCCTGATTCAGCAAACCCACAAGTTCCAACGAATATGATATGGTTTCAGCAAGATGGAGCACCGCCACATTACCAAATCAATGTCCGGCAGTACCTACACCGAATATTTCCAAATCGGTGGATAGGGAGGCGAGAATGGATTGAATGGCCAGCACGATCACCTGATCTTACGCCATTGGACTTCTTCTTGTGAAAAGTATGGTATACAAAACTGAACCATGAGATTAAGTTGACTTAGGATGAAGAATAACGCTTGCGATTAGGTCGGTCACACCACAGATGTTCCATAACGTTAGAAGACAGTTTTATTTAAAATTAGGTTGTTGCCAAGACATTCGAGGCGAGCATTTTGCACACTTCTTACGTTGACATTCATGTTATTTTTTGTTTTTTACATCATTAGGAATTGAACTGATGATTTTATTTTTTCTTGTTAATTTTTGAAACAAATTCGAAAAAAAATTATATTTTTGAATAAAGAATGAGAAGACCTTTTAAATAATGTATCACATGCCCCTACTTCCCATTTGAAAATTTGGGGGTTGTAACTGTCACTCGAAGGGGGTTTAAAGTAGGGATAAAATTTTGTCATTGCAGGATGTCATTTCAAAATCTGAAATTGATATATTTCGAATATTTTTATAAATATGCACAACAATTGAAATAATGAATTCATTCCATTTGGCTGTTCCACACTGTATGTACACATAATTTCCCTGCGACGACACTCACCCATCACATCTAGGAATTCTTGTAGTGGACAGAAAAATGTCTTCAATGGAAAAACTTCGGTCAAAGTATGTGGGAACAATGACAGACACTTATACTCAGAATAGACTGAGGAGTTCATCGAGTAATTCTCAATATCTTTCCGAGTTTTTCAATGGAAAAAAAACTGATGGCGCGTCCAATCGAGAAGATAGATTTCACAATGCATTTACCAATTCTGGAATTATCATCAATCAAGTATTTTGTGTTAGAAAACACAAACAGCATTTATATTTTTCTTCGAAGCTACGATCTAAAGTGGTAGGTTCAAAATCTAACTCGAATCAAAAGGAAACAAACTAGGTTTACTTTCGGTTTGATTGAGTTCTGGAGTTCCATAAAGATGACAAAAAGTAAAGAATACAAAAAATTCTGAAATGACTTCTTATCTATTAAACAAAAGCACACATTGATATAGACAGTACTCACTTGTGTTTCAATCTCTCTATATTGATTTACTTCGATTGGCTATACCGGTCAGATTTGACATTTTTTTACAAAAAAATACTAAAAGTTGGATTATTTCTCTATATTTCGAAAAATAGTTCATGGAAAACTTGTTTTCTTTTTGTTTTCCCCCCCAACTACCAAAGTTGAACTTCTTCATTGGTTTCCTCAGTTGGGATGTATTAAACCCATCTGCTGAAGAGATTTTTTTGTGTTTAAAAATGTTTCTAATCGGATAATCTAAAAATAAAATGAAAATATACTAAGAAAATATGCAAAGTGGCTCTAGTTTCAAAATTCTACCGTCTACCGAGAGAATATAACTCAGTTTCGGATATTTTCAATACACGACATCCTGAAAGAAATATCCAACAGTCTATTGTGAGGAGAATTATTTCAGAGTTCAAATCGACTAGTTCAGTGCAAAATGCTTTCAAAATATTTTACGATAAAAAGCTCAATTGAGTGTAGGCTTCTTGGATGGAATAGAGCATGAACAAACTAGTTCTACAGATATTTGTAATAGGACTGGTGCTAAAAGGAATTTTTTTACACAATAATAAATTCAAGCCGTTCAAACCAAAATTTATGAATTGTGACGTACGGTTGAATGTTTGTTTTTGGTTTCAAGGGCAAAAAGAGGAAAATGCATATTTTCCTGTTCAAATTTTAGCCAATATCATAGATATTATATACAGTGTGTCCAATTAAATCGGCACCATATGGAAAACTTTTTTATTATTTGGTTTACGAAAAAGAGTTATTCTTGATAAAAAGTTCTGCATGGCCTATAATTCAAATTGAGATAATCAGATAACAATTTTTTGCATTTGTATACGGGGTTAATCGAAAAATGTAAATTTTGCTCAAGAATAAGGTACCTTTATTTCTTACAATATCGACAATCTTCTTTGTTGAAAAGTTGATCCTAATTGAAAACTACGGTCAGATATCGAATATTATCCATTTACCATGAAAAAATTATTTTTAATAATTTTTGGGTGTGAATAAATTATAATTTAATTTTGCAAATCATAAAACATTTATTGTATTGATGAACATTTGTTTTTTCAGTGCATCCTAGATTGAAAGTCGACGTGTAGACAAATTGATACTTCACAGAATTTGTTAGTGCATCCTAGATCAAATGTCGATTTGTAGACATAAATTATCAAAGCTAATACAGAGAAAAGTTAGGAAAAATAACAAAAACTGTTTTTTATGGTAGATGGATGATATTGGATATCTGACCTTAGTGTTCAATTAGGATCAACTTTTCTCAATAAAGATTGTCGATATTGTAAAAAATGAAGGTACTTTAGGTACACCTGAGCAAAATTTTTCGACAAATCTCGTATTCAAATGCAAAAAACTGATATCTGATCAATTCATTATGAGTCTTAGGCCATGCAGATCTTTTTATCAGGAATAACTTTTTTTTCTAAAACAAATAATAAAAAAGTTTTTCATATGGTGCCGACTCAATTGGACACATTGTATAAATGTGTACATTAAGAGTGAATGAAACTATAACCGACCAAACGTTAAAATTCTCGATCAAGAGGAATTAAACAACGCGTTACAACCTAAAAAAATGTATGTCATCAATCAAAAGATTTTCCATCACCTAGAATATATAATATAGTTTTGTAGAAATTACCAACGACTTTTGGATGGTCGGGAAAATAACCTTCTTCAATTTCTATTAGTTCACTTAGTTTATTAGTGTTCACATGTTTCATAATTATATGACACCACGTCAAACAACTATTTTCCATCGAAATTATGATATTATGATCACACATTCAAAATAGATTTTTATATATCTCTCAATCTATTTTTAAACCCACAGTATATTGATTTTCACACACAGCTTTCAACTCCCAGTGATCCATCCAATTCGCACATCATCACCTTTATGGAAAGTTTAAACATAAGTAATATCATCATAAATATTCTGAACGGTATATTTCCCGGCAAAAAAGACCATATGGAGGGCCATCAACACAATATAATTCACCTTCCTGAACACATTATACCGTTTTTTCATTACATATTAATCCAATATTCTCACAAAATGCAGGAAGAGGGAAAGCCATTCCTGAAGCGTACTATAAAAAAGAAATATAAGGCTCGAGAGGCATCCATTAAAATTTGGACGAATTGATTTGGCCAGAGCGGGCAGAAAAACTTCAATTTCGCCGTGTCTGCGAGCGAACCGCACTCATATTCTTGCGGAAACTATGTTTTAATTTGAGTAGCAGGAATACCAAGACGAAGCCAGACTAAAAGACAATAATATGGTGTCCAGGGCTGGGCTAACATAATGAAATGGTCCCAGTGAATGTTGATACGGGGAACCAATATATGTGTTTTACGGAAATGTTAACGTTTACCCCAATATCTTCCACAATTAGTTCATAAGCAATATGTTCTGACGGTGGGAAGAGCGAAACACATATGCAACAACAAAATGTCACTAGATGTCGAAATTACCTTAATCAGAGAGGATCTACAACGCGATGTATACCCGGAGACACTCCGGGGAGAAGTGTTGAAATACTTGAGAGGACGAAGGCATCCGAAGAGCAACAACGAAGCACAGTGTTCTACCTTCCGTACATCAGAGGTATCTCTGGGAAGATCAGGAGGTGCGGAAACAAGTATGACATCAAGAGCGGCTTCCAGTACTTTACGGAGTTTCCTCATCAAGACCAAACCTGACAACAGAACCAAAATCAGCAAGAACTGCATTTATGAATGCGGAGATTTCTACATCGGAGAGACAAAGAGGCCGTTGGCCGATTGGCTGAACACAAGGAATGGACTTAACGCGGGGAGACGTAAAAATCAGGAATTGCTGACCACGCCTGAACTGAACAACATCCAATTCTCAATTGAGAATGTTTCCCTTTTCAGCGAAAGTCATCAAATCACCACATCGTCTGCAACCTTCAAGCAAACGTTGAAGTGGAAATGTTTGCATAAAATCATGGTCATACTTATATCTGCTTTGGTTCAATTCAAATATCATGAGCAGCATAGCATCAACGAAACTTTTCAATTTGTGTCTATTGTCAAAGGAATTGTCGAATATCTGGAATGTTGTATATTCTGTATTCAAAAGTGGTGAAAAGACACACTTGAGAAACCATCCATCTATATCTATTCCATGAATGTTCTAGAAGTTCCTGATAGTTCTATACGATTATTCTTATTTCTCGGTACATGATGAAGTTCCCCAATATCCGTTCAATTGTAACAAATCAAGTTATAAATAAGTGGATGAATGTGGTTAATTTGGCAAACTTTTCGATGGAATTGTGCTCATAGTGCTAACTATTTGGTTATCCTAATAATGCCAGACAACCAATCACATCATGTTTATTTTGCAGGTAGTAGTTTGTTTTCTATAATAAAAATATGTCTAAAACTCAACTTGCTGCATCTGGTATCCCCTAGGGATTGAATTTGGGTCCACTCATGTGTGCCATTTATGAATTATCCATGTTTCAATAATACATGACGTCTATGATTGAATAAATCCTCAGAATACATTGGATTTTCTGCAAGCTTGGTGTGAAAACAGTAAATCAAAATTCAATACAATGAATTATAGCTGGCTTAGGTATATTATTCGATCAAAAAGCAACTTTCGGAGAGCATATTCCACAGAAAGTTTCGGATGCTCCCAAATGTTACGGTTCAATAGTGAGGAACTGTAAAATATATAAAATTGCTACTTTCCGCTTCAGGTAGGTGAAATCACATACCGAAGGCTTTCAAATTAAATCCATTGTTTTCCTAGTGAATAATTATGTGGAGTGTGATGCCATATCTTTTCGGAAACGTTGAAAACATTTCTAGGAATTCATCATCAGGTAGCTGTTTGTTTTCTATAATAATTATATGTCTATAACTCAACTTGCTTCATCTGTTATCCCCCAGGGATCAAATTTGGGATCACTTATGTTTGCCATCTATAAATAATCCATGATTCAATAATACATGACGTCTATGATTGAATAAATCCCCAGTATCCATTGGGTTTTTTGCAAGCTTGGTATGAAAACAATAAATCGAAATTCAATAAAGAGAAATATACAGGGCTTTTCACGATGAGCGAAATTAGACATTTCTGGCAAACCAGACAACGGATCAACCTGAAAATTTCACAGTGTGCATAAATTAATATGATCTACAAGACTAAAATTTTAGACGATACGGCGTTGCCGCTTCTACTATGAAGTAGCGGCTACTTTGATTTTTCAAATGGAACACCCTGTATATAATATCATATTATGATTTCTCTCATCACTTTGTCAACAACTTCATGTACTATTTCCCTATACCTATATGTTACCGTTTAGAAGATATAAATTAATTTCGATTTTTTTACCAAACATGTACTTTTATAAATGCTGATAAACTTGAACTCTCTGATACTAAGATGATCAAATTCGAAATAGAGTGGAGTGATACCATGAGGATCTTCACTTCGAGTCATATTTTCATTTGCCTCATACAGGGTCTTTAAAAAATGCAGATACTTTGTTCACATGGAAAAATTAGTGGAAATCATTTTTTTCAAATGGAACAACCTGTATATTTCCACATTTTTGAGCTCGACATCCACTTTTAGATTGACTTTGTTCAGATAATCCTATTTTGATTTCGAACCGTTTTCGAGATAAACTGTTTCAAACAGAAAATGACGTGGTTTCCTTGTATTCATCACTTATTTTTGAAATTTAACAGATTCCGTTCGATGTTCCTTCATCAGTCACAGATAATACAATGAATAAATAATAATTGAAATACCTTTCAACCATCAAATGAAACTTCTCTTCAAACAATAGTTTTATTAACGCTGACACACGAACTGAAAATAATTTCATGAATTAGTAAGTTAATTCAATTGTCAGTGTATTTCAGAATATGTTCGAACACATCTCCACCCCCACTTAAACAAATATGTAATCTCTTCAAAATATTTTCATATGTAGCGCTTCTGATTGAGTCTGGAGTTGAACTATTGAAAGCAGTTCTAACTCTCGATTTCATATCTTCCATTGTTGTTACTGAGTTGGAATAAACCATATTTCTAATTAAATCCCACACAAAATAATCTAATGGATTGCCATCTGCTGTTCTAGGAGGTCATTGAAAAGGTACATTAATACCAATCCATCTGTCTTCGAAGATTTCAGTTAAAGCTTCGCTTACTGAACGAGAATTATGGGGTGGAGCACCATCCATTTGGTACCATACACGTTCTCTTCCTGTCCTATTATTTAAAATCATTTGAATTTCATTTCTCAGTAAATCTTCATATTTTGTTTCATTCAAATTATCATCATAAAACTCGATATAAAAAATTGACCCATTCTTTATGGCACAAAATACATTAAATTGCCATCTTTATTGAAAACCCCTTTGGCGAACGACATGTGGATTTTCTGGCGCCCAATAATGACTGTTGTGTACCTATTGAAAACACAATTTTTTGTAAACTTGGCCTCATTTGTCCATATGATATTGTCAAGGAAATGTTCATCCTCTTGAGTCTTGACAAGTAACCTTTCAAAGAATTCCACTCTACGAGGCAAATCAGTCTCTTTCAGATGTTGGACACAGTAGAATTTATGAGGATGCCATTTGTGCTTATTAGGAATGCGATAAATTGTCACGTAGGGTATACCTATCTCCCTTCCAGCCTCGTGTAGAGAAGCATTTGGAAATGCATGAGAAAATCCCAAAACTGTCATGGCATTGTCATCATCATCCACTTCAGGCTTTCTACGAATGCTTTTTGCACGAAAGGTTCCATTGAATCTACAGTTTTTTAGTAGTCGATTTATCACATTAATATTCGGCTTGCACTCACCATAAATTATTAATAAATTCAAGAAATCTTCATTACTGTAACCTAATCTTGACATTTTTCTATTATAATTGCTATCACAATCAGTCAAAACCACCAACGAAAGTTAGACGTTTCAAAATTGCATCATTCATTTTTCCAAAGCACACTATAAAAAAATATTAATTTGCAATGTTGTACGATAGAGACACTCAATACCTCAATGCATACAAATTGTTACTTTTTCTAAGGCACATATCAATTTCGAATTGACTGATTCGAGACTATTGAAAAAAAAAATTAAAATAGATGTTAAATTTCAAAAATAAGTGATGAATACAAGGAAAACACGTAATTTTCTGTTTGAAACAGTTTATCTCGAAAACGGTTCGAAATCGAAATGGGATTATACAAAACAAAGTCAATCTAAAATTGGAGGTAGAGCTCAAAAATGTGGAAATATACAGGGTGTTCCATTTGAAAAAAATGACTTCCACTAATTTTTTCATGTGAACAAAGTATCTGCATTTTTTAAATACCCTGTTTGAGGCAAATGAAAATATGACTCGAAGTGAAGATCCTCATGGTATCACTCCACTTCATTTTGAATTTGATCGTCTCAGTACCAGAGAGTTCAAAATCATCAAGGTTTATAAAAGTACATGTTTGGTAAAAAAAAATCGAAATTGATTTATATCTTGTAAACGGTAACAGATAGGTATAGGAAAATAGTACATGAAGTTGTTGACAAAGTGAGAAATCATAATATAATATTATATACAGGGTGTTCCATTTGAAAAATTTAAGGCGTGTAGATCATATTAATTTATGCATGCTGTGAAATTTTCAGGTTGATCCGTTGTCTGGTTTGCCAGAAGCGTCTAATTAACGCTCATCTTGAAAAGCCCTGTATAGCTGGCTCAGGTATATTATTCGATCAAAAATGAACTTTCGATGAGCACAGTCCACAGAAAGTTTTGGATGCTCCCAAATGTTACGGTTCGATAGTAAGGAACAGTAAAATCTATAAAATTGCTATTTTTCGTTTCACGCAGGTGAAATCCCATACCGAAGGCTTTCAAGTAAAATCCATGGTTTTCCTAGTGAATGATTCTGTGGGGGTGATGCCATAACTTTTCGTGAATATTGGAAACATTCTCAGGAATTCATCTGGAAACTTCACCATGACGCTAGAGATTCGATTGAACCAAGTTATTTTAGCGTCCTCTATGCCAGTGCTGTCCTGTCGTCATCCCACGGGACACGAAGAGAGACAGGATAAGTTTCAAACTCAATAAAGAGAAAGAAACCGAAACTGGTCGCTTGTTCGACAGTGTCGGGGAAAAATAATGAGTATTTCAGTCTGAAGGAACTCTCTGTGGATTACTACAGCTGATGGATCTCTCATGTTGCTTTTAGATCACTTCGAAAGTCTCCGAATCAGAGATTGAACCGTCATATTGAGTAGATATCGATGTGGAAATCCAAACCGAAGTGAAATACGATGCACATGTAATGAGAAATATTTTTTATCGGAGCCAGTGAAATGATATTCGTTGTGAGGCACCAAAAAACCAATATCAGATTGACTTCTCGAGCTCGGTGTATTCATGATTGTGGCAATGTTCCAACCAATTACCATAGGAGGACATTTTTGGGTTATCTTACAGTACTGTAAAGTACCGATAATAATACATCGAATTCGAAATTTTAAGTAACCACAGAAATAATGACGTTCGACACTATGGGTTTATACAAATACTCAAAAAAAAAGCAGAGACTGTTAGAAATGAAGGAATCACAAACATTTGCTTACGAAAGGAAGGACAGGGAAAACCTTTATAGGCCAGTCAAAATAGACCGTCAATTCACAATAATTACAAACATTTCTTTAGCAATGCCGTATGTTGAAGCATCCAGTAAAGACTAAATATAAAAATTTGCACACTCATCCGGTGACCGGAAATTACTCAAATTCGCGTAAAACGTTAATATGCAATATCTCCTTGGACAAAATAGCAAAGATTGTGCAAATTGCAGGTATATTCCCCAACTTATTTTCTACATCCCTTGAAAAATTTGTACACGCAATTTTCAACCGGAAATACGAATAATCCTGGATTACGTCGTGATTAGCGCTAATTCTGGTTACAAAATTGCAAACATTCTGCAAATTCATGGTAAAATCATGGTTCCGTCACCCCTAAAATGCTTTAACTTTTCAAACTTGTCATGTGTACGGAACATAAAAAAATTATGGATAACGCTAAAAACAGTCTCAGGGGCAAAGTTTCAGGGGTCACGATATAATGTTTTCGTGCTTTGCAAACTTTGGTGGCATAATTTTAAGTCGCGAATTGAGTTTGCACCTTTTTTAGTATCCCGGAAGATGGCGGAAATGAACATTATTGTTAGAAGCAATTTTCGCAAATGTTCCAAATGCTTTTTTTCTTAAAGTTCGTATGCCGACAAGTCTACGTATTAATTTGCAACCCTATAATATGTCGGGAAAGATGGGCAATAGAATATTTCTCTGGGAAAAACTATGCATACATAATATTTTATCACTATATTTCAACTTCAAGCACATATGAAGCAAATTTGTGAGTTTGTGATCTCGCCTATTATTTGTTTTTCAGAGAATTATGGAATAAATCTCGCAAAATGTAGAAGAATTCAAAGTACAGTATTCTCTAATGTAAACTCTCTTGTTTTATTGAAAATTATCAAGTAAAACTATGTGTTGGACCTATACAGTGTTATCATCTGATATAAAAATTCGGTGAAATCGTCTAATTTCACTATCGGATATCACGAAAATGACGATTTATCTTGACAATTCGCTTAAAAGGACGAAAAAATTACCGGCTTCGGTAATTTGGCCCTTGAATAAATATCCTCCGATAATAAAAGCCGATTCCACCAGATCGGGTTCAATTATTGAGCGAAAGTTGCAAAAAGATCAACATTTCGTGAAAGTCGCCTTGATTGATAATATTCCATTGCCTGCTTTGCCGACGTTTCATGGTTTGCAAATTCATACGTCAACTTGTTCGTCTCTCCAGAACTTTGAGAAAAAAATACACAAAGTTTGGATTTTTGTGTCATCCGCGGAAATCGACTCAATTGACAATATTCCATTGCACTGCTTTCCCGATGATTTATAAAGTTGCAAATTTATAGGTAGACTTGTTTGCCATTCCAAAACTTGGAGAAAAAATTGGCACAAAATTTTGAATTTTGTGTCATCCGCGAAAATCGTCTTAATTGATAATATTCTATTGCCTTGTTTTCCAGACGTTTTATAGGGTTGCAAATGTATGGATATACTTGTTTGCCATTCCAAAACTTTGAGAAAGACTTGCACAAAGTTTGGAATTTTGTGTCATCCGCGAAAATCGACTTAATTGATTATTTTCTATTGTCCGGTTTTCTCGACATCTTATAGGGTTGCAAATTCATAAGTAGACCTGTTTGCCATAGCAGAACTTTAAGAAAAAAATGCACAAAGTTTGGAATTTTGTGGCATTTGCGAAAATTGCTTCTAACAATAATGTTCATTTCCGCCATCTTCCGCGATACTGAAAAAAATGCAAACTCAATTGGCGACTTAAAATTATGCCACCAAAATTTGCAAAGCACGAAAATATTTTTTGAAATTTCGTGACCCCCAAAATGTTGCCCCTGACACTGTTTTTAGCGTTATCCATAATTTTTTTATCCGTACACATGAAAAGTTTGCAAATTTAAAGCATTTTAGGGGTGACGGAACCATGATTTTACCACAAATTTGCACAATGTTTGCAATTTTGTAACCAGAATTAGCGCTAATTACAACGTAATCAAGGTATTCATATTTCCGGATGAAAATTGCGTGTGAAATTTTACAAGGGAGTAAAAAGAAGTTAGAATATGCCTGCAATTTGCACAATGTTTGCAATTTCGTCCAAGGAGATATTTCAAATTATTTTTTTATGCGATTTTAGTAATTTTCGGTCACCGGATGAGTGTGCAAATTTTTATATTTAGTGTTTACTGGATGCTTCAACATCCGGCAGTGTTAAAGAAATGTTTGTAATTATTGTCCATTTCTCCATATATTTATTTATGAAAGGAAAACAATACAATTATCATTCTTCTTCAACCAGAATCAATGACAGTGATAGTAAATCTCTAGTTTCGAACATCTCAATTATATTCCGAAACCTCTACAAATTATATTTCTCTTTCGTATTTTTTTTTTATTTCATTTTTATGGAGGCTATCCAATAAGATAGTTGTAATTCTTCAAACATGGGGGGATTGGCGCGGTGGGTTAGCGTCCGACTCATGATCGAAAGGTCGTGAGTTCGATTCTCGGCCAGGGCAGAAATTTTTCTATTTAATTTGAGAGAATTAAATGTTAAATTTCGTAGCCGGGCCGAGGATGGTCCTCGACGATTCGCTGTTGCGTTCAAATTAACAGTGCTGCTCCTAGGTGGCGTATGGAGTTAGTAACAAGGCCTACTCAGAACACTATGAAATGATACATAAAAATACTCAACTTGTGACTGGCCGAATGACGAAATGTCAAAGCCATTAAAAAAAAATCTTCAAACCAAAACACACCTAATATTAGTACTCAGACAACGATATTCAGGAAAAAATCGAAAACAATTCTGCATGTAAATTGTCATGAAGCTCAATAGCTATTTCAATTTTGGCAGCATATATAGATTATTTATATCACTTTCATTAACGGAAGCAACCCTGATTAACAAATGGATGTCTAGGACACCTTACCTGAAAGCAGAATGGGAAAAAGAATCAATGATCATTATATAACTCATGTTTGAGGGCAGGTTCTCATAAGATCGATGATAAAGAAGAGGTAGAAATAAAAATGAAAAACATAAAAAAATTATTACCGAAAGATCGTTCAATGTGCATTGTACATATAAATTACTACTCCATGGATTACTACTACTTTTCTATAATCTTACTATTGTATTTTATGTATTGAATGAATGTGGTTTTTTGTGGAGGAACAACGTTTCTGGACATGTTTTTTGGGTAACCTTCCACAATCTGAAAATGAAAATATAATCAGGAAAATCTATACAAGTGTAGAAAGGGCAAACTAATTAGTTTACCCCGATAAGTTATTGCGTTCACCAAATTATATTTCCTATAGATTTTCCTGATTATATTTTCATTTTCAGATTGTGGAAGGTTACCCAAAAAACATGTCAAGAAAATTGTATTTTATATTTACAACAACGCTTTTTTTTTCAATCATTCTATAGTATTGTGTATATCCTTTCCTCATATTATATTTTATATTTATTCAATCACCCAATCTGGATCTAAGTAGACAATTTTCACTGTTCACTAGGTCTGCCTTTTGCTTTTTTGCCTATTTCGACCAGATCTTCGATTATGAAAATACAACTATTCGCATTGTCTAACATTTGCTTATCATCACATCGCTTTCACTCTTTGTCTACTATCTGTCCTAATATAAAAATAATTAATCACTTATCCCTTGAGTATACTGCTTATAGATTAGTCTTCACTCCCACTACCAAGGCCTTGTTGGGTAGTATGTATTCATTCACCATTGTGCATCTTCTTTTTCTTGTATTCCTTCAATGTACCTTTGAGGTTAATTAATATTTTTATTTAATTAAAAACAACAACAAATTAAAACGGCAATAACTCAAAAACTATTGTTGATGCACATATTTTTTTTTATAGTAATAAATATGATTTTAAAAATTTAAAATAATCATAGTATTATCTGAACACCTGACAGAATGTTATATCGTTAGAAAAAAAATGTGTTCATGGAATTTTGATAATGTGAGACTAAGTTGTTGATTGAGTAGTTTTTTTGGAACCGCCGATTTTATTAAAAACCGAATAATTGTTCACAGAATGACTCCATAATTTTTTTGCTTTCTGGAATACTTCTTACATGTGTTGTCAATCATATTACGCTATAAATTTTTTCAAAAGTTAATGATTTTGTTAATTATAAATTGCTGAAGTTAACTTAAAACATTTTTTTTATTATATTTCAATTATTATCAGTTTTATGTCTACAAAGGCATTTTATAACGTTTTAAAAAATACTCTATTTGTTTATGAACTATTCATAAACAAATAGATGAGTTTAATATTAAAAAAAAAATGAGAGTTTATTATAATTTGAAAAAATGAAAATTCTATTGTTCATGATAGTTTATTTTTTATTTTTTTTTATCATTTAAATAATATATTCAGATTTTTTTTTCTTCAAAATGAATAATTGGATATTCTCTACCCAACGAGTTTTTTTTATTAATAACGTTATTGTTTATTTACTTAACAATTAGTTATACAAACTTTGATTGACATTATATTGTTTTGAATGGTGCAAAAAAAAACAACCATCTACGACAAAGTATTCGAAAATGTGTGTTTGTAATTTTTATAGAATTTTCTAGAAAAATCAGAAAAATAATCTAATAGTTTGTCGTATATGGTTGTTTTTTGTTATTTAAAAAATATAATGCCAATCAAAGTTTGTTTATAACTAATTGTCAACTAAATGAACAATTACATCAAAAAAGAAAGATTCTTTTTATTAGGTAGAGAATAACCAATTATGGATGTTGAAAAGAAAATATTAATAACAATATTTAAATGATAATTTTCCCAAAACTATTATGAGCAATTGGAAAAAAATATTCACCCAGCCTAATGAAAAAAAAAATATTTTTGAAACATTCAACATTTGTTTATAAATGTTTTATAAACAAATAGCGTAATTTAAAAAAAAAACGTTGTGAAATGCCTTTGTCAGATATTAAACTGATAATAATATGAAATATCAATGAAAAAAATTACATTATTTATTCGATTTTTCATATTTTGTCAACTTTAAAAATGTATAATTAATAAAATAATCAACCTTCAAACAATTTCATAGCGTACACATTATGGAGTAATTCTGTGAACAATCATTCGGTTTTTATCAAAATTCAATAAAAAAAAATTTTTTTCAACGAAATTACATTTTTTCAAGTATTCAGCTGAAACTATAACTTTTTCAAACTTTTAGGTTCATATTTAATACTATTAAAAAAAATATTTTATGTGTATTGCTCTCTCTCCTGCTGTAACGCCCGCGCGGAGACCACCCATTTTCCACGTTGAATTAAAATGAAAAATAATTCAGATAGAGTTCTAGGAGTATGGATTTTTTCATGGGAAATTTCCTCCTCTTCAAGAAACAATTTTTTTATTTTCTCTATCATCAATAGTTTTTGAGCTATTGCTAATGACTAAGGCCATTTTTTTTTAAAGTAGCAAATTTTCGTCGGTGGAAAAAATAAAAATATATCTTTTTCAGAATGACATTCCGAATCGAATGAGCCCTCGCTTTATTTGTATTGAGATATATTAATCATCAGTCCACTATTATTTTCCTTCTTGTACTGTGGTGAAACTCAATAAAGTAAATTCAGTCAAGATAATCGAGTTGAATTGAATGAAGAGTTTCAACCACCCTCCAGCTCCGTAAACCTATCAAAAATTATTTCAATTTTGTGGAAAAACAGGTTTCAAAAACCACTGTAGTTATCCTTTACCCCCGTCTTCATTCTGTAGTAGTTCCATCCGTAGAATCTATCATTTTATATTAATCTATTTGATTTGATCCGATGCCAGTTTGGAGATTTATCAATAGCTAAAACTGCCGCTCAAATAGAAATGGTATGACAGAAGCGAATGATAAATGAAGGACTAGTCCTTAGACGATTCCATGTGGTACTCGTTCTCTGATATTTTCCGCTTCCATGTTTCTTTAACTTTTGTTCATAATATGGATTTTTTTTATTGGCAGGATATTCCTTGAATTAGAACAGGCCTTCCACGAAGTCTGATTGGTTGCAAGAATTGAAATACAACTTTGTTCAGATATGAAATGAAAAAGTTACCATTTAACAAGAAATGTTATTTTGATTTTATCCCCATCGAATATTTTCGACGCTTCCCAACCACAATATATCATTTTATCTTTTCAGGATAGATATACGCCGGATTTGTGAAAATTTTACCCAAAATCGGACTCTATTCAAAAACATTGTAACGCCCCTGCAATATCTAGATCACATTGGCATTGAAGTTCACAAGAAGCCTCTATAGGAGCGAATTGTTGACTTACATGGAACTTTATTTTATGTTTTCTATGGCCAAAGTTTAATTCAGTCTCGATCACTTATTGCCCTCTCTTAAAGTGAAGTGTTATCGAAAATCGAGTTATCTTCGAGAGTATATGTATTCTACTAGATATGATATCAAGTTTAACTTTTTCATTTTTGATCAGAATGTATCTCGTTCATTCGATTTTATGATATAAACGTGCTGCCTGAAAGTAGCTGAGCTAATATAAAGTTATCCAATTATCCACCAAACGATATAATACTGACTATATATATAAATATATAGATGAATGGGAGGAATATCAAGGTGACTGTTAAAAACAAAATGGTTTTTTTCCATTAAATATACAGTGTGTCTCACTTTCCATGGAAACACCCCCGTATCTTCCGTAATTATTGTAGGAGAATTCTGTAATTTGCACGATCGTTAGATATACCAAGAGTAAGTCTTAATCTCTTCTGAGGTTGATCTGAGGGACATACACTGCGCGCCAGGAGCGATGGATATATTGATTTCTGCGAAAAATAATATAAGGGGGCAAGACATGCTCCAAATTCTTACGGATTCGTGATCAGGACATCAACTTAAGTACCAATCAATATTTACGCTAAAAAAAATCAGTTCTGAAAAATCCTAATTTGTCTCACTTCCAATGGAAACGCCCCCGTAACTTCCCTAATTATCGGAGCAGAATTATGTTATTCTCACGATTGTTAGATATGAGTCTAAATCTCTACTGTGAAATACCCTGCGCGCCAGGGGCGATGGATAGAACGATTTTTGCAGAATTCATAGTTGTAGAACGTGATATCGAGTGATGATTCTCACTGAATATGCAGTATTACAGAGAAATATTTCTACATTGGGTTTCTCTTGCCGTCGTTTCTTCAATGAATATCAATGAACGGAAACATTATTCAATCAATGAACGGAAAAATGGTTTTTTTACACGCTTTATATTAGCTTCACTTGTATGTTTGTTTGTTTGTTTGTTTGTTTGTTTGTAACCGACTCCTTTGGGCGCGATTTTGACCCACTTCCAGACGTCCGAATGATCTGAAATTTGGCAGGTGTACATAATTCCGGTGATAATGCATTGAGAAATCTGTATGAAAAAAAAAAATGGCGGCTCCAATATTGCGTACGAGTTTTGTGATTATAGTCTGATTGGCTTCAAAATTGGTATCTGAGGGTTTTCGTGGTCGGATATTGAGATTCTTTTGTCAAAATTGAAAAATTCGAAATGGCGGCTCCAAAATGGTGGACGAGTTTTGTGATTATGTTCTGATTCTATTCAAAATTGGTATGTGGGGGTTTTTGGGGTCGAATATTATGATTCTTTTGTAAATATTAAAAATTCAAGATGGCGGCTTTAAAATGGCGGCCGAGTTTTGTGATTATGGTCTGATTCTATTCAAAATTGGATGTGGGGGTTTTTGGGGTCGAATATTTAGATTCTTTTGAAAAAACTGAAAAATGCAAGATGGCGGCTTCAAATTGGCGACCGAGTTTTGTGATTATGGTCTGATTTGGTATGTGGGAGTTTTCCGGGTCGGAGATTATAATTTCCTAATTTGATAAGATGATTCCATTTTTTGATTTGCAAAAAAATAATAAAAATAATAGTTTAAAAAAAACTAAAAAAACCCGTTTTTTTAAAAACACACTAAAAGGTAGGAAATAAATAATAGTTTGAAAAACTAAAAACATGCTTTTATAGAAAACCAGACTATTTTTTTTTTTAATATTATATATATAATATTATTAAGACTCATCCCTTGAATATCTACCTATCGTGGGCATTATTACTACAGATACGGAGGTGTTTCCATGAGAAGTGGACAAATTGGAATTTTTCCTAACTGAAATATTCTTCAGCAAAGATGCCAATCGGTTATAAATTTGATTTCCTAATCACGTACAGTAAAATCTTGCTAATCTCGTCTCCCAATATGATTTTGTGCAAAAATGAGCATTCCAATCGCCCCTGCGCGTATAATAAATCACTCACGTCAACCCCCAGATAATATTCAGCATCATATCCAGAATACCTAATCATCGTGGAAATTTCAGAACTCAACCCCAATATTCACGGAAGATACGAAGGCGTTTCCATGGGAAGCCCGACAAATTCGGATTTTTCAGAACTGATTTTTTTTTTGGCGAAAATATAGATTGGCATTGATGTTGATGTCCTGATCACGAGTCCGTAAGAATTTTGAGCCTATCATGACCCCTTATATTATTTTTCGCAAAAGTCAATATATCCATCGGCCGTGGCGGGCAGTGTATGTCACTCAGGTTAACCCCAGAAGAGATTTAGATGTATCCCCGATATATTGATCGTGGAATATACAGTATTCTAATCCAATCATTACGGAAGTTACGGGAGCGTTTCCATGGAAAGTGAGACAAATTCGGATTTTTCAGAACTGAAAATTTTTTAGCGAAAATATGAAATGGTACTGGAGTTGTTCTGATCACGAATCCGTAAGAATTATGAGCCCATCTTGCCCCCTCATATTATTTTTCGCAGAAATAAATATATCCATCGCCCCTGGCTTTCAGTGTATGTAACTCAGATTGACCTCAGAAAAGATTTAGACTCCTTGGTATATCTAACGATCGTGAAAATAACAGAATTCTACTACAATAACTACGGAGGATACGGCGGCGTTTCCATGGAAAGTGAGACAAATTCGGAATTTTCAGAACTGAAAATTTTTCAGCGACTCAAAATTAGTTACTCACATCAGTTAAGAAGCTCAGTTATTGAGACTAAAAAGGTTTATTTTATTTTTTGCTTTTCAGTTCCGTTTTTCGTCGGTTCAATTTTTTGTTAAAAAGTTTTTATTTTTAAATTTTTTGTAGCTGAAATTTACAAATTACCACCTATTTAATTTTTGAATACTTCCAAAATACTCACCCACTTTACTTCAACTATTAACAATTAAATAATAAGATAATCTACTTTAATTATTTATTGTTATATATTATAATTTATTTTTGATAGTTCTGGTTGTTTATTCCATCACTTTGTATATAATTCTATCCTTCCATAGAATGTAATTATTGTGACGGATGTAGGAGAACAAAAATAATGACAATAGCAGTCTGTCAATGTCAATTACATGTGTTAGTCAATGTTCACAAGTGGAAAATCAATCATCCCCCATTTTTCCACCCATAGGGGTGGATTATTTCATTCCAAATATGATCAACTATGAGGTATACACTATCTGATGAAAAAAGAATCGTCCAAATCGGACAATCCAGTACTAAGTTATGCCTGATAGAATCGGTTAACGTACCAAACGATCAATATCCTCCATTTGCTACCCTTCGGGAAATATCTTTCCTTTCAAATTCAAAAGGGACCAACTTCGAAGTACACCCTATCCAATGAAAAAAAAAACATCGAAATCGAACAACTCTGTAAAAAGTTATGCGGGGTCATACATAAAAAAAATATACTCGTCGACTTGAGATCCTCCTCCTTTTAACACGCTTTATATTAGCTTCACTTGTATGTTTGTTTGTTTATTTGTTTGTAACCGACTCCTTTGGGCGCGATTTTGACCCACTGCCAGACGTACGAATCATTTGAAATTCGGCAGGTGTACATAATTCCGGTGACAATGCATTGAGAAATGTTTGTTTGAAAAAAAAAACAAAATGGCGGCTTTAATATGGCGGACGAGTTTGTGATATGGTCGATTCGCTTCAAAATTGGTATCTGAGGGTTTTCGTGGTCAGAGATTATGATTCTTTTTCAAAACTGAAAAATCAAGATGGCGGCTCCAAAATGGTGGACGAGTTTTGTGATTATGATTCGATTCTATTCAAAATTGGTATGTGGGGGTTATTGGGGTCCAGTATTATGATTCTTTTGTAGAAATTGAAGAATTCCAGATGGCGGCTCCAAAATGGCGGACGAGTTTTGTGATTATGGTCCAATTCTATTCAAAATTGGTATGTGGGAGTTTTCGTGGTCAGAGATTATGAAGTGTAACAGTAAATTATATCGACAAAGAAGTTAGCTTAGGTACGTAGGATTTAATCTGAACAATTATGCGAAACGCAAAACGTGTTACTGTAATAGCTTTCAAAAATCATTTCGGCATCAGAAATCATTTTAAAATGTTTGCCCACGTTGTAGGTAGGAGAAATCGATATTTTATTCACAACCTCAGAAGGAGGCGCAGCCTAGAAAAAAGATCACAAATTGTTTTTCGGTAGAACCGATACCGAAGTTTTCGATCGAAATTTGGCAAAGAAATACGCGGACTCGATCATTTTCTGTTGAACGTCGTCGAAGCTATGTGTCCCCGTAAATGTTTGATAAATGTGTAAAAATGGCCATTCAATTGTTGAAGGTAGGAATTTTCGATTTGCCTTAATCTTGAGCAGCTCCATTTTGGGAGTTGAACTTTGTAAATTCATTGAAGGACTGATAATGATGTAGCTTAACTTTAATTTTAGATTTCCCGGCCATTTTTCTCAACCCTATCACAAATTTCACATCGAGAAGAGTTACGTAGGTCACGTATCCAGTAAATATTCGATTGCTAGAAACTTCCTACGGGATAGGATCCCACACACGGCGGAAAATTATTTGGGGAACGGATAAAAACTGTCATCACCCAGAAACGGGCCTCAGAGCAACAGTCGTTGCACACCATACTAGGTTAGATCTTTCCATTTAATATCACCAAAGTACCAGTCCTACCAGTCAATAATTTTGCGACAAGATATCCAGACGTTCCAGTATTATCATTTTTCCTATCATTATTTTTAACATAGTTTAGCTGAGCTTCAACTAAAACTGTATTTCACTACAAACAAAAGTGTAAACCAAATATAGCTATATATGGGTACCAAAAGTAAATTGTAAATGAACTTTGACTTTGCAACTCAAATAATTCCAATTCATCTATTTTGTATGAAAAATCATAGTAGTAAATCACTGAACCCATCATATAGTTCAATTTCTAACATGTTGAATTTTCTTTCGGTTCTTAGTCCTGCCTTAAACTAAGTGGCGCCCAAATAGAAACAAAAACTCATTTATTCAAATCTAGTAACATCATGCCTATTAGAACCACGCCCGCTCCCGAACTATAAAGAGAAGACGCCGCAATTGTTTCCTGCGACGAAAAGAAGCAGGGTTACAGATTCTTTTGTCAAAACTGGAAAATGCAAGATGGCGGCTCCAAAATGGTGGACGAGTTTTGTGATTATGCTCTGATTCTATTCAAAATTGGTATGTGGGGGTTTTTGAGGTCCAATATTATGATTCTTTTGTAAAAATGGAAAAATGCAAGATGGCGGCTCCAAAATGGCGTACGAGTTTTGTGATTATGGTCCAATTCTATTCAAAATTGTTATGTGGGGGTTTTTGGGGTCGGAGATTATGATTATTTTGTCATAGTTGAAGGATTCGAAATGGCGGCTCAAAAATGGCGGACGAGTTTTGGGATTATGGTCCGATTCTATTCAAAATTGCAGAATAATAGTTAAAAAATTAAATAATAATAATAATAGTTTGGAAAACTAAAAAACACGCTTCAACAGAAAACAAAACCGACTGCTTTGAGCGCGATTTTGACCAACTTTAATCGGTCAGATTTCATTCAAACTTTGTAGATTTATCGATGACCGATGATAATACACTAATTTGTTAAGATTATTCCATTTTTTATTAGCAAAAAAATAATGAAAATAATAGTTTTAGATAAACTAAAAAAACACGCTTTTATAAATAAACCAAACAAAAGTAGGAAATAAATAATAGTTTACAAAAACTAAAAAACACGCTTTTATAGAAAACCAAACTTAATAAATAATAGTTTAAAAAAACATGCTTTAAAAAAAAAACTACAAAATAGAAATATATTTTAATAAATTTGAATGAAGAATAGTGTCCAAAATTTTAATAAATATAAATTAATAATAGTGTAAATGAGAAAACAAAAATTATTTTAAAATAATAATAATAGTTAAAAAAAACCGCTTTCATAAAAAAAACAAACTAAAAAGTAGGAAACAAATAATAGTTTGAAAAAACTGAAAAACACGCTTCTATAGAAAATCAGACTGAAAAAATAAAAAATAAGAAAAAAATTATTTTATTTGGAAAAAAGCGTGGGGTGCATGGTATCAATTACCTGTGATCTGAGACATTTCTTACTTTACTGCCCTAGGTGTGTAATGTACTATATAATTATTGATACCATGCACCCCACGCTTTTTTTAAAATAAAATACATTTTTTTCTTATTTTCAATTTTTTTAGTCTGGTTTTCTATAAAAGCGTGTTTTTTAGTTTTTTTAAACTATTATTTATTTATTTATTTCGTCGGTTCAAAATAGTAAGTTTTGCCAACTTTTTCTCACATATGTCCTATGGAAATGTCTTCTGGGGCAATTCAGTGTTTGTGCTCACTACGGATTCATATCGTCAACATTTTGTTCTGCTGGGAATTCTAGCCTTACCTTCAGTCTGCATTTCTGGAATATTATGTTTTGCTCACAAAAACCGATAAATTTTCACTTTCAGCTCTTTCTCCATCCGCCAATGCAACAAATTGATTATACTTCCTCGACATAGTACCTACTTCTCTTTTTGAGAAAAGTGTATATTACAGTTGTGCTAAATTATACAATAAAATTCCTTGTGAATTTGGGATTATGCCATTCAATGAACTCAAATGTTCAATTAAAAATTGTTTGCTGAAAAAGGTGTACTATTCAGTGGATGAATTTCTTGGTGATACAATGTAAAATGTACTTTACTTAAAAAAATTAAAATTTTTTCCATCATTGTAAATTTGTTCTTTACTACTGTACACTTTCCTACAAACAATGTTGTCTTCTTGGAAATAAATGTCTATTCTATTCCATTTACCTACAGGCACCGTGAACGAGAATATATTTTGTTTCCTTCTGAAACCTACATGCGATGTGTCTGAGATTCAATAAACTGAAACTCTCCGCATGTCATGTCACTGCTAATACAATAAGGAGAGATCTGAACTTCCACTCATTCATCACCGTTCAACACATAATGAAATATTTCGATGAATATCGTTAATTACTATGCGATTTGTGATTGAGTTTGTATGCAAAAATTGCATTCCAATCCAGATTGAAACACGCGCATTGCACCGGCTATTGTGACGTTAGGATATTTAGTATTCAAATGAGTCGATTCAGTTTGCGGAAATTGTGTTTCGGTAAATTCGGATAATTTTCTAGTTTCAGAAACTGCGTCGATAATTCGTTAACGATGTATTGTTTTACAATGGCAACAATGTGAATAGAACGATTTATTTGAATATTGGATTTTATGATCAAGTTTTCCTCATTTGTATCTGTTTTTTATTTTGTTTTGCTAGTCACAATCCACAATCATGTTATTGTAAATGAATCCTACACTACTCAAAAATTAATGAAGGGAAGAAAAACTCAATTTGCAATGAAAAACTACTGAAAATGGAAATGCACATGAGAGTCATTGAGCAACAGATAGTGAGGCTAATCGGAAGAGTAGATCTCAGGATTCATTGGTTGGGAAATAGCATTAACCATGAAGGAGTGTTTTTTATGGATTGGATCTGGGATATCACGTTTCATTGACCGACAGTAATCAGACATCTTATTCACATTCCAACAACCTTGGTTGTTAGGTTAGTTTTCAGCAGTGATCAAAATTATTCAACTGGTCTTACATAGTGATTTGCTGGAAAAATTTACTTCTTGAAATATTCATCATTCACAAACAGGTGTTTTACTACTCCAGAAAATGCAAAATTTGCACGAAAATTAGGTTTTCGTCATTCGACCATTCTTAAGTGAGTTTTTGGCCATAACAAAAGGTGTTCAACTCATATATACTGAGCATTAAAAAAATATATAGTTAATCATCGTTTAGAAAAGAAAAAAATGTCCTTGATTCAAATTCAAAGTTGTACGACAAATATTTTTCGATCATCAATGAGAATTACATACAAAGAAACTTTCATGAATGCGATATTGTCAAGAATTAGAAATTTTCACAGACACTAGGAAATAACATATAAAGCATATTTATAAAATAAATTCTGGGGC
The DNA here is from genome assembly GCA_018342105.1 of Gonioctena quinquepunctata. NCBI lineage: Eukaryota > Metazoa > Arthropoda > Insecta > Coleoptera > Chrysomelidae > Gonioctena > Gonioctena quinquepunctata. The sequence goes on along the minus strand of JAFIRS010000061.1, from coordinate 986,288 downwards.
ATTATTATCATGTTAAATGGATTTCGACAATTATTCGACAGATTTGAATAACATTTGTTTTATGTCGACTTTCATTAACTGGTGGTATAAAAAATAAAATTGTGATGATATGATATTTCTTTAAAATTGAATATATCTTTCTTTCCACTACATATGAATGAATTTAGGAACATTAAAATACTCCACCAATCTTTGAAAAATTAAAATTCCTTTTTCAACTCTCTTTAACTTTCAAATCTATTGTGGTTCCAACACAAAATTAATGATTCTAGGTCACAAATTGTCATTTGACTAATTAATGTCACTTGTTCTTGCCTACCAGTGTTCAGCAATTCATCTGTTCTCTGGTCATTTTTTGATCGACACACTGGGTTGCAATTTGATGAAAATTATATTTTATTTATGAATGTATTTCCATTGTTGTACACTTTTACCTGACGCGTAAGTGATACTTGACGATAATTTATTTAATTTCGCCTGAACAACAAACATTTGTCATGTATTCACTTTACTCAGGCAAGCACTCATAATGACTTTAATAGGTCGAAAGCGCCATGTGATTGTAATCAATAAATATTGCACGCTATACAAACAAAAAGAAACTATTGGTTCTGTCACGTGCACAACTCCCTACCACTTCTCCCTCTTGATTTTACAACAAACGTATTCAACCAGTTTTAATAATGAAATTGAGCCTCCAAATAATGTTCGCGGGGAGACGTATAGATAATTTAAAGAGTTGAATTGGGCGTGATGACACGTCCAAAACTTTCTCCAAATCCTGTGGACACAATATATATATATATATATATATATATATATATATATATATATATATATATATATATATATATATATATATATATATATATACACTGTGTCCGTAAAGTATGGAACAAATTCATTTTTAGCTGAACAGGTCATTTTAAGAAATAATCCTGAAACACGTCGATTTTTGATGTTAATTTACCGTATTTTAAAATAATAATCTAATATACAGGGTGAATTACGTTCGAGTAATGACGTCACCGTCATTTTTTTAAATGGAACACCCCCATTTTGTCTCAATTTTTGGATTACTCTAGCTGAGCTGATTCCAAAATGTATCACATGTTGATTCCAATTGGTACAGGGTGGACAAAAATACAATAGTTTTGTGTGTGCTCATAAAGTAACGCGTAACATTCTTTATTAGGTAAATTAACAATATTATCAAAAATACTTATTGTCTAGCGGCAATTTGTTTAATTGTAATACCTCGTAGTTTGCTATATGTTTAGAGTAATAAAAATGAGCTGTTTCCAAACATGTTTGGTACTTGTGGTCTAGCAGACAGAATATGACAAAAAATATTTCTTATCTATTTATAAAAAACATAGTCGTCTACTTTTTTGTGAAATGTCATTATTTGTTTAGTAATTTATTGATGTTCACTGACAGTTTAGTACTACAATATTTTTTGTATTCGTGAATATTCGAATGATTGCTTAGATTTAATTGAAAGTAGAAATGGAGTTAAGTGTAAAACAAAGAATTGAAATACTTATGATGATTGGGTATGGAGACAGATTGCGAACTCAGATGGAAGTGTGCAATTTGTTTAATGATAAATATCCAGAAAGACCTATAACGCGTTCAACAGTCGAGAAATTGGTGATGTTGAAAATGTACGCAAATCAGGTCGTCCCCCTGCAAATGCTGATACAGCATTAGATGTTTTACTGAGTTTTGAAGAAGATGCGCACACTTCTAATCGTAAAGTTAGTCGTTATATCGGTGTTAGCAAAACAACGGTACACAAACTATTGAAGCTTGAAAAATGGCATCCTTATAAAATCAAACTTGTGCAAGAATTAAACGAAGATGATCCCGATAGAAGACTCCAATTTTGCGAAGAAATGATGGATAAATGTCACCGAGACCCTCTCTTGATACAAAACATTATTTTTTCTGATGAGTCCACTTTCATGTTAAATGGTGAGGTTAACCGTCAGAATTGTAGGTACTGGGCAAAAGAAAACCCCCACTGGATGCGTGAGCATCATACACAATACTCTCAAAAGGTAAATGTATGGGCTGGAATTGTACGAAATCGAATCATCGGACCCTACTTTTTCGAAGGTAATTTAAACGGGGCAACGTACCTTGAGTTTTTAAGGGGGTATCTCGTACCTACTTTACGTAATTTGTTTTCCAGCAGACGTAATCCTGGAGGTTTTGATGAAAGTTTATGGTTTCAACAGGATGGTGCACCTCCACATTATGCTGTAGATGTTAGAAGGTACCTAGATAAAAATTTTCCGAACAGGTGGATTGGTAGACGTGGACCCACTGAATGGCCAGCGAGGTCACCAGATTCAAATCCTTTGGATTATTTTCTGTGGGGCCATCTGAAGAATGTTATTTATAAAACGAAACCAGCAAATATTGCAGATGTACAAGAGAAAATTCGAACAGAAATAAACAATATTACGCAAGAAACCATACACAAGGTTCAACAAGAATTTGTACACCGTTTGGGTTACTGTCAAATACAGCAAGGGCTGCAGTTCGAACATTTATAAAGTCATGTATTCCAGCATATTCTGTCCGCTAGACAACAAGTATTTTTGATAATATTGTTAATTTACCTAATAAAGAATGTTACGCGTTACTTTATGAGCACACACAAAACTATTGTATTTTTGTCCACCCTGTACCAATTGGAATCAACATGTGATACATTTTTGGAATCTGCTCAGCTAGAGTAATCCGAAAATTGAGACAAAATGGGGGTGTTCCATTTAAAAAAAATGACGGTGACGTCCTTACTCGAACGTAATTCACCCGGTATATTAGATTATCATTTTAAAATACGGTAAATTAACATCAAAAATCGACGTGTTTCAGGATTATTTCTTAAAATGACCTGTTTAGCTAAAAATGAATTTGTTCCATACTTTAAGGACACAGTGTATATATATATATATAAGAAAGAGGAGAAGTAGTATTTGCTGACTAGTTTGGAAACAGTCTGAGAAATTCTTTGGGACAGCAGCAAACGCAAATGTGCTCTTATAACATTATATTTCCAATATTTCGACAATGAATATTGTCATCATCAGGGAGCGACAAAGGTGAAAATACTATAGTATGTTGATAAATATAAAAAGAACCTTACTTACAATGTTACTGAGAATGGTCGTTTTTCGGTGAAATACAAAAAGATGTAAAAGACAGCATTAAAACATGTTAAAACATGGAGCAACAATTAGATTTATATGGAATAATATTTGTGACAAAAACATTACTGGTAAATTTACTGAAAGCCGAGAACAATTGTGGTGAACATTCTTTGGTTATGAATGTGAAAAGTATGGGAAAATCAAGACATAGAGGTTGGAATTCAACATAACCTAAAATATCAACGTCAATTTGTAACATTTTTGAGAAGAAGAAGAGACATTTGGTCTCAGCTATCCAAATGAAGGTGGAAACATCAATTGCAATTACTACTGAAAATGAGATTTTCTAATGGTAAAATTGGATTAACAAATTTTATTATGTTATTATATTTGTAATATCTTTCATGTTGGTTTGTATTGAATAGAAAAGGAAGATGAATTATTGGCGAGAGCATTCGGGTTCTTGTCTAAGATTATTGAATAAGAATAGATCTCACTTGAATGATTGAGATCTGTTCTTTTGTTTTGTTTATTTCTCAATCCAACAATTGTTTGAACAAAAGAACAGATCTCAATCATTTAAGTAAGATCTATTCTTATTTATTAATCTTAGACAAGAACCCGAATGCTCTCAATAATAATTCATCTTCCTCTTCTATTTAATACAAACCAACATGATAGATGTCACAAATATAATAACATAATAAAATTTATTTATCCAATTTTACCATTAGAAAATCTCGTCTTCAGTAGTAATTGCAATTGATGTTTCCACTTTCATTTGGAGAGCTAAGACCAAATGTCTCTTCTTCTTCTTTAAAATGTTACAAATTGACGTTGACATTTTAGGTTATGTTAAATTCAAACCTCTTTGTCTTTATTTTCCCACACTTTTCACATTCATAACCAAAGAATGTTCACCACAATTGTTCTCGGCTTTCAGTGAATTTACCAGTAATGTTTTTGTTACAAATATTATTCCATATAAATCTAATTGTTGCTCTATGTTTTCACTTGTTTTAATGCTGCGTTTACACTTTTTGTATTTCACCGAAAAACGACCATTCTCACTAACATTGAAATTATTTTTTTTTCCAATTTAACTTACTCCCTGATGATGACAATATTCATTGTCGAAATATTGGAAATAAAATGTTATAAGAGTACATTTGCGTTTGCTGCAGTCCCAAAGAATTTCTCAGACTATATATATATATATATATATATATATATATATATATATATTAAATTCCAACATTCATAATGATATGTACTATCATGGAAAAATGGTGATTCTAGGCATGATCAAATACAGAATGTTGATATAATTCTGAAGATGAATAGTTGAACAGAGTTCTCAAGAACAAATCTCGATTCAACTTTTGAATGGAACACCCTATATGTTAGAAAATATATTGATCTGGAACGAGTCACATTATCAAAAAAAACTTTTTAACAAAAAATTAAACCGACGAAAAAATCAACTGAAAAGCAAAAAATAAAATAAATCTTCTTAGTCTAAATGATGATTGAGCTCCTAAACTAATGTAGGTAACTGATTTTGAGTCGGCGCCAAACAAACAATTATCGAAGATCATTATCTATGAAAGAAGTCATCAAAACGCAGCCGTGCATCTCGCTGCCATCATTTTACGCTTCACCTAATTCAATTGCTAGTTTGTTTGGCGTCGACTCGAAATCAGTTACTTACATTAGTTTAGGAGCTCAATTATCATTTAGACTAAGAAGGTTTATTTTATTTTTTGCTTTTCAGTTGATTTTTTCGTCAGTTTAATTTTTTGTTAGAGAGTTTTTATTTTTTACTTTTCAGTTCCGTATTTCGTCGGTTTAATTTTTTGTTAAAAAGTTTTTATTTTTCAATTTTTTCTGGCTAAAATCTACCAATTACTACCTACTTGTTTTTTGATTACTTCCAAAATACTTACTTACCCACCTTACTTCATCTATTACCAGTTAAATAATATGATTATCTACTTTTACTATTTGTTGTAATATAAATTATTTTCGTTGTTCTGGTTAGTTTATTTCATTACTTTGTATATCATTCCCTCCTCTCATAAAATATACTGATTTTGACGGAACAAGAATAATGTCAGTAGCGATCTGTCATTGTCAACTACGTATGTGTGTGCCAATGTTCACTAGTGAAAAATCAATTATCCCCTATTTTTCCACCCGTAAGGGTAGCTAATTCCTTTCGAAATCCAAATATAAGGTATACCCTATCTATTGAAAAAAGAATAATCCAAATCGAAGAACCCAGTACAAAGTTATGCCTGATAGAATCGGTTAACGGACCAGAATTCAGAGGGTGAGTGATCAATATCCTTCATTTCGCTACCCTTAGGGGTGGATTTCATCTTTTAAATTCAAATGGGACCAAATTCTAAGTACACCCTATCCACTGAAAAAAGAATTATCGGAATCGGACTCCTCAGTAAAAAGTTATGCGTAATCATACATAAAAAAATATGATGGAAAAACATAAAATATACGGGTCGAATAGAGAACCTCCTCCTTTTTGGTTTCGCCGGTTAAAATGTCACATATTCTAGAGGATTTGCTGCAATACTATAAGAACCATAATAAATGATTCAGCTGATTTTCCTAGCGATATATATTTTTCAAGGAATGTTGAGTAAAGTAAAGACTGAATTGGCGGAACGTGAGGTTTCAGAAGTACCAAAACTCTATTTAAGTATCATATAATCTCATCATCGCCTATATATAATTTTTTTTGTTCTAGGTAAGTGTTCACACCATTGGATTTTACAACCAAACCAGTCATTGGTGCTCCTATGGGTAAGATATATCATATTTGTACAATCATTTAAAAGTTTTATTATATTTGCACAACTATATTTATGCAATTTGTTAGTTCGTTGTTACAACTTCGGTAAGTGCCACATCGATCCAACGAGTGGAGAAATGTTATTCGAAAAACATTCTGCAGTTGGATTATTTGACTCATAAATCTCATATATATAGAGTGGACCATTAGTGCATGCAAGTAGAATAACTCTTTTTGTGATAATTTTTCCATTATTTATAAATATAGGTATTTTTTCAAATCTCGGAATTCTACGAAGTTTTGGCATCATTTGCAGTTTGAAAAAATATGAGGATTAACAGAAATACCTTGTTAGAAAAATTCTACTAGTAGGTAAGTACGAAAACCGGTAATATTCAAGGTAAAGAGTGATTGACATATTAGAGCAAGGTATTATTTTCATCTTGTATACAAAGTGTTTTATACACATCAATCAACTCGACCACTATAAAATATATATTTTTAATGTGCGTTTTTATGGAGTATTTCTTTGGAGTATTTTGTTTTCACGGTGCGCCCTGCATATTTTGGCGTATTCAAATTCAGACTGGAATTTTACTCATGGCACCCCACGACTTTTTTATTTTCTTTTCAGCATTGCCAAGTGACAGAAAGTATAATTTTCCCTTTGCATACCAAGTTAAATCCCTAAAATCTTCTGTAACGCTGAAAGAATGTAAAAAAGTTGTATGGTGCCATATATGAAATTCATTTCGAAATTCCATTACACAAAAATATCTTCAAAACAAAATGATCCGTTTTAAAACAACAGAACAAAAGACTCCCCAAATATTCTATGAATACGCACATGTGGGATTCCCACAACTTGTGAAATATTTCACCGAATTAGCGATAATGGGGTACCTTGTACCTTGTACCTGAATGAAGTGAGTTTTTTAAGAACCGCATATTTGTGTTTAAGTTTCTTATAATCCTCAAGTTTTGATATAAACAAATGCAACGTACAAACGTTGAATATTTGTAATCACTGAAAAATGTTTTTCTTTATTTGTTACAAACTTCCAATCCCCATTTAACCCACCCTTTCATCCCTTCGGTGGTTGAATTTACAAAAAAAAAATATTCATATTCCTCTGGTGTCTTCAAATAAGATACACGATGTTCGAATGAGATGGAACAAATTCAGCACGAATTATATTTTTTCTTAGTATAACAAGAAGCGGAAGTTCAGTTTTGAATAGTTCATTTGGAAATTCAGGAGAGGGCTCTCGCGACTATTCAGGGTGTCCGGAGATGAAACCGACAATACTTATAGGGACTGCCAATATGATTGCAAAATGCCATATACAAATGTCCAAAACTGCTTCCTTACTGACATTCAGAGTGATTTGTGAATTTAGACATAAAATTCAATCCGCCAGATTGAAACAGGGATTAGTCGATTCGGTTTTAATTTGGTACATGAATTAAACTGGAAGGCCTTAACAAGTAGCGCTGGGAACGAAACCAATATCAGGACCGGATTTTTTTCCATGTTAAGTTCTTATAAGAATAACTCACCCTGTATAATAATTAACAAAATCTTATCTGATAATTATCAAAAATCTCAGATTCGAAATCTACGGGAAAACTCTTACAGGAATTTGTTGAAAAAGTTTCTGGCACCATTTCAGTTATTCCGTAATAAATTAATTGTCGGATAAAGTACCATCAAAAATGGGTTAATATAATAAATATTCACGAAACCAAGACATAAATATTGTTATTGACTTTAATTCGTAGTAAAATTTCATAAAATACTCTCATAACCCAAAAAACCGAAGAATAAATTCGTTTCAGTAGCTTACAATTTTTGTCTACATACAGTAGGCTTGTCAAGTGTCAAATCCCGAATTTCATTATGAAAAACTATTGTTTAGCGTTAGTTTTGTTGGTGTTCATTCATTATTCTAGTGCTTTTAAGTTTGAACTATAGTTCTGAGAGTGTTTTTATGATGCCGTTGCATTTCACTAATGAGGAATACGCAGTTATTTTATTTGTGTATTGGCTTTGCGAAGGAAATGGCTAGTCTGCAAGAAGGGAATACGGACGTCGCTATCCTAATCGTCGCGTACCTCATCATTCAACATTTGCTAAGGTTCTTCAGAGTATTAGGGAAATGGGAAAAGCTCCATCAAATAAGGGACGAGAAGATGCTCGAAGAAATAATGTTCATCACGAAGAGCAAATACTGGACGCTATAAATGATAATCCTTCTAGTAGCGTAAGAAGAATAAGTAGGCGATTGGCGCTACCTCGTATGCGTGTATGGAAAACATTAGAAGGAAATGGTCTACATCCATACATAAACAAAAAGTGCGAAAGCTTGAAGAGGGTGATCATGTACCACGCATATCGTTTTCTAGATGGTGCTTAGCACATAGAAGGACCAATAACAGAATTTTATTTACCGACGAGAACCAATTCACCAGGGATGGAATTAATAATACTGGAAATGTACATATTTGGGCAGACGAAAACCCACAGGCCATTGCTCAGAAAAACTGCCAATACAGATTTCAAGGTCTAAATCCCCGTGGTGTGTGGTTTCATCATGATGGTGCTGGATCTCACTTTTCAATTCCAGTTAGAAACCATCAGATGGATCGGCCGTGGAGGTCCACTAAATTGGCCACCGCGATCCCCTGATTCAACACCCCTGGACTACTATATATGGGGTCATTTAAAATCAGAAGTGTATAATGGAGAAATAAGAAATAGAGAACATTAATTAGAGAAAATGACTGCTGCATGTAATAGTGTTAGAAATAACCCTAAAATAATTCGAAAGTCAGTAATCATCTAGTGGTTAGCTCTCAAAAATGTATTGATGCTGGAGGGCTTCACTTTGAAAATTCATTGTAATATTAGTTAACGTTTTTTACAATTTTTTGTTGTTGTTTATTATAAAAAATTATTGTGCGTTGTGTTGTATTTTCATGAATTCAAATTTATTAGTAAGCAAATATCATTTAGAAAAAATTCAGTCCAGTCCTTTTTTAACAAGTTCCTATACGCTCTTTCAGTAGATTTCGAATCTGCGATCAGATTATTGATAATTGTTATACTAGGTCAGTTAATCTTACAAGAAGAAAGGACTCATTCCGGTCCTGATACGAATTTATTCTTCAGTTTTTTTGGGTTATGAAAGTATTTCATAAAATATTAACCCATTTTTTATGGTACTTTACCCGACAATTAATTTCTTGAGTGAACAAATTTAAAATAATAATTTATTACGTAATAATTGAAATGGTGCCAGAAACTTTTTTAACAAGTTCTTGTGGGATTTTTTCCACAGAGTTCTTATCTGAGCTCAGATTTTTGATAATTATTATACAGGGTCAGTTATTCTTACAAGAACTTAACTTGCAAAAAAAAAGAATATTCCGGTCCTGATATTTCGTTCAGAGGGCAACTTGTTGAGGCCTTTCAGTTCAATTCATTTACCAAATTTAAACCAAATCTGCTAATCCCTGTATTTAATATGGTGGATTGAAATTTCTGTCTAAATTCACAAATCACTCTGTGTGTCAGTAAAGAAGCGGTTTTGGACATTTGTATATGGCATTTTGCAATCATATTGGCAGTCCCTATAACCCCATAAGTTTTGTCGGTTTCATCTCCGGACACCCTGTATATCTTCAGACAATGATAAGAGTAATACAAAAAATTGCGTTGAATTTCATTCCATTTACTCCATATCCAGAGATCCAAATCTAACACAATGTAATCCTGAAGAAAACTTCATTTCAGAGCGAATACGAAAATTTAACTTTATATAGACGAAAATATCAGTAACACAATATTATTTGATTCAGCCCCTCTGTGTGCAAATTGCCAATACGGAAGAGAAAGTAATGAAAGAATATGATTGGAAGCATCTCCGAGGAATTGATATAACACAGATACTTCAATATACTCTAACTCAATAATGTAGGATGAACACACCGCTTCTTTCATTATATTTTTATTTTCCACCGCCTCAGATATTCCGTATCAGCAATGAAACCGATTAGAATTGATAATGGAAAATTGGGAGATTGGAGTTGTTTGCTTCCCTTTTTCCCTGGAAATGGAAAATAGCTTTTATATTTCGAGGATTTCGCTTCCAAAGAGCCATATAATTGTGGGGATTACATGCTCTTTCATACGCCAAATACAAATTTTTAAATTTTTTCGAGGGGAGGGAATCAGTTGGGTCATATCAATCAATAATCAATAAAGTGGCGTTGTGGGAAAGCTTTCGACTTTTTATGAACAAAAATATCGATGAAACAATATTGAATTATTAATTTTGGAACTTGATTGGGAATAGTATATTGTTGATTTCTATCAGGAGATTTTCTGAAATTGATTAAGATTCCTAATGAAAGCGTACATGGAAATCGTGGGGAAAATCGTGAAGGTGTTATATCCGTTGCTATGCTTTATCTCATTGTCGACACAATACTTGACGTAACAAATATTGAAACCTCCTCGATAAGTGTGGGTATGAAAAATAGACTGAGTTATATAACAACCAACTTCACGATATTGTCCGAATAAAACATGAGCTCCAATCTCCCAACACTTTGACTAGTGTCCTAGGCCCCCTACTATCTGCCAACTTTGTAAACGTCCTATCAAATAGCATATCTCTTTCAAGTTGTCAACTTGCGGATGACACAACTTCTGCTGACCACATCGGTACATTCATAGGTTTAATTTCATTTTTATTTTTGAAGAACATCTCAATAGGTGAATTAACCAATCACAGAAGTAAGGCTATTTGGAGAGACTATAACATGAATGAAAAAACAAATAAATGGAAAATCATTGAGATTGAGCTACAACATATAGTCTTCATGATGAGATTTTGTTCACCAAAATGGAAATCATGAATGATTAATTTGCCTTGATTCTTTCTTGAATGAAATCATATTTGCGATGAATATATCAACTTTTGAATTATTTCACCCAACAAATTTTTTATAGTCAATGGACAGGAGATTTCACCAGGTTGAGCTCAATCCAGTGATAAAGAGCCTTTCTATTTCTAACATCATATGATGTACAGTTGTTGAGAGAGTTGATACAATGAACAGAATCAATCAGATTATTAAATATTTCATATATGAAAATTACAATGTCCTACACAAATAAAGACTTTCGAGTTTTAAAAAATTATAAAATTAATATTGTTATTATATGAGGAATTAATATTGCTTTTATACAGAGTGTCCCTGGACTTTCTCTTTTTTTCTCGGGAATGTATGGATGGGGTCAAAATATCACCAGTACTTCATATAACTTTTGTTCCTAAACGCCTTCGTTACCAAGTTACGGGCCCTCAAAGTTACAAAATGAAAAATGTTTTTCTTTGATAACTTTCAAAGTGAATATTCAAAATTATCTAAATTTTGGTGATTGACTAAACAAATGAATTCCTTCGATGAGCTTTCATGCAGGAGTCAGTTGTTCTGCTAGAAAGTCAGGAACGGACTACCTCCTATGGTCCACACCCCAAAACTTTGAAATGACTGGGATTTGTCAATATGTTTTGACAAAACAAGGTTACCTGGACAATTTCCTGAATAAAAGTACTCGTGTGGAAAATCGATCGAAGCAACGATTTTTGATAAAAATGCATTTTTGTTCGACGACATCCAACCTGAAATGTCTACCATTATTCGAAAAGATTGATTTGTAATGAAAATAGAAATGATAGGCACAATGTTCATAACGAATTTTTATCATGCAAACACGTTTACCTTACAAAATGCATGGTGTAAATAATCAATCGCAAGCCTCATGAGCAAACAGAAATGCAAAATCCGCTACAAAAACTGCTCGGTATGACCCCCGTCTCTCTCAATACATTTCCTTAGTCACTTAGTCAGCGCAAACACCCTCTCTTCACTTGAAATAGCATGCCAGGGTCGTTTCGTATGGCTTCACAATGTAATGTAATTCTATTCAACAAGGCATCTCTGGTGTTAATAGGTGTAGCGTAAACGAGGCTTTCTAGATGCCCCCATGGAGAGAAATCCAATGGACCGCGGTGGCCATGAATATAGCTCACCTCTACCAATCCATCTATTGGGGAAAATCTGGTTCAGATGGTCCCGCATAATCAATCTGAAATGATGGAGAGCGCCATCATGCATGAACAATATGTCTCTTCGAGTTTGCAATGGAACATGTTCCAAAAGTCCATTCAAATCGTTCTGAATGAACTCCAAATAACGTTCTCCATTCAATTGGTCATGTAGAACGAATGGTCCTATAAGATGGTTTTCTATGATACCACCCCAAACATTCACGTTGAATTTCCGTTTGTGTTTGGTTTGCAATATCCCATGAGAATTTTCTTCGGCCCATATGTGGAGATTATGAGAGTTGATTACTCCATCTCTACTGAAACCTGCTTCATCAGTGAATAAAACTCGAGTAATAGAAGTCATATCCTCTCTTTGCTTATCCAGGAACCAATTGGCATATTCCAGTCGTGCTGGAAAATATTTAGGTGTCATGGCATGTACCTTCTGGATGTGATATGGGTGGAGCAGTTGTTCCCTAATTATTCTATGGATAGTGGACTTGGATGTATGGAACTGTTCTGATAGGTTTCTGATGCTTATTGAAGGATCATCAGCGACAGCTTCCAAAATAGTTTTCTCCAATACAACGGTACGCACAGCCCTAGGGGCAATCTTACCACCTCGTTGTGGCAAAACTCCACCTACAATAATATCGAAATAAAACAACAGGCTCCAATTAAATATCCATTAGACATACATGTCTCCCTCAAGCTGCGATCGACACGCTCGAACGTTTCTCTTACCGGTAACGTTCGATTGGGAAAATGCTCGGCATACAGACGACGGGTTACAATGCATGCATATCTGCATATTCGTTGAATGTAAACTGTTCGGCCATATCATAACACTTCTAAGTGTCCTATTAGAATATTGACAATACAATGACAACGCACCACTCAACAAAACAAAATCGTATTCCAGTTGTCATTTTTCATCCACACTAATTTTATTTCTTTCTACAAGGTGTTTTTGTCATTATCTGTGGAAGAAATGGAACATAAATTTATTCACCGGATATTTTTCACATATTCATGTGCAGCCGTTTTTGTAGTTTATTCGTTTGCTTTTTATTAGTTATGTCATCCGATGGGCGTTTTCCAGCTAAATTTATCTTCGGGTTAAAGATAAATTTAGCTGAAAAACGCCCATCGGAAGACATAACTAATAACAAGCAAACGAATGATTAAAAACAACTGCTATAAAAATAAATATCCGTAACTTCCATTTCTTCCACAGGATGATGAAACACTGTAGAAAAAAATAAAATTAGTGAATAAATACAACTGGAATGCGATTTTGTTATTTAAGTGTGCGATGTATTCAATATTATAATAGGACACTTTAATGTTATGATATCCGGCTTGATCAAGTATGAATATCATCTATATGAACACATTTGGTAATGCTGCAGAAACCCGTCGTCTGCATGCCGAACATTTTCCCAATCCGAACGTTATCGGTAGAGAAACGTTCGCAGTATCGACCGAGGAAGCAGCTTATGTCACAATGGAATAGTAGTGGAGCCGGTTTATTTCGATATTATAAGGTGAAGTTTACAACCAGAGTATGAGGTTGCCCACGGAGATGCTGTATCGGAGAAACTATTTTGATATCGCTAATATCGAAACATCAAGCTGATTCCATACATCCAAGTCCCTTTCAATAATTGAGAACCTTCCCCACATCCGAAACATGCCATGCCTCTAAGCACGCTATCCGGATGATTCCGATAACGAAGGTGACTTCTATACTCGGTTTTATTCCTGAGCGGGATCGAAGATGGTAATCAACATTCTCAAATAGGCCGATTCCCGAATATTGCAAACAACCCAACGCAGCATTATTCGTATTTGCATGAAACATCTTATAGAACCATTCGTTTACATGAAATGAGACATTTGAATTACATTGATGTTGAAAACATGTTCCATTGCAAACCTGAAAGAAATTGGGTTATGCTGATGGCGCTTCCCATCATTTCGGTTGTTAATGCGGACCTTCGACCAGATTTTAATATGAATTGAAGAGTGAGCCATATCATGGCCACCGCTCTCTCAGATTTAAATCCATTGGTTTTTCTGTGGGGGCATCTAGAAGCCTCGTTTTGCCCATCAACACCAGAGTGCCTGTTAATAAATTACGATACATTATGAACACGAACGACCTGTATTCGATCGAAGAAGTGTTTTCGATAAAATGTATTGAGGAGGGGGGTCGAGCAGTTTTTGTAGCGGTTTTCTTTCTGTTTTGCTCTGAGCTTGCGATTGATTATTTACACCATGAGTTTTGTAAGGTAAACGTGTTTGCATGATAAAAATTCGTTATGAACATTGTACCTATCATTTCTATTTTCATTACAAATCAATCTTTTCGAATAATGGTAGACATTTCAGGTTGGATGTCGTCGAACAAAAATGCATTTTTTTCCAAAATCGTTGCTACGATCGATTTTCCACACGAGTGCTTTCATCCAGGAAATTGTCCAGGTAACCTTGTTTTGTCAAAACATATTGACAAATCCCAGTCATTTCAAAGTTTTGGGGTGTGGACCATAGGAGGTAGTCCGTTCCTGACTTTCTAGCAAAACAACTGACTCCCGCATGAAAGCTCATCGAAAGAATTCATTTGGTTAGTCGATCACCAGAATTAAGATGATTTTGAATATTCACTTTGAAAGTTATCAAAGAAAAACATTTTTCATTTTGTAACTTTGACGGCCCGTAACTTGGTAACGAAGGCTTCCAGGAACAAAAGTTATATGAAGTACTGGTGATATTTTGACCCCATCTATACATTCACGAAAGGAAAAGAGGAAGTCCAGGGACACCCTGTATACGCGTCTACTAGGCAACCTCCTCCTTTTTTTTTCGTCGGTTGGAAAGAAACGGACAACAGAATCAATTTCTTAGATATCACATTCATTAAGAAAGATACAAAAAATGCTCATCCAATGTGTATACCAAAGATACCTGGTTGGGCAGCTATTTAAGTTATGATTCAAATCACTCATATCCACACATATGCACGATGTTCCTACTACAAAAGAGAGTAGCAATTCGAGCAATCATGAGTTTGCAGATGAATGGTTCGTATAAACCATGGTTCATAAAACATAATATAATGACATTACTATATGTAATCTCTTCAACATAACATGAAAAAAAATAATTGGAAATATCTAATGGAAAAACGAATTCCCCTAACACCCAGAATAGGAGCGATATTTATATATCCATAGATTTGAATAAACAAAAACTTTTTAACAAAAACCTGTGGTAGAAGTCCATTGTATCTCGGAGTGGAGTGGTATGATTTTACGAAGTAGAAAAACTAAAATTGTGGAGACGACTTTGAGTTTTTAACAAAAAATTAAACCGACGAAAAAATCAACTGAAAAGTTAAAATAAAATAAACTTTTTTAGTCTTAATGATAAATGAGCTCCTAAACTAATGTGAGTAACTAATTTTTATTCGGCGCCAAACGAACAATTATTGAAGATCATTATATTACTTTGAAGTAATTAAAATGCCGCTATGCATCTCGCTTCCATCATTTTACGCTTTACCTAATTCAATTGTTTGTTTGGCGCCGACTCAAAATTAGTTACTCACATTAGTTTAGGAGCTCAATTATCATTAAGACTGAGAAGGTTTATTCTATTTTTTGCTTTTCAGTTGATTTTTTCGTCGGTTTAATTTGTTGTTAAAAAGTTTTTATTTTTCAATTTTTTGTGGCTGAAATCTACTAATTACTACCTACTTAATTTTCGATTACTTCCAAAATACTTTCTTACCTACCTTACTTCAACTTTTAACTATTAAATAATATGATTATCTACTTTAACTATTCATTGTTATATAATATAAATTATTTTTGAAAGTTCTGGTTAGTTGATTTGATCACTTTGTATATTATTCCATCCTTCCACAGAATGTAATTATTGTGACGGATACAGGTGGATCTATCAATGTCAACTACATATGTGTGCCAATGTTCACAGGTAAAAAAGCGATCATCCCCTATTTTACTACCCATAGGGGTGGATTACTGTATTCCAAATTGGAATATGGATCATTTCATTCCAAATTCATTCAATATAATCAAATATGAGGTAGACACTATCTAATAAAAAAAAAGATAATCCAAATCGGAAAACCCACTACAAAGTTATGCCTGATAGAATCGGTTAACGGACCAAAATTCACAGGGTGAACGATCAATATCCTCCATTTTGCTACCCTTGGGCATGGATTTTTTATTCAAATTCAAATGGGACCAACTTCGAAGTACACCCTATCATCGGGATCGAACTGCTCTGTGAAAAGTTAGGCGTAATCATACATAGAAAAAAAATATACGCGTCGACCAGAGAACTCGTTTTTGGTTTCGTCGGTTAAAAAAGAAATAGTTTGGGAATTAATATTTTCAATCCTCGTATGTGTAATATATATTCTGGTTCCTTATAATTTTCAAATTGTCTTGTGTAATTTCCGTTTTATCCTATAGTTATAAGCATCAATTTCCTATTTATTCAATCTATTACATCTGCCGTTGATTGAAATATTTATTGTAACTGCGAAAATTGTATTTTTGATTACTTGATGATATGTACCAGTAAACGTGATCCATTCAACACTGATCAAGAAGTCTAAAAACTCATAAATTCATTTTGAAGTGATGTTAAAACCATCGGTGATTGATTTGTTATGTTATTCATCACGTAGCCTGGCATGAGCCAAGCTGGTTTTTATAACTATTTTATTGCTATTCAAAAAACTGGTTACGTTTCTCCCAGTTATGTATCAAACTGTTTATTGAAATTATTCATGAGTGTGGAACGCCTCTGACTGAGCGTATTAGTTTGACTCCTGGCTATCCATGCGTGAAGGCTTTGTTTTTTGAGTGGTTTCAGTATATTGATATTTTTTAAAGCAATCAAATATTGAACATATCATTACGTTAATTTCCAGTGCCTTGCGTGAATTGATTGATTTTTATCGTCTCGGGTTCTGAGTAATGATGGAAAAAGTATAATGTCTTGATCTTCAGGTTGTGATGACTCTCCTATCAAGTTTCTCAACACAAAAATATTTTTCGTCAAAATGATATGATAGTGAGAAATTCGTTATGAAATGAAATTCTTGATATTATATCATGATACATGAATCCCAATTGGAATTGAGATACTATCCCAACTAACATTATAGGAAAATTATACCAAGCAGTGGGGTAAAACGGCTTCAAGAAGTCCGAATTCACCCATTTCTGACCAAATATTTTACCTTCAAGTACTAACTAGCTCCAAAGTTATAATTGGAGTTATAAAAACCATAATTGAGACCACCAAATCTCCTTCAAAAACCAAAAACTTAATAGGCGTAGTGCGTAGTATGGAATTACTTGTTATGGACTTCAAATATACCTTCACAGCCTCATGGGTTAATAGAGTTATTTACTAGGTTAATTTTACCTAAGGTAACCAGCAAAATGTGTTCAAAATACTTGGAACTCTCAGGAAAAACCTTCTGGTGAATATTTACCTAATTATTACCTCATGTGTGTTCATATAGTCAGGGAATTGACAAGTCAGTAAACAGGTCTACTATATACTCTTCATTACCTATTTTGGCACCGATTAAGTCAAAGGAGTTGGCTGGACATTTCTTGACCTAGTTTATACCTACTGCTCTACAATGAGGGCGAGATTACCACAATATTTGTTTAATCAGACTAAATGTCTACAACGAAGTCAAAGTTACCTAAAATAAAATCCTCAAAGTAACTTAGTCTATCATCAGATATTAAAGACCAAGTCGATTCAGATGAGGATGACATGATACAATTTACTTCCTTTAATTTTTTTATTGTGCCCTAAATTTTAGAAATCTATAAAATGCCGAGCAAAAATTCGAATAGAGTTAGTAAACCATACAGGTATACCACCAACTATTATCGATTAGCTGCCAGAATGAGAACAAATGAAAATATAATCCGAAACCATCCTATACTTTCCGATGTCCAGAGATCAGAGCCATCATCTTCCACTCAGTCATCATCAACTGCAGAAATTAATGTAGAGTGTGAAATTGCTTTTACTGATGATGATACCGGAGAAAAATATGGATCAGAAGACGATGAGTTCATTGGGAATAAGGCACAAAGCTTGGAAGATAACCGCTCATTGTTAGAGGAGCTCAGACATTGGGCCTTGTCGCATAAAGTCTCCATACAAGCAGTTGGTGGTCAACTATGGGTGTTGCTCCACGTCTTTTTATGACGGCAACTATTTCAAAACACTCCTCCATTATTGAAATAAAAACATGAAAGCGTTAACCTTAAACTTTGGTTAGGTCTCAGGTCCAGGTCATGTCGGTAAGAGATGGATGGGAATGACATAATGCACTGAAAAATGAATGGGCTGCGTTCAGAAAGCTTCGTCTGTCGCCAGCGGTAAACTACAGCCGCGACGTTTTCAATGATGCAGCGACAAAATTGAATTCAATGAAGTTCATCCTTTTGAAGTGAATGGATGAAAAAATGGTATTGAATACGCAAAAAAATCAAATCAAATAGAAAATTTATTTTAACAGAAATAAGAGATTGATGTGTTGAAATGATGAGTTGCCATGGCTTCGAAAATTCCAAAACCAATCATTGTGGCTTCCGGAAAAGTCAAAATCAAGCAAATCATAATTGGTCGATTTTTTAATGGTAATTACAGTTGGCTGATGAATTGTATATTTCCGGGCACCGCATGCGGAACGCAGAAATGTCAAATAAAAATTATTCAGCCAATCACAACACATCATTTTATATTTGAAATATGATTGGCTCTTTCTCTTCGGAAAGAGATTCCCTCATTAGACCATAACATTAATCATGGTTTCTATTCTGGGAAGATGTGCACTGAAATATAAATATCGCGTACTATTATCAACATTACTGATGGATTTGATATTTGATTTCAGAATGAACACTCATTACAGAGTTTTGTAGTCTATATCCATTGCTCTAAGTACCTATAGGTTACTTGGCTTTACCATTAACATTAGCAAAAAATATTTATTTTTTCACCCCGTATTGACATTTGAGTGTTTCTGCACAGAACATAGAATAAGTAAAATATAAATTTATTATCCACGATTCGCAATCCATCCAGAGAACGAAACGTATAGACATGCATGAAAAAACATCCAATAACATATATTGTATTTCATCACGTGACCACAATGTGAAAGGGTCTGAAATCCCAAGATAAGGAAAATGGACTTCAAAGTCAGGAATAAAGGTTACTTTCGACTTTGAACAAAGTCTATGTGTTCTCATAGTCAAAATTTTAAGGAATTTCGACATATAGGTCCCATATGGAACCTACGCCATATATTTTGGTTTGAACCGTTTCCGCCATTGTAAAAATAATACATAATTTTCTCGAATCGACTATATTTTAATGATTGGTGTCAAAAAATAGGTGAATATGTTATGTATACACATACTTCATCTATAGTTTTTTTTCATACAAATTTAATAATTTGATGGGCCCACTTGTTTTAGACGAGTAAAAATCAACATTATCACAGAAAAGTTTGTATCGCAAATAAAATCACAACTAGGTGTGAATGCGAAACCATCACTTATTGCATTCTCTGCTATACGTTTATTGACGGTTTTTCCTTCATACGCCATGTTCATGTCAACTTCAACGCTTTCACGAATAAGCATGTGGGTTAAGATACACAATATACAGTAAACTTTTAATATCTTCTTCTAACCTGCCATGGTTTGTTGTTTGTTTTATCACAGTGTTTATAACCTGAAATAGGTAAAAATTTTCACATTTTCACCATCAGTCGACTAGTCTGGAGGCAATTTTACCTATTTATGCCTTCAACTTATAAGGAAAAATGTCTTAATTTCCCAAATTCCGACTTCTGAATTACTTCCATTTTTTTCCCCATAATGGTAAATTTAAGGTAATTATAACGTAATAATTACCTCCGCCAATTAGGGCGCTGACCTATTCGAAGGTCGAAATGACGTAAATTTTATCTATAATGTTTGTTGGGATCTTTTAAATACATTGTGTATGAGAGGAGATACAACAGATCCGTGTAGCTGACCGCTGAATTTACTTTTTTTCCTGTGAGTGTCAGTTATCCCTCTACAGCTCCGGTTGGAAGAACATTGAAGCCATCTCGAGATTCGTGTCCCACTCTTAACAAAATTTTCTTGAGGCCTCAAGAGTCCTGTAGACCGTTGCTAGTCCAGGCCTGTTGAAACCACGTATCCATCAGTTGTTGAAGTAGCACTCCTAGTAATGGAATGGAATTTGAACCTTCTCTTGCTGCGGTATAGGCTCCATTTACCGTCAATCCCTAGATAACCTATTGCTCTCAGAACTCAGAGAACAGTAGACAGTGGAGGCATATCTCATGGACCATTTTCCATATGTTTCAGTTGGGATCTAATCTAAAGACTCTCTGTATCCTACCTATCTAGCTCTCTCTCTCTCTCTCTCTCTTGCGAACCCCGCAATTAGAGGCTTCGTCCGTTGGGTGCAGAAGTCTGGCATCCAGAGTATTTATATGATCCTATTGATTATATATTGTTTGTGGTTGCACGTTCTTATAACGGCCATGTGGGTTTTCTCTGTAGGCTCTAGTTTTGAAGTTAATACTCTCATCCATCGACAGCTGTTTCATGTATATTCTAAAAATCATTCATATTTGCTTTTATTTTCACTGACGTTGATTTTTTCCTGAGTGTTCCGTGCAATGAAGAAATTTATTGAGGTTGAGTATTCAGCAGGGCTACACTATAGTGGGGAGTATAGGGGTGAGTATTCAGTGAGGCCACACATAGTGGCACTCATGAGATGATGGCTTCTCAAGACAACTCCCGTTCAAATGAAAAGAATGACTGTGTGCACGTCTCGATATAATTGATGGGAGAAAATTGTATTTCAATTGTTTCAATTCTTTTTTAAACGACAACATTTCTAACAAAGTAGCTAGTTGCATTAAAAGTAACTTTGACAACAGAATTTCTTTCGAAACCAACAATAGCTTGAGTAGATTTTTGGTCAATACGAAAGACAAAATTGACAAACTTTCCAAAAGTGGTACATATATAAGTTAAATTGTGAAGACTGCGATGCAGCCTACATTGGTAGAACTTGTAGACCTTTGAAAGTTCGTATTATGGAACATTTGAACGGTCATCACTTAATATTCAACAATCATAATTTTAGTGCAAATGGAAATTCACAAATCTTACATGAGGTCAGTTCCAAAAATTATATTAGATTCGATTTCCTTGAAGACTTACGCATTGGTAAAGAAATACCTTTGTCTCAACACGCAAGTCAATTCAAATATATCCTATATTCCACTTCATAGACGTCCAAATTGAATAATATTGAACTTGCTCAGCCTTTTTACTCTAATTCACATTTTAATTTTCTTGTTTATCATGCTAATAATTTTCAATTTGATGATTTTACTTGTATCTCTTTGCAATTTGCCAGCCTCTTTTTCAGTTTTCTCCATACTGAGAACACCATCTATGCGAATACAAGTCGGATATTATCGTTGAGTGGTTATACGTGGAATATATTTTTGTTCCTTTTATACTTCTATATAACGTGTGTTTCGATCATTATATCTTTTTTTGGACATCATTTCTTATGTTTTTTGTATGCCGAAGTTGGATTAATGGTTTACATTGAATATTTGGCACGTCAATTTGATATAATATAACGAATAATATTATCTCGAATAAAATACCTTTTAATGCGGCGAAGGAGTTTGGAAACAGGATATATAGGCATAGTATTTCATGGTATGACAACAATGTGATGGAATAGAAAACGTCAACTTTCAAAGGGAAAAATATTGAGAAAAAAAGAAACAAAATGGTGGATACATGAGATTGATGGCAACATATTCTGCTACCTCGATATTAATTGATTTATTGGATCGATTGGAACCATAGAGGGAACATAATGCTTTTTCCTTACGTGAAGAAAATATACAAAAATAGTTGGAAGAAAACTTGGCCAATCTAGTAATGAATGAATGAAAAGTGTTAAAAATGTTAGTACTCATATCAAACATAAAATATAAATCAATATAAAAAAAAGCCGTGTTGAGGATTGAACCATGGACCTCTGGCTTGGTAGTCCCTCTTTATAGGGCAGCTACGTTTAATCTTTAAAATTATTCGTGTATTTATAGCACATGAGCGTTGTAGAGTTGAATATTTCTATTGCGCATGTAAGATTTTGGAGCAAAGTAGAAAATATATTTGTTATTTGTTACTTTGTTTTGAATCATACGTGAGTTATATTGTCCCATCATTGCTATTTTGCAATGAAAATTCGAGAAATGGAAAGTGCAGCAAGATACAAACTTAGGAAAGTAAGTTAATAAAATTGTATAACTTGATACAAATATTTACTGTTTACATACTTTTATGGTACATGTAATCATATGCTCAGCGTCAAAAAGAGTATCGAAAAAGGAATGAATATTATAAGGAAATTCGTTCCTCACGGGGGTTCTCCGTTTTATACCTCTGTTCACTCTCTCGAATTCCATCAAACTTCCATAACTCAGTTGAAACACGTAATGTTTTTTTTTTGTATACTTGTGGATTACTTCACAGCCATTAAAACCATCCTTTTTGTAAACTGAATGTAAAATATCTCTTTTTCCAAACCAAATATTTTATTCCATATTTCATGATGACATTATGGAATTATTCGAACTGAACCCGTGTACGCCTTATTCAGCCTTGTGAATCTGAAACCACATTCTATAATAACCAAAGTTTTCTCGTTAGCATTCCGGTTTGCCTAAAACCACACGTACTGATTGCTACGTCTCCAATGTTCGTCCTGAGAGTTTCCAATCGAGTTGTATGAAATTGAATAAAAATTGTACATATTGTGAAGGATATTTCGATTAGTTTTTGCGTACTTAAAAAAATGGAAAAATCATGCCCAGAGGCGGTCATATTCGTAACTCCAAGGAAGGCATGAAAATAATCTTGATAATGTCAGTACAAAAGCGTATCCGACATCTTCCTTTTTTTAAGGAACTGCATTGAAAATCAAAGATATCATTGGTTCAAAGATTTTTGAGAATTTTTTTCTTTGACACTCATTCATTATCATAGAGAAAACATATTATTTCAATATTCTGGGGAAAATACAATTTTTAATTAAATTAAAAAAATTAAATGATGGCGTTTACAAGAACAATAGAAATAAACTTTGAAATATCAAATTATTCCACGATTGAAAGAAAAAAAATTTCAAAGAAAATCATAGAAGACATTCAACATTCATGGGAATCATGAAAAAAATTAAATAAATTACAAGCGTACTATTGCAATCTTCGGTCACTTTAATTTTTTTAGTCATTGCAGCTAAATAAGTTCTATGGATCCCATGCCCCCTTTCCCCTAGATGACCCTACCTGATTATGCCAAGCTGGATTTGCAGTGATTTTTTTCTATTTTCAGAGATGTCTTTTTTGCTCGCTAGAAGATATAGCATATTAGGCATATTTTATCAGATTCAGTAACACCGTAAAATAACATGCAGATTGTAATATAAATATTACATTCGTAACACATAGAACAACGCCACGTGAAAAGGAGGAATGTGTTTAGAACAGGATGCATGCGCGTATTTCGGAGCAGTGCCTGTAAGACTGCCAGCCGCCGCTCATTAATTCTATACCTGTGTCTACCGGCCTTCTTTTTTTTTCCTGTAACGATAGCCCTATCCCCACGGCATAAAATATATACCAGAGGATCCTCAGAAACGTATGCCAGATTTTAATAATTTTCTAATTCAACTGTCTCGTGGCGGAACTACCTTAAAATTGTGACGAACCGTGTAAAATAGTGATAGTGAGAGGGCATTCGAATTCATTAACTGTCAAAATGAAGCTGTGAGCTAAGGTACAGAACATGAAGATGGACCACTAGTCTGCATTTTGCAGTCAGCACTAAAGTGCTTTCATACTAAGGTAAAGTCAAATTCAAGGGTTTCAGCCAATCATAAAATTTTTAATATTCATGGCGAGTTATGATTGGCTCAAAAATTGTAATTCGACAGAGTGCTTCCAGACTATGTGGAATGCGGAAATGTCAAAATACAATTTTCAAGCGTATTTCAACACATCATCGTATTTTTGTGTCTATTTCACTATCATCTTGTCTCTTTACTGGAACAGCCCCGTTAGTACTTAGGTATATGTGTAATGTGATTTGTAAACTTTTTCTATTTTTTATGACGTGTCTAAACGAATTATGTGGGTTTGTTTTCAAGTGTACATAATATTGTAACATAAAGACCAATAAATTCTTATCTTATCTTATCTTATTAGTACCAGCTGAACTGGACGTTAATTCCAATTCCCACATTTTTGTTTTCTGGTATAACTACTGGATATTTAGACCGATCAATAGAGATTTTTTCGTGACAAAATTACTACCAGGAAGCCGACTGTGCCATCATACGAAAGACGGTCTTTAGTTATATCCTGTTATGTTTCCTACTTCATACTGTCATTGCTAAATTTGTTATAAACATTTAAAAGCATTTTTTAATTTTTTTATGGTTTTTGACTTGTAACTTGAAAACTAATAAAGCAATCTCAATACTCTCAATGGAGAATCAAAATGCAAAGAAAATGAGCCCTAGCACAACTCGATTAGATTATTAGTTACAGAGAAAAACCGGAAACAATCTGTGTTTCAGAAGTCAGATTCTGTACATATCTCCAAAAATTTAAAATTATTGAAAAAGTTAAATACTTATTCAAAAAATTCGATTGCTATTCTATAGGCAATATTTTAATGTAATTATAACCCAGCCTATTATTTTTCTATAAGGGTTTTCTAGTTTGGTAATTTGGATGAAACTCCCCCACTATACCCCTGAATGACAATTACTTCTGCATTTGACAACTTCTCCCCAGTCAAATATGCTTTCATCTAGTGATAGTCATTATGGTAGTTACCGCTGCATATTAGAATATTTGTATGCGTCTAATCTAGACAATGTCAATAAAGGTAACAAACCCACCTTCTTGACCTTACCCTTGCTGATCCATTTATAACAAACTACATTCACAACTGGCACGTATCTGATGACTCCTCGATGTCGGATCATCAACTCATAAGATTCGACTTGGAGTCTTCGGAAACAGGCTTGGAAGGATATAGGATACCCAAACTGACCAACTGGGATGCTTATAAAGAGCATCTCGAGAGGCAGTTGGAGGACAACATATATCTATCGATTCAGCTCAGAAACTAGATACAGCCTCCAAGCAGCTTCGAAATGCTATAATGGAAGCATATGAAATCAGCTGCCCAGAAAAACAAAGAGCAGTCAATAGAGACGCGCCTCAGTGGTTTAAACAGCTAGCCAAATTCAGGAAAAAAGTTGGGAAACTCTTCAATAGAGCTAAAAGTCTGGGACCCTGGAAAGACTATAAAGCGGCTTTTTCCGAGTACATCAAGGAACTCAGAAAATCCAAAAGAAGAACATGGAGACAAATGTGTGAGGAGATTACGGAATTAGCCCCAGCCCAACGCTTCCGAAAAGTTCTTTCTGGAATCGGTCTGATCAAAAAGCCGAACGGAAAACCACAAGGAGAACATAAGTATTCTCATTCAACCTGGGTCAAACGTTGTTGAAGAAGAACTGCAAAGTACTCAGGTGGAGCGGGTTGTCACCAACCCCAATAAAACCAGCAGGAGCCTGGCGGGGGAAATCTTCACTACCCAAAAGATAAAATGGGTCATTAAGAGCTTCAAACCTTTTCAATCGGTCAGAAAGGACGAAATATTCCTCGCCCTATTACAAAATGGCTTTGAAATAATAAAGCCCTCCTTGAAAAGGCTGTTCAAGGACAGTTTCATTTTCGTTCATATACCGAAACCCTGGAGGGAGGCTGGAGAGGTGTTCATACCAAAGAGTGGGAGACGTCCAGTAGACGAACCAAAGTCTTATCGACCCATCAGTCTCACCTCCTGTCTCCTGAAAACAATGGAGAAAATTTTAGACTATTATATAAGTGAAATCCTTTTGGACAGATCGCTCCACAAAAATAAGTCGCCTATCAAGCAGACAAATCAACGATTAATGGTCTACAATGCTTAGTTGAAAGCATTGAAAAGACATACTTGGCCAAATAAATGGTTCTATGTGCATTCTTAGATATTGAGAGTGCTTTCGATAACACCTCACATGACTCTATCATCAGATCGCTAGTGGAAACACCTTACTGATCAGATGGATACATGCAATGCTGGAAAGCAGAATCATTGTAGCTGCTCTCGGAGAGGAAACAGTCATAATGATGGCAGAAAAAGTTTGTCTCCAAGGTGAGGTTCTATCGCCTTTGCTGTGGTCACTGACCGTGGATAATCTGATAGTGAAGCTCAAGGTTACGCCGATGACCTGGTCGTCACTATTAGGGGCAAACATGACGTGATAATATGCAATCGCATGCAGACTCCACTAAATATAATCAGAAGCTGGTGTGCAAAGGAGGGACTAAATGTAAATCCTAGCAGAACAGTGCTGATTCCATTCACAAAGAGGCGCAAGTACGAACTCAAGGCCTCAACCCTGAATGGAACTCAGCTAACTTCTTCCAATGGGCGTCATAATCGACCAGATACTAACATGGAACAGTCATATTAAAAATATTATTTCCAAGGCTACAGCGGCAACCTTGGCGTGCCGCAGAGTTTTTGGCAAGACATGGGGACACATATGCCTCATTAGTATGGTGGCCAAAAACCCAACAGTACTTGGCACAAATCAAGCTGCAGAAAGTGCAGCGGTTAGCCTGTCTGGGAATCACAGCGGCAATATCCACGTGCCCCACTGCAGCACTAGAGGTAATGCTGAATCTTCCGCAACTACACTCGTGTATAATGAAAGAAGCGGCAGAAAGTGCTTCCAGACTGCACCATGCATCAAACTTGAAGGCTGTAAATCCGTTTGGACATCTGAAGATTCTGGAAAATATTCCTTCAGGATCCAGGTACAAGCCATCAGATATTATGCCAGCTAGGCACGACTTTGAAGTGAATTATGAAGTGGTTATAAACAACCACCATATATTCACAACAAACGGGCCTCAACTGGAAAGGAATGCATCAGTATGGTATACTGATGGTTCCAAAATGGACGAAAGGGCTGGAGTAGGAGTAACGGGCCCCAATTTTAGGCAATCCCTAGACAAAGCCCCAGCAATTTTTCATGCAGAAACCCATGCTATAGAAACTTGCGCCCAAGTATGCTTCGAAAGACGCTTCAGGGGGGCAAAGATCTATATCCTATCAGACCGCCAAGTAGCACTAAAAGCTCTAAAGTCACACACTTCTGAGTTTCGAATGACTTGGGACTGCAAACTCTGGCTACGAACAATCAGATTACTCAGGTCACAAGGGAATCGTAGGCAATGTAGAAGCAGACAGCCTTGCCGAGGAAGGCGTAAACACTCAATTTTCTGGCCTGGAACCCTTTTGTAGCCTTTCCAAAGCCCACATCAACGAAGAGCTTCGGCGCTGGGAAGTTGACCCACTGAAATAAGGTTGACCCATTGAAACCCACTGGAATAAGGTTCCAGGGCGAAGACAAGCGAAAAGGCTTCTGAGTCCATCGCCAAAGAAAGCTGAACAGCTTCTCGCGTTGGACAAGGAATACTTGAAACTGTTAACGGGACTGCTCACTGGACATTGTCCTCTGGGGTATCACCTCAAAGAAATGGATAGATCAGACAGTGAACTGTGCCGTTACTGCAAGAACTTCGCTGAAACTACAGATCACCTGCTTTGCGACTACCAAGCGCTGTTTTGCAGAAGGCTTAAGTTCCTCGAAGGGGTTTCATTAACGCCCTCAGACATCAGGAACTTAACTCCCAGGAAACTGATACGCTTCGAAAGGAGTTTTGGAATCACGGGCCTTGATTAGATGAAGGGTAATGTACAAAATACCTTATAGGTCTAGGTACGGAGAGGCCATATCGACCCCCCTACAATCTACAATCTACCGCTGCATGGATTTGGACTCGTGTATCTACAGAATTCAGAGTTTTCTGGTTAGCTTCATAGTCGTGTAATAAAATATCGCTTCATTGTTAGGCGATCACTCAATTAATACAAGAAATACATGAGATTTACCTTCCATCACACTGCTTACTTACATGGCTCTTCACATGAATTGTATCTACTTGGATCCCAAATCTCTCTATCAGCGATATCCATATTTTCCTGCCTAAAACATATTTTGCTCAAACGATCCCACCAATTTTGAACAACATTCTAATTATTCGAATCTGATGTTGAGAACAGCTTCACTTCCTCAATTTCCGTATTTGATAGATCTCCGCTGCGATTCTAACTACAAATCGATAGGCTCTTCCAGTCGATAAACTCAGAAACGGTCAGCTTTCGGTACGGAAGTCCAGCTTACGCAAGAAGAGTCCATTAACATATTGCATGACGCTTTACAGGATCGTGATTCCGGAGATCCTTGCTCGTTATCCTTGATATGAGTGATTAGCAAGAAGGATGGACACGTACGTCGCTTGAAGGGGCTTGCCATAGAGATTCCGATGCGATTTCAGTGAGAAGTGGCAGTTGAAGTTTCTGGAAAAGATAGGCAAATGTTGGTTAGCAGGAAATAATTGGTCAGTAATTGAAATAATCGAGTTGAAAACAGCACGAACAGGGATCGTTCTAGTACAGGGTTATTCAATTGGGGAGTTGTTATTTTCAAACTGTATTCCATGCATATGTGTGCTTTAGAAGTTTTACATGTTCATTTGTTCGAAATTATGAACATAAAATCAGATATGGAATCCTTCAGTCACTAACTTCCATCGTTCAATATAACCTATCGGGGGGTATTCATGTTGAAAAGGAAATTGAGAATATTTTCCTTTTTCACACGTTCTTTGTAACATCTTTTTCCTAATCGGGACATATAACAACTACCTGGTTTTTTTAGATTCCTTCTCTGTCAGTAACACATTAATAAATGCTTTATAAAATGAATGTTCGTTTTATTTCATAGTACCAGATAGCCCATCTGAGAGTCCATATTTCTTTTAATCGATACGGAATTGTAGATTCAACTGAGACATGAGTTTAGATTCATTCATTTCATTTCATTTATATTAAATAGAGTACATTTATAACATTTCCTACAGGGTAATTTACTAAATTTAACTATTAACTATATCAGTGTGTACACCTAGGTCCAAAGACCTGTGTGAGTACAGATCAATTTGTGTTA
Organism: Gonioctena quinquepunctata; assembly: GCA_018342105.1. Lineage (NCBI taxonomy): Eukaryota > Metazoa > Arthropoda > Insecta > Coleoptera > Chrysomelidae > Gonioctena > Gonioctena quinquepunctata. The sequence continues at coordinate 956,856 of JAFIRS010000061.1, read as the reverse complement.
TTATTATTTTACTAGTTATGACAGAGTAGTAAATATAGTGGTAGTGGTAAATACAATAGCATGGTTTTGTAGAGAAAAATTAACATTAAAGAAATCCAATTGGAAAGTTGGGAGGATAAGGGTAACAAAATATTTTACAATAGAGTTTCAGACACAACTTCCTAATGCTTTCCATTCATATAAACTGGTGGTTTTCAATACCTCACTGTTCATTCACAGGTTCAAAAAACATATAGGAAAATGCAGTTAATCCTTAATCATAAAAAGAAAAAACCTCAAAAAGACCCCTTGTATAACTGACGCAATGATAAAATCTGTCAATAAAAAAAATCATTGTATAAAAAATTACAAAAAAACCCAGATGATCTCAACCTGCTCAATAAACTCGAAATTTATAGAAATACTATAGCTATTCTCCTGAAAAAAATAAAATGTGGAAATGTGTTGAAAAACTTCAAAAGAAAAGGAAGTGGATCTTAACATCAAGGAAATTCAAGTTGATAATGAAACGTTAACTAATACTCCCGATATAGCAGAATCCTTCAATCATTATTTCGTCAATGTAGGTACTAATTTGACGAATGAAATATCAACAACGGATCGACGATTCTCCAGTAACAGAATATAAACAAAAGGCACTCACTTCACTAAATGATTTTCACTAAACTGGGTTTACAATACCACGACACGTGTTTCGCTATAAAATAGCTTTTTCAAGTGGAAATGATACCAACTAAACGATCACGATGTATTAAATAGTCAAGGCAGGTAATAGCAGGTATATTGAGGATTATCTATTGGGGAATAAGACCAACTAGAACGAAGATTATATCCATTACCTGTTTAATCTTCAGTAAAACAAATTCAACATTATGAACATATTATGAATATGTTTCTAAGGTTCCAAGTCATGTGTCACTCTTGTCATTGTTAACGACAACATCCGTTTCCTTCTTCACTTCAACATTGACTTCCATGAAAATAATGGATTACATCAATTTATGATACTTGAGTGTTTTTTTTAAAAATGTTTCAACATGTTATCTGTACCTAAGGTTTTTACCTATTTTATACAAACTGGAAACTGTTTTGATGGACTTCTTGTGAACCTGACGAGTAAGTAACCTAAAATCTTCATCTTTCAAGATGTCAAAATATTTTATACACAATTTCATTAGGTATTACTTACTTGCAGGTAAGCACTGATGATGACTATTATATAGTCGAGAGCGCTCTGCTACGATTTTAAAATTAAAAATAATTTTGCACGAAATACAATTTTTTTCAAACCTACTTATCATTGAAACTAAAGTTTCATTGGCCTTTAGAGCTTTTCAACATTCTATCACAAGTAGGGGTATGTTTGTTTTTAAAATTATTAAATAATAATTTGGTAATTATTGATATACCCTGTACAATTATTATCGATACCATTGGATATCATTTTTCATAGGCTTTCCGATGATGTATCACAAGTAGGGGTTTGCTATTCAAACTTTTTTAGTTGGGGTAGGTGGGGCCTAGGGGGTTGATGGGGGTGAGTTCGCTTTCATGTCATTTTAGTTCACACTTCCTATTCTACGAACGGTTCTGAGTATTTTTTGATATCATCTTTTGTTTGTGATATATAGCCTATTGTAAGTTTTTAAATTGTCACACTGTATTACAATATTCATATTCACATGTATGTTGATATTCAGAATGAGAATGACTAATATTTAGGTATATATCTGCTATGTTATCTGATTTTTTGAAAATATAAACAGGATGTTCATAAAATCAGATGTGGAATCATCTGCGACTGGAAGATAAACTTTGGTCACTATCTTCCATCGTCAAGATTACCTCTTGTGGGGTATTCTTTAGCCGGGGAAGTAGTTGTTTTCTGTTAGACATTCACAAAAAATAACTTCATTTTAATCGTGGATTTTTCAATTCACAAAAAATCTTTCTATCAATATTCAATTGAGAATGTTTCCCTTTTCAACATGAATACCCCACAAGAGGTTATCTTGACGATGGAAGATAGTGACTAAAGTTTATCTTTCAGTCGAGATGATTCCACATCTGATTTATGAACATCCTGTTTATATTTCAACAAATCAGTCTATCATACCCCATGACAGGTTTTAATGTCAGAAAACACTAATTTCAAAGTGTCTCTCCAAAAGAAATGATTCTTACTTTTTCCATCTTTGCAAAGTGAGATTGCTTCTTGAAAATGTGTTTCCCATTTCTTCCGGTCTTCCTGATGATCGTGGAAGCGTGAAATAGATTTTCGTCGACAAAAATATATTGAAGACCTAGTGAATGCGATGTCTCTCCTGCGTCAATGTTACGAATGATTTCTGGTGAGTACTCTCTTTTGGAAAACATTCTTCTTTGCCTCATTCATCTTTATGAATTCTCAATTAAGACTGGAATAGAAAATCAAATAACTATCTGAATGAAAATGCAAATTTTCAATTTCAGATTTTTTCTTTTGAGTTAGGGCCTTTTCAGAATATCTATCAGATGTAGTTCGATGTCCAGCGTGGCTTTAGCCGGGGAAGTAGTTGTTTTCTGTTAGACATTCACAAAAAATAACTTCATTTTAATCGTGGATTTTTCAATTCACAGAAAAATATTTCTATCAATATTCAATTGAGAATGTTTCCCTTTGCTATGTTATCATTATTAATCAGGTTATTTTAATTTCTAGCTTCAGAAAATAGTTCTGTTGGATGAGTACCATGTCAATAATAGAAAATTTCCAGTGCACGTGTTGAAAAAACATAAACTTGTCGACTTCATAATCCCCATTTCTATTCAATCTCAGTTAGTAAACGAACAAAATCCATATTTTGATAAGTAAAATGAGAACTAACATATAAATTAGTTTGGCTGTTGAAGCTCATAACGGGCAGTTATTCAGCAAAACGAAGATACTTAAACCAATATTAAATTGTAGGTTTAAACACGCGAGGTTGCGGATGTAGTTTGCAATGAATTGCTTTTATGCTTGCACGCATAATGCTGTATTATAAAAGCTTCCTGGTGAAAAAGTCATACAGGGTTCTTCAACATATGCTTCCATTTTATTATTGTATACAACATCTGAAAAGCTCTAATGATTTCATGCGGTACTATTTCTATCGTAACTTTTCATAGGAATAAATGATTAATTGGTTTTTGGCGAACATTGGTGAAAAGTTGAAAATTTAGATGTAAAATATTTCTGAACATACAAAAGGTAATTGAGCCATTGAAGAAAAGCACACATGAATAAAGACCGTACGTACTTGTGTTTGTGTTTTCTATTGGAAATATGTTTCGTTCATCTTGACACTTGATTCGTTAAGTTAATGGGATGGCAATGTCCATATCGATAAATTAATTTTATGCACGACCGGGGGTAAAGTAGCACTTTAGCGCCCGGATTTGCGGGCGTAAATTAGCACTTTAGCGCCCGCGGACTACTTTATCGTCCGGCAAGCGATGAAATCGTTGAACAGGCGCTAAAGTGAATTCCAATCTCATATCGATAGAGATCTATATTCCGATGGATCATATAATCAAACCCAAAACATTATTAACAATAATTTAACGAAAACAATTAACATAAATTAATTTAAAAAATGAATTATAACTTAATATTGACAATACAATTAGATCAGTTATTTATGGAAATATTTGGATTTGTTGTTTTCTGTTGTTGCAGATAGTTACTGATTTCAACTGATTCCTCATTACTAGAAGTCTGAAAAGAATGCACGTTATTATCTGGTGTTTCAGAGTAGCGAGCAATATTTTCAGATTGTCTGCAATGGCTAGTAGAAGGCTCATCATTTTCTACAATTTTCTTAGCAATCTTCAGCTTATTTGCAATTGAATTTTCAATATAACCTTCCGAAACAGTCGTCGACTTCCACCCAGCATGTCTTTCAATGTTGATTATATCCTCGCCTGCATCTGCTAACATAGTTGCTGAGGAACGTCTGAAGCAGTGACCAGTTTAATCTTTCGCATTAGAAATACCTAGGTAAGTGGCTATTCTGAATGGTATTTGACCGAATGTATTTTTTCCGATAACCTGTCTCGTACACTTGCCATTTTTATAATATAAAAAAAAAACGCTTTTGATCATTCTGATCTCGCAAGGGAAAATATTTTCTGTAAATATCCAAATAACTTGGCGATTTCTGTTCTTTATCGATTACAGTAAATACTCGATCTATCTTCGTTTTGGTTTCTCGTATAGTTATGAGTAAGAATGTCTCGAAATCTTGAATGTCGTCCACTGTGATATTTGCCAATTCTTCGCGGCGACATGCTCCACAGATACCAAAATTCAGTGCTACCTACAATAAATTCTCAGATTAACATACTGAACATTGAGTAAACATGAAATTAGAACTTCCTTTCATCATAAGATACAAATCGTCGTCTTCCCTAAAAAATAACTCGATTTCTTCTCTGCTTAGAATCTTCGATTTCTTTGGTTTATAACCATCAAATTTTCGTTTCAAAAAAGCTATCAATCTTGCGTATCTACTGATATATATATATATATATATATATATTATCATGTACATTTAAAGTAGCTTTCAGCATGGAATAATATGACCACATGGTAGAGGGCTTACAATATTTAGATTTTTCCAGAAAATAGGCAAGAAGTACAGTCTCTGTGTATTTCTTATTTTTTACATTTTTCCGGTTGCACCACCTAACGAATTCTTCATACACCTTGTCGTATATTTCCTTGGATTAACTCGGCAATAAACTCAATTTCGCATCCTCGGCTGCTTTACTTATTTCTGTTGGAGTACAATTCACACTTTCTTCGTCGCTTGAATCCATTTCAAAATCAGTAATAAATTATCTGTGATCACAAAAATTTACAGCAAATATGTCTACTAGCCTATTTAATCTTATTTCGAAAAATTGACTGAGTTGCCATGGTAACATTCATTCCATCACTTCTTGATTCATTCTGTTTCCGATATGATATGAATATACTTTCTCACGGCAGCCTTGATGTATTTTTATCATGTTCTAGATATAAAGAGGTATCTATCTACATGACATCAAATATACCGGTTGTGCATAAAATTTTGTATGGCGAAATTTGCTTTTATGGACCTAGGCGTGTTAATAGCCCTCGCTATCGCTCGGGCTATTACTTACACGCTGCGGTCCATAAAATCCCATTTTACGCCCTTGATACATAAATAACTATTGAAATCTACAATTGGGTTCGGCCGGCATTTTTTTGTTTGTACCTATATTAATTGAATGCCAAAAATTAACGTAAACGAATTTATTTTTAGTAATCTATTGATCCCATAAATTCCTATTTAAGTGTGGAGGCAACCGGTGAGAGCTGAGAAAAAGGATTATTTCATCCTAGCAGTCTACTGTTTTCAGAGTAGAGTTTTTCATCATTTCTCAGAGTAAATCATTGTACTTCCTCCTCTATCACATTGTTGATACACTGAAGAAAAGACAGTTGGAGACAAGTAGGCTACATAGTAATCGAATGCATAAATCTAGAGTTGAATAATGATTCCTGTTTTCAATTAGATTATTTTCATCAACAATGAAAAACGTCTTATTCCTCCAGACTGCTGACTACAAGTACCTATACAACACGTTTATCCTTCCAACGTCCGTCGAGGCATTAGCCAGGAAAATAGTTGGTTTTTTATGGATATCCGACCAACATACACCTATTATACAAGGTGTTTCATAATTGAATGCTGATCTTTAAGGGCGATACTCCTTGGATGATTTTAAGATAAATTCTTCATATGAACATAGGTCCGCAACCGCTTCATTTCTGAGATACAGGATGTTGAAATTTAACAAAAAAAAACAGTTTTTCCCCAATTTTGGTACATGCAAATTACGCATAAAAATAAATTTTTTCCATGATGAAGGATTTCTTCATTTTCATCAGTGGCGTCCCTGTTCACATGTCATATTTTTGATCAAAATAATGATACGCCACTGTCTTCTTTTTAAATAAATTCTATGTTTGTTATTGTCCCTTATCTTCTCATTAAAACGGTCTCCAGCCTTTTTTTCGTCCGGCGGACGGTTTTCGATTTAGAAAATAAAATACATTCATTTGCACAATTGTGGTAACCAAAGGATCAAGGCAAGATTTTTATAATTTTATGGTAACTATTATTTAGTTTTTGTAATGGGTACGCATAAAAATATGCGCAAAGTTTTCAGTTCGGATACAAAACCGACAAGCTTTTGAATCTATAACTCGCGGAATAACCCACGTCACACATACGAAGCAATTATTTTTTACTTTTTAGTGCATTTGACTGAAAGCTTGTCTTTAGAAAGGTTTTTCATTATTCATTTTATTTTGTGCTTTTTATTACTCAAGTACCTACGCCTAAATCTATGCATTTTTGTTGTAGCATCGTTATTAGTCCTTCAATGGGGAGACCATCTAAAGATTAACTCATCCGTCATCTTGGAGTCGCCATCTTCAATTTATGAATTTTAACTAAAAAGCAATCATCTTCGACTAAATTCATAATCTCCGACCCTGGAAACCCCCACACACCAATTTTGAATCGATTCGGACTATAAACCTAAATCTCGTCAGCCATCTTGGGGCGCCATTTTGTTTTTTTCTATAACAAAAATTCCATGAGCCGTTATTTCAATTTCATAAATTTTGACAAAAAAATCATAGTCCCCGACTCCGAATACCCTCACATACAAATTTAAAATAGATAAATTTAGAATTTATAAATTTGGACAAAAAATTCATAATCTCCGACCCCGACATACCAATTTTGAATCGAATCGGACCATGATCACAAAACTTGTCCGCCATCTTGGAGCCGCCATCCCGAATTTTTAATTTTGACAAAAAATTCACAATATCCGTCCCCGAAAATTCCCACATACCAATCTTGAAGCGAATCGTACCATAGTCACAAAACTCGTCCTCCATCTTGGAGCCGCCTTTAGCTTTTTTTTCTCCTACAAAAATTTAGTAAGGTATTGCCACCGGAATTATGAACACCTGCCAAATTTCAGCTCAATCGGATGTCGGCAGGAGCTCCAAAAATCGATTACAAATTTTTAACTGCAAATAATGACAGAATAGTAAATTTGGCGGTTCGGCGACTTTGTGACAACTGGCTTGAAAAACACAATGGGAAAAATGAAAGTTTCTGGTAATGGGCATCCTGTAACTTTAACCTGAACACCAAGCATTAATTGACAGTTGACGTAAAAACGCCGCGTTTTGGAAATGGTCATCTGGAAATTGCAGCACTTATTTTGGAAAAAGTTGACGCTAAAAGCTGGTATGGAAGGCCACCTTAACACCACCCAATGGACCTTTACATTTACGAAAAAAATATTCCAAAACTTATATAGGTCGATTATATTTCATATGAAACGTCCAATTGACTTAGAATGCCATCATATATTTTTTATTTCGAAAAGATATTGCGTTTCAAAGTGTACCCGTGACGTCACGTTCATCGAAAACTACCCCCTCCGTAATCCACGTTCAGAAACACGCATTACTGTTCTTGTCAAAAATATAGCTCACTGCTTGATATACACCATTAATATATAATTGAACACTGTTTATTGATAGACTCATCAACAAAAAAAACCCATTTCAACAACGGTTTTCTTTATTTAAAACATTCAAAGTTTCTGAACGGGCCTTCCTTTTGATGAAGACAGTTCGCATTAAAATCATATTGACATTTGAGGTTAATGTTTAATGTTTATTTTTATCAACTTATTAATTTCTCAATATCATAAACGATTTGGTGTGTTTATAATGAAACAAGGCTTCGTAAAATTTGTCAAGGGTGGATTATGAGATGATTGACTCTTTATTCATTTTTATGCTTTGTTTATGCAACGTTCCCAAGAACTAATAACTAAGGATTCAACACTAGCAAATCAATGAGCGCGTTTATGGAACCCCTAGTACAAGAACTAAGAACCATGACTAGAAAGTTGCCCAACTTTTAACTAAGAACTTTGGTTCTTAGTTAAAACGTTCGTGATTGTTTAGATATAATCAATCATAAATGCATTATACTGTGAATATATATATATATATGTAGGCTTTGTCTGTTTGTATCATAATATAAATAAATTCATATTCGGTACCTGTTAGTGTTTCCTTCATGTGATGAGTCAAATATTTATTAAGTTTGAACTACTGAAAATATAATTAATAATTCAGAATGAATAGACTTGAAGTATGTTCATACAAATTTCGTAAATTTTTTACAAAATTATTTACTTATTTCACACCAATTCTTTGTTGAGGGATACTAATCTATTTTTTACAAATACAGGCTTACATTTTCTATGGTAAAAATTCTCCCTATGGTTACAAAGCTATAGGAAAAAAAATATTTCTGAAGATATTGGCATTCATGAAGAGAATGTGACAACAAACCATAGAAAACTTTGACATAATACTGCACATTCTAGTTATTCAGAGTATTTTTGAATTTCAATCAATCAAAATAGAAAAAAATATTCTTATCGACAAAGTTGTTAAAGAATTCGTCCACCGTATGCTCCTGAAATAAATTGTATTGTGCCATTTGGAGTAGCAGATATTAAAAATTTTACAGTATTGCATTTTTTCTATTCTGACCAAGTCATGGACAGACGAGCAGGATCAGAGGGTTTTTCAATTTCCAGACAATAATTGAATTAACTTTCTTATAGCGAGCTCTGAAAGGGATCGGCAAATTTCTTTCAATTTCAGATATGTCAGGCCAATATATAAGCTCTTATAAACAATTTGCCATCATAGGCACAGCTTTTGTGAAAATCTTGTGAACACTTGATTTACTCATATCAAAGTCATCAGCCAATCGAGAGTATACATTCCCAACACGTATCTTTTTTAAACTTATCAGAACATCCATATATTTAATTTACTCAATTTTGGTAATGTATTTCACAATGTGGTAAACATTTTCAGGGAGCTCCAAATAATATTACTCTTCTTTTCTATAAGTGCAATAGATGAGCGCTGGCGCTGCTGTCCTTCGATATTTTCACAATCAGGATCGGATGAAGACTGACTAGGAATATACTCAGAATCATTTTTGGTGGTGTTATTTTGGTGAATCGGATAATGTACTAGCTTGGCTACTGCTAGGAGAAGAACTATTCGAAACTCTTGAGTAAATATTTCCCATTGATGTAATGTCACTCAACACAGTTTTACTAGCTGAAGGAGTGATGTTTTCATTTGGTTTGGGTTTCTTCATCGTTGGTAGGTCATATACTTATGATGAAACATTGTCAGACCAATGTCATTTCAGGTTGATATGGGGACAGACATCTTGCTTCAACATAAATTTGGATCCCTTTGTTCTAGCATATTCCTAATTCGTAGTATCTTCTTTCAGCTGGAACCAAAGAACAATATGTTTATAGGACTGGATATAAAATACAGTACTGATCGATGATTTTGCAAACTTACATTGAGTGAAATTGAAGATCGTTCCTTGATGTACTCACCTGGAAATGTTCTGCACAAAAGCATATATTTCTGCTTTTTACAAAAGTTTGATTCACTTTCACTGGTGTTCAGACAACCGTGCACATAGCACTTTTTAGACATTTTCATAGTTATTAAAATTAGAAAATAATTTCCGAAATTTTTCAATACCAAACATTCATGGCGAGCTTGTTTATTTGCAGCAGTTCTCTGCATATCTCGTGTCTCGTATCAGTCGTATCAGATATATGCAAGAAAAAGAGCTGAAGAAGAGAAAAACTATTGATAATATTCTATTCCGTGAAGCAAACGAACGAACCTATCAAATAACAAATGTCATTACGTCACAATTCCATGATTCGCAACTCATACAACGATGCCAAATCAACTTTTAGTGAACGTGACGTCACGAAACCACTTTTTTCCGGATTATAGAAAAACTACCCATCAGAAAAATAAAATAAAAAATCCCAAGTGATATTAGCACATATACTTTCTAATCACAGTGTTTCCACATAGTGCATAAAAAGGTCCGTTGCTGCTAAACTCCGTGTTATACAAAGGCTTGATTGAGCTTTGAGTATTAGAAACTATGTTAATTCAAACCATTTTCGAAAGCTTTTGAGAAGAATTGTTCATTACTAAATGTTGGAGGGTTCGTCATCTTTTATTTTATCGCTATAATTTCATACCTAATTTAAATTTTATTCATAACTGACGTTGGAAATCCTACTCGCAGACGTGTTTGCCATCATCCTCTAATAATTTCGATTCCGCGCCTGGATCATCCTGTAAAACTTATCTTCCACCGCATAATAGACACTCGTGTGCAGCCTTGTCCAAACCATCATATTTCCTCTTACATTATCCCGAGATTGAAGTTATCTCAGTAGGTGGTCTGCTCGAAACACGTCTTAGCTGGCAGGAAACGGGGTGTAAATTGTGGTCTATGTACGCGATACTGACTCCGTAGTTAATCCACTTAGAAGGAAGTACGGCCAGTAAATCGACCCTTCCGCAGAGGAACTCTCTTGATAGCGGTGATGCAGTACGCTACTGCATAGTCCAATTAAGATGGATCGGAATGGATGAGATAGTAGACCAATAACACTACAATACATTCACATTTCATTTATATTTCAGGAGGCTGTACTTGAATTTCGCCCAGTACATTAATGTCAGGAATATTTGTTTATTCGCGTGCTCTGTTATAATAGATTGAATAATCGAGATTTTAGAATTATTCGTATGACATTTTATGACTTCATATGCGACTTTTCCCAAGATTCATGAAGGGCCCATCAACGACATGTGTATAAAATAGTAACAGAATTGATATTCGTTGATTTTAAAGGAGCTTTCGACTTGCAGATATAGAATTGACTTTTAGAAGTACTACAAAAAATGGGAATACGGAACAAACTGAAACGATAGATATAGATGCCAATTAAAAATACCAAAATTAGTCTTTATCGTATCATTGAAGATTAAGACATTTTTATATGAAATCTCAATTAATAATTATTAACATCATAAACGTACCATAAAACCTCATTCACTCATAATACATCAGTTACCATAATTTAATACGTTAGTTACGAAAGCATAATACGTTAGATACCAAATAATATTAGAACTAGTTTTTATGAACATGTAAAACAATATTTTGACAGTTTTCAAATTTGATGGATACACCTTTGCCTTTAGCGTCCACGATCATCAGAGAGTTACAAAACTGCCGATATTCTTTTTCATTATGGATTTTAGATTTGTCCGGAATCAAGTTCAACCTTATAGTGTTGGCTGCAGCTAATATATCGCCAGGAATATCAAAATCTTGCATGATTTTAATGATTACTTTTTAAAATGCCAAAATGAAATGACATAAAACCTTGTTGCTTTTATTTTCGCATCGCCGTTGTCAATGATACGATAAAGCTTTGAATGTAACTCGATTATTAGCGATTTAACACCGTCTCGGACATTGCGGGTGACTCGGCTGTCGCCTCGTCACCTAGCAATGTCCTCGACTATTATAAATCGCATAATAATCTCGTTATATTAATAGCTATTATACACATAAACGAGAGTTCAAAATTAATGAGGGAGTGAGACAAGCATATAGCATTGGGAGACGAGGCCAGAAATAGTTATTTTCCTACGACCACATAGGAACGTAACACATATCGCACTCTCTACTCCTATGGAATGTGACCTATATTCTCACGCGTGCGGAAAGTACTTTCCGCACGGCTGTCAATAAGCCGTCAAACCCGTGAATCCTGTGAGATTTACAGATGTAATAATTAATTGCTCTTCCTTATTGATAATATTCACATAAAAACTGGACTATGAGCTAATTAGTTGTAGAAAATAAAGAAAAGAAGAAAAAAAAAATGTTGACGCTGGGAATCGAACCCACAACCTTGCGGTCATCTACCGTATACTCTTCCATCTGAGCTAATTCAGATTTGAATTAACGTTATCAGAGATATGTATATCTCATGAGTCAGCCATATTAGAAAACATAAATTTAAAACCCTAAACTTCATCGATGGGCACAATAATTACAAGCAGCATCCGAGAAAATATTGAAACGAATCTTTCGCAAACACCGTTACAATTTACAAATTGTAACAATAACCAATTCACTTTTAATTTTTATGGATCCAAATAATTCAATTTGTTCCCCATTTGTATCTAATAAGTACTTACTTATTGTAATTTTTTCAAATAAACGTTAATTATCGTTATTTCTTCATTTCACTATAAAAGTAATTCTAAATTCATGTGCACTTTTTATAGAAACAATATTCAAACATAGACTGTCACATATATTACGTGAGATTATCAATCAATCAATCAATTTTTTTATTTGCTTATTATCAGTACAATAGATTCAGCATCGTCAAGGTAAGTAAATATAGTACAAAACAGACATTAAAAAGGCAAAGTATTATACAGTACAAAACAGACACATTAAAAAGGCAAAGTATTAAAACTTGCAGTTGAGAAATTCACTAACGTCATAAGGGCAGTGATCAACCAGCAGCCCTTTTATACTTTTTTTGAATTTATTCATATGTAAATTCCTCATATATGGTGGTAGATGGTTGAAGAGCCTTATCGCCACAGTAAGGAAGCTTTTATGAGTAATTGCCAGTCGATGCTGTGGCATAAGAAGATTGTGGCCATTTCTGGTCAGATATTCGTGGTTGTGATTAACTTTAGGGGTGTTATTCTGTGTTTTGATATAGACAGACATTGAAATATGTATAGAGCCGCAATGGTGAGTATATTAAATTTTTTAAATAGAGGTCTACAGCTGTCAGTCCGTTTTGCCCTTCCCAGGATTCTAATAGCCGTTTTTTGTAGAATAAATACCCTTTCCCAATCAGTTGAAAGTCCCCAGAAAACCAATCCGTATGACAGCTTAGACTGAAATAACCCCATGTAAGCAGCTCTCGAAACATAAAAAGGAACAATTTCATTGATTCTACGAAGCAGGTAAAGAGTGCTGGACAGCTTAGTAGAGAGGTCTTTGATGTGGTCTTTCCAATTAAGTTTTTGATCCAGTATTACCCCCAAAAACTTAATGGATTTTTGACGGTCCTTTAGCTCTTTTAGTGTGAAAGTAATTGTGTCAGTTTTTTTGACGTTTAAGCATAACTTATTGGCTGCAAAAAAATTTTTTCAATTTTTTCCAACGCGTTGTCAGTCAGTTGCTTTGGATATTCATGTTCTGGGTGACTCTCATAAAAAGTAGTATCATCGGCATACTGAATGGTATTGAGAGGGTTCATATGGTGTGGAAGATCATTAACATATATTAGGAATAGTAGGGGTCCCAAGATTGATCCCTGGGGCACACCTGCTGTTACACTCACTGCTGGAGATATCACACTACCTTGCTCCACAGCCTGCTTTCGTTTGGATAGGTAAGAATCAATCAAATCAGCTATTTTCCCCCTAATTCCATAGTAAGGAAGTTGGTCAGGCAACTTAATATACACGATCTAATATTAACATATTGTTCAATAAAATAGGTGGTCGTAGGAACAGTAGCGTACACTACTCGCGCGAAAGTGATTTTCCACACTCGTGTGATTGCCGCACTCGGCTTACGCCTCGTGCCACAATATTTCCCACTCGTGTGAAAAATATCACTTCCCGCACTAGTAATGTAATATACTATTACCTAACAAGTGCGGAAAGTGGTACTTCTCCTCACGTGACGGCAGGTGCGGAAAATACTATTTTTCCTCATGGAAGTATTTTATTTTTCAAAATTTTTTGAGAACCACTGATTAGCGATATTGGACGATAATTCCCTTTATGTTTGCTGTCCCCATCTCTAAGTATTGGGACAAGAACTGCAATTTTGAGATAAATTCATAGTATGCCCTATTATGCCTGGTTAATTCTACACATTCCTCAACAATTTTGTAGAGACTTTATCATGTGCTGTACCTTTTTTTATTGGGTAATGAAGTTATCACTTTCTTAACGTCGTCTGCTGTAACGGGTTTAAAGAACATTGTTGTATGAACATTCGCCATTGTCGTTAAACTGCCAGAATAATTTTTCGGGAAATGCGTACTGAATTTTAACCGACGAAATCAAAAAGGAGGCAGTTCTCTAGTCGACGCGTATATCTTTTTACAGAAGGGTCCGATTCCGACGATTCTTTTTTCGTTAGAAAGGGTGTACTTTGAAGTTGGTCCCATTTGAATTCGAAAAAAAAGTCCACCCCTAAGTGTAACAAACTGAAGGATATTGATCGTTCACCCTCTGAATTTTGGTACGTTAACCGATTCTATGAGGCGTAACGTTGTACTGGGTTTTAGATAGGGTATACTTCATAGTTGATCATATTTGGATTTGGGTTGGAATAATCCACCCCTATGGGTAGCAAAATAGGGGAAGATTGATTTTTCACTTGTGAACATTGGCACACATATGTAGTTGACATTGACATATCACTATTATCATTATTTCTGTTCTCCTACACCTGTCACAATAATTACATTCTATAAAAGGATGGAATATACAAAGTGATGAAATAAACCAAACAGGAGTATCAAAAATAATTTATATTATATAACAATAAATAGTTAAGTAGATAATCATATTATTTAACTGTTAATAGTTGAAGTAATGTGGGTAAGTAAGTATTTTGGAAGTAACCAAAAATTAAGTAGGTATTAATCAGTGGATTTCATCCACAAAAAATTCAAAAATAAAAACTTTTAAACAAAAAATGAAACCGACGAAAACAGAAACTGGAAAGTAAAAAATAAACATTCTTATTAATAAATAATCTCCCAAACTAATGTATGTAACTAATTTTGAGTTGGTGCCAAAAAAACTAGCATTTGAATTAATTAAAGCGTAAAAGGATGGCAGCAGTATGCGCGGTGGAGTTTTGATATTTTTTTTCAAGAAATTCAATGATCTTCGTTGTTTGTTTGTTTGTTTGGCGCCGACTCAAAATTAGTTACAAACATTAGTTTAGGAGATTAGTTATTAATGAGAATGTTTATTCTTCACTTTTCAGTTTCTGTTTTCGTCGGTTTCATTTTTATTATCAATTATCGTTGAGAAGTATTCTCAGAATGTTTTCGCGACTTCTACTTCATTACTGATAAATTTCTGATTGTGATTCAGAACTATACGTTTACTCCCAGTTCATCTGGATGACTGCTAGATAATCCAGATCTCCAAAGAGTCTTTTTTTCATTGCAAAATAAAAACTCTTTAACAAAAAATTAAACCGAAGAAATACGGAACTGAAAAGTAAAAAATAAAATAATCCTTCAGTCTCGATAACTAAGCTCCTAAACTAATGTAAGTAACTAACTTCGAGTCGGCGCCAAACGAGAAATCAACGAAGATCATTATTACTTCAAAAAAATTCAGAATGTCACTGCGCAACTCGATGCCATCATTTTACGCCTTACCTAATTTATTTGCTTGTTTATTTGGTGCCGACTCAAAATTAGTTACTTACATTAGTTTAGAAGCTTTGTTATTGAGACTGAGAAGGTTTATTTTATTTTATACTTTTCAGTTCCGTATTTCGTAGGCTTAAATAAAATTAAAAGTTTTTTCATATAATGATTAAGCTTCTTCTGGCGTATCTCATTTTCTACATAGATTTTGAGATGACCAACTGCATTGTTATTTTCCTCGATTGCTCGTTGAATATTGATGACTATATCCAAAGCAGCTTCCCCTGTATTTTCGTTTTCACGATGTTCAGACTAACCATCGAATCACATTTTTTTAGCTTCAAGAAAATTATATATAATTGCATGTTCAAACGTCTTCCGTGCGAATATACTTCCGTTCAGGACATTTTTCATTTACATTCCACTGTCTAATTTCAAGTTCTTCCATTCTTGTTTCCTTTTTATTCATTCCACTTGAGTGGTTTTATGAAGTCTTCCCCTGAAAAATAAATTCACATCGTGTTTTAAAAGAGTAGTTCGTGTGAAGTTTAATTGAAAATTATATAGTACCAGTAATTAATTATTCATTCTGAAGCGTTCCGTTGAAATTGTCGGCACGATTATGTACACCTACTTCCATTAGTATGGTGATTCGCGTTTCAAAGGGTTCCAGCCATTCGAGAGATAAAATAAAGTTGCACACTAGTGCTGAATGGTATCCTTACTTCGGGGTGCTTTTCCTCTACAGGATAATTCGTAGGCTAGTTAGCATCTCAAAAAACTCGAATATTATAGTTAATTGATGCCAAAAAAATAATGGAATAACGTGCTAAAAAAGTGTATTCGCAGAGAAACAATTTCAAAAGTAATGAACATATACAGATTCGGAAATAAAATCGCTGAACAAAGGTTTTACAAGGGGTTAAAACGGAAGGTTCTCGAGCCAGTGGACCAGCACAAAATATAACAGATAGATAATCAAATATTCAACTAGATAACTGTAGAATATTCCCCCTTGGTACTGTCGTGCCTCGAGCACAATTTACGTTGCAGCTTTCAGTCTCAGATGATATCACTTTATTCAATTGCGAATGTAAAGTTAGCGAGTGACAAGTGACGAAGACGAGTGAACGCGTTATCGCACGGGGAAGGGGGAAGTCTAGTTGAATACTTGATAATGCATAAACATATCAACTCGATAAATCCAAACTCCAATATATTTTACTCAACTGCTCCAACTCAAATTCACTTCGAATAAAAAATTCACATAAACAACCTCACAAAACTACCCAAGAATTCCCATAATCTCACTCTTGAAAACACAACAAGCTGTCGGCCTGGGGAAGGCAGGGTGTTTGGTTTTGCGGGGGGTGCTTCACTGTTCTCGCGATGTCAAAGGTAGCAAGGGACAATGGGGTGCCCCCGGCGAATTTTTTGACTTGTCTTGTCCAGGAAGGCAGCTTAAAACACAACACTAACACCACAACTCGACACAAAAAATCCTCAAATCATGCACGAAAAAGCAAAAACTCATAGCTATCACATATCCCACCCACCCACCACAGCAAACCACCCTCAGAACTACCATCTTCAGATAAACACAATCTCAAACCTATCCATCCCAAATCATCCCACACATAACACGCATTGCGCTAAATTTTCCAAGCCTAAAATTAACACAGAACAGATGAACGGTTCAGCTTGAAGTTAACTAGTGAACAGAAGGTAGCCAGCTGCAAATTTCTGAACCAACCTGAAATTGTTTCAATGTGTACAACCTTACTTCAATCGTCTATGAAGTGGAATTGAAGATATGTTAAAATTTTCTCTTATATCCAGACAGAGATTGTTGTTGAGTAATTCATTTTCTATATGTAAGTCCTCAAGAAGATCTAGTCTATTGTAGTTCTTTGATGTGACCTCATATAAAACCTGCGAATTATTTCTGGGGCTGGAATTATGACCAAAAGAGGAATGTTCATGTTTGTTTAGGTGCTCATTTATGCGGACACTCAGAGGTCTACAAGTTCTACCGACATATGTTGCATTACAATCACCACATTCCAAGTTGTAGATGCCCCGGTTTTTGATGATTTGTCAATTTTATTTTTTGTATTGATCAAATGTCTGTCCAAGTTGTTAGTGATTCTGAAAAAAAATTGACATTTTCCACCCTACTTTTTTTGCCAGTTTTTGGCAATGTTATTTTTCAAAAAAAAATTTAAATGTATTTTTCCGTTGTCTCAATATTGGGGTATGCTAGTTTGTTCTCTCATTTATTTTTGAATTTAGGAATTAGAAAATTTATCAGATTTATGTCATAACCGTTGTTATAAGCTAATTGTTTTAGATTGTTAATTTTCTGGTTATATTCAGCAGGTGTGGTTCACTTCTTCTCATCTATTTGTCTTCCAAAAATGATCTGTTCTGTGTGAATTTTCTATTTCTTGAAATTTAAATATCCATTATTTATAAATGCTTTGAACTAAAAAGGAGCAAGGCATGTTTTCTTTGAGATAAAGCAACGTTTCAATACTTTTTGAGCTATTTGTTTGAAAAATTTCTATTAATAAATGGATTAGTTGCATATTTTTGTTCGATGTTGATAAATATTCTTCGTTTTTCGATAATTTGAACAATGTTTTGAGAAATAATTTTTTTTTTATTTGTATGGCTTGATGAATGAATTATTTGTTGAAAACAAACATTATAGATATATTTTTTAAATGAAATTTACAAAACCAGTGATGAACCTCAATGTTAAAAAAATCTATTTTCATATACTCAATTATTTTAACGTTCAGGTACACTTGGCTAGTTTTGTTGTTTTCATTGGATTCAAAAACAATATATCTAGATTATTGTTCACAACAAATGTCCATCAAATAAACAATGAAAATATAAACAATTTTTCCTCATCCTTTGAGAATTTACAAATGAATAATTCTAGAGAAAATTCCAGAATATTGGTTATATTATCAGAAAACAAAAACTATTTATCAACCAAAGATACAGATGACCTCATTTTTAAGCTAAATTTGGCCATATTGAAAACATAATTTTTATCAGTTTTTTTATGTTAAACGTCATTATACAGAACCGTATCCTTTTAAAATTTATTTATAGTACCTTTCAAATAATCACCCCCCCCCCCAACTCATTCACCAATTCTCTTTATTCAACAAAGAAAGTGTGCATTTGACACAAAATGTTTCATTCCCAAGTGATCAAGAACATTATGAAAAATCAAAAAAACTCATATTTTGCCCTATTCAAAAGTGTCTCTTGAATCAATATAACAAATTAATTCAAGAAATTATTTTTTCTGTGTGTCATCGTTATCACATGATTGCCCACAAGATTTTTCACAAACTGTTTATGTGTTCATTTCTTCCTTTTTTTTTTTTAGATTTCTATTCAATGTTCTTACAGTCTTTCATCGGTCTCGCAGGTATGCCCTCAGAATTGGTTGTCAGAGAGATAAATCGGTTCTTTCCGAATTATCTAATATAAAAAAAAAATGTTGTCGAACTTCTACATACCATTTTTTACCACTTCCTGATACCATGTAGTGTATTCGGGAATTTAATTATAGTTGCTAAATTTGTACCGAACAAGCAAACAGACAGACATAAAAGAAAGCGAGGTAATATAACATTATCATACAGCTCTGAGTTATGTTATGAGATGGAAAGTCTCATGCTGCTCCTTCTGGAAGTGTCCGTTCTGATAATAATCTGCAGGCTTTTGAAAAATCAAATCATTTAAATTGTGCTTATACGCCAAGATAATATGAAATTCTCCATAATTTCAACCGTTCAGTGTTGCAATTCTAATGGTCAATGTACATGGATCTTGATATTACGAAGGCGTAGAAGGGCCAACAACAAAATATTTTTCAAAATCATTTGGAATTGCCACTTTTAACTGACAATTGTCACTTCGAAGTGACAATTGTCAGTTAGAAGTGACAATTGTCACTTCGAAGTGACAATTGTCACTTCGAACTGACAATTGTCACTTTAGTGACAATTGTCACTTCGAACTGACAATTGTCACTTCGAAGTGACAATTGTCATTGAAGTGACAATTGTCACTTCGAAGTGACAATTGTCACTTTGAAATGACAATTCTCCTTTTTTCAACTGACAATTGTCACTTCGAAGTGACAATTGTCAGTTAGAGTGAATTGTCACTTCGAATGACAATTGTCAGTTCAAAGTGACAATTGTCACTCAAGTGACAATTGTCAGTTCAAAGTGGCAATTCCAAATGTTTTGAAAAATATTTTGTTGTTGGCCCTTCTACGCCTTCGTATGATATCTAGCTTGTCGAACAGCTTTCAATTTATTGTGTTACACGTTATCTTTTTTGTCGGACAAAATCAAAATCGACATTACGTATAATTCTGGATGTGGTTAATTTTTATTTTTCTTTTCCGAAACAGTGGCCACCGCACTAATATATGCTTTGTATTTATTCATGGTATTTACGATAACATTGACATTCAATGATCATTAATTGAATAAATGTAATAGTTTATCGTCAGAGGTCGGGTAATTATCGCGCCTCTATTTTCGAGATTGATAATTGGTATTTGTGTAACTGGTGATTATCAAACTACATGGTCCATTGCTCTACTGCACATCCAAAATTGATAACAACACTGAACTTATTTCGACAGATTTGTGTTATTACGGATTTTCGATAACCTCAATGACCCCAATTATTTCCAATAAATTAGATCTCAGAGTGTGCGATTCTAACATGTTAGCACAGATTCAAAACGCAAATAAATATTTTTGTCATCCAAAGGTAATTGATGAAAACATATATGTTCACCAGGTGTGAAATTCTGAGAGGATAAAATAAGGGTTAGATCTGCGAAAAATATATTTTAATATCGAAATATATTCCTGCAAAAATCGAAAGCAACAAAGTGAAGGAGGATATATATGAATGGATTTCGATGAAAAAATATTCAAGATAAAATTCAAAAGTAACTTCTAACAAATCAGAAGTTGTATCTATTTCATATGTATGTTCCTACTCCATGGGGTAGATGAAATCTATGAAGGAAGGTTATGTTAGAGAAACATATATGTAAATACGCTTTCTATAGATTACGGATATTTTGTTATCAAGTGGAATCACATATAAAATCACATGGATATTTAATATTCATTAATATTTCATATAAAATGTTACTTCCCAGAACTTGAACTATGGAAGATAGTGAAGTTATTTTTCAGTCACAGATTATTCCACATATTATTTTATCAACACCCTGTTCATATTCTCAAACAAATCAATCCATCATACCCCATGACAGGTTATAAATGTCGAAGAAACACTGATTCCAAAGTGTCGCTCCGAAAAAAAAATTTTTTCCATCATTGCAGGGTGGAATTGCTTTTAGATAATGTGTTTCCCATTCTTCCGGTCTTCCTAATAATCGTGGAAGCGTGAAATAGATTTTCGTCCATAAGAATGTATTGAAGAGCCAATTAATGCGATGCCACTCTTGCATCAATGTTACAAGTGATTTCTGGTGAGTAACTCTTTCGGCGAATATTCTTATTTGATTCTCATTATCAATTGGGGTCCCTAATATCCACAATATCTATCCACAATATTCATCAGATGTAGTTCAATATCCAATGTGGCTTTAGCCGGAAAAATAATTTCTGTATCGTAGATTCTTCCTTTTCAACATCGACAAACTCTTTGCTACCAGGTTGCCTGGTTTTGGTCTGTCGATATATTCGATAATCTATTGTATGCTTTTGTAGATATTCTCTTTTATGAGAATCATCAATCTCAGCGTTGTTTATTTTCCGAAGAATATCTAGAAAACCGTAGAAACCATATTAGACGTATCTTTGAGATGCATTAACTGGTTATTTTATGCAATCTAGTTGGAACATATTTGGACTAATTTTCTCCACAACGTGTTTTAACCTGATGGCAGGAATCTTGTTACTTCTGCTCTACCTTAAAGCAACATCTATTACGAAATCATCAATTACTCCGATGGACTTAATGATAAGAAATGGGGCGTTTGTGCAGATTCTAAGTATAGCTCCTAGAAAACTAGCCGAACATGCTGAAGAACACAAGAGAATCGAATAGCAGTCACTTGAAAATAAACTCATTGTGTCACCAATGGCATTCGATACTTTGGTTAGTTTCGGACCGAACTGTGTCGAGATCATTAGATGAATTGAAAGAGAACATCGTTCCTTGAATTCCTTGATGCAGCGATTGACTGATTATCAGCTTACTAGGCAATAACGTAATTTTAGGAACATTTTTCAATATACAATGTTTCAGGTGAATTCATTTCGTTCATCTTCATCTGATTTTCTCAATCTCAATAGAATATTTTTCTGTTTCTTAACTATTTTATCAGAAGATATTTTATGAGCCTTCATGTGAATAGTTTATATGGCATTTCATGCGAATAGAATAAATTATTCACCCATTTCTACCAGTCATCCTAATGAATTCTCCGTGAATATATACCAGGATATATTTACGTGAACCGTCTTTCATGTGATGGCACAGTCGATTTCCTGGTACTATTTTTGCCACAAAAAAATCTCCATTGATTGGTCTAATGCAATAATGCCCCTTGCAACTGAACGTATTTTCTACAAAGAGCATTTTTTGGAAAGGTCGCCCATTTAGGTCCATTTGGGAACAGAACAAATACATTTGTATGTACATTGTTATTTTCGGTGAATTTTGAAGAGTAATATTCTTGTTTGAATAGTCAACATTTGTTTTGTAATAATAATTCATATTGTTTATTTTCATTAGTGAATATGATAAACAGAACAACACATTGCTAACTTAACATACTCGAAACATTATTGATTGTGAAGTGAATTAATGTTCTGATTATTTATAATCAATATATTCATGTTATTAACTGCTGTTTTTATCAACAACTATTCTTATCGATGCATATACGGGGTATAATAATGAACAAAATTATCGGAAATTTCAATATGGATCATTTAATGTGCTTAGATATCCGTTATAATCAATTTCACATGTTGATGTTCACCACACATTTCGGTATGGTCGAAATTTTAAATATGAAGAAGTTATATCTGGGTATGTTCCCATATTTGGGTCTGATTATTGTTTTCGAGCAAGTTATGCATGTAACTATAGTTTAAATATATGAAAATAAGTGTTATTTCACTTATTCATTGTTGGGTTGTTATTGAGTTTTTGGAAAAGCACCAACTTTTATCCGGTAATATTTTCTGAGAAATTGTTAGTTTAGCGTATGGTTTAATTTTTTCATGTAGCATTAGCGTCCATTTTGAATAGCTTTCATAGAAATACTAGCATTGACCCATTGTCGAGGATTATAGTCTCTGGGCATAGGGTACAATTGAGGTCCTATAAGACAATAGTTGAGAGACTTGTTTATGACATATTTGTACATTTTCTCATTCCGCTGGAAGTGCATCCTGATTTTCAGTAGCCTACTGGGCTAGATAATTGCCGGAAAATCCAGGAAAACCATGCAATCAGGATGGGAAATGCATTTTTCTTATTGAACATTTGAATCTCACATATGACTTTGTCATTAAATTTTTTTCCTAGGTTTCTGAAACAATTTGGGAGAATGCTACAGCGTTTTGAGAACGCCGAGATTCAAAAGGCCTCCATGACCTTGGAGAGAGAGATCGGGACGTCACAATACTGTTGGGCATGATGATTTCCTCTTCTGCAGCAGGCAGCGAGCACGTGTTACTGCCGCTAATATTGTGGTACTTTTCAAAATGCCTACCCCCCAAACACGAGTTATTGAGTAGAGTAGAGTAGAGTAGTTTATTTGAATATGTTATGTACAAAGAACATTTATGGCAAGTCACAAAACAATATAGCTTCAAGCTGAATATTGACAGTTAAAAGTATAAAAGATAATATTTAAAAACAAACAAATTTACATAAAACATTTAAAAACTACAATTTTACATATAAAATTATAGCTCAAAAATCGACAGTATAACAACCGAAAAAAACTCTTCATAATTGGGTATATACATTGTTAGAACAATAGAGATGAAAACATAAATTAATAAGGAGTGAACATTTCAAAAACACAATGAGCTGGCTGAAGCAACATAGCTATCAATATCATAAAAACAATGGCTGAGCAGAAATTTTTTTAGCACAATTTTGAATCTTTTGAATTTCAATATTTTGACAGAGTTATCTAGGATGTTATAGAGATGGAGGTTCAGAGAATTTTTGCAGCTGGCAGCTAATCTATGTCGTGGAATAGACAGTAAATCAGCCGATCTTGTGTTATAATCGTGCGAATCAGAGGGTCTGGAGAATTTGCTCGCGTTTTGGTGTATTTCTAATAATACTATTGAAATGTTAAGAGTATTGTTGGTGTTATATGCCTGGTTGTAAGAATTCAACAAGAAAAACACCGCAAACTTTTTTTTTGTGTGTCCTTGAAAAAAAAAAGGAAAAAAGCGGTTTTGTTTTGCTCGTCGCAAGTACAAACCAACAAAAACTTAATTGTTTTGCTGCGAGGATCATTCCACTTTGAAAGATGATATGAAAAGCTACATACAATATTCATTAACAGGTTCTGCAAGGAAATTGAAAAAAGACGTTCTGCCCCTCATTTTCAATGAGCATTTACAATGAACAGCTTGATACAAATTTGAGGCTGTAACTCGACCATATCGCAACTTATGCCACAATGAAGAGTCATTTTGAAAACTTCTCGAAAGTTCTGCTAATTCACACAATGTTTGTGTCGAAAAAGTGGTCGTCAAAAATAATAAATTCATCAGCGGAAGTTTGATTCGATTTTTTACTTCTATCACCATTTCATGAATAGACAAACGCATGATTTCACGCTCTTTAATATTATAATAATATCGAGTAAACTTCATGTCAATTTGCTTTTCCTGAGCTGTCACCAAAAATTGCGTTAAAAAGAATTAACGAATTCAGATGGGACTTCTATGATTTTTTTTGTTGTTCCTACGTAGATGAATCGGATTTTGTCCAATATCAAAGTCACTTCGGTACCAGCAGGTTCTTCGTTCCGGCGATATAACCACATCAAAAATCTATCGCATGTTTACAATCCTCTGAAAATGAAAGAAGGCTGCTGCTTGAAAAAATTTGTTACACACAACCGCAAGTTTTATGAATTTTCAGGTGGTTTCCGACAACGTAAAAATAGTAGTGAATTAATTTATAGTTGTAAGTTCCCAAAATTGGAAAAAACTTTTAATTGGAATAAACGACGAAATACGGAACTGAAAAGTAAAGAATGAAATAAATCCTTCTCAGTCTCAATAACTAGGCTCCTAAACTAATGTAAGTAACTTATTTTGAGTCGGCGCCAAACAAACAAGCAAACGAATTAGGTAAGGCGAAAGATGGCATCGAGTTGGGCGGTGACATTCTGATAATTTTGAAGTAATTTAATGATCTTCGTTGATTGTTTGTTCTGCGCCGACTCAGAATTAGTTACTTACATTAGTTTAGGAGCTCAGTTATTGAGACTAAGAAGGTTTATTTTATTTTTTACTAATCAGTTCCGTATTTCGTCGGTTTAATT
Source organism: Gonioctena quinquepunctata (assembly GCA_018342105.1). Lineage (NCBI taxonomy): Eukaryota > Metazoa > Arthropoda > Insecta > Coleoptera > Chrysomelidae > Gonioctena > Gonioctena quinquepunctata. The sequence goes on along the minus strand of JAFIRS010000061.1, from coordinate 931,784 downwards.
TTTATTAAAAAGTTTTTATTTTTCAATTTTTGTGGCTGAAATCTACTGATTACTAAATGCTTGGTTTTTTTTTACTTCCAAAATACTTACTTACCCACCTTACTTCAACTATTACCAGTTAAATAATATGATTATCTACTTTTACTAAGTGTTGTAATAATATAAACTATTTTTGTTGTTCTGGTTAGTTTATTTCATTACTCTGTATATCATTCCATCCTCTCATAGAATAAATTGATTGTGATAATGACACTAGCGATCTGTCATTGTCAACCACATATGTGTGCCAATGTTCACAAGTGAAAATTAATTATTCCCTATTTTTCTACCCGTAAGGGTGGATAATTCCATTCGAAATCCAAATTTGATTAACTTTGAGGTATACCCTATCTGATAAAAGAAGAATCATCCAAATCGAAAATCCCAGTACAAAGTTATAGCTGATAGAATCGGTTAACGGAGCAGAATTCAGAGGGTGGGTGAGTGATCAATATCCTTCATTTTGCTACCCTTAGGATTTCATTTTAAATTCAAAGTGACCAATTCCGAAGTACACCCAATCCACTGAAAAAAATTATCGAAATCGGACTTCTTCAGTAAAAAGTTAGCGTGATCATACATAAAAAATAAAAAAAAAAAAAAATATACGCGTCGACTAGAAAACTCCTCCTTTTGGTTTTGTCGGTTAATGAATAAATACGGATGTACTACACTCTACAATATTGAAAAAACCCCAATTTTTTTATGTATCGCTGTTTTTTTTTCAAAAATTTATCACAAACGAAAAAAATTTTTTTACAATAAAAAAAACTATAAAAATCCTTTTTTTTTTTTTTTTACATTACTTTTCGTTTCCCCCCCCTTTATTTTACCTTTTTTGAAAGGCCAATCCAAACGGAAAACGTTTTGAAGACATATTCTTTTTTCATCGACTCCCCATTTCCACACGATGCATGTGGGGGGCCGAGTGGGACGTCACCCTCCCGAAATGCCAATTGAGGCCCGGAGAATGTCCCAAATTTTTTAAAGTCATTATTAACAAAAAAAAGAGGGGAAAAAACGGTTTTTCAAGGGAATTTTTTTAAAGAAAAACCCGTAAAAAAAAATTTTTTTTTCCCTTTTCCACTGTTCTCACCCCCCTTGGGGCAAATTTTTTAAATAATTCCAATGTAATTTTTTGACCGGTAGATAATTTGTAACAATCATATTTTATTTCCATACATTTTCGACTAGTTTCAAAACCTATTCCCTTGTGGCTCCCGTACTATACTATGTTGGTCTCCTTTTCCGGTAGTAAAACCTTCTTCAATTCTGAATATAACCGTTGACACGTGCGTAAGAAATGTATTAGATAGATTGGTTGTGAATACGGCTTTTTGTTTTATGAAGTTCATCCTCTTTATATTCCTAGTTTTTTTCATGTATTATTTTCAATACAAATTTCATATAACTAACACCAATTTCCAGCTATACAAACCCATTGGAATTATTCTACATAGTAGAATCAACATCCTCCCTGTATGAACCAATCCCTCTGAACTGGCATCTATAACTTTAAAAATCCAAAAATTATATAGCCATCACTATCAGATGTCGGCAAATCTTATTTTCTCCCAAAACGCACCCATGTAAAGGTCCTGATTCAGATTTCTTCATTCAAAAGATCGCAACATCATGTGGCTCCTTTTTTTTCCTTCCCCTATGATCAGACTGAGCTTTTATGATTTTCTACGAAAAAAAAATTAAAAATAAGTTTTCTTCGGGGCAGGGGTGAAGTACCCAGCTCGGGAAAAAAACTCCATACCCCATCCACCCAATTTTTACATTTGGGAATCTATCTTTTTTACTGGAAATTTTTTTAAAATTTTTAAAATTGGAAAATTTCACCAGTATTCAAAAAAGAAGGACAAACATTCAGTAGAAAACTATAGACCAATAACAGTTTCATCAGGTTTTTCAAAAGTTTTCGAATACGCGTTCTTGAATAGATTTTTTCTTCCCGTCATAAATTCAATTTTTTTCTAGAAGCCAACATGGATTTCTTAGAAAGAGACCCCAAATTTCCCCAAAAATAGCGGTTCCCTTTAACCCTTTTAAAAATAACCGAATTCATTTAACAAAAAATCCCCCGGGTTTTTTTTACCTTTCCGATTTTTTTATTTCCCAAAAAATTTTTTAAAATGGTATCAACAAAACCTCCCCCCGGGGCCCCAAAATTTTTTGGGGAAGAAAACATATTTCAAACCAAAATTTTGGTAAAAATTTAAAAACTGGGTGCCCCAGGGCTAGTTTTAATTTCAAGGGCTTAAAACGGGGAAAAAACCCGTCTCCCAAAAAACCTTTTTTTTATAAATTTTTTTTTTTACCAAAATTTTTAAATCCCCTTTAACCACCCCCAAAAAATTTTTAAAACCCCCCTTTTTCCTTCCTTTCTTTTTGATTTTAAAAAATTTTAAAAAGCCTTTTTTCCCCTTTTTCGGGTCCCCCCGGGGTTTTTTTTTTTTAAACCCCCTTTTTTTATTTATTTAAAAAATTTTATTTTTCCCGAAAATGACCCTTTTTAAAACCTTTTTTTCCCCCCCTTTTTCCCCCTTAAAACCCCAACTTTCCAAACCATTCATCCAAAAACCCAAATTTTTTTCAAAACTTACTTAACCTTTCACACTTTTCCCCTTTTCCCCTTTTTTCTCCTTTTTTACTTTAAAACTTTAAAATCCCACGGGCTTTTTTTTTAAATTAAAATTTTTTTCAAAAAAAAAACAAATTTTTTTACCCGACCCTTTAAACCCTTAAAAATTTACACCCACCCACGACACACACACACCGGCATCTTTATCTTTTTTATTTATTTTATTTTTATTTTTTATTTTATCTTATCTTATCTTATTTTTTATTTATTTTATTTATCTTTATTTATTTTATTTATTCTTATTTTATTATTTATTTTTATTTATTTATCTTTATCTTATCTTTATTTCATTTATCTTTATCTTTATCTTATTCTTATCTTTATCTTATCTTTTTATCTTATCTTTATTCTCTATCTCTTATCTTATTTATTCTTATTCTTATCTTATCTTTATCTTTATCTCATCTTATCTTATCTTATTCTTATCTTATCTTTATCTTATCTTATCTCATCTTATTCTTATCTTTATCTTATCTTATCTTTCTTATTTATCTTATCTTATCTTTATCTTTATCTTTATCTTTATCTTATCTTATCTTTTATCTTATCTTATCTTTATCTTATCTTATTCTTATCTTTATCTTATCTATTTATCTTATCTTTATCTTATCTTATCTTATCTTATCTTATTCTTATTTTTATCTTTATCTTATCTTATCTTTTATCTTTATCTTATCTTATCTTTATCTTTATCTCATCTTATCTTATCTTTATCTTATCTTATCTATTTATCTTATCTTATTTTATCTTATCTTTATCTTTATCTTTATCTTTATCTATCTTATTTATCTTATTTATCTTTATCTTATCTTTTTCTTATCTTATCTTATCTCATCTTTATTTTTATCTTTATCTTATTCTTATCTTATCTTATCTTTATCTTTATCTTTATCTTATTTTCTTCTTATCTTCATCTTATCTTTATCTTTATCTTATCTTATCTTTATCTTATCTTTATCTTTATTTTTATCTCTCTTTATCTTATCTTTTCATCTTATCTTATCTTTATCTTTATCTTTATCTTATCTTATCTCTATCTTATTCATTCTTTTTCTTATCTTATCTTATCTTTATCTTTATCTTATTTTACTTATCTGATCTTATCTTTATCTTACTCATCTTTACCCTTATCTTTATCTATTCTTATCTTATCTTATCTTATCTTATCTTCATTCATCTTATCTTATCTTACCCTTATCTTATCTTATCTTTTTTCTTATCTTTATCTTTATCTTATCTTATCTTATTATCTCTATCTTATCTTATCTCTTATCTTATCTTACTCTTATCTATCTTATCTTTATCTTATTTTATCTTTATCTATCTTATCTTATCTTATCTTATCTTTATCTTATCTTATCTTATCTTACTTATCTTATCTTTATCTTATCTTATCTCGATCTTATCTTATCTTATCTTTCTATCTTATTTCTATCTTATCTTTTTTCTTATCTTATCTTATCTTATCTTATCTTATCTTTATTTTATTTTATCTTTTTCTTATCTTATCTTTATTTTTCTTATCTTTATCTTTATCTTCTATCTTATCTATCTTTATCTTATTCTATCTTATTCTTATCTTATTTTTATCTTTATCTTATTTATCTCTTTATCTTATCTTATCTTTATCTTTATCTTATCTATCTTATCTTATCTTATCTTCTTATCTTTATCTTTATTTTCTTATCTTATCTTATTTTTATCTTTATCTTATTTTATCTTTATCTTTATCTTATCTATTATCTTATTTTATCTTATCTTATCTTATCTTATTTTATCTTATCTTATCTTATCTTATTTATCTTATCTTATCTTATCTTTATCTTTATCTTATCTTTATCTATCTTATCTTTATTTTTATCTTATCTTTTATCTTTATCTCTATTCTATCTTATCTTTATCTTCTTATCTTATCTTATTTTTATCTTTATCTTATCTTTTTCTATTCTTATCTTATTTATCTTATCTTATCTTATTCTATCTTTTTTCTTATCTTTATCTCTTATCTTATCTTATCTTATCTTATTTTTATCTTATCTTATCTTATCTTTCTTATCTTTTCTTATCTTATCTTTCTTATCTTCATCTTATCTTATCTTTATCTATCTTTATCTTACTTATCTTATCTTATCTTTATCTTCTTATCTTATCTTATCTTTCTTATCTTATCTTATCTTCTTCTATCTTATCTTTTATCTTATCTTATCTCTATTTTTATCTATCTTTATCTTATCTCTATCTTATCTTATCTTATCTTATCTATCTTATCTTATCTCATCTTATCTTTATTCTATCTTATCTTTATCTCTTATCTTTATCTTTATCTTTATCTCTATCTCATCTCATCTCATCTCATCTCATCTCATCTCATCTCATCTCATCTCATCTCATCTCATCTCATCTTATCTTATCTTATCTTATCTTATCTTATCTTATTACATACCCAACCAAATATCCTTCTCCTGAAATAGTTTCAGGATATCAATCTAGAAAACTGTATTGTATTCCAATTGACTAGGTCGAACGGTTCAGATTTGAGAAGGCCGTATGTGGAAACTTCTTTCAATTTCTGCCTAGCACAGAAGTGAACATCGAACATCAATATATCCGATATGAAAACTGACGGGCATATGGCTACATTCATTCCTCCGCTTTCGATAAAGAACTTATCAGACAAGCAATCGAATGAGGTTATTTTCAGCGGATGTAATGCTCTCGGAGAATTTATTGATTTCAGATTGAACTTATGTACAATCGGACGTGGCCCCCGTTCCGCAAGTTTGAACTTGTGTCCGTATCTGGAGATATGTCATCGGAAGGAAATGTCTTTTGCGACGGTGGGATAAAAAGTTGGAAAGAACGAAACATAGATTTTGAGCTTGAAAATACTCCGAAGGCATCCAAGTGTTATGTTACTCTATTTCATGGCCTATTTCATGAAAATAGGTACATCATTACGATTTTCTTCAATATTTAATTCGTATCTGTTGGAAATCAATGGTCAATTTGTGTTTCCCATATTATTATTAATGAAAACAAACTATGAAATTTTGCAGAAGTCTGCGATAAACGGAACATTGTTTCAATTCCAAAAAACGTTTTTATGCTTTATTTTTGCACTGAAAATTGCAAAAGTTCTGCAAACTAGGCATACCTATAGTAATGGTGTTTTACAACCTGCATTAAGTTTGCAACCCTGTAAAAGTTACAAAACCTTGTTTTTTGTCATTTGTTCAAGTTTTTCAATATAATTTGTTTAAAAAAAGTTCTGAAAATTGGATAAGTGAATGGAAAAAAAGTGCAACATATTCACGTACATTTGCAACCAACTCTGAAAAACGCATCATTTATTTATCAAACTTTTTTATCGACGCTCCCATTTCCAATACACACAAGTATTGAAATAATTGCAAAAAAAAAATTTGGCGGTTGCAAATGAAGAGAATATCGGTTTCAGTGGATATTTAACTTTGCAACCTGATACGAAAAGCGAAACCTATTTATCCACTAATATATTTTTTTTGCAATTTCACAACTGCTGAAATGATCGCAAAAAGTCCGCAAATTGCAATTTTAATTACGACTAGTATTTTACGTGACGAGATTTGCAACCGTCATTGTCCAACGGAACATTTTTTTATATAATTGATTTGTTTTTTTTCATAATTTGGCCATAAATTGTGAACATTGTGCAAATATGTTAGATATATATTAGACCGAGATATGTGGTCCAGTTAAATACCTGATTATCCGTCGTGTATATCTGTTATATTTTAAACTTGTCGATTAAAATTGCATCCGGAGAATAATACGGTTACGTAGTTAACCATCACAAAATTTGAAACTAATCATTAATCTCAGAAGCAATCACTGTTTGCGACTAATCAATGAAATAAATTTAATCTTATATTTTCAATTGCAACAATTGAAAGAGTACAAATTTTGCTAAATTCTGGTAGAAGGCTATTGGAAGATATTAATTTTTATCGCATCAAAAACGACATGCAATCATCTATATCTCGCAAGTACCTACATAATTTTTATCATCAAACAGAAACGTTGCTGAAAAATAAATAAAATTGAAATCGATATTAAAACAAAAAATTTTGTTTTACAGGTATGTATTTCTTGAATTGAATAAAATTATAATTCACCTTTCCACTCGACTTTCTTCCCATTGTGGTTTCGCAAAAAAAGTCTATTGAATCCGAATGGAGGACTGAAATGTTATCAACACATAAGAGTCATTTTCTTGATTCATAAAAATTTTGAAAATAAAGAGGGGAAAAACATGTTGGTAGGTAATTTCATTTCAATACAGCACTATTAGATGAATGTGCATTGTTTTTGGTTAGTTATATAGTTATCTGTCATAAAAATACAATTGTCAGTCTTCATGTTATTCTGGTAATGAATGCGGTTACTAAACTGCTGTACATTCATTACTCTGTAAACAAAACACTGTAACGTAACACAGTTGTAGGTTAACCGTACTAATATACAACTGTACGAGAGTTTTTTAAATCTCAATATTTCCTCCAGTTTTTAATAAATCAAGAAGTTTATGAAAATGTGTCGAGAGATTATCGATCCTCCATCAAAGGTACTCAGAGAATTTTTTTATGCAAATTCCTAATTGTAATATGATGTTTTGAAATCATATCGAAAACGTTAGCTTCCAACATTGAATGATTTCACCTAACATTGACAATCTTCTTCTTGGTCGATAGTTAACTTGGTAACACAATGAATGTTATTTATAAGGTATACAGAGTGGCCACTTTTTTAATGGGATTGTATTGGTAACTTTTAAACCATAAGAGTTAGAAGGTCGGTCAAATGGAGAAAAAGTTGCATTCATGAAAGCATTGTCAAGCAGTTCAAACAAATGCAGATTATCAGGGCCGGTTATTGAGATATCATAAGAAAAGTAAATTCTGTCATTTTGATTTTTCTTTTTTCCCACTTTATTTCGGATATTATCAAAAAATGTCACGGGAGTTTTTTATTCGACAGTAGAGTATCCTCAATATGACATAATCAGATTTTGTATCCAACGTTTCGTACGCTCTGGGCCACCCTCAACCTAATTTTTTTCGAAATGGACCTGCATATTTTATGACACTTTTCGGAATAACTTTTAACGCTGAGTTCAACGATATATCATACAATGTCATTCAGAGTTGATTTTCAGGTGATTTTGACCCATATCCAAATTTCTTTGGGTCGGATCTGTATTACATTTAGGTACCTTTAGTTTAATTAACAACATGCAATACATTTCGATAAGAAAATCAACTTACTCATTTCAACTGAATGGAACGTAATAGAATCAAAGCAAGAAACAAGTAATAATTATTTACAAATTTCAAGAGGTGAAAAACGTAATTCATAATAATTAAACGAAACTATCATTTAATGAAAGAAAAATCAAATGATTATTCGAAAGTAAATGATGAACATTAATGAAGTAAGTGTTCGAAATGTCCACCATTTTGTAAAATGCACTTTGCGGTTCTGGAACCCATACTTCTTATACATTTGCTTATTTCGTCTCCTTGAATACCTTCCAATACATTCTCAATCTTCTCGCGAAGAATCTCTATTGTCGGGTTCGTAGTATCATGAATTTTATTTTTGAGATATCCCCACAAATAAAAATCTAGCGGATTCAAATCCGGAGATCTGGCAGGCCATGCTACTGGACCTCTTGTTCCAATCCATGAATCGGGAAAAGTTCGATTTAGATAGTCTGTGACTATTCTTGAGTTGTGTGGACCACATCCGTCTTGTTGGAACCATGGACTATTACGCCGATACCGTATAGGAAGATCATCCAACATTTCTTCTATAAATTCTACATATTTTGCTCCGGTTAGGTTGCCGTCAATAAAATAGGGTCCCAGTAATTCATTATTCAACAAACCGCACCATATGTTCAAAGAAAAACGATATTGATGTCTAACTTCATGAATTGAGTGAGGATTTTCTGTGGCATAAAAATGTTTGTTCCTTCGATTGAACATGCCATAATTTGTGAATGTCGTTTCGGCTCCCCAAATGATATTGTGCGCAAAATTGTTGTTATTCCGCACCTTCCGTTGAAACCAATTACAGAATTGCAACCTTCTCTCAGGATCATTGCGATATAGTTTCTGCACGGCTTGGTATTTATAGTCATGGTATCCGTGTCTCTTGAGTATTTTATTACCAGCACTTTTTGATATATTGCATTCACTGGCCATAGTTCTCGATCCTATTCCTGGATTCATTCGAATTTTGGCCAGAACATTGATAGGCTCGTTCCGTCGTTCATAAGGACCTCTAGGTTTGATGAATGAATTATGTGCAAGTAACGTTGTAGATAAACGTCGAAACATTTTAATATTTGGTGTTGTTCTTTCAGGATATAATTCACCATATCTTTGTTGTGCTTTGAACGAATTTCTATCTAGTTTTATGTATACTTCGTACATATCTCTCTTCTCTTCATTTGTGTATCGAATAAGTCAAATTGAGATTACTCAGAAAAGTATTTAATGACAAGTTCTTGTGACACAATAATAAACGAAGTGACAAATAATATGACATTTCTTGTTATGTTCTTTTTTATCCACGGCCTACTACTTGAAAATAATACATTCAATAAACCTAGAGTTGTGGGTATGTAAGAAAAAACAAGTCTATCAACGATATCAATGTTCTGACCCAAATTCAATTGAACCCAGAAAAAAAATCGAGAACTGTGGCCAGTGAATGCAATTTATCAAAAACTGCTGTTAATAAAATAGTCAAGAGACGCGAATACAATGATTTTAAATTTGAATACCAAGCATTGCAAAAATTATATCGTAATGGTCTCAAAATAAAGTTCGATTCTGTAATTTGTTTCAACGGAACAAATGACAAATCCAACAATAATGATTCCTCGCGAGAAGATTGAGAATGTATTGGAAGGTATTCAAGGAGACGAAATAAGCAAATGTATAAGAAGTATGGGTTCCAGAACCGTAAAGTGCATTTTACAAAATGGTGGACATTTCGAACACTTACTTCATTAATGTTCATCATTTACTTTCGAATAATCATTCGATTTTTCTTTCATTAAATGATAGTTTCGTTTAATTATTATGAATTAGGTTTTTCACCTCTTGAAATTTGTAAATAATTATTACTTGTTTCTTGCTTTGATTCTGTTACGTTCCATTCAGTTGAAGATGAGTAAGTTGATTTTCTCATCGAAATGTATTGCATATTGTTAATTAAACTAAAGGTACCTAAATGTAATACAGATCCGACCCAAAGAAATTTGGATAAGGGTCAAAATCACCTGAAAATCAACTTTGAATGACATTGTATGATATATCGTTGAATTTAGCGTCAAAAGTTATTTCGAAAAGTGTCATAAAATATGCAGGTCCGTATTTAAAAAAATGAGGTTGAGGGTGGCCCAGAGCGTACGAAACGTTGGAGTTGGATACAAAATCTGATAATGTCAAAATGAGGATAATTTACTGTCGAATAAAAAACTCCCGTGACATTTTTTGATAATATTCGAAATAAAGTGGGAAAAAAAGAAAAATCAAAATGACAGAATTTACTTTTCTTATGATATCTCAATAACCGGCCCTGATAATCTGGATTTGTTTGAACTGCTTGACAATGCTTTTATGAATGCAACTTTTTCTCCATTTGACCGACCTTCTAACTCTTATGGTTTAAAAGTTACCAATACAATCCCATTAAAAAAGTGGCCACTCTGTATAAAAATTTTTATTATTCAGATAACACAGGTATTGCAAAAATATTTTTTTTTTATTCCTAATGTTCCGCATTGTAACACAGTTCGCAAATTATTATACTGCCACCAATTGGTACAATGAGTGGTATGCCCGATTCGCAAAACTTTTTTTTTTTTTTGGTAGAGTACGAATACGAAAATATTTTTCTTTTGATTTACCCTCATTTCCGTATTGCAGACGAGGTCTCAAATTGAAGAAAGCATTGTACGTCAGGACATCTATATTTTCAACCATTATTTGAAACTTTTGTAAAATTCCACTTATTTTATAAAAAAAAAAAATTAATGAAAAAATATATTTTTTGTTTGACGCAAGAGGTTGCAACTTGAAACTCTTGTTAAGGAATTTATTTTAGTCATTTTGTCGAGTTTGCAGAACTTTTGGAATTTTCATCGAAAAATTAGAACCAACAAAATTTTTTTGTCGATAAAACGAACATTTCCGTTTTGTTTGTATGGTTTCAAATTTATCAGAGGATGTGAATTGCTATTTGTCAAAACTTCGGAAGTTTGCAGAACTTTTGCAAATTTTTCCACGCTAATAGTGTGAAAATTCATTAAATCCTTATTTTCAACATCTTCCGTTCAGAAAAAAGGGTTGCAAAATCACACTAAATATCATAAAAAGTCCTCTTCACTCTACTGAAGTTTCAAAACTTTTGTAATTATTATTAAATTTAGGGAAAATCATGTCTATTTCTACTAGCCTATATTGTATAATTGTTAAATGTTGTTTTATTTAATCTCAGCTCCAATTCCATAGGATCTATCAATATATAGGATTTGCCATTCAATAAATATTTAAACTGAGCGGCAAAACGTTATTTGTTAGTCAGGAGCGTAAAATAGGCTTTTATGGACCGCAGCTTGTGAGTAGCGAGGTCCATAAAAGTTTGTTACGCCCGAAATATTCTATGCACGCCCAGGAATATTCAATATTTTATTGTAAGTGCCTTTTAACAAGCTTTTATTCAACTTGATTCGTTCGTATGCCATTCTGTCATTCGTTCCGGTTCAAAATTTATAACGGAGATTGTGAATTTTTTGTCAAAATTCAAAAATTCAAGATGGCGACTCCAAGATGGCGGACAAGTTTTGTGAATATGGTCCGATTCCATTTAAAATTCGTATGTGGGGTTTTTCGGGGTCGGAGATTATGAATTTTTTGGCAAAATTTATAAATTCAAGATGGCGTCTCCACAATGGCGGAGGGGTTTTGTGATTATGGTCCGATTCTATTCAAAATTTGTATGTGGGGGTTTTCAGAGGCAGAGATAATGAATTTTTCGTCAAAATTCATGAAATTGAAATGACGGCTGGAATTTTTGTTAAAAAAAAATGGCGCTCCAAGATGGGAAAATTTTTTTTTTTTCAAAATTATAAAATCAAAATGGCGGCTCCAATATGGCCGATTATCTCTGCGTTTATGGACCGATTCTATTCAAAATTGGTATGTGGGGGTTTTCGGGGTCGAATATTATGAGTTCTTTATCAAAATTCACAAATTCGAGAAGGCGAACGAGTTTTGGGGGGGAATTTATGAAGATTGTTGATTTTCAGTTAAAATTCATATATTGAATATGGCAACTCCAAGATGGCGGATGAGTTAATCTTTAGAGGGTCTCCTCATTGAAGGACTAGATGGCTCAGAAACTACAGGGAAAAAAGTCCTCATATTAAGGTGCTTTAACTAAAATGCATAGATTAAGGCATACTTGAGTACTAAAAAGCACAAAATAAATTAATTAATAAACAACCTTTTTAAAGACAAGCTTTTATTCAAATGCACTAAAAAGTACAAAAAATTGCTTTGGATGTGTGACGTATGTTATTCCGTGAGTTGTAGATTCAAAAGCTTGTCGCGCAAAGTTTACAGTTCCGATACAGAAGCGACAAGCTTTTGAATCTATAACTCACTGAATAACCTACATCACACATCCAAAGCAATTATTCTTTACTTGGTAGCGCATTCGAATAAAAGCTTGTATTTTAAAAGGTTTTTTTATTAATCATTTTATCACCTTTCAAGCACTATCGAAACACATTTCCGTTGATTATATTGGAGACACAATAAATCAAAAATCAATAGCATCATCGTCACTATTGCAACTCAATCAAACTTTCGAAATGGGAATATATAGGCTAGTAGCCATACTTTTTGTCAATTTATTGTTATCACAAATGATTTAGTGATTTCAAAATGGATACTTGTGACGGAGAAAATGTAAATTTTACCCCACGAGAAATCAGTAAAGCAGCTGAGGATGCGAAATGGAGTTTGTTGCCAAGAAAATCGAAAAAAGTGTATGATGAATTTGTGAGCTGGTGCAATGGAAATAATGTGAGGAACGAAAACTGCACTAAGAATGTACTTTTTGCCTATTTTCTATAAAAATCAAAATCCCAGTCCTCTTCCATGTGGTCATATTATTCCATGTTGAAAGCTACTTCAAATGTCCATGAAAAGACTTGAAGAGATCTACAATTTCTTTCTTCAAAATGGCATGAATCATTCATGGTAAGCTTTGGCTATAAAATGCAATCGAAGAGTTTTTTTATATACCTGCTACGGTTTTGTGTTCGATTCTGAAATAAGAAACATGGAATTATTTAATATCCATATAAAATGATAGTGGATCCATTATATATATCATCGGCGATGAATTATATAACTACTTATGTGTCACTAATACGTGGAGAGTAACAGAATGAAGAAGGTATCTAATTCGATGATATGATGGATTGTTTATAATTGTATATGGATATATTAAATAATTCCTTGTTTCTCTTGATTTGTTGAAAATATGAACAGGATGTTCATAAAATCAGACAAGGAATCATCTGCGACAAAAAATAACTTCATTTTTATCGTGGATTTTTCAATTCACAGAAAAATATTTTTACTAATATCCAATTGAGAATGTTTTCCTTTTCTCCTTGTTTCTCATCTCAAATTCAATAATATGAGCGAATGACAAAACACAAGCCTGTAGCAGGTATGTAAAATTATTCAACTACATTTCAAATCCGAAGCCACTATGGCATAAATTCTGAAAAAAAGAATTATAGGTCTCTTCAAGTCAATTTAGAGCCTCAATATCGAAAGATAAATTCAAAAAAATGCCATTCTATATGAAAAAAAAAATTATGTAAATATCGCCCAAAGCGTTTACTCATTTTAGATATGCACAGTATTTTCCTGACTCGTGATTGCCGACTACAGAGTCCAACCACTTCCACTCTTGGAAACACTACTTGGTAACAGAGTTCACATCTTATTTATTATTCACAATCACACAAGGTCACAATGACGGCCGATATTATTTTGAAAGCAATACAATACTATGGCCTTTGTATTCCTACAACTGATTTTTGATATTTGTGATTCGATGAGTGCCTCAAAGCTGTGTTGACCTCATCTACTGGTTCTGACTTTATCTACCAGAATTTGTTTTCATCTCTTTGGAATTGAATATCTATCTATTGAATATCTATCGCAAGCAATGTTTAGACTCTTTTTTAGCATTGACCACACAATTAATTCAATATTCCACATTATTTAAATGTTCAATGCATCGGCAATTGCGTTCAATTAAAGCTGTGATCAGAACAGCTGAGGTTAGGTAAACGGCTTCCCAAAATTTTGTCAAATTTGACAAAAAAAAACGGATTTTCAACCACTGTAATTCGTTATAGAATTTGTATTAGATAATTTGGAAACAGAATTCTGAGATCGTGTTAAAAATCTTGAACTAGGGAAAACTCCATGCATCGGATCAAAAAAGCGTTGAAAAACGTATGACTTTCTACCTGGGCAAAATCGCGGGCACAAGCTAGTACTCCGTATTTATCCAACGAGATCCGGCAGGCTGAATGGTATTCCCCAGCTTGACTATTGCAACCGAAAAAGCATATTTATTTACTTTCCAAAACAGAAATTTTTTATTCATTACAGTAAGCTAATTGATGAAGAATCATGTTTTTTTCCCATGATCATTATTGCCTGGTCAACAATTTTCCAATCTCGCTTAGTCTCCAAGAGATTATTTAATTGAAGGCCTCACGTTCTCCTCCATATACATGTCGCTTTTCAAATCTAAAGTGTTTTCATATCATAGCGTGTTGAATATTCATTCATTTGGAATTTATGGTATATTTATTATATATCTCAATGTCGTTATCATTCCGTATGCCCGAAAATCCAATAAAATCCCGAAATCTTTTCTATATTCGGCCGTATCGATATAGAGACATCAACATAAATTACAGACGGATAAAACAGTCCTTCGCGTCTCTTCTATTATGCGTGTAGGTTTCGAATTTATTTGACACCTCCACCTCACCGAATTCCTATAAAAAATTTGAAATCCCAGAAACGATTTAAAACTGGTACACGGCTGATAATAAATTCAAAAAGCCATATCGTAAATTGGGCTTTGTAACATAAAAGATATACAATGCCGGGTAGGATTTTATAGGTGGAAAAATACTTCGAATTTTTTTAGGCATCGACCACCGATGTGTATTCATATACATTTCTGAAACAGTTAAATCTCAAAATTGTATCAACTCATTGAGTGATATATCAGAATCGTTAGTAGCCGTAAACTGTACACAGTAAATATATAAAAAAAATACACCAGTGGAATTTTATATGCATATTGATCAGGATTTGTAATTTAGCAGATCGATATGATATCAGAATCTTGATTCATTATATCATGGTAGGACCATATTTTGTAGAATTCCTCAATACACCGAAACTTTTTTATTGTGACCGAATTTGTGGACAAATGTATATTTTCAGATTGCGCAGTCATAGAACGTATTTTAGGAAGAACTAAATGATCAGACAGCAAATATTTCTTATTTTTGGAACGATTATACATAAACAAGTGAAATTCGGAAACTGAATATTAAAGGTTGTAAACTTCCCTACTAGTGATGATAGATGACGAAATCGTCAAAGGCCATTGTGACCAATCATTTCAAATGGAACCCTACGGCAAGCGACACCTCTTTTAAAAGGTATCGAAAAAACCTATTCAATGATACTAATTATGTTTGTGTTTATGGCAGTTCTAATGGCTCATTAGTAAACATTAAAATTTAAATTCCATTCAGTATGATAATAATTACAGATTCAAGAATCAGTATCTACTTGAAGAAATTGCTCGAAGTGACCTCCATTTACTTCCTGACAGTGAAATATCCTATTTTTAAACTCTTCTCGTACTTTTGCAAATGTGTCTGTGGAAACAGCCTCACATTCTGCAACAATACGTTGTTTTAAGACGTCAATATTGTCGGGTTCAGTGGCGTAAACCTTCGCCCCACAGGAAAAAATCTAAAGGTGTGAGGTCCGGTGATCGAGCTGGCCATTCCGTTGAACCTCGTCGTCCAATCCATCTACCACGATACTCCTCATCCAAATACCGTCTTACTGCACCATAATAGTGTGGAGGAGCACCATCCTGTTGGAATGTTATTTCCAAATTGCCGAATTCATCTGGATTATCTTCCAAAATTTCAAGGATTAACGGTTCTATTACATTTTGCAACAGCTCCAGATAAACCTCATCAGTTGAATCGGGGTCGTCGTCTGAGAGTTGATGAACCATTTTTAATTTGTATAGATGAAATTTCTTTTTTTGTTGTTGTTGTTTTGTTTTATTGTACTTCGACTGACTCCACAGGTAGATGCAACGTGAGTTGTTAAAGAAGTAGGATTAACTATTACTTCTGCCAGTATATACATTTTTTTCTCATCAGAAATTTGTGGTCTGCCAGATCGTTTCGCATCATTAATACTACCCGTTGTTTCAAACTTACGAAGTAGCTCCCTTAAATAAGTCCCCGAAACGGGGCGATCGGGAAACCTCTTATTAAAAATGCGTTCTGCTGCATGAATATTTTGTCCAGTTTCACCAAGAATTAGGATCGCTGCTACTTTATCACCTAAAGCACGTACCATTTCGCTTCTTGAAGCACTTAAACGTTCGGCTCACAACAGTTTAACAAATTATTGAAATGAACAAAAATATTAAAAGTACCAAAAGCTGCTGAAATAGTTAAACGTTCGATCAACAAAACACAAATTATTAAATGAACAAAAACTTGGAAAATAACAAAAACGTCGTATTAGGGAGACTAACAAAAACGTCAGCTTATTTGACAACTATCCAGAGGCGGAGCTTGAATTTAGAATTTCAGTATTAACTGATTTATTTCATCACAGCTTTGCGTTTTTTAAAAGCGAGTTGCCAAAACTGCCATAAACACAAACAAAATTAGTATCATTGAATAGGTTTTTTCGATACCTTTTAAAAGAGGTGTCGCTTGCCATAGGGTTCCATTCAAAATTATTGGTCACAATGGCCTTGTGACGTCATCTTTGACGATTTCGTCATCTATCATCACTAGTAGGGAAGCTTACAACCTTCAATATTCAGTTTCCAAATTTCACTTGTATGTATAATCGTTCTAAAAATAAGAGGGGGGGAGAGGACTTCTGAGCACTGTATATATATATATATATATATATATATATATATATATATATGTGTGTGTGTGGGAAGTATTTGCTGACTAGTTGGGTACAAAACTAAGGATATTGGGGTAAGCAGCAATGAAAAAGTAAACTCTTTAAGGTTTATCCAAGCTTTTGGAAATGTTTATTTTCATCATCAGGAAGAAAGATACTTTGTTGAGGTTGGTTTCAATGATGTTGAACATATTGATTCAACATAGTGATACAGAAGAAAAAACGTAGATTGAGGAATAAAACGAAGTTCAAAGTTACTACAACCACATTAGCGTTGTTTAAATTGTATAAATATAAATATGAACTCTATGTAGTGTGACAAGTGAAACTCTTTCACGCCATGAAGAACCATCGTCGTAATGGACATCTTCAAATGTCATAACCACTAGAGCCGCTGGGGCTGGTGGTTTTAATATAGATTTTATTCTGTCGTGTTGTACATTCATCATAGATCAGATTTCTCACATATTGAATTTTTGTATTGAGCACTCAATATATCCTAGTCAGTGGAAAATATTCCATGTCCCTTCACCTGATGTTAATGATTTGAGACCCATCCTACCTGTCATTCCTAAAATATCTGAAAGTGCTATCAAAAATCGATTAGTAAAATATTTACATAACGATGATATATTGCATGATACCCAATCTGTATACAAACAGGTACACAGTTACAATACGGCTATTGTTCTGGTTCTCTCGGATTATTCAAAAGCATTTGATACTCCTAATCACGTTCGAAACATATTCTACAATTTATTGGCATCTCTCTAAAAATCTTTCGATGGAAAACCACGTGTTATTGTCAATATCAGATTTTCTAGAAATAATTGAGATGAGGTGTCCCCCCAGGAGTCCATTCGAGACCCATTCTTCACACTATTTACACATATTTCTCTGTAACTTTCTGAACCACCGTTATACTATATATATACACACAGATATGTTTATGTCTTTCCTATTCTAGGATCAGTCGTAGATAAACTTTATGAAGGTTAGTAAACATTTTTGGTGTTGATTTCAAAAATACTGACTGAATTTTTGAAAATACTCTATTCTAAAGGTGCAATTTTGTATTTTCTTGTATATATTTGGGATCTGGTGTGACCATACTGTTTCACCTGAATAGCATAGAGAACTGATTTGTGTGTGGCCATTATTGAATGATTTTTAAGAGAAAATAGCAACATCCCTGATGTCAACAACCAGTCTGCCAATACACTAGATCTTTTCCTCACCACCAATCCTGACCCGTATAGAATAGAAGTTTGTGCCCCACTTGGAAACTCTGATCACACCCTCATCTCCACAATATGCTCTTTCCATTTACCATCGAGCAGCACAATACCACCCCGTCTCATGTGGCATTACAATTCGGCCGACTGGGAAGGTCTTCGTATGTTTTTCTCAGCGTTTCCATGGAAGAGAGTTTGTTTCTCTTCAGTAGATCCAACACGATGTGCTGAGACAATTTCTGAAATCATCATGTTGGGGATGCAAACTTACATACCGAATACCGAAAGAAGAACATCATCCGATAAGACCTGGTTTAACAGAAACTGCTCTAGAGCTGTGGCTTCCAAACAGGCAGCATACCATCGATGGCAAAAAAATCCGGGACCTGAGACCAGAGCAGCATATGTTGAGGCTAGAGGCATATGCAAAGAGACAATAGAATGTTCAAAAGATGCTCATAATGCCAAAATAAGATCAAAACTTGTTGAATGTCCCAACGGATCCCGTTCATTTTGGTCTTTCGCCAAAGCTGTGGGAAGAAACTTCACTTCCAGCTCTTTTCCTCCCCTAACCAAAGAAGATGGAACACTAGCAACGACTGCCCAGGAAAAAGCCAATATCTTTGCGCAACTATTTGCTGGAAATTCCACTCTGGATTCTTCGGGAAAACAACCCCCGAACATTACACCTATTGACAGTCACATGCCCGAGATCACCTCTCGCCAACGTACTATCAGAAAGATTTTGCTGGGTCTCAACACCAACAAAGCCTGTGGATCTGACGGAATCCCGCCGATTGTTCTCAAGAAATGTGCCCCCGAACTAACACCTGTTCTTTGCAAGTTGTTCAACCACTCTTACAATTTGGGAGTATTTCCGTCCAATTGGAAAATTGCAAGAGTACAGCCAGTCCCTAAAAAAGGAAAAAAGACCCTACCTAGCAACTACAGACCTATCGCACTGCTATCTATTATTTCAAAGGTCATGGAAAAAGCCATCAACATCGAGCTCATGAAATATCTGGAAGACTCAGGAATTATCAATGATAGGCAATATGGCTTCCGCCATCAGAGATCAACTGGTGACCTGCTCGCATACGTCTCACATATATGGCAGCTATCTATTGAAAAGTATGGAGAAACTTTAGCTGTGGCATTAGATATCTCCAAGGCGTTCGATCGAGTTTGGCACCAGGGACTCCTCGCCAAGCTTCCATCTTATGGCTTGCCCCCTCAGCTGTGTTCTCTGCTTGCTAGTTTTCTCTCAAACAGGTCTCTCCATGTAGTGGTCGATGGAGTTTCATCTGACACTCTACTCATAAATGCTGGTGTTCCGCAAGGATCCATTCTAGCACCAACACTATTTTTACTTCACATCAACGACCTGTTGAAAGCAACTTCATGTCCTGTACACAGCTTTGCCGATGATAGTACCCTCCATACCGCTTTCTTCCAGGGCCCCTATATCAGCCCGTGAAACCAGAAATGAACGAGGAAGAAATGTTAACAATATAAATATGGACTTAGCAACAATTCTCGAATGGGGATCCAATAATTTGGTAGAATTCAATGCAAACAAAACACAAGCATGTCTTTTCTCTAGAAAAGCCGATCTCACTGTGCCTAACATAACTTTGTCAGGAGTAACCATACCACTGAAGTCATCCATATCGATGCTTGGTATTACTATCAGCAATAACCTTCCTGGGAAAATCACGTGAGGTCCATTGCCAAAAGTGCATCCCAAAACTTGGTTTTTGTTTCGTGCCAAGAGCTATTTCACCTCCAGTCAGCTGCTTATGATCTATAAGGCACAGATCCGACCTGTCCTGGAATACTGTTCCCATATTTGGAGTGCGGCACCTAAACATATCCTGAAGCTATTGGATTCTGTCCAAAAAAGGGCAATTCGTCTCGTCGGTGATGCCTCGCTTACAAACTCGCTCACTTGTCTGGAACACCGTAGAAAAGTTGGCGATTTGTCTCTATTTTATAGATATTTTCATGGGCGATGCTCTTCTGAAATATCAACAATCGTTCCTCCTTTGGCAGTCTCTTCGAGATTAACCCGTCAAGTTCAGTCTTCACACCCATTCGTGGTCACTTCGGAGACCTGCAGAACATCACTTTCCAAAGACTCATTCATCCAACGAACTGCGAGGCTTTGGAACTCATTGCCTAGGAAGGTGTTCCCCGAGGCATACAACCTCCAAAAATTTAAGAAGAACACCAACTCCTACCTTCTTTCCCTTGGTTCCCACGATGTTCTCTGAACATTACAGGATATCCCTTTTCGTGGGAACCAGAACATATAAAAAAAAAAAAAAACTCATTTTGCAATAAAAAATTTAGTAGATTATTATTTTTAGTGGATCCTTACAACATCTCTGGGAATTTACGTTTGATACATGAATAAAAAATCAATAATGAATAAGAATCTGCTGAAGATTCAATATTCTCTACGATCATATACAGAAAGCCATTTGAAACGCAGCGGAAGCATCAGAGTTTATACATATAAGAAATCCTCATTCACAAACAAATCGAAACAAACCGTGGTTTGACTCTGAGGGTTATTTCGCAAAGAAGCAATTCCAAATGGCAATTGAAATCTGCAAAAATGACAACTTTTCTGTTCTTTTCAAATCTTTTCATCTACAAAAAAATGTTACAGAAACCTGATTGCCAAAAAGAAAAGTAACCATGACAACGAAATATTGAACTCCTTATCTTGCACAATGAATTCTGTCGTATTCTGGACAACTCTGCTGAAACAATTTATCTACAGAGAAAATCACTGTCCTATTTTCAAAGAGCAGGGAGAGATTATGATGGCAAATTAACACAGAAAACCGTTTATAGCATTCAATTTATTGACGCTGCTAACTTCGCTTTCAAATCATCCGTCACTCTGTGTGGAAAAATGTCTTCATAGGTGCAAGAGGAGAAAATCTCCAGGCAAGGATAGAATATATGGAAGTATATGGAAATAAAAATAAACTATAAACTAAACTATATGCTATGAATTCTTCAAAATTGACGTCTATATCTTTGCAATATGTGAAACAAAATATCACCTCTGATCTGGTCTGATGTAATATTGACAATGCTGCATAAAAAGGGCCCAAAAAATAATCCACAAAAAGCCAACAATGTTCTCCTGGAATGCCAATCGGGATTCTGCCAAGAACATTTTTCTCAATTCCTTGAATCGAATTAATCTGAGACTAAAGGGCCGGAAAGTTCATGTTGCGTTTGTTGATTTTAAATAAGTATTTTATTTCCCTAAACCATGGTCTGATGTGGGAAGAACTGGCATTAGCCCAAAAACAATTAGAATATTCAATCTCCCCCCCCCCTACTTTTTTCAACATCGACAAAACCGTGAGCCTTTTGATTCTGGGATTCGCGGATGACTTAATTCTCGTCAGTGACTCTCAGCAGGACCTAAACAAAAACTAGAGGTCTTTCAGCAATATGCTGATGAAATATTTTTATCAGTCAACACCCAGAAACGAAAATTATGATTTTTCAGTAAAGATGGACATTTTCGAAACATAACCAGACACAAATTCTACTATAACAACCAACAACTGGAAATAGTTGATAGCTATATCTACTTGGATGTAGAATTTACAGCATCTGCTGTCTTTTGATAAAGGTCCAAAAAGCAGTAATAAAATGCAAACAAGCAATTGCTGCTGTTACAAGCCTGATGGGGCGAAAAAAAAAGAATTATTGGCTCTCCAGAAGAAAATTGTACGACAGTGTGATTCGGCCCTCCTTAACCTACAGCATAGGCATCTGGGGTTCAAGATAAGGCGACATTATTGAAGAGATCCAAATTGTGTTTTTTTAATCCCCTTTTCCTGCCCCAAAAAACTCTAAATTATCTTGTCTTGAAAGTAACTCATTCAAACTGTCAGTAATAATCTTCGAAGCGGCATTATCATGGTTGTTCAAATGAACTTCCTTGCCTGATAACAGACTTTGCGGCTCAAAGCTATTCTGAACAAATCGGCTCTATAAACCTCAACGAAAATTGCCTTAATGGAACAATTCATTCTAGAAAAATAATTCAGCAGCTAACAGAAAGGTACCAAAACGTCCTTTTCAAAAGAGACGCTGACACTTCATCTCGCCCATCATTCTTGTTATTTGCTCCAAGTCTAACGTACCATAACCTTCCAAACTATTTGACTATGATACTTCCTATCCACCTTATCAGAACAATTGCGTTACTCAGAACTTACAATGAAGTCTAATTAAAATTAACTTAGAAACATCGAATTAAACGGTTTTCTTCACATAAAAGATTCAATATAAATTGAACCAGAAAATGGTAGATCTCAGGTGAAAAACAACTACTTTCATCGAATTAAACGGTTTTCTATAAAAGATTCAATATAAATTGAACCAGAAAATGGTAGATCTCAGGTGAAAAACAACTACTTTCCTGGCAAATACCACGCAGAACGTTGAATGATATTCACCTGAAAATCCATGCATACCTCCATATAAATGGACATTGAATGCAAATGTTTCTTTCTGATAAGCTCGATTATGTTTAATTCATGTCGTGTTCACCTAACAATCCGCATACCGGTTTCAGGCTGTTTTGGCCCTCATCAGTACGGAGTAGTCAACCAGTCAAAGGTCCGAAGAGCTCTGGCTGAAGCGAGACACAACATAACCAAAACCATCATCGAGTCTATAACACCTATAGGTACGCCGGAAAAGAAAACTTTTAATTGGCGGTACCTAGTGACAGAAAGAAACACTCCGAAAATCTCCCACCTCGATAGGTTTCTAAATAAAAGATTCCTTCTCAGTAGGAGTGGCAAGCCCGACTAGCATATAGTGAAAGATAAACGCCATGTGAAGTGGAATAAATAGAAAAATCGAATTAAACGGTTTTCTTCACATAAAAGATTCAATATAAATTGAACCAGAAAATGGTAGATCTCAGGTGAAAAACAACTACTTTCCTGGCAAATAAAATTAACTTGTCAACAAAACACACACATCATACAAACCAACGAAATTTGCTCCATTTGTAATCTTTTCAAAAAAAATATATTGAACATAATTTTTTTTCAATGCCCTTTCTACAATAACTTACGTTAAAGCTTCTTGATATAAAATACCATAAATAGCACTAGATTCGAACTCCTTTCAAACTATTTCCGCAATAATGAACTTTGTCACCAATTCAATGAAGGTGCGATCGTGTTTTCGAAATGAATAATATCCCATTCTACCATAACCTTTCTCCCATTCCCATTCTGTACTTCCTAGATCAAAAACACGCCCAATCTCAAGTTCTCAAGTATTAATTTACGAATATAAAAAAAAAACAATCAACTACGAAGGCGTAGAAGGGCCAACAACAAAATATTTTTCAAAAACATTTGGAATTGCTACTTTGAACTGACAATTGTCACTTTGAAGTGACAATTGTCACTTTGAACTGACAATTGTCACTTTGAAGTGACAATTGTCACTTTGAACTGATAATTGTCACTTTGAAGTGACAATTGTCACTTCGAAGTGACAATTGTCATTTACAAAAATATCGGGAATTGCCATTTTGAAGTGACAATTGTCAATTTGAAGTGACAATTGTCACTTCAAAATGGCAATTCCAGATGTTTTTTAAGTGACAATTGTCACTTCGAAGTGACAATTGTCACTTCAAAGTGACAATTGTCAGTTCAAAGTGGCAATTCCAAATGTTTTTAAAAATATTTTGTTGTTGGCCCTTCTACGTCTTCGTAATCAACCCTTGTCTTAAGGATTTCAGTTCCTTTGTTTCAATAAATAAATGAATAAATAAATAAATATGCTGAAGATGAAGAATTCAGGAAATATGCCGCTAAAATGGCATTTTGTTGGACATATCCAAAAAAAATTACTCCACCATATATTATCTAGTTGTAATGATTTCAAAAACTGTCACTTGATTTCATATAATACACGTTGCAAACACTGTTTTGAAAATTGCAAACTTGATTGATGTTATATTCATACATATTTCACATTCACCTTTATAGTATAAATATTGTATTGAGACGGATATAACCAGCAACAAGGCCTACATTATACCGCCATAGTCTCATTATCCCGAAAAAATTTCGAACTCGCACAGCGCTGTTGCTGGTAAACTCTCTCAATGTATGGTATGCTAGATAGGCTATGATATTTGTAACTCCCATGAAAATGAATAGTTTGTCAGTCAACATAGTTTAACTGGAGGCAATCTTAAAAATGTAGCTGACAACAAATGTTCTTTATACCATCACCAGGATATACCTATGAGGAGATATTCGACTATATCAAGTATGTAGAAAAAAATCTCATTGTAGTACAATTTCTTCTTCGATTCATTCGCATGAAATATTTTTTAGATAAAAACGATATCTTCATATTGTTTTGTTTGACCTGTAGTAGTAATTTCCATGGAGGTAAATTCCTCGTCTACAACGTCGAGACGGAATTCCGGAATGGGCCTGTTAAAACTATCGTTATGTACTGACAAGGATAAAGCTTTATTCGAATGAAGATATTCTCGATCTGTTTGTGTTTGATGGCAGTTTTATATAGACATCGGACATAAATTATGAATCTGGAAGTGTTGGGTTCATTGAACAGTTGCGAGTGAGACATTTTAATATGGAATAAAAGGCTTTCCGACGTTTCCAATATGAATTTCAATTCAGTACTTTTCGGTAGATTTCATAAAAATACTACCCACTACAAATAGCTTCGGGTTGAAAGTATATATTTTATTCATTTCGGCAGAACATACATACAATAAACTTCCGTAAATTTCGAGAGAATACATTTCAGAATCAGTTCAACGGATTTATGATTATTCAAATCGTAACAATACATGACCCAACTAACATTATAGGATAGTTATACAAAGCAGAGGGGAAAAATGACTTGAAGAAGTCCAAATTCACCTATTTCTGACCAAATATTCTACCTTCAACTACTAAATAACCACCGGATCTCCTTCAAAAACTATAAACTTAATAGGTGTAGGGCATAGTATGAAATTACTTGTTATGAACTTCAAATATACCTTCCCAGCCTCATGGGTCAATTGAGTTATTTATTAGGTTGAATTTCACCTAAAGGTTACCAGCAAAATGTGTTCAAAATACAAGAACTTTCAGGGAATACTTTCTAGTAAATATTGACCTAATTATTATCTCTTGTATGTTCACATAGTCAGGGAATAAACAAGTCGGTAAACAGGTCTTCTATACACTCTACATTACCTATTTTGGCACCAATTGAGTTGCCTGGGCATTTTTTGTCCTAGTTTATACCTACTGTTCCACAATGAGGGCAAAATTACCACAATATTTGTCTAATAAGACTAAATGTCTACAACGAAGTCAAAATTACCAAAAATGAATTCTTCAAAGTAACTTGGTCTATTATCAGATATTGAAGCCCGAATCGATTCGGATGAGCATGACATGATACAATTTACATCCCTCAAATAGTTTATTTTGGAGCTGAATTATAGAAATATATGCAATGCCGAGTAGAAATTCGAATAGAATTAATAAACCATACAAGTATACCTCCAACTACTATCGATTAGCTACCAGAATGAGAATATAATCCGAACCTACACTTCCCAAAGAGATCAGAGATCAGAGCCATCATGTTAGTTATGTGGTACATAAGAATATTCTACTATGTGCCCAAGTCTTTTAATGACGTCAACTACTTCAAAACATTCATCATCCATCTTTATGAATAAAATATGAAAGCAAATAAGTGTCAACCATCGTCGGAGGCGATACAAAATAGGCTGTTAGGTTATGCCGGTAATGAATGGATTGACAGAATGAACAGAACGAATGTATAGATAAGCTGCGTTCAACAAGCTTCGTCTGTCGCCAGCGGTAAACTACTGCCGTGACGTTCTCAATGATACGACAAAATGAAATTCAATGAAGTTGGTCCAGCTGAAGCAAATGAGTGAAAAAATGTATTGAATAAAGTGCAAAAAAACGAAAGCGAATAGCAAAACAATAAAAGATTGAGACGATGACTTCGAAAATTTCAACACACACATTGCGGCGTCCGGAAACGTCGAATTAAAGTTTTTGAGCAGATCATAATATCTCGATTATTTGAGAGTTAGTCACAATTGGCAAACAAATGGAATTGGATATATCCGAGCACGGCATTCTGCAAAATTAGCATTCTAAGAGTACTTTCAGACTATGCAGAACGCGGCCATGTCAAACTACAATTTTTGAGCCAATCACTACACACCGATTGATATTCAAAATGTTTAGATTAGCTATTCCTCTTCGGATAGAGATTACCTCCTTACACTGATATAACATTATCATGGATATTATTATGGCAAAAAAACTTTTTAACAAAAAATTAAACAGACAAAAAAATCAACTTAAAAACAAAAAATAAAATAAATCTTAGTCTAAATGATAATTGAGCTCCTAAACTAATGTGAGTTACTGATTTTGAGTCGGCGCCAAACAAACAATTATCGAAGATCATTATATTACTTTGAAAGAAGTAATCAAAACGCAGCCGTGCATCTCTCTGCCATCATTCCAATCAAACCATTAACTATTTTGAATAATATATAGAGATCGTTTTGCTTCCTTCTATTTTCAAAAGTAGGAAATTTGTATCGTTCAAGTAAACCACAATTGTCAGAAAGTTGGTAATTACCTGTTACTTTAAAATTCAGGTATCTAATGAATTTGTTTTGAATATTTTCAAGTCTTGTTATATGAAGGCATTCGTCGGTTTAATTTTTTGTTAAAAAGTTTTTATTTTTCAATATTTTGTTGCTGAAATCTACTAATTACTACCAACTTAATTTTTGATTACTTCCAAAATACTTACTTACCTAGCTTACTTCAACTATTAACTATCAAATAATATGATTTTCTATTTTAACTATTTATTGTTATATAATATAAATTAATTTTGAAAGTTCTGGTTCGTTGATTTCATCACTTTGTATAAAATTCCATCCTTTCATAGAATGTAATCATTTTGACGGATGTAGGAGGGCCTGTCAATGTCAACTACATATGTGTACCAATGTTCACAAGTGAAAAATTAATCATCCCCTATTTTTCTACATGTAATGGTGGATAATTCCATTTGAAATCCAAATATGATCAAGTATGAGGTATACCCTATCTAATGAAAGAAGAATCATCCAAATCGAAGATCCCAGTACAATGTTATGCCTGATATAATTGGGTAACGGACCAGAATTCAGAGGGTGAGTGATCAATATCCTTCATTTTGCTATCCTTGGGGGTGGATTTCATCTTTCAAATTCAAACGGGACCAACTTCGATATACGCCCTATCTACTGAGAATTATCGAAATCGGACGTCTCAGTAGAAAGTTATGCGTGATCATACATAAAAAAAAATATAAAAAAAATTAAATATACGCGTCGACTAGAGAACCTCCTCCTCTTTGGTTTCGTCGGTTAATGAGCACTGAATACAATTATCGCGTACTATTTTCAATACCACTGAATTTCAATTCAACACTTCAATTTCAGAATGAATACTTATTACGGGGTTCTGTAGTATATGTCGTTTTCTTCGAGTAACTAGGTATAGGCTAGACAGAGATACTTGGTTTTACCATCAACAAGAAGTAGAAAATAATGGTAATTTTTTCTCCGTTTCAGGAATTGAAATGATCATTTCAGCGTTTCTGCTCAGAATATCGATTAATAACAATATTAGTTTATTATGCACGATTCCAATCCAACCAGAGAACGGAACGTATAGACATATCGCATGATAAAACATCCCATAACAAATTTGTAGTTTATCACATGATCACACTGTGAAAGGGTCGAAATCCCAAGAGAAGGAAAATGGACTTCAAAGTCAGGAATGAAGGTTACTCTTGACTTTGCATAAAGCCTATGTGTTCTCAAAGTTGATATTTTAGGAAAATGTGACTTAAAGGTCCCATATGGCAAGGACGCCATATTTTTTGGCTTGAAGCGTTTCCGCCATTGCATGAATGATCCATAAATTCCTTGAATCGACTACATTTTAATGATAGATAGTAAAAAAATTGGTGTATATGATATGTATATACATACTTCATCTATGAAATTCGTTTCTGCAGTGTTTGATGAAAAAAGTCGAGGAAGTACACTTAATTTTATGAATTTTTTCCATACAAATTTGATATTTTGAAGGGGCCCACTTGTTTAACATAAGTGAATTTCAACATTATCACGGAAAAATTTGTATCGCAAATAAAATCCGAACTAGATGTGAATGCGAAACCATCACTTTCATACATCATTCTCTGTTGTACGTTTCTGGACAGATCTTTTTCCATACGCCATGTTCATCTTCGAAGTTTTCACGAATAAACATGTAGGTTAAGATACACAATATGCAGTAAACATTAATTATTTTCTTCTAACCTTCTACTGTTTGTTTTAATATGTGTTTATAACCTAAAATAGGTAGGAATGACGTAATTTTTACCATCAGTCGCCTATTCTGAAGGCAATTTTACCTCCTACTTATTAGGCAAAATGTCTTAATTGCCCAATTTTCGACTTCTGAATGACTTCCATTTTCTTTCCATATTGGTATATTCAAGGTAATTATAACGTAAGAATTATCTTCGCCAATCTGGGCGCTGACCTATTTGAAGGTCGAAATGACGTACATTTTATTCAAAATGTTCATTGGGGATCACATCAATCTGTATGATAACACCCTAAAATTTCATTCAATTCAAGGCTTTACGTGATATTAGGAGGAAAGGTATCGCTAAAAAATACATTCTACGGTGTTTGTTATATGAATATCGATTTTCTTTCTGCTAAAATATCTGCCATATTACGGCATGCTGGTATGTTCTCGTTATATACCGGGATTGCACAAAATCTAGTGTCTGCAGACATTTGTTATTATAATTATTATACTCAACATTTGTTATTATACTAATTTCCACTATTTTCATTATTTGGTTTGTACAAAAACTATTTCAATGGATGATGTCATAGTTATATAGCGACAATCAAAATAATTCGTTTACATTCCTCACTGAAAATCAACAAAGTACAGGAAATGTTGGAATGATCCGAACTTCCTGAACAAACGCGATGGAATCAAGTAATCCACCTTGAAATTGAAGCATAAAATTTCGTAATATTTCCATTTGACGTGATAAAAAACAACATGGTTATGGGCAATAAGAGTTGCTTTATTGCCTCTTGTTCTCTTTGATGTTATGTTGGAATTTCACAGTTTTAATGGCGCATGTATACGAAATTGAAGGAATGTTATAGTTCTCAACTTGAATGTAATGGCATCGTAGAGAGAGTTATGAGAAATATATTCCACTGAGTTTCACTCTACTAGATACTAGAAATTGATTTATATATCTCCGGCTTTCTACGAAACCAAAAGCATGTGAATAATATCCAAGTCATAATTGAGACCCATGTTCAACTTCATTCGATCCTCTGTAATTTATATGAATTCGTAAAATGATTTAAAGAGTTTACCTTAATAAATTGATTTCTCAAAAGACGGGGAAAATTTTCAGCATTGACGATAATATCGTAAATAAAAGTGTTCTTGTTTCTTTGAGTAAAAACGGTCTAGTGTAATTAATTGTGACTTGCGCACGAAAGGTTTCGTAGCATTTATAATTTTATTCAAATGGCTGCCGAAAAAGGAGTGTATGATTATAAAAATTCATATTAGTTGATAGTAACATCCATCTCTCTAAGAAACAACACAACTGAACATGTTTGGTGTTACAACATGAGTACGTACCAACCAAAATTTCTGGTTCTTACGCAAATTTGTCCAATCTCCATACATCTTCCAAACTCTTTCAGTAAATTTTTGTATACAGCAGATGAATTAAATAATGAAAATGATTTGCCCTTCTACACTTGTAGGTTCCCTGATTCTTTCTATTTTGTTTTCATATTATGGAAAGTAATTGATCCCAAAAAGGAAATATCAACAATGAGTATTCCACAAAAAATAAGCTCCTATAACCATATTTATATGCCACATTTAGAAGGGGTATCCTTCTGTAATTTGGAAAGTGCGTTTCTTTTATTTTTTTGTAGATCGGTAATAGTACAAATTTCCAGGTTGTCTTTTTCCTGATTTGTTTGAAAATATGAACAGGGTTTTCATAAAATCAGATGTGCGGCACAAAGATAAACTTTAGTCACTATCTTCCATCATTTCAAAATAAAAATAAAAATTTTTACTTCCAGATTTTTAGGTGGATTTCAATAGAAATACTATTGGGGACGACACTACAACTTTCAGAAAATCATGATATATCTTTGCCGATCATGGTCTCCAAAATGCAAAAATACCATTAGTCCGAAAGTTCAAATAGTGTGTCCACTTAGGTTGGCGACAAATAGAGAACTTTTTCAATTTTTGTTTTAGAAAAAAATGTCATTCCTCATAAAAAACCTAATTTGAAGTGCTTTTATTTGTAACAATATCGATAACTGTTTTTATGAAAAGTTTTTCAGAATCAATCACGTTTAAATACGCAATTATATACATCTACCCTAAAAAAATAGTTTTTTTTTCTCTGCAAAAATAGTTTCAACTTCATTCATTGAAACATACTTGTAAAACCAAAAAACAGTCATCAGGGCTAAGTTGATTTCGATTATTGTATTAAAAAAATTTGAATATTATTACATATTCCAAAATATTGAATAAAGAATACCCATTTTGTGGTCCTTGGGGCCATGCATTTTCACTTCCCATGAGCAAACCATTGCCGCGTGACATATCTGCTATGAAAAAACGTAGATAAAATAAAATATTAATCTAGAATGCGCTGGGAAGAATTTATACATCATTTATCTTTTTTTTTGTGACAGCTAACGTCAGTTCTACGTATTTATGAAGTAGGTAGAAATACCAGCAACATTAAGTATGTAAGATAAAATTGAAATTGTAATAATTGTGGGTGAAAATGATAAAACATTTCAAGAAGCTGCAGTAATTTTCAATAACAACATTTTCATTGATTTGTTGAAAATATAAACAGGATGTTCATAAAATCAGATGTGGAATCATCTGCGACTGAAAGATAAACTTTAGTCACTATCTTCCATCGTCAAGATAACCTCTTGTGGGATATTCATGTTGAAAAAGGAAACATTCTCAGTTGAATATTAATATTCAATTGAGAATGTTTCCTTTTTCAACATTTTCATGTTGAAAAGGGAAACATTCTTAATTGAATATTGAATAGAGGTTATCTTGAACGATGGAAGATAGTGACTAAAGTTTATCTTTCAGTCGCAGATGATTCCACATCTGATTTTATGAACATCCTGTTTATATTTTCAAAAAAATCAACAGTTTCATCAAATAGAACAGTCTCTACCCAAAATTGCCGTTGGTGGAGTGACAAGAATCCCAATTTTACAATTGAAACTCGGGAAGGTAGTGTGGAATTTATAAGAATTAAATAGTCAAACTTTTTTTTTTTTCAAAGACCTGTCAATGCGGGCCGTTATTTACTCTTTTTAGTAAATGGAATAAATATTTTTCTTGATGACCTCCCTCTACTTGTACGTCAGCAGATATGGTTTCAGATGGATGGTGCCCCATGCCAGAGTAGGTAAGAGGTAAGGCAATACCTTGAAAATTGTTTCAATGGGAAAGTTATACAGCGGTTATCGGAAATTCGTGGGCCACCTCGGTCACCAGATTTGACTTCACTCGATTTTTCCTTGTGAGGTTACTTGAAACAAAAAATATATCTTTGAAGGCCATTTACAGATGTTGCCCATTCAAGAAGGATAATCACAGAAACGGTTTGGAGTATTGCTCCGGCTATGATAAGAAGCGATTAAAAGAATTTTGTGATAGAACAATCACCTGTATGGAATGAGAAGGCGGATATATTGAGACACTGGGTTGGTGCCTGCGAGCGTATAGGCGCTGGCGGATGCCCAGATGGTCCGAATTCGTTTCCCGGCACGCTATTGAAATAAAAATTCATTTCTCTAGTTTCGTTGAGCCGGAGGAGATAGGTGACCAACCGAACTTTCTTGGTACCTAGATATCAATCCTTCGGACTGCCCACGGTTACCAGCCGAGTAGTGTTTCGGATGACACGTAAAAAGCTAAGGTCCCCGTCTTCACACAAGTGTTTGACTTCCGAGGGTTGCTTTGCAACTCAATTGGCGGGTAAAAACACTTTTAAAAACACCTTTTTTAAACACTTCTGAATTTAAGGACGGTATAATAATGTTCATTAATACTTATTACAATGGAATTAAATATAAGGGTATTTTTAACCGACGAAACCAAAAAGGAGGAGGTTCTCTATTCGACCCGTATATTTTATGTTTTTCCATCATATTTTTTTATGTATGATCACGCATAACTTTTTACTGAAGCGTCCGATTCCGATAATTCTTTTTTCAGTGGATAGGGTGTACTTCGACTTTGGTTCCATTTGAATTCAAAAGATGAAAACCACCCCTAAGGGTAGCGAAATGAAGGATATTGATCACTCACCCTCTGAATTCTGGTCCGTTAACCGATTCTATCAGGCATAACTTTGTACTGGGTTCTTCGATTTGGATGATTCTTTTCTTAATAAATAGGGTATACCTTATATCTGGATTTCGAAAGGAATTAGCCACCCTTACGGGTAGGAAAATAGGGGATAATTGATTTTTCACTAGTGAACATTAGCACACACATACGTCGTTGACAATGACAGATCGCTACTGATATTATTCTTGTTTATTTTATTTTATGGTTTATTTTATTTTTTGCTTTTTAGTTGTTTTTTTCGTCGGTTTGATTTTTTGTTAAAAAGTTTTTATTACAAGCTTTTATTTAGTTTCACCTGTCCCAATGTGTATAATCAAATATAAAGAGTTCAAAGTATCCGTGACAAATCATTATGGAATTTTTGTTACAGAAAAAAAATGGCGACTCCAAGGTGGCGGACGAGATTTGTGTTTATGGTCCGATTCGATTCAAAATTGGTATGTGGGGGTTTTCGGAGTCGGAGATTATGAATTTTCTGTCAAAATTCACGAATTAGAGATGACGACTCCAAGATGCTGGACGAGTTCTGTAATTATGGTCCGATTCTATTCAAAATTGCTAAGGGGAAGTTTCAGGGTTGGAGATCATGATTTTTTTTCAAAATTTACTAATTCAAGATGGTGGACGAGTTTTGCAATTTTTGTCAGATTCGATTCAAAATTGGTATGAGCGGGTTTTCAGTGTCGGAGATCATGAATTTTTTGTCAAAATTCACGAATTAGAGATGACGACTTCAAGATGCTGGACGAGTTCTGTAATAATGGTCCGATTCTATACAAAATTGGTTAGTGGGGATTTTTGGGGTCGGAGATCATGAATTTATTGTCGAAATTCATAATTTCAAGATGGCGCCTCCAAGATGGTGGACGAGTTTTGTGATTATGAACCGTGTCTATTCAAAATTGTTATGTCGGGGTTTTTGGGGTTGGAGATTTTAGTCGAAGATTATTGTTTTTTTGTCAAACTGAACTAAAGACGGCAGCTTCAGGTTGGCGAACGAGTTAATCCTTAGATGGTCTCCTCATTTACGAAGTACATAGCTAAGAACTCACAGGAAAAAGGGCTCATAATGACGATGCATTAACAAAAATGCATAGATTGAGGCGTAATTTACTAAAAAGCTCAAGATAAAATAATTGATGAAAAATACCTTGTTAAAGATATTGTTCCATTCAAATTCGCTGAGAATAAGAAAAATTGCTTTGGATGTGTGACGTAGGTTATTATGTGGGCCGTTCATAAAATACGTTCGCATACAAGGAGGGGTATCGCTTGGTGTGAAAAAATGTGACAAGGAGGGTCTAGGGAAACGTGACGTTCGCATCCTACTTAAAAAAATGTATCGGCATTTTTCTTGAATTTTTTTCAATATAGAACATGTAAGGAATGTGGTCTATAGCACACGTCTAACAAACCATTATCGCACCATTTGAAAAAATTACGCCCAAAACGAAAAAGATGAGGTGGTTCGTTGTATACTGACAAGTCGTATTGCAGCTCGTCGAGCTCGAGTTATTATGCATATTAGGAGATGGAAGCGCTGGTACAGAAAATGCAGAGTGGATAAATGAAGATGAAGTAAATGGTAGTTTCGAGGATCAAGAAGAAGATACCTCAATGCCAATCATAAATATTGGTGACCATTTAAAATATCCTTGGACTTCTGATGAATAAAAAAAATGTTTATTTGTTGGTTATTTTAGATATTTATTGATTCATTCAAAATTTATAGTCGAAAAAATAAATATTTTGAAATATCAATATTTGTGTTCTATTAATCGCAATGAATCATATATAGGGGGTGGGAGGGGTCAAGCTTTCGTGACCTGAGATTTATAGGGGGTCACAGAAAATGAGACGCAGCGTGACGAAGGGAGGGAAAGTGGTCCAAAAAGGCAAAATTTAGCGTGACGTATTTTATGAACAGCCCCTAACTAATAGATTCAAAAGCTTGTCGCTTTTGTATTCGAACTGAAAACTTTGTGCGACAAGCTCTTGAATCTATAACTCTCGGAATAACCTACGTCACACATCAAAAGCAATTATTCTTTACTTTTTAGCAAATTTGAATAACAGCTTGTCTTTAAAAAGGTGTTTAATTATTTATTTCATCATTCATAATATAATCTTTGATTGATATTGCTCTCGCAGTGAAGGGTCAGGCACAATTTCTGTAAAACTTCTGAATAGTGTATTACAATGAGTAAACTCTAAACGGTATTTTAGAGAAAAAACTAAAAAAACCTGTTTTTAGGGCAGATGGATATGATTACGTATTTACACGTGATTATTAATTCTGAAATCTACCTTTCCAACTGGCCCCGCCATCGGTTTTATGCATGTTCGTGTATCTGCCATATCTGTTTATATATTAAATTTCAAGCGCCTTAATGAAAATAAAAATACTTCCTGGTCAGTCTTCTAAACTTTTCGAATTATTTGTAAATGTTTCAATATATGTGGCATTCATTCGATTTTCAAGACATTGTGAACTCATTGTCACAGAACCTTGGGTATGAATTCACTAAAATGCGAAACACCAGTGAAAAATATTGTTGTTTCTTTAACATTACTGACTTGAGTCTCAATAAATCTTTTGGATAAAATATTTTCCATTTCATTATGATATTCCATGACAATTCTACTATCTAGACATACTGAAACTATAACAAAAGCATTAATGTCCTTCCGCGGTCACCGATAAGGAACAAAATGGACCATTAAAATTCACGTTAGAGACTCAACGTTTCTGATACGATCTCATCCCATAGAATTTTACTCTACCTCCATGCTAAACGATAATTATACATGATCGGAGCTATTATACCCCAAATCGGGTCATTAAAATTCGTGATCGGGGTTCCGACTTTTTATAATTAGGGTGTGAGCCACCTATTGAGAGATTTATCTGATAAGTGGTGCACGGTCGGTGGTAGTGATAGTACGGAAGGATATATCTAATAAATCAACTCCACATTTGATGTAATGTGCATTTCGTCGATGAAATGCTGTGGTAGATTGAAGCGTTTTTTTTTACTGGAAACGAAAATAAGAATATTTTTTTTGTCTGAAAAGGTATCGTAATAGAATGGCCGACGATTAATTCTACGCTGATGACTAGTTTTTCCCAGCGATAAATCGGTTCTCAAGTTCTGTGACCGCATGTAGTTGTCTTGAAGGAAGAACTAACATTGGTACTTTTTACGGGTCCGAAACACAAGATGGATGTGGGTCGGGAGTACATGAAGTTCACCCGGAATTCAACTTTAGCGGAAACCGGAGACAGCTAGCCAAAATATTCCTGGTAGAAGAACATGCAATCGAACTCTGCCTGAAATCTTTGGTTTCAAGTCCGATAGAATCCAGGTCAGTGTGGAACTGCGTCAGCATCCTTCGGAGCCAAGGCGTATTAACGATGGGTATCTGTACACAAAGGCCTTGAAGTAAATAAGAAAGCCGTCTCAAGCCTGCTATACGAGCTGTAGTTGAGAAAAAATCAGTTTCAACTGTTATGGTGTATGCGACATCCTTCATTCAAATCGTAAATTGAGTACTAACCAATCTTCTTTGAAATTTTCACAACATGACTTTATAGCAATCGAAGAGATTTTGAAATGAATAATCGATGCTCTATGGAAGAAAGGATATCAAAACGTTGTCGATAGTAAAGTACATAATTTTCATCATCAAACAGACACGTTGCTGAAAAAAAAAATTGTGAGATCTCAAATTTAATTTTTATAGGTATTCATTTCTTGAATTATAATTTACTTTTCCACTCGACTTTTTCTAGTCCAATTGTGGTTTCGCATGAAAAATTCCATTGATTTCGAATGGAGGATTGAAATGTAATCGACACGTAAAAATCATTTTTTTGATTCATATAAATTTTAAAATAAAGAGGCGGTGTAACACAGTTGTAGGTTAAAAGTTTTATGGCTTCAGTTTTTGTAACGATTTTTTTTTAGCAAATGATTCAACGCATTCGTGTAAATTCGGGTTTCAGTGATTTATGGTCAGGATGATTTTTAAGAAAAAAAGTGATATGACATGAATGGGAAAATTTAAGAGATTCCCGAATTTTCATGAGACCACCGAGTCCATTTATCGCTGGAGATTTCACGTTGCATTTTCATCAATTTTGTTTTGATTCTCGTTGATTGTTTGGCGCCGACTCAAAATTAGTTACTCATATTAGTTCAAGATCATAGTTATTAAGACTTAGGAGGTTGGTTTAATTTTTTGTTTGACAGTTTTAATTTTTTAATATTTTGTGGCTAAAATTTTAGTCCGTTAACCGATTCTACCAGCCATAACTTTGTATTGGGTTTTCCGATTTGGATGATTCTTCTTTTATTTAATAGGGTATACCTCATCATTTATCATATTCGAATTTGAAATGAAATGATCCACCTCTATGGGTAGAAAAATGGGGGATGAATAATTTTTCCCTTGTGAACATTGGCAGATATATGTAGTTGACATTGATAGATCCTCCAACATCCGTCACAATAAATACATTCTATGAAAGGATAGAATTATATACAAAGTGATGGAATCAACTAACCAGAACTTTCAAAAATAATTTATATTATGTAATAATAAATAGTTAACGTAGATAATCATATTATTTAACAGTAAATAATTGAAGTAGGCTTGGTAAGTAAGTATTTTGAAAGTTATAAAAAATTAACTAGGTAGTAATCAGTAGTTTTCAGCGACAAAACATTGAAAAATAAAAACATTTTAACAAAAAATTAACCCGACGAAAAAATCAACTGGAAAGCAAAACATAAAATAAAGCTTCTTAGTTTTAATGATAATTGAGCTCCTAAACTAATGTGAGTAACTAATTTTGAGTCGGCGCCAAACTAACTAGCAGTTGAATCAGGTAAAGCGTAAAATGATGGCAGCGAGATGCTCAGCGGCGTTTTGATTACTTTTTCAAAGTAATATAATGATCTTCGATAATTGTTTGTTTGGCGCCGACTCAAAATTAGTTACTCACATTAGTTTAGGAGCTCAATTATCATTAAAACTAAGAAGTTCCATTTTATTTTTTGCTTTTTCGTCAGTTTAATTTTTTGTTAAAAAGTTTTGTGTTATTAAAAATTGAATAACTCAGTTAGAGCACTTGTTGCTATAAATACCTATCTTATGAAAGGAAGATGAATATTTTTTTATTCCAGTAAAAGAACGCAAGTAAAAATTCATTGGGTGAACCAACCATCATCCCCCATTTTCCTACACTCAGGAGTGGATTTTTTGTTTCAAATGGGACCAACTTCGAGGTTCACCTTATCCATTAAAAAAAAATTCATCAAAATCAGACTACTCTGTAAAAAGTTATGCGTAGTCATATATAAAAAAATATACGCTAGACTAGAGAACCTCCTTCCTTTTTTTTCGTCGGTTACAAAACAAATCATCACTGCATTGCATTCGAATGATGAACCGGTAATTGATTGACCAATAGTGCAAATCATCCATCGATTGTTTGACTGATCTATTGATCGTTCAATCGTGTTATTGATGGATCGATTGATTATGAAGCAAATCGAAGTCATCTCGCAACAGTTGAATCAAGAAAAATTGGCATTTATCAAGAGCTCATCCGCTAATACAAAAGTCTCGTTGGAGGAATATGTCGACAAATTTTCCGCTTACCGACCGATTCATCGGATTCGCTCTACAAGCTCAGATAAGCCGTACTATTTATCTAGTTGGCTGGGTTCCAGCCAACGTCCACCTATCATCGTCATAATAATGAGCGGACACGTGTAGGTGTCCTGCAGTGCATCATAGTAGACCAGTGATTTTAGGCTATTTTCCAGACTACTTCAGAGCCCCAGGCATATATATATATATATATATATATATATATATATATATTTATATATATAGACCGAAAGCAATAAAAAAGGCAAAATTAGCACTGCTTGAAAACAAATACCCAAAAGCCTCAATAAACGGTATATTTCAACAAAGAATAAACTTATTTTGTAACACAACCAGCAAAAAAATTAACACTAACACCACTAACTCCCAGCACATCGGGCTCACTTATATAAAAAATCTTTTGGAACTATTAACGAAAATTCTCAAACCATACAACATAAACGTAGGTCATAAAGACCACAACACTTTCAACAAAATAATTTTCTCCAAATTAAAGACTAAAAACCCAAAAGGTAAAAACACACATGTGGTTTACGAAATCCCATGCAATAACCCCGATTGTAAAGGAGTATACATCGGTCAAACCATACAACATTTAGAAAACAGAATCAAATCACCCAAATTAACAAAAAAAAAAAAGGAATTTTTAAAAGGTTGTAAAAAAAAAAACCATTGAATGACAAAACAGATATAAAACAACTCATCAAAATATACCACAATATAATTTAACAACATCCATTCTCCAAAATGTTTAAAAGAATAAGACTAAACAAAAGTTTTCCTTGTTTGTCCCTCCCAAACAAAAACAGTATGCCAATGGAAGAGAAAATTTTGTGGCATAGTGGACAAATTATTAAATTGAAGAAAAAAAGCATCCTCAAGTGGGAGTCAAACCCACGACCTTATGATCTCTAGCCATACTCTCTAACCAACTGAGCCATTCGAGGACGTAGGAATCGACACACACTCGTGAATCCTTTCCTTCCACAATTCAATATTCAAGTAAGAAATGAATCAAAAATCAAACGTACTCATCACTGGCCGTCGAGATCCAAAATTTTTTGTGGAAATCTGATGGAGCCTGGGGGCCTCCAGGCGAAACATTATATTGAAAAGTTCATAGAATAAACTATAAATAGATATCTATTAATTGGCTGAAGAACCATAACCCAAGAAACAACCCCCCCCTTTTATATATATATATATATAAATATATATATATAAATATATATATATATATATATATATATATATATATATATATATATATATATATATATATATATATATATATATATAGACATTGGGAAGTCTGGCCCAAAATACTCTTGGCACATCACATCCATAATAAACAATTTGAAAATTCCTGACGATCACCATTAAGTGTCATTTGGTGTGACCTCTCTTTATAGTAACATCCCAATAGAACTTATAAACAACATAATTACACAGAAATTGAGAGAAATAAAATAATTCAAAAAAATTTCCCCCATGAATTTCTTGGAAGCTACCGAATCCGCAGTATCCTCAACATTATTTAATTAAAACCTATTTCACAAAATGGGACTCTCAATGTCCAGTGTAATCGCACAGCTAGTCATGGAATGTCTAAAAATATATGTAATACAAGAGCTTAACTACACACTACCAATTCACATATGCTGTTTTGACGTCTGCTCACTAATGAATCCAGAAAACAGAATAGATGACTATCAACATTTTCAACAGAACTACTTAAACTCAATAACTATCCCAAAAACTCAATAACAATCGTAAAAAACATGGATGACAAACAAAGCTATCCGTCCAATCTTCCTGACATCATTCCATCCCGTATAGCAAAGGATCATCAGAAAAAGTAAGTAAAACACTTCAAAAGCTCGAAAACCCTATTCACAGTATTTTCCAAATTGAAACCTGAAATCCCCCCCAACTAAAAACACCCATAATATTTCGTGTAACTACCGTATGGCCAAACAAGTAAAATAAGTTGATTACAGATGTTAGATGAATAGACCAGTGAAAATTAGGATGAACTTTCAATAAAAAACAAAGGATAGTAACTTACCACAAACTGATCTATTGATCTTACCATTAGTGATATTGAAATTAAATGTAAAATTACAAGAATTGTTAATACAGTATTCGAAGTTGTTGACGTTTCTGGTCCTATTATATTTGTAACGAGTTTTTTGTAAAGACTTATACTTGAGTCTTCTACATTATTTTCGTTCAGTCATTGTATTAGATTATCAGCCTGTGTGCCGTTTCAGCTCAAATAAATTCATTATCAATGTTTTAAATGAGTACCCATTGTAAGTCTCAGGGTCTTTCAATTCCAAGAATCCTTGGAAAAAGTATTTTCAGCAACAACCTGACTGGGATCACCACTGTTTCTAACACAATCTTAATTAATTTAAAATTGTTCTCATGTCCTATAGGAGTCGATGTAGAAAATTCTTTGTAACAATCACTATGCAAAAAAGAATAATAAGAATAATTTTCAACATGGGCTACAGAGATTCATGCAGAACAGTCCTGAAAAAAAACAAAATACTGTCCCTAACAAGCATCTACCTATTCAAAATATCATGTTATATGTACACAAATGAAAATAACTTCCTTAAGAATAGCAACGTGCATAATTATAAAACTAGAAATGCTGAAAAGCTACATCTCGCTAAATGCAACCTCAGTAAATTTAAAAAATCACCAAACTATGCAGGTCCAGAAGTTTTCAATAAACTCCCGGAAAATATAAAGAGTTTAAAATCATATCAAGCATTCAGAAAAGCATTAAAAGAATACTTAGTAGAAAAATGTTTTTATAATCTTGCAGAATTCATGCAATAAATTAGCTACTAAGGGTACTGTCATTTCCAACCTAGGATTAGATAACAAATAACAAATGATTGGCAGTTAATCAAGATACTTCACACCACTTATTCGATCCAAGTGTATATCCATAGCTTTAATCTACTCTCTATCTTAACAAGTATATATGCAATATTATATGAAAAAGCAAACATACTCATTTATACATGAACGTGTCAGTTTGTATTAACTGTATTTGACGAAACCTACTTTGAGTGTTCTTGGTAAATAAAGATTTATTATTATTATTATTATTATTATTATTCCATTTACATACATTTTGAAATGGATTCATTACATATTTTTTTCTTGGAAACTAAATATTACCCACCCACTATCCAAAAAACTAAACACGGTCCTTAACTATGACCGTTGACAAGTTCGTAAGGAATTTATGAGGTGTTGTAAATGCCACTTTTTTTACATAACACACATTTTCCTGATACCTTATATCTCAAAAGTTATCGGAACAAATTCTGTCCTCAATTTGCAACTACATATATCCAGTTGAATGTCCATTCTTGTTTCAAGTGCTGACATACACACCATGCCCCCCTTAAGGTTGAGCGCCCATGGATAGTAAATCCCCTTCTTGTTATGTGTGAACGAGATTTACTATCCACTTCCATCCTTCCCCGCTCCTCCTTGGAGCGGTCCTCAACTCGCAAATGACACGTTTGCGAAATTGAAATCGTACCTCCTGTGGTATGAAGTCAGCCTCTGAGTGCTTTAAACCCCTTATTATCTGATTGTTGTATGTTTACCTGTGCTGTGTGTGCATGGTGGTGATGTACCTGATGGGTGTGTAAGTGTCTGGTGTGATGTGGGTGTGTTGATCTTACGTGTTTCGTGTTGAGTTGTTACTCACCTGACGCGCCGGAGTGCTACTCTCGGTGGTGGACGGTCGTTTTGGTAGACTGGTCGCAAATACTTTTCCCTTTCTCTAAACCTGGGATCGTCCAGGTTTAGGTTCGCGTGGATGTCTTGAATCACCGGGTTCGTGTGGGTGTCCGTCTTCAGGAACGTCGCGGTGGCGTGGTTCCGAAGATGGTCGTCAATGAAGTTCGGATTGACATTCAGGTCCCTGTAGATAAATCTATTCGGGACGTATCTGGGAGCGTTCACTGCCATTCTCAGGCTCACGTTTCAGAATAGCTGGATCTTGGTCCTGTATGTTTGTGCGCATTGACCCCATGCGGCGGATGCATACAGGATGATGGGAAGGAGGATGGTCCTGATGAGAAGCAGTTTTAGCTGGAGGTCCATGTTGCTACTGCGTCCTA
This sequence comes from Gonioctena quinquepunctata, assembly GCA_018342105.1. NCBI lineage: Eukaryota > Metazoa > Arthropoda > Insecta > Coleoptera > Chrysomelidae > Gonioctena > Gonioctena quinquepunctata. Next base: position 889,052 of record JAFIRS010000061.1, on the reverse strand, counting down.
TGAGGGGGTAGAGGTTCTTTCGGGCTGCTTTCGCTAGTCCGAGCCTCCGGTCTACGTGTTGCCTGATTGTCAATCTTTTGTCCAAGGTGACTCCAAGGTATTTGGCCTCGTTTGCCCAAGGGATTCGTTGGTCATTCATGATCACATGTCCTGACGGTGTTGCTCGCCTTCTGGTGAAAAGTATTGCTTGGCTCTTTTCCGCGTTGATCTCGAAACAAGTGCTGACAATTTTGTGTTCTGGAATTCATTTCACAAACATTCGATTGTTCTTGACCAATCAGAGGAGTCGGACAGCAGTTTCCCCCACCCTGCATGCTTATTGGTTACGCACACTCTAGATATACAAGGGTAATACTCATTAATAAATAATTTACAATTTTGTTGAGAATAATACATAGATATAAAAATTAATCCAAAGATACAAAAGCGAAGTGTTAACTATGAAATAATTTAAAGATGAAAATCTTGATTGAATGTGTTATTGTTTTTGCCTATGACCACTGTAGAAAATAGGCCAAAACACACGACAAACAGCCTCATTGAGTAGCTCATTACGCACGGTTAACAAATCGCACAGTTTTCGTTAACAAAACGCACAGTTTATACGTAAAAGTAAGCGGAACATTTAATAATTCCGCAAGTAGGTCATGATCGCGCAATCGCCCGTCAAAAGCGTAGTCATAGCAACTGTCAAAATCAAAATAATACAAACAAACTTATTTTAAAGACAAATAAGTTCTAGTTAATAATTATAAGATACATACTGTTTGAAAAAGAATACCTATATTTTCAATATGTCAAGTGATAGTGAGAACTAAAATTTAACTCCTACCAACGTAATGACAATGGCAAAAATGGCAACGAATGATTTACTGCCAAGTAAATCCCGTGAACGTTACGAAAATTGTTACAGTAGATTCATGGACTGGAGACTAAAAAATACATTCTTTCTCCGAAAATGGTTTGGTGGCATATTTCCAAGACATATCGGAAAAAATTAAACCTGGCTCTCTATGGGCCTTTTACTCAATACCTAGATCGACTCTTCACATAAAAAACAACATAAATATAGAAGCCTATTCCAAGTTGATAGAGCTATTAAAAAGGAAATCGGATGGCTTTAGAAACAAAAAATCTAAAATTTTGACAGCCAAAAATATTCAAGATTTCCTCGAAACGGCTCCTGACAACCAGCACTTGTTGTTTATGAAGGTAAATTATGTCCACTAATACCATTTTCCACACTTAAGTAATTCTTATTTTAAGACTGTTCTTATAATTGGCGTAAGTGGTGCAAGCCGAAAACAGGAACTGAGAGATATGAAAATTGAAGATGTTGAGGACACATGAAAATCCTTCATTATTTAAATTCCAATTACAAAAACCGAAATTCAACGATCTTTTGATCTCTGACCATGTTTATTCTAGAATCAAAAAATATTACACTATACGCAAGACAATACTAAATGAAAATTTACCTTTATTTTAATATATAAATGGAAAATGCACCTATCAACCCGTTTTTTAAACAAATTAGGCAGTATACCAAAAAATATTGCAAAATTTCTTCAACCAGAAAATCCTAATTGCTACACAGGAAACTGTTTTCGCAGATCTTCGGCAACTATTCCAATCGATGCTGGCGGGTATCTATTGGATTTGAAGAGACATGGTGGCTGGCAATCGTCTTCAGTAGCAGAAGGTTATGTTGACAATTCCTTAAAAAATAAATAACTCACCTCATCAAGAATATCCTCCGCTATTTCACATAATAGTGATACAACAAATGAAAATATTACAATATCATATGATTCGACACATCGAAATACTTCTAATATATTCCATAATTGTACAGTAACCATAAATAATTATAATCTTTCTAATGTTGATTAAATCAACGTAGTAGTAAATAAAACGAATTGTATCCTATATGATCATCAAAGTTGTAAAGCATATATAATAATGATAATAATAATTTATTTACACAAGAAAAAAATATTACATAGTATAATTTAACAAATGCAGCATTATTGTGGATACACAAAAATATACCACGGAAGCAGTAGGTACTGCTTGTGTGTGGGCGTATATACCATGAGTATATACAAACAAATTATTCGAAAATGCTAAATTTACTAAAAATAAAAATCAAGTATACAATTATTGTGAGAGCAAGATAAGTATAATTATGAATACAGACTACCATACAGTATTTACACGAATACACACACGTTCATATCACATGTATGCTTGTACACATTGAATAATCGCAGGTAATATAATTACGAATTATAGATACTGCATATATATATAATATAATTGGTTCTAACTTTCTAAGTGTTAATAATTTAAAGACTTTCAAATGTATTTTATATATATATATATATTTATAGATACTGCATATATATATAATATAATTTGTTCTGAACTTTCTATGTGTTAAATAATGTTAAAGAATTCAAATATATATATTTATATATATTATATATATATATATATATATATATATATTATAATATGATTGTTATATAATAAATATTGTATATTATTTGCTATTCTTTGTGAGCCAAATTGTTATGATGTAGATAGATATTTTTACCCTGTATAATATTGCAATGATGTAATAATAATTGCTAGCTACGTCACTGTGCTCTCGTCACGTTGCTGCCAATTGTTATCATTTTTCTTACCACAGCTAGCACAGTTGGTACACCTCTTATCTCAGATAGCCGGTTCAAGGCAATTTAGCCACTACTTGATATGTCAAAACTCAATTTATTCAATGGTCGTAGGAATGATTGTTGATCATTGTAGAAAACAAACAACAAAGTATCAAAAAGCAATTATTTCCTTTATTCAGGAAGACTTAATTTTACCTGGCCTACGAGAAATAACTTATACTAATGTGAATCTACAAATATTCACGGATAATCATAAAAATGAAATCATGGATAGATAGACACAACCTCACTTTTTCCTTGAGAGTGAAGTTTTCTCTTATAGTTCAAAATAGAGTGAAATAAAGTTCTTCAGATGTGAGATACGTTTTTTGTGAAATTGTTCAGGACCGGAAGTACACTATTAAAGTTTTTATACCTGGCTGGAAATGTCGGTGTTCAAGATATGCCCTGAAACTGGATCCCTTCTCACTCCAAACTCTATCAGGAACTCCAATACCATAAATCAGGAACCATACAGATGCGGAAATCAGCTTTGGATACGTGGATATGTAATATTGATTTTGTTCTTCTAATGTAGGAATTTTTTCTTCTCCAAAAATGATGCGTGGCATTCCTTTTTAAATTTTTTTCGATCTCCTTTTGGCTTTGTTTGTTGTCACTTAGATACCAATTTTCCTTCCTCTTTTTTCATTTGAATTTTTGAATTCGCGCACCAAATTGTCACATTTCACTGTTTGGGTTCATCTTATATAATTTATATATACAACTATTTTTCCATTCTTATTACTATTTACAAATTTCAATAATGAGTGCTTATGACATCACCCCGTTGTTATTCTCTCACAATTTCCAATTTTCCATATGACCATCTATTCCCTGATTGGCTAATCTCATCAAGAAGTTTGCTGTTCTACCATTGGTTACTTTTAGTTATCTACAATTCCATATACTGTATGTTTCAAATTTATAAATGTGTTGATCACTTTTTATTCATGAAAATTTTGCAAATCTAGACTTTTTGTTGTCTTTTTACCAATTATGGGTTATAATCATTATGACAGTGTATGAAATTGATTGTGTTATAGTATTTTGACATTTTTATCTATCCATATTATACATAGGCTTACAAATAAATAGAACTTCCAAAATTATGTAAAAACAATCTCTTGAAACTAATAACCATTTATTAATTATTCTTTTTGTGGGTTTTTTCCTTTTAAAACTCACAACTGGCATAACATAACATAACAATATATATTTTTAATTCAAATCTTCTATAATTTTGTAAAATCGTTCGAAATAAAATTGTTCAAAAAATCTAAAGATGCAATAATATTCAGGGTATCCCATTTGAAGAAATGAAATGTCATAACTAGTTTTTATATATATCTGTAAACATGAAACGAATAACAAAAAACGACAACTTAAATAAAAAATCTACGTGTTAAAGCATCATTTACAATATCTAATAATAATGAAAATTAATAGCCGTCGGTAAAGTATAGTACGTAATGCGTGTTGTAAAGCAATTACGCATTCATGGAATTTTTCCATTCGTGCGTAATATGCTTTTTACAACACTTGATACGTAATGCGTGTTATGCGTGTAGATTTGCAGCAGTTTGTCGCTCACAATTCTAAGCAGCAGCAGCAGCAGAACTTCTTCCCAATGAAACCGGAGTTATCATTCCGTATCTTTTCGGGTCTCTGGATCACCTGAATCTCTATCAATGGTTATTGATTATGGTGTATTCTTCCAGATTTAATTTTTCTAATAATAGTCTAATTTGACTGCGCTACGATCCCTTTATCAGTATGGCGTAATTCCACGCTCTAGACGCTGGTTTCCGGAAATCTGGACGAGATGGAACTATTATGGAGTGCTTGTTTTATGCGGATCCGGTTGTATAGATTCTCTGAAGCCGGATAAATTACTAGATGATATCTTGCTCTGTGGTAGATTTTATCTGCACTAGTCCTGTTGTGAATTTATTGAGTTTTATGAAAATGATTTTGAACTCCTTAACTACCCATTATGAATGTGCATGTTCATGTTGATTTAAAAGTAGAATTCACCAGACTTCCCGATCGACAGATGGATATTTACTCAACTCTATCATATGAGAATATTTCTGTAGCAGGTAATGTCCTCTTAGTGAGTAAACATCATACATAGTATAAGTAAATGAAAATTGTGGCATTGCAGACCAATTTTTATCCGACGAAACTAAAAAGGAGGAGGTTCTCTATTCGACCCGTATTTTTTTTTTTCATCATATTATTTTATGTATGATCACACACATACGTAGTTGCAATGACAGATCGCTACTGACATTATTCTTGTTCCACATCCGTCAAAATCAGTATATTTTATGGGAGGATGGAATTATATACAAAGTAATGGAATGAACTAACCAGAACAACGAAAATAGTTTATATTACAACAAATAGTAAAAGTAGATAATCATATTATTTAACTGGTAATAGTTGAAGTAAGGTGGGTAAGTAAGTATTTTGGAAGTAATCACAAAACAAGTAGGTAGTAATTGGTAGATTATAGCCACAAAAAATTGAAAAATAAAAACTTTTTAACAAAAAATTAAACCGACGAAATACGGAACTGAAAAGCAAAAAATAAAATAAACCTTCTTAGTCTAAATGATAATTGAGCTCCTAAACTAATGTGAGTAACTGATTTTGAGTCGGCGCCAAACAAACTAGCAATTGAATTAGGTAAAGCGTAAAATGATGGCAGCGAGATGTACGGCTCGGCTTTGATGACTTCTTTCATAGATAATGATCTTCGATAATTGTTTGTTTGGTGCCGACTCAGAATCAGTTACTTACATTAGTTTGGGAGCTCAATTATCAGTTAGACTAGGAAGGTTTATTTTATATTTTGCTTTTCAGTTGATTTTTTCGTCGGTTTAATTTTTTGTTAAAAAGTTTTTTAAAATTGAAGAAAAAACCATCCGCGAGCAAGAATCGAACCATCTGAGCTATCGAGGACACAGGTTCCACTGCATCTCGAAGATATCGCTAGAATTTAGTGTTAGTTGTTGAGGGAATGGATTATGAAGATAAGGGATCTCATGTACTATCAGTGGCCATCAAGATCAATTTTACCTTTTCCGAACGTCGCCGTAGATTAACGGCTTCAGTCAAGGGTCAGGGCCAAATATAAATACAAAGGAGAAATATAGCGTCTGTGAATATATACAGGGTGAGTCAGAATAAGACCGACTGCAGATTCCTCACCTGATTTCGAGGTGAAAAGTTGCTATCAAGGCATGTCCTAAAATGCATCCTTTCTGAGATACAGGTTGTCGAAAGTACGAAAAAAATTTAGATTTGATTTGTTTTCTCCAAAATTTGAAACGTGGTAAACTAATCAAGGTTTATCAACGTGCTAATTTGAAGTTGTAATTCTTTATTTTCGTAAACCACTGGAGTAGTTACGACGGTATGTGGTCATATGTTCCTCCATATTTTCTTGGGACAAGTGAATGGACAAATGAGCGTTTGACATGAGTTCGGCTCATCGATACTCAATCTAAAAGTCATAACATTTCATGTGCCTGAAAGTGGAGGTTTCTGAGATAATTGAGAAAAACTGAAGATATGTCCTTAGTAGAAACATAATTTCTTATGTGCAATAATCGCATAATGCTTATTTCTTACAACATATCGGAATATGTGTCAACCTCTTACATTTTTTTTGTGTTGGAAGAATCGGAAACTCAGTTCGGGTGAGTCAGAATGAGACCGATAACTCCATTTTTTCATTCATCATTATTTGTTCGAATCGATGTCGCGGATTCACAGATATGTTACCGTACTTTCTTGCAAATGATTGTTTTGACAGATCAACTGACAAACAAACCCAACCTCAAATTCATAATACTCCACTTAGATAAGAGTTAAGGTCTGAAATAATGCTTGCGAAAAACTGAAGATAAGTACTCTTAATTTGTTGAAGTTTATGTTGGAGTATCATTATCAAAGCCATTTCTGATTGAATTATGTAGGAAAATATTATCCAATCAACATGTTTTTGATGAAGAAAAACAATTATTGTGTATTATTCCAAAGTGCTAAAGGTTCAGTTCAAGTGAATATACGTACTTATTACAAGCGTCTACCATTTAGGTTATTTGTGCTATTTTATAGCTCGAAAAAATGTCTCAGTTTTGCTTTATTTGCAATTAAACTTTTAACTGAAGATGAAACAGTCGTGGTTGATCGTGGAATGCCAACTTTAATCGAGGATAGTGTCGCGAGAGGTGATGAGTTTACTGAGTATTTAAGAACTCAACAATCCGTTACAATACACGTGGATTGCAGAAAATCATACACCCGGAAAACTTCGATCGCTGCAGTAAAAAGACAACGAGAGGAGGAACAGGCTAGTACTTCAAAAATAAGTCCACCTCGTACTAAAACGCGAGTAAGTGAATCAAATTTTTGTTTTAAAAAATACTGTTTATTTTGTGGCAATGAAGCCAATGAAGAAACTGAGAAAAAAAAAGCACAGCATCGTCGAAAAAAAATTTATAACGTGACCACACTAAAATTCAAAGAATCCCTGTTGAAATTAGCTAAAGATCGTTCTATCTACTTCAATGATAGAAACGGTTTAGTGGGTACACTACATGGAAACAAGCAAGGCATTGAAGGAAATGTTCAAATGGACCACCATTTTATTCAATACACAATTGGCATCTCCCTATCATCAACTGTCGCACGCTTTCGAATATTCCTGGTGTATCCTGTATTAACGTACATGCTGCTGAAATTCCTGCGGTTAAATCTTCCACAGATTCTACAGGTGTTTCATTTGAGGTATCACCACGAAAAAAAGTCTAGTGAAGTTAAATCCGGAGAACGTGCAGTCCAATGTATGGGACCACGTTACCTATCCACCGATCATGGAATGTTCGATCAAGAAATTGACGAACGATTCATTGTGAATGGGCCGGTGCTCCGTTATATTGATACCCCATTTTTTGACGAACCAATAGAGGTACGTCTTCAAGTAGCCCGGTGAAACATGTTCAAGAAACACTCGGTAGTTCTGCCCATTCAAACGAAGAGGAAGAAGATATGCTCCAACGATACGATTTTCGAAAATTCCTATCCAAATATTCAATGAAAACTTTTGTCGGTAGCCTTTTCGAAACATTCCATGCGGATTCTGTTCATCCCATAAATGGCTGTTCCTACTATTGAAATATCTATCTCTTGTGAAACCTGCCTCATCCGTGAATAGAACATATCTGGGAGAGTCGTTTGTTCCTTCATACATCCTCAGAAAACATTCACAAAAAAAACTACGAGGGCCATAATCACCAGCATCTAGGGCCATCACCTTCTCTGGGCGAAATGAATACAATAGTTGTTCACGTGCTACTCGACTTACTGTCAATTGTGGCACTTGTAACATATACGAAATAGCCCGAGTGCTGCTAATCGTTCAATAATTTGTTCTTCCGTAACATTATCTCTTCTTGTTCTATTCGCACCACAATGGTGTTTACTGAATTTAAAGGACCCCGTTTCCTTCAATCGTCGATGCACAGCTATAAAAGTAGTGAAATGTGGATGATGTCTGTTTGGATAATTCAACAGCGGCTCTAGCATTTTTCCCTGTTTCACCATAAACGAAATGAATAATCCATTTTAAAACGATGTTCACTGACTTAAATGATGACAGATGACTTGACAATGATACAAACTGTTTTGGGTTACTGTCAATTATGTCTAATGTAAGTATCGATATATCAGTGTGTTTCTACCGGGAACAATGAAAAAAGGTTACGTTTCTTTTTAGTTCCAAATTTCTTGTAGGTTCCATGCGTTGATCAGTGGTGTACTGAACAGCCGTCCACAAACTAGCATGAAAGGCTCGACTAGCTTTTTCTGCCTTACTTGGGGGAAGAAGTAACTAGAAATTTCACTGTTGTCCGTTGTACACATACTTAGTAAACTGTTCGCTTATCTTCCCACGTTTTAAAATGTTTTTCTTGAGTGTTTTCCATTAGGTATTCCTTTGTGGCACTTTGTTTTCACTTGTTTCACTTTTGTGTTACACTTGGCACTTCCATCGCTGGATTCCTCCATCGGGGGATGATTCAATATATTTTTTCGCTCAATTAGCAGTGGTTTTTGTGTCTTTTCACTGTTTCAAGAGAAAATAATTGTTACTTCCACAGATTTTTTGATTTTCTAACCCTACTTTCTTCCTGCGCGATGCCTGTAAGGTCGAGAATAGAAATAGGGTTATTATCGTGAAGCACGCTCTAGATCGCAGAACAACGTCTGCTCGTCATGGGTATGGAGAGATAGTGTGATCTCAACCTCATTTCTTGTGGTCCGCGAAGAAACAAAAAGATAGATAAGAAAACAAGTTGATATCGTATTGTCATCTACTTATGAGCCATTTTCAAAGTTTCAAGTCTCTAGCTCATCGGGAAGTTAGTTTAGAATCGATTATATTACATTATACATTACAGACACAAATTTCCCCCTTCTTAAAATGTAATGTTCAATTCACTAAACACTATTATTATAACATTACGTGAACTTGTCTGCAACTCTAAACTTATTTAAATGTTGATACATACCTGAACTTGAAGGTTCCATGGCGAAAGATTGAAAAAAACAACAGTATACAACTCAAACACAGCACAAAAACAGGTTAAAAGCCACGCAATGGCAATGGACGTCTCTCAGGTATCTAACTCCTACTGAGGACTGCGGCAATGAAAGGAGTAGGATTGATGACCAATATCGTTTGTTTTATTATGCAGGGGCTGATGGTGGGTAGAGTGTACATACTATTTCATTTTTAACCGACGAAACCAAAAAGGAGGAGGTTCTCTATTCGACCCCTATATTTTATGTTTTTCCATCATATTTTTCATGTATGATCACGCATAACTTTTTATTGAGGCGTCCGATTCCGATAATTCTTTTTTCAGTCGATAGAGTGTACTTCGAATTCGGTCCCATTCGGATTTAAAAGATGAAATCCACCCCTAAGGGTAGCGAAATGAAGGATATTGATCACTCACCCTCTGAATTCTGGTCCGTTAACCGATTCTATCAGGCATAACTTTGTACTGGGTTCTTCGATTTGGATTTTTTTTTTTTTAATAGATAGGGTATACCTTATATTTGGATTTCGAGAGGAGTTAGCCACCCTTACGGGTGGAAAAATAGGGGATAATTGTTTTTCACTAGTGAACATTGGCACACACATACGTAGTTGACAATGACAGATCGCTACTGACATTATTCTTGTTCCGTCAAAATCAGTATATTTTATGAGAGGATAGAATTATATACAAAGTAGTGAAATAAACTAACCAGAACAACGAAAATAATTTATATTACAACAAATAGTAAAAGTAGATAATCATATTATTTAACTGGTAATAGTTGAAGTAAGGTGGATAAGTAAGTATTTTGGAAGTAATAAAAAAACAAGTAGGTTGTAATTGGTAGATTTCAGCCACAAAAAAATCAAAAATAAAAACTTTTTAACGAAAAATTAAACCGACGAAATACGGAACTGAAAAGTAAAAAATAAAAACTTTTTAACAAAAAATTAAACCGACGAAATAATCAACTGAAAAGCAAAAAATAAAATAAACCTTCTTAGTCTGAATGATCATTGAGCTCCTTAACTAATGTAAGTAAGTGATTTTGAGTCGGCGCCAAACAAACTAGCAATTGAATTAGGTGAAGCGTAAAATGATGGCAGCGTGATGCACGGCTGCGTTTTGATGACTTCTTTCATAGATAATGATCTTGGATAATAGTTTGTTTGGCGCCGACTCAAAATCAGTTACTTACATTAGTTTAGGAGCTCAATTATCATTTAGACTAAGAAGGTTTATTTTATTTTTTGCTTTTCAGTTAATTTTTTCGTCGGTTTAATTTTTTGTTAAAAAGTTTTTATTTGATTTATTGCCATTTTGAGGCTCTGTCGCCCCAGTGTGCGACGCAAATTTGAAAATGACAGTGACATATCTCTTTAGATTATGTGCCAGTTTCAATATGGTTGATTTCGGGACTAATACGAATATTGGCTACTTTATATCCATATAAAATGCTAGAACACTCATCATCTGAACCAGGAAAAAAATCGTTGGCACTCACAAACACTCAACATATAAGTTTTGTCTAACTTCACGTCCCGTGACAACAAAAGCCACTCCGCTCACCGCTCCTGTACCCTAGCATTATCCTCAAGTTCTGGTCCCTGTCAAGACAAGCCATTTCGTCTAGTTTATCCTGCAAATACTTGGATTTACTTTATCATTGCCCAACTTCGCCTGCTTCGGGCTCGGCGTCGCTAACGATTGCGTCAACTCTAGTCGAGACAGATGAATTGGGCATGTTGAGTTTAATGAGACAGTTAGTTTCAAGTAAAGGCACGGTACGTGGATGTATAGAGGATCTCCTGCAGGAATTCCCGACTTGAGGATATTGTTTGGCCGCGGGATTACTGAAACAACGGTATTTCCGATGCGACTACGTAAACTTCAAAATACCCTATCAATAATCACTGAAGATTCAAAAGTACTTTTACAATTTAAAGGTACATTTGTTGTCCGATTAACTTTAAATTTGGCAGGTGCTCATAGTTCCGTGACACTGTATTTGTGTTTATGGTCCGATTCGATTCAAAAATGGGGTTTTCGAGGTCGGAGATTAGAAATTGTTTGTCAAAATTCATGAATCCAAAATGGCGGACAAGTTTCGTAATTATGGCCCGATTCTATTCAAAATTGGTATGTGGGGGTTCATGAATTTATTGTCAAAATTCATAAATCCAAGATGGCGGCTCCAAGATGTTGGACGAGTTTTGTGATTATGGACCGTTTCTATAAAAAATTGGTATGTCAGGATTTTTGGAGTCGGAGATTATAAATTAAGTCGAAGATTATTGATTTTTTGTCAAAATTCATAAATTGAAGATAGCAGTTCCAGGATCGCGGTGTTGTTATTTTTCAGATGGTTTATCCTTTGAAGAACTACTCAGCTCAGAACTTACAGGGACGAGGCCTCATAATATTATCAAACAGCGAATGCTTAAAAAAACGGAGACAATAATTCACAAAATGAACCATAAAAGTCACGGTTATCAGACGATTATTCAAGTGGCGTTGGCATCGTCTGACACGATGGATAACTTTCAAAATCATACTGTACTAGTTTCATCGGAATTGGAGATGTTTTATGGAAAATACAACTGAATATATACCATTACCAAAAATGATGTTATTTCCTCTTCAAAGATAAAACTAGAACAATGATAAAACAAAATAGGATACACGTACATATTCACCCACAGATTGAACCCACCTCATGTGAAAATTTCATAATAAGACATCAAACTGTGAATTTATAATTTTTACATACACTTTTTCGAATATCTCCGCAATATCAGGTATTCCTTAATCTAGCGGCGATATAATTGAAGAAAATGCGACTAGAATCAACACAAATCTTAAGCCTCATGAACAATATTCCTCCGAATCGGGTGGCATAAACCGCCATACTTTTTATAATAAAAGATTTATTCATCGGAAGGGAAGATATTGTTTTCTGTTCTAAAACTTCCGCCCTTTGCACAATAACTGAATTGATTTATTCCAAATCTAGTAAAGCTTACGATATATATATATATGTATATATATATATATATATATATATATATATATATATACAGTGTGACCAAAATGGAACCACCCCTGTAGAATACGCATTTTCCAGTCAATCTCAAAAATATTTTTTTTCAATATTAAGCATCAGAAACTGTATCTTGACACAAATTTTCATAACTTTAGTTTCATTTCCAAGGCACTCTGTTTTTTTTCTTTGTCAAAAACGACAAAAGTTCATGAGGCATGTTTTTTTTCCAAATTTGACTACACCACTGGATTTGTAATAGTTATAAATGAAATCCATCAAAATTTCATGAAAAAATATTGGTTAACAACGAAGTTACAACAACTTCAATTTTGGAAACAAAGTATTTGATTATAATTTTCATTTAGAGTGCAGACATATTTGAAATCTGGCAACACTGCCGATACAAAGTAGAGCACAAGTGAATTTGTACACGAGAATCCGAAGTCAATAGCTCATTCCGTTCAACAGTTGTAACTACTGAAAGTATGGTAATGTGAGCGATTTGTGATGTACTAAATCACAGCCTACTATTGATTTAGTACAATACCTATGCCCAATGTATTAGTCCAGATTTCCTCAAATTATTGATACCTTCTCTGAAAGCTTGTTTCAGTTGAGTTTTGCAGAATAAAAAAGGAACATTTGTTTTGTCCTGCTTTCTGTTTTATTAATGAATAAATAATTTTTATACTTCGTTTTTATCGGCTATTGAAAACTGCATAACTTGAAAATGAATTTATAATTTTCTGTTATTTTCGAAAACACTTTTAACCTTAATTCGAATAAATCATTTTAAGGGAATATAATTCGCAAATCCAGTGGCGTAGTTAGATTTTTATTACAAAATCGCTTCCACCAGAAATCGCTCACATTATCATACTTTCAGGAGTTATAACTGTAGAACGGAATGAGCTATTGACTCCGGATTTTCGCTGTACAAATTCACTGGTATTCTACTTTGTATCAGCAGTGTTGCCAGATTTCAAATATGTCTATAATCTACATGAAAATTAATATCAAATACTTTGTTTCCAAAATTTAAGTTGTTGTAACTTCGTTGTTAACCAATATTTTTTTATAAAATTCTCATGGTTTCCATTTATAACGACTACAAATCCAGTGATGTAGTCAAATTTCAAAACAAAAATTGCCTAATAAACTTTTGCTGTTTTTAACGAAGAAAAAAAACCATAGAGTGCCTTGGAAATGAAACTAAATTCATGAAAATTTGTGTCAAGATACAGTTTTTGAGGCTGAATAAAAAAAAAATTGAGATTGACTGAAAAATGCGTATTTTACAGGGGTGATTCCATTTTAAATGGGCCACACTGTATATATATATATATATATATATATATATATATATATATATATATATATATATATATATTATTCACACTGAAAAATACCCTACCACTTGGTTATTTCGCACTTTTGTTAACTGCTAGAAAGATATCTCACTTTTTGATTTCTCACCGATGCATCCATCCTTTTTATATGAGACAAAATCTCCACTCTATTACATGTAAGTGAAACAACTCAATGCGCAATTCTCACCTGAACATCCATGAAAATCATCAACGTTTATGAAGGTCACTCCATGACTTTGTGTAACATTGCTACAGCAAACCTCATTAAGGATGGCCACTCTTTCCCTTATATACCAACACACAGAGGTGGGAGAATTTATGGAGGTTACGTTTCACCCACTGAATTTTTACTTCTCAAGCGATTCTACCACGCATAACTTTGTGCTGGGTTATCCGATTCAGATGATTCTTCTTTTATTTCATAGGGTATGCTTTGAAGTTGGTCCCATTGAAATTTGAAAAGAAAATTATACCCCTGAAAGTAGAAAAATAGGGATGATTTATTGATTTTACACCTGTGAATAAATTTTGTTGAAACTTGACACACATATGTAGTTTTGATGACACTACAACATAATGGAGGACCGGCGTAAATTCGATGATGGAGACGAAAGACAGTCGAGGGATCTCCTCAACGTTTTACAGCAGCTATCTCGTATTTGGGGTAATATGTACATATATAATTACATGTCCTGACTAACTGACTCACTGATTGACTGATATACTATCAACGCCCAGACCAAACCACTGCTCCTAAGAGCCAGTATTTTGACAAATTTTTTATGATATTCCATCCCTTAAGGGGTGAAAAGATGGGCGAGAAGGGGGGAGAAAGTGGAAGTACAGTTGGTTTTGTATTTCGAGTCACGGAAATTAGTATTTGGGCTCTTCTTCACAAATGAAGATAAATATGTATCACGGTTTTCGAAAAGTCAACCGTAAATGGCCGAAATGGGGGTTGAAAGTCTGTATAGTTAGTTTTTAAGTTAAGATGATGAAAATTGCTATTTGGGGGTCTTTGTTACGAATGAAAAATAGGTAAATTCGGTGTTCATGGAGATTCATCCCCTAAATGGGTGAAATGGGGGTTAAATTGGAATTGGAAGTTTGTTTAGGAATTCCGTTAGTTTCCTAGTTGGGGTCATAGAAATTGGTATTCGAATTTTTTTTTTATAAATTCAACAACCAAAGGGCTGAAATGGGTGGTGAAAGTTTGTAAGGGGATTTCGTTAGTTTTCAAGTAAGGATTATAAAAATTGGTATTTGAGGTCTTTATTACGAATAAAGGAATGCGTGTTTCAATATTTTTAGAAATTTTGTACCTAAAGGGGTGTTCGATTGAAATATTACTAAGGCCAGCCCTGTGTGCCTCGCCCCCTCCGCTCGGAGCTTGAGTGCACCCTGGAATCGGGAATAACGAACATTCTTACATAAACAGTCAATGATTCACGTTGTGTTTCGTCTTGGATATTAAACATCGTAAATAACTCTATACGAAGGTATCTTCGAAACAAAAAACGTGTATCATATAATCCATATACAGTCCACAAAAACTCTAAAACATTGGTCCTTCGTGCCGGATCAAGTTAATATGAAATCAGTACATTTGTTAAAATATTTAAGGCGAAACACAACGTGAATCATATAATCCTATCCATATACAGTCCACAAAAATTTTAAAAGACGGGGTGAGTTAATTTGTAATGGTCTTCATAAAAAATACAAAATTCAACGCGGACGAAGTTGCTGGTTAAATAGTGAGGTGGGTAAGTAACTATTGTAGCATTGGATTTACCCAGAATAGGGTTAGCGCGTTTCTGCTACGTTCGCCAAGATGTCGCCACCAATCCTAAGGTCCGCTGGACAAGATAATATTTTATTTTGGAGTTCCATATAAAATGATAATGAGAATTATCATTTATTCACCGAGTACAGTCACTGGATGAGAGGTGATACATTTTCAGTTCATTTGTTTTGTTTGAACGCCATACGGAAGTATCTTTCTACAAGTGGTTGTCTGCTGACACATGTATATAGTATTTTCTTTGCTTTTAAAGTGGTTTCAACTACTGAAACGTTGTATTTCCTTTTTACTAAGAGATTTCACCATTGCGTTGGTTCAAACTCGTCGATAGATGGCGACCATGTAGAAGATCGCCGATGCAAGAATGTCAAAAGGGACTTCGTGCGACTGCTCTCGAGGGTCTCTTTCTTTGTTTGAATAGGGTTTTTGGAGGGGGTCTATTTTCGTTTTTTTATGGACTAGGTCACGAACAGCCTCGTGATTCGAAATGTTGGAATGGACGTTGTAGTTTACAAGTTCTGCATTGTAGTTTTGAGAGTATAGTAACTCACTGAAAATCAGCTGCCCGATTTTGTTGGAAGAATCATTTATGGGCTTTTCAAGGATTCATGTCAGCGGTGAACTTGTGATGACGTTGTAGTTTACCATGCCCGCATTGTAGTTTGGATGTCTAGCCTCCAAAGGAATGGTTGGTGCACACTTTCAACTTTTCACCAAGATACGAGGGGTATGCAAGAATTTCATCAGTACACAGCTCAGCGGTCCTAGTGGTGATCAAACTGTACAGCGTAGAACACATCGTGGGAGTGGTACTATCGCACCATAGATTCAGGCCTGTTAACCATTTATTTTTATTTCTTCATCATATAATTTACCTGCATTTTCTTGGAATATTACACATCTTATATGAGGCGCACGTACAGTACTGAACGTTAGAACTATTAGTCAAATATCTCAGTTAGCCACAGGTATCTACTTGATGAACCATTTGTTTTAAATTTGTGCATTATACAGGGTCATGAATCTGCACAGTCAATTTTCACCTTGTATGTTTGTATATCATCTGTACATATTTGAGTTTCGAAATATGGGGTTAAAGTGAGGTATTGTTTTACTTCAAGGGAGTCTCAACATTGGTAATTGTTGTATGCAAATGTGTTGAATATGGATGTTTTATATTTGCAAATATTCAATTATTTCAGCTATATTTACTATCCCTGTTTCCTCGAGTCAGACAAGGTTTTGAACTCAGTAGTATTTGTATTATTGGCCTCTTTTTTAGTGAGATACTGACTGAAAGGATTTAATCGCGATCGCGTGACTCACGACTACCTTAGCTAACGAGAACGTAGCATTTTCCCCACAAGGGTAGGGAAACTAGTAACAGTATTTTAAAAGTAATCCAAATTGAGTAGGTGGCAATAAGTAGATTTTAGCCACATAAAATTGAAAGAAAAAAACTTTTTAACAAAAAATTAAACCGACGAAAAAAGAAACTGAAAAGCAAAAAATAAAATAAACTTCCTTAGTCTTAATAATAACTGAGATCCTAAACTAATGCGAGTAACTAATTTTGAGTTGGCGCCAAACAAACTAGCAATTGAATTAGGTAAAGCTTAAAATGATGGCATCGAGTTGGGCGGTGACATTCTGATAATTTTTTTGAAGTAATTTAATGATCTTCGTTTATTGTTCGTTTGGCGCCGACTCAAAATTAGTTACTTACATTAGTTTAGGAGCTTAGTTATTATTAAGACTAAGAAAGTTAATTTAATTTTTTGCTTTTCAGTTTTTTTTTCGTCAGTTTCATTTTCTGTTGAAAACGTTTTTATCTGTAAGTATATGGGAAGAGATGCGTTTACTTTCTTCTAAGGTAGAAATAATATTATTTCCAAGTTACAGTTACAAACACTTCTTATACCTATTCGAAATACTCATTTACTGTACGTTCAGTGAACGCTACTGTATTCGCACAGAAAAAATTTACAACCCGCGATAAAATCTATAATTGAATTATTAACGAATAGCCTCTGTATCCTTCCATACATACGGTATAAAATGGAGTCTCTCCACACACACATTTGCCATTCCCAATTTTATTATTCTCATATACTTATAATTGGAATCTTTTTTACGACAACGAAAAATACAGAGGTCGTTGTATGTCGACGATGACGACACGATTTTGGCAAATGGACCACCAACCTCGCACTGAGTATTTCATGTGCCAAATTAAAAGTGCGGTTGGGCAATTTTGGCTTGTCATCGCAAGAGAAAATATGAAGCGAGCAGATAGGGGCCTTGAGTGATGACTATGAGAAAGGTTTATTGTGTTATTACACCGGATAAATTGGCGAATTGGATAATGGTCGTTTGATAGGTCCACAGGGGAGCAGGGAAAAGAATGACATTTCACTCTCAGATGAATCAACCACTATATTTTTTTCATTTATTCAGCTTATGTATGCACTGTTAAAAATGTCTATAATAATTTTACAAAAAAAACAGAAGTTTTCACGCATAACAATATAGTAATAATATAATTCAGTTTTGTAAATTTACTACACGACTTATTCTATCTCCATTTAGTAAAATTACAAAACATTTGTTGAAATTTACTAAACATCTGTCGGGAATTCGTTTAGTAAAATTACAATACAAATGTTGTAATTAAACAAATTTGATTGATAATATGTTTTAATTTCATTATGCTGCATTGTAAATTTACTACACAATTTAATTCAACTTAGTTTTGAAAAATCACAACATATTTGTAGCATTTTTACTAAACATCTATCAGAAATTTGTTTAGTAATATTACAATACAGGTGTTTTGTTGAAAAAAATGTTTTTTTTTTGTAATTTCATTATATTGCATCGTAAATTCACTATACAATTTAGTTCTTATTGAAAATTGATGAATAAAGCGAACAAATGGTCAGATGACTACAGATTCAAGTACCATGAGTAATTACTGATATCAAATAGAAAATTAATTATTATTGAATTACTTACCAACAATTCCTGTTCTTTCAACTTTCAACAAATGGTCTTTGATTGTGACCAATAACTTCTTCCAGTTATTTTAGCAATAGTCTCACAAGTATTATCAACTTCTCCCTATTTAAATAGGTGATTTTTTATTAACACAAGTTTGAACATGGAGAATTATAAAAATTTGATCATGCAAAAGTTGCTTGCTTTTTGTGGACTGTAAAATAACCAAGCGCTTCACTAATTCTGGTAACACTAAACAGTTAAAATAAAAGACACAGTTCCAACACCCAGAGGCTCCCAACTTTTGATGCGTAAATCTGAGTGGAGGATCAAATCACAAACAATGATTGTTTTGACTGGAAACCGACCAACAGTTCGGTAAAATTACAAAAGTCCTGAGAAAAATATTTTTTTAGTGAAATTATAATACATTATGTAATTTTCAAGTCAGAGTTGTGATAATACTAAATATATTTGTAAATTTTCAATAACTTTGTAACTTTACAAAAAAATTGTAGTGAATCAAATCACAATATTTGTAAATTTTGAAAACTTTTGACTGGAAACCGACCAACAGTTCGGTAAAATTACAAAAGTCTGAGAAAAAGATTTTTTTAGTGAAATTATAATACATTATGTAATTTTCAAGTCAGAGTTGTGATAATACTAAATATATTTGGGAATTTTCAATAACTTTGTAACATTACAAAAAAATTGTAGTAAATCGAATCACATTATTTGTAAATTTTGAAAATTTTTGACTGGAAACCGACCAACAGTTCGGTAAAATTACAAAACACGTGAGAAAAAATTTTCAGATAAATTACAATACATCATGTAATTTTAATGTCAGAGTTATAAAAATACTGAAAATATTTTAAGTTTTCAATGACTTCAGAGTAATTGCAGTTTCAATATATTGCTGTTACTTTACAAAAAGTCGTAGTAATTCAAGTCACAAACAATGTTTGTACATTTTAAGAACTTTTGATTGGAAACTACATGAAGATTCTGAAATTACGACTCATCTTAGTAGGTTTCCTCACATAACTCGAATTGTATCATATTTTGTATTGCTCCTATCTTGTATTGTAAAACAATTGTAATTTTACCAAAAAATTTAACAGTGTGTATATAAGGAGGGTTTTTTAATAACATACTGATATTCAAGGAGGTTATTCCATTTTGAGGAAAAAACTCCATATGAACAATATTCTGAAGGTCGTGACTGAACTACAAAGTTCTAAATTTTAGAGATTTTTTTTTTTTTTATGATAACTTTATTAAGACCAAAAAGCATTTTCTGCTGTACAACAAAATTTTTTATTCTTGCCAGTTGCGTTCTTGCGGGATTTGCACCTGAATCATTTTAAAGAGAAAAGTGATACGCCACTGCTTTTTCATGGAGTAAAAGTTATTTTTGAAATCCTTATTCTTTTCTAAGTGAATCTGGTGTCCTGATTTTCATTTCGTTTGACGTAGATACAGTTTTCGCATAAAAATATAAAATTCATTCATTTGCATCTCGCTTGACCACTTACGAGAAAAAACAATTTATGTAACTTTACACAAAAACTTATTTAGGGAATGATTTTCAAATGACAAGATTATAAAATTAAAGTAGACTGAATACATTCGGAACGCTAACACAAAATTGCCCTGAACGCGAAAAGAAATAAATTAAATGAGATGTTCAAAATGTGAACCTCCTGCAAATCATCGTACTCTTTGGAAAAAGCCGGGACTGTTTCTAATAGTTTCGTAAGAAACTATGATGCGATTTCTCGACTGCTCTAGGAATGAATTGGTGTGTAACCAATGTTTCAAGTTGACCATACAGGAAATAATCTAAACTATTGAGGTCCGGGGACCTAGTTGGTCCTCCGCGAGCTATCCAGCGATTACTGTAATTTGAATATTCACGTGCTCTGGCGTCCCGTCGTGCAGAAACCACAGTCGGTTTCTTACTAAAATGGGAAAATTTTCCATCAAAGCTATTCTTTTTTGAGAAACTGCCGGTAATTATGCCCATTCAACCTAGCATGAAGAAAATAGGGTCCAATTAAATAATCACGGCATATTCCAGCACACACGTCAACGGAAAACTGCTACTGGTAACGGGATTCCAAGATTGCATGTGAGATTTCTTCAGCCCAAAAATGATCATTGTGAAGGTTTTTAATAGCGTGATTTGTTGAAAATTTGAACAGGATGTTCAAAAAATATATGTTGAATCATCTGCGACTGGAAGATGAACTTCAGTCACTATCTTCCATCGTTGAGATAACCTCTTGTGAAAATTGCTCGAGTTGTGCACCGCCAACTTCTATGCAATAATATAGATTCTGCTGAAAACGTTCTCGTACATTTTGGAGCATTTTTGGGGTGATCTGGCGACATTCATTCGTGATTCGTTGCCGTAAATCTTTGAGTGCTTCTGCTTTTCAAAAGACCACACAGTCAGAAATCTAGGGTAGATAGTTCTGGTGTTTCGATAGAACCTCGCCTACCAACCTAGTGACTTGGGAAGTGTTGATCTAAATACTGCCGAACAGGCCGAGCATAGTCCGGAGGAATGCCATCTTGTTTAAATATCAGCTGATCCTCCAAATAATTCTGGTCGTTTTCAATAATGTTTATTAACATGGGTTTAGTGATGTTTTCAAGCAGTTCCAGTTTCTCCTGTTAGATTGCCTTCTAAGAACAAAAGGCTAAAGACACGATCACCAAAAATACCAGCCCATACGTTTCATTTTTGGGGATGTTGCGTATGTACCTCATGAAATATGTGATGATTAGAATCATCCCATTATCGACAATTATGGCGATTAACTATACTAATTGAAAAACGAATATTCATCACTAAAACCGATATTGAAAAGAAACAAAGGATTTGCAATCACCTGCTCACCTCCATCTTCATTCAGTTCTCGTGTTAATTTAATTTTGTAAGGATGACATTTGTGGAATTCCAAAATTCGCTGAATGCTGAACGAAAACTCTCACAGTATTGTAGCAAACAAATTATAGATTGCAAAAAAGGCCAACTGAGTTGGCCAGTAACGTACAACAATTTGTATATCTTAAAATCTTACAGGTTTGATTTTTTTTTCCAAAACAGTTCATCTCAACTCAAAAAAGTGTACAGTTGGTTAGAGAATTTAACAGGCTTTCAAACGATGTGCCACTCGACTGCTATTCCCTATTCAAATTTTAGGGGTTGTTCACCCAACTGTTCAGAGGTTGAAGTGACTGTGCTGCAGGTAGAACAACAAAATGCCCCCTTCGAAACTAAAATCGACCTGTCCGAGCGTTTTTACGATATTATTGCTAAAAACCCTCATGTCAAGTTTTCGATGGGCCACCCTGTACATACAGGGAGACCATGTGATTACCCGAACAGACCGAATGTGTTCACATTTCAATTTCTGATTCATAGTAATGAAACTACCCAAATATAACTTATTGTTTTTGCAGACATATGAATAAAATAGAACATAGTACAGAACACAATATAGGAATTCCATTCGCACTTGATCCTATTTCATCACAAATGTTATGAAAATCTCTTGTTTCGGACGTCCATCGTCTTAATAAGTTTAAAAGGTTCACGACGTTTCGAATGCTTGTATCTGCAATCGTCTTCAGGTGAACATTGGTGCGTGTAATTCCGGCATTAGGGGTTTCCGTACGTTCTTGATCTCAACGCTTGGTTGACTACAGGCGTTATTGGCTTCGATGTAGGCGGCCTCTTTGAACCAATGCTCCTCTCTATGTAGAACACTTGCTTTTTGTCCCATATAATTCGATAGTGCTCAGTCCAGGCGTGGTCAGAAATTCCCGATTTCGACGTTTCTCCACTTTGAGTCCATTTTTTGTGCCCATCCAATCTTACCGATAACGACCTCTTTGTCTCTCCAATGTAGGAATCTCTGCATTCACATGGAACTTCATAAATACAATACTTACTGATTTCATTTTTGTTGTCTCAGGTTTGGTCTTGGTGAGGAAACTACGTAAAGTACTGCCGGATTGAGAGCAGTTCTTGATGTTGAACTCGTTTCCGATCCTTCTGATCTTTTCGGAGATCCCTCTGTTATACGAAAGGCTTTGTTGTTGCTCTTCAGATGTTTTCGTTCTCTGGAGTTGTTTCAATACTTCTCCTAGGAGTTTCTTGGGGTGTCCATTCCGGTGAAGGTACTCTTTGATGTGGTTCAATGCGGCATCTAGTGACTCCTCGTCGTTGCATATGAGCATCGCTGTCTCTACCAACGTTCTCACGATCCCTCTCTTTGTTGAACTCGGATGATTGGAGCTGTAGTTGAGATACTGCCCCGTAGTGTTTTTTTTCTGTAGACAGAGGTGCGGATTTCGTTGTCTATTCTCTCAATGTTCACATCAAGGAAGGGTAAGGCACTGTTGGTTCCCATTTCTATCCGGAATTTGATCGAATCCCTGATTCTGTTGAGTCTTGAGAAGATATCCTGGAGATGTTTATCTCCGTGATTCCATATAATGAAAGTATCATCCACGTACCTCAACCACAGCTTTGGTTTGTATTCTGCCCCCCGTATAGCCAATTTCTCGAACCACTCCATGTATATGTTGGCGATAATTGAAGGAAGGAAAGATCCCATCGGGAATCCGTCGACTTGAGAGAAGAATCGGTCTTTTCCATGGAAATATGAGTTCTGTAGGCAGCACTGCAGTTATTCCAATATTGCTTGGATAGGAAGGTCAGTCCTCTCGTGTAGCTGGAATTTCCTTTTGATGATGCCAAGGGATTCCTCTGTTGGCATTGGCGTAAAGGCTCTCCACGTCGATGCTGATGATACGATCTGCTGGTCCAAGTTCAACATCTCTGATGGTGTCTACGAAGTGCTTGGAATTTTTGACGTATGAACTGCTATTTCCTTGCATAGGTTTTAGTATAGGTTGGTGAGTTCCGGGAGCTGGTGATCGGTTTCAGTGGTATGTCTGGTTTGTGGATTTTCGAAAGGCCGTAGAGATGTGGTGGTTTGCTGTGGTGTGGCGTCAAATGTGATTGTTCGTTGACTGGAATGAAAATGTCCTCAGAGTGTTGTATATCTTCCTTCCTATAGTGGGTGTCGGATCCTTCTTCGAGAGTTTATAGTTCCCTGTGTGGGGTAACGACTCTATCTTGTCATCATATGTTGTGGTGTTCATGATAACCGTGGCGTTTCCTTCAACGGCTGGAAGAATATTTTTAGATGAATCCTTTTGTAGGATTTTTAGGGCCCTCTGTTACCCTGCAGTGAAGTTACTCCAGGGATTTCTCTCTTTCTCGAGTGTCTCTTTCACTTTCCATATATACTCCGCTGTCTGGGTGGGATTCATTCTGCTACTGGTTGACTCTACAGAGCTTAAAATGTCCAGGATAGGTATCGTTTTTTGTGCAACCGCAAAGTTCAATCTTTTTTTCTGATACCTCCCTCTTGCTCCTGACGGATTCTCGCGCATGTATTTTCAATCTTGGCAAATATGGGTTGATTGTCCTCATCTAAGGTGTACTCTCTGATTTCTTGGAATCTGGCCGTGGCATACTCGAGCAGCATCTCTTTCTTCCAACGGTGGTAGTTGATCTGCGACCTGATTAGTGTGTGGCTGGCCCACCTACATCGGAGCCAATAACGCCTTAAGTCAACCAAGCGTTGAGATCAAGAACCTATGGAAACCCCTAATTGCTCTTTCTGGCGGACTGCAGAGGCGCGAAACTTCACGCTCCACCACACCTCGCAGAATTGCAGGCACCACTGCACATTGTACGCACCATTACACGCACTAATGCACCGAGAGACATATAAATTGGTGAGTAGCACCTAAATTCGTCAGTATTCACCTGAAGACGATTGCACATACAAGCATTCGAAACGTCGTGAAAACCTTTAGAACCCATTGAGACGATGGACGTCCGAAACGAGAGTAATCAAGTTACCACATCGTCTACAACCTTCAAACAAACAAAAAATGGTTCTATAAAAAAGGAATCGATACCATAAATTAAATTTCCCGACTGAATCGCTTTCAATAGAATACTTGTGAATCTCGACGCATAAAGTTCAAATTATTCCCAGAGTGGTATGAAGGGGAGTGAAAATTATCCAATAAATCTCGTTCTAATGACGTGCAGACTCTCCAATCAATTATTTTTGAACGGCATTATTCGCCCTTTTCCCAATACACTCGAATTCAATTACTCAACGAAATTCAAACGAATTGAAGAGGTTGGAAGTTTGTCTATTAATCTGTCAAGCACTTCGATGAAATAATCGTAAATTCATTTTCTCAAGATGCTATATTCCCGAGCAGTAAATGAGTTTTCTGATTTCATGAAATAAGACCCCGATAATAATGGCCCTACGTTTTATAGCGACATCAATTTCGATCTTGAGATCCTAATTAAGTTTTATTGGCAAATAATTATCGCTGCGGACTGGGACACCGAACGCTTGAAAGCGATTTTGATAAGAAAAAGTCGGCGTCTTTGTAGAACTTGCGTCATGGTAAAGTATGCGTGAAGTGAAAAATTATCTCACCGAAATTATTTTTTTAATGAGGAATTATTACTTGAGATTTGCCCAGATGCATGCAGTCTTGCGAAAGAATCGAAAATGAAAAAAACCATTAGTGGTGAGTGCTATATTGCGTTCCAAAGATTGTACATAGCAAATGTTTTCATTTATTTATCCTCAAACAGGTGATAAAAAACAGTGATTACACACTGAGAATATGTTACTTAGATTCTCGTATCTTGAAACAATAATTCGATATATTATACGGAGAGAGTAAAATGTTGATCTCTAACATTAGTGAAGAGTTGTTTGTTATTTTAATAACACCGGCACACAAAAAAAAAAGTTGTCTGTGCACCGGGCGCCACCTATCTACGGGCATGTTTTTCGACCCGCTGAACACGAATTTAAAGTCACTCTAGGCCGTCCGGGCTTCAATTTCGAGTAAATTGCAAAAAACCCCAAAAAATAGCGAAAATTCGATGTTTTGGCAAGAAAAAAAATTTTGAGATCTAATGCAAGCATAATTTTCATGTATTTTGATCTGTTAAATACTCAGTTCGATCGTACTTCAATCATAAACCGTTTTAAATCTAAAAAAATTGTAAAAAATCATCAAAAATTAAAAGAATCGAAGAAAATTGGGATTTTGTTTTAATCTATCTGAAAACGTTCTGCGGTTTTTTACCGGCTGAAACTCCCCACAAACGTAACAAAATTGATCAGGACTCTTATTGCATAGATGGGAATTGCTTCTTGTAATAGTATACTCTCCAGTAGCCAAGTTTTCCACTACTGAAGAGCTGCAGTCGCTGGATGACGAGGCCTGCGGGCCTGCTTTCTCACCCTGACCAGACGCCGATACTGGGTTTCCGAATCCCTGCATCGTAAAGTACTCATCACTTTTACCTGCCATGACGGCACACACGTCGTTAACCCAGGGACTCTGCCAGATGGTTCTGTTGCCCACCGTCACCCCGAGGAGGTGCCCTGGTTGCAAGTACAAGCGATCATGCAATGAAATGAAGTCTGCACTTCGAAGAAGTTGAAATTCCAACACGATGACAAATTTTTACTAAATAAAGGAAAAGGTGGAAAAGAGGTATCCACATCGTAGATCATTTGAGAATGAAACAGTACAATAACCTCGAAAAACCGTTAAAAATTCAATTTGTGTACATTCTTGGATCTTAATCTTGTATTTTAGAAATAAAAAATACAAGAAATTTATTTAATTGTGTTTAAAAAAAAAATTCCATTTTTTCAGCAGCAATTTTCTGCTATTTTATCGGTTTTTGCAGTTTTATGAATGTTTGAGGGGACTATGGGCCAAATTTATTGCAGAATCAGAATTTTTTATCTTGTCAAAATATCGAATTTTCACTATTTTTGGGGTTTTTTGCAATTTACTGGAAATTGAAGCGGGTCGAAAAACATGCCCGTAGATAGGTGGCGCCCGGTGCACAGACAACTTTTTTTTTGTGTGCCGGTGTAATTGGTCAAATGGGGGAACTTTTATCTAATGCTATATAATTAAGTAAACTAACCCTCAATATAGATAAAACGCAGTATCTCCCATTCACATCACACGCTAACAACCTGCCCCAACTAGAGAACTTAGAAATTGACCAGAACACCTCAATTCCGGAAGCAGAATCAGTCAAGTGTCTAGGGATAATAGTTGATAGACATCTACTATGGGATCTACAAATGTCCAACAAAAAAAACTGTGTATTTTGTGGCAGAATGAAGTATTTACGAGACTTCCTAGACATATAGAACACTTGAAAACTGTATACTTTGCCCTCATCCAATCACAACTCACCTACGGAATCATAGGTTGGGGTGGTGTAACTGACACTCATTAGAATAAGGTGAATGTGCTCCAAAAATGAATGTACAAAAAAAAACGAACTTACCAAGTGACAACTTACATAAAGAAAGCAAAATTTTGGATGTTCGTCAGCTATACAGCCTGAAAATTCTAACATATATCCACCATAAAAAAACTTCAACCTATAGAACATGATCATTACACCAGGCATAAAAAGCAAAACATGAAAACTTCTGAATGTGAAAAAACGGTTGGTCAAAGAAGCTTTATTTTTTAAGTACTAAATTATATAACTTGATACCAGTACAACTTGTGACTATGAGAAACCATGGCACTTCCAAATGTTAAATCAAGCAATGGCTACACAACTCTGAGAGATAAAAATTAACAACATTATCAATAATGATGAACATTAAAACTGAGACAAATATAGCTGTCTCTATTTATATTTTTATATGACATTCAATCCAAACTATGCCCCACTACATATCCCATATATTCATTTATTACTATTATTATCATTATATTAATCCATAACTTATTCATATCACGTACAAGCTGGACCACAGCTTCTGTCACTTGTTTTGTCTACTCTGAAAATATATGTCCTACTTAAAATTTTATATTACTCTACAAATATATATACATTTCTTGCATTTTCTATGCCACATACTATACATACTCATATCACGTACAAGCTGGCACCACAGCTTTTGTGATTGTCATGTTCATTCTACAAACATATGTCCAAATATGTTTTATATTACGAAATATTATATTATATTACAAAATTTCAACTCATTTCACCTATACTGCGTAGCCCATAAATATGGAATAAACTCATTTTTAGCGTTATTATATATTTGTTTGAAAAAACCTGAAACAGGTCGATTTTTATTGTCAATTTGACAATTTACAGTATGAAAATATTACCACCTTCCTGCAACCCCTCTGAATTATTGAAACCCCCCCAAAAAAATTTAATGAGAAGGGGGCTCGTTTGGCACCTTGTTCGAAAGGGATTTTTATTTTACGTTCAGCCATATTTTTGAAATTTGGCGCAATCATAACTGACAAAATTTATTTTGAAAATGTTAAATGTTTATATTTTACGTAGAATGAGAGAAATAATGTCATATAATGTTTAGGAAGTATTTTTCAAGTTATTTTAAAATTAAATGAAATGTTCAAAATGACCACCATTCGCTTTTCGACAATAAGCAAGTCGGACTTGGAATTCTCGTACAATATTTTGTAGGATCTCAGGGGTTCTGTTGTTAATTTCTTCCGTTATCCTAACTTCTAAATCTGCAATACTGTCTGGTCTATTGGAATATACTTTTGATTTTGAATAACCCCATGAGAAATGATCTGGTATTTTTTCATCTGTTTTGCTGTACGTCAGGAAAAAGTCGTTCAAGACACCAAAAAATTATTCACAAAACCCACATAAATAATGTAATGTCAATCTCATAGAGTACTGTTATTTTGATATTTATAAGTTGCTAACACACGTCAGTGTATTGAAAAATATTTATGTGTATTTGATTTAACTATGGCTCATTTATCCGAAACTCAGAGAATAGACATTTTAATTATGAGTGGATGCGGTAATAAAAAACTAAAAAGGAGGTTTGTGAAATGTTCAATGATAAATACCCTGGTCAACACGTCTCACAGTCTACAGTTAGCAAAATAGAAACAAAATTTCGTGAAACTGGACATGTAAAAACTATTCAAAAACCAGGTCGAAATGTTAATTTGGATAAGGAAAAAAAGTTAGATGTACTGTTAGCGATTGAGAAAAATCCGCATATGACAAGTAGACAACTTGCCGCCGACAATGATATAACTAAATCATCGATATTGAGAGCTTCACATAAAGAAAAATATCATCTTTGTAGAGTTCAGTTGGTTCCGAAGTTAAATGAGGATGATCCTGATAGAAGGCAACAATTCTGTGAACTGATGATGGACAGAATAGAAGCAGATTTGCAGTTCATAAACAAAATTGTTTTTTCTGATGAAGCCACTTTTCATTTAAATGGAACGGTTAATAGACAGAACTGTGGATATTGGAGCAGAGAAAATCCTCATTGGATGTGTGAGGCTCACACACAGTATCCCAAAAATGTGAACGTTTGGGCTGGTATCATCAAAACAGAATTATTGGCCCTTATTACACAGTTGATTATGAGGTTTATCTAGATTTTTTCATGAAATTTTTACAGCCTACATTAAAAATACTTTCTCCTGATATTAATGATCCAAATGCAATACATAGATTAATTTGGTACCAACAAGACGAAGCTCCACCGCATCACAAACGTATTGTTAAAGATTATTCGAACGAATTTTTTCCCAATAGGTGGATTGGAAGACGCGGAACAATTGAATGACTCTTCTCGATTACTTCCTATGGAGTTATATGAAATCAAAAGTGTATTTCAATAGACCAAACAATATTGCAGATTTGAAAGTTAGGACAAAGGAATAAATTAACAACATAACACCTGAGGTCCTACAAAAATGTTGTACGAGAATTCCAAGATCGACTTGCTTATTGGCAAGAAGTGAATGGTGGTCATTTTGAACATTTAATTTAATTGTGAAATAAATTGAAAAATACTTCCTAAACATTATGTGATATTTTTTCCTTCATTCTACGTAAAGTATCAAAATTTTACATTTTCAAAATAAATTTTCTCAGTTAGCATTGCACCAAATTTTAAAAACTCAATATTGCTGAACAGATATTGAAAATCTCTTTCGAACAAGTTGCTACAGGACCCCCCTTCTCATCTAAAATTTTTGAGGGGGTACTCATAATTCAGAGGGGGTGCAAGGAGGGGGTAAAATTTTCATACTCTAAATTGTCAAATTGACAATAAAAACCGAGCTGTGTTTCAAACAAATACATAATAACGCTAAAAATGAATTCATTCCATATCTATGTACCGAACTGTATACATAAGGTTTGTTCTTGTTTCAAGAAATTCGAGTTCTGAAACGTCAGGAGCATGCGCAGTTGATAAAAAGAGTTCTGGTTCGGCTCGGACAAGTTCGGATTTGATTGTCCTTTGTTCTGGTTTCGCCATATAAATGATCCAGGACTGTCCAAGACTGTCAGAAACTGTTCTTGCTCTCGAGGCCGAACTGATGTGAACTGTTCTAGTTGCGCATGCGTTTTTATCTGGCAATACTCGATCATAATCATTTCGTTGTTGTGAATAGTGATTTCGTGATTGAGGTTAGGTGTTATTTCGAAATCGAATACTTGAATTTGAATTTCAACTAATATCCATAATAATATGGACGCGATTGAGAGTATTTTATCGTCATCATCCTCATCTTCTGACGATGATGAACCAATTCTCCAAATTTTAAGTGCTGTGGAACTGTGAAAGTTTACCTGACATGGTTCCAAAAATTTTATGGAAAATGAAAAATTAACAATAATAGAATGATGTACGTTTTACTTAAAATTTAAAACTTTTAATGGTAGCCTGCCTGCTTGTCCAATTAAATATCTTCGTGTATACATGGCGTAGTGGTCTTTCCAAAACGCGTTCTGGTTTGACCAAGTGTCCGAGACCATCTCGGATTGTCTGTGATTTTTTGCTTCCACGCATATTGTCCTGCGCAGGTTTTAAACAGTTCTGGATTTGCGAACCAGAACAAACCTATAGTATACTATACCTTCATATATATATATATATATATATATATATATATATATATATATATATATATATATATATATATATATATATATATATATATATGAAAGAGAGTAATAGTGAGGGGACTGTTAAAAACAAAGTAGAAGACATTTAATGGACATAGCCCTCAGAGAGAAGTGTTAACCGTAGACACGTGTTTCGGGCTCTCGGCCCTCATCAGTACGGTGGAGAAGTGCAAAGATGAACAACACTTGGTAGAAAACGACAAATCAATTATTATATATTTGTTTGAAAAAACCTGAAACAGGTCGATTTTTATTGTCAATTTGACAATTTACGGTATGAAAATATAACCACCTTCCTGCAACCCCTCTGAATTATTGAAACCCCCCCAAAAAAATTTTATGAGAAGGGGGCTCGTGTGGCACCTTGTTCGAAAGGGATTTTCATTTTACGTTCAGCCATATTTTTGAAATTTGGCGCAATCATAACTAAGAAAATTTATTTTGAAAATGTTAAATGTTTATACTTTACGTAGAATGAGAGAAATAATGTCATAAAATGTTTAGGAAGTATTTTTCAAGTTATTTTAAAATTAAATGAAATGTTCAAAATGACCACCATTCGCTTTTCGACAATAAGCAAGTCGGACTTGGAATTCTCGTACAATATTTTGTAGGACCTCAGGGGATATGTTGTTAATTTCTTCCGTTATCCTAACTCTTAAATCTGCATTATTGTCTGGTCTATTGAAATATGCTTTTGATTTTGAATAACCCCATAAGAAATGATCTGGTATTTTTTTATCTGTTTTGCTACACGTCAGGAAAAGTCGTTCAAGACACCAAAAAATTATTCACAAAACCCACATAAATAATCAATGTCAATCTCATAGAGTAGTGTTATTTTGATATTCATAAGTGGCTAACACACGTCAGTGTATTGAAAAATATTTGTGTGTATTTGATTTAACTATGGCTCATTTATCCGAAACTCAGAGAATAGACATTTTAATTATGATTGGATGCGGTAATAAAAAACTCAAAAGGAGGTTTGTGAAATGTTTAATAATAAATACCCTGGTCAACACGTCTCACAGTCTACAGTTAGCAAAATAGAAACAAAGTTCCGTGAAACTGGACATGTAAAAACTATTCAAAAACCAGGTCGGAATGTTAAATTGGATGAAGAAAAAAACTTAGATGTGCTGTCAGCGATTGAGGAAAATCCGCATATGACAAGTAGACAAATTGCCGCCGACAATGATATAAGTAAATCATCGATATTGAGAGCTTTACATAAAGAAAAATACCATCCTTGTAGAGTTCAGTTGGTTCAGGAGTTAAATGAGGATGATCCTGATAGAAGGCAACAATTCTGTGAACTGATGATGGACAGCATAGAAGTAGATTTGCAGTTCATGACCAAAATCATTTTTTCTGATGTAGCTACTTTTCATTTGAATGGAACGGTTAATAGACAAAACTGTAGATATTGGAGCAGAGAAAATCCTCATTGGATATGTGAGGCTCACACACAATATCGTAAAAATATGAACATTTGGGGTGGTATCATTAAAACAGAATAATTGGCCCTTATTTTTTTGAAGTCACAGTTAATGGTGAGGTTTATCTAGATTTTTTTATGAATTTTTAACAGCCTACATTAAAAAGACTTTCTCCTGATCTTAATGATCCAAATGCAATACATAGATCAATTTGGTACCAATAAGACGAAGCTCCACCGCATTACAAACGTACTGTTAGAGATTATTTGAACGAAGTTTTTCCCGATAGGTGGATTGGAAGACGTGGAACGATTGAATGGCCGTCTAGATCCCCGGATTTTACTCCTCTCGTTTACTTCTCATGGGGTTATTCAAAATCAGAAGTATGTTCCAATAGACCAGACAATATTGCCGATTTAAGAGTAAGGATAATGGAAGAAATCAACAACATAACCCCTGAGGTCCTACAAAATGTTGTACGAGAATTCCAAGATCGACATTCTCATTGTCAAGATGTGAATGGCGGTCAGTTTGAACATTCAACTCAATTGTAAAATAAATTAAAAAATACTTCCTAAACATTATGTGACATTATTTCCTTCATTCTACGTGAAGTATCAAAATTTTACATATTCAAAATAAACTTTCTCAGTTATTATTGCACCAAATTTGAATAACCATATTGCTGAACAGAGAATGGAAATCCCTCTCGAACAAGGTGCCACACGACCCTCCTTCTCATTTAAAATTTTTGAAGAGGTACTCATTATTCAGAGGGGGTGCAAGAAGGGGATGATATTTTCATACTATAAATTGTTGAATTGACAATAGAAAACGACCTGTTACAGGTTTTTAAACAAATACATAATAACGCTAAAAATGAATTTATTTCATACCTATGGACCGTACTGTATACCTACTATACAATACCTTTATATGTTTATACTTATATATATTATTACCGCGGATATACATTATTCTATTCTATATTCTATAAGGTAGTCTTGAAACTGAATAGATCTTGCTGATCCGTTCGTTTTTTTTAAACGATGCCTAGAACCACCTGCTGGTTAGAATGGACTGGAGGCTCTGAAAATAGGTTCCAGGGAAAGCTGGACATTAGCGAAATGCAATGGGCGATAATCACATTAGAATCGTACAAATCACCGGGACCAGGCTGGATTTACCCAGCACTATTACAGAAGGGATCAGAACTACTGCATTGTAGGCTTTGTGAAATACTCAGACGTAGCTCGACTCTTGGGCATATACCAAAGCCATGGATGTAATTTCCATACCAACACCTGAAAACACTGAACAGGAAACGACAAAGAACCTGAGACATATTAGCCACATGTCCTTCAGATTGAATGCACATAAGGGACGGGGTTGAAAAAAGATCATTGAATCGCGATCCATCATAAGCATTCTTGGACAGAGAGGGGTCGAAAAACTTTAAGTAGCCTGGATATACTCAATGCCAAGAAATAGGATAATCCACACAATCTCAATGGAGGAGACTGTAGGGGCCAGAGGATGCTTACAGGAAGGAGTTTTTTTCTAAATCCTGTAGAATCTGGTTATGGACTAACTACTAGGGTCTCTGAAAAAAAATATTGACAGTTAGGAATCACATGCAAGATGGCCTGAACTTGACAATAAGAAAGACGGATTCAGAGAACTGAACATGATCCTTCAAAAAGCCACCATTGTAACAGAAAACCTAGGGCTTTTGAAACTTCGGGTAGGAACTGTACAGACTAATTTTGATGTGGGTTCCAGGACACTGTGGCATCGAGGGCGATGAAAAAGCTGATGAACAAGCCAGAATGGGCTCATCAACTCCATATATTGGCACAGAACCTGCACTCGGAGCGACAAAATCAGCCATCCGAGGCTGCGTATGAGATTGGGTCAAACGAAAACAAAGGGAGCGCTGGAAGGGAGCATCTCTCATGAACCACGAGAAACATTCATTGAAGAACCGTCGAAACAGAGAACTGAAGAACTACTCAAGATGAGTAGGAACCAAGTCAGAACAATAACGGGCCTTCTCACTGGTCACAGCCCAATGAAAGGACACCAAGCAATATTCGGACAGCCAAAGCTAACCCCCGAAGAATACAGTAGCCAACCGGTGAAGAACCTGTACAAACTGATACTGGAGTGGGTGCTGTGAAACAAAAAGCCCAAGAGGCTGATGTGCAGCTGGCGACTAGACCAGCATCCGGGAAAAAAAAAAGGTAGAGGTCAATTATATCGGTGTCATACTAGACTGGAAATTGACCAGAAAAGCAGAGACCACACTCCTTTCGGAGGAAATGGCCACAAAGACCACACATCCTACACTGGCTGTAATGTGTCACCATTTTTGTTGGGAGAGGGGGACAAAATGTGATTTCAATCCTACATCAAATAATAAAGAATGATTATATGAAATACTTACCAAGATTCAAACAGTCTACCCTCCCCAAGGTTTGAACAACAATATTTAATAATTGAATTTATTGAATAAATGTTCATTACTATCACTAGAAAACTGTAGAACATACTATGCCTGCTTGTTCATTCACAAACTCGTACATAACTTAATAGATTGTCCCGAATTGTTAACACAATTTTTCATGTTCATGTTCATGTTCCACGTATCAACAGCAGGTACGAAATGTGCTTCTACCTAACGAAACCCAAAACAAATATACTCGTTAAATCTCCCCTGCACTCATTATGCAAAAAACAAATGAAGTCTGCACAAACATAGATATTTACAACGAATCAATCAAGTTCCTTTAAAAACAAAAGTTGATCACTAGTGGTTAATTTTTGTAATATTTCTACAGTGTAACTTTTTTCCCTTGTTGGAAACTCAGTTTTCTATTTACAAATATCCAAACTCTCCTCTGATGTTCATGTCACATATATGTTTCGAAATGAACTTCCATTCATTCTATCAACGTCCACTGGATATCACAGAAATGATATGCTATGATATGCCAACTAATAACTTCACTACCCCAAATATGCAAACACATTCGCCATGTGATTGACTTGTTCCAGTTTGTGGTTAGTTACATGATTTGCGGTCTTTACAGGAGACATGGCAGTATTAATCATCTGCTTCGCCAACTTCCTGATTGATTGGGAGCTGCTCATAACGTCAATGTCTTGCCGTATATCGAACAGAATTAGTGACGATTGGAAGGATTTTATTTGTCAATTATTTATCGGTCCCAGAACTATAAGAACCATTTCCCATACACGTATATCTACAATATACAGACACTACATTCTTCGTTCCAAACCAACGAGATTTCATCATGTGGAAATGAAATGTTTCATTTTCAAGATACAGAGTGTTGCCATCCAATAACTCCTGAAAGAGTGGATACATTGTAACCAAAAAACCAAATTTACTTTGACCCAAGTTCCTCCATTTTTAATTATACCTGTGTTACTTTGTGAAAAATCCATTAATTTTGTCGCCATTCATCACCAAAATTCCCCAAACGTTATATAAGATATTGACATAGGTGTCTGTAAGATATGCGAAAGAAATAAAATTTTGTCAAAATCGATCTAGTAGTTTTTGCGAGATGCTTGAACAAACAGATAATTACAGTTTCAGAGTTTTGTATATTTTCTACCCCTGATTTAACCCCCTTAGAGGATGAGTTTCTCTTGTTGGCGCTGATCTACATTATATAAGAAACTTCTATGCAGAATGTCATGCCTGTAGACCCATCGGTTGAAGCTGTATATTTTTATCCCCTATTTAACTCCCGTAGGGGATTAATTTCCAAAAATCCTCACTAAGTACTCACCTCCTTTATATAAGGAACTCCTGTGCAAAATTCCATGCTTCTAGTCCCACAGGCTTAGGATGTACGATGTCTATCAGACGGTTGTTAGGAATTCATTAAGTAGGTTAGATTATCGTTTGGTACAGAGTATACGTAAAAAGAAATATCAATCAATGTAGGAATCCTAATATATAAATAATATAAGAGTTATACCATACTATCAATAACAATCAATAACATTGCAACTGAATATTTAATGAGCAAGAATGTGTAATGTAATTGGTAATGACATGAATAACTTCATTTTAGATTACCTTACATGAACAAACGAAATGATGTGAGTATAAACACAAACTGAAACTATGGCATTTTTACAATTGAGCTAAATTTCAGTTTCAGGCGATTCAGAAGTAAATTTTCAACTGCATGATGGAATTGTATTCAATCAGCCCTTTATGGAAAAGTGAATTCATTGATCTAGTATTGAATGAAAAAAAATTATTCAGAATTAAAAAATACAAAAGCAATGTTTTAAATATAAAATAATATCAAGATGAAAATATTGATTGAAGCTCGGGACTCGAAGTGATGGCGCATTTGCTGTTTCAGTTGGAGGAAAACCCGGAAAAACCCACAACACCATCAGAAATCAGATCATCAACTTCCTCATAGGAAAGGACACATGCTCCCTGGGAGCTGAGAGAATCGATCTTGGAAAATACACGGCAGTCATCAAAGAGGTGCCAACAATTAGAATAAGGGTGTTTGCAATATACAGTATAGTGTCCATTGGAAATGCTGCCGCTATGTTTAGATATGGCGTAGATATTATAAAGAGTATTCAATCCACCCTGAGCAGAATATTGGTCCAAATTCAAATTGTGTATGGGAAAATCAATCACATTGTCCAATTCACTAACATCAGTCGAAGAAACACGTTTTAAATGTATAACTAAAATTTTTGGAAATGTTTGTATACGAATCATCTTTTTGAATTCCCTTTTCATTCCACAAGTTGAACAGTATGGGCTCGCATCGTTAGTCAAAGTCTCCTCTTCTGTCAACAGTTCAATATATTGTGTTAAATTCACGACTACGTTTGGCAAGTCTGGAATAGGGTTTGAAAGTACCCAGAAAGGTTCAAAAGTAACGGAGCAGTAATTACAAAAAGTACATCTCAATATAGACTTCAGCTGACTGGCAAATGTATCCAAAATTTTGGAATTATGAGTAGACAGATATCTTGTCCAAAAAATGGAAGCTTCCTGATTATCATTCGTGATAACAAAATCGTTTGGTGATGGATGAATCACTGCACTCGCCTTTTAAATTTTCATGTAAACCTACCAGAAGGTATCTTAGAAATTCTTCCGAATCTGCTGGGACGTTATGATCGAAGGAAAGAGCAAAATTTCTGAATAGACGGACGAAATGTGAAGTATCCACCATTTTTCGAGAAGAATAAGGACTCCAGATATTTTCCATCAAAGATATAAAAGATTTCACTATATTTCCTTTCATTCTTGATGTAGTATTTAAATCCTCCATCTAGTAATTAGTTCTTGTCACATAAAAATTCATGTTACCTCTTGTAAGATAATCATGAATTTCATTATGGTAAACAATGAATTGGTTGAAGTAGGTAGGAAGTAGGTAGGAAGTTTACCAGATATTATTATGAAAATTCCACACCAGTAATTTTTAACCAATGAAATTGGTTTTATTTGACAGATCACCATGGCAACGTATGTATTTTAGTGGATTTTTTTTTCTCTTGGGTACCCAACAGCGAATTAAATCGGAAAGTTTTTGACGTTTTAATGACAGAATAATATTTTTTGACATTACTGGTTTTTCTTTCTTTATTTAATTTTGTTTAATTAAAATGTTTTTTTATTCTTCGGACACCTCCTTTCTTCTTAAAGGCAAAAAAGCTGGACTGAATTGAATGAATTAATATTATGTCTAATAAAATATATATATATATATATATATATATATATATATATATATATATATATATATATATATATATATAATATTTAGACACTATTTTATTCACCATTTTTCCATATAGCACTTTCTTTTAGTAGTTTAGAAGAAATATTTCTGAACAATTCGAAACAAATTTTCTTCCTTCAATGGAAACCACAATCTTCTATTAATGCGGGTAAATAAGACATGGTACGATGATTCATCATTACAGCAGACAATTTTATGCATATT
This sequence comes from Gonioctena quinquepunctata, assembly GCA_018342105.1. Lineage (NCBI taxonomy): Eukaryota > Metazoa > Arthropoda > Insecta > Coleoptera > Chrysomelidae > Gonioctena > Gonioctena quinquepunctata. Next base: position 850,915 of record JAFIRS010000061.1, on the reverse strand, counting down.
GTACATACAGCATGATTTTTAAATCGAAACATTTTTAAAACAAAAAAAATTGCGTTCGTTTTGACTTCACAATATTCTTTTTACTAAAAAACACGAGTTTTTGCTGACGTTTTGTACTGTCAAAATACGATGATCACAGCCCCCTATGATATTCGCTGAAGCTGGTTATAAATGCTATGCAATGAAGCGTGTATATAAAATTAAAAAAAACGCCACTTGTAATTACTCAAAACTTATGTAAAATTTTAAAATGAACTATGTTCAATCTCAAAATGTTATTTCCATGCAACTACAACAAGTAGAAATCAACAATTTATAGGCTAAAATCGCTGCCGAAACTGTTACGCAAATTAAATCTGTTATGAAAAACCGTTAAAATTATAATTTTCTAACCCATTCAGTAGCTCTAAGTAACTATAAAATAAAAGAATATAATATTTTACGTCCTAAAATAGTGATTTTGTGCTATTACAATGAGTAGAAATCAACAATGTATAGGCTAAGAATCCATTGGTGACGAAACTAAACCTGTTCATGTACCTATATGGAAAACTAATAAATTTTTTATTTTCCACCACTTGTAGTAGCCCAAAGATGATAAAAAATGGAAGAATATAATATGCTACATTTTTAAATGGTATTTCCGTGCAACTACAATAAGCAGAAATCAACATATTATAGGCTGAGAAGCCATTGCTGCCGAAACTGCAAACCACACTAAACCTATATGAAAAATTGATAAAATAATAATTTTCTATTGCTTGTATAAAACCCAAAATTGATATAAAATATTACAATATAATATGCTACGTTCTAAACTGGTATTTTCATGGAACTGCAATAAGTAGAAATTAAGAATGTATAAGCTAAGAATCCATTGGTGCCCAAACTATTATAATATGTACCTACCTATGAAAAATTGATGAAATTATAATTTTCTACCACTTGTGAAAACCCAAAATTGATATAAAATGGAAGAATATACTATGTTACTTTCTAAACTGGTATTTCCATGCAACTACAATGGGTAGAAATTAATAATTTATAGGCTAGGAATCTATTGGTGCCGAAACTGCGACGCAAACTAAATTTGTTCATGAACCTATATGAAAATCAAATAAATAGAGAATTCTCAACTATTCTTTGTTTGTTGTAGTCAAAAAAATAATAAAAAGAATCAGCTCTTAGATTTTAATTCAGGTAGCTATAAAATGACAAAAATATTCGAATAATAATAATAATCAAGTATTTATATCATATTGACTATTGTGATTATTGTTTATATGCAAAACGCAATTATTATAAACTATGGCAGGAAGTTGATTGAAAGCGGTGGCTCGTTCTTGCTTTGGAGCTGTTGTGTATTTAATTGAAAGTCTATCATAAAGACAACAGTTTTTATTTAAATAAACACACAATTACAAGACATGTTCCCAGACAGGGACTTCATCTTGACATATCTCTTGTCGATTGTTCGTATCCACACACAGAGCGTTTTTATAACAAATGTTTATTTCAAAAACACTACAGGAGCTTCATGACTTGACTTCACAGAAGTTGAAACAGACCTCATTGCATCAATTATTTTCTGATAATGACTCGAATCTATCTGCAAATATGATTTTATTGAAGGACTACTTCCATGTCCTGTGATTTTAATTAATTGCTGTTCACCAATTCCTGTTTTGGCTAAAGTTGAAACAGCAGTGGCTCTTGCAGAGTGATTAGTTATTTTGATCTTTTTGACGTCAATTCCAATTGATGATGCCGCCGATTTGAACCAGAAAGAGACCTTATTTTGTCCAGCCGGGCTGTTCTTGTATAGTTTTCCCAATATCAATTGCAGAAGCATAAGAAAGTCTTGCGGCAAAATCCTGTGAGCAGCAGTGGCGGAGATAACTAATTTTATTTAGATATTCTAAGATTTTAAAAATACTTCATAAATAATGAAAAAAAATTAAAGACAAGCTTTTATTTATACAAATACATTAAGAAAGAAAAATAATTTCTTTCATTGTTTGATGTAGATTATTATTATATCCTAAAACGTATTTCGATCGGCACACACCAAGACCATAGACGCTACTGGTTTTTAATCTTTCAGAGCTATTAAAACACAAAAATAACGCGTGATTTATGACCTCCCATTGTTGAGACACACCTGCCAGCATTGATGGTCCGACTCGATTGGCCCAGACGAATCGGTTGCTACGAGAGATAGCCGTCACTCGAGTCCACGTTGACTATCGGCTCTTTTGATCTACCGTTTGCCGACGGAAAATGTTTACGAGTAGTACAGATTATTTTTCGTTCCGTTTCTTCGCATATACGCTCGTGTTAGCGAAGTGAGTTTTCATTTGCTCCCTATAGAAACAGCTTCTGCAATTGATATTGGATGGACTATAACAACCTTTGGAGTTGGGGTGCTGCCAGTTTGGATTGGGAGTTGGTTATGATGAGGCGATTTCGCTTGCTTGTTAACTTTATGAAAAGTCTAACTGAGCATATTTGTTCATTGAGTATATTTGGTACTAACCACTTACTGTCAGCCATTTTTTTTAACCGCCTTGGATAGTTTTAGAGAAAATTGGATTATATTCAGTGCGACCTATTGGTTTTCCTTGATGATCAATTTCCCCCACAAAACATTCTATGCATGCTGCAGCTCCTTCGTGCCCTCTCCAGGCCAATTCATGAGCAGCGATGTAGAAAAACTTTTTTGCAATCCCTGCTGGATGTTTTTATCACAAAGCTCAGTATTTTTTTCACTCGTCTGTTGATAATGCGGATGAACTTGTCTTTCTCTTGGCTGGGTCTTTTTGTAACTTCCGACGCTTAGCATTTTTTGCAGCTCTTGCGTTTTCAAATTCTATATCAGAAAATGTATTAAATTTCCGATTGTACCTTTTAAAAATATATTCTTGCAACTGCTTGGCTGTGGAATTCCATAAAACTTTTACTACACTCTCCTTGTAGTCTTCGGAGTTCTTTTTCCGCATATTGAACCCATAGTCTTCAAGAATAAGCGCAAGTTACTCCACAGGTATATCCGCTCTAACGATTTTTTTTCGCAAAAGTTTGTAAACTGCCTTTATATGCTTGACATGGATTTCTTAGTATTCGCGGGTATTAACTGCTGAATCTCCTGACGAATATTTTCTTGACCGAAGCGAAACATTTTTTTTTCACGTCATGCCGCTTGACAGATTCGGAACTCAAGTACAGTTTGGGTTAAGGTTTTACCTAGTTGCCATGGTAACTAAACAATTGATTCAATCGAAACATCCTATGTTTCGCTAGCGTCCTGTCGAAGAAAAAAAAATGGCATTGTTGAGAGTCAAAAACTAAATTATATAATTATTTAATTTTCAAACACAACCTGGTGTGAAATTTTCTTACCGTATACCACACGAGGATAAATTATTTCCGGATTTATTTCAACTTCTAGTGGTATTACAAGTGAAAATAAAAATTATAAAATGGTAAAAAAACTGTCCTTAACAATTAGCCAATTAAGAACCTCTAGCATGAGCATTATGGGATTATATCGATTACATTTCAAAAGTACACGTATTTCTCCATTCTGCAATTTCTGCAAGGATGCGATATAGTTTGCATGCATAATACTTCTTGGTTAATGCATAATATTTTTATTGGAAAAACTAATAATGCATGACTGCCCCAAATTACCCATTTATTCAAAAGAGAATATGAATGTAATATTTTCCTCATTTTCAGGTAAGTTGAGCTGTTTACCAAACAATGGAAAATGTGGGTAAGTGGTATCTGATACAAAACGCTTCGCTTATCTGCGTTCATCCGAAAAACGAAACAATGAAAAATTGCCTCCTAACCTGAAATTATACACTTAATAGAGTCCGCCTTAATCGGCAATAGCAGGCAGAATAATAACAGGGCTTGAGAACCGAAATTCTTTGATTGATTATATAATCACATATCATGGTTGTGTCGTGATTGATTGAAAGCCAAGAATCACGAGAATTAAGAAATTGGAACGGATTTTTATGTTTTAGGTTCCTAAGCCATACGCAAAATCAACATTATTTGCTACCACACACCTGAAATATAGAAGTGTTTTGTTTTCACGATATATTCTATTATAAACCTTCGAAATGGTTTTTGTGGACTACTAAAATAATTTTTCGTCTCGATAATTGTGAATAGAAAATTTACGAAATAATATTAGTGGCGTAGGATTCTTCATTCAGTTTCAGTTCACCTAAAACTAATTTCAGTGTTTGCTTTTTTTTTAGACTAATCTTAGATACTTAAATAACGGCGAGGTCCGTCATTGTCGATTCCAAGTATCGACGTCAACGTTTCGTCTTCTTGGAACCACCATCACCATATTTTTTTTCGAATACATGGAACTCAATTGATATCAATTTTTGAAATGCAATTCCAATTAGAGATATCCATTTGTACTCTACTGCTCATATCAACTAACAACCAATCTGATAATTTTTTCAATTGACCCAGCCGATACTTGATAATCTGTGATGTAAGCAAACGAAAGACAGATTTTTACTAAACTAGTTTCACAAAACCACGACACGTTATACAAGGCATTCGACAAAGTTTTCCATCAACACCTTCTGAATAAACTCAATAAACAGAACTTTGTATGTCGAATACGGAGGAAAAAGAAGCTTCAGCTTTATCGCAACTTTCGGCAACGAATTTGAATGGTTTGATGGCCCACAATTACCGTTAACAGTTGAGGATGTTATACTCATATAAATAACGAAGAATCTGAAGTCAAAGTATCAAAAAGTGTTAATTTATGTTTTAGATGATGAAACAGATATTGATTATACCAGCGACGAGGAAGAACATGATCAGTATATCATTAATGAAATGAAAATCCTATTTTTACCATATTATTCCTTAGGTAATAAATGAAAACGAGTTAATTCGAGATTCGAATTAAGTTATTCATTCATCCTTCTCTGTTATTTATGCTCATCCTTCTTTTGTCCACTCTTATTCAATAAATAATTCATTGCGAGTTTAAATAATTCAAAAACAAATTAACAAAACTGCCAACAAAAATTTACCGCTTCAACAACTTCTTGCGATATAATCATTTTTTATTCACCGACCTAGACTTCTAGCAATAGTTTTAACCAATTTTTATAGTTGAAAACTATAACTCCAAAAAATTTGAGAGCTGCACTTGAAGATGTTATTTTGATTCAAACTTAACGTGTTTGACCAAATTCATCAAAATATATTTATTATCTATTGAATAATTTATTATTTACAATGCATTTCATTCTGTATTTCAAGGATAAAATGGGGAAAAAACCCCCGTACCGTATGATACCCATAATACTTTCGTTCGACAAATTTGAGCTACTTCCTGGGAAAAGTACGTCAAAAAACCTGGTTCAGAGACATTTTCAGCAGCCTTCGGTCACTGCGGAACAAGTCATGCTCTGTCAGAATGCTGTTTTGTGTTTTGAGGGATTGTGAGGGTGAATGTTCTGAGGTGGTAATATGTTTTGGTAACTTGGTGAATTCGGGTATTGATTTGAGTGTAATAGAAAATAAAAAAAATAAAAAATTTGCATAACCCAGCTCGGGATCGAACCCGGGTCTTTGTAATTTGAAAGCGAGCATTCATCCACATGAGCTACTAGGCTTACTAGAGTTAGTAAAGTGATTGAAGTTATCTGAGGTGTTTTCTGGCGTAAAATCGTATTCAATCTTGCATTTGAATACGATTATAAGTGACGTCATTATTATTACGAACGGCAAGAATGCATAATTTCGAATACGATTCAATAGTCACACCAAAACTAAGAAATTTTGGGTTAGAAAGACGGTAGACAATAAAACTCTCACGATTATTAGTGGACAGTGGAATGCCCCACTATCAAGATTTATTTGGGGTATAATTATAAATTATGACAATCACAAAACAACGAATTATGTTCTGAAACTGAATTCGACTTGGTTTCAAAACTCCATGAATACGTTTTGAATCGTTTTATATATGACGTCATCGTTTCAACGCCAAAATGGATGTATTTGAATCACAGGACGAATACGTTTCGAATACATGGGCGCCAAAAAACAACTCTGAGCGCCGGGCGGCGCTCTGGAAGAATCTTTGTCCGCCCGCCCCCGCGTCGCTCCCCGGGACTGACTTCTGCCTGCAGAGCTACACACTTGTCAGCAGTAAGGAAGGTTTTCATGTAAAAATTTCTCTTGTACCTTATCATTTTTAATTTGCATAGCCACCTCTCTGTATAATATGCTAGTAGGCTTGGAATGGAAAGATAATAAGCCCGTTATTTTCAAGTCAAAATGTCATGATTTCGAAGATACTGTTAAAACTGAATAGCTCAAGACTGCAACAACTGAGCCTAGTCCCTCATAACATCGAAAATGTTCCTTTCACTGAATTTCTCGGACTTTATATTGATAATAAATTACCATTCAATGACCATGTCACGAAGTTGTGCAAAAAATTGTCATGAGGTTGTTACGACATTGGGAAATATTACATGAATTGGGTTTAACAGCTGCTACATCAGCTTACTTTGCCCTTATTGAGTCCCACCTGGTTTATGGCATAGCCTTCTGAGGAGTGTGCAGCAAACAACTACTACGAATGGTGCAGGTTGTACAAATAAATATAGTTTGAAAAAACTAAAAAACACGCTTTCATAGGAAACCAGACTAAAAAAATTGAAAATTAAGAAAAAATTTATTTTATTTAAAAAAAAGCGTGGGGTGCATGGTATCGCCTCGACCAACAGTTACCTGTGATCTGATACATTTCTTACTTCACTGCTTTAGGTGTGTAATGTACTATATAATTATTGATACCATGCACCCCACGCTTTTTTTTAAATAAAATAATTTTTTTTCTTATTTTCCATTTTTGTTGTCTGGTAGTCTATGAAAGCGTGTTTTTTAGTTTTTTTAAACTATTATTTATTTCCTACATTTTAGTGTGGTTTATTTATAAAAGCGTGTTTTTAAACTATTATTATTATTTTTTCGCGAATTAAAAAATGGAGTAATCTTTTCAAATTAGGTAATCATAATCTGCGACCCCAAAAACCCCCACATACCAATTTTGAATAGAATCAGACCATAATCACAAAACTCATCCACCGTTTTGGAACCGCCATCTTGAATTTTTCAATTTTGACGAAAGAATCATAATCTCCGACTACGAAAACTCTCAGATACCACTTTTTAAGCGAATCGGACCATAATACCAAAACTCGTACGCCAAATTGATTGGAGCTGCCATTTTGTTTTTTTTTCAGACAGAAATTCCTTAATTATGTACACCTGCCAAATTTCAAATGATTCGTACGTCTGGCAGTGGGTCAAAATCGCGCCCAAAGGAGTCGGTTACAAACAAACAAACAAACATACAAGTGAAGCTAATATAAAGCGTGTTAAAAGAGCCATTTGGGCCCTCTGTAAAGTGAAAAAGCGTGATTCTTGCAGAGATCTGTTCAAAAATCAAAGAATCCTCACAGTTACTCCTATCTTCATTCTAGAAACCACCTGCCTTATACACAAGAATCGCCACAAATATAATGCACTGCCCTCATACCATAACACACAATCCTCGCAAAAATTGAGATTATCCTTACCTAGCCCTAAAAATAATCTTGTTAAGGGATCTCTCATTCATAACGGTCCGAAAATGTATAACCCGTTACCAATACATTTAAGGGAAATGGAATCTCTTGGATTATTTGAAAAAATGGTGAATGAATTGCTTCTTATCCATCCATTCTACAATACGGAAGAATTTTTTAATAGTGAACCTTTTCGTTAGCACTAAAATATGCATTTCTCCTTATTTTGCGTATCGATTTCAATATGTTTGCATCTTGTGGTTGTACCTGCTTATCATTTTACTTAAATGTTATACTAGTTAACATTTGTGCTTGTACATTTCACTTAAACAAATTTTAAAACGCCTGTAACCGTTCTTAGTGTTTTTTCTATTTGTATCACTTAATTTCAGGTTTTAGGTTTTAAGTTTCAACTTTCAGCACCTCTACAATGACTTTGTCGATAAGAATTGTTTCTTCGGACAATAAAGCATGTTTGATTGATTGATTGATTGAACTACATATGGGTCATTTTTTTTTTCGAGCTTGCCCCCGGGAATTTAATTTTCTCTTTGGACTGAATATAATGAGGATAAAGAAATAATATGAATGGTTGTGTAGAGGATTCTCCTAAAAAAATTATCGAATGAAATGAAATAATGACTTAGATGGCATATTATTGTTTCGACCTATCAACACCATGATTTCCATATTCCCAATTCATTTCTGAAGCATTTTTACATCCATGCTATTGTTCCATTGGAGTAATCCGATTTAAAATTTCAATTCATATCATGGTTTCCATTATTTATAAGCTTTGCGTGTCAAATCGAATAACGATTTTTTCCAATAAAAACAATTTCATCGTTATTTGTCCAGGCTTCATATCGATTAAAACTGGATTAGTTTTCATGATTCAATTTCAATTTCATCGATTGATGCTCCGAAATAAAACGGCCTTGTTGTTTTCCCTTTTCCAGACAGGAAGTGCTCTAAGCCAAACTGCTTGGCAAATAATGAAAGAAATATGGGGTGGAGGAGAGGTCTTGTTGTCATGACAGATTTATTGAACAAACACGATAAGATTCCGAATAGAATGAGATGTGTGCACGTGTCATTCATTGTATTTCATGATACTGGAAGTTTTCTTCGACCCAGAGTGGACAAAAAAATTAATTCTGCTAAAAAAATTGAAACGCACTGTTTTCGGTTTTAATTAGGATGAATCTTGTGAGAAAATATTGAAAAAAATATCTGACAATAACAGGAGTTTACTCATTTATTTTTCTCATTACATATCCATAAACATATCTATTATTTCGTGAATTGTTCAGATGTTCATATTTGTACATCATGCCGAGGCACTTGGAAGCTTTACCTTTCACAAGATACAAATTGGAATGTTCTTCCAAAAAAAAAACATTTTAATCACATACAGAATTTCAGGGATAAAAAACTATAATCTGAATCTACTCGATTAAATTTGTGGCCGTTTGTATTATTAACGGTGATTATTTATTCTATTTATTATTTGAAAAATTATATTATTCTGACGAAACAAAACAGGTAATAAATCTGTCTATCAAGGAGTGTTCAGTTCCAACATCCAATAGGTTCAAAGTGAACTTACAATGAATGGAACCTTTTTCAAGACAAGCTTTCATTTAGGCCGTGTACTAAAACGTATCAATTAAGTTCAAGTCATCGCTGACAATGATTTAATTATTTTTCGTTGAATTATTTATTTTCAAAAAGCTTGTCGCGCGGAGTGTTCATGAAAGTAGCTACCAATCAATTTGATTGGGCAGTGATTGGTTGGTAAGTAAGAACTTGTCAAATTATTTAATTTTTACACAGTATTCATAAGAGAAGGTACCAATTAATTTCATTGGACAAAGATTGGTTGGTAGGTAACAACTTGTCGAGGTATTAATTTTATCACAATTCGCGCGACAATCTTTTTGAAACCAAATAATTCAACAAAAAATAATTAAATCATTGTCAGCGATGACTTGAACTTATTTTATACGTTTTAGTACACGACTTAAATAAAAGCTTGTCTTTTTTATTAGTTATTTTATTTTTTGCTTTTCAGTCAGTTCGCCTTAATCTGTTTATTTCTATTAGAGCATCGTTATTACAAGGTGTCTTCTCTATAAAAACTGCGACATACCAATTTTGAATAGAATCTGACCATAATCACAAAACTCGTCCGCCATCCTGAATTTATAGATTTTGACAACATATTCATAATTACGTACGTGAAAATCCCCACTTACCAATCATGAATGAAATATGAACATAATCAGAAAACTCTTCCTCTATCTTGAATTTTTGAATTTTGACAGAAAAAATCAAAATTTCCGACCGCGAAAACCGCCGCATTCCAATTTTGAATCGAATTGGACTATAATCACAAAAATCGTCCTCCATCTTGCAGCCGACATCTCAAACTCGCAGATTTTGACAAAAAATTCATAATCTTCAACCCCGAAAACCACCACATACCAATTTTGAATCAAATCGGACCATAATTACAAATCTCGTCCTCCATCTTGAAGCCGCTATTTTGCTTTTTTATTTAACAAAAATTCCAGAATGCATTGTTACTGGAATTATGAACACCTGCCAAATTTCAAATCAATCGGACGTCTAGAAGTCGGTCAAAATTCCTTGAATATTTGACCCAAACTAACGAACGAACTAACAAGTGAAACTAAATAAAAGCTTGTAAAATACAAAAACTAACCCAAAGACATGTCAGATATCGTGCACACATACCCAATCCCATCCACTATGGATAAAAATTCTCACAATTTCACACGGGTCGGAATTTTCTGGAAGTGATAAGAAGAATCGATTTTCGGATATAGATGTATTCTTTATGAATCATGAAGCCATACACTGATTACCGCGGGATAAAAACGTTAAAGGGCTTTGTCCTCAATATCTTCCAAGAAAATCATTTTCCACTACATCAATATACCATTCAATTTCGAATAAAAAAATTAACCCCACTCACCCCTACAGGACAGTGGGAAAAACTTCCAATCTATGTTTCACTCAGTCCATTTCCGGCTGAAAAGAGAGTCTTCGAAACATTGTGAATGTTTATTGAACATGAACGCCAGACACAATGAGAAAAAGAACGAGAAGCTCCGGCTGGAGATTTTACAAAGGAAGCTTCCTGGAAACCGGGTCGCTCGGTTATTTCTATCCAGAAAATTTAAAGAAAAGTAATTCATTTCATATATCTTGACATTGTTGCGTGGGTTTGTGCACTGTCGAAGTTTGGAACCGAAGAACTGCGAAGGAGCATGCGACTTGGTTGGCTTTTATTGTTTACTAATTGGTCTCATTTAATAGTTTTGAGACATTAGTAGACCAGGGTCGATAATTTTTGAAACAAAAAAAAAATTGTAGGATGAAACCCATTAGAAAAGGAAGAGAATATAACAAAAATGAAGGGAAAAATAATTTACGGGCGATCTGAGGTCGGGAAGTGGAAGGGGGTGAGTTTTTGAGGGGAAAAAACTGTTTATCTCAATTCCCGGCAAAACTACAAGTCCTATAGAAAAAAGTTGTGATGAAAAAATCTACAACTTTGGTGAACACACTTTTTTCACATAATCTCAAAATTTATGTGAAAAATTCAAATAGCCAAGTTTTTGGTTTTTTATTTTTAATTTTTACAAAAAAAAAAATAATTTCACGAAATTTAGTGAAAACTTACCTTTTTATGGCCCAAACACACTGTAATTTTTTTGATTTAAAATATTTATTTTTCCACCTCATTTTGACTTGATTTCGAAAAAGCACCCTAATTTTCAATCAGAAATTCACCCGTCAAAATATCAGCTTTTTGAAAAAAGTCGGTGGGCTTTTTGTTCGTTGGAATCTCTACTTTCTGATGGTGTAAAAAAAATATACATTACTATGGTAAATGTGCTCAGAAAATGCAAAGAAATAACAGGTAGTAAAGCCCAGACCCTCCTAGACCCTTCCCCACTTCTCTATGAAATACCTTTTGATGGGCAAAAATTTTCCGTAGGTCACTCAGGTATATAAGTTATTTCGAAATAGCAATGAATAGGCATCTACACATATAATTTAAAGAAGATTCTACAACTTTCTCAAAATATTGTAGATGTCTTATTAAATTCGGATTCGAGTTTTTTTCGTTTTTTTGCATATTCTGCCATAGTAATGTACTTTTTTTTATACCATCAGACAGTAGAGATTTCAACGAACAAAAAGCCCATCAACTTTTTTAAAAAAGCTGATATTTTGACAGGAGAATTTTCGATTGAAAATTAGGGTGCTTTTTCGATATTAAGTCAAAATAAGGTGAAAAAATAAATATTTTAAATCAAAAAAATTACAGTGTATTTGGGACATAAAAAGGTACGTTTCCACGTTCTCGTGAAAAATTTTTTTTTTTTTGTAAAAGATGAAAATAAAAAACAAAAAACTTGGTTATTTGAATTTTTCACATACATTTTGAGATTATGTGAAAAAAGTGTTGAAACCAAAGTTGTAGATCTTTTTATGACCTACAACTTTGCCGTTTAACTTTTTTCTATAGAACGTGTAGTTTTGCCGGAAATCGAAATAAACCGTTTTTTACCCTTAAAAACTCACCCCCTTCCACTTCCCGACCTCAGATCGCCCGTAAATTATTTTTCCTTTCATTTTTGTTATATTCTCTTCCTTTTCCAATGGATTTCATCCTACTAGTTTTTTTTTTCACTTTTTACCATTTTCAAAGGCTTCATCAGCCCTGGTCTATAGTGGGATGTGAACATTATTATTTTCACGAATGTGATTAAAACACGAATGAGGTAATAATGTGATATCATGGGATTAGCCTACAAAATTTCATCTGAGGTTGTCATTTTTATTCTCACGAATAGCATCGTTAAACGGTTGAACATTATTCATTACCCGTTTTTTGTTGTTCTTGACGTTTTGTTTGTACTTTTTAAAGTCGAATTTTAAGTTTTGACCGGGTTGTTCCGTAAATGAATTTTATTAATTGCTCGAAAGCACTTTCGCTGACTTTTGGAACATGCGTTTGTAAGTGGTTCATTTGAAAGTTATTATATCAACATTATTGATTCCACTGGTATCCCTGAGGCTAACCTATTTGATATTTATAAGAAAAACTTTTCAACAAAAAATTAAACCGACGAAAAAATCAACTGAAAAGCAAAAAATAAAATAAAACTTTTCACTCTTAATGATAATTGAGCTCCTGAGCCAATGTGAGTAACTAATTTTGAGTCGGCGCCAAAAAAACCAGCAATTGAATTGGCAGCGAAATGCACGGCAGCGTTTTGATTACTTCTTCAAAGTAATATAATGATCTTCGTTAATTGCTTGTTTGGCGCCGACTGGTAATTAGTTAATCACATTTGTTAAGGAGCTCAATTACTATTAAGACTAAGATGGATTTTATTTTTTGCTTTTCAGTTGATTTTTTCGTCGGTTTAATTTTTTGTTAAAAAGTTTTTATTTTTATTTTTTTTGTGGCTTGAATCAACAAGAACTATCCACTCAATTGACTCCAGGTATCCATTATGTTGTAGTGTCATCAGAACTACATATATGTGTGCCAAGCTCCAACAGAATCAGTTCACAGATGAAAAATTAATAATCCCCTATATTTCTACCCTTAGGGGAGGATAATTCCTTTCCAGATCCGAAAATGACCCACTCTCAAGTATACCCTGTCCATTAAAATAAGAGTCTTCCAAATCGGATAACCCAGTACAAAGTTATGATTGGCAGAATCGGTTAACGGGTAAAAATTCAGTGGAACCCGATAAATATCCCCTATTTTCTACCCTTGAGGGAGACATTATTTTCAAATTCGAATGGAACGGGACCAACTTCGAAGTATACCATATCCAATAAAAAATGAATCATCAAAATCGAACTGCCCTGTAAAAAGTTATGCGTGATCATACATAAAAAAAATATAGGCGTCGACTAGAGAACCTCCTCCTTTTTTATTTCGTCAGTTAATAAAAACTTTTTAACAAGAAATTAAACCGACGAAATATGGAACTGAAAAGTCAAAAATAAAATGAACCTTCTCAGTCTCACTAACTAAGCTCCTAAACTAAAGTAAGTAACTAATTTTGAGTCGGTTCCAAACAAACAAGCAGATGAATTAGGTAAGGCGTAAAATGATGGCATCGAGTTGCGCGGTGACACTCTGATAATTTTTTTGAAGTAATTTAATGATCTTTGTTGATTGTTCGTTTGGCGCCGACTCAAAATTAGTTACATTAGTTTAGGAGCCTAGTTATTGAGACTAAGAAGGTTAATTTAATTTGTTACTTTTCAGTTCCGTATTTCGTCGGTTTAATTTTTTGTTAAAAAGTTTTTATTTTCAAAATTTTTTTGGCTAAAATCTATTAATTACTCCCTACTTGTTTTTTGATTACTTCTAAAATACTTATCCACCTTACTTCAACAATTACCAGTTGAATAATATGATCATATACTTCTACTATTTGTTGTAATATAAATTATTTCTGTTGTTCTGATAGAATATAATGATTGTGACGGATGTAGGAGAACAAAAATAATGACAATAGCGATCTGTCATTGTCAACTTCACATGTGTGCCAATGTTCAAAAATCAATTATCCCCTATTTTTATACCGGTAAGGGTGGATAATTCCATTCGAAATCCAAATATGATCAACTATGAGGTATACCCTATCTAATAAAAAAAGAATCATCCAAATCGAAGAATCCAGTACAAAGCTATGCCTGTATCGGTTAACGGACCAGAATTCAGAGGGTGAGTGATCAATATCCATCATTTTGCTAGCCTTAGGGGTGGATTTCATCTTTTGAATTCAAATGGTACCAACTTCGAAGTTCACCCTATCCACTGAATAGTTTATTCGTTTGAACCCCATTGGAAAAAAATTATAACTTCGATGGCCAAGATATTGGTAAGTTATTTGTATTATACTTTTCTCGGGACCCTTAATAATGGTATTCAAATTAAATTTATATCTGGTACTATAGTTATGGTCGATTTTCTTCAGTTCTGATTTGTTTTTATGCTGTTGAATTACTCTTAGGCCCGGTATTTTTACCTCCGGTTATACTAGGAATAAATTAACCAACGGTTAGAATATGCTTTCGCTTAACGTTTATTGATGAAGCAAAAGTACATTCTAACCATTTATTCCTAGTATAACCGGAGGTGAAAATACTGGGCCTTTAGAAGATATAGCTGTCTGCCAACAAACATTTTAATTTTTCATAAATGTTTTGGGTATGGTATAGTTTAGGTTTTTTATATCTGACCTTCAGAAAGAATTGGATTATTTCGAGGTGGAAGATGTGACATTTGTACGCCCCATGAAGCAGATGTTTATGAAACCGAATGTGAAATGTGAATGATGAACTCAAGTCACTTTCCTCTATTGTGCATGTTCATTTACCCATTTCCAGATGAGAATGTGCTGTGTGCAACATCTTTCATGTCTTGAGAGGGATTATTTCCAACAACTGCGAATGAAAAGTTCAACCATTCTTCTCAGAATGCAATGCAATAAATAAATATGCCATTATTTCTCTCGCTGGCCTGTCAGATGAGTAATTTTTATTTATTTATTTCCCGTCTGACACCCAATCAACGAGACAACAGTGATTTATATGGTTTCAATAAGAGATAGTCACTCGCTAAAAATACGGCAATTAGCCTACTTCATCCGGTTTCGTTCAGAAATACATGATTAATAGCTTTTATAGATTCAGATAATAGAAAGCATTCATTGTTCTTCAATCCTGTGGCGCCGTATCGTTATCTTCTGTTCCGTTTTTTTTTTATTCAATCGAAATATCTTTTTTCGGCCAAGGTTCGGGTTCGGCCGCTTTGTTTGAATGGAACGCATGCGGCTCGATTTGAATATCAAAACAAACAAAAGGTTCTACGCGATCAATCAAGTCGTAAGTGGTTTCGACATGATCAACTAGAGATAACGCAAAGGAATATTTTGCAACTAACTGGTGCTCCTCGATATCAGAAATGAGAATAAATACAGTTTCTTCCTCCTTTCAAATGAAATAGACTAGATTAGTGACTAAATGTTGCGATCCAATAACGTTTTTGAATTTAAGATGACTTGTTTACTAATCTGTGAAATATTATAGTTCAATCACAACTCCTCCTATCGTATAAACCTTTCGTGAATATAAAGCTTCACCATCAATCAACACAAATCTGCTAATTTTTCTCGGCTATCCACCCACAGAGTGAACAGGCGCGATCCATCACAACATAACCTAAAATTGAACCAAAAAATATTTGTTGTTGTTATCCCATCGACTCACCTACAGCGTTGCCATTCTGTCAACAAAAAATACAGCTTCCCTGAATGTGTATATGTCACTCGGAAAATAATAGACGGCAAAGCAGTTCACCACGAAAATGAAAGGTCACTGAATATCCTAAAGAAGGGCTCATCTGAAAAACATTGTTACTTCGAATCGGATTGATATAAAGCTCATAACTGAATTGAAACATTCACACAATAACAATATCGTTATAAAAGCTTCACCAATAATTCTAAATAAATTTTAGAAGAATGTTTTCTATTACTTGGTGGAAAAAATTAAAAATGTGCGACCATCCCCGAATTCTATTTTTTATTTCAAATGTTATCATTTCACTCGCCAAGAAAAAGGCTCTCAGTTGAATTTAATATATCGAAGATGTGCTTGAAAACATAAGTTGAAAAACTGCGAATCAGATAAAATGCAATCTATGAACTGCACGAATATCAACAAATCCTACAAGAAAAATTTACCAGTGGATCATTCAGCAAACTAGAATGACTGTCCTGGCCATGATAATCAGAAAAGAAGTTCCCAAACAAGGATCAATTTTTATAATTCAGTTTCGACATGGTTTTTGTCATCTTCAGGTTATGAACCGCGACCTCTTAGGCCCGATATTATAATGTCAGTTTAAACTCTTGAGTGATGTCATCGCGTTTAAACCTTAAACCTTACCTCAGGTATGGTTTGAAGGGAACGAAACGAAACACCATAAGGCCAAGTGACGATGACATTTATATACATGGACAATAAAAATCTTATGTGTTTTTATAAAACGACTTTTTCACCACCTTTGGTTTAAACTTGAAGATAAACTGGTTAAGGATTTTCGGAGTTTAAACTGACATTATAATATCGGGCCTAAATCTCTAGTCAGATACTCCACATATTGAAGACATAGGTTCCGTCTGCATATTTGTGGACCGCTTTTTCCAATAATTCAATGTTGGCGTTAAGAAGGTAGAAAAGATCTCGAATACACATCAGTTGGCATCAAGAGCAATTAATCTTTCACGCTAACATCACCATCGACGTGAAGGTTTCAATCGAGGTTCAGAAAGTTGATCTCCAACCACTGACAAGATTTTGACAAATATATAATATGAAATGGAAAATTGCGTCTGTGAAAAATACATAAAAGGAAAAATTGTGACATTATTTAATTAAAAAAAACAAATTCCAGAATTTTTCCTTTCATCTATTTTTGACAGACGCAGTTTCCCACTTCATATTATATATTTGGCAAAATCTTGTCAGTGGTTGGAGATCGACTTCCTAAACCTCGATTGAAACCGTCACGTCGTTGGTGATTTTAGGTTGAAAGGTTCATTGTTCTTGATGGCCACTGATGTGTACTTGAGATCTTTTCTACCATCCTAACACTAACATTAAATTATTGGAAAAAGTGGTCCACAAATATTCAGACGGAGCCAATGTCTCCAATAGCTCAGTTGGTAGAGCAACTGTCTAGAGATTTGGATGTATTTTTTTTCAATTGAATAATTTGTCTGATATGCCACCATTTTTCCTTTCATATATTTTTCACAGGCGCAATTTTCCACTTCATACGTATATATATATATATATATATATATATATATATATATATATATATATATATATATATTGTTATGTTAGGAAGGACCAGTAATATATTTTAAAGGCGAAAAAGAAATAATTTCATAAATAAACCACAAAAATAATAAATATTTAATAGTTAGTAGTTCATGAGAAATTGTTTTAACTTTTTTTT
Source organism: Gonioctena quinquepunctata (assembly GCA_018342105.1). Taxonomy (NCBI): domain Eukaryota; kingdom Metazoa; phylum Arthropoda; class Insecta; order Coleoptera; family Chrysomelidae; genus Gonioctena; species Gonioctena quinquepunctata. The sequence goes on along the minus strand of JAFIRS010000061.1, from coordinate 833,185 downwards.
GAGATTCTATTTCCTTCATGAAGCCTCTGTATAATATTGATAGGTAAAAATATGACAATACTATAATGCAATCATTTTCATACATTGTCAAAATGATTACAACCTATAATTGTTTAAAATACAACAAAAAAGTCTAGATTTACAAAATCATTCTCAATTGAATGTGGTCAACAAAATTATAAGCTTGAGACATACAGTATATGAAATTGTATCTAACTAAAAATAGCCAATGGGAGAACAAGAAACTTCTTGATGACAATAGCCAATCAGGGAACAGGATGGTCAGATAAAAGATTTGAAATTGTGGAAAAGTAAGAAATGAGAAGTGTCAAAAATAATTATTATCAAATATTGTATTTAGTTCATAAGAAATGTAAAATATATTAGTTCATGAGTTCTCTCAAATAACACCAAAATAACACCAAAATAGTGAAAATTCAAATAAAATGGATAAAACAGAAATGGTATCCAGGGAATGAAAAAACGAAGCTGGTGGAGATTGATAAAATTTTGAGGAGAAGCTGAGCTACAAAATTTGAATGAAAAAAATTTAGAACTTTCATTAATGAGAAGATAGTTTTTCAACAATAAACAACCAATACAACCTCTGAATAATCTCTACACAAAATAAACAAGGATAAAAGAAAATTACCTTTTTTGGTTATCCACATGAAACTTGTCCAAGCTGATTTCGTGGATTTTGGATGGTTCCTTTTGAAATGGTTAGTTCCTGAGAGGAGTGGATGAAATTGGAATTCAGATTATGCCAGGTATTGCATCAGCGACAGTTCCAGCTCCAGGTATAAACTTTAAGTGCACATCACAAACTGAATCACTTTACAAAATAACTCATATCTCTGAAGAACTCTATGAATTGGTATTGAACTATAAAAGAATTCTTCCAAATCAAAAGAAAAAAGTGAGGTTATATACAATATCCTACACTGTTCCTTATTATTTATGATAATTTGTCAATTGCTCATAGTATAAGTTATCTATCGTAGGCCAGGTTAATATAAGTTGTCCTGAATAAAGGAAATAATTGTTTTTGATAATTTTTTGGTTTATTTTTTACAATGATATGCTAATAGTTTACTTATAAACACTGAACTGAGAATATTTCGATTGACATCAAAACAGGCAGTGGCTCTATTGCCAGTACCGGCTCCTGAGGCGAAGGCGTACCAACTGAAATTAGTCGTGGTAAGAAAAGTAATGATAATTGGCAACAACGTGGCGAGAAAACAGAAAACATATATATATATATATATATATAAAATGGAAGGAATTCAATGGACATAGCCCTCAGAGAAAAGTGCTAACCGTAGACACGTGTTTCGTGCTCTCGGCCCTCATCAGTGCGGTGGAGAAGTGCAAGGATGAAAAACAAAGATTATTATTATTATAGATATGTGAACTGGTGCATTGTCTTGTCGTTTTTTCTGGATTAAATTAGTTAAATGCTGGAATAAGTCGTATAATACTCGCCGTTGATTGTTTTTCCTTTATGAAAATAATCAATGAGAATTATCCCACGCGCATATAAAAAAATTAACGCTATGACGTTACCTGCTGATGGAACTCTCTTCGCCTTCTTTGCAGCCGATTCCTCTCTTTCAGTCCATTGTTTTGATTGTGAAGTGATAGGCTCATGTTACGTCCATTGATATGAATCGTCTCAAAAACTTGGATTCATTGCTGTAAAACTTCGCCCAAACACTCGATTGAAACATCTCCACGACGCTATATTTGTTACTCTGTCCGATTCGTGTATTACCAGTATAATACAGTGAAAGCCAGACAGTGTTGAACGCCCCCTAGCGGCTTCATTGGATCCGGTATATTCCTTAATGATGGAAATATCGCTCGAATACCGTGGTAAGTGAAAAAATAACCACTTCTCAGACATAAAATGTCAAATTAAGAGAAAGTTTCGCTATAATGTTGATAAGACCAAGCGACAAAAAATCCAGTCTCCTGGGATGGAGGCCGACGAAGAGAGAAAAAAACGGGAACCCAAAAAAAAAACAATCGAGCGAATGTCACTGGCAGCGTAACGACATTTCATCTAACTTTAATTAGAAATGTTTTTGTTTATGTTAGAGCGGCGGCTCCTGCCAGAAGCTGAGTGACGTTAGACCGATCCGACAGTGGTCCGGATTCCGGGCGGCTCCGGTCTGCCCACAGACGTCCAAATCTCTTGCGACTTTTTGTCATTTCGGATTGCACGGTCTCCGGAGCCGGAAAATGAAGTTCATTGAAAATCTGTCGAACAGATGTTTTATTACAATCGAAGGTATATGAGGACAGAAATATTTGTACAGGGTCGTTTTTGGCTGGATGAACAATAAAACATGGAAATTGGAAATTATTTCAATTGCCTTTGGTTAATTTTCTGAAAACTGTAAATGGATTCAATCTTATTATTTCATATGGAACTTTCTGGATTCCATATTTTTTCCAAAACCTGTTCCAGAGTGATTTGTTGAAAATATAAACAGGATGTTCATAAAATCAGATGTCGAATCATCTGCGACTGAAAGATCAACTTTAGTCACTATCTTCCATCGTCAAGATAACCTCTTGTGGGGTATTCATGTTGAAAAGGGAAACATTCTCAATTGAATATTGATAGAAAGATTTTTCTGTGAATTGAAAAATCCACGATTAAATGAAGTTATTTTTCGTGAATGTCTAACAGAAAACAACTACTTCCCCGGCTAAAGCCACGCTGGACATTGAACTACATCTGATAGATATTCTGGAAAGGCCCTAACTCAAAAGAAAGAATCTGAAATTGAAAATTTGCATTTTCATTCAGATAGTTATTTGATTTTCTATTTCAGTCTTGATTAAGAACTCATAAAGATGAATGTTCCCCAAAAGAGACTACTCACCAGAAATAGTTGTATTCTGTTAGACATTCACAAAAAATAACTTCATTTTAATCGTGGATCTTTCAATTCACAGAAAAATATTTCTATCAATATTCAATCGAGAATGTTTCCCTTTTCAACTGTTCCAGAGATTTCGCTGAAAATCGTTGAGAATTCTTCATTAATCCCAGCAGCATATGCAGTCCCTTAGACAACAAAGGATCCTTTTTCACAAGCTATCATAACGAGCTTTTTATTGCAAGCTTTTATTCAACTTGCTTCGTTCGTATGCCAGTCGTTCTTTCCGGTTCAAAATTTGTAATCCATTTTTGGAGCACTTGCCGATATCCGATTGAGCTGAAATTTGGCAGGTGTTCATAATCCCGGTGACGATTCATTATAACATTTTTGTTAGAGAAAATAACAAAATGGCGGCTCTAAGATGGCGGACGAGTTTTGTGATTATAGTACGATTCGATTCAAAATATGGGTTTTTTCGGGGTCGGAGATTATGATTTTTTTGTCAAAACTTATAAATTCAATATGGCGGCTCCAAAATGGCGTAGGAGTTTTGTTTAAAAAATTTGTATGTAGGGGTTTTCGAAGTCGGAGATTTTTGTTTTTTTTTATTTTATTTATACACCATCCAACAGCCGAAGCCAATCACAGGATTGGAAAAATCAACAGTTCAAAAAATACATTAGATATAGAATAAAAATCTGAATAATTCACAGTATCAATTGGAGAGATATATGCAAATCAGTACATACACTGAAAAAAACTTCTTGTGATTGAAGAGAAAAGTTTATATAAGGATTTGCCTACTACCAGTCAGTATATAACAGTAAGAAATTCTACAGCAAGGCTCTTTTCATATCAGCAACTTTACAATGGAGGATATCAAAGGAAAAGACATATAATCTGAACAAATTCTATACATGTGTGAGAATCGAAGTAAGTTAGAATGAGGTGTGTGAAGATGAGAGAAGGATTTGTCTCTCACTGGCAATCGAGGAACATGTATACAATGAGAGATAGTAAATGGGCACAATCAAGTTTGTTATTAAGTGATTTGTATTCATTTGATTTTCTATGAGAAATAGTTTGACATGTTCCTGTCATGTTTCCTTGTGATTCAAGATTATCATACAGGATGTTCTAGCTTGTAGATTATTTTTGGCTATTTGAATTCTAAGATTTTATTTGTGAGTTTTGATTTGTATACTTTTACCGGTTGTGCAAATGAAATAGATTGTTGGAAACATACTGATGATAATAGAAAAGCTCCACTGCTAAACTCTTGGATCATATGCGTTGACTATAAGATGGCCAAAGGTTTCAGAGATTTTATGTACACAGAAAAATTATAAAAACAAAAAAAAGGTATCCATAGGTGATGTATAAATATCATTATATCAAATTTTTATTCTTTTTACCTTTAACCTATATTTCATACCATAACAATATATATATATATATATATATATATATATATATATATATATATATATATATTAGGGTGTTTTTTACGACAATTTGTTTTTGCTCCAAAAATTCTGTTAGAAATGTCAAAAAAAAAATACCTGAAAATTAGAGCTCATAATATTTACATTAAGTACTTTCCCAGAGCGTGGAAAAATTTCCCATTCAAAATACGCGTAAACTTTGTTTTTTATTTTTCAAATATCTATAACTCAGCGGCATTTCATGCTATCATATCGTACCAAAGCGCGATTTACTCATGATTACTTGCTCTACAAAAGTGGGGTGACAGCTGTAATCTGCACCTGTAAGATTGTACGGGTAACTAGATCGGATTTTTGTAGAAAATTCCAATTTTTTTGACCTAACTTCATAAATAACTGGATTTATGAAAAAATGTAAATGGCAAACTTGGAGTTCTTGCTTCTCAATATTTTTTATGGTAGATTCGCTTGCTGATAAAGGGTTTCTGTCAGCTACGCCAATACAGTAGACCATAATTTCACTAATTCTTCGCGAGTGAAATTCATTATTGGAAATCAGACGTGTACATTTATCGAATGTGTCAAATTTTACGACAGCAGCCTACTCAATTCCTTTTTTTTCGAAAAACCATCCGAATTTCTTATTTTGCAACAAATCCCGCAAACTTTAAATCGTAGACCCCACAAACCATTCATAGACAAAAATCAATTGAAAAATGCCATGCAAAGATGCAATAAAATATAGGGTGTTCCATTTGAAAAAGTTGAGTTTGTAAATTGACATAAGTTAAAAACTATTGACAAGATAAGTCTAAGAGACCTGATTACGTTATATCGATATAATTTTGTGGCGAATCCAAAAATTTAACAAAAAGGATGGGGGGGATTGCCTTCAAAAAAACAGAATTCTGTTGTGTATCTTATTTTGGAATATTCTGTTTATAAATAGGAATATTTCCAGAATGTGCCTCATTGTAGGACCTATCGTTAAAAAAAACAAGTCAATAGCTTGGATAGAAAAAAAAGTTATGGGGCTTGCATGCACCTATGGGCCACCCTGTCTATAAGAATGGTACTGTTGTTTCCCATACATGGAAAGGGCAAAAAATGATTGAAAATTTATATTTTCACCATCGAAAATAAGCGAGCGCTTAAAATATCATAAAATATTCTTTCGTGCCTGCCTGCTTTTGAAGTTCATGAAAGTTCTAGATTTGATTCATGAGAATTTTTCGACATTTCCAAATTATGTCATTGTTTTCCATGCTTGGTATTACGCTTATATAAGGAAAAGTGCCTCTCTACCTCAGAAGACGGTTGAATTGTATTTGGATTTTTATAATTACCAAAATATCTCCAGAGCCCAATTATAACTATATATTCAATCCCAAGGAAAGCATTCGAATCATCGGTGGTTATTCCCGTTTTGAATCGTGAATAGAAAATTATTCCATTAATTTTCAACATGGTTCAAACATAAGTAATTACTTTCGAGGCCCTAAATTCGGCTCAGCAGTATTCGCAGATGTTATCATAGCTCTAATTTGCATGGGAAACAGCCTGAGGCGGAAGTGAGTCGGATCCTTTAACTCGCCTCAAAAATGCAATGAGCATTGCGGATTTTATTCCATCAAGATAAATGGTTCAATTATAGGATGATATTCAATTATGCCTCGATGTCCATTCCTTCCTGACTGCTCTGATTTATGTCGCCGGGAATTGTTTATTTTTTCAATAAAGTCAATGATGATTTGAATGACAGGGCGCGTGTTGCGATAATTTATATCCGCGAGAGAGAAAAAAATATATTTGAAACATTTTCCATAATAGTATTTTGTATATGTTTATTGTGTTCACGTCCAAATTCTTGTTCATTCCAGTTGAACGAGCAAATTGATAATTGAAACACACACCTCAGTATCTACAATTTTACTGCCAACGTTTCATCGATTAATCTCTCCTTCTTAGAGGCTTTAATATAATAAATAAGAATGGGTTTCTGTATTTAATAAGTTTTACCATGTTTTTATCAACTCGCTTTCTTGTCTGTCTGTCCAGCACAAGTTTCGCAACAGGTTTCAATTTCACAAAAAAATAACAATTAAACAGATTGATATATTATTGGTAGGTAGGTATAACAACTTCCTATTTTAGAAATTTGTTCTCCATGGGTCTTTCGAAATTTGTAATTTCACCGATAGATACGAAAAAGGTGAAAAGTGCACTTTTTCAAAGGTATATTATCAAATATCCTGGAAGACAATTGAAGTTTCTTCCAAATGATGTATCATGTTCTAATACCTAAATAGTCAGGTTTCCGAAAAAAAGCAAGTTTCTATAGAAATCGGAATAGTTTGCCGTATTTTATATTGAGTAGCTATGAAATGTCATAAAACATGTCATCTTGAAAATTCGACAATCTATGCAACAATAATAAAATAATGACCACGAGATATGGACGATTTCATGAACAACACCATCAAATAAACTTCCTTGATATGGCATTAATAAAGAGTAATAATCACATGATAACAGCATGGTACACCAAACCCAACTGCAACTGGCCATGAATATATCTTGACTATAACTCCAACCACCCGCTATCGCAGAAAAAAATTAGTACCAACAATACACGCTATAAAACAAAATCCGACAAATATGTCATTTAACACTTACTTCATTGATTGGCCATCATCACCAACACTATTTCTACTTCACATCAACGACCTGTTGAAAGCAACTTCATGTCCAGTACACAGCTTTGCCGATGATAGTACCCTCCATACCGCTTTCTCTTCCAGGGCCCCTATATCAGCCCGTGAAACCAGAAATGAACGAGGAAGAAACGTTAATAATATAAATATGGACTTAGCAACAATTCTCGAGTGGGGATCTAATAACTTGGTAGAATTCAATGCAAACAAAACACAAGCATGTCTTTTCTCTAGAAAAGCCGATCTCACTGTGCCTAACATAACTTTGTCAGGAGTAACCATACCACTGAAGTCATCCATATCGATGCTTGGTATTACTATCAGCAATAACCTTTCCTGGGAAAATCACGTGAGGTCCATTGCCAAAAGTGCATCCCAAAAACTTGGTTTTGTTTCGTGCCAAGAGCTATTTCACCCCCACTCAGCTGCTTATGATCTATAAGGCACAGATCCGACCTGTCCTGCAATACTGTTCCCATATTTGGAGCGCGGCACCTAAACATATCCTGAGGCTATTGGATTCTGTCCAAAAAAGGGCAATTCGTCTCGTCGGTGATGCCTCGCTTACAAACTCGCTCACTTGTCTGGAACACCGTAGAAAAGTCTCTATTTTATAGATATTTTCATGGGCGATGCTCTTCTGAAATATCAACAATCGTTCCTGCTTTGGCAGTCTCTTCGAGATTAACCCGTCAAGTTCAGTCATCACACCCCTTCGTGGTCACTTTGGAGACCTGCAGAACATCACTTTCCAAAGACTCGTTCATCCACCGAACAGCGAGGCTTTGGAACTCATTGCCTAGGGAGGTGTTCCCCGAGGCATACAACCTCCAGAAATTTAAGAAGAACACCAACTCCTACCTTCTTTCCCTTGGTTCCCACGATGTTTTCTGAACATTACAGGATATCCTTTTTCGTAGGAACCAGAACATAAAAAAAAATACAACAATATTAACATAAACTAAAACGCCTTTTTTCTCCAAGAATACTTAACATCCCAACAATTAAAATCACACAATCATTTAACTGTTAATAACAGAGCACACGAAAATGAAACTCTTCATAATTATGTGAAGTTGGTATAATTCATCCATTATCAATTGCAGAAGCATTAAAAACAGAGGCGGAGGTAACTAATTTTATTTAGATATTCAAATATTTTGAAAATACATTAAAATAAAAAAATATGTCATGAACGAGGAAGTATGTATTAGAAGCCAATCAAATCATCATAATTTCATTTTCTCATGGTCGAAAAAAAGCCATATATTCCATCAAAACACAACACAGCTATAGAATATTTTAAAACCTATTTCGATCCCAGACCAGAGATGCTACTGGTTTTCATTTACTCAGACCTCCTGAAACTGGTGATTTATTAGTCTCAACGTATAGACACACCTACAAGCACTATCATTAGCTTGTGGTCACTGAAACAGCTGTCACTCAAACCCACGTTGACTATCGGCTCTATTGATCTCCTTTGATTTGCTCCCTATAGAAACAGCTTCTGCAATTGAAAATGGTTGAACTATATCAAGGTACGTGACTAGTATTTATAGATATATCTATAATGTAAACCCAACCCTAACATTTTAGCCCCAATTCATCATATGAATAACTTTGTATCTTCAAACTCACCCCACTTTTTCATCTTTCAGTACCAAATGCCATACACCTTAGTTGTGAATAATGAATACAAAATTACTGAAGAAGCCCCTGGCCAGGGGCGAAACGTCTAATTCCCGAAGTTAGTTTAATTTTATGAATCCAAAACCTAAGAACCTCCAAACCAAATATATATATATATATATATATATATATATATATATATTGTTATGGTTTGTTAAATTTTTATAATATAAAATATTGTAATATTTTTGCCCCACGTTTTGGGTGACATTTTGTTTTGGTTTGTTATATTGAAAATATCATTTTATTATTTATTTTGCTTTCAAATATTATTTTTGCACCGCGTTGGGTAACACTTGTTATGTATTGATAATTGAAAATTATAAATTGTATAAATTGAATGAAAATTGCTTATATAATTTTTTTTACTATTCTTTGAGAGCCAAATTTATATGATATAAATAGATATTTCTGACCCTGTAATAATAATTGTCAGCGAACGTCACTGTTCTCTCGTCACGCTACCAACAATTATTATTTTCTTCGCCACAGCTAACAACAGTTGGTACGCCCTTATCTCATATAGTCGGTTCAAAGGAATTTGGCCACTGGTGGCTAACTTCAGTTTATTGAATGATCTTTGTTATGTTAGTTGATCATTGTGAGAAAATAAACAAACCAAATATCATAAAACAATTATCTCCTTTATTCAGGAAGACTTAAAAATACCTGGCCTACGAGAAATAACCTATGCTAGAGTGAATGAAACAATTATCCACGGATAATCATAAAATGCATATCATGGATAGATAAACAGAACCTCACTTTTTCTGTGAGAGTAATTTTCTGTTATTGTTCATAAAAAGTGACAAAGAGTTCATCGAATGTGAAAAATGTTATTTGTGAAATAGTTCAATCACTATTAAAGGTTTTATACTGGTTGGAACTGTTGGTGTTCACAACTATACCATACAAAACAGGAAGTCTCCTCTCTCCAGCCTTCGTTAGGACTGCAAAACCATGTGTCAGGAACGTATCGATGCGGGACTCAGCTTTTGGAATCGTGGATATACGATATCATCAAGGTAATCTTGTTCTGTTAAGCAAATGATGGAATTATTCCATTTTTCTTTTAGTGAAATTTTGTGCGTGCTTCCGCTTTGTAAAATATTTTCGATCTCTTTCAAGCTTTGTTTTTTCGTCGCTTCGCAACATCTTGCCCTTGTTGTTGTTCCATTTGAAATTTCGAATTCGCGCACCAAATTGTCACTTTGCACTGTTTATATTAATGTTGCACAATTTATACACACAATTAAATTCCCATTCTTATCATCAATTACAAGTTTGAATAATAATTGCTTATGATACCTTCTCTTTGCCATTCCCTCACAATTTCCAACTTTTCATTTGATCATCTCTTCTCTGATTGGCTATCTTTCATAAAGACGTTTGCTGTTCTCTCATTGGCTACTTTTAGTTTGCTACAAATTCATGTACAGAGTGTTTCAAGTCTATAAATGTGTTGATTACTTTTTATTCATGATAATTCTGTAAATCTTGACTTTTAGTTGTCTTTTGAGCAATTATGAGTTATAATAATTTTGATAGTGTATATAAATGACTGTTTTATAGTACTTTGACATTTTTATCTATCCATATCATACCTCATAAAATACATTGAATTTTAAAAGTTATTTACAAGCAAACTCTTGAAATTGATAATTATTTATTATTTATTCTTTTTGTGGCTTTTTTGTCTTTTAAAATTTACAACTGGCATAACATAACATAACAATATATATATATATATATATATATATATATATAATATATATATATTTATATATATATATATATATAAAAATTTTTTTTTAAAAAAAAAAATATGTTTTGCTAGTTTATAAAAGAAATACAATCATCAGATATCAAATTTGTTCAGTCGTATACGTACCTTTATATTCGACAATATCGAAAATTCTTATTGAAAAAAGTTGTTCAGAACTAAAAACTACGTTCAAATATGCAATTACATTCATAGACATTGAATAATTAGGTTATGTTACTTTTTACTGTTTTTTCTATTTTGAATGAACATTTATCTCTTTTGATTATGGAACACATGATCACCTTTTCATTTCTTAATGTTTTCTGACAATTTTGCAATTCAAACACAATGAATGCATATGCATATATTGTGCAAATAAGATAATAAATAGAAATTTAATGTTCCCTCATTCCACTGATGCCTCGAAATTCACGTAATACATTCCTTATCATTTCTGGAGAAATTTCCTGGCATGTTTCAAAAATTATTCTCTCCAAATGGTCAACATCTTGAAACGGCCGTTTCTGATAAACTTTTTGTTTCAAGCATCCCCATAAGAAGTAATCAAGGGGGGTTAAGTCAGGGGATCTAGCAGGCCAAAAAAGATCAGAATATCTGTGAATAACTTTTCCATGGAATGTATGTTCAAGATATTCCCTAACATTTAATGTACTGTGGAATGCAACACCATCTTGTTGGAACCAAATACATTGACGTTCTTGTAAAGGTAGTTCGTTCAAGAAGTCATTGATGTGAGTTTGTAAAAACTGTAGATAACGTTCGGCATTTATAGATTGGCGAAAAAAAAAGGTCCTATTAATCTGTTCTTATAAATGCCACACCACACGTTCGTTTTAAATGAATATTGGTCATGAGACTTTATTACAAAATTGGTATTTTCATCAGACCACCGGCAACAATGTTGTGACGAGACAGTTCCATTTGACGAAAATGTTGACTCATCGAAAAAAATTATTCGCCTCGTAAAATAAGGGTTCTCTTCTAATTTTCCTTGGATGAGATGGCGAAAATCAAAGCGCCTATCATAATCCCTTTCTTTCAATGTGTGAACGATTTTTGGTTTGAATGGTCTGTATTTATTCAGTTTTAAAATTCTTGCCACTGTATCTTTACTCACATTTTGTTGCATCAACGACTTCCTTTTGCGCAATGACATTTTTGGATTTTCTACAACTGACAGCATTACTTCAAACTGCGTATTCTCATCGGCAACCAGTTTTCGGCGTTTTCCATTAAAATGATTGTTAATACTTTCAGTATTCTTGAATTTATTAACTATTTTCGTAACAGTTGAATGATTGATATTTTTATTGGGATGTCTGTTATTAAAAATAGTTGCTGCTTCTCTATGAGTTTTATAGTTTTCTCCCACAATCAAAACAATTTCTATTTTCTCTTCACAAGTTAATAACGCTACCATTTTTATGTGTCTTATCAATTCTAACGCGTTTTGACATTCACTGTCAAACATATCTTGCTATTAACAAATCAACAAATCATTTCTTTGTCAGTGCATCCTAGATTACAAGTAACTACAGTTGAATTTGCATTGTTATTGTAGACAAAATAAGAAAAAATGATTTTTCCATGTAAATGGATATAATTGCATATTTGAACGTAGTTTTTTCATTAACAATTTTCGATATTTTCAAATACAAGTGTAGTTTACTCCTGAGTAAAATTCACATTCACAATTGACATACCGCGTATACGACTGAAAACAATTGATATCTGATTATTGTATTTTAGATTTTAGAATATGCAGAATTTTTTATGAAGAATATTTTTTTCTCCTCAAATTAATAATAAAAAAGTTTTCCATATGGTTCCAACTTAGTGAGACATACTGTATATATATATATATATATATATTTCGGAATAAAGGTCTGATTCAGTCAATTCATGTAATTTCTTTTAACAACGTTTCGACATCGTATTTGTCATCATCAGGTTAAATCAAAATTACATTATTTGATTTCTGCGTTCGCATCGTACGAACGTTATTACAATATCGTTCGTGTATTCGAATATTTTTCAGTAGGGTGCACAATAATCCAATTATTGTTGAACTATAGCAATTTCGGACACACGATTCAGAAAATAAACAAGTTTATATTTGTACCCATCCTCTTCTACGAACCGGATGTGATCCCAAGCAATTTGTTGTGAATTAGAAGTTCGGTGCATGTCGGTTTAACGATGTTTTCCACGGTTATGTTGGCACTATTTCTTGGTAAGCCTCCTGCGGAAATACAATGTTAACAATTATTGCAAAGCATACAAGGACCGCGGTTACAGGCTCTATCTCCCAGAGTTATCTCTAAATATATGTACGAGCGTATAGTCTGTTGGCGGTTCGGCGTTTATGTTGCCCGCAGAATATACAATTGAATACAGGGTAGTCCATCGACATTACTGATGAGAATTCACTTGTAAAATATCTGGAAACTATAATTTCCCAGTAGCATCAATTATTGACTAATCTTCAATTAACGAGGAGGTAAACACTTTCTTCAGTAGGTGTACATCTCAGAATGTTCAGTATTTCAGTACACCCATTATCAATACAAGTATCTCTTCAGTACTTGATTCAGTACTTCAGTCTCACGAAAATATTTTCAGTACAAATATGAGTACTTCAATCTGCATTGAATATTTTCAGTGCCCCGTTCAGTAACCAATTCACTTTTTTCAGTACACTCAGTACCCCATCAATTACTTCAGTATTTGGTTCAGTACTCCTCAGAATTGTTGCCGCCTCTATTTCGGTTACGCTCGATAAAATTCGTTTTTTGAGTCCTTCGACCTTATTATATTTTTATTTCATTGGATGTATTATTGATAATCTCTATAATCTCATTGATGTATTTGCGAGGTTTTTGTTATATTTCAAATATGTCCAATAAATAGGTATTGTTTTCCAAAGTTTATCTTTTTGACCCACTTCCAGCTCATTTCTTCCTCTAACCAAAGAAGATGGAACACTAGCAACGACTGCCCAGGAAAAAGCCAATATCTTTGCGCACCTATTTGCTGGAAATTCCACTCTGGATTCATCGGGAAAACAACCCCCGAACATTACACCTATTGACAGTCACATTCCCGAGATCACCTTTCGCCAACGTACTATCAGAAATATTTTGCTGAGTCTCAACACCAACAAAGCCTGTGGATCTGACGGAATCCCGCCGATTGTTCTCAAGAAATGTGCCCCCGAACTAACACCTGTTCTTTGCAAGTTGTTCAACCACTCTTACAATTTGGGGGTATTTCCGTCCAATTGGAAAATTGCAAGAGTACAGCCAGTCCCTAAAAAAGGCAAAAAGGCCCTACCTAGCAACTACAGACCTATCGCACTGCTATCTATTATTTCAAAGGTCATGAAAAAAGCCATCAACATCGAGCTCATGAAATATCTGGAAGACTCAGGAATTGTCAACGATAGGCAATATGGCTTCCGCCATCAGAGATCAACTGGTGACCTGCTCGCTTGCGTCTCACATATATGGCAGCTATCTATTGAAAAGTATGGAGAAACTTTAGCTGTGGCATTAGATATCTCCAAGGCGTTCGATCGAGTTTGGCACCAGGGACTCCTCGCCAAGCTTCCGTCTTATGGCTTGGCCCCTCAGCTGTGTTCTCTGCTTGCTAGTTTTCTCTCAAACAGGTCTCTCCATGTAGTGGTCGATGGAGTTTCATCTGACACTCTACTCATAAATGCTGGTGTTCCGCAAGGATCTATGCTCGCACCAACACTATTTCTACTTCACATCAACGACCTGTTGAAAGCAACTTCATGTCCAGTACACAGCTTTGCTGATGATAGTACACTTCATACCGCTTTCTCTTCCAGGGCCCCTATATCAGCCCGTGAAACCAGAAATGAACGAGGAAGAAATGTTAATAATATAAATATGGACTTAGCAACAATTCTCGAGTAGGGATCTAATAACTTGGTAGAATTCAATGCAAACAAAACACAAGCATGTCTTTTCTCTAGAAAAGCCGATCTCACTGTGCCTAACATAACTTTGTCAGGAGTAACCATACCACTGAAGTCATCCATATCGATGCTTGGTATTACTATCAGCAATAACCTTTCCTGGGAAAATCACGTGGAGTCCATTGCCAAAAGTGCATCCCAAAAACTTGGTTTTTCGTTTCGTGCCAAGAGCTATTTCACCCCCACTCAGCTGCTTATGATCTATAAGGCACAGATCCGACCTGTCCTGGAATACTGTTCCCATATTTGGAGCGCGGCACCTAAACATATCCTGAGGCTATTGGATTCTGTCCAAAAAAGGGCAATTCGTCTCGTCGGTGATGCCTCGCTTACAAACTCGCTCACTTGTCTGGAACACCGTAGAAAAGTTAGCGATTTGTCTCTATTTTATAGATATTTTCATGGGCGATGCTCTTCTGAAATATCAACAATCGTTCCTGCTTTGGCAGTCTCTTCGAGACTAACCCGTCAAGTTCAGTCATCACACCCCTTCGTGGTCACTTTGGAGACCTGCAGAACATCACTTTTCAAAGACTCGTTCATCCAACGAACAGCGAGGCTTTGGAACTCAATGCCTAGGGAGGTGTTCCCCGAGGCATACAACCTCCAGAAATTTAAGAAGAACACCAACTCCTACCTTCTTTCCCTTGGTTCCCACGATGTTCTCTGAACATTACAGGATATCCCTTTTCGTGGGAACCAGAACATAAAAAAAAAAACTACGGCAGAGTCAAAAAGAAGAGTTATGTTTTAGCAGTATGTATGTATGTTTGTATTTACGTTTGTTATAGCGCCTAAACTATTCATCCGATTTTGATGAGTGAGGTGTTAATCGATCAGTTATTATGGTCCGGGTGACATAGGCTACATTTTATACGAACGATGTAGGCGGCCTCTTTGAACCTTCGTTTGAACCAATGCTCCTCTCTATGTAGGACACTTGCGTCATTCCATAGAATTCGATGGTGCTCAGTCCAGGCGTGGTCAGCAATGGACAATTTGCATAAATGGTCAATTTCCAAATCATGAACTCATTATGAATAGCCAAAAAGCAAATGAGTCTTCAATAAAAGAATAAGTTTCATATAATTCATATATTGTAAAATCCACTCTTAAAATTTGTACAATTTGTCGATATCATCACGTGATAGCAAACACGCCTTCTATTGGTGTGACGTCAAATGGTCGTTACTGTCTAGTTTGAAGGCTGTTTTGTTCACCTTCAGTTTTCAGTCGCAGTTGGGATGGAGAAAATTTTAAGCGCAGCGTTGCCAAGTTTCCCAAATATCATAGCCGCGATTTGCCAAAAATGATGTTATTATATTTAATGTTTTCACTCAAGACCATAACTTGTAGCAACTTGCATATCTTCAGAAAAAAATATATGTTATTCTACATCGTACTCATTTCTGTACAATTGGTGAAATCCATTACGAATATTTCACTCAGTAATAAATTGAAACATGAACTGGGATTCAAATTTACATGTGAACTCGAGCGTTTCTTTGCGGCCATCTTGTGACGTCAGATGACTCGTATGTGTTATTGTTGTCATTAAGTTGTCATTTAGAATATTAGAGTATATTAGTATCAGGCTCTTCGGTATCGCTCGAAACGTTCTGGATATTTAATTTGTTTGTGTTTGTTCTTGCTGGATGACTGTAGTGATATCATGGAAGGCAAAACCAAAGGATTTCACAAATATTGTATTGTTCCAATGTGCAATAATACGTCCTCTAGTAGTCCCAGTGAATTGTTTTTCTCTGTGCCCAGACACGACAAAAAACGGCGTGAGTGGTGCCAAATAATGAAAAGGGGACCTCTTTCCAGTGTAACAAATCGTTACGAGTTTATAGTTGTATTTAAGTTAGAATTTCCATATTCATATTTATCGTTCATTCCTCTCATTTCGGCACTTATGAAGTCCGGATTACTTCCAAAAAATGAGGCCATCATAATAGAGTCAATTTTTGGTAAATTATCACCGTCAGCCTTCTGAAATCCTGGTTCCATGGTCAACCAAACACAAGATCACAAAAAAAACGAAAGAATCCAATAACAATCTTTCAAAAACGACCGTGAATTCAAATATTCAATCTGAATACAAAGTTAACAACATTAAACACAAAACTGAACTGAAAACTGAAGGCAAACAAAACATTTACTTCAAACCTAGACAGTTTGACAATTTGACGTGACACCAATAGAAGGCGCGTTTGCTGTCACGTGATGACATCGACAAATTGTACAAATTTTGAGAGTAGATTTGACAATATATATGAAACTTATTCTTTTATTGAAGACTCATTTGCTTTTTGGCTATTCATAATGAGTTCATGATTTGGAAATTGACATTTTCTGCAAATTGTCTTAAGAATTAAACTATAAATTATGGTCGAAAATCATCAACAATCATTCATTATTGGGAAAAATATGCACAAATAAGCATCAAAATCGCGGCTATGATAGTTGGGAAACTTGGCAACGCTGCTCGTAAAATTTCCTCCATCCCAACTGCGACTCTCTACACGTCACAAATCGTGGACGGAAAACCGTAGATAACCTCACATTAATGACAACTAGAGGACGTATTATTAGGCAATCCATACCACGTGACCCAACATGGCGGTTGTTGGCACACAAACCGATAATCGCCATAAGAATATCATTGTCAGTGTGTACCTTTGGCTTGTAAAGGTGTATTTTTGGTTATTTTCGGAGCTTTTGTGTTGTTAATTAATAATAATCAGATGGAAAGTGATCACCTGAAGACACTATTGTTGAAAAGCAGAGGCTTTGGTGAACGGTATGCTTGAAAATACATCCCCATCTTTTGTTTACATTTTTATCAATGTATTTGTTACAGGTTTAAAATGAAGTTGGATTGATCAGTGATTTAGATCCTTTTTACACTTAATATTTCTGAACTGAATTGTTCAATTGTTGGTGCTCCTCCTGTTACGAATATGGATATGATTTCGTATTTGCTTTTTACTCAGCTTTCCCAAATGCAGATGAAGCCCTATACAAGTTTAGAATCCATACATACTTTGAATCTGGCTTCGTCGTGAAGGTGAGAACAAAAATTCAGAATCATTTAAATATTTTAGTTAGTCTAGTATGTTTTTTCTTAGGCAGCAGGTTTTTTCTAATGGGTACATGTACAGTTGCAAATCTTGAGTCATCCAAGTGAATTATTATAAATTAGGAATAATAATACATAAGAAGCAATTTATAACTTCTGATCTGTTCTATTAGGTTTATTGCCACATTTGTTTACTATAAGAGACATTGATTTGATATTTAAGAATATTACTTCTCAACTTTCATAATAGTTCTTTCTAATCGACATACATTTTTTTCAGGTCAAGTATTCACAAAAGGCAAATTAAAAACCTTCAGATGTTTGGTACATAATTGAAAAGGATGAAAGCATTTGTACTGCTCACTGTACTTGTATGGCCGGAAACAGTGAAGTAGGTGGTCATATTGGTGCTATATTAGAGGCAATGTCACGCACAGATTTGGAAGCTGTGTGGCCAATGCCATCCAGTCAAAAAATTTATTGGACGACTTGCCTTTTGCTCAGTTGTTTAAAAAAATTTAATGTTTCAAATGAATATATATATATATAAATAAATGTTTGTTTATTTGTTTTTCACTGATTCAGTTGATTACTCTTGATTTAATACCAATTATAAAAAAGTTACAATATTGATATTTGTATATAGTACAATTTCGATAAATATCACGATATATCCAATTTTTACTGTTAATAAATTACGATACCCTTTGTGGGTTGTAGACGATGTGGTAACTTGATTACTCTCGTCTCGGACGTCCATCGTCTTAATGTTCTTGAAAAGGTTTTCACGATGTTTCGAATGTTTGTATCTGCAATCGTCTCAATACAGTATTCACATTCAAAACATCGTGTAAACCTTTCAAATCGATAAGACGATGGACATCCGAAACGAGAGTAATCAAATACAACACCCTTCACAAGACTTGATCGAGGCTTTCGATAATTGCCTGAAATATCTAAAAAGGGAAGGTTGAGATTGAAAGACATATTTCTGAATATTTTTATTTATTGAGTCACAAGAATCCTAGAGAAAATTTGTATTCCAGTAATTCAATAACACTACCTATAAGAATGTTTTTTGAGGAGGTAGGTACATAAATATGAACATTCATTTGGAGTTTTTTACTTTTGAAGTGGAAAATATATCAATTATATATATATATATATATATATATATATATGAACTTCATTTTAAATGGGACCTCCTAATGTACAATAGTTCAGATATATACAAGTAGGCAAAATCATACAAGTAATCGAAGGAACAAATCAAATCACAAAAGTCTGAAGTTATAGGTAGGTATCCATGACGGAATGAAGGATGTTATCACGAATGTGCACACAGGGTATGTCTGCTGCAGCCTCTCTGATACTTGATTTTCGAATCCGTAAGATCTTCTACGGAACAAATCAAATCACAAAAGTCTGAAGTTATAGGTAGGTATCCATGACGGAATGAAGGATGTTATCACGAATGTGCACCCAGGGTATATCTGCTGCAGCCTCTCTGATACTTGATTTTCGAATCCTTAAGATCTTCTAGGTTGATTGCAGCTAACATAGAGCTTTTCTCCTCCTCGATAAGTCATTTTGACTGGTCACAAACTTATGATTTGATACTGTAGACACCGAGTGAAACCCGACTCTATCCCTGTCGTGACGGGACCCACAGTTAACTATAAAGTAAATAAAGGGCATTTTTCTTCAGTTGAAGCACGAATTATAATCCTAAATTGAGAAAACTACTCAAATTCGCACAGAAAATCACAGAATAAACACTTTTACCACTATGGTCGCTTATGACGAATTACAATGTGTGCCAACAGCCGCCATATTGCTTTCGTTTTGACAGATCGATGGATTGCCTAATTGCACATTGAAACGATGCAATATTTATGAAATCCTTTGGTTTTGCCTTCCATTATATCACAAACACAAGCAAATCGAATATCCAGAACGTTTAGGGCGATGTCGAAGAGCCTGATACTAATATACTCTAATATTCTAAATGACAACTTAATGACAACAATAACACATACGAGTCATCTGACGTCACAAGATGGCCGCAAAGAAACGCGTGCGTTCACATGTAAATTTGAATCCCAGTTCATGTTTTAATTTATTACTGAGTGAAATATTCGTAATGGATTTCCCCAATTGCACAGGAATGAATGATATACGATGTAGAATAACATATATTTTTTTGGAAAATATGCAAATTGCTAATTACCGATTTGGACGTTTCTCCACGTTGAGTCCATTGCTTGTGCTCATCCAATCTTACCGATAACGGCCTCTTTGTCTCTCCAATGTAGGAATCTCCGCATTCACATGGATCTTCATAAATGCAATACTTACTGATTTAATTTTTGTTGTCAGGTTTGGTCTTGCTGAGGAATCTCCTCAAAGTACTGCCGGATTGGAATCAGGGATGTTGAACTTGTTTTCGATCCTTCTGATCTTCTCGGAGACACCTCTGATGTACGGAAGGTAGATCACTGTGCTTGGTTGTTTCTCTTTTCGTTCTCTGGAGTTGTTCCAATACTTCCCCTAGGAGTTTCTTGGGGTATCCATTCCGGTGGAGGTCCTCTCTGATATGGTTTAATTCGGCATCTAGTTACTCCTCGTCGTTGCATATGTGCAAGGCTCTCTCTACGAATGTTCTCACGATCCCTCTGTTTGTCGAACTCGGATGGTTGGAGCTGTAGTTGAGATTCTGCCCCGTATGTGTCTTCTTTCTG
The DNA here is from genome assembly GCA_018342105.1 of Gonioctena quinquepunctata. Taxonomy (NCBI): domain Eukaryota; kingdom Metazoa; phylum Arthropoda; class Insecta; order Coleoptera; family Chrysomelidae; genus Gonioctena; species Gonioctena quinquepunctata. The sequence continues at coordinate 812,822 of JAFIRS010000061.1, read as the reverse complement.
TATACAGAGGTGCGGATTTTATTGCCTATTATATCAACGTTCACATCGATGAAGGGTAAGGCACAGTTTGTTTCCATTCCTATCGTGTATTTGATCGAATCACTGTTTCTGTTAATTCTCGGGAAGAAATCCTGGAGATGTTCATCTCCATGATTCCATATTATGAAAGTGTCATCCACGTACTATCAGAAGGAACCACTGAAGAGGCGATAGTACCTCGCCTTTTTCACCTATCCTAAATTTGTTTAAAGGAAGATTGGGCATGTAATAGATATAATCCCCTTTCTATTTAGTCACCATTGTATTTATTATCTATTGGATTATCGTAACTATCCTCAAATATACTACTACCTGCCTTGAATAATTAACATGATACATCGTGATTGTTTAGTTAGTATTATCTCAACTTGAAGATGCTATTGTATAGCGAAACGTGTGTCGTGGTTTTGTAAACCCTATTTGGTGAAATTTATTCAGTAAGGTGAGTTTCATTCGTTTCTTTTTCATTTTCTGTATCTGAACGTTCCCGAAAATGGGTACTTCATATCAAATATAATCTAAGGTTTGCAAAAAAATGTTATTTTTTTAAAAAATAAAATAAATGTTTAATTATTAATGACATGAGTTCATCACTTTGTCTGAAACTGTAACGAAGACAGTCGAGAACGACAGTCTTATTTTCCTCCCCTCCGGTGAACTGAACTAATTCATTGAAACACGAATCGCGTGATAAAACCCGCACTGCGTCCGAAGACTCATTTCTCAGTTATTCTCGAAGTGAGAATTCCTGTCACACCCACCAAATATTATTCAGGCTCGGATGTGACTGCGTAAATCCCGTGAAAATCAGCATACTTATGTTAATCAGAATTGTACCTGATTTCGTATTCTTTGAACGTCTTCGCTCGACTTTGTTTTTACTCCATTATCGAACCCTGTTGCTGGAAGACATCAGGATTCACCCTTTTCGCGTTTTTTTTTTTTTTTTCGTTAGCCGTAGATCGAGGTCACCGCGTGATTAGTCGAACTGGAGAAAAACTCTGGAGGAATTACCATTTTCCAGCTTAGTTCCTCTTGGAATGATTCTACCAATTTTCCGCACGTGCTGGGGGATTGTTATTTTTTAACAGTTTGGGAATTACCAATACAGTACTTGAGGTAGCGTTGCCCTTTTTCAAGGAATTTTATGACGAATGAATTTCATTTTAAATAATTGTTTAATATTCAATGATTAACAAAATGAGGATCACTCGCCGCCGTACCTGCGGTGGAGCTAGAAATGTTTATACCATGCCAAAATTCATGGGATGGTTTTGAGATCATTTTCAACCAAAAAATAATAATCAGCTGTATTGACTCGAGCGGATTATAAGTCAGTCACGTATACAGGGTGTCACAGAGGTGCGTGCAAGCTCCATAAAAAAAAATTATCCAAGTTATCGACTTGATTTTTCCAAAACGATAAGTCTAACAATGAGGTACATTCCGGAAATATTTCTCTCTATATACAGGGTGTCCCAAAATGAGATACTCAACTAAGTTCTGTTTTTTTAATGGCAACCCCCCATTTCTGTTACATTTTTTGATTCGTCACTGAATTGTCGATATAACGCACCTGGGTTTCTTAGACTTATCTGCAATAGTTTTTGACTGGTGTTAATTTATGTGTAAAAAAATAACTAATAGAAAAACTTTTTAAAGACAAGCTTTCAGTCAAGCCGTGCATTAAAACGTATAAGATACGTTTAAGTCATCACTGATAATGATTTTTTGTTGAATGATTTGGTTTCAAATAGCCTGTCGCGCAAAGTGTTTTTGAAAGTAAGTACCAATCAATTTCATTGGGCAATGATTGGTTGGTAAGTCGAAATATTAATTTGATTACAATTCGCGCTACAAGCTTCATTCAACAGAAAATAATTGAATAATTGTCAGCGATGTCTAAAACTTATTTTATACATTTTAGTGCACGGCTCAAATGAGAGCTTGTCTTTGAAAAGTTTTTTTATTTGTTATTTTTTTTTTCAATTAGTTCGCCCCAATTTGTTGATTTCTAGTAGAGCATCGTTATTACAAAGTATCTTTCCTGTAAGATCCCAAAAACCCCCTCACACCAATTTTGAATGAAATCTGACCATAAAACTTGTCCGCCAACCTGGAATCGCTATCTTGAATTTATAGATTTTGACAAATAAGTCATCATCTCCCAACCAGAAAACCTCTACATACCAATTTTGAATGAAATATGACCATAATCAGAAAACTGGTCCTCCATCTTGGAGCCGCCATCTCAAATCCATGAATTTCGACAAAAAATTCATAATCTCTAACTCCAAAAACCACCGCATACCAATTTTGAATCAAATTGGACCCTAATCACAGAACTCGTCCTCCATCTTGGGGCCGCCATTTCGATTCTATGAATTTGACAAAAAATTCATAATCACCCAAAAACCCCCATACCAATTTTGAATCAATCGGACCATAATTACGAAACATCTTGGGGCCGCCATCTGATAATGAATTGACAAAAAAATTATAATCTCCGACCAAAACCCCCACTACCAATTTTGAATCGAATCGGACCATAATCACAAAACTCGTTAGCCATTTTGAAGCCGCCATCTTAAATTTATGATTTTTGACAAAAAATTCATAACTTCCGACTCCGAAAACCATCACATAACAATTTTGGATCGAATCGGACCATAATTACAAATATCGTCCGCCATCTTGGAGCCGCCATTCTGTTTTTTCCTCCAACAAAAACTCCATAATACATTTTCACAAGAATTCTGAACACCTGCCAAATTTCAAATCATTCGGACGACTAGAAGTCGGTCAAAATTCAGTTGCAAGATTTGACCCGAACATACATACATACATACAAACATTGCAAGTTGAATAAAAGCTTGTAAAATAGACTCGTGCACAGACCCACATTAAAATTCAAAACTTTCAAAGCCATTCAAAATAAATCAACCAACTTTTTCTCAGTCAAATCCTTAGGCTTCAGCAAATCTGATGAGAAGCAGTTGAACTAGGAGTCGAAGTTCCAACGCCTACTACGATACTTTGAAAATCATAAATTAGAAATGGCAATAACTCGATTTTTTTATTGCAGCATTTTATTACATCATTACATAGTATTTTTCAGGAATTTTTCGAAAAAATTTGGTTTGTGTGGTTTACTTTGTAAAATTTGAGAGATTTATTGCAAAATAAGAAATGTTTTCGAAAAAAAAAGGAATAAAGTAGGCCGCTGTCATAAAATTTTACACATCCATACAATTCTGAAAAGAACATGTTTCAACGAAATGATATTGTTATATAAACAGGAGTGTATTACATAGGAAACAATTCTTGTAATCAGGAAAGGAGGATTAACAGAAAACAAAGTAAATATTTTGAGAAAAGGCTACTTATGAATGCTCAAATAGGTCACCATTCACAGACTAATAGTACGGAATATTACACTTTTGTTGAATTTCATAATATGTGAAAATATTTTTATACATATATTTACTTTTAGTATTTACTTATATTGATTTTTTCTTGTTATTTTATCATATTTTATCATTATTGTTCTAACTTAAAAGTTTTGTCCTAAATGTACCATATCCAGATATACGGATATAATTGTAATATATTTCCAAATAGTTCTGTCAGTTTAAAGTTTAAAGTGTTACTTAGGTAATAAGTGATTTATAGTATTTATGTCTGTTTTATATTTATGTTTTATATTTATGTATTAATTTTATATTTATGCTATTAATATTATTATATATTTTAGCAATTACTTTTCATATGTATATTAGGGTTCCTAATTGAAATAAAGATCTATCTACCATCATGTTCCACATAAGCTGTTATTCGTCTAGTGAATGAGCTTCGAATTCTAGTGAGCATTGCTCTCTGAAAAACATATTCTTCACGTGCCCCCAGAGGAAGAAATCTACGGGAGTGAGGTCTGGGGATCGCGCGGGCAAAGAATAGTCCCTCCACTGCCTATCCAACAATTAGGATGGTATTGATCTGAAAATGCTCGCATCCTGCAGCACCATCGTGTTGCAATCTCATGGCCCTTTCGGTGATCAAACCACTCCTTCTAACATCCTGGAAAGCTGTTCACCTAAAAAAATATAAATACCTTTCACCATTCAGCACATTGTTGAAAGAGTAGGGTCCAATAATGTGATTTCCAATCATTCCTTCCCAAACATGAAGTGACCATCGCTTTTGGTGATCAACAGTCCACAACTAGTGATTAATTTCGATTACATAATAATGCATATTATGACTGTTGATCTTAAACATTGTTTATCAGAAAATATCATTTTGTTTAAAGTATTAAAATCCTTCTCAATCATGTCATTTATTTAAATACAACTCTTTTAGCAAAATCATCACCATACAATTCTTGATGTAGATACATATGATAAGGGTGGAATTTACGTTCCAATATTATTCTGTTTTCACTACTTTGTGAAATATCCGTTTTCCTAGTGACTAAGTGAATATTTTCCTGTAGCATTCCATATTAATCCGACAATTAACAATTTTCCATTTGGTATAAGACACACTACCGATCTCTCAACTTTTTGAATGAAGTGGAATTCTTGCTTCTGAATATTTTTGATGGTAGATTCTGCTTGCTAATAAAGGATTTCCGTCAGCTTCGCTAATACAGTTAACCATATTCACTAATCCTTCACCAGTGAAATTCAATATTGACAATCCATACGTGTACAATTATTGAAGGATTAAAGGATGTGTCAAATTTCACGACCGCGCCTACTTGATTCCTTTATTTTTCTAAAATCGAAAAACCAACATTTTCTTTTTTGCCAATTGAATGCCCAAAAATTGACTGTTCTGCGATCCATAGATCCGCAGTTGCAACTTGATTTTCATCCCTATTTTTGCTTCTTCCTTTCTTCTACCCAAAACTTTACTGCTCTTTGTCATCAGGGATACTTTGGAATCGTCGAAATTTCGTTCTTTATTGTTGGATCCTCTCTCCTGTCGGCATATTTGATGTCTTTCCTTTTCACCACATTTTTATTAGCTCGCTTATGTGTCTGTCCCGTACACATATCTTGCAATCGATTTTAAACTAACTTCCCGATGAGCAAGTGACCTGAACTTTCGGAAATGGCTCAGAACTGGGTGACAATACAATATTAATTTTTTTATCTATCTGTTTGTTTGTTTTTCATCGGTGATGAACACACGTTGTTTTGCGATTTCAAATGTGATCCGCCATAGTGAACCCCATTGCTATTCTCAACCTTACAGGCATCGCGCAAGAAACAAAAAAAGTGAATTTGAGGCACCAAAAAATAGACAAGAGAAACGAGCATATAAAAAACCCGAACATAGAATGGAAGAACAATCCCGAAAAATCCGGATTCCCAGTAGGGAAAATTCAATAGGGACAATAAGCGACACAGAACTGAATAATTATTAATATATTTTGTTTTAATATACCACGTTTATAAAAAGTATAAAATAATTATTTAAGTATTTTTTCAAATAACACGTTTATAAAACGGACTTTAAAGTAAAAAATAATTATGTAATTTTTTTTCCCGTTTTCAAAACAGACTCAAAAGTATAAAATAATTTCTTCTAGCCCCATACAGATTCCTAACCCCATTAGATTAGATTTGTGGTGGGGGGCTGGGGGACTTGTGGGATAGGAGCCACTTCACTGCGTATGCCCTGTCTAGGCTCGTTTTTGTTACTAGACTGCATAGATTAGACCTTGAGTCACCCATATATTGGGGGGTTGTGGTTTTTTCTCCCCTATCGTTGAAAATCTTAGTTTTGTAAGCCTTTCACAATAGGACAGTATGTGCGCTGAGGTTTCCTCCTCCTGGCAGAACTTACATGTGGTTGTGTCTGCCGGTCTGATCTTATTCGTGTGTTTGTTGAGTATACAGTGCCCTGTCAGGAGTCCAACCATGATCCTGGTTGATCTCCTATTCTGGCTTAGCAGGTACTCCGTGAATTTTGGCGATGGTTCCTTGATGAACTCTTTGGCCCGTCTCATTCCCGGCGCTTTGTTCCACCAATCTTGAAATTGCTCTTCCAACCAAGTACTGTTTTGTATTGTTCGCAGTGCCTTCGCTGTGCCACAAAGAGGTTCTGGGCCAATTGGGGCATGTCGGGCTCCTTCTCGAGCTGATGAATTGGACTCTGCATTGCCCTTGTAGCCTGTGTGACCTGGCACTCAAGCCAGAGATAGTCTGTTTTGACTGCCTACCTTTTGTAGGGTTTTCAAGCAGTCCTAGACCAGTTTGGAGTCATCTTGCATGGAGCTGATTGCTTTCAGAATATACGGCAAGGGTCGTTGCCTTGAACTCTTAGTAACTCCTCTGCACAGTGGTGTACTGCTGCAACTTCTGCCTGGAATATTGTCACATGTTTGAGACTCCTGTCTTTGTTTTTGCTAAATATATTCCTGCTCCTCCACCCACTTTGGGTTTTGAGCCGTCTCTGTAGCAGGCAATTTGTGTATCAATTGGAGGTCCTCCCTTCCATGCATCTCTGTCTGCTGTGACTTTTTTAAAGTTTTTCGAAGCTATACTTGGGAAATATCTCGTCCGATGGTATTCCCATCATGGGGTCGGTTTCCTACTCTTTGCATGGATCGTTATACACTTTGCCTTGCAGTCTACTGATGTGCGCTTGCCCTTTCATCGATGTGCTTGCGACTGACCTGGCTTCGCCTTATATGAATACATGAAGTGGTGGTAGGTTCAGCAATACTTCTAAGGTGACTGTTGGAGTGGTCCTCATAGCTCCCGTGGCAGCCAGGCAGGCTTGACTTCGGATGCCGCTTTGCCTTCGAATCGCCTCAGCCTGATGAGTCTCATATCACCGAACCGTATGCTATCATGGGTCTGATGACACTGCTATATAGCCAAATGATCATCATCGATTGTAGCCCTCAGTTTTTTCCACACATTCTTCAACATGGGTAGAGGGCTACCGTGCTTTCTTGAATTATTTTTTTAGATGTTGATTCCATGTCAGCTTGTAGTCAAAGATGACTCCCAAGTATTTTGCCTCCTGTGTAATTGTATTTTCTACCCCGTTCAGAACGAGTGGCTTGAGCAACTATCGTGGTTTTTTGGGGCTTACAGTTTGTTCGTACTCCTGACACCACTTATTTATTTCAGAGCAGTCCACGTACGCCCCGAAACGGTTCCTGCAAATTTTCCTTTTGCAATGATTGCAAGATCATCGGCATATCCTGAGCAACACAAGCCTTTGGATGTTAGCTCTACCAGTAGTTCGTCTATTAGGATAGCCCACAGAAGAGGCCATAGAACTCCTCCTTGTGGGCATTCCCCACCTGCTCCAGCTGTGACTGTGGTTTTTCCTATGGTTGATATGATTACACTTTTCACCATTGACACAGGAGGGATGGGACCCCTTTATTTTCTAGAGCTTTGATGATGGACTTTGTAGATGCATTGTTGAAAGCCCCCTCGATGTCGACGAAGTCGCTATCGCTATATCTTTGTCCTTTTGTTAGTAGCGTGTTAAGATCATCCAGTGTCAAGTCGCAGACGATTTCGCATAAGCTGAAAGAATCTATGTGGCTAAACATGTCATATAGTCAAATGTTGTACAGCACACAAGATGATGGAATCCGGAACTCGTTATATACATAAAAAATACATATAGAACAGATGTGCACAAGATGAATATTCATCACGGATTTCACCTCACCCCTCCACTGTATAAAACAGAAATGTTGAAACGATCCTATTCGTGTGAGATTGTTAGCGATTATTAAAACTTTTCTTAGAACACAGATATTTGTTATTTTATTTTTTGTTGTTGTTTAACACTCATGTATTTTGTGTCCCGTTACTTCTTGGGGACAAGTTGAAAAACAGAAAGTTGCATCAAGTAAACTCAACTGACACCTACCATTTTTTCCATAATAGTTTTGACTAGATACCTACTGATTCCTTTTACTTTTTTGTTTTTGCGTCGAAAATAAAGAGCTTTATTATTATTAATATTATAACCTTCTCAAAAAAACACGAAGTTGCGCTAGTGTGCCATTCTCTAACAGTAATGGGTTATATTAAAAAAAAATACAAATTTCCTTGTAGCATTCTCCTCCGATTATTCTGCTTAAAAGACTTTTACTCGACGTTCCTTTGTTTTTCGGTACCGAAAAACGGTAATTAGTTTGGAAAGGAGAAACAAATGCTTTTTTGTTCGGATCTTGGTTTCTTATAAACCGATCTCGTAACTGGATTCGTTTGAGTGTCGTGTTCGACTGGATTTTCAAAGATAATCTTATGGGGTGTGAAGGGTTTTCATGGCTCGTTTTACAGATGGGAAAACTCAATGAGAGGATGCGACAGTCTGGAACTTCTATTAGATTTTTTTGATACTTTATCAATACCCTTCTGTATTGTCTCTAGGTATCTGGGAAAAAAAGCATCACGTTCTGAAGGATACTGAGTTGAATACTGCGCTTTCCATGATGGAGGGTCCTCGTATAAAAACCCCAAATGAGAACCTTATTTTTTGTGGTATTTTTGCCGTAGGGCAACTTTTCTCAAATCATATTTTGGTTGTGAAATAACTAGTTATTTTGCAATACAACAAATTATGTTTTTTCTACATCAGTATCCGTGAAATCGTATGCACACTATTAGGTTGGGACATTATGTGGAAAATCAGTTGAAAAACACTTTTATTACCGATTTCCGCCATCAATGTTTCTTTAAAAGTGACTTTAAAAATTGGTACATTATTGGTATATTATAATGTCAGGAATCGGATCGGCTACATGCATCGTGTGGAAATAACAGTCGATGTAGAAGATGTCATTCAAAACAATTCCTGTTTGGATTATGCAGCAGCGAAAGGTAAAAATATAAGACGAATCGATAGTAATGGGAATAATATTATTAAAATCGAGAGAATAAGGATATTTTATAGATTTTGTTATTTTGGAAATCCCTGTCGTTTGTAATGAAACTAGGCAAAAATACATCATAAATTGAGTTATTACCAATATTCGTAAAGTGTAGTACATTCATATTTATTTATTCTTGTTATTTTGGGAACTTACAACTTTATTGCACTACTCTTTTTATACGCTCGGGAACCACCTGAAAATTCAAAACTTGTCAGTATTATTTGTAACAATTTTTTTAGGCAGCATTTTTTTTGGTTTTTAGGGGTTGTAAACATGTGGTAGCTTTTTTAATGTGGTTATATCGCCGGGACGAAGAACCTGCTGTTAGCGAAGTAATGTGCTATTGAAAAAAAAAATGTTTTGTCTACAGTAGGAACAACGAAAAAAATTCATAAAAGTATCTGAATTCGATAATTCTGCTGTTGTTTCTGCGCCATACACAAACGATGCAAAAAATACTTTTTACGCGAATTTTTCGTGACAGCTCAGGAAAAACAAATTGATCGATTTCTCGATGTTATTATGATATTAAAGAGCGCGAAATCATGCGTTTGTCTATTTTTCAAATCGAAATAGAATTCAAAAAATCGAGTGGAACTTCCGCTGATGAATTTATTATTTTCGCGAGCACTGTTTTGACACAAAAATTATGTGAATCAGCAGAACTTTCGAGTAGGTGTCAAAACGACTCTTCATTGTGGCATGAGTTGCGATATGATCGAGTTACAGCCTCATTGAAAATGTGGGGCAGAACGTCTTTCCCAATGAATACTGTATGTAGTTCTCCATATCATCCTTCGAAGTGAAATTATCCTCGCAGCAAAACATCTGTGTCTTCGAAGGGCACGCAAAAAAAATATTTTTGCGGTGTTTTTCTTGTTGAATTATCACAACTAGGTACATAACACCAATTACAGAATGAATATTGATAACGACACGTACAATAAACACTTCACAATATTAGCGGCAGTAAACGTGCTCGATGCCTATAGCAGAAGAGAGAATCAACGGGCCCAACAGTATTGTGACGTCACGCTCTCTCTCCAAGTTCATGGAGGCGTTTTGAAACTCGACGTTTTCAAAACGCTGTAGCATTCTCAAAAATTGTTTGAGAAAGGTAGGAAAATAGTAACTATTATATATATATTTGGTTCGTATGGTATCAAATAATTATCATTTCCATTATCTTCAGGATGTTCTAGTGGGTCATGTGGAGCTATAGTGTTCTCATTGAGTTTTTTGGCAATTTAACAATAGAATTCATTATTCATTTCATTTGCACTAATTGGAATTTCTGAATCATTTATTTTTTTGGGTTTCTCCCTCAGGTCGTTTATAATGAACCATGTCTCTTTCATTTATATGATTTCTATATTTTCTGTGGTGCGTGTTTTTGTTTGTAATATAGTTAGGGTGTCATATCTGAGCCTTTTCATGCATCTCATATTCATCACTGTACCATAATAATAATAATCTTCCTCATATCCAAACTTTTGTTCAATATGCGAAGTACAACACTTTTTGGAATGCCTACCATGTTTGCTAGCTCGCGTCGACGGTCAACCAATACTATTTTGCGGATTTTTTTCACTCTTCCTGGCGTAGTCACCTCATTTGGTCGTCAATCTTCGAACTTAAGCTTCATAAAGTTGGTACTTTCTCGCATAGTTATTGTTATCAAACAACAATCGCCATCTATACGTCAGGTCGAGTACATCTTGTAAATTAGAAACTCATGGGCTTTCCAGTATATTTTGAAAAATGTATTTGGGAAATGAACTTCTCAAGCACACTGATAACATCCCTTATATTATCGCAGTATTTTATTAATTCACATACATTTCCTATGTGCACCATTTTTGAGTTTCCCTTATAAATATTCCCCCGGACACACGCGCCTACATGATATACGTATCAAAAGATATTCCGAAACGCGCCAGGAGAGCCAAATCTGAAATTCAAATTCAGTATTTCGAATGAAAGCATCGCCGAGCGAAGATTTTTAATTTGATTTCCTTTGATGTGACTAATTTGAAAACGCACCCTATTTTTTCACCGTTAATTGTTTTTGAGGGAATCTGGTGCGTATAATGTTTTACGTTCAATTCGCCTGGAGGTCATGAAAATATCCAAATGAGATTGAGAACAGATATTTTTCCAAGAAGGAGAACAAACCTGTTGCTAATTTACAAGGTGCGTTGCCAGAACAACGGCAAAAAATATCGCGTTTTTTTCCTCTAAATTCTACGCTTGTAATACCTCTGGCATGTGAAATATGGAAGTTCATTCGTTATAAGTCGATCACACAATAACTAGATGAATTATTTCCAGAAACTCATCTACTTTCCAAAATGAATAATATCGTCATATTTTACTTCAACAATAATCCAAAAGAATTACTTCTTGACCCATCATTTCACATTTCTCGAGCACGAACAAAGGAGATTTACCTTCACAATGAATATGGTGCTGTAGGTCCCGAAAATACGAGTATCAAAACGTTGATGTATTGCTGCTCATACATCTCGATGACTTCATGAACCTGGAATATTCGAACACTTACTGAACGAAATTTCTATAACTTTCAAGATTGTGTTTGAAGTGTAACTTTCCTATCAATAATTAGTTTTTCTCCTCATATTCTCTCTCATCCAATCAGACATGGAACAAAGGTTTAAACTCACCAAAATGGGGAAATTTCCCTTAAAACTCTGATTTGAAATGAGGAGATTTTGTGACTCAAGGCCCTAACTTACCTAGATATAGGCGACAAGCAAGAAGGAAAATCACATGTTAATTTCGTCCTATTGTTATAATCAAACCAATCGAATTAACGTAATCCTTGATTGAAATTTTACTCAACATATTACCTGAAATCAAATAAACTATACAAATCATTTCCTCTGCATTCTTGGGTTTTCTTATCCCTGAAATATACTGCCACCTCCACAAAAAACCTATTCTCAACGAACATAAACAGTGCCTTTCGAGATATGCTATATGTAAGGAACATCATAGTGGGCCGTTGTTGGTGTTGCATAGTAATGGTAAACTAAGATGGCTACGATGGGTATTTTGATGTTTTCAAAAGCGTTTCATCTGTTACATTAGACACGAAAATAAAATGTTTTGGCTCAGCAACTAGTAATATGATGAGAAAAATCTTCATCTGGAGTGACATCAGTTAACAACATAACAGATGTGGCATCGTCTACCTCAATACATAAAAATCTTGATTGTTATATTCCTACAATTTTTGAATAATTGCTCGAATGTAACAATTAATCAATATTTAGATAATAAGTAATGTTTAAAGAAATTCTGTTATTTTAAATTTAAAATAAAATATGTGTTCATCGTTCTTTTTCAGCATATTATTATGATATAAACAGGGTTGTAGAAGAAGTATAGTGTTTCACTCGTCGAAAAATTTTTTTGAAGCTTTTGAAGATTACCAAACTGTAAAGTGTTCTCTCGCTTGAAAAAATGTTACTTTCGTCACTCGTAAAACAATATACTATTACCCACTGCTCTTATTACAGCGGTCAAGCCAGGGAGATTTCCACTTTTTAATCTTACAGCTAGGTGCTTATGGGTGGGGTGATTTCCCAAAAAAATTAGGTTGTTGTCATAGTAACATGTCAAAATGCAAGCATCTGATTTGCTAAAATTACCAGCTATAAAATTGTTTACTTAATCCCGTGTCCACAAGTGTCCTCATGTTTGGCGGACAATCAATATCATTTTGAGAATCAGAATAATCCCTTTATCAACAACAGATTGAATATAAACATGTATATGCCACATTCCTTATGTAGGAACTAATAATTCAGTTTAATATAAAATATTGAGAATCCGATTTTTTTCCTCAACATGTATATACATTATATCATACATCACAAATATTTTCAAGACATAGCAAAGGTTCTATCATTGCAAATATTTGAAAAAAAAATATCGTGTGATTCCCTTCGACAAAATATCAAACCCCTTAAATTGCATCGATTTGGAAATTATCGCATTCGACCTTGCTGAAATATGAAAAGCGCTCTTACCTTCACCCGTGAATCGCATTTCCATTGGACCTGTTGGGAAATGTTATCTTCTCACGAGCTGTCAACTCTCAGCCTATACATCCTGGCAAAAGCAAAAGCGAGTTCCATCACGACACCCCGGAGACTTGTACCACAAAAGCAGACCCGAAACTTTAAACTTGTTCGGAAGTTACATTACTTGATATTGGAGTATGATTTAATGAAACCTCGATAAAGGACGGGGAGGTGAAATTATACGGGTTGTGGGGGATTTCATAACATATTTCTCTTGAGCATGAATAGCTCCGTTTATGCCTTTGTGATTACATATTTGAGTTAAAATTTTTCAAGAAAAAATTTGGAGAGGGTTTAGTTTTCAACAATATCCATTTTTCCAGTATCAACCAAGGGCGATAAATTTATTGCTTTGAAATATCTTGTCATAAACAATGGAAGTATGGAGAGCTACACCCATGGAACTAAATAACTCCTGAATCCAAGAGATTGAATCAGATATACAAGTCACCGAGAGTTTACTCAAATTCAGAGTTCGTGAACAGTTTCCGCTTGGAAAATAATGCAAAATAACATTAACGATTCTGTTCATCTATACATAATTTAATGAATCGTTTTGTACGTGATTTTTTTTATATTTCCTCATCATTCTACGAACATATCCAACGTTTTGACTTCGACCACAGTCTTCTTCGGGTATTTATTTGTTGAAAAATGTATTTTTTTATCGGTGGAACGAAAGACTACAAGTTTTTTTATGGACTCAGTCGAGTTTGAAATTATAATCATTTTTCTGAAAACTCAGGAAAGTGACGCATATCATCTCAATTCTACTTTTTCAAAACGACAACAAAACATTCCCGCATGCAGTGGTATTTTTTATTGTTCGTCAATGTTTTTCAAAATTATGATCCAGCTCCATTTGATAATAACTTCAGGTAAGTCCAGGAAAAAAAACGTGTAACCTGTCGTTCTACTGATAAAATAGGATATTGTGCAACAAGTGGGAACAGTTCCTTTTTCTCACGAGTGTGGGAGTTTGTGCAAACACACGAGTGAGAAAAAGTACTTTACCCACATGTTGCACACTATACTTTTCCTACAACTGCACAAATTCAAAGAATACAAGTAATGTACCTTAGTATTTATGTGAAAAGCATCAAATTATAGATAGTGACACCTATAATCTGTGCGGTGAAGCTTAGATCTAATATCGTGGAATTTTGATAAAATTTCGTGCACATTAACAGGTCACCAACAGATGTCAGCATAGGCCAACCCACGACAACAATAGTCGTACTCCTAGTGCGTTCAGAGTAACGCAAAACAAATAACGAGAATAAGATAAATCTGTTACGAATCCAAGAGATGCTGACATCTGTTGGTGACCTGTTAATGTACACGAAATTTCGTGCCATTAAAATTCCACGATATTAGGTCTAAGCTTCGCCGCAGAGATTATAGGTGTCACTATCTATAATTTGATGCTTTTCACATTTTTGTACTTGCCGATAGGTATTAACTCTACGATATATCTAATACGAATTTGAAAGAGACCACAGGCCGTCCTGATGATTGGGAAACCATGAAACAGGCTGTAGACGGATGGTGGGCTCTCTTGGATTCCTAACAGATTTCTCTTATTCTCGTTATTTGTTTTGCGTTACTCTGAACGCACTAGGAGTACGACTATTGGTGTCGTGGGTTGGCCTATGCTGACATCTGTTAGTGACCTGTTGATGTGCACGAAATTTCGTGCCATTAAAATTCCTCGATATTAGGTCTGAGCTTCGCCGCACAGATTATAGGTGTCACCATCTATAATTTGATGCTTTCTCTCATTTTTGAACTTGCCGATAGGTATTAACTCTACGAGATATCTGATACGAATTTGAAAGAGACCACAGGCCGACCTGATGATTGAGAAACCATGAAACAGGCTGTAGACGGATGGTGGGCTCTCTTGGATTCGTAACAGATTTCTCTTATTCTCGTTCTTAATATTGTATTTTATGGTTGGAAAAACTAAAATAACATTAAAATATCCTACCGCTTAGAGAGTTAAATAATTTATTTAAAATTATATTAAATAGTAAAATTTGAACAATTTTGTATAGTCAAACCCGGAATGTCATTTCTTTTTAGTAAATTTTCTGTTATGATAATCGTAGAAGTTGTGGGTTGATCATTCATATATGTTGCATTTTCTGTCTCCATTTCAGTAAAGAGTTCGAGTGATTGTTCAATAGAGTTGACGATTTTCTTAGCAACGGTAATTTTATTTTTAATAGACTCCCCGATGTATCCTTCTGTCACGGTATTGGATTGCCATCCTCCATGGCGCTTTAAAGTTGATATGTCCCCTCCTGCATTTACTGAAATTGTTGCCGGTAAACATCTGAAGCAGTGACCTGTGTATAGATGGGAATTTTCCAATTTAAAAATAATTGCAATTTTCTTAGCCATACTACTGTTAATGCCGACTACCTGTCTAGTACATTTTCCTTGCTGGTAATTTAAAAAGAAACGTTTTTCTGGCAAATCAATCGGTCGAAGAGTAGCATATTTTTATATATATATATATATATATATATATTATTAAATTTTACTGTTACAGTAAACATTCGTGGCTTTTTTGTTTTGGTGTTATCTAATTCCACCAGTAAAGGCGAATCAAAATCCTCTAAATTATCGGTTTTTAATTTCCACAACTCTTCTCTACGACATGCCCCTGCTACGCCAATAGCCACTTTAACCTACAAATCAAAATATCACGATGTAAATTTAAAAAAAAAAACAGTCCAGCCCGTGTTTTGAACCTGGGTCGTCTGTGTGCCAAGCGGATACACTATCCACTGCACCACTGAGCCTTATTCCAAAAGTCTTGTTCGAAAGTACATATATCTATCTAGCAGAATTTGAAACAGAAATTTTAATAATTATCTAATCTTTTTTATCAACTAAAAAACTCACTAATTATAAAAAGCTATGTTAATTCGAGAAAAAAAGCGAAAGAAATTCTAAAAACAGTTCCTTCTGAATAAACTTACCTTTATCAGTGAATATTCCTTGTCTGGAGCTTCGTTTAAAAATATCTGCATTGGTCTGCTGTCAAGATGTTTGATTTTTTGGGGACGTAATTCTCGTACTTTCTTTTGAAAAATTGTTGAGACGTGGATATATCAATGTTATTTTTTATACTGATAGTACAACATTGAATATTGTGACCAAAGTGTAGACGCCTTTGAAGTTTTCGACATCTCTTCAAAGTATACCGAAAGTATACTTTCCGAAGAAGATTTTATTTTTGTATTTCTTCTCCATTCCATGAATTCTTTGTATGCCAATTCATACTTTTTTCTTGAAATTTCCGGCAACAAATCTAACATTACTTTTGCAGCTTTTTCCAATATCTTTGGCGGAGTATTATCAAAATCGTCCCTACTGTCAGTATCCATATTATTTATTATAAATAGTCTTATTGAAATAATATTCAATAGAAATTGCGATTTTTATCAAAGCACGTATGAAAACTACCTAATAATTTGAAAAACTTCTATAATCTGACAGTTGTGATAACTATTTGAAGCTGAACAGCAGCCAACTAAGATTTTGTCGATTTTTGTTGATTCTCCATATAAATGTATGTGGTGTGGGCAAGTTCCGTGAGAAAAAATATTTCTCACAATATGAGCAATACATGGTTTTGAAATTAAGTAAGCTATGGGAAATACGCTACTTTTCATAGCAGTTGTAGGAAAACATTTTTGTAGCCCAGGAAAATCTCCGAAGAAGACTGTGGTCACAGTCGAAACGTTGGTTTTGTATTAAAATCGTCATATGAAAGATAGATCTTCATTTCGCATACAGAAATATTCCCCAAACTGCTTTCAAAACAGAACTTTTTAATGACGTTCTGAAACTTTATAAGCAAATTGATGAAAACATTCATCTGATTACCAAAAAAAACATAGTTTAAATAAAAGTTTTGGTCAAGATTCTGGTCCAATTCCTAAGGGTATTGATTAGTGAATGACTGCGGGCTGTGTTTATTGAAAATAACGAATGTGAATAAAGTCCTACAATGATAAATTAATCCATCAGATCTGTCAACTCCTTCCTTCTCATTTCATTTCCGAGATCGAAAAAGAAAATCACTGATAGGCATCAAGCTCTATTCCATACAGTTAATTGAGATTTGATTCTGAACCACAGCGTTTCCATTCGTAGCAATTAATATTGGTATTGCCAGGGAGATCTGCATGTGAATACATTTTGTTCGTTAGGTATGATCGCTTGTTTTCAAAGCTCCAATTGTCTCACATCGCAGGCACGGAAAAAGTTAAATACAGACGCATCCAATGGATACAGTTTTTTTGTGTTTTGGCTAATTACACTCCTATACAACCGGGATTGTCAAGAAGTCACAATTTCCCCTGGCTAGCGAAAACAAACTATATTTATAGTTACCTACTAGAAAGAAGTTATTCAAATATTCACTTTCCTATGTACATATCTCCACATTGTTTCCTGGAATTTATTAGAGTTGATGAAAAATTATATCAATGTTGGGTTAAAAAAATATTTCCATCTTACAGTTACCGATTTCACCAAATAATCTCTGAGAAATACTGTGTATACGTGTGTTGCTTCATATATAGGCTGGTCGTATTTGCTGACTAGTTAGGTACAAAACTAGGGAAATTGGGGTAAGCAGCAATGAAAAAGTAAACTCTTCAAGGTTTATCCAAGCTTTCGGAAATGTTTTTTTCCATCATCAGATTGAGACTACAATAGACGAAAAACCACCAGTAATACATATTCAAGTGCGAAACATGATGCTACTTTGTTGAGGTTGGTTTCAATGATGTTGAATATATTAATCTAACATAATGATAAAAAACCCAGATCAAGGACTGAAACGAAGTTCAAAGTTAATACAACCACATTAGCACAAGTGAAACTGACAGGTTGGGAATAAATCCCGCAATTATAAGCCAACGACACCTGACGGGTGTCACTTGGAAATTGTTACAGTGGAGCCAACTGTTAGATTAGTACCAACTGATGTTACCAGGTGGCGGTAATGTTGAAAATAACTACTATTTGTTGTCTATTTTGATTGATATCCAATAAATAATGGTAGATCCCCACTCAAATGGTTCATATCTGTTTTATATTTATACAATTGTTTTCTTGGGAAATAAAAGCCATTTCTAAAAATGTTCTCTTAAGATGTATGTGACTCTGATGTATGTGACTCAAGAAAAGGTTGAAGGCAATTTTTAAATTCTGTTTATGGAATTTAGTATTGAAAATCACAGATCCTAAATTTTGGTTTGGTTTTGGTTCCTTACTATTGAGAATTTTGTTTTGTGGTTGAAGTGGAAAGCTTTATTTTGACATGATTTTTTTAAACATAAATTCGACGTTTCGTCTTAGGCCCCTCATCTTCATCAGGAGTAACTTTTCCATAAGATCGTGAGCATGGTTTCGAGAGAGTTCAGTGAGTTCATTTGGAAGTTTTTCATTTTGCATGTGGGCATTTTGTGTAGAATATTCCCATGTTGTGTATACTTTGTGTACTTTTGGTGTTTTGTATACTTTTGTTACGCTGTTTTCGCCCTAGGATATGTAAGGTTGTTTTTTTGTACAACTTGTCTTACTTTCTTTGGTTAGCTGGCTTTGGTAAGAATTCCTACCATCGCTTACCATTCTTACGATGTCATGAAGAAGTTACTCCTGATGAAGACGAGGGCCTCCTATCGACACGTCGAATTTATGTTTAAAAATTTACTTCAGAATGAAGCTTTCCACCTCAACCACAAAACAAAGGTTTGAGAAGTCTATATATATATATATATATATATATATATATATATATATATATATATATATATATATCTATATATATATATATATATATATATGGTCATTTTCAGTTGAAAAGGGAAACATTCTCAATTGAATATTGATAGAAAGATTTTTCTGTGAATTGAAAAATCCACGATTAAAATGAAATTATTTTTTGTGAATGTCTAACAGAAAACAACTACTTCCCCGGCTAAAGCCACGCTGGACATTGAACTACATCTGATAGATATTCTGAAAAGGCCCTAAATCAAAAAAAAAAATCTGAAATTGAAAATTTGCATTTTCATTCAGATAGTTATTTGATTTTCTATTCCAGTCTTAATTAAGAACTCATAAAGATGAATGAGGCAAAGAAGAATTTTTTCCAAAAGAGAGTACTCACCAGAAATCATTCGTAACATTGACGCAGGAGAGACATCGCATTCACTAGGTCTTCAATACATTTTTGTCGACGAAAATCTATTTCGCGCTTCCACGATCATCAGGAAGACCGGAAGAAATGGGAAACATATTTTCAAGAAGCAATCTCACTTTGCAAAGATGGAAAAAGTTAGAATTATTTCTTTTGGAGAGACACTTTGAAATTAGTGTTTTCTGACATTAAAACCTGTCATGGGGTATGATAGATTGATTTGTTGAAAATATAAACAGGATGTTCATAAAATCAGATGTGGAATCATCTGCGACTGAAAGATAAACTTTAGTCACTATCTTCCATCGTCAAGATAACCTCTTGTGGGGTATTCATGTTGAAAAGGGAAACATTCTCAATTGAATATTGATAGAAAGATTTTTCTGTGAATTGAAAAATCTAAACTTTAGTCACTATCTTCCATGTCAAGATAACCTCTTGTGGGGTATTCATGTTGAAAAGGGAAACATTCATATTTTTGTGAATGTCTAACAGAAAACAACTACTTCCCCGGCTAAAGCCACGCTGGACATTGAACTACATCTGATAGATATTCTGAAAAGGCCCTAAATCAAAGAAAAAAATCTGAAATTGAAAATTTGCATTTTCATTCAGATAGTTATTTGATTTTCTATTCCAGTCTTAATTAAGAACTCATAAAGATGAATGAGGCAAAGAAGAATTTTTCCAAAGAGAGTACTCACCAGAAATCATTCGTAACATTGACGCGGAGAGACATCGCATTCACTAGGTCTTCAATACATTTTTGTCGACGAAAATCTATTTCACGCTTCCACGATCATCAGGAAGACCGGAAGAAATGGGAAACATATTTTCAAGAAGCAATCTCACTTTGCAAAGATGGAAAAAGTTAGAATTATTTCTTTTGGAGAGACACTTTGAAATTAGTGTTTTCTGACATTAAAACCTGTCATGGGGTATGATAGATTGATTTGTTGAAAATATAAACAGGATGTTCATAAAATCAGATGTGGAATCATCTGCGACTGAAAGATAAACTTTAGTCACTATCTTCCATCGTCAAGATAACCTCTTGTGGGGTATTCATGTTGAAAAGGGAAACATTCTCAATTGAATATTGATAGAAAGATTTTTCTGTGAATTGAAAAATCCACGATTAAAATGAAATTATTTTTTGTGAATGTCTAACAGAAAACAACTACTTCCCCGGCTAAAGCCACGCTGGACATTGAACTACATCTGATAGATATTCTGAAAAGGCCCTAAATCAAAAGAAAAAATCTGAAATTGAAAATTTGCATTTTCATTCAGATAGTTATTTGATTTTCTATTCCAGTCTTAATTAAGAACTCATAAAGATGAATGAGGCAAAGAAGAATTTTTTCCAAAGAGAGTACTCACCAGAAATCATTCGTAACATTGACGCAGGAGAGACATCGCATTCACTAGGTCTTCAATACATTTTTGTCGACGAAAATCTATTTCACGCTTCCACGATCATCAGGAAGACCGGAAGAAATGGGAAACATATTTTCAAGAAGCAATCTCACTTTGCAAAGATGGAAAAAGTTAGAATTATTTCTTTTGGAGAGACACTTTGAAATTAGTGTTTTCTGACATTAAAACCTGTCATGGGGTATGATAGATTGATTTGTTGAAAATATAAACAGGATGTTCATAAAATCAGATGTGGAATCATCTGCGACTGAAAGATAAACTTTAGTCACTATCTTCCATCGTCAAGATAACCTCTTGTGGGGTATTCATGTTGAAAAGGGAAACATTCTCAATTGAATATTGATAGAAAGATTTTTCTGTGAATTGAAAAATCCACGATTAAAATGAAATTATTTTTTGTGAATGTCTAACAGAAAACAACTACTTCCCCGGCTAAAGCCACGCTGGACATTGAACTACATCTGATAGATATTCTGAAAAGGCCCTAAATCAAAAGAAAAAATCTGAAATTGAAAATTTGCATTTTCATTCAGATAGTTATTTGATTTTCTATTCCAGTCTTAATTAAGAACTCATAAAGATGAATGAGGCAAAGAAGAATTTTTTCCAAAAGAGAGTACTCACCAGAAATCATTCGTAACATTGACGCAGGAGAGACATCGCATTCACTAGGTCTTCAATACATTTTTGTCGACGAAAATCTATTTCACGCTTCCACGATCATACTACTTTCCATTCTCTGGAATGCATTGGATCATCAATATCTTCAGGACTTTCAAGAATTTTCCGGTTTTCCAAGGATATTCAGGTCTCCAAAGAATATTCAGGTCTTCCAAGAATATCTTGATCTGCCAAGAATATTCGGGACATTCAAGAATATTCAAGTTTTTCTTATGATCGTGAAAGCGTGAAATAGACTTTCGTCGACAATCATACATTGAAGATCTAGAGAATGCGAAGCTACTCTTGCATAAATGTCACAAATAATTTCTGGTGAGTACTCCTTTTTGGAAGACATTCTTCTTTGCCTCATCCATCTATATGCGTTCTCAATTGAGACTGGAATAGAAAATCAAATAAATATCTTGATGAAAATTTTCACTTTCAGATTTATCTTTCAAAGTTAGGATCCTTTCACAATATCTATCAGATGTATTCCAGTGTCCAGTGTGGTTTTAGCCAGGATAGTAGTTATTTTCTGGTGATTATTACAAGAATAACTCCATAAGTGTTGTGAATTATTCGATTTTCAGAAAAATAATTCTATTGAGAATGTTCACCCTTTTAAATATTCAGGTCTTTCGAAAATATTCAGGACCCCCTACAATATTCAAGTTTCCCAAAAATATTCAGATCTTCCAAGAATATTCGGAACACCCAAGAATATTAGGCACTTTCTGAAATATTCAGGTCATTCAAAAATATCAATCTCGCGATGAATCAGTCCGTTTTTTATCTCCGGTTGACCTACTGGTGAATTGAATAGTGGTGATATTGAAAATAAATACTATTCCTTGGAGGTATACAGTAAGTTCACCTACAGGCTATTCTTACCATATAACATTTAATGTGATTCACAAACAAAAAAGAACAGTGGGAATGAATTTGGTTTGAGAGTTCAATGATTTTCATTTTGTAGAATATCCGAATATTCATGTCTTCCAAGGATATTTAGATCCCTATAGAATATTCAGGTCTTCCAAGAACATCCAGATCTTCTGAGAATATGCAGAACATTCAAGAGTATTCCAGGTCTTTTGAGAATATTAAGGTTTTCCAAGAATATTGAAGTCTTCTGAGCATATTCAGGTCTTCCAAGAATATTCAGACCTCCTAAGAATATTATGGTCCTCGGAAATTATTTAAATTTTCCAAGAATATTTAGATCTTTCAAGACTATTCCGGACTTCCGAAAATATTCATAACTTTCGAGAATATTCATTGGGAGATCCCGTTGATTTGAATTTAATGATCACTCAAATTTATTATTACAACTAGCCTTAAAGTAAATCATAGTTGTGCCTTTATTTCATAGTAATGCTCAGAAGAATATCATGAACCCCTTATAATTTTCCATTGCTCCTTTTCATCATGGTTTTATGTAATGTTGAAAAAGTAAACATTCCCAACTGAATATGGAATAGAAAGATTTTTCTGTGAAATGAAAAATCCACGACAAAAATTGAGTTATTCTTGTGAATATCTATCATAAAACAACTACTTCCCCGGCTAAAGCCGCGCTGGACATTGACCTACATCTGATAGATATTTTGAAGGACCCTAACTCTAAAAAAAATCTGAAAATGAAAATTTTATTTTTCATTTCAATCTTGATCAAGAACTCATATAGATGAATGAGATGAAGAAAAATGTTTTCCAAGAAGGAGCACTCACCAGAAATCATTTGTGACATTGATGCAAGACTGGCATCGCATTCACTAGGCCTTCAATACATTTTCGTCGACGAAAATATATTTCACGCTTCCTAGATCATCAGGAAAACCGAAAGAACTGGGACACACATTTTCTAGAAGTAATCTAGAAAAGTAGTTGTATTTGGTACAGTAAATAAAAAGCATAAATCTAAATAACCACCATCTAACCCCACAAATCCCCCATAAAACTAAGATGAATCCAAAAATGGTTCAATAGAGGTGAGTTGTTGCAAATTCAAAATGAAAACATCGTCAGAAATACCATTAAAGTAAATAAAGATAAAGATAAACAGATGTTTGGACAACTTCCAAGTAGTGTGAAAATATTATGTAAACAAGTCAGCTATCAACAAGTTTGTGAGGCGTGTGCGGAACATATGCAATTGCTTTTGAATTGACGTGGAATAATATAGAAATACTACTACGTCAAATTTTGGATTCGCAATAGTTATTCTACACGTGTCGGTATTTTTCGTGATTGGCGAGGAATCAACATGTTTTTTCTCATATGGTATACTCATAGAGTTGAATCCAAAACTGTCGAAGTATTCCAGGAATAAAAATTATGACATTAAGTGGATGTGTATATAACATCCTATGGTGTTATTGATTTTTTAGTTTGGTCCCATGGTAAGCCGTTTTGATTTTTTTTGTGGTTTAGAAATTGAAATTTAATTATGAGAACGAAATTTACGAGAGAGTCATTTTAATTTCATTATTCAGAAAACTTTGGTAGCTTCTCAGGAAAAAGCATATATTTTCACATGAAGGAATATTATATTCATTTCGTAGTCGTCGCCAGTTCAAGATTGGTACTGTACTAGGTTGCAATTTTATCAAGAATATTATCGTGTGGGAATATTTGACAAGGCACCTCCGATTCAATTCAGTGGATAGCCACTAGTGACTCGACTGAACGCCAAGAAGCCAGAATGAACTTTGACTTGTATCCCCCACGATGAGGGAAATTTTTGATCAATCGAAATGCAGAGTATAGCGCGTCGTTTTGGCTCAACGGTCATCTGAATAGGGGAGTTATTCGTGGGGACCCGAGAAGTAAAACTCACCTGCGGGACTGACTCTTTCGAGTTGATCGCGCCCTGCGCGAGGCTAGGTGGCTATACTCTGGAATTTGAAGAAATTTCGGACAAGACGAAGAGAAATATTTATAACGACGCTTCATGTGGGTTTAGATGGTGTGAACTCTCACACTTTTGCATGCGGTGAAATGAGGGAAAAGGGCCGAAGATTTTATAGCGCTTGAAACAAAACGAAGTTTTGAAATTCGCGGTAGGATCGGAACATTTTACTTTTTGTAGATCGGGTGGCTTATTGGTCAATATCGTGGATTTTCATGAGTTTCTACGGGAAACTAACCATTTTGTGAAAATAGGTAGAAAAATACGTAGGTGTATGAGCTTCTACTGAGGAGGTACTCAAGGTAGATCTGGTTTGGGTATTGATTTTCACGTTTGATAATACAGTCAAGTTTTATCTTTGGTAGGACGATGGTTTCGTTCAATATTTTATATAGAGTTATTTATTATCAGAGTTTTGTACCACATTTTGAATTTTGTGTCAATGTATGTCTATTAACTTTATCGGAGAGTTCCATTTGAAAATATAGTTTGAGGTAAGGGGAGAAAGTGCACTCTATATTTTTTTTTAAGATAGTTTCAGGGGAAAGTTATTCACGATAGTAAGAGATAAAGTTTTGTTGAGTTTGAGGAGGAAAATATTATTATATTATTCTTCGAAAAGAAAAGTTATTCATAAATTCCATGCATATAAGCCATGGCCAAAGTGGTGTCCTAGAGGACAATGGGGACTTGAATAGAGAACAGTGCCTTACATTTGTCTAGTATAAAACACTGTATCCAAATTGGTATTATGTGTCGAAAAATCTCTCAGATAAATACAAACAATTCTGCCATGAATCAGACCTGAACAAGTACATAATTTCCAGATAACCCCTCTTCAGGGGTATTATAACAAACAGCGCCCTATCCACATCAAACTACCTGACCTTCAAATGTTAGGACAATTGCACAACTACGACTTTCGCACTCGAAAAAGCTGAGAATAACCCATAAAAATATTCACTACCATGTTGATTTAACTGAATTGTGTTCGCTTTGTAACCTACAATTAGCTCAGTCATTAGAACATTCATTTATCACCTGTCCTATTTTAAACTCGCTAAAACCTGACTGTCATTTTCTAGAAATTATGACCTCACTGAAAGATGCTCTCATCAACATCACTCCAACCGAGGCCAAAATTATTTGTCAATTCACCATCGAAGTAATGAGACTACGATCTTTTATACTCAATGCATGGATTAAAGCGATGCTAGATGTTAATAAGACCGACTTTGATGTTGCTTTCTCTGCTACTCAGGACTTTTTTTTCTTTTTTATTTATATTTTGGTGCCTCACTGATATGTTCAAGACTCTGCTGTTATTCCACGGTGAAGGTTCAAGCCGTATTCTGTATGATGGTTATTTTTTTTTTCTTTTTTTTTTGGGAATACTGTACACCACCAAACTTTTTGTTATACATAGTTTTTGTAAGAAATAATAAACAAAATGAATGAGTGAATCTGACTCAGAACGCCTCATTACAATCAGTGTTCTGGGTATATAATTGGGTAACAATTAACCTATGGGGAACGTCGAATATAGATCACAGTTATTTTGCACTGTTTCACAATTTGTGTTACCTTCAAAGAGTAACAAAAAAGGTAGCTTTTCGGGATGTAACCGGAAAACTCTGCAGTGGATATACACAGCAACAGTGAGACCAATTGGGCAGTGGCATGGGCAAAAAAACGATGGCGCGGCTAATTGGAAAGGTAGATTCCAGAATTTATTCATTGATTCTTACACTGCCATCAATCGAGCTAACGAATCATGTGTCAGAAACAATGTAACATTTCAATTGTAAGAATCAGTGAGCAACGATCAAGACTGACTGATCCACTCTTGGCCAATCCTCAATATACATAACGATATCACGAAAACCTTTTTAGTGTGACAAAAAATTTATCCTTTCAGATAAAACCCATTTTCCATAATACTTTCCACTCCGCTTATGCGGCACTTTCGCATCTTTTTCCGGAACGTGCGGTGTGGCCTTTTTACTTCTTCCGGTGTTGTGATTACGTCCGGTTAGATTTATTATTATTTTGTTTTCAAGATGCTCGGGAACGGTTCTGAAAAAAGAGAGGATATGCGAAAATGTATCTCTGCCGGCACTAACCCACTTTTGATGGTCTCTTTATTACATCTTGCTGTGAGATAGCCGTGACGAACGCAGATTTGATTTGTTTGTATGGTTGGGGTGGATTATTCGTATTCTGGTGTCCTGAACGTTCTTCAAGGAGATTAAGAAAGTACAGAATCAATCCTGAATTTGAGTCTATTCTACTACTTATTCTAGGAGATACCGAGCTCAATAATTATATATGTATATAACGCAAAGATCATCATCGAACAGAATAATTTCTCATACAAGTGACTGCAGATTGCATCCTGAAAGATGTGCTCTGGCAGAACAAATATCATTATCGAACAGAATTATTTCTCATACAAGTGACTGCAGATTGCATCCTGAAAGATGTGCTCTGGCAGAACATGTGAATAAATTTGACCACCAGATGAATTTACGATTCAATGAAAGTGCTAGCGACAGAGTCACATACATCTGAGAGAACATTTTTAGAAATGGCTTTCATTTCCCTAAAAAATTATTGTATAAATAAAAAAAACAGATAATAACCATCTGAGTGAGATCTACTTCTATTTATTGTCTTTAGGAGGTATATAACCTACAAGTTATCGAAATACCTCCTACCGATACTACAACCCTTACAAGGAAATAACAGTTCATAAGTCAAGAATTCCAAGTACTTCGTAGACACCATCACAGATGTTGAACTTGGACCAGAAGATCGTTTCACCAGCTTCGACGTGGAGAGCCTTCACACCAATGTCCCATAGAAGAATCCCTTAGTATCAACACTCTTCCGAATACAATAAAAAACATTGACATATTTCACCACTTCAAAAAGCAATTGAGACAATTTATATGTAGGCAGCCAAGACAAACGATTTCCGATTTTGTTGACAAAAAAATATTTCAAATTAAGTTTCTATCAATGTAAGCAATATGTGAATGAACAAAATTGTTATTACTTTTATCATATAACCTTATAGCATATATTAGTTCATCAAATTGTCCATTTTATTTTATTTTCTCAATATAACTTCTAACATACCGCTTATCTTAAATAACATTTGTGTCATTCAAAGAGCATACAAACAATGTTAAAGCATTGATATGCATCAACCCTTACATTAATTATAGTTACACATAGATGGGGGTGTGCGAATGTGATTGTAAAAATGTGTCTTTACATTTAGATAAGTCTGATATTCAATGGATTTTTTCACATTTCCGTAATTGTTAGTCAGTAGGTTCATTATTTAGTTATAAATTTTATCGTATTGTATTTATTATATTGTATTTCTCGAAACAAGTGTGAACAATGCTCATCGAGTACTCATTTATTCACCTTTATCTGTTATTGAAAAAGGAAACATTCTTAATCGAATATTGATAGAAAGATTTTTCTGTGAATTGAAAAATCCACGATTAAAATGAAGTTATTTTTTGTGAATGTCTAACAGAAAACAACTACTTCCCCGGCTAAAACCACGCTGGACATTGAACTACATCTGATAGATATTCTGAAAAAGCCCTAACTCAAAAGAAAAAATCTGAAATTGAAAATTTGCATTTTCATTCAGATAGTTATTTGATTTTCTATTCCAGTCTTAATTAAGAACTCATAAGATGAATGAGGCAAAGAAGAATGTTTTCCAAAAGAGAGTACTCACCAGAAATCATTCGTAACATTGACGCAGGAGAGACATCGCATTCACTAGGTCTTCAATACATTTTTGTCGACGAAAATCTATTTCACGCTTCCACGATCATCAGGAAGACCGGAAGAAATGGAAAACACATTTTCAAGAAGCAATCTCACTTTGCAAAGATGGAAAAAGTTAGAATCATCTCTTTTGGAGAGACACTTTGAAATTAGTGTTTTCTGACATTAAAACCTGTCATGTTATTATATTGCTTTGTATCCTTTTCCTAAGTGAATAAATAAAACTATGAAAAAATATACTTTTTTATGCGAAACAAGTGCATCAGCACTCATCGCTCACTAAACTTTATTCACTCACTTCATTGTTTTATCCTATCAGTGTAAACTATATTTTTATCCTGAATAAAGTTATTCTTCTTATCATCAAAGGAAACTCGAAGAGGATAACCAGCTCCACGAGAGGACTGACTTTCCCATCCAAGCAATATTGGAATTACTGCAGTGCTGCCTACATAACTCATATTTCCAGGAGAAGGACCGATTCTTCTCTCAAGTCGACGGACTCCCGATGGGATCTTCCCTTCCTCCAACCATCGCTAACATATACACGGAGTATTTCGAGTAATTGGCAATAAGGGAGGCAGAATACGTGGAGGTACGTGGATGACACTTCCATTATATGGAATCACGGAGATAAACTTCTCCAGGATTTCTTCTCAAGAATTAACAGAATCAGGGATTCGATCAAATTTACGATGGAAATGGAAACCAACAGTGCCTTACCCTTCCTCGATGTGAACGTTCAGAGAATAGGCAATGAAATCCGCTCCCCGGTCTACAGAAAGGAGGCATTTACGGGGCAGTATCTCAGCTACAGCTCCAACCACTCGAGTTCGACGAAGAGAGGGATCGTGAGAACATTGGTAGAGAGAGTGATGCACATATGCAACGACGAGGAGTCACTAGATGCCGAATAAAACCACATCAGGGAGGACCTCCACCGGAATGGATACCCCAAGAAATTTCTAGGAGAAGTATTGAAACAACTCCAGAGAACGAAGACATCTGAAGAGAAACAACAAAGCACAGTGATCTGCCTCAGAGGTGTCTCCGAGAAGATCAGAAGGATCGGAAACTAATTCAACATCAAGAGCTGCTTCCAATCCGGCAGTACTCTATAGAGTTTCCTCACCTAGACCAAACCTGACAACAAAAATGATATCAGTAAGTATTGCATTTATGGAGTTCCATGTGAATGCGGAGATTCCAACATTGGTGAGACAAAGAGGCCGTTATCGGTAAGATTGGATGAGCACAAGAAATGGACTCAAGGTGGAGAAACGTCAAAAGCGGGAATTGCTGACCACGCCTGGACTGAGCACAATCGTATTCTATGGGACGACGCAAGTGTTCTACATAGAGAGGAGCATTGGTTCAAACGAGAGTTCGTATTCACCTGAATACAGATACAAGCATTCGAAAACCTTTCAAATCCATTAAGACGATGGACGTCCGAAATGAGAGTAATCAATGTGATATCAAATAATAGTTCTTTTTAATATTATCACCATCTGGTAACATCAGTTAGTACTAATCTAACAGTTGGCAACACTGTAACTATTTTCAAGTGGCACCCGTCAGGTGTCGTTGGTTTAAATATAATTGCGAGATTCATTCCTGACCTATCAGTTTCACTTGTCACAACAGATACAGTCCACATTTATATTTATATAATTTTAAACAACGCTAATGTGGTTGTAGTAACTCCAAACTTCGTTTTATTCCTTGATCTACGTTTTTTGTCTTTTGTATCACTATGTTACATGAATATGTTTAACATCATTTAAACCAACCTCAACGAAGTTATAAGTAGCATATTGTTTCGCACTTGAAAATATATAACTATTGGATTTTCTTTTCATCTATTGTAGTCTCCCTGATGATGGAAATAAACATTTCCGAAGGCTTGGATAAACCTTAGAGAGTTTACTGCTCACCCCAATATCCCTAGTATTATATATATATATATATATAATAATTAATAATAATTTTTTTTATTCACACAAAAAAAAAAAATTACAGAGTATAATTTGACAAATGCAGCATTATTGTGAATAAACAAAAATATACCACGGAAGCAGTAGGTACTGCTTGTGTTTGGGCGTATATACCATGAGTATAAACAAACAAATTATTCGAAAATACTATACCAAATTTACTAAAAATAAAAATCAAGTAAGCATACAATTATTGTGAGAGCAAGATAAGTATAATTATTAATACAGACTACCATACAATATTTACACAAATACACACACGTTCATATCACATGTACGGCTTGTACACATTAAATAATCGCAGGTAATATAATTACGAATTATAGCTACCTCATATATATATAGTTCTGAACTTTTAAGTGTTAATAATGTAAAAGACTTTCAAATGTATTTTTTATATATATTTTTTTTCTTTTTTTTTTAAATTCAAAAGTGTAAACATGTAAAATGGAAAATAATAAATATCGAAATATAAAATATAAATATTAAGTAGTTTAAAATTTTAGAATACTAAAATATACTAATGTACAAGTACTTTGTCAGGAGTAACCATACCACTGAAGTCATCCATATCGATGCTTGGTATTGCTATCAGCAATAACCTTTCCTGGGAAAATCACGTGAGGTCCATTGCCAAAAGTGCATCCCAAAAACTTGGTTTTTTGTTTCGTGCCAAGAGCTATTTCACCCCCACTCAGCTGCTCATGATCTATAAGGCACAGATCCGACCTGTCTTGGAATACTGTTCCCATATTTGGTGCGCGGCACCTAAACATATCCTGAGGCTATTGGATTCTGTCCAAAAAAGGGCAATTCGTCTCGTCGGTGATGCCTCGCTTACAAACTCGCTCACTTGTCTGGAACACCGTAGAAAAGTTGGAGATTTGTCTCTATTTTATAGATATTTTCATGGGCGATGCTCATCTGAAATATCAACAATCGTTCCTGCTTTGGCAGTCTCTTCGAGACTAACCCGTCAAGTTCAGTCATCACACCCCTTCGTGGTCACTTTGGAGACCTGCAGAACATCACTTTCCAAAGACTCGTTCATCCAACGAACAGCGAGGCTTTGGAACTCATTGCCTAGGGAGGTGTTCCCCGAGGCATACAACCTCCAGAAATTTAAGAAGAACACCAACTCCTACCTTCTTTCCCTTGGTTCCCACGATGTTCTCTGAACATTACAGGATATCCCTTTTCGTGGGAACCAGAACATAAAAAAAAACTCTCAATTTTCAATTATTGACCGTATATAATGACGAGGCGATTGTTTCATAAATAGTTTTAAATCTTTTTTGAATCTGAATGCTGTCATTTCGTTTTGCAGTGTTTCGGAAAGGAGATTAAATACTTTTGGTGCTAAAAATTGATAGCATTTTTGGCCTATTGATTTCGAAGCGAAAGGTACTAAATATTCATTTTTTTGTCTCGTAGTATAGGTATGAGAAGGTTTAATAAGTTCGGTCTTATTGGAGAACTGAGTTGTAGCGATGTGGTTAAAGAATATTTGTCTGATAT
This sequence comes from Gonioctena quinquepunctata, assembly GCA_018342105.1. NCBI lineage: Eukaryota > Metazoa > Arthropoda > Insecta > Coleoptera > Chrysomelidae > Gonioctena > Gonioctena quinquepunctata. The sequence goes on along the minus strand of JAFIRS010000061.1, from coordinate 781,186 downwards.
CAAACATCTCAGACTCTTCATAGAGAGCATCACTCGCGTATCTGTTGTCTTTGAAAAGTATCATTCTTAGGAATCGTTTTTGCGTTACTTCAAGTGGCTTTAAATATGTTTTAGAAACCCCTCCCCATCCAACTATTCCATATTTTAGGTGTGATTCTATCAAACTTTGATAAAGAATGTTGAGCTGTCTGGTTCCAAATATGTCTGCTATTCTCCTGAATCTATATAGAATACATCGTAGTTTTTTTACTAGATAATCTATATGCGAGTTCCATTTGAAGTGTTTATCAATCACTATACCAAGATACTTAGCTTTATCTGCCGACATAATGGTGAAGTTATTACCGATTGAAATTTGATTGAAGTGTGGTGAACAAGTTTTATTGCTGCTGAAAGGTAAATAAATGGTTTTCCCGAAATTAATTGACAATATATATATATATATATATATATATATATATATATATAAATAGAAAGAGGGTAGTCTCTTGACTGGACCAGTTGAAGAAAACTGAAGTTTGGAAAACACAAAAAATGTATCTTTTCTTTGAGGTTGCAGTCAATCATTTTCAAATCTGATAATCTCCGTCTTGCAAAAAAAAACAATTTCAACCTTTTTTACGAAAACTTATTCTCCTCTGACAACATTAGAATGCTCTAACGTTATATATAGTATTCCCTGTCTGAACTGTGATGAAGTCTATATAGGACAAAATAAAAGAAAGTTATCAGGCCGCATTACGTCCCATAAAAGTGATTGCAATATAAACAGAAACAGTTGTGCACTGAGCACACTATCAAATTTAAACATTTCGGTAATTTTAATAATCCAAGCATTTTGACCAGAGAAAACAATCTCTTTGAAAGAAATTTCTTAGAAATGGTTCATATAAACAATCAACCGAATTTTATGAACAAACTATCTGATATTACAAATTTCAGCGTGATTTACAATTATTTACTGAATTTCGATAAAAAAAGGCGAAAGTGACCCTGTACAACTTTCAAATCGCCCGCCATTAATCTATCGTCGAATAGTGTCATTAAACATGTGGTCTCCCTCCATTGGTCTAACAATTTGTCACATTAGTTTGACCATCTTACGTTCTTTTCTCTGTGATCCATGGTAGGCACAGCAGATCGATTTACTTCGACTGAAATTATAGTAGAAAATATGAGATTTTACAATTAATTTTAAGTTGTTCTGTACAATTTGGCATGTAAGATTTTAACTATGAAGTGCACCGATATTTTCCCTTAAGCAACCTCCAGTTAGTGAGTTCTTTTAATTATATACAAATAGCATTTTTTACAATGTGACTTTGACGTTTACAGATGTCTTGATAATAAAATACAGTTTTCTGAAGCTCGACAATTTAATTTCATTAGCCATTTCCTATTGACTGCAACCTCAAAGGAAACATAATTTTTTCTAAACTATAAATTTTTAAGTGCATATTGAAAATCAACCTAATTTTGGTGATTTAAGAAATCCTTCAATGAAGTTGCATGCATGAGTCAGTTGGTTTGCTACAAAGTCAGGAACGGACTGCCCCCCATGCTCCACACCCCAAAACATCGAAATGACTGACTGAAATTTTTTTGTATTTCTCAATTAAATAGGGTTTTCTGGACAATTTTCTGAATAAAAGTACCTACTCGTATTTGGAGTCGGTCGGAGCAACAACTTTTGATAAAAATGCAATTTTATTCCACGACATCCAAATCAAGCGTCCACCATTACCTGAAATGAAGAAATTTCAAAGTCGAAATAATAATAGTAACTTTAATTCAGCAACATTTATAACTGGGATAATAATGAAAAATATGATAACAAAATTCTCAAACAAAAAGGATAGTACCTGTTTGAAAGTTTCATGCACATTTATTTATTTGAAAATATGAACAGGATGTTCATAAGATCAGATGTGGAATCATCGGCGACTGAAGGATAAACTTTAGTTTAGTTCAATGTCCAGCGTGGCTTTAGCCGGGGAAGTAGTTGTTTTCTGTTAGATATTCATAAATAATAACTTCATTTTTATCGTGGATTTTTCAATTCACAGAAAAATATTACTATTAAATATTCAATTGAGAATGTTTCCCTTTTCATGCACAATTTTAAAAGCAGGTATTTTTCCAAATGAAATTTCGAATTTTGTAGATTTGTGATAAATATCGAATTCTGTCTATATTTTGAATTTACGTGTGGAATAATCACGTTTTGTGTTGGCTTGTTATCTGAATCATGAACTGTGGTAATATCATGAAACTCAAGATTTAAAAGTTTCCAATTTTTTTTCCATATCTTAAATGTTGAGGAGTTTCACTGAGAATAGATTCGATGAGCAAAAATCTTAACACGAATTATAAATTTAGTTGGAATAACTCAAACCGGAAAGAATATGTATACTAATAAAAAAAACAATAAACTACAAAAATAGTTGAACATGAATGGGTGATAAATATCCAGTGCCTAATCATGTTGTATTTCTTCCACAGATGTTAAAAAACATCTATGGAAAAGAAATGAAATATTTTTGATAAAAAATGAGAAACTGAAATGCGATTATTTTTTTTTTGTTGAGGGGCCGTTGTTATATAATTGTTACCATATTGTCAATATTGTAGAGGATTTTTTGAAGTTTTTTGAAATGGCTGACCGTTTACTTATGCGAATATGCAGATATGCCTGTTTTTTATAGCATTCTGTAATGCTGCAGAGGGCCGCCGTCTTTATTCCGACCATTTTGCCAATCGGTTGCTACCAGCAAGAGAAAATTTCGAACGTTTCGATCGCAGCTTGAGGGAGACAGGTATATCTAAAGGAATATTCATTTGCGCATGTTCAGTCGTTTTGTATCGATAGTATAGGTACATTGTTGCCAAATCGAGGTGGTGGGGGCCCTCCTTGACTTGTACGTATTGAAAAAAAGTATTTGTCGCTGATGATCCATCCATGAGCATTGGAAATCTTTCAAAACACTCTCTTTCATCCAATTCCAGTATTCACAGAATTATTAGAGAATAACTGCCCCACCCATAGGGGGTTCATGGCATGACACTTAAGTTTTTCCAGTACGATTGGAATATGCCAATTGGTTCATGGGTAAACAAAAAGAGGATATTATTTTTATTAGACGAGTTTTATTCACTGATGAAGCAGGTTTTAGTAGAGATGGAGTTATTAACTCTCACAATCTCCACATATGGGTCGAAGAGAATCCCGATGTTATATTGCAAACTAATCACCAACAGAAATTCGTTATTTTTTTTGTGGGAGAATCTCAAAAACCTTGATTACGCTACACCTATTCACATTACATTGTAAAGCTATACGAAACGATACGGAATGTTATTTCAAGTACAGAGGAGATGTCTTCGCAGACTTCGGAAATGTATTGAGAGAAAAGGGTTTTTGTGGTGGATTTTTATTTTTGATTGCTCTTGAGGATTCCGATTGTTATTTGTGCTATGAGTTTTGTTGGGTAAAAAAGTGTGCATTATTGAAATTTGTAAAGAAGATTTCAACCATTACTTCTATGGTAATTTTTTTTTCAAAAGTTGAATGCCGTCGAATAAAAGTGCATTTTAATCGAAAATCGTTGTTTCGACACACGAGTACTTTCATTGAGAAAATTGTCCAGGAAACCATGTTTTGTTGAAATATATTGGAAAATCTCAGTCATTTCGAAGTTTTGGGGTGTGGACCATCGAGGCAGTCCTTTCCTGATTTTGCAAACCTCATCGCAGGCATTCATTTGTTTCGTCAATCACCGAAATTTGGTTGATTTTCTATATACAAGTGAAAAGTTATCGAAGAAAAACATTTTTGTTACTTCGAGAGCCCTTAACTTAGTAACGAATAATTTCAGGAAAAAAATTATATGAAGTACTGGTGATATTTTGGCCCCATCTATACATTCCAGTGAGGAAAATAGGAAGTCCTGGGACACCCTGTATAGCGTATGTAGGAATTTTTGTGTATACATCATTACTTTTCATCAGTTATTTAATATTATCCATATTGTTGAGAAGGGAATGATTTTGTTTCGATTTTCCGAAAAAAATTATGATCATCTTCAACAATAATTGTTGTTTCAATAACTATGTTGAAAAAGGAAAAAAGAGATAGGATAAAAAGCAGAATAATTCCAAAATAACAAGAAATAATGTTGAGCAAGAACAAACAAGATCAAAGAATACTTGAAATACTATGAAGAATATCATCCTGTATTGAAACAATTATTGTTCATTCAATGGAAAACAACAATTTATTAAATGTGTAAATAATGTAAATTGGCAAATATTTTATGAAATAAATAATCCTGATTAATCTGCGGATCTCCTGGTCAATATGTTATCAACATTTTATAACCAATGTTTTGTGGAAAAACTTATAAAAAAGTCCAAGGTAGAAAATAAAGACTTTGTTTTTGACAATGACATGCAACAATTAAAACGCACCTTGGATGCCGTACATGTAGTTACTTGTTCAACAAGAAATAACGAAGTTTTTAAGGTATATAATACTCTAGAGAAGGAGTATAAAAATAAAATAAAACAAGGGAAACTAAACGCAAATAATAAACGACTTTTAACTTCTGATAATAAACAGAAAGCAGCATGAGATATTATCAATGAAAATAAAAAAAATAAAAATTCACATGCGACATCTGAATTGACAGCTGATGAATTTTCGGACTACTTCTCTGATGTTATTAATAATTTAATGATCAACTTTAATAATGTAGATGACAAAAAGTTTTCAATTTTTTCTGAATAATGCACCTAATGCAAATAAATCTTTTTTTTTATTTCCTGTTTGTGACATTGAAATCAAAACTATAATATCTTAATTAAAAAATAGTAAATCTAAAGATAATAACAACCTTAACAGTGAGGTTCTAAAACTGGTCAGCGATTCACTTGCTGGGCCTATCGCACATTCAATAAACATATGTATCGAGAGCGGGATTTATCCTCAAATATTTAAAATATCACAAGTTATCCCTATAGACAAAAAGGGCGAGTTTAACAATACAAACAGTTATAGGCCCATATCTATCATACCTGTTATCTCAAAAATATTTGAAATTATTCTAAAAAACAGATTATTACAATACTTTGAAAAAAACAATCTATTAAGTAATGCTCAATTTGGGTACAGACAGAGAAGATCTACTATTAATGCAATACGCGAAATGTATAAAAATATTATAGAAGCTTTTGAGGAGGGTAAATTATGCTGCGCAAAATTTTATGCACATGTCTAAAGCATTTGACACGGTTAACCATGGTCTATTATTACGAAAATTAGAATATTATGGGATCAGAGGAAACTTCTTGAATCTAATTATATCTCATCTTGCAGGCCGCCAGCAATGTGTCAAATTTAACAGTGATACATCAAAACTTCTGAAAGTTAATTATGGAGTACCACAGGGGTCAGTCCTTGGTCCATTATTATTTATTATCTACATTAACGATATGCCCTTTAATCTGACAGATGTGCTTCCGATAATGTATGCTGATGATGCCACGCTTTTACTAAGTGACACTCTGACTTCCAATCTAATTTATAACGCTAATGAATCTGAAAGCTTTAGAACAAACTGGTCTACAAGCAATTATCTTACTATAAATAATGATAAAACCAAAACTTTAGATTTCTCAACAAAAAATAAAATAGAGAATAATGAACCAATTAAGTCTCTCGGAGTGTATCTGGACTCGTCATTGAATTTCGCATCGCATATTCACAAATTATCAAAGCGTCTATCCACGTGTATATAGATAATAAGACAACTTAGAAATAAAACAACAATAGATTGTTTGAAAGTAGCTTATTTTAGCATTTTTTTACAGCATAATGACATATGGATTGATAGTATGGAGTTCATCATGTTATTTAGAGATAATATTCAAATTACAAAAAAAAGTTGTCAGAATAATGGCAAATGCCAAATATGATGATCATTGTAAACCCTTCTTCAAAAATCTCCATATATTAACTCTGCGATCTTGCTTCATATACGAATGTTTGTGTTATGTCAAAAATTTAAAAGGTGAAAATAAATTGACCAAGCAGGAAGATATACACTACCACGATACTAGGGCGAAAACAAATTTAAGGCTACCCAAATATAGACTAAGTAAATCGCAGAACTCTTATTTATATCTATCTTTAAGATTTTTTAATGTATTACCTAATGAGTTTCAGACTCTTGACATGAGTACAAACACTTTAAAAGTACAAATTAAAAATATACTTTTACAAAATGCCTTCTACACATTTGAAGAATATTTTAATTATTTCTACTCTTTATCTAATTCGTCGTCTGTCTAATAATTATATATTGTTGTATTACTATGTTCTGTATTTATGTTATATGTTACTGACCATATTGTTATCATATATTGTTTTTTAATATTTACGACTATGTGTTACCATTGAGTTGACGTATGCAAATATTATTTATGTATTTACTGCATCAATAAATTCTATTCTATTCTATTCAATGTCAAAACAATAATCGACATTCAATACGAATGGTATTTTTCTTTGGTAGGTATTTACTCAAAATCGCTTTCAATGATTTGGATTTGTGAATAGCGTTTTCGATTTTTTTCCATCATCAAACGAATTTGTACGCCATTGTATATGGAGCTTCTATCGTCCTTCGGGAAATTTTCCACTCCTTTGCCGGATCATCATTCAAAATGATCAGCTCGCAAATCACCAATGCACTTCGTTCACGTAGTTTTGAAAGAGAAGGGGAAGAGAAATACTTCCTCATCTTGTCATGTTATTTGTTACTGCCACGGGTTGTGAAGGGGGTATTATGTTATTTCGTGAGCTCATCTATAATCACTGTTATGTTTCGCCAGATTTCCCGGAGGCTTTGGAAATCCAGTGTGTCAAATACCGACAAATCGTCAGATATAGGTGTCGATTCGGTTCAGAAAACTATAAATAATAGTCCAAGAATAATCTAAAGCCGGCAAACCTACGTGTGTGTGAAATGTAGTTAATAGTGCAGGCGCTATAGGTAGTTGAGTATGCAAAATGTGAGGCCCGGCAACTATGGTCGGATTCTCATACCTGAGACCCCAAACAATAACAAAACACATCTTGCCACCAGCTGTGATGGTCCCTTCCCGCTCCCTTCACATCCCCTCTTTGAGCCAACTGTAAGCATAGCGCGCTTAGGTATTAATTCATTAATGGTGGCTTCTCAACGTAAATTTGATACAAAGATATTAGCATCGTATGAAGTATTTTATTACTGCAAGTATCTCTTTGATAATGACGGATTTTATAGGAAGTCACCAAAATCACAACTAGTCGTTGAAATTCAAAAAAACTATATCTGTGGTACGAGCACTCAGCAAGATATAATAAATTTGAATACTTTCAAAATTTATATAGTTGATGGTATGGCACTTGTTCACAAAATTCAGTTAAATAATTTCAATACTTTTGGTGATTTTGCCGAGGCTTTCTTCAAAAAAATTATGCAATTTCTTACGTTGCCTGACGTGAAGAGAATAGATGTAATATTCGACAGATATGACGATATTTCTATAAAGTTTTTGGAGTCAAAGTTACGGATTAAAGGCCAAATTATTAAAAATGTCATAATTTCAAGTCATTCAACAAAAATTCCTGCTGATTGTAAAGCTTTTCTTGCAAACATTCAAAATAAATTACAACTTGTTCGATTTCTTTGCACTAATGCTACAAAATATGCACAAGTTAAAGAAGACTGCGAGATGTACATTTGTGGAGGATTCGACGATCCAACTAAATGTTTCAATTTACAAGGGTCTTTATTTTGTGAGGTACTTGAATTACAATCAAACCACTTAGAAGCTGATTCAAGAATGTTTTGCCATATGTTCCATTCAGTGAGGATTCAATCTGCTCATATTATTATAATCAGCGCTGATACAGATGTATTCATATTGGGAATTTATTTCTGGAAATACTTAGCAAATATCGGGTGTCTTGGTCTATGGTTCGATGGTTCTCATACAAAGAAATATTTTCTAGGATGCCATTTAGCTGCTGAATCACTGGGTGAAAGGATATGCGATATTTTGCCAGCATTAGATGCTATAAGTGTTTGCGACACTACTAGCAGATTTGACAGTAAAATGCAATGTTTGAAAGCTGCGTCTGAAGATTTTGTACAAACAGCCCTTATATCTTTGGGAAACCTTGACCTGAATAATGAACAATTGAAACAGTAGAAATAGTTTGCACTTATTTCTTGAAAAAAAAATATATTTGCTGATGAACTCAGATATAAACTGATTTTACGAAACATAGGTTTTGGTTTTAATTTGATGAAAGTGATATGCACATCAGATGCTTTGCATTTGTTAAGGGCTACAGTACAAACATTTATATGGAAAAATTCTTATCAAACACAATTACACCCCATCGAGTATTGTTTGTACGGTTATAAAAAGTTGAATGGTGACTCACGTCCACGAAAAATGACTAAGCCGCCTTTACCAGAGTTATTAATTCAACCTTGTAAATGTACTACAAATTGTCGCACAATGTCTTGCAGTTGCAAAAAATCAAAATTATCTTGTATTTCTCTATGTAAATATATTAATAACAATTTTCTAAATATAAATGAGTAATTGTTTGCCTACTTTATGTATATTTTTATTTAAATTTACTGTTTTTTTATATAATCTTTTTTATTAATAAAAAAGATTTTATTACTTTTATTTTTATTTTATTTTTCTCATTTAGCAATCCATCCTCACTTTCACCATCAGAAAAAAATATAAATTATTACTGAAATAATCATTAAAATGATTTTATAGATTGTACTCAATACATTTCCTTTACAAATAAGAGTAGAGGGGTAAAAAAAATGGACCAAATATTTGACCGGCAAGATCCGCATTATTAATTTTTGATCTTTCCTTAACTCAAATCCATTGGTGGAAGTCGGTCCTCACATTTTGCATACTCACTTACCTCTAGCGCCCGGTCTATAAGAACGTATGCGTACTAGCTAGCTTGAAAGCGGGGCCCTTTTACAGTTAGTACGTAAAAGAGGTACATCAAAACATTACTCACCTAAGTTGAAGTATGGTAATATTTTGACTCTTTATATACCGAGGTAGCTGAGCGGTCTAACGAGCCAGATTTAAAAAAATCAAGCTCTGGATTTTGAAAGGAAGCGTGAGTTCGAACCCCATCACTTGATGACGTTTTTTTATCATTTTCCCTTCGAAACTGTGAAATGATTTGTTTCAATTTTTTTTTATTTGAATACTCGCCCCAAAACAGACCATTGCTCAATTTCTAAGGAAAATATGAACAAAAAACTGTCTGGTGCGGGGCATTCGAACCCACGCTGGGTTTCGAGATCCAGAGCTTGAATTTTTTTAATCTTGCGCCCATATCGATACATCAAGTGTTAAAATATTACCATTCTTCAACGTAGGAGAGAAAGGTTTCTACGTACCTGATACCTGTGAAAGGGCCTTGCTTTCAAGCTAGCAAGAACGCATACGTTTTCAACTACATATCACACTATTCATACTTTGAACTTCAGCTTTGCTAAAATGACGTAGGATAGCCGTTTCGGGGATCTTACTCTGTAAGTTACCATCATCAGCAGGTAAACTACACTGATGATGAAAACATAGTTATCGAAATGCGCATATAGATGTGAAGCGATTCAGTGAGTAAAAGGGTTACTTGTGCAATTTTTGATTGTGTGATACCACAGCGCCTAGCCAGTTTTCAGCTCCTATTCAAACAACAATTTATGAAATTTGCCAGTGGTGTTTTGATTTCATTAGAGATTTGCTTCATAGTGTAAGCGCGGATTTAATCATCTTCCGGAGATTTTTTGTTAGATAGATGGATATAATGTGTGCGGACAGAACCATTAGCATGTAGACCTCTCCATCGGGCATGTTATGCACCCACCGCTGCTGGGAATTGGTTCAACTGTGGAGGTATCCTATTTCGCGAGAGCAGGAGACCAGCCTTCTAACCGATACCTTTCTCACACTCTCCGGGTTCAGGAAGATATTCCTGAGGTGCTTCCCCTATTGCTGCCACTGCTGGGTATTCCGTGAGGATGTGGGTGGTTGACTCATCATCCTCCAAGCACCACCTGCATCTAGTATCATCCGTGAAACCTATAATGTTGGGGTGCTTCTTTAGATGGGAGTGTCCCGTGAGGAGCACTACCACTTTCCTTTCTGTTCAGTGTGAGGAGAGTCTTGGCATTCCTGGTAGAAGGGACTCGATGAGGAGTTCCGATTGTCTCATGGTTGGTTGGTTGAAAGCAGACGAGCCATAGACAGGGTTGGCACTTACTGCGACCAGCTGGGCTCTATTGTATCACTCTGTCGTCAGTGGTTCCTCATTCAAACAGGTTTGTGCCATTAATTAGGTTTAGAAGCCTGTTGATAAGGTTCTTCGGATTCATGCCTGTTTCCGGGCTGATCTCTCCAAAGGTTCTGTCTCGCCTACTACTTGTCTCATACCAGGAGCCTATTTCCATGCCTCCTGGGATTTTACTTCCAGGATTTCCCCCATGATTGAGACGCTCCATGATCTAGAAACTCCTGGTCCAATCGTTTAGCTCTTTGCACCTTGCTTAGCCAAATGGTCGGCCCGTTTGTTTCCAGATACACCGGTATGACCAAGGACCCACAGTAGCTTCACCTCATTGGCGATAGATAGCATTTGCAGATCGTCAATGCATTTCGACACCAGCAGCGAACTGACTCTTTTTGATGTGAGGGAGGCCTCGATCGCCACTTGGCTGTCCATGCATATCCTGATTTGCTGGCCGTGGTAGCTTCTGTTGATATTTTCTCATACAGAGGCGAGTATGGCAAAAACTTCTGCCTGAAATAGTGAAACAAAATTTTCAAGGGCATAGTAGAGTTCAGCTTCTGGAGATTGCCCGAATACCCCAGCGCCGGCTGATTCACCCAACATTGGTGGGGATCAGACGGTGCCCTATCTGCTCACAGTCCTCCCTTTGGGGAATGACTGACTCGGGCCTTTTGCTGAACCGTATGACAGGTGAGGACTTGTCCCCCGTTGTTGATTTTCCGTTTTCAGCTGCCCTATAGTTTGTTCGACTCCTTTTTCGTCAGTTGGGAATACATACATGGTGTTTTCAATATGTTTTTCGTTGTGCGATCATTTTTTCCGCCATGTTTTCCCCTATTTACTATAGTATTTACTGAAGTTGTTAGATATTTCGATTTTATCATGTGTTATGTGATCATCCAGTTCCATTCCATCGTTAAAATTGTCATTAACGCACTCCCAGAGTGCCTTTTGTTTTTCATTGGTTTATTTTTTTGTTGTTTGTATTTTTCGAAGTACTGTATTTCCAGGAAACATTCTCAGCCCTTTATGTTATGTTGTCCATTCAGATCTTGGGCAGGTTTTATTTTGATTTCAATTATTGTGATTTTTTTTCAACCGTCGCGTATTTTTTTATGTAAGATCACTCATTACTCTTACAGAGTGATCCGATTTTGATGACTCTTCTCCTCAAAGATGGTCCCATTTGAATTTGAAAACAAAATCCAGAGTAGATAAATAGGGGATAATTGATTGTTTACCCACTGAATTTTCTCCTGTTAACCGATTCTACCACGCATAACGTCATACTGGGTTATCCGATTCAGTTGATTTTTTTGTATTGAATATGGTCTACCTCAAAGTTGGTCCCATATGAATTTGTAAACAAATCCATCCTCAAGGCTAAAAAAAGGGGATGATTGATTTTTCACCTCTGTGGCGATTCTGTGGAAACTTGGCACTCATATTTAGTTCAGATGACACTACAACATAATGGAGCCCTGGAGTTGATCTGATTATGGAGACGGAAGAGGGAACTCATCAAGGGTTTACAGCAACTTCCTCGTGTTTGGGCTCATTTCATTCAGCTTGATGAGAACTTAAGACCTAACTGGGTTATGACTATCATTGAAGATCTGATGGTCTATTGGAGAAAGTCCTTATTTAGAAAAAGATTATACAGAATATATATGAAAATGGAAATAACATTATTGAGGAGATTAAGCAAGTATACCAAGGAATATTAATAGTTGAAGTGAGGTAGGTAAATAAGTATTTCAAAAGTAATAAAAAATTAAGTAAGTAGTAATTAGAACTTTTTAGCCTCAAGGAATTCGAGAATAGAAGTTTGAAAAAAACGACTAAAAACAAACAAAAAAGCAAAGAATAAATCTTTTTGGTCTCAATAACTAAGCACCTTAACTAATTTCAAATCGGCGTCGAACAAGCAATCCACGAGGATAATTAAATATCTTGAAAGAAATAAACAAAACAACATTAAAAATGCAACGTAAAATCTCCAGCTATAGACAATAACATTCCAAAAATGCGCTTTCTGCACGACCACTCGCAAAGACGTGTGCCCTCACGTGTGTTCCTGTTCGGGTAGCTGTCCCGCTGATATTCGGGAACGCTCGGCAATTTTCGGCATAGGGACGCGCCACCGCCACGCATCCCGCTGTCATGATTTTACCCTTTACGTGATTAATTTGCTTGTTTGTTTGGCGCCTACTCAAAATTAGTTTCATAGTTTATGACCTCAGTTATTGAGACATAAAATATTTCATTTTAATTTTCGTTTTGAATTTTGTAAAAAGTTTCTATTTCAATTAATGTTTGGATCATCATCTCTATATCCTCTTGATTATATTATATCTAGATGCAGATGTAAATATGGACAAAGGGTGGCCCTACGGCCTATTTCCACTGCGACCTTTGCAAATCTATTGTGGTTCCCTTGGTATTTAGATGACTTGCGCGAGCTTCGTCCATTTTAGTATGTTTAGGATCCCTGACAGTGGCTCATCAACGTAGCTTTCTGCCTCTGGGTATTCAGTTCCTTTTTGTGAAAACCTTGTCCTTGCTATACCTTGGCATTCGCATAGTATATGGACGGCGATTTCTTCTTTTGTCTGGCAAAACCTGCAAGTGGTTTCTTCTGCCAGACCTATGTTTTTCATGTGCTTATTGAGTTTACAGTGTCCTGTAAGCATGCCTACTATTGCCTTTACGAACCTTCTCGACTTGCTCAGTAGGTCTGCCATGAGCGAAGGTGATGATTTTCTGATAAACCTTTTGATCTGGGGTTTGCTTCCACCAGCTTCGGGCCTGTTTTTTCAACCAATTGCTGATTGTTTTCCTAACCGTTGCTTTTGCTATGCCGCAAAAGGGTTCCGGACCGTAGAATGCCATTGACGAGCCTTGTCTGACCAGTTCGTCAGCTTTTTCGTTCCCTTGGTGACCTTTGTGTCCTGGAACCCATGTCAGGGTCACTTTCTAGTTCATTCAGGGCACAGGCACAGTCCCACACAAGTTTGGAGTTAATTTGTGTGGCATACAATGCTTTAAGCGTTCCCTGGCTGTCGGAGAATATCACAATGGAATGGCCGGTCCTATGCTGCTAGTTTATTTCTTCGATGCAGTGGTGTATTGCTGTTATAACTTGTTTGACACTCACAGCTGTGGTAAGATAATCACATATGCGGATGACACAGCTATATTTCATAGCGACAAAGACTGGATAACATTGAAATCCACAGCCGAAAATGACTTGAAAGCATAAGGTCGTGGTTCAATAGCAGACTTCTCACCATCAATGCAAAAAACCATTTTTCCTTCCAATATGCTCGAATAAACCCACCTTACCGACCCATTATACGCTACATGTCTCAGATGACTTCATTATTGAGTCGACTAACAAATTCAAATATCTCGGTGTAATCTCAGATAATCACCTCAAATGGAACTTCCACATCAAATATGTAAACAAAAAACTACAATTTCTGATATATAAATTTTACACTATGAGGAATATACTGAAAAACATTGAACTGAAGATGATATATTACGCACTAGCTCAATCTCACATTTCGTATAGAATTATTATCTGGGGCATTGCTGGTGAAACTTTAATCAACAGTCTTATAATAGTTCAGAAAAAATTCATAAAAATACTATTTAGCAGAGACAGAACTTACCCCTCAAATAACCTCTACAGAAAAACTGTATTTTTCGACCCCAGACAATTATTTCTACTTTCTAGTAATATACAACAACACAAACTCCGAACAGAATTGAACATAAATGATCACACCCACAATACTCGCAATAGGAATTCCAACTACCTACCACCAAAGATCAATAAAACCATTGGCTAAAGAAACATCTCGTTCCTAGGTCCTAAACTGTACAGACTCTTACCGTCATTTATACGCGAAATCACAAATGTTCATCGTTATAAGAAAGAAGTGGAAAGCTATATACTCACACTACCTCGAGAAACTATCCATCACATGATGGACAACCCTTGTACACAATAATAAGAATTAGGTTCTATTTATATCGCCTATCTGAGCATGATGCTTTTTTAAATCTAATAAGTACTTCATAATAACCGTACACTGACAATCACGTGCTATGTGCTAATCCAAGTTCATAACCTAACTATTGACCTTTGAAGATCTTCGTATGCCACATTACAATTTGACAATCATCGTAATTACATTCAAATTTTAACTTAAAAGTAATTGCATAATTGCAACTGTGTTATATTATACTTCTGTGTTCTACAGATATATACTATCTCCTAATGCTAATGATAATATTCCTCTAACATCCCTCTCATCCTACTCTGAACCACCACATCTGCCCCATGACTATTATCTTATCAACTTCTTCACTCAGTAACTGTTTTTGTATCATTCCTCATCTAATGTGAATAAATTTATTCTAAGTCGACACTATTCAAGAGTGTACTTATTATATAATATATATTAGTCTCAATTGTTCTATTCCTCTTGAAACATATGAGAATGTATTCAAAAGTGTATTCTATTATATAAACTATACTAGACCCTACTGTATGAGATATATACAAATGGATTAATTTAATTTAATTCAGTTTCAACCCGCACAAGAATTCTTAAATTATTTTTGGGTATCTCATTTATTGTACAATCTATCTATGTATTACTATGAAAATTGTCCTCTGTACAATAAATTATTATAACTATCACTATTACTTCCGCTTGAAATTCTGTAGTGACTTTTGACAGGCTCACTGGGATCATTATCCATGGTTTTTGACCGTATATTCCGGCTTCGACTCATTCTTTGGTCTTCGAAGCGTCTGTGTACCAGATTGATGCTGCGCTGATGGGTGCGCAGTGTTCTCTTTCTGGAATATTAACTTCGTATTTTCCATTGAAGTTGTATTCAGTTATCATGGCGTCGCTGGGCATTCATGTAGTTGGATCAGCTCTTAGCTCTTTTTCTAGCCTTTGATAGTCTGTCCCATGGAATTTGATGATGAGTGATGGCCCTTGCATGAGTCTGTAGGTGACAGCTCTTGCCTCTCCCTGTATGTAAATATGTAATGGTGGTAGGTCCAGAATGACCTCCATCGCGGCCGTGGGGTGATTTTCATGGCCCCTGTGGCACTGAGAGATCATATCTAACAATAATTTCTATCCTATTCTTGTCTCAGTTTCTGATAATCAATGAATTTTTTGTTATCAGTCGCGAAATTTTTCTTTTTGTTCATCAAATTGAGTGAAAGTGGTTTGTAATATTATATTATGTAGTACATGATTTTTTGAAATCGATCTTGTTTCTATTTTTGACAGAAAAAAGATCCACTACTTGGACGATTAACATCATTGATATCGGCTATGAATATGTATGAATTCATTATATTTTTATATTCTTGAACATAATCATCAAAAGATGCATATCGTTTGTTTTCGTCGTTTAAGTACCTGATCATTCCACTATTGAACTGTAATATATCAATTTATTTATTGATCGTTAAATACTGTCGTGCGCTTTCCCATCTGCAAAAAACACGTTTCCTCGAAAAATATATCACATCTTAACTCCTCTTCATCCACCCATTTCCGACTCTCATTCAAGAAACGCGTATGGAAAGTGTAGGAAATATATTGTGTACCCGAGTTACGGCCACTTTGGTTGATTTTACAACGCGGCCATCATTCAAATACGCTGGTGTTATGGCCCATTTTTTAAATTGAGTCTTGTTATAGAGAGCCGGAATATACTATGCTTGGGTCCTTACACTCTTTATAGGTTGCGCGACGCCATATCGTTTTTGTACTTTTTTATGGATAACATCAAGATGAAGGGATGTCATGTATTTTAGAAGTGCCGACGGTTTGTTTTTCATGTTTGTTGGTATTTTGGCCACAAATAGGAAATAAAGGCTCAGAAGCAAATGATATTATATATATATATATATATATATATATATATATATATATTATATTTTGATAAAATATACGAATGATTTGAAAAGGTATGGTTTGCATTCATATAATTTCAGTGATGCCTGCCCTCTACATGAGATGAAAAGCTTATTTCTGCAAGAATGTTTCTATCATTTTCAAAGAGTCATCATAGAATATGACGATATATTTTCCTGGAAATCGGAATATGTTGTGAAATATTCAAAACAAATCATTTTCCAAATGATGAACACTAAACAATCACATAATAATAAAACATACGATATCTTAATTATCATATTGAATTCACACCTAACATTAAGAACCCTCTCAGATTAGTAAGTAACCACTTAGCCATGCGACCTACAGATAGGAGTGGCAGATAGGAAGAATCATTTACATACCCAAGGTAGGGCGACTCAATGACATGACACCCAAGTTATATCGCCCAATCATTCTAGTGTTCTTCCTGCTGAAAACTCTGTAGAGACTAAAAGACAGATACATAAGAGACGAGGTAATATTAACAAACCCTCTCACTGAGCGCCAATATGCGTATCAGCCAAGTAAGTCAACAGACTTGGCACTGGATTACCTCAACAGGCTACTAACAAAATCCCTCGAGGGGTCCCATGCCTAATGTGTCAATGGCTTAACACCAGTTGGTTCATATTAACCATAGGTGGAACCACAGTCACAGCTAGCGCAGGTAGGGGATGCTCACAAGGAAGGTACTATCATCTGTGGGCTATCCAAGTAGACGATCTACTGGGAAGGCTAACATCCAACGGCATGCCAATGATCTTGCAATTATTGCGAAAGGCAAATTTGCAGGAACTGTTTCGGAGCATACGCAGACTGCTCTAAACTCAACAAATAAGTGGTGTCAGGAAGAAGAACTAACGGTAAACCCTAAAAAAATCACAGTAGTTGCGTTTACAAAAACGACAGTATGGAGAGGACTTCAGCCACCAGTTCTGAACGGGGTAGAAATTCCAATTGCACAAGAGTCAAAATACTTGGGAGTCATCTTTGACCACAAGCTGACGGTAGCCCTCAACTTGTGCAGGAGAATGTGTGAGAAAAACTGGAGGCTACAACCAAAAAATGATAATTTGGCTATATTGCAGGGTCATCAGACCCATGATAGCATACAGTTCGGTGACTTGGTGGCCAAAGTCTCAGTTGGGGCGATTCAAAGGCTAAGCGGCATACAAAAGCAAGCCTGCCTGGCTACCACGGGAGCTATGAGGACCACCACAACAGCCAGTCTTCCTATTTACAGCAGGAATATATTTAGGCGGGAGTTTCACTGAGATTAGACAAACATGTGACGATATTCCAGGCAGAAATTGCAGCAATACACCACTGCGCAGAGGAGTTACTAAGGCAAGAGTTCAAGGAAAAGACCATTGCCGTATACTCTGACAGCCAAGCGGCTATTGAAGCAATCAGCTCCATACAAGTCAATTCCAAACTTGTATGGAACTGTTTGGAAGCCCTGCAAAAGGTGGGTGGTCAAAACAGACTATCTCTGGCTTGGGTGCCAGGCCACACAGGCTACAAGAGCAACGAAGTGGCAGATTCATCAGCTCGAAAAGGAGCACGACGTGTCCCTATTGGCCCAGAACCTTTTTGTGGCACAGCGAAGTTGCGAACAACAAAAACCAATAATTGGTTGGAAGACCAATCTCAAGAATGGTGGAACAAGGCGCCGGGCATGAGACACGCCAAAAAGTTCATCAAGGAACCATCGCCAAAATTCATAGAATAGGAGATCGACTGGGATCATGGTTGGGCTCCTGACAGGGCACTGTAGACTCAACAAACACATGAATAACATCGGGCTGGCAGACTCAACCACATGTAGGTTCTGCCAGGAGGAGGAGGAATTCTCAGCGCACATACTGTGCTACTATGAAAGGCCAACAAGGCTGAGGTTTTCAACGATAGAGGAAGAAAACCCACAACCCCCCCCTGATATATGAGACCAGCGTAAAGTTAGCAGGAACTTTTCAGCAGCTATTTTCCCCGCAGCTGCCAAGCGACCAGTGGCGGCGGTTCTAAATATAATACATTGAATATAGTATTGAACAATTGGGAATGAGTTTCTCACCGCTACCGCATGTCGTCTTATATGTGATGTTTATATACATTGCCTCAAAATATATTTGACCCATTGAATGAGCTTTCAGTTATACTCTAAAATATTGAAGAAAATCTGTGAGGGGAAAAAAAGCTGCGTTCATTATTGGAAGAGAGGGTTTTATACACCAGAAGAGTACACTATATGAACGACTTCGATTTGGGAGGCATCCAAGAAGTAGTGTCGCCCTCATAAAAACTTAAAAAAATCGATTTTTCTATGAAGGAAAAATAGCCGCGTTTATATTTCTTAGAGAGTGTTTTATAAAGAAGAGTACCTGTGTGAACAACTTTGCTTTTGGAGCCGTCCAAGGGGGGTTCCGCCCCCATGAAAACTTAAAAAAAAGATTTTTTTATGAAGAAAAAAAATAGCAGCATTTATATTTCTCGGAAAAATACACTGTATGATCGACTTCGATTTGGGAGACGTCTAAGGGGTGGTTCCACCCTCATGAAATAGTTAAAAATCGATTTTTCGGTAAAGAATAAAAATAGCCGCGTTCATAATTGGCAGAGAGTATTTTATATCTCAGAAGAGTATACTATATGAAAGACTTCTATTTGGGAGGCATCCTCATGAAAACTTAAAAGAAAATATTTTTTTATGAAGGAAAAAAATAGTGGCGTTTATATTTCTTCGAAGGTGTTTTATATATCAGAAGTATAGTACACTGTATGAACGAATTTGATTTGGGAGGCATCCAAGGGGTGAGTCCACCATCATGAAATCTTAAAAAATCGATTTTTCTGCGAAGGAAAAAAATTGCCCGCCACGATAAAAGCAGCATTGCTTCTCTCTCGATTATGTGGTATTATAATATAATTGCGTTCCTTGTTACACTTTTAGATTTCTTTCTATACCCAAGATATATTCTTTCCGATACTGTATATGAAGGGGTTCTATCTGCAGAAATTTGGTTATATAGTAGAAAAGAGTTTTTTTTTAGTTGCTTGGAGGGTGTGTAATGTATTTTCGAAAGCACCACCTCATACCATTTTACAATATCTTGAGATTGACTTCGCGAGTGGGTTGTATTTTTGGGAAAGGATTTCTCGTGGTGAACAAAATTTGTGCATGAGGAGTCTGTTTTTTGTTGTGACATGTCATGGGTTTAATTCACCATAGGTATTGATCAAGGATGTCCTCAAAATATTCAGAAGAAGTGGTCTCCTCGAAGTTTGGGCAATTTAAGAGAAATGTAAGACGACGAAATTATTCGTCGCTAAATTCTGTAGAGGGGCGATATTTGCCAACTTTCTGAGATTTCAATTTCATGGACATTACCCAGTGGTCAATAATACCCCACGTTTCCCTACAGCTTCCTTGACTCTTATTGGGAAATGATACATAAAGTAAGGATAAAAATCATGTATTTTTTTTATCGAGACAAAAATCTCACAATGAGGAACGATAATAACTCGATTTGATCACTTATAATTGCACGAGAGGTTTATCTTTTATCGAGTAAATTTGTGTTGTTTAATGAGAAACTATTGCTTAGCGATTAGACGAGAAAAACTGTCAACTATTATTTTTAGGTTGACCGTTTTTCGAGTCAAATTGCTAAAGGAAACAGTTTAGAATTTGAACACAAATTTACCCGATATAACATCGACTGTAATTCGGCAGGACAATTTAATGAATAAGAAATTTAGAAAAAAAAACATATCAATGCAAACTTTATTTATTTTAGCAACCAACGCCGCGATAATTGATAAACAAATGAATAAGTGAAAAAACCACTAGTGCATTTGTCGCTGTAAAAGTTGCAGCTAACTTTTGCTGCTGTCAAACTGACAATTGCACTGTGGCATATGCGATTTTTTATACATGAGTTGAATTGTCAGTGATAAATGAATTTTGTAAGAGGAAACTATTGAAAATAGAGTACTCAAAATTGATCAATTGAAATTGGGAAGAATATATTGAAAGTGGAAGAGGTTTTAAATGGGACTTGATTTTCAGGTGTTCCGTTAACAATTCTATTTTTTTTTTTCAGGTAAGTTCAGAGACGAATTCGAGACTCAAGCCTAATTGAAGTGAGTATGAATCTAGATGATTGAATTGATTTTGATCATGTACTGAACAAAGGCGGAAGGATTGTCTCGATCAGCAAACTATTTCAAATGGTTTGTTATGACTAATGAACTGTTTTTGCATACAAATATTCAGCTGTGGGTATTCGAATTTATGCCATGCCAAAAAAGATTCGTGTCCATATAGATCTTTTTATTTTGCTGTCACAAGCTACAAATAATATATGCAGATTCTATTTTTGGGCCTCAAAATAGCCATATGGTCAGCCACTTATTTTAACGTCTTCTATTGTTGAGACGCTAAAAGTGAAGAAATAATAGACCCTACCTTACATGATTTATCCAATACACGATTTATTCAATATATTTTGATACTTTTCTGATCGGAACTTTGTTGAAAGACTGTATCTAGATAGTGCAGTAAGAATCCATTTTTTTTCGAAGTCTTTTATCTGAAGCCAGTGTCAAATATAATTGGAGATATGAGTGGATGAAGGTGTTATGTGAAAATCTGTTTCTTTCTGCATGAATGAAGGTTTTTACGTATGTAACCATCTCTCACATTGATGCATAGTTAGTGAGTGAAATTGTATGATCTTTGGTATCCACCTGGACATACCGTCGGTAAGCTAGTCCTGAATGGAAAAAAATACATAGAAAAAAACTTTGACCTTACTTTACTCAAGAATTTTGCAACATTTCACCTTCATCCTCTTACGTCTTCAATTATATAGGTGGTTCAATTTCTTGATCACACTGCTTCTGGTATTCCTTCCACTTGCCTTCTGCATGCTCATGGCGTGAACAGTATTTCTCTTTCGTAACTTCTCTGGATAATTATGATTATAATGAAAGTCCTCACTATTGCGTACTCTTAAGGTGGGAAACAGGAGTAAACTTCTGAAAGCGACATGAGGTTAGAGTGTTAGATAAAGAGAAACTGATTGCGCACTGACCATATGCTACAATGCTCAAATCAGTAATATCTGATCAGCTGAACATCTTGATTGAAAGTGAACCGGAAATTTCTGGAATCGCATTAAATTCGAATATCCATAATTACCAAGTTATTTTCAGTAATATCTAACAGAAAACAGAACACGGTGTATGTTGAACTATATTATTAATTGACCCTAACTCACTGAAATCATCTGACAGTGGAAATTTGCATTTTTATTTAGAAAATGACTCAATTTTTTTATCTAGTCTTGATTGAAAATATAGATGAATAGGACAAAGGATAAAAGTTGCCTAAGAGGAGTACTTACCATAAATCATTTGTAACATAGACCCTATAAATGCAATATTACAATTGGTTGGTACCATGTTCCTGATTATTACCCATTGAGTAAATTTATTGGCCACAGCCATAAGAATTTACCTTTCTAAATAGGGGGTATGTCTCTAGGAAGAAACATAATTTTCCAAACTGAATAGCCACAGCTGTCACACCGTCCCCAGGTTAATAATTTCCCCAATAAATTTCGTAGGTGGGCCCTTATGAGAATACATGGGTGAACTCATGGTTTCGAAATATCTACATTTGGTTCCAGTCGAGTGTTTTTTATCCTCAATGTCCCTTAACTCTTCGTCTTGTATGTCGTCTTGTATGTCCCATTTCCTCTTAGTATGTTCTTTTTATGTTCTTTCGGCTTCTATTAGGTCATCCTCTGTGTAATTATATCCTTGTTAAGATACAGAATAATGTCGAGTTCCCTCCACCAGGAGAAAATCATGACCAGGGCGGTGAGGGGTTGTATCCTCTTTTGTGGGTACTTCTCCTAGACGATCTGATCAGGACCCTTATGACGGAGGGATTCGAGGTTCAAGCCTACTCTGACGACATGATTGTAACAGTTAGAGGTAAGTTTGCAGAGGTGGACCTACTTCGAGCGGCTCTTATCACTTATGGTGTGATTAACAATAATTATTGGTCAACCTCAGCAAAACAGTGACAGTACCATTCGCCAGAAGGAGGAAGCTAGATTCACTGAGAAAGCCGGTCTTTAGGTGAAACAATTCCATTCATGGAAGGAGTCAGATACCTAGGGGTAATTCTAGATAAAGAACTCGCATAAAATGCTTTCCTAGAAAAAGTATCCAATAGAGCAAGGTAAGTTCTATGGACTTGTGGAAGAATCTGTTGAAAAACATCGGGAATACAACCCAAACAAATGTACTTGCTTTACCTCGCAGTGGTCATCTATGGAATGGTCGTCTGGGGAAGCAAAACAGAGCGTGTCTGATCATACCAGGGGCCCCACATTTGTTCAGAGAAGGCGACAAAAGTGGATGTATACAGAAACCTGTAGAAGGGATCAAACTTGTCGCAATATTGGGAATGAGATGAAATCCCATCCGAAAGAACAAGAACTCACAAGGGCCAATATAGAATGGTTAACAGACGGCTCAAAACGAGAAAAGAAGTTGAGACCGGAGTACATGGAGTATAGCCAGAATTTAACCTGGGACAGTACGCCACAATATTCTAGGCAGAAATCCATGCAATCAAACTCTGCCTGCGAGAAATTCTGAACAGAAACTGTGAGAATGAATCGATCAAAATCATGTCGGGCAGGCAAGTAGCACTGAAAGCTACGGCATCAAATCAGATAGAATCCAGATTAGAACGAAACTGCGTGAAAGCCCTTCAAAGCTTAAAATAACTCTGCTATGGGTCCCTGGACATGAAGGCTTCAAAAGAAATGAAAAAGCCGACTTTCTGCAATACAAGGTAGGTACTATGAAGGAGTTCATAGGAATTGAAGGAGCATAGAAAACGCGAGTACTGGTATGAAACAGTGGGACAAGTCCGCTCGAAGTTATTTATACCAAACCCTTCGAAAAGAAGAACAGCCCTGTTAGAATAGGATACGAAAACCTTGAGGATTATAAGAGGACTACAAAAAATTGGACTCGCAGAGAGTGTCGCTTTTGCCAAGGCGAGGAAGAAATAGCAGAGCACATCTTGTGCAGAAGCAAGGGTCTGTAACGAACAAGATTCTACCGTATGGATTACGGGCTGCTAGAGCCCAAAGACCTGGAAAAAGAACCACCGAGCGTCATTATCGACTTCGTCAGAAGTACGGGACTTGAAGGTGAACTCTAATTTAATCAGGATCGAGCCACAACAGATCTGATAAGATTGCAGTGGAAGGGGTGGTTATTGCCCCACTCGAAAAGAACCTCCTAACCTATCAATCAGTTTTATTATTCATCATTATCTCTATTTTATATTTCGAATGTTTCTTCTACCTCATTCTTATTTTATAAATTCACTCTGAATCATTCTTCAATTCACATTCAACATGAAGAGAATTCGATGAAAAGAAGTTCTTCTGTGGATGGATGACTCATGTATTATCAGTTCCATCCATGCATGTTCCTCCGTAAAAACAAACAAAATGATCATATTATGTTATTTCCGATATGCCCACGAACAACACAGTGGATGCACCGAGGTTTTTACATTATGAATAATTTCCTTTCGGCTCCAGTCCCCTATCGCTACTAAATCACCACGTACATAACAAAACCGGGCACGCCACGATTTCAGATGACATCGACAACCTGAAATCTTGGCTTTTTCTCCTGTATTTCGTCGCAGACGTACACAGGTTGGGTAGTTTTCTTTTGTTTCTCGATGTCACGGATCGTGGCCGTCTCGATTTATCGCTTGCTCTCCGTGTTATGATCACTGTGACCTTAAACGTATACGAGAGTTCGAGTCGGCTTTTGAATATTAAATTCTTCGCCGATGACAATCGTGAATGTACGCGATATAGTCGGATGGGTATGTTGCACGGAAATATGCCGGGGGATATTAAATTCTGCCGTGAGAGCGTAATCTGCATACGGGAAGGTGATGTATGGTCGTAGTCTCAAGTTCAAGCTATTGGATTTTCTAGATATCATTCGGGAAGGAACGTAACTTGAAGTGAAAGAACTGTGAGAATCCGATTTGCAAATATTATAGTCACGCAATACATTTTCTGCACCTCACAAAGGGGTATTTCAAGAAAAAAGTGCCACCAACTGATTTCACCTTTAGGCATTTCTACTGATTTGAAATGAAATGCATAAAGCACACACAAAGTCGTCTTCACAAAAGGTTCAATATAAATTGAAACACAATTGGTGGACCGACAGGCGGAAAACAACTACTTTCCTAGCAAATACCACGCAGAACGTTGAATGATATTCACCTGACAATCCATGCAAACTTCCATGTAAATGGATATTGTTCGCAAATGTTTCTTTCTGATAAGCTCGATTATGTTTAAATTCATGTCGTGTTCGCCTAACAATCCGCATACCGGTTTCAGGCTTTTGGCCCTCATCAGTACGGAGTAGTCACCAGCCAAAGATCCGGAGAGCTCTGGCCGAAGCGAGACACAACATAAATGAAATCATCATCGAGTTCAAAATATCTTTAGGTGCGTCGGAAAAGATAACTTTTAACCGGCGACACCTAGTGACAGAAAGAAACACTCCATACAATTCTCCTACCTCGATAGGATTCTAAATAAAGGATTCCTTCTCAGTAGGAGTGGCTCAAATTGCCCGACTGGCATATTTTAATGAAAGAAAAAGCCATATGAAGGGGATAAGATATGAAATGAAATGCATAAAGCACACACAAAGTCGTCTTTACAAAAGGTTCAATTTAAATTGAAACACAATTGGTAGAACGGCAGGCGAACAACAACTACTTTCCTAGCAAATACCACGTAGAACGTTGAATGATATTCACCTGACAATCCATGCAAACTTTTACTGATTGTCTAGCTCTAGTCTGATCAATGAATTCGAGTTCGCCTTCACCAAAAATTATTCCCGCTTGGAAAAATTACAAAAGTTATAAACAATTCAATAAAAAAAGGCGAGGTTTCGTTTTTCGCGAATATCTCAAAAACTACTGCAGATATTTGAAATCGAAAAAAATATCCTCAAAGAGCAGGAAATTTTCCAAAAAAAATAACTCTACCACCAATATTTATAATTTCAATTGAGAGGTGAAAATAGGGCTGAAAACGGGTGATGTGCGCTCCGCACGATTCATTCACATCAACAAATATTCACGGTAAAGATTCATGTAGTTTCCAACGATGCAAAACTTCGATGAATATTGGTTTTGGTGTCCGAACTATGACGGCACATTCCGAATAATCCGAAAATGGTTGCCACTTTCATCATGAGATCCATCCCCAAACGGAACCACTGAGTTATTTGAATCATATCTCTGTCTCCGACTCATTTTTTTTCACGCCTACGGAAATCGAGGACATGAAACAAATTTTCAATGAAATAAAAAATAAAAATTCGTCTAGGTGGCACGACTTATCTATAAAAATATACTCACGCCTTCCCGATTCCGCCCTTACGGTACTAGTTGAAGCAATCAATATTTCATTTCTTACAGGAGTTTTTCCATCATGTTTGAAAAATGCAATAGTCATTCCATTACATAAGGGTGGTGATACTGATAATCCTGCAAACTTCAGAACCATTTCAATGTTACCCACACTCTCAAAAATAATAGAAAAACTCGTGAAAAAACTTTTCAACAAAAAATTAAACCTACGAAATACGGAACTGAAAAGTAAAAAATAAAATAAACCTTCTTAGTCTCAGTAACTAAGCTCCTAAACTAATGTAAGTAACTAATTTTGAGTCGGCGCCAAACAAACAAGCAAATGAATTAGGTAAGGCGTAAAATGATGGCATCGACTTGCGCGGTGACATTCTGATAATTTTTTTGAAGTAATTTAATGATTTTCGTTGATTGTTTGTTTGGCGCCGACTCAAAATTAGTTACTTACAATAGTTTAGGAGTTTGGTTACTGAGACTAAGAAGGTTTATTCCATTTTTTACTTTTCAGTTCCGTATTTCGTCGGTTTAATTTTGTGTTAAAAAGTTTTTATTTTTCAATTTTTCATGGGTAAAATATACTAATTACTACCTACTTGTTTTTTGATTACTTCCAAAATACTTACTTACCCACCTTACTTCAACTATTACCAGTTAAATGATATGATTATCTACTTTTACTATTTGTAGTAATATAAATTATTTTTGTTGTTCTGGTTAGTTTATTCCATTACTTTGTATATCATTCCATCCTCTCATAGGATATAATGATTGTGACGGATGTAGGAGAACAAAAATGATGGCAGTAGCGATCTGTCATTGTCAACTGCATATGTGTGCCAATGTTCACAAGTGAAAAATCAATTCTCCCCTATTTTTCTACCCGTAAGGGTGGATAATTCCATTCGAAATCCAAATATGATAAACAATGAGGTATACCCTATCTAATAAAAAAAGAATCATATAAATCGAAGAATCCAGTACAAAGTTATGCCTGATAGAATCGGTTAACGGACCAGAATTCAGAGGGTGAGTGATCAATATCCTTCATTTTGCTACCCTAGGGGTGGATTTCATCTCTCAAATCCAAATGGAGCCAACTTCGAAGTACACCCTATCCATTGAAAAAAGAATTATCGGAATGCGTGGTCATACATAAAAAAAAGTATACGCGTCGACTAGAGAACCTTCTCCTTTTTGGTTTCGTCGGTTAAAATATTGGGAACAATTTGATTTCACATATTCTTGTTTGGAAAATTCTCCATGACTTTTTACTATATCCCTACCATATCCAACGTGTTCAGGTGCTACTCCCTCGCAACTTTCCATTACGGATGAACTTTTGCCAATGGTTTCTTCAAAAAGTTTATGAAAATCCATTATTTGATAGTGAAATTTCATTCACCGATGAAGCCAATTTTTCCAGAAACGCCATCCAAAACTTCTGCAATAATCATTTTTGGGCTGAAGAAAACGCACATGCAATCTTGAAATCCCGTTACCAGCAGCAGTTTTCCGTCAACGTGTGGGCCGGAATATGCGGTGATTATTGAAGTGGACCCTATTTTCTTCATATGAAATTGAATGGGCGGCAGTTTCTTGAAGAAGAATGTTTCCATATTAGTAAGAAATCGACTGTGGTTTATGCACGATGGGGCACCAGCGCACTTCAGTGCTCTGGCGCGCGAATATTCAAACCAAAATTACAATAAACGTTGGATAGGTAGCGGAGGACCACAGGCATGGCCACCTAGGTCTTCAGGCCTCAATAGTTCAGATTATTTCCTCTGGGGTCATCTGAAAACATTGGTTTACAGCACACCAATCCATACTGAAGAGCAGTTGAGAATTTGCATCATAGTTTCTTGCGAAACTATTAGAAACAGTCCCAGCATTTTCCAAAGAGTATTTGCAGGAGGTTAACATTTTGAACATCTGATTCAATTTATTTCTTTGTGCATTCATGGTAATTTCGTGTTGTCATTCCAACATTCAAATCACTTGAATTTAATAATTTTACCGTTTAAAAATTACTCTTGAATAAATTTTTGTTTAAAATTACATAAATTGTTTTTTCTCCTAAGTGGTCTAGCGAGATGGAATTGAATGAATTTTATTTTTGATCCAAACAAGTAGGTTTGCTCAGAAGAGCATGAGGATTTCAAAAATATTTTTATTTTAAGAAAAAACAGTTGCGTATCACTTTTTTCTTTAAAATTGTTCAGGGCAAATCCTGCACGAACGCCACTGGTAATAATGAAAAATTATGATGTACTGCACAAAAATATATAGGTTCATACCAAAGTTATCATGAAAAAATATGTTTTTCCTAGTTCAACTATTAAGACCTTTAGGACATATGTTCATATCAAGTTTTTTTCTCAAAATGTACTCGAGGATAACCTCCTCAAATATTAGCATGTTTTTGAGAAACACCCTGTAGTTTTCGAAGTAGTATAATGAAAAATATCCTTCATTACACGTCCAGAAATATACTATTCTATAATCTCTTATATATATATATATATATATATATATATATATATATATATATATATATATATATATTTGTTATACCTGACATGGAATCACTAATATTCCCATCGTAATTGGAAAAAAAACAATAAAGAACGAAAACGTGTCCAGCCAACTGTTTCGCCAAAGCACCATCGAACATCTTGTTTCAACGCCCGGATCATCCCGTTCCATCCCTGGAGATAACGGTTTTCCAGTTAATCCCCAATAAATTACTTATTCGATGAAATATTGGCAATATAGCGCAAGCCGTTCGGCCCGGTAATTTCCTCTATCTGTCCTTATTTTATTATCCGGCAGTTTTGCAGTCATTGCCCAACGACATATCGCAATATCTATGAAATATTGGCTCTGAACATCTTCTGTTCCACAACGGAGTTTATAGTACATTTCCAAGATAGATTCGGTAGTTCTTTGTGCATTGTATTATCGCCAGTTCATTGAAATTTTCACTTATTTGCTTGCTTGTTTTCTTGGGCTCTAGGAATTGAGATGAATAGAATAAAGAAATAATAGGCAAAATATGATTTTCCTTCGATCAGTCCTTCCCCATTTAGAAAATTAAAAAGAAAGGGAAGAAACCCTGAATAACACAGGAAATAAAAAATTCATCAAAAAATCTGCGCTCTCTACATTACATACGGAAGTTCACTAACTTTCTTTATTTTCATGAACATTTTATTGAATACCGCAAAATTTATAGAACAGTGTTCAAACTCGCAAAAGAGAAGTACTTCGAAAATAGAATAGAAAAATCGAACAACAAAATGAAAGAAACAAGGTCCATCACCTTAGGGACAAACCAAAAAAAATATATGATTCAGAAATTCCCATTAGTGCAAATGATATGGATGAATACTACTGTTCAATCGCCAAAAAACTTAACAAGAACACTATAGCTCCACATGACCCACTAGTACATCTTGAAGAGTGCGGATATAAAAATCATTTGATATCATGCGACACAAGTATCGACGAATTGTTGGAAGTATTGAAAGAAATAATAAACAAATGAATAATAGTTTGAAAAAACTAAAAAACACGCTTTTATAGAAAACCAGACTAAAAAAATAGAAAATGGTGGGGTGCATGGTATCGCCTCGGTGTGTAATGTACTATATAATTATTGATACCATGCACCCCACGCTTTTTTCAAAATAAAATATTTTTTTTTCTTATTTTCTATTTTTTTAGTCTGGTTTTCTATAAAAGCGTGTTTTTTAGTTTTTTCAAACGATTATTTATTTCCTACTTTTTAGTGTGGTTTATTTATAAAAGCGTGTTTTTTTAGTTTTTTTTAAACTATTATTTTTATTATTTTTTTTCAAATAAAAAAATGGAATGATCTTATCAAATTAGGTAATCATAATATTCGACCCCAAAAACCCCCACATACCAATTTTGAATAGAATCAGACCATAACCACAAAACTCGGCCGCCATTTTAAAACCGCCATCTTGAATTTTCCAATTTTCACAAAAAACTCATAATATCCGACCCAAAAAACCTCCAGATACCAAATTTGAAGCGAATCGGACCATAATCACAAAACTCGTCCACCATTTTGGAGCCGCCATCTCGAGTTTTTCAATTTTGACAAAAGAATCATAATATTCGACCCCAAAAACCCCCACATACCAATTTTGAATAGAATCAGATCATAATCACAAAACTCGTCCCCCATTTTGGGGCCGCCATCTTGAATTTTTCAATTTTGACAAAAGAATCATGATCTCGGACCACAAAAACCCTTGGATACCAATTTTGAAGCGAATCGGATCATAATCACAAAACTCGTACGCCATATTGGAGCCGCCATTCTGTTTTTTCTTCACACAAAAATTTCTCAATGCTTTGTCACCGGAATTATGTACACCTGCCAAATTTCAAATCATTCGGACGTCTGGAAGTGGGTCAAAATCGCGCCCAAAGGAGTCGGTTACAAACAAACAAACAAACATACATACAAGTGAAGCTAATATAAAGCGTGTAAAAAGCAACTAGCCTTGATGAAATCTCCATAAAAAATTTCTATAATCTTCCAAGAGTTGCTCTCGATACTTTAGTTTCACTGATAAATATGACGTTCCGCGACGGTATATTTCCATCTTTTTTAAAAGTGACAATAGTAATACCACTACACAAGGGCGGTAACCTGGATGATCCCTCAAACGTCAGGCCAATCTCCCTCATTCCAACCCTTGCAAAAATTATTGAAAAACTCATTGAGTTCCTATTAGTGGCTAATCATATTAACAGTCACTAAGCTGGTACGAAATATATTTGAACCAACTTCACAGGGTTATTGGTTATATTTGGACAGATAGATTTATTTCTTATTTGAAGAGCTAGAAAAATTATTGAATTGGGAAAGTTGTAGCATTTTTCTGAACCGCCAGGAAATGTAAATACAAAAACAATTGAACGTCGCATTGAAAAGTTATGATATAAACTTGGTTTTTTTCTAATGGGACACCTAGAATATTATTGCATTTTTGGATTCCCCGAAAAATTCTAGATATGTTTTATTCATGATGTCCTATATCTACTTGCACATTCCTATTCTTAGTCATTCATAAGCTATCCAATGACATTAACTTAAAATTCAATCTCGTACGACTATGGAATACGGCTAAGACGACTCGGTTTTAC
Source organism: Gonioctena quinquepunctata (assembly GCA_018342105.1). Lineage (NCBI taxonomy): Eukaryota > Metazoa > Arthropoda > Insecta > Coleoptera > Chrysomelidae > Gonioctena > Gonioctena quinquepunctata. The sequence goes on along the minus strand of JAFIRS010000061.1, from coordinate 750,117 downwards.
AGTTCCATAATGATTTGATACTCTCTCACATCAGGAAACAAAGTATAGCATGATACACCACTCACAGCGATGTTCGATAGCTTCGATACCCTGTTTATTGTGAGAATCATTGAGCTCCTCAAAATAGCCATCAACCGCAGACGCCACATCTTCATTGTTGGCGAATCTTCCACCACCGAGCCATTTTTCAAATTTGTAACTAGAAACTAATCCCGGGGGACTGAATCTGCTGACTTTAGGGTGCGCGAGGAAGATGAACAATAAGAACTATCCCAAAAAACTGACCCAATGGCGTCGTCAGCTGATAGATTAATTTAGAGAAACTGGTCATGTCAAATATATTCCGAATGCTGGACGTCCTAAAATAGAAGAAAACGTGAAACTTGATGTTCTATTGGGCGTAGAGAATAATCCTCACAATACTTCACGACACATTGCAGCAGACCTTGACATATCCCAAAGTTCTGTATTACGTATTCTAAAAGCAAAAAAGTACCATCCATACAAAGTACAGCTACATCAACAACTCAATGATGATGATCCCGATCGCCGTGTGGAGTTCTGTGAAATAATGCAGGATTTGTGTAACCGCAATCCAAGTTTTATAAAACAAATTCTGTTTTCCTATGAGGCTACGTTTTGCCTAAATGGTTCAGTAAATCGTCAGAATTGCAGATATTGGAGTAGGGATAATCCTTACTGGATGATATACGGGCATACTGAATACCCTCAGAAAGTCAATGTTTGGGCAGGGATAATAAACGACAGGATAATTGGCCCGTATTTTTTCGAAGGAAATCTCACAGGGGAGCGTTACTTGGAATTTTTGAGAAATGAACTCATACCTAGCCTTGCCGATATTTTTCCAAACGCCAACAATCCTAGCTCACCAAATGAAAGTATTTGGTTGCAACAAGATGGTGCACCCCCGCACTATGCACGTGATGTTCGCGAGTTTTTGAATAACTGTTTTCCTAGGAGGTGGATTGGTAGACGCGGACCGATAGAGTGGCCCCCAAGATCTCCAGATCTTACGCCCCTGGATTTTTTCTTGTGAGGTTATTTGAAATCGAAGGTCTATGTAGATAGGCCGCAAAATCTACAAGAGTTGAAAAATCGAATTAGGATCGAAATTAACAGAATTACTCCGGAAGTTATTCGCAATGTGCAAGAGGAATGTGTCCGTAGATTTGGTTATTGTCAAGAGACTGGTGGATGGCATTTCGAACATCTTATTTAACTGTTCTATTTTGTTGGATATAAAGTTATTCTCTCATTGAAATAAGATATTAATTTTTGTTCACCCTGTACAGTAAAAAATCTAATTAATTATTATCATTGTATGCAGTATTGAAAGACCTTTCAGATGAGGTATCACAAGACATCTATTCCAATTGAAAAAAATGACCGATTATGTCACCATGTCAAAACCAGTGACATAACCTCTTTAGAATATACATAAAAAAATCGGCATTTTGAAATAAAAATCGACCTATTTACAGGATTTTTGTCAAAAGTACATGGCTTGCGAAATATCAAATTTGTTCCATAATTTTGACGCGCACTGTATATACAAAATACCCTTGACGATTGTGGGATAGTAAACATAGGATAGACAGAAAGATACCCAAACACCAGGATGACCGATCACAAAATATAGACAATCCATTAAAATAATCCTTGCAGAACACTCTAAGTCTTGCAGAACACTCTAAGTCATTCTTCCATACTTTTGATTTCGAAACAGTCACCATCATAGGTCAACAAACAATTTTGAAAAAAAGACTCCTCAACGAAATAACAGAGATAACAGAACATAAAAAAATTCGTGAATGAAAGATCAGACACTTAAGCTGATAGGAAGGATCAAGCAAAAATTGTAAATCTGAGTCTGGAGCAGGTGGTTTATTCTCATTCTCAAGCCCTGGTAGCAGAATGAGCTGATAATAAATTGAAAAAAAAACTGCAAAGCTCTCACGAATAAACATTAATATTTCTGTTAGAATTTGTTACATTCATTTCAAGTATATCTGACCTCCCTTCCAAAATCATCAACTGAAATTCTTCACGCATATCACAGTATTGTTTTCAATTTGTTCTCTTTCTTTTCCGTTCATTTTTTATCTGACAATTCTGCAGTCATTGCCTCCTAACATACGACAATATCTCTGAAATATTATGTCGGATCATCTTTTGTTTCGCATCGGACCATATGTGAGACATAAAAAGATACGAAGGCAGTTTATGACCGGGAAAAAGTATCCCCGAGTCGATTTTTAGGAACGTTCAGTAATATGATGTGTATACATTTTTGTGCTGATAAGTTTCGTTTAGATCAAGCAGTTTGATTAAAAAATATGAGCTACATGAAATTTTTCCATTCCTCAATTTTGAAAGATTTGATCATCTCTAGATGGGAAACATTATTTAATTTTAATTTTTCCGAAACAATCGAGAATTCGCGATTTGTCAAAAAAGACCACATTCACTGAAGCTATTGATACGCAGTATCTGATATCTTCTGTGAAAGAAACATTATGGTTAATGTAATGTATTTTTAGAAGCTCACTTCGGGAGCAAAACTTTTTTGTCCATTTACATTCAATTCCTTCATTGTGTAATTGAAGTTGATTCAGATGTAACAATGGTAAAGAGAAAAAATCCCAGATCATGCATCTTAGCCTGGGCAAAGATTGCCGGTCTTCTGTGCTCGGAAAAAATAGAAAATTGATGTTCCGAAATCAATGGTAGTTACTTTCATAGATGTTGTTTCATAGTGTAAAACAGATGGCGGAAATTAGTAGCCATTGTTTTTTTTTATCGCTCTAATACAAATCGATATTGATTCCAATATCTCATTCAATTCATTCATGATATACTTTTTGTTTCTTCTCTTATTTTTTTCAGAAATCTGTTGGAATTTAGTAGAAGGATTCATGTCCGGCGCAAAAAAAAACATAAGTTGTCCTTTGAAACCAACAATTTTTGTAAAATTGTTTATTTATAAAAAAAAATAGTTTTGCATCCAACCCTGTCCTTGTGATACCCCGTCTGATTCTACTTTCAAACTGAAAAAAAATTTCGGTGTCATCTGCAAACTGAAAACCAAACCTCTTGTATATATGACAAAAATGCTATTTTTGTACAAAGTGAATATCAGTGGTTCAAGTACTGTACCTTGCGGTACGCCATGTGTAACATGTCTCATCTCACTGATGGCGCAATCAATATAAACTTGCTTTCGTCTGTTCGAAAAGTAACTTTGTAATAACGCATAATCATTTCCTCTCATTCCATATTATCGTAATAGGTTATGGTGACCCAACGTGTCAAAAGCTTTAGAGAAGCCAACGAATATACAAAGCGCCGGGATTTTTGAATCAATTGCTCTATATATTCTCGAAGTTGATGAACTTATTACATCTTCCGTTGACCTCTCCACTCTAAAGCCATATTGATTATTGGAAATTACATCAAACTTATTTAGGAATTTTACAATCCTATTCTCAATTATTCTTTCAATAATTTCAGGTATATAGGAAATGAGTGAAATGGATCGATAATTTCCTACTTCAGTTTTGTCACCAGATTTGCATAAGGATTTTATCAGTCCAATTTTCAGTATACAGGGTATTAGAAAATTCAATACAAATATTTTAACGGCGTTCTCCTGGGGTCAAAATAAGACTTTTTTTCCCATAAACTTTTGTCCTAAAATTCACCCTCTCCAAGCTACAAACATGTGTTGTAATTAAACTGTTTTCTGAGCTTGTAATAGTAGGTTGGGAGAAGTAAATCGATTATGAGATTACGGTTATGACATACCGCTGTTAGTTTGACATGAAATGTCAGAATCATTTGTTAGCAGAAACAAAATAAGAATCCATAGCCCACTAAGTATCTCAGTTTGTTATTTTAATAATAGTCCCCTTATATTTAACAGTGATTTTTTCGAAAACGGTTAGCTGATTTAAAAAAGTGCTGGATGGCAAAATTTTAGGTTTTATCATGGCCAACTTAAGGGTTATGTTCAAATTTGGATGTTTTCGGTGGAAGTAGAAAATTTTGGCCATAAAAACTGTAGGCAACCCTCCTTCACACCATTGAATAAGAGTTACCTCATTTTTGAAGCAAGGGCCTGTCATTTTTCCGAACATTCGATGCATAATTGTAGCCACAATTCAAAATTTTCGATTTTTTTCACGCAACTTGCGATTTCTGTAGCTTGGAGGAGGTGAATTTTAGGACACATGTGGCACATACGCCCTCAAAATATTGGAACGTAGTTCCTTAGCGCGCGTTGCGAAAGAGGGCTAGAAGGAATAAATTAAGACCAAAAGTTGTAACGAGACTTCCGCTATGGTTGCGACGTGCGCGTGTTTCTCTGTCTGTCTCTCTCTCTCTTTCTCTCTCTCATAGAAAGCAAGCCAGTTATTTTCGTTTCGTCTTTCTATTTCACATTGAACAGTGTGGTGTCGCGACGATTATTTTTGTTGAGTGTATACAGGTTTTTTGTACATAATAAATAATAAAAAATAATAACAATAATGAATCCTGACAGTGTTTCTGCACAAGTTCCGGATATTGCTGATGGAGTTAGGTAGTAGAGATTTTATACAGACAATAATAAATGCTTATGTATTTTTAGCAAGTACGCATTATAACCTCTCTTCACTATTGTGCTAACCAAGTCATACGCGTTATAATCTCTCCATTATTGTGTGTTTAGCAAGTGTACGCGTCATAACTTTAATAAATTTAAAAGAAATTTATTTTAATATTACAATATCAATGCGTATGCATTTAGCAACCGTGCGTGTTCTAACCTATACGCTGTTGTGTTTACGAAGTCGAGAGAGTATATATATATATATATATACACACTCTGTTGTGTTTACAAAGTCCCGCGCATCTATGACGTGTACGAAAGAATAGACAGACAGAGTGCATATATATATATATATATATATATATTATATATATATTTATATACAAAATATTATTATAACTTAAAAAAAAAAAATTATTACAATTCCTCCACTAATTAATCGAAAGGAACTTCGTTCCATCCGGGTGTCCCTTGACACCTCTCAAGTTTTTTTGTATTGAATTTCGAACACCCTGTAGATTTATGAACTTACGAACTGACTGTATATCTGAGTTCTGGGGAGCATGATCAGCGAAGATACATCATAACTTTCTGAGAGTCGTGAAGTAATGACGTGGAAATTAATAGACATAAAACTGTTCAAAGGAAAATTCTCAAAAATAACCAAGAATAAAATAAAAACTCTAACCCGACTACGAGAGAAATAAAATGAACCAAAAAGTAAGAAACAACTTAGGTGTTGATTGCTATCATCATCTTATTGAGTAGACAAGTCTTTCGATATGTTAGATATTCCTGTTTATTTAGTTCTATTGAAGTGTTTTGGCAGTATCACATTAATTTAATTCAAATGCCGTGGTCCTGTGTATTTTTTTATTGTTCTCAATTGACGGCATCTCCTTTGTTTTTATTTGTCTCTCAAATTATAACGTCTGCTTTTTGTAATTGCCACTGCACGAACACAGCATTTGAATTGAATTGAAACGTTATTAATGTGAAACTGTCAGAATACTCCAATAGATTTAAATAAACAGGAGTATCTAACATATCAGAAGACTTGTCTTACTCAATAAGACGGTGGTAGCAATCAAAGCCTAACTTGTTTCTCACTTTTTTGTTTTTTTTTTGCCGTTGTCGGATGACAGTTTTTTAATCTTCTTATTTTATTTTAAACTTCTTTTTTTAACCTTTTGATGGTAAAACAGAAAGAATAATGATATGTTGGCGTGAGTAATAGATATTTAATAATTAAACAATCTAGACTAGGACATTCATGATAAAACAATTGTTCAGTATTACATGGAATAGAATGAAGTAGACCCCCACTTACCCTATTATTAGCTATTTTACCTAACCTAGAAATGAAGATAAATAAGTATGGAAGAATTAAATGTGCATGAATATTCGTCTTGTGACACTAGAAAATTGAAATATATTTAAAATCCGCGCTGAAAAATTGCTATTACTGACACGACCGTCAACGACGTCTGCCCGACGTCTGACCCGTATGACATTCGATTATATTCGTTATACTGATTTTATTCGTATAGAATGTACCTTACATGGACCATGATAACGAATCAATTGACACCTTACTCATCAAAATCGGATGATTAGTTTAGGCGCTACGGTGGAACATTCGTAAATACAAACAAACATAGACTGCTGAAATCATTATTTATATTCAATATGGTACTATATTTATGAACTCAGAACTTTCTCCTCTTTCATTTGACATCCAACTCGATACGATTGCAAACAAAATTCAGGGACCCCCACTTTTTTTTCAACATCCGCCATTTCGATTTTCATTAGTATATATTGTAGCCGGCCATAATAACGAATTGATTGACATCTCATTCATCAAAATCGAGTGAGTAGTTAAGGCGCTACGGCGGAACGTTCATAAATATAAACATACATAGACTGCTAAAATCATTACCCTTCCTTTTCGGCTGTGCCGTAGTCAGGTAAAAAACTTCTTCTCCATGTGGAGGCAATTGTTACGCTCAGCATTGACTTCTGAAGGTCTTCCAGAGAGTCTTTGGGGCTGGTTCAGTTTCTTTTGAGGAGAAAATTCGCTAACTAAAAATGGGTGACGTTTTTCGATTTATTCTTTATTCAATGTCTACTTGACAATCCTTTTTTAATATACAAGGTGAATGTAAAATGAATGCATTAGGCAAAATATCAACAATATAACATTCTCCGCCTCGATGAAGAATATTATTTTTCATCCCCATTCGATTTTCTCACATCCAAGACGCATAACTTCGACACAGGCCTTCGGAACACACCATTTTTGGTTTTGATGTCAGCAACACGTATTCGGCCGTCTCTTCCTGGAAAACTTGCTGTGACTAATCCCTTAAGCCAAACGTTCCTAGGTACTTGTTCATCTACGATGATCACTACATCATCCATTCTCAATGGCTTATTCTCAATGTGCCATTTTGATCTCGTGTGTAAAAATGGTAAATATTCCCTTATCCACCTTCTCCAACATTTATTGCTGAAATCCTGAGTAATTCTCCAAAGTTTCCTCGAATGCTCAGAACCAGATGTAAAACTTTGCAAGAAAGTCTGTTCTCTGTTAGGCTGGAGACCCAATACAAAATGATTCGGAGTTAAAGCCTCCTCGTCTTCGAAATCTAAAGACACATCGGTTGAAGGTCAACAATTGACCAGGTATTCAACTTCTAAGAATAATGTGTGTGAAACTTCTTCTGCTGGTGCTTGTTCTTTCAAAACCGCTTTTAGATTCACTTTCACAGATCTAATTAACCTTTCTCAGATGCCGCCCATGTGTGATGCTCCTGGAGTAAACCTTCTTTCAATTCTCGATCTGCTCCTCTTGAATTGGATCCATTATCACTGAAAATTTCACTTGGGCAACCTCTTCCGGCACTCATTCTCTGAATTGCCATTATGGCAGAGTCTGTCGTTAGGGAATTGGGGATTTCTAAATGTACTGCACGAACTGTCAGGCATGTGAAAATCACCCCGTAACGTTTTTCTCTTCTTCTTCCTATTTTGACTTGATGAGGTCCAAAATAATCCATTCCACAGAAAGTGAATGGTCGGAAATATGGCATAGTTCTGGCATTAGGTAAATTTCCCATAACAGGTACTTTGGGAGAAGATCTTGCATTTTTACAATTTTGACAAACTTTCTTCACTAGGTTTCTTAGCCCAACAATCCAATAGAATTGTCGCAATTCATTGATGACAGTCAAAATTCCTTGATGATTGAATTTCGAGTGATATTATTGGGCGAGAAGATATGTATACCTGTGTTTGCCATTTAAAATTATAGGATTATTTTAGAAATTAGGAATGTCCACACTTATTCTGGTTCTCACTCTCAATATCTCTTCTCCATCTAAATATGTGCTTACATTTTTTAGTTTATTTCCTTTGAAATCATCATTTTGTCCTATTCTATTGAGTTCTTCTGGAAAACAATGGTTTTGGACTTCTTTCCACCACAATTTCTCAGCTTCTCTCAGTTCATCTGCAGAAACCTCAATACAAACATCTTTCTTCTGACATCTCCTGATGAATTTCGAAACTTTTGCTGTACACCTAACGAGTTTACACCAAGAAGAAAATCTCATGACATCAGGCAATGACAAATTGTTTTTGACTGATATCAGACTAATGAATTCTTTCTTCATTTCTCGGGTGTCTGCGTCATGAACTCCATTATCTTGTGGCCAAGATTCTGGGGGCTGTTTCAGAAAATCTGGACCCTCAAACCAGTCCTTTTCATTTTTGGGGGCATCAGCGGTAGTTTCATTGTTGACCGAATGTTCGGCACTCTCCATGTTGTCTTTTTCTGGGCGTTGTCTTGACGAATCACATGTCTTAGTTCGAATTCTGCTGCTTCGACGTGGGACGTTTTCTTTCAGGATACTTTTTGACATCTTTCCAATGTCACTCATTTTGTTGACTCAAATTTTCACACTTTTCTTTATACAGGATCGAAGGACCAGGGGATGAAAAATAATATTCTTCATCGAGGCGGAGAATGTTATATTGTTGATATTTTGCCTAATGCATTCATTTTACATTCACATTGTATATTAAGAAAGGATTGTCAAGTAGACATTGAATAAAGATAAATCGAAAAACGTCACCCATTTTTAGTTAGCGAATTTTCTCCTCAAAAGAAACTAAACCAGCCCCAAAGACTCTCTGGAAGACATTCAGAAGTCAATGCTGAGCGTAACAATGTTAATTTCAGTATTGACTTCTGAATGTCTTCCAGAGAGTCTTTGGGGCTATTTCAGTTTCTTCTGAGGAGAAAATTCGCTGACTAAAAATGGGTGACGTTTTTCGAACTATTCTTTATTCAATGTCTACTTGACAATCAATCTTCAATATACAAGGGAATGTAAAATGAATGCATTAGGCAAAACATCAACAATATAACAGTAATATACATAGTGGTTTTGTTCATTCTATTCGATAAAAATCATTTAATGAAATTCCTTCATTTACTTGGATGTTCTGATCATTCATGATAGCAGTATTGTGGTTACGGAGTGTCAGTACAAATAATATTCAAATATTTGATGTTTTACTTTTATTTGCGAATTTCCATTATGGATCCTGAATGTATTCAATTTTTTTTTCGATCGTCGCCTAAATGCCAGAAAACCGATTTTGTGATTTATAGGTCGAGAATAAGTCAAATCAGAAACGGGTTCAATCAGGAGTGGATCAATAGTTATTTATATAAGTCCAAAAAGTAAGTGTTATTGCACACGAAGTTGTCCGACGAGGCTGAGTTAGACAACACGTCGAGTGCAATAAACACTTTTTGCACGAGTTGCATACAATATTTTTTCTACTTTCTTGCCAAAACACAAAAATGTTTTATGCAGATGGCACTAAGTGTAGGAAAATAAAAAGCCTTAATAGAAAATATTTAATAATTAATTAGCACTATCAATATGCATTCAGAAAGTTAGGAACTAATATGTTAGGAACAATTCAACTTTATTTTTGTAATTCAGTTGATATTCAAAGGAAATTAATTATATTTTCAATAAATTGCATTTTTTAGTAATTCCGTAATCCAGTATGCAATAAATGTGATTGAAAATAATATAAAATATGCAATTGTTTAAAATGTAATACAATATCACCTAAAAAAAAATTTTTTTTGTTTGTCATGTACAAATGACAGATGAGAATGACAGATCAGTCAATAAAAATTTTGTTGCACAGTGCAATAAATAACTACTTTTTTCACTTAATATAGTTCAATGAAGGAGAAATATAGCGCTGGGAATATAATAAGTAAATGAAAGTTGTGGCATTGCAGACAAATTTTTAAATTAAAGGAAAAAACCATCCTTGAGCAGGAATCGAACCTGCGACCTTTGGATTTCTAGTCCATACTCTAACCATCTGAGCTATCGAGGCCACAGATTCCACTGCCTTTCGAAGATTTATCTTTTATCAATATGCATTCAGAAAGTTAGGAACTAATATGTTAGGAACAATTCAACTCAAACTTTATTTTTGTAATTCAGTTGATATTCAAAGGAAATTAATTTTATTTTCAATAAATTGCATTATTTTATAATTTCGTAATCCAGTATGCAATGAATATGATTGAACATAATATAAAATATGCAATTGTTTGAAATGTAATACACTATCACATAAAATATACAAAAAATTGCGTCGATTTGACGTTTATGTTTGTCATGATCACAGAAAAGATGTAGAATGACAGATGAGTGCAATGAATATTTTGTTGCACAGTGCAATAAAGAACCACTTTTTTCACTAAATATAGTTCAATGAAGTTGTGTTTTTTGCATGAACGTAGAAAATAGTTATTTATGCAACAAGTGCAAAAAGTTAGTGTTTCTTGCACTAGACGTGCAATAAACACTTTTTGCACGAGTTGCATACAACATTTGTTTTACGTTCATGCAAAAACAAAACAATGTTTTATGCAGATGGCACTAAGTGTAGGAAAATAAAAAGCGTAATTTAATAGCAAAATATTTTATAATTAATTAGCACTATCAATATGCATTCAGAAAGTTAGGAACTAATATGTTAGGAACAATTCAACTTTATTTTTGTAATTCAGTTGATATTCAAAGGAAATTAATTTTATTTTCAATAAATTTCATTTTTTAGTAATTCCGTAATCCAGTATGCAATAAATATGATTGAAAATAATATAAAATATGCAATTGTTTAAAATGTAATACAATATCACCTAAAATATACTAAAAATTGCGTCGATTTGATGTTTATGTTTGTCATGATCACAAATGACAGATGTAGAATGACAGATCAGTGCAATAAAAATTTTGTTGCACAGTGCAATAAATAACTACTTTTTTCACTTAATATAGTTCAATGAAGGAGAAATATAGCGTCTGGGAATATATATAAGTAAATGAAAGTTGTGGCATTGCAGACAAATTTTTAAATTAAAGGAAAAAACCATCCTTGAGCAGGAATCGAACCTGCGACCTTTGGATTTCTAGTCCATACTCTAACCATCTGAGCTATCGAGGCCACAGATTCCACTGCATTTCGAAGATTTATCTTTTATCAATATGCATTCAGAAAGTTAGGAACTAATATGTTAGGAACAATTCAACTCAAACTTTATTTTTGTAATTCAGTTGATATTCAAAGGAAATTAATTTTATTTTCAATAAATTGCATTTTTTTATAATTTCGTAATCCAGTATGCAATGAATATGATTGAACATAATATAAAATATGCAATTGTTTGAAATGTAATACACTATCACATAAAATATACAAAAAATTGCGTCGATTTGACGTTTATGTTTGTCATGATCACAGAAAAGATGTAGAATGACAGATGAGTGCAATGAATATTTTGTTGCACAGTGCAATAAAGAACCACTTTTTTCACTAAATATAGTTCAATGAAGTTGTGTTTTTTGCATGAACGTAGAAAATAGTTATTAATGCAACAAGTGCAAAAAGTTAGTGTTTCTTGCACTAGACGTGCAATAAACACTTTTTGCAAGAGTTGCATACATTTTTTTTACGTTCATGCAAAAACAAAACAATGTTTTATGCAGATGGCACTAAGTGTAGGAAAATAAAAAGCGTAATTTAATAGCAAAATATTTTATAATTAATTAGCACTATCAATATGCATTCAGAAAGTTAGGAACTAATATGTCAGGAACAATTGAACTCAAACTTTATTTTTGTAATTCAATTCATATGCAGAGGAAATTAATTTTATTTTCAATGAATTGCATTTTTTTGTAATTTCGTGATCCAGTATGCAATAAATATGATTGAAAATAATATAAAATATGCAATTGTTTAAAATGTAATATAATGTCACAGAAAATAGAATAAAAATTGCGTCGATTTGACGTTTATGTTTGTCATGATCACAAATGACAGATGTAGAATGACAGATGAGTGCAATGAACATTTTATTGCCCAGTGCCATAAAGAACCACTTTTCTCACTGAATATAGTTCAATAAAGTTTTTTTTTGCATGAACGTAGAAAAAATATAATTATTAGCAACGTGCGAATAATATTCATGACATTATGAACAGCTAGTCGAAGCGGAGAACCAATCCGCCAGGAATTATCCTCTATAAATATCATGTGGATATTTTAAAACTTTTTTTATTTTCCTCTGTCTATATTTCATCCACTTCACACAAACATGGGTCATCTTTTTTGACGCCAATGAATATACATTTCAGAATATATTGAATTATCAGTCCTCCATCACATAATATTGGTGGTTTCAAATGGGGATGCTATAGTGGTTGGCAGGCTAGCATTTTAAATGATGACCCTGACATTTTGCCGCAGAGAAGAAAGAGCAAATTTGACATCGGAGTCGGGTTCTCACGTACTTTCCCTACAGTCGAGTCAATATATGATTCGACGTTAAGTATGCGGAATTTTGATATTTAAATATGTATGAAAAGGACTACCCGATATGGAAAACATTTACTAAGAAATTGAACCCTCAAACCAAGTTTTCGAGCCATGTTTTTTCCTAATACATCTGCTTGTATGTGCACAATGAAATTATCTGAAAATCTTTCTTGACAAACATTCGATCGAATTCCACTTAACCTCAAAAAAGAATCCGAAAGTGTTTCAGCGTATCAATCATTTTGAGGACTGTTCCTGTAAGAACTCACAAAAATTATGCTTCTAACGATGAAAACCTTACGGTACTTTTTGTAAAATACGTTGAAACTCGTTATTTTCCATGAGGATCAATGTTAAATGTGTGAAATTACTAATTCCAATATATTTTTTTTTGGTTCTATGTAGCACTCCAAAAATTTCTTGTAATAACGCTATTAACAAGAAATTAAACCGACGAAAAAAGAAACTGAAAAGCAAAAAATAAAACGAAAATTTTTAGTAATAATAACTGATCTAAGCTGAGTCGGCGCCATACAAACAATCAAATGAATTACGTGAAGCGGTAAATGATGGCAATGGGGTGCGCGGCGGCGGCGCGGTCATTCGCCGGAAATTGCCGGGTGAGTCAATATCAGCGAGACAGCTACCCGAACGGGCACACACATGAGGGCATACGTCGTTACGAGTGGTCGTGCGGAGAGCGCATTTTTTAAATGTTATTGTTTATCGCTGGAGATTTCACGTTGCATTTTTATGTTATTTGTTTTGATAATTTCTTCAAAGTATTTTGATGATTTTCGTTCATTGGTTGTTTGGCGCCGACTCAAAATTAGTTACTCACATTAATATAGAAGATTAGTTATTAAGTTATTTATTTTTTGATTTTTAGTTTCTTTTTTCGTCAGATTAATATTTTGTTAAAAAGTTTTTTTTGTGGCTAAAATCTACTAATTGCTACCTACTTACTTTGGATTACTTTCACAATTCTTACTTACCCACCTTACTACAACTATTAACTGTTATATTCTATAACTAGCTGGTACCAGCGACTTCGTCCGTGTTAAACTTTGTATTTTTTATGACGACTTTTACAAATTCACTCTTCCCTTTAGGGACGAAATTTCTGAAAATACTCAAACATCTATTTCTTTATTTGTAACAAAAACCTCAAATACCAATTTAAAATACCCCTCATTTCAAAACTAACGGAACCCTCACACAAACTTCCACATTCCTTCTCCTGCAACCTCCCTAGGGTTGCATTTATGAAAACACTGAAACATGTATTTTTTGTTCTCTTGTTGATCCGAAAGGCAGTGTTGGAAGATCAGAGGTGAATGCGTTCCACATTCTGAACCAATTATGCCAATTGTTAGTCATAAAATACCAATACCAACTTGTATACTGAACATCCATTTCCACTCATTAAGATAAACGATCAACGTATTATTATTATTATTATTATTGGTCGAGATATTTTAATGCGAGAGCGAAGCGAGCCCGTTAATGTTCGAGATCATTAATAATATCAATAATAATAATATATGTTTATTCACAGGATGCATATATACATCAAAGTTTTGTACAATTTGTCTGTGAATAAACTGTTCATTTGTGGTGCGAATAGAACAAGAAGAGATAATGTTACGTAAAAACAAATTCTTGAATGATTAGCAGCAGATCCTTCTACCAGCACTCGGTTTCGTATAGGTTACAAGTGTCACAATCAACAGTACGTCGGGTAGCATGTGAACAACTATTGTATCCATTTCGTCTACAGAAGATGATGGCCCTAGATGCTGGTGATTATGGCCCCCGTAGATTTTTTTGTGTATGGTTTTTGAGGATGTATGAAGGAACAGAAGACTTTCCTAGATGGGTTCTATTAACGGATGAGGCATGTTTCACAAGAGTAGGAACAGCCATTTATGGGATGAACAAAATCCGCATGGAATGTTTCGAAAAGGCTACAAATGAAAGTTATCAGTGAATATTTGGGTAGGAATTATCGAAAATCGTATCATTGGACCATATCTTCTTCCTCCCCGTTTGAAGGGGCAGAACTACCGAGTGTTTCTTGAACAATTTTTATGACCCTTACTTGAAAACTAACGAAACCAACATACAAACTTTCAACCCTCATTTCACCCCGTTAGGGGTTAATTTTCTGAGAACACTGAAATAGATATTTCTTCTATTTGTAACGAATACTTCAAATATCAATTTAAGGACCCCAACTTGAAAACTGAACTATACAAACTTTCAATACCAATTTAACCCCCATTTCCAAAAACACCGAAACACGTATTTTTCATTCGTAATAGTGACCCTCAGATACCAATTTTCTTGATCCTTACTTCAAAACTAACTATACCGACTTTCAACCCCTATGTTACCCCCTTAGGATTGAATTTTCAGAAACCCTGAAACACATTCTTCTTTATTTGTGAAGAAGCGCCCAAATATTGATTTCCATGTCATTAATTTCAAAATCAACTGCACTTTAACTTTCACCCCCCTTCTCACCCACCTTTTCATCACTTTAGGGATGGAATATAAGAAAAATATGTTGTCAAAATTTCAGCTCTTACGTCCAGCGGTTTGATCCGGGCATTGATCGTATATCAGTCAATCAGTGAGTCAATTAGTCAGGGCATGTAATTATATATGTACATATTACCCCAAACTTGAGGTTACTGCTGTGAACCGTAGAGGAGATCCTTCGACTGTCTTCCTTCTCCATCATCAGATCAATTCCGGGCCACCATTATGTTGTAGTGTCATCAGAACTACATATGTGTGACAAGTTTCGACAGAATCGGTTCTCAGCTGTAAAATCAATGAATCATCCCCTATTGTTCTACACACAGGAGTGAAATTTTTTTTCAAGCTCAAATGGGAACAACTCCGAAGCATACCCTATCCAGTTATATATACAGCTATATATGCGTGGTAGAATCAGAACTACATATATAGGCCAATCAATAGAAATTTTCTGCTCTATTGATTCTGTGACAAAAATACTACCAGGAATACAACTGTGCCATCATAAACATTTAAAAGCAACTTTTTATATTTTTTATCGTTTTTGACTTCTAACTTGGAAACTAATGATGCAATCTCGATATTCACAATAGACGAATTGTAGAGAATCAAAATGCAAATAAAAACTTTCTAACAAAAAATTAAACCGACGAAATACGGAACTGAAAAGTAAAACATAAAAACTTTTTAACAAAAAATTAAACCGACGAAAAAATCAACTGAAAAGCAAAAAATAAAATAAACCTTCTTAGTCTAGATGATAATTGAGCTCCTAAACTAATGTAAGTAACTGATTTTGAGTCGGCGCCAAACAAACAATTATCGAAGATCATTATCTATGAAAGAAGTCATCAAAACGCAGCCGTGCATCTCGCTGCCATCATTTTACGCTTCACCTAATTCAATTGCTAGTTTGTTTGGCGCCGACTCAAAATCGGTTACTTACATTAGCTTAGGAGCTCAATTATCATTTAGGCTAAGAAGGTTTATTGTTTTTTTTGCTTTTCAGTTGATTTTTTCGTCGGTTTAATTATTTGTTAAAAGTTTATTTTACTTTCAGTTGTATTTCGTCGGTTTAATTTTTTGTTAAAAAGTTTTTATTTTTCAATTTTTTGTGGCTGAAATCTACCAATTACTACCTACTTGATTTCTGATTACTTCCAAAATACTTACTTACCCACCTTACTTCAACTATTACCAGTTGAATAATATGATTATCTACTTTTATTATTTGTTGTAATATAAATTATTTTCGTTGTTCTGGTTAGTTTATTTCATTACTTTGTATATCATTCCATCCTCTCATAAAATATACTGATTTTGATGGAACAAGAATAATGTCAGTAGCGATCTGTCATTGTCAACTACGTATGTGTGTGCTAATGTTCACTAGTGAAAAATCAATTATCCCCTATTTTTCTACCCGTAAGGGTGGCTGATTCCTTTCGAAATCCAAATATAAGGTATACCCTATCTATTAAAAAAAGAATCATCCAAATCGAAGAACCAAGTACAAAGTTATGCCTGATAGAATCGGTTAACGGACCAGAATTCAGAGGGTGAGTGATCAATATCCTTCGTTTCGCTACCCTTAGGGGTGGATTTCATCTTTTGAATGCAAATGGGACCAAAGTCGAAGTACACCCTATCCACTGAAAAAAGAATTATCGGAATCGGACGCCTCTGTAAGAAGTTATGCGTGATCATACATAAAAAAATATAATGGAAAAACCTGAAAAAATTCAGTTTTCTTGAAATATTCATAACTCCTCCACTTCCTGAGTTGTAGTGCAAGTTTTTGACAACATCGTAGTGATTAACATGTACTTTATGTGTGAAAAACTCAGGCGCTGTCGCATCATTAGCTTTGGCATGATTGCAATCTGAATTTTGTAATGCACTTCATTATAGCAGACCTGGATGCGTCATAGATGCTCCGATTCCGATTCATTACGAAACGTATATTCTGATTTTGCGTTGAAACGCTGCAAAATAGGTGAAAAATACTTGCAAACATGACTGAAAATGGGCGAGTGCGTGAAAGCGGCTGAGTAGTGGCGGTAGAGCAGCAGACGCGCGCGCGCTGCGCCAGTAATGAATCTGCTGCTCTACCCCCACTCCTGAGTCGCTCATGCCCTCGCCGGTTTTCGTTAATGTTTGCAAGTAATTCTCACCTATTTCGCAGCATTTTAACGCAAAATTAGCATAGTACTATACTAAAACTCTCAAAATCTTCCAGAACTATCAAAATCTGACCACCTATAACGCATTCAGGTCTGCTGAAATTAATTCTTCGAATCCCAATGGGACCAACATCGAGGAATACCCAATCCATCAAAAAAAGAATGATCAGAATCGGACTACTCTGTAAAAAGTTATGCGTGGTCGTACATAAAAAAATATACACGACGACTAGAATACCTCCTCTTTTTTTTTCGTCGATTAAAAATAGTAATTGTTGAAAAATAATTAACACATTATAAAATCAATATAAAAAATTTCGGATAAAAAATCGTTGAGACTTCCTACGAATGAGGTAGCTCTGTGGAAAGGAAGTAATTCGAAAAAACATTTTTCATCTAAAACAGTCATGCTTCTCCTTGCTTTATGACAGGAAAATATCTCACGGGAATCCGACTGGAAGCAGTCCCCAACATTCATAACACTCAAATGCCAATCCGCTATCTGTATAAGCAAATGCATTTGTGCCGATTTGGCTGAATGCGAGACCCATTCATGTTAGATGACAACATCCGGAAAAGATTGAATGGATATCATGGAAAATGTTAGGGAATGGAAGTGGTTTGCAGCGAATACAAATATACCGTCCGATATACTTCATTGTGGCGTGTTCCATTTTTCAATTCTGATTCCTGAAGTGATTTGAAAGATTCTGGAGTTAGGTCAAGGATTCTTAGTGGGTAGAAGGTAAACACATTCGGAATCTTAGGAGCACCATCCAGATTCCAAAATAAATATTGCACAGACAAAAGTATTCCCTGAACCAGTTCAATAGACTGATTCAAGAGAATAGCACTCTTGAAAAGGTTTTACCAAATATCAGTGTTTTTTATATAAAATATTATTGATGACTTCGTCTGTAGCAAAGACCAGTAGTTCATTGATTGATTATGTTTTGAGTAACAGTGGTGATTGTTTTTATAACATAATACTTCAAAAATTACTGACCAGAAGTATCAGTATCAGTCTCTAACGTCTGTAGCAAAAACCAGTAGTTTATTGGTTGACTATGTTTTGAGTAACATGGGTGATTGTTTCTATAACATAATACTCCAAAAATTACTGACCAGAAGTATCAGTATCAGTCTCTATCAGAACTTCATCCATATTTAATTACATTTCAATCGGAACATTTGGAAATTTCAGGAAATATCCTTAGAATCAACTTTATTGTGATTGGAAGCTGAATCCAAAGGAAGTTGATATGAATTTGGAAAGGGAAACATTCTCAATTGAATATTGATAGAAAGATTTTTCTGTGAATTGTAAAATCCACGATTGGAATGAAGTTATTTTTTGTGAATTTCTAACAGAAAACAACCACTTCCCCGGCTAAAGCCACGCTGGACATTGAAAAATCTGAAATTGAAAATTTGCATTTTCATTCAGATAGTTATTTGATTTTCTATTCCAGTCTTAATTAAGAACTCATAAAGATGAATGAGGCAAAGAAACATCTTTATGAGTTCTTAATTAAGACTGGAATAGAAAATCAAATACCTATCTGAATGAAAATGCAAATTTTCAATTTCAGATTTTTTCTTTTGAGTTAGGGCCTTTTCAGAATATCTATCAGATGTAGTTCAATGTCCAGCGTGGCTTTAGCCGGGGAAGTAGTTGTTTCTGTTAGACATTCACAAAAAATAACTTCATTTTAATCGTGGATTTTTCAATTCACAGAAAAATATTTCTATCAATATTCAATTGAGACTGTTTCCCTTTTCACCTAGAATCAGACCATAATCACAAAACTTGGCCGCCATCTTGAATTTTTCAATTTTTACAAGAGAATCATAATATTCGACCCCAAAACCCACACATACCAATTTTGAATGGAATCAGACCATAATCACAAAACTCGGCCGCCATTTTAAAGCCGCCATTTCGAATTTGTCAATTTTCACAAAGGTATCATAATCTCCGACCACGAAAACTTTCAGATACCCATTTTGAATAGAATCAGACCATAATCACAAAACTCGGCCGCCATTTTAAAGCAGCCATCCTGAATTTTTCAATTTTGACAAAAGAATCATAATCTCCGACTACGCAAACCCTCAGATACCAATTTTGAAGCGAATCGGACCATAATCACAAAACTCATACGCCATATTGGAACTGGCATTTTGTTTTTTTTTACACAAGAATTTCTTAATGCATTGTCGCCGGAATTATGTACACCTGCCAAATTTCAAATCATTCAGACGTCTGGAAGTGTGTCAAAATCGCGCCCAAAGGAGTCGGTTACAAACAAACAAACATACAAGTGAAGCTAATATAAAGCGTGTAATAAAAGAACTGGAATTGAAACAATTCAGTCAGTTGAGTTCAGTAATTTCATATTATGAATAAAGTGTTTTCTTCCTTGTGCAGAACACCAATATTTCGAAATTGTTTTGTCGAATAATCGAGAAGATATTGGGTCTGGAAATTAACATCGTTAGTGGAGGCCACGTAACGATATACCACGATCGAGAAAATCGAATATAGATGAGAGCCTCCATAAAAATTTAATGAAAATTCTTAGTCTCTTTAATCCATATCTGAACGAGGTGTTTTTCCCTCGTATACCTACACTCTAGGATAGCATGTTAATCCAGAATTACTTTAAAATTCAAATTTGCTGGCAATTTACCTACGGCTCAAGTTTTATTAACAAGATAGCGTTATCCAATACTCCAGCGGGGATAATTTCAGCCAAAGCTTTTCGAGATTCTATCTCTATCCCGCAGGAAATTTTCTCACTATGGAAACAAATTAATTTGTTTCTAAGACAAATACAATAGAGAAGTACAGAACATAATGAGTTTGATGAAGGGTCTGATGAAATGAGGTGGATTCGAGTGAATTGGTTTGAGAAACGGAACTTGGAACTTCAATTCCGGGTATTGGGGAAGTGAAATTCTGCAATTGAGATAGAACCTTGGTATCCGCAAGCTCTTGATGGATAAGCGATCAAATCACAGGAATTTGTATCATAGTATTTGCCTTATTTCATAAACTTTTGCCAATAAGAATTTAAAATGCAAATCAATTCAAAACCAGGGGTTTTCTATAATTTGAACTGTTCTAAAAAATGTCAGAAATATACAACAACTTTTTTGGGTCCCTTCTCGCATATTTCGGTTCCGGCCCTCAAACGGTCCGATTTAAGGACGTATTGGAAAATCACATCAAGCGATGTCATGTTTATTCGAACTCGACTGAAGAAATTTTGATGGATCCGTTGGTGCCGTATATACGTTTTGATTGTGTTCCTCTGTTTTATTTATCGATGGGCCAAGGTATATTTCCAGGTTGTTGATAGTTACTGGTTGACTTTTATGTAGACTATGTGGTTACTTCCCAATTTCGATGGCTTCTCTGGTTGTTCTTGAATATAAGTTCTTGTTACTCATTGATGATCCTGTATCTCCGAAATTATTGATGTGTCCTATAACTAGTACTTTATTTTTTATAAATAGTTTGTGTTCTTTCTTGCGAATTTTAATTCTACTATTTGTTTGACCAATATATGTCCTTGCGCCGTCTCAACATGGTATTTTTCAGACCCTTTGGCACTCGAGTTATACAGTGCTTCTCAGAAGTCCCCTCTCCCCCTCTTATTTTTGGAACGATTATACATAAACAAGTGAAATTTGGAAACTGAATATTAAAGGTTGTGAACTTCCCTACTAGTGATGATAGATGACGAAATCGTCAAAGATGACGTCACAAGGCCATTGTGACCAATAATTTTAAATGGAACCCTACAGCAAGCGACACCGCTTTTGAAAGGTATCGAAAAAACCTATTCAATGATACTAATTTTGTTTGTGTTTATGGCAGTTTTAATGGCTCATTAGTAAACATTGAAATGTAAATTCCATTTCCATTCAGTATGATATTAATTACAGATTTAAGAATCAGTATCTACTCAAAGAAATTGCTCGAAGTGACCTCCATTTACTTCCTGACAGTGAAATATCCTATTTTTAAACTCTTCTCGTACTTTTGCAAATGTGTCTGCGGAAACAGCCTCACATTCTGCAACAATACGTTGTTTTAAAACGTCAATATTGTCAGGTTAAGTGGCGTAAACCTTCGATTTGAATTACCCCCACAGAAAAAAATCCAAAGGTGTGAGGTCCGGTGATCGAGCTGGCCATTCCGTTGAACCTCGTCGTCCAATCCATATACCACGATACTCCTCATCCAAATACCGTCTTACTGCACCGTAATAGTGTGGAGGAGCACCATCCTGTTGGAATATTATTTCCAAATTGCCGAATTCATCTGGATTATCTTCCAAAATTTTAAGGATTAACGGTTCTATTGCGTTTTGCAACAGCTCCAGATAAACCTCACCAGTTAAATTAGTATTTAAGAAAAGAGGCCCAACGATGTGGTTTCCTAGGATACCTGCCCAAACATTCACCTTCTGGGGAAATTGGGTATGTGTTTCACGAAACAGGTGAGGATTTGCGTCACTCCAATACTTCACATTCTGTGTATTTACATTTCCATTTAGATAGAAAGTACTTTCGTCACTAAAACAAATTGTTTTGACATAGTCAATTTTAGTTTCCATATTTTCACAAAATCCTAGTCTTCGGTCTGGGTCGTCGTCTGAGAGTTGATGAACCATTTTTAATTTGTATGGATGAAATTTGTTTTTTTTTCAACACCCTGTGTACTGTACTTCGACTGACTTCACAGGTAGATGCAACGTGAGTTGTTGAAGAAGTAGGATTAACTATTACTTCTACCAGTATATCAATTTTTTTCTCATCAGAAATTTGTGGTCTGCCAGATCGTTTCGCATCATTAATACTACCCGTTGTGTCAAACTTACGAAGAAGCTCCCTTGAATAAGTCCTCAAAACGGGGCGATCGGGAAACTTCTCATTAAAAATTGCTTTCTGCTGCATGAATATTTTGTCCAGTTTCACCAAGAATTAGGATCGCTGCTACTTTATCACCTATAGCACGTACCCGTTCGCTTCTTGAAGCACTTAAACGTTCGGCTCACAACAGTTCAACAAATTATTAAAATGTACAAAAATATTAAAAGTACCAAAAGCTGCTAAAACAGTTGAACGTTCGATCAACAAAATACAAATTATTGAAAGTACAAAAACTTGGACAATTACAAAAACGTCGAATTAGGGAGACTAACAAAAACGTCAGTTTATTTGACAACTATCCAGAGGTGGAGCTTGAATTTGGAATTTTAGTATCAACTGATTTAATTCATCACAGCTTTGCATTTTTTAAAAGCGAGTTGCCAAAACTGCCATAAACACAAACAAAATTAGTATCATTGAATAGGTTTTTTTGATACCTTTTGAAAGAGGTGTCGCTTGCCGTAGGATTCCATTTAAAATTATTGCTCACAATGCCCTTGTGACGTCATCTTTGACGATTTCGTCATCTATCATCACTGGTAGGGAAGTTTACAACCTTTAATATTCAGTTTCCAAATTTCACCTGTTTATGTATAATCGTTCCAAAAATAAGAGGGGGGGAGGGGACTTTTGAGAAGCACTGTATGTTTATAAGTATGAGAATAGGTTATACACTATATATTTAGATAGGTAATTACTCAACGAAATTTTCAATACTCATGTATTAAATCATCATCATGTTTATACCTTGTTTATACATTGCTTAATTTAAATACTGCTGTTTTACCGAGTCATTATTTATTCACAGCTGACCTTTTTTTACATTATTGGTTCATGACTTTATTCCTATTATTTTTAATCCATATTGCTATATGAGCGTGTTTTTTAATTTCTTCAAACTATAATTAATTTTTAACTTTTTAGTCTATATTGCTACAAAAGCGCATTTCTTGTTTTTTTTACAATATAATTTAATTTTTTTTAGTTCGTAGCAATATGAAACAGCGTGTTTTGAACTTTCAGACCACGGGAGAAATATTTTCGATTGATTCATCCACATGGGAAGTTTTTTTAATAAATTTTGTCGATGTGTAATGTAATTTTTTTTTGAATCTCTTGGTGAGAATACCAGGTCAAATTTATGAAATTATTTTATTTTCATTGGTACCTAATACGTGTGCAAAACTTCAAATAATTCGGAAGTCTGGAAGTAACTGAAAATTAATTTCAAAGATACCGTTACATACATACACACAGGTGAAGCTAAGAAAAACGTGATAATAAAAAGTGGAGCAGATGTTAATTGAAAGTATGGAATGGGAATACAGAAACGACGTTTATTATTTTTCCTCTTTGGCAACATCTTCACCGACTGTAAAACTTAGAGAAAGCATTAACACCCTCGATAAAATTTTAATATTTCTCTCTGAACCTTTTAGTATGATTTCATCACAGTTACTCATGGCGAAGAATGCAGATAACAAGAAAACATCCTACTCGGCATACAACTCTGTCTAACCTACTTTACCGCTTTTATTTATGGAACTTTCGAATGAGAATTATTCTTCCACTACCGCCTCTCATGATGAATAATAGTTTCATCCAGTCTTTCAGAGTGACTTTTCTTGTTAGGGACGTTATTTTCTGGATGTGACGTGGTATCCAGAGAAGGCGTTGTCTTAGAATCATAAGTGATTTTCTCTCGGGAAGACAAACGAGTGGAAAATCATTTTTCAATTTTCTGGATATATTGTGACCTGAATTCAATAAATTGTAGATTTCGTTGGGTTAACGTTCAATGAATTTGGATATATTCCTGGTATTAACTCACCAACGAGAACCCAGGTAATTATTCTACATGTATAGACCATATCAATATTAAAACTGATTTGCTTCTTGAATCATTCGAATTTATTGTTGTTGATTACTCAATAACTGATCATAATTCATTACTTTTACATGCGGTTTTCCCAGAAAATAAGGAACAAAGTCCTTAAAAAGATAGGTACAAAAAAAATTATAATTAGGAATGCGTAAGCAAGGAAAACTGGTCGGAAATATATAATACTAGTGATCTAGATGATTCAATAGATATTTTTATTAAAAAATTAAAAGAATACATAAAAAAAAATACAATAAGTAAAAACAAAAAATCACAGAGAAAACATTAGGAGAAATAACTTGATCACAAAGGGTGTAGTTAAGTCAATAAATACAAAGAATCAAATATATAAAAAAATAAACGTGAACCTCATAATGTGGAAATAAAAAATGAATCTGAACAATTTAATTTGAAATACTTAATAGAAAAGGCAAAACAAAATTATTATAAACAGGAAATACAGAAAGAACAGAATAATCCCAAAAAATTATGGAAAATACTGAAAGAAATTGGCAAACAGAAGCCAAATAAAGAAATTAATAAATTAAGATGCGATGATGGGGAAATAACGAATCCTTTAGACATTCAAAACAAGTTAATAGACTCCTTCACCACAGTGGAAGAAAGCTACGCTTAAAAAATTAAAGACCCGAACAAAATGTTTCCAAGGAAAACTAATATAAATAGCATTATGATATCCCCAATTACTAAAGATGAAATAAAAATTGTAATATTAAAACTAAAGAAGCAAAAATCCCCAAAAACATTAATCAGAAACATTAATCGCTCTGGCGGATGAAATCATAGAACTTCCTACTTATATATTTAATAAGTGTATCAGTACGGGTAATTTTCCATTAAAATTCAAAGAAGATGTCGTAATACCCATAAATAAGGGAGGTGATAAGGAAAACTGTAGTCAGTACAGACCAATCTCATTGATGTCGGCCTTAGCTAAAATACTTGAGGGATTGATCAAAATAAGAATATTGGGTTATCTTGATAAGTATAAGATATTATCTAGTAAACCAATTGGATTCCGGGAAGCCAGATCAACCCAAGATGCAATTGCATATTTGATAACTAGAATTTATAGAGCCTTAGATAAAGCTAAACCCGCAATTTTGTTGATTTGGCAAAGGCCTTCGACACTGTCAGCCATGAAAGATTACTAGTCAACCTGAATAATATTGGTTTCAGAGGAAATAGCTTGAGACTAATGAAAAGTTATCTAGAAAATAGACAGCAATGTGTTAGAAATGTTGAAACATGTAGTGAATTCAAAAAGGTGAACTATGGAGTACCTCAAGGTACTATACTGGGACCCATACTTTTTACTATATATATCAATTATTTATTCCTCCTACCAATCTTAAGTTTTGCTGATGATACTGCTGTGTTCTACGAAGACAACTCATGGGATAACTTGAAGAAGAAAATTGAAGGAGATTTTGGAATAGTAACTGATTTTTTCAGTCATAAACTTTTGATGGTAAATGGAGACAAAACTTTCTTCATTCCATTCTGTAGTATTTCAAACGGACTCCCATCATACAGTCAATTATAAATTGCTTCGTTAAACTCTCGCATAAATATAAAAATCATAAAATACCTTGGAATTTATTTGGGCTGGCACTTAAAGTGGGAACTCCAGGCAAATAATATCAACAGAAAACTTAGGAGCCCAATTCCATAATTCAAATTATGCAAAAAATTCTGTAATATTCAACAACTGAAGTGTCTATATTCTGCATCAATACAGCCTTGCCTGAATTATGGAATCATGCATGGGGGGTTTATCGAGCCATATTAGGAGTAAAATTGAAGTTACTCAAAAGTGGATCCTCAAAATCATATTCAATAAACGTTATTGATATCTAACGGAATCTTTATATAACTCAAGTGACATGCATGACTTGAGGCAAATATATTATAAAACACTAATAACACATCAGTATCAAAGTAAGAACCAGATAATTGAACATGTATATAATACACGATATAAACACAATTCGTATACATTACCTAAAGTAAACAAGACTAATTCAAAGAAGCTTAATTTACATGGGTCCAAAACTTTTTAACATGTATGCCATCTAATATCAAGTCAATAAATTCACAAAAAATGTTTAACTCAAAAGTAAAAAAGTTCGTATACAAGTAGACAATAAAAGAAATTCACAGACAACTATAAATTATTAATTAACTCTTCTTTGTTTATGTGAAGGTATTGGTGTATGTATGTATGTGTATATGTATATATTTAATTTAAATATTTTTTACCTGAACGACCGCTAGCGGATTCTATATCCATGCGGTTTTTCCCATTTATTTATTTATCTATCTTCATATGTGAACAAGAACTCGACAGCATGTAACATTTTGTATTATTGTATCATTGATAAATGAATATCATTATTATGACTAAAACTACTGTTGATATTTTTTTGACGTTTCGACTTTCATAAAGTCATCATCAGGGCACTACAATACAAAAGAAAGCTCGTTGACTCATCTGGAGGCCGCACATTGAAACAAAATACTAGCAGTAGTACTTTCGCGTGAAAAAACTATTGCATAGCGCCGTAGTTTTGTAAACCCAGTTTGGTAAAAATTGTTTAGGCGTATTTTGTTTGCTCTGAGATGGATTTTCATAAAGTGTCGGCAGCATCAATTCAAAATTAAAAAAAAAAACAAGACTGGCTTTCTGGCATGATGGTATTTCAAACTACTCTCAGTATTATCTCTACCCGAATAAGCTATTGTATAGCAAAAGACATGTCGTTTTGTAAACCCAATGTAGTGGAAATCTCTTTGTTGAGTGAGTGTATTCTGGTTGCTTTAATCAGTGGCGGCCCCAGCAAAATGTTTGGGTGGTCTGAGATCTCAAAGTGGCGTCCCTCTGCATACAAAACCTTAGTGTTCCGTGTTCATATACTATGCAGTTGCTTTGGGCCTAGCCCTACCGTGTGACTAGGCCGTCGGGACGGGAGAACCTTAGACAATCCCAGACACCTCTGGGCAACGTCATAGGTCCCCCTCCCAAATAACATGGTAGCGTGATTAGTAGCTTCGGCGAACTCTCACACGAACGGTGACTCGTCAAACGTTTACACGAGTAATATCAGGTCGAAAGTCTGATATGGCGGTGACCCATCAAACGCTGAAAGGAGGAGTCTTGTTAACATGGGTACCCAGGGGGAGGAGGATAGCCCCACCGGTTTCACCGCCGGTGCCTCTCCACATGGTGTTGGACTCTGGGGGGCGTGGGCTAGATAGTGGGCCCAATGAAAAACAATACCGTAATTCGGTAGAGACGAGGGAGTCTTTCACCTATGGGTTGAGGTGACTGTATTCCCTGCTGACTCGGCGGGGAGCGGCGCATTAACCCGCTCGGGTACTGACATCCCATAGCCAGTAGCTTGTTGTATCAAGCGGCCTTACCGTGGCTGAGCTATAACGGTAGCTGGGTTGACCTAGCGCGCTGATTGGGCGTATCCCAATTTCGGATTCTCCCTGTTAATTTAGTAGCACAGTTTAAACCGAAAGGTAGGTCCTGTGCTGCTGATGGGGGGAGGGAGAGCGAAGCCCAAACTGAATGCAGGAGGGTTAGCTCGCGATACTTACGTCTCTTTGAGGCAGATTTGATGATGATGATGCAGTTGCTTATACGGATTTGTGAATAATATCAGGTGGACGTACTGGATAAGTAGGGTGTATCTGTGTGGCAAGCACAGTGGACTCTGTCGCGCTCGTCAACGCCACTGTGCTTACCCTCTTGCCCTGCTGAGCAGACGTGAAAAGTTGTACAGGAAAGAAATAATAACAGTCAATACTTTTTTTGACAACTTTTATTCACACTGTTATGCTGCAAACAGTCTTAAAACAAAGAACTAAGTACTTACCAATAATCAATTGTTCAATCAAATTCAATGAGAAATTTAGATGGCTACCTTCCTAGCTTTTGCGCTGGTAATTTTCTTCATCAATTCGGAATAATTTAACTTCTGGGCAATGGCATTTTCTATGGACAAGATTCTAAGATCCGACAGTTTTTCCTGACACATAGTAGAACGTAAGTAAGTTTTTATAAGTTTTAATTTACTGAAGCTTCGTTCCTCTTCAGCGACAATTACAGCTCTAGTCAGAAGGGTACGGAGTGCTGTCCACACATTCGGGAAAATATCCTGCCATTCATTATTTTTATTAAGTCGGAAACTTCAATTGGCTCTGCTGATTGAAGATCTTCTAATGATGGGTTGGGGCTCATAAGTTTCACAACCAGACACGTCACATTTTCCCTCATCTGTTGAACTGATTTGAGAATCAGCACAGGCTTTTTCCAATATGAATCGTCCAGGAATTTTTTTCATGTCGTATAAAAATGACCACGTATCATTGAATTTTGATAGTTGTTTAAATTGAGTGACCAATGCACTTCTAATGGCATCAATCATTGAAAATATTTCTGAAATTACCAGACAATGTTTTAGATATTCTGGCAGATGTTATAAATTCATCAGTTTTGAATGGCACTTTTTCTTCTTGTCTGAAAATTGCTGAGGTCATTCCATTATTTGAAGGGGGTGATCCAAGCATACCATCAAATTTCAGGCCCATTTCTTCAGCAAAAGTTATTGAAAAACTGATGAAAAAAAGAATATTATACTTTCTTGAGGAAAATACTCTCATCCATTCCAAGAAGTACAAATGATGTAATGTTTTCTCTTCTCGAGGAACTTTATCTTCAACTGAATGATGGAGAGGTTGCAGCTGCAGTATTCTACGATTTGACAAAAGCTTTCGACTGTATCAATCACAATATATTGCTGCAAAAGCTCGAAATTTATGGTTTTAGAGGAAACCCTCTACTGTGGTTCAAATCTTACTCATCAGGTCGTGTGCTAAATGTGACATACAATGGTGAAACATCTGCTAAACAGGAAATAAAATACGGGGTACCACAGGGGTCTGTTCTCGGTCCTCTTTTGTTTTTACTATATATAAACGATTTAGCCGATTTACCCATTAATGGGAAATTTTATATCTTTGCAGACAATACATCCATACTATGGCACAATAACAGCTCGGTCACGTTACAAAATGATTTAGAAAATGATCTGGAAAAAGTCAAACAGTGGTGCAGCGGAAACCTCTTAACGTTCTTTGTTTCTAAAATGAATATTTCAACATTCAAATGTATTATAGATTATGTCTCGAATAATTGAGCCCAAAGCTGAGATTAAATTTTTAGGGCTACATATTGACAATAAATTGAGATTTGAAGACCACATCAGCAAACTATGCAGGAAATTATCCTCAAGTTGCTATGCCATAAGGAAAATATCATCCAAAATGGTTCTCTATCAGCAAAAAACGCATACTTTGCGCTTTGTGAGTCTCACTTGCGCTATCGAATTTGTTTCTGGGGTACAAGTTCTCAAACTTTAACCAACTCAGTTTTTATGCTCCAAAAAGGGCGCTGAGATATATATGTCGAACAAAAATAAGTGATTCCTGTAGACCTCTATTTCTATCACAAGAATTTCCACCCCTTGCCTGCCTCTTTATTTTAGAATCAGTTTGTCTAATTCATAAGAACTACAAGGAGAAACTATTCAACCATCTTCATCTTCCCATCAAGAAAATAAATAATAATTACAAATTTCGTAAAGAGGTTAAAAAACTCCTTTGTCTGGGAGTCTATTACAATGCAGATGAATTCCTCATTGACAATTTCACAACTTACAATAAAAATTCCTAAGGGGATAGTTACATTGTGGATGCTCAAATATACTTTCAGCTTTCAAATACATACATTTTTTAATGTTGTCTAAACTTTGGTACTGTGTTTATATTTTTTATTTATTTAAACTTATACAGTGTGGTTTTTTGAAAATGTCTATGTAGTAACTTTTATCTTAGGTTTAAGTAGCTTTGTCATCAAAATTAATGTTTTTATGATAATAAAGCATTCTTGATTCTGATTCTGATGTTTATTCCTTCAGGATCAGATGGTGGCTCATCTACAGCTTCGTAATCAAATAATCGTTTTTTTCTTCGGGTTCGAGCTGCCTCAATCTAGCTCAGCCTGAGATGTTATTCCCTTAGCTGTTATCAAAGCAGATGAATAGGCCCAGTACTGTTTCACGAATTCCGAGCAATTTTTCAGCAATTGCGATGCGTTTGGTATATCCATAGATTCAGACTGCATAGGCTCACTTACAATGTTTACTCGAAACAATATGTCATACCAAGCCACCAGTGTAACGATGAACTCAAATTGCTCTATGTACTGAATTAGCGACAAGGCTTCTGATGCTGCAACTGAGTCATTTGTTTTTTCATGAAGATCCAAAAGGGCATCATGAACTGAAGTGTAGTTGAAGCGAACAGCAGGAAGGCTAGAAACTCTACTCTCCCAGCGAGTTTCGTGAACTTTTTTCAGCGACTATCCTGCGCTTGGATATCACTTCCCATCGCTTTGTCGATCCAGAAAACGGAAGTTTTGGCTGCATCAGCTATCAGTAAATTCAAACTCTGACAACCACATGGGAAAAGCCTTTAAAATATATCACAGAGGGTCAAACTGGATGATTATTCTTGGTCAACCCTAAGAGAAAACTCCTCAGGTGTACCACAGGAAAGCATTTTGGGGCCCTTGATGTTTTCAATGTTTATTTTTGATTACCCCACTTCCCTATCACATTGTCAGGTACATCTATACGCAGATGATATACAGTTATATTTGTCTTCCCATAACACTGATACAGAAAGTTGCGTAGCTAATTTAAACTCAGATTTGCATAAAACATTCCTTTACTCGGAGCATCATGGACTGAAAATCAATCCAAATAAAACCTTGGCTCTATGCATAGGATCTCAGGGACAACAAGTTGAAACCCAAAGAAACTTTAGGCTCACTCTCGATAACGCATACATTGACTGGGTAGATAGTGCTAAAAATCTTGGCGTAATCATAGATAGCTCTTTGTCTTTCGATGAATATGTGAAAAACATTTTTAAAGTATCATTCTTCAAACTCAAATCGCTATATAAATTCAAGTATCAGTTATCTGAAGAAATGAAACTTAGGCTAGTTAAAACTCTTATTTGCCCCCATATCGAGTATTGTTGTTCGGTGTATTACAATTTTTTGCCGCAATATAACAAATTGAAGTTACAACGCATACAAAATGCTTGCATGCGATTCGTATGCTGCATTCCATATGGTGAACATGTCACGCCATTTTTGTTAAAAACGAAGGAGTTGAATGTGAGGTACAGAGTCCAATATTTGATAACAATTTTTCTGTTTAAGTTGCTGCAAACTAAAACTCCTAGTTATTTATATAGTCTATTAAGCAGGCATTCTGACATACATTCGGTCAATTTGAGAATAAACTCATTCAACATACCTAGGCACCGTACTTTCAAATATGAAGGATGTTTTTCAAATATTGCCCCTAGTTATCTGAATGAAATTTTATCCATTTCACATCATAATATTCATCAATTCAAGAAAGAAATAAAATCACAGCGGCTTACTGCTCAGTGCTAATATAAGACTCAATGTATAATATTGTAATGTATTCGTTAAGTTGACCAATGGAATGTCAAGGATATTAGCACATTTATGATTGTATAAATTTTGTTTTGTTCTTTCTTTCTCTCTTCATTATTGATTTCTTTCTTTTTTTCTCTAACATTGTTTTTTTCTCTAACATTGTTTTGGTAGTGAATAAGTATTTTTCTTTATAATTTTATCATTATTTTCTTACACACACTATATAATTTTTAGGAGGGGTGGAAGATAGCCTTTGGCTAACCCGTTTCCTTTTATGTA
Organism: Gonioctena quinquepunctata; assembly: GCA_018342105.1. NCBI lineage: Eukaryota > Metazoa > Arthropoda > Insecta > Coleoptera > Chrysomelidae > Gonioctena > Gonioctena quinquepunctata. The sequence goes on along the minus strand of JAFIRS010000061.1, from coordinate 718,183 downwards.
TAAAATGTACTTCATGCATAATAAACGATATTATTATTATTATTAAAATGGGTTAGTTTACTCGGTCACTAGCGGCGAGGTAGCCGCGGTGAGGCAGTTACGGTCTCACCTACTGCGCGGGCGCTCAGCGAGTATCGAGGTCGACTATTTTTCACCTCTCTCCCCAAATTTCGCCCAGCGGTCGCATTTTGGTTAATTTTTGCGCCCCTCCTCATGACGGCGCCCGGTGCGATCGCACTGCCCTAGGGCCGCCACTGGCTTAATATGGATTTTGATCAACTATCGTCCGCATCAATTAAGAAACCCAGCATTTTGAAAGGGGAGATTGGCGCGGTGAACTCATGATCGAAAGGTCGATTTCGATTCTCGGTCAGGGCAGAACTTTTTTATTTAATTAGGAGAATTAAATGACAAATTTCGTAGCTGGGCCGAGGATGGTCCTCGACGATTCGCTGTTGCGTAGAAATTAACAGTGCTGCTCCTAGGTGGCGTATGGAGTTAGTAACAAGGCCTACCCAGAACACTGTGTGAATGGAAGAGCTCATCCAGTATTGAAACGACCGTTTGGTAGGTAGAAAGGGGGCAAACACGAGTGGACACGATTTGCTGTGCTACGGCGAATCTTCACCAGTGTCTTGGCATGCAGCGTTTGAAAGGTTAGGTTTGTTTAATTAATAAATAGGTAGTGCGGTTATTTATTCAACTTTGCAATAGTTTACTCATTACCTTGCCGAAATGCCCAGTGGTAAGTACTATTCAGTAGCGGAAAAAGAAATAGGAGTGTCAGGAAAGTTATAGGAGTGTAAGTTCTCTACGTCTCGTGAATCGCCTATACCAAATAATTTGGTACGCCTATGGAATTTCTATTAATAGCCATAGTTAGACAATAGTTCGGGTATCTTCGATAAAAATTGGTTGTTAGGTGGGGGAAGGCCAAAGTGGTCGTTTCAACACTGGATGAGCTCTACATTCTATGTTGTGATTATCCCGCCGTCATATGACGAGCATGTGCATTAATAATAAATAGAAAGGGATGCAGTATTGCCTAGAGCAATACCAGCTGCATTCCATTGATACACCTCCCTGTCTACGCCGGTTCAAGACTGGATGGGAACGGATTTCTCGCAGGGGGTTTTGTCCTATATGGCGCAGAGTGGAAGCCGATGGACGAAAATGTTAGAGAGGGAGAGCATATTGAAAAACGCTACCAGATTTGTCATTCACTGAACTGAAATCTTTGAAAATCGAAACCAATCGAGATTAGGCCTGTGCTTACCCATTTCTGTTGTGAGAGTGAGAACCTATTAGGCTACACTCGATAATTTAGGTGGAAGGAGATCTGCTTACTATAGCTACTGATCAATATTATAACTTCCTGAGGAAATTGAGAATGCCTAGTCAACTGAGAGAGTATTTTCGGCATCACGACGTCAAGACTAGAAACTCAATATCATTGTCATGACAAAGCAAGATACGACAAGAAATGGGTGCCAAGGCAGGAACTTTTGACTTCAGTAGTGGAACTTTCCACCTCTTGTTACGAAAAGGACCACTAGCAAACCCCTCGTCCACAACACTTAATTGAGATCACACAAGTGTCACTTCCTCGTTCATTCAACCCTTGCTACCTTACATGTCTTAGTTTGTCCAGACAAGTGACAAATGAACGGCGTTTTATCAGGGTCACCGCTGGCCATACACGGCCAAATATAAATTGGCGTTCTTATGGCGTTCCCTGGGGTTGGGAAGGAATTCCCCAGCCAGCGTGTAAATCCCTGGTCCATTGTTAATTAGAATTAATCGGACTAGCGACCCCGTGAAACGATTTGTTTTGAGAGCTCCTTCATTGTTCGTCGATTGGTGGGAGGCATTGTTCTTCTGATTATCATGAATATTTTCGAAAAAAATAAATATACTCGAGTTATTGGCAAGCATTATTCCTTTCACATTTACTATACTGGGTTTAAAAGAACCTTTCAATATATTTATTGGAAGAAAGTACGAATACTTTGGTCTTTTTGAGTCCTATTGCGTAAAAACGACCAAAAGCTTTCTAATAACACAAATCAATCATATCTGGCGTGAATCAACTACACAAGGTTTGGTTCTGGGGCCACTTCTTTTCATCGAATATAAACATATGGTGTCCGTCATAAAGTTGATTACAGATGGGAAAAAAATTGTTATTGAAATTTCCGAAAAACTTCAATGGCGGTTCGTTTCTGCATGTCTGACAACAACAAAATCCGTTGCGACTTATATCACGTGACCTCAGATTAGGCGGGAATTTAAAAAAAGTTGTTTTTGGTGCCGAAAAATGGGTTAAGATATCGATTTTTTTTTGAAAAAAGTGTTTTGAATCCAACGAGGATGCTATGTACCAATTTTGAATTATATATAAAAAAAAGATATAATTTTATTCCTCTACCCTTACTAAGAAACATATAATCTTGTTTCATCTGGAAACAGCTTCAATAACCTAAATCACATAAGTTTAGGTCAAAACTAATCAAATATTTGTGGAATAGACATTTTGCGGGAGATTAATTATGAAAACACGATTGGTCTGGTCACTAGGTGTAGTCATGCCCTGTATATCGATGCACATGAGCTTATTCAATATTCTCAACCCGTGAATAAGATTCAAACCAACTAATATTTGTAATTAAAACTCAATAATACATTATTTATCGTTGATAAATTTAATATTGGTTAGTAAATTTGAACTTCAATGACTTAGCTATATTTTTGAATTTTATTAGGCGGCTTTGAAAAAATATTTACTTTTGTTGTAACAATAACAAAAAATGTCACAATAACTTGTTGACAATTCTTTTGGAGTTCTTTATCAGCTTTTGTGTTTTTCAATGTATCAATAGAAATGGCTCCAAAACTGAGTATACAAGAAAAAATAGAAATAATATTGCTATATGGCGAAAATTATCATAGCACAAGAGAAGTTGCTGAAATTTCAATGGAGAATTTGCATTTTACTACGGTGGCAAAGATATTGCAAAAAATTAAGGACACCGGTTCGGTTGAAAACAAATATAAAAGTGTTCACGTTAAGCCTGTAAATAATGAAAATAATGTGAACAATGTTTTACTGACAGTTACGAGACACCAAGAGTTTCGACGAAAATGATGGCAGAAAAGGCAGGAATATCTCAAACCTCAGATAGACGAATTTTAAAGCAAAATCACTTTCACCCATACAAACCAAAATTTGTGCAAGTACTGCGAGATAGGCATGATGACGCTCGATTTTATTTTTGTGCATGGTTCCAGGGAATATTAGAAGACGATCGTAATTTCTCAAAAAATGTGCAATTTTCTGACGAAGCAACTTTAACCTCAAATGGTCTCGTAAGTTCTCAACATTGTAGATGGTGGGCAGATCATAATCCTAATTTTATTATTGAAGCCAAGGACCAATATAGTTTCAAAGTGAATGTATGGTGTGGAGTTTTAAATAAGCGAATTGTAGGTCCCTTCTTTTTTAGACAAAATTTAAATGACGAACGGTATTTGACCGAGATATCTACATTTATCGACAATCTTCCATTACAAGAGCGGATTCGTTTATTCTTTCAACAAGATGGGGTTTCTATCCATTCTAGAAATGAAGTGCGAGAGTGGTTGAACAATGAGTTTGGTGAGCAGTGGATAGGTCGATATTCAGGTAATCCTTGGCCCAATGGTCTCCAGACCTAAGGCCGTGTGATTTCTTTTTATTGGGTTACCTGGAAAGCAATGTTTATAAAGAACGCCATTTCGAAATGTAGAACATTTAGAAATTTGTATAAGGAATTGTGCAGCACTGATCAACAGAACTATTTGAAAAATGTTCGCCGCGAAATGTTTTCCAGAACAATTCTATGTATGGAGCGTGAAGGTGGTCATGTAGAATATTGAACATTTGTATATTGTTTATTGAGTTTTTTTTTTTATTTTTCCACATCCACATCCACCTATTAGTAAGTTTTGATTACAAATATTAGTTGGTTTGAATTTTATATACGGGTTGGGAATATTGACTAAGCTCATGTGCATCAATGTACAGGGCATGACTTAATCGTGTTTTCATAATTAATCTCCAGCAAAATGTCTATTCCACAAATATTTGATTAGTTTTGACCAAAAATTAAGTGATTTAGGTTATTAAAATTGTTTCCAGATAAAACAATAATGTATAATGTTTCTTAGTAAGGATAGAGTGATAAAATGGTATTTTTGTTTTTTTTTATCCGGTTATATGGCAGAGCACGGTCCAAGCATTCTCAAATCCGAAGTTCAAAAAGCAATACACCAATCAAAAGCAAGGAAAACTCCAGGACCCGATGAAATTCCTATAGAGCTGGTAAAACTATTTGATGACGAAAGCATATCTGTTCTGAGGGCATTCTTCAACCAGGTCTACCAAACTGGGAAACTTCCCAGCGACTGGCAGAAATCGATCTTCATCGCCTTACCCAAAAACAACAGAGCTAATAGGTGCAACGACTTCCGATTAATTAGCCTAATGAGTCACACTTTGAAAATACTTTCAAAGATACTTCTCAATAGAATATACGCCAAATGTGAACACAACATTGGCAAAGAACAATTTGGATTTCGTAGCGGACTAGGCACACGCGAAGCCCTTTTCTGCATGAGGACACTACTACAGAAAAGTTGTGAGTTTCGAAAAAATATCTATATATGTTTTATTGACTTCGAAAAAGCGTTTGACCGAGTCAAACACACAAAACTTTTCCTATGTCTAAAATCATATAACGTAGACTATCATGATATGCGCCTCTTGTTAAACCTGTATCATAGTCAAACAGCAGTGGTCAGGCTAGAAGACAGCGTTACAGATGAAATACCAATAGAAAGTCGAGTAAGACAGGGATGTGTTCTATCACCCCTGTTGTTCAACCTTCATTCAGAGAACATATTTCGAGAGGCTTTACATGGCAGGACAGAGGGAGTAAAGATAGGTGTTGACATTATGAACAACGTAAGGTACGCAGATGACACTGCCATCATTGCAGAAAACATGGAGGACTTGCAAATGCTGCTGGATAGAGTGCATGAGGCTGGTCGAAAATGGGGTATTAATGTAAACATCAGGAAAACGAAATGGATGACTGTAGGTAGAATAAACATAGAACCAATTCCGATTACGATCAACGGACACAACATTGAACTGGTATCACATTTCAAATATCTGGGTAGCTGGCTGAACAATGACATAACGTGCGACGAAGAGGTAAGAGCAAGGATTGAAATGGCACGTAGGGCATTCAACAAATGGAAACCAACTCTCACTGATAGAAACCTCACAGTTCAGATACGGTTAAGAACACTCCGCTGTTACGTATGGAGCATTCTTTTGTACGGATGTGAGACATGGACGCTTAAAGCTGACATCATGAATAAAATAGAAGCGTTTGAGATGTGGTGCTATCGGAGAATCCTCAAGATCCCTTGGACTGCACATACCAGTAATGAAGAGGTACTCAGATAGCTGAATAAGGATCGAGAACTCCTGAACACCATAAAAACAAGAAAGGTCAGTTATTTCGGACATATAACGCGAGGTACCAAATATCACATCCCTCGCCTGATTATTTAAGGAAAGGTTGAGGGCAGAAGATGGATAGGTCGCAAAAAGCTATCGTGGCTACGAAACATTAGAAACTGGACCGGACTGGGAGTAGAACAACTATTCCGAGTAGCGACAGTTAGAGACCAATTCAACCAAATTGTCATGGAGATGGCCCACGCTTGAAGACAGGCACGGCACCGAAAGAAGGAGAATCCGGTTCAAAATTGATACATGGGGGCCTCGTTGGATTCCAAACACATTTTGTCCATAAAATTGACCCATTTTTCGGCACCACAGACTTGTTTTTAAATTCCCGCCAAATCTGACGTCACGTGATATAAGTCGCAACGGATTTTTTAGTTGTCAGACATGCAGAAACGAACCGCCATTAGAGTTTTTCTGAGATTTCAATAACCATTTTTTCCCTATATGTAGCCAACTTTATGACGGACACTGTATATACCTTTTCTATTATCCTTCTCTGAACAGAATAATTATGCAAAGTGAAGTGATTTAAATTTAATTATAAAAAAGCTACCATCAGCCTTCAGCTGTTTTATAGTTTCCCAACTATCTGATCTATACCAACAATCGTTGAATACCTATCAATTTGCAGAAAACTTCTTGCTTTTGGACTACATGATACTATGTTCAATATCACTTCTCAAATTATAGATGTCGCGTCAATTCGCAGAACAATTATGTATGCCGACAATGCAACAGTGAACAACAAGCATTTAGGTATTCAAACACCCAAATTCATGGGGAATGAAGTGTAGAATGAGTGGTACAAAAATAATGATCCCAGTTTGAATAATATCAACTGATATATCATCTATCCCGGAGCAGTTTTTGTTTTCAATATATCTCAAAATATCTTGGAGTTCAGTGAAGTTGGTGTCAGTGAGTTGAAACTCGTTAACCGAATTGATATTTCTCATGTAATTCAGGTGAGTGCGGAATATTGCAGAAGTAAAATTTCTAGCTCTATTGATACAGGCTGAATTGTTTTAGTTTTGCCTCTCAATTCGTTCTCTATCTTCCAACATTCTTTAGTCTCATTATTGAATCCCTGCAATCTATCTCTGTAATAAGTATCTTTTGTTAGTCTGATGATGCTGCGATATAAGTTCCTATATTTGAGGTAATAGCTGAGAAAGAACGGTTCATTGGTGTACTTGCGAATATTATGCAGAGATCTCAAGTAATCTGCTAATGTTTTAATTCCACTAGTTATCCATAGTTTTTATCTTCTCTTGATATGTTTCATCTAAAACGGAAATGCCTTCTTGAAGTTACTTCTAAGTGTGTCATGAAATTGAATGCCATATCAGTTTTCGTGGTACAATCCCAATTAGTTAGTAGACAGAGATGTTGAAATTTTTCATACCTCTTGGTGATATACAATCTTCCGTATTTTACTTTATTTTGCAAGTTAACCTTCTGGTCAAAACTCACGCTACTGATTATAGCTGATAGTTTCTGTTTTATTTATAGTGAATATACAGTAAGGTGTCCGTTATTTCCCAAGTTGTTTTTTTTGCAAACGCCCCCCAAATTGTCAGGTCATGACCTAAAAAAAATATCAGACCCAAATGAGCCCTTAATATTCATGTTAACCCGTGCCTAAATCATAATACATTTCCCATTTAAATAACATGGGATTTTCACCCTTTTGGCATTTTTTTTCACTGAGATAAAGACAGCTAAAAAAAACAATCGAAACAATTCGAAAAACATTAAATTTTTTGTGATGTTGCAATTATTGCAAGGAAATTCCTTTGTGAAATCTGAGATTATTTTCATCCGCAGAAGTTGCGACATCTAACACCGAAAGCCGCTTCTCAAGATATACGACATATAGTATTTCACGAACAATGTTTCAAGGTGCCTTACGTTACAATCCCATTGGTGGAATCGAATGAATCCGCAATAAAAGACAAAGTCCACCGAAGCACTATTATCGCACTTTGGAAAAATTCAAAGCGATTCTGAAGAAATATAGCTTCGTCGCAACAATTCAATAAAGCTTAGGAGCAAGTTCTATGCATTATGCATATGAATTGTTCCAATTGAAACGACTAAGGGGATTTGTTCGGCATTTCGACACGGAATGAAATTCAGGGGTGAGAATGGTAATACATGCAACGGCAGTATATGACAGGAGCTGGTCTATTTATAGTAATCTCCCGATTGAGTATGGGGCTCCTCCTTTCCCAGGGGTTTGAATTGGATGATCCCGGTGTTTGTGTTCTATTAAATCTGATCACGAATTATTTTTTCTTGCATAAATTTACCCTTTATTTTGTTTGTCCTTCCTGCACCACTCGGCTTTCAGGATATTTCACAAGATCCAGTGGTTTCAGTCTCCACAATTCCGGGATACATTGTCTAGTTGCTAAACGGTTTCTGCGTTGACAAGATGGAATAGTCGAAGACAAACATTTTCGGAAATTTCAGAACCTCACAATATCCGACTATACAATTAGTCCAATCAATTGCGGAAATTTATTGACTGTCGTGAGCACGACTATTGTCAAGCTCCGCAAAATAAAGTATTATCAGAGGAAAAATATGTAAAAAATAGTTAAAATTCATATATTGTTCATCGGCCTACTGCTGTGAACTGATAACAAAAGTGTAAATTCAACAATAGAGCCATAATCGATATAAATAGGTACGATTACCAATCTGTGAAGTGAAGTGAAATAAGCCCAATTAAACAAAGCCTTTTTGTGGGCATCAGATTAAATCCAGTGGCGTATACAGAACAATATTCTCCACTATGGGTGAATCGGAAACAGAAGTGTCAATAAAAGACGTGTATATACTCCTGAAGGAAGTTAACAAAAATCTGAATAAACAATCGAGATCATCGAAAAATCAACGAATAACTTAGCGGAAGTATTATACTCAGAAGTTGAAACTGTTAGAAAAAAAGCTGACAAACTGGAAGAAGAAAATAAATATTGAAACCACTCAACAAAGTCGAAAGAAGAAGTATTAGCAATAATATTGTGCTTGTGCTGCAAGAAGCAAAAAAAAATTTGGTTTCATCCATCAGACATTTATTCAGAAATGATCTGGAAGTCCACCTGGAAAACAGTCAAATAAATAATATATATTGAATGAATGTGGTTTTTTGTGGAGGAACAACGTTTCTTGACATTAGAATCAGAACAAAACAACCAACTTCCGTTTTTAGATGTCATGATCCAAAAATCATCATCCCGAATTGAAACATCTGTACACCGAAAGAAGACGCATACCAATCGATATCTACACTATTACTCAAACCATCATGCCAGTGTGAAAAAAGGCATAGTTAAATGTCTCTATAATCGAGCCCAAACGGTTTGCAATTCCAACCAGAATCTACAGGAAGAAATAAACCTCATAAAATCTGTTCTCAAGGAAAATGCATATCCAGATCAGTTTGTGGAAAAAACAATCACTGACATTGAAAACAAAAACCCATCAAACAACCAATTAACACAACCAACAGGAGTACTCCCACCATCTACACATTTCACAACCAACATAATACCTTATGTCCCCGGATTATCTGAAAAGATCAAACGAATTGGACATAGGTATGATGTGAGAACATCATTCAGAACAACAAACACACTGAGATCTATACTAACACAAACAAAACCAAAAAACGCAGAAGAAAGTACCAAAAATTGTGTTTACAACATACCTTGTTCTTGTGGTGATAGTTATATAGGTGAAACATCAAGACCATTGGAAGTGCGCCAAAGTGAACATCAGAGTTACATCAGAAATCGACAAGTAACTGGATCAAAAATTGCAGAACATATCCTCACATCCAATGGCGATCACACGATTGAATGGAATAGGACAAAAATCTTGATGAAAGAACCACATCAAGAGAGGAGAAAATTGAAAGAAACGGCCTGTATTCTTCTTTCCAATAACAACTGCTTTTCAACAAATTCTGTTGAAATGGATCATACATGGTTACCTCTACTCAGAGAGTAAGTGAGATATGGTAGAATGCTAATAAACTGATCCAAACAACACCCCATATATCAAATGAGCAATACGTCAATCTCAAACTTTTTTGGCAGATCTCAATTGACATCCGTCAGTTGAAAAAGCAAAAAAGACTCTGCGAGCAAAAAATCCAAATTATAAAACAATTAAAGGAGATTTAGAAGATTTTGAGAACGGGGGCAGATATAGTCCCCGAAACGTCAAGCAAAAACTATACAGAGAAGTATCTTTTGAATTTTTTAAAAAATTTTTTTGATAGGCAAATTCAGAAAACGGCAAGTTATTGACAAATTGAATCATTTTTCCATAGGAAATATAATTTGGTGAACGCAATAACTTATCGGGGTGAACTAATCAGTTTGCCCTTTCTACACTTGTATAGATTTTCCTGATTATATTTTCATTTTCAGACTGTGGAAGGTTACCCAAAAATCATGTCAAGAAAAATATATATATATATATATATATATATATATATATATATATATATATATATATATATATTTATATATATATATATATATATATATATATATATATTTATATTTATATTTATATATATATATATATATATATATATATATATATATATATATAACCTGTGGTAGAAATCCATTGTATCTCGAAGTGGAGTGGTATAATTTTATGAAGAAGAAAAACTCGAAGTCGTCTCCACAATATAATATTAACAATCGATTAGATAAATCGATCAGGTGAAATGTTCGAACCTCTATGGTTCATCATCAGCAGTATAAGTATCATAAAGAAGAACAAGACTTAGTTCAGGTATGTGATAATGTGCTACTTACATGGAGATGAAAAATATTTTGTAGGTTAATGATATAAATTATTTTATTCCAATGTTCATAACTTGGACCATATGGAAGTTGGATTTCTTTCAGGGCTGTGTCCCATATTTAATTTGGGAGGGCTAATACTTCAGCCGATGAAATGAATTGACGACATGAGAAACAACAGACAATGGCGGTGATTGCAGCAAAGAGCCATCCATCTGTCAGACTGAATTATCAAACCTAACCATGGAACGGCGACAAGAGAACTCCATGCACGGAACAAATATGAACTAGATGTAAATCACAACCAAAGCAGTTCTACGCATGGTATAGTAACTGCTTTGGTTGTGATTTACATCTAGTTCATATTTGTTCCGTGCATGGAGTTCTCTTGTCGCCGTTCCACGGTTAGGTTTGATAATTCAGTCTGACAGATGGATGGCTCTTTGGGTGCTGTCAATCACCGCCATTGCTTCTGTTGTTTCCTCATGTCGTCAATTCATTTTGCATCGGCTAAAGTATTTAGCCCTCCCAAATTTAAATATGGGACACAGCCCTTGAAAGGGAAATCCCAACTTTCCATATGGTCTAAGTTATGAACATTGGAATTAAAATAATTTTATATCATTAACCTACAAAATATTTTTTCATCTCCATGTAAGTAGCACTTATTGTATCACATTACCCTTGTAACTAAGTCTTTGTTCTTCTTTTATTGTAGAATACTTTTATTATCTGCTGATGATGAACCTATAGAGGTTCGAAACATGTTCACCTAATCGATGGTATTCATCTAATCGATTGTTAATATTATATTGTGGAGACGACTTCGAGTTTTTCTTCTTCATAAAATATATATATATATATATATATATATATATATATATATATTTCCTTGGGAACAATTAAAACTTTCCTCCCAAACATTTTTCTGTATGTCTATTATTTTTGCAGTAACAGCTGAAAATAAAAAAAATAAAAAAGTTTTTGATTTTTTTTTATTTCTAGAGTGATGGCATGGTGAAAAATTGCCTAATGGATACTTCATAATTTCAACTACCAGAATTTCAGCTGTTTTACAGTTTTTGTTAGATTTTGGTAAAATTTTGTTTCAAGTTTTTGGATTAAATTGAGAACTGTACTTTTCCAGAAGGTACTTCATCAATATGTAACTTGAAAATAATGTATAATGTTAAATGTGAATTTTTAGAATGATATATGTTTCAGCATAACTGTCATTTAACAACTGATGCGTAGTTCAACAGAACCGTTAGTTTTCAGAATCGAATTCAAGGAAAGCAGAATTTTATTAGAGTCCTCAATACGCAAAACCGTAAAATACCGTTTTGCAATGTTGCAGAAAAAAAATCAGGAAGAACATAGCACTCCTTTGCAGTTCCATAACTCTGAAATATCAGAACAAAATGCATTATGAATGTAATTTATTTGACATGCATTTAAGCAGGAAGATTTTCTGTTGAGGAGGATTCTCAGTTAAGGTAGTACCGCCACAAGACAGTTGAATTAGTAAATTATTAAAACTTGGCATACGTATTGTTCAACATGTGAACAACACCTCTATGAAATTTTAACAAGTTTCACCATCCAGAACCCGAGATATATATAATTGAAGTTGACCCAATTAACACGTAACATATGGACCATGCATAGGCAAACAGCACATTATTAATTCTACCGTTAGTACTAAAATTAAGGAATTTATGAAAAACGATGGGGAGCTAGAGTAGGATATCACAGATATTGTGAAAAAAGAAATCAAAGTGATTGACCATCTAGTTTGACAGATATAATCAAAACTACTCTCGTTATTCAAAATAGTCCACGGGGAAGCGCACAGCCTGAAGGGGGGAGGGGGGGAGTAGAGAAATGCGGATTGTGCCAGGGGACTCTTTAAAGGACAGGGGACCGTTTGGGGGTCTGAACGCGAAAAAAAACTCCTTCTCCTAGTTGACCCCATCGATTTTAACGATATTCTCCCCTTCCCTCCCCAAAAAAAGCTCAAAAAGAGTACTAAAAAAAAGTCCATTGAAGTTTTATGGAAAAACGATAATTTTTTCCCATGACGTATGATTTCTAATGAGGGGGGAGGAAGGGGCCCGGGTCTGAATTATTTTTTTTGCAGCGCTTTTCGAGGGCATCAATTTTTTGAGTCGCCGACTTTCTATAACGAAAAAATTTTCTAGAGTCGATTGGAAGGGCAAGTGCTCCCTTCAAAAAATATTTTTCTTCGCGTTTCAAATCTAAAAGTCTTTTGAAATTTTTCGATTCCGTCGAAAATAATTTTCTAATTCAACTGTCTCGTGGCGGAACTACCTTTAATGCAAATATTTATTGACGAATAAAATGAATGAAAAAATCCTAGAATCTTTGTGAGACAAGAATGAATCACCCATATCAATCAAACTTTTTTATATCCATCCAAATGAATCAATAGAATAATGTATGCTTTGTGCATCCTTCTATCATTTTGAAGTTGAATTTTTCAGTTTAAATCAGTAGCTTGGTTGGCATTTTTAGAGAGTGAAGTAGAATGGTATTTATTCTTGATTTATAGCATGGATATCAAGCCTGTTTGTTGTTCCTGCATGACAGTCTGGATTTTGTGATTTTTTCAGCATGCACTCACTATGTTGTGGATTTGATCGCTTCTGCTCCAAAAAGTAACCGTAGTGCATTTCAAAAATAATCAGTGCAAATGTCAAAATTTGAAAAGAATTCGAAATAACTCGGAAACGGTCTATTTTAGAATCAGGGAAACCTGATATTTCATCTGAAAAAATGAATGTTTGGTTCGCCCTGTATACACAAAGCAACTCTCCTTCGAAACAATTTTGAAATATACGCCTAGAGTTCTCTCATGACCTCTTGAACCAATACCATCCTCAACAACATTTTTGGACAGACTTTTTACCAAAACAAATCTTTGTTATCACCCCTCTGTCATTCCATTACTGTCGAATTACAACCCTTTTTCAGCGGTATCTTCTCAACTCAACTATTTCCTCCAAGTTCAACAATTACGCCGTTATGCGGGCATGTGAGCTCCGGCTGGAATTATTGGTCAATTAGTTTCGTCTTAACATCCATGAAACGCTTTACCTCCGAACCGAACAATGGTGTCTGCCACTTCAACATCTAGACGTCTACAATGGAGTGTCTGCGAAACCATTGTCATGATTCCGCAATATCTTCGGATTGTTGGTTGGACGTGTGTTTTGACAGGAACCGTTTTCCTTGATAATATAGGATAACAACAAAATATTAGGGTATATTTTCGTAACTGTTCGATAATTTATGTAGAAATTAGTGGGAAGCAGTCAATGGTAGACCAATTAATACGATTTCTACGTTTTTATGTCGAGCTTTCGAAAAAATTTATTTTCTTCTTCAAGACGTAACTAAAAGTTGATAGGTAAATATTTGATGGTATTACATAATTAGAGGATACTTACTAATATGAAATTCAGAAAAAATAATACACAAAAAGAAACATCGGTGAGGTCATTAATATCTGTTCTTCTATTCATTGTTTTTTCATTATTTTTTATATGAACCATTTCGAAAAAGAGACGCTTTTTGAGATTCAGTTCACTATCGAGAATTTTGGCATTATTATAGTCAATAACATGATCTTTATCTATTACATGTTCAGTAAGGCAACAAGATATTTTTTCTACAGTCACTTTTATGAGAGGTTATTCTATCTTTGAGCATTCAACATGTCTGACCAATGTTTACTTCATCACAGCTGCTGCAAGGAATTTCATGAATTATATTGGATTTAGTTTTGATTGCTATAGGAGTTTTTGATTTTGAATGAATTTGTGATATAGTTTTCAAACTGGTTATAGCTATTTTAATATTGTCTTCATTTTTGAACAATTGTATGAGTTTTGGTGTCAAATTATCTATATTTATGAATTGCAATTTGATCTGTACTTGGTGAATGGTTTGAATTTAAATTAGAAGCAGAGGAGCTAAATAGGATTTTATTAACCAATGATTTCGGATATGAATTTTCTAAAAGAATGTTTTGAAGTTCTTTCAGACACTCATCTCTCAAGGATGGATGGGTGACCTCAACGACTCTATTTTTGAGGTTATTAATTTAATTAACCGCCGGTTAAAAGTTATCTTTTCCGACGTACCTAAAGATGTTGTAAGCTTGATGGTGATTTTATTTATGTTGTGTCTCGCTTCGGCCAGAGCTCTCCCGATCTCTGGCTGTGACTAGGCGGACACGACATGAATTAAACATAATCGAGCCTTATCAGAAAGAAACATCTCCATTTATATGGAAGTTTGCATGGATTTTCAGGTGAATATCATTCAACGTTCTGCGTGGTATTTGCTAGGAAAGTAGTAGATTTTCGCCTGTGGTCTACCAATTGTGTTTCAATTTATATTGAATCCTTTGTGAAGATGACTTTGTGCACTTATACACTTCATTTCTTATAAATTTATTGGATGATAACAATTTATATTTAACTTATTCCAGATGTCACTTACTATTCAGGAATACCATAAAGTGGGCGACATCTAGCATTCACGATTCGAATGTCAAACTAGGAAAAAACAGAATTTTGATATATACTGAATAAATTTGCAATTTTCTTTCAAATTTGGAGTATCATTTTTAATGGTTGTCATATTTACTTACGAATCCATTGTATTCAACTATTTATATCCCCATAATACATTATTAAAATTGGATACTGGTAAAAATGACTGAGAACACAATTTCTCCAGCTTGCTTGTATCCAGAACAATATGCCATCCAAATGGATATCAGCTGCATTTTGTTGATAATAATTTTTGATGTAGAACAACGCCCAACAATATACCTTAATCTGTGTTCCGTAAAAAATTGGTCAGAGATACCTCCCATACATTTTTATGTAACCTTCCCAACATCTATAGATAATATTAGTGAGGTTAGGCGGGAATTTTGAATTACGATCCGTCCGTGGATCCGACCACTGAATTCCCCATCCATTTCTTATGGGTCTAAAAATTACGCAAATCTCTCGTCTGTTTTGGGATTCATTTCTGTAAGCTTTCTGAACTGGTTCGAAATATCACAGTTCTCAATAGACAGAGGTAGTTTAATATGCTCAATTGAGCCTTCGTATATGAAACGGAGTTCAGCAGTTGAGAGAGAGAGAAATAAAAACAAGAATATACATTATGCGTGGAAAATAAAATGCATTTCCACCCCCAATCATCATAAGGACAATCCTTAGACGAATCATTCAGGTTCATGATTGCGGATAGAATGGATGAAATCATATATGAAATGTATCCTTCCCAAAGATCTTTATAAACCTCACTTAAGATTCTCCTAACGTTTTCTACTACTTCTCCGCTTATATTTGGACATAGATTTGATTTTCTCAATTTATGTTTCATAAATCCCAACCTTATTCTATGGGATTGAAAACACAATGATAAGGAGGTAACCTCAGCAGTGTATGATCAGAATTTCAACAAAGTTCCTTTATTAAAATACATTTTTGTTTAGTTTTGAGAATTGGTGTAGTGTTTTTAGGGTTATACCCAATAAATGTTTATGATGTCATATACATTTGTGATTTTATTGGACAAAATAGTTCAGTCAATGGGGTAATCTTGGCCGCCTTAGATAGGTGTGTTTATCGCCTCAAATCATATGCTTGGACTATCAGACTGAGATTACCTACACAGCTTATGACTTATTTTAACCTCGAGGATTGAAATATCTAAAGCGGTCGAGTTCACCTCTGCCCAGACACAAACCACAATAGTACTAGTTCTACTAATAGTACAATCCCGAATACAATGAGAATAATGTGCGGTGATTGATGGTAATTTATGCAACAAGCAATCAGCGAATTTATTGACTGGTTTTTACGCGGCAACCAGTTTCCACTCAATTTGGTCTATAATACTATATACTTCATACGGGGATTCACATTTATTTATCTTTCCGTTTTCCTTCATTATTCGACACTATCATTTTGTACGATTTTGAACGAACCCTTCATTTGTAGTTGTGAGTAAACTTATTCAACTGATATTGGAAAAACAATAATTTATTACCACCACTATTTGTCAGATGATGAATATTTAACCCATTCTTGGAATAACATATCTAACTGGGTTGAAAAGGGCACAGAACATGCATTTATTTCACCCATGATAATTGATAATTTATCACGTTATCTGTAAGAAGAAGTTTACATAAAAGTATTCTGTATTTTTCTCCTTATTCGAAATGAAAAACGTGAACATATGACTCAGGTACGGCAGTCACTACCTTCAGTTATTTCAAATATAAAAAGTGCCTACTTTGCAACAATAGGTCATAACAAGATTTTTTTCATTGCGAATGGCATGTTAAATGCTGCCTGTTTATGGTGGCTAATTTGCCAGTAATTCTCATGTAAATATGGCTTTTGTGGCGGCGTCAGGCTTGGGAAGATTATTAATAGCCCAGTGAAGATACGCCTACATGGTGGTTGACTCATGAGAAATGTTAAGAATATCGCTTCATGACGTTAGCAGCCAATCAATCGGCTTATTGTATGGATTCTGTCTTATTTTTTTTTCAAATTTTGGTTTCACGAATAGTGTTCTTGTAATGTATAAATATACGATAAAGCGCATAATAGTAGAGTCCATGACGGAAAAAATCATCATAACTTTCCAAAAGTGATTGTTTTATGCAATTATTAGAAATCAGAAACATGATTTGTTATTGGAATTTGTTAATTGTATAGTTTTTTTGTATATTTATCGCTATATTTCAAATTAATGTTATCATATATATTTCTTGGTTTTTTTTTCTGCATGAAATTACAGTAGCGATTTTTTTTCCACATGATAGGGGGGTCGGTCCTGAGTACACTGGAGTTGACGCGGCACGGGGAGGGGGGATGTGTTAGCGTTAGCCATCTCGGAAAACGTGTTTTGTCAATATCTCCATCCTACAGTTTGTCGGACGCGCAAAATTAAAGTTCCTTTTTTTTTATAAATAATTTATGACAGTTTTCGAGTCAAATTTGGAACGCATATTTTTTCTGCGAATAACTCCAAAATAATTGATCCTACGTGAAGAATTATTTCATTGATAGTTGTAGAGCGGAACATTGTCTACAAATATTATTCTGAACTTTTTTCCTATCTACAATAGTTTTCGCACAGTAAAAAGCTAAACGAAAATTCTTTACATACAAAAAAAGACGCCAAATAAACGTCGAAACGTCGGCAATTTGAAATTCAGACGACTCATTGTGTCCTATTCCCGCTACCTCGAAACCTATTTCTAATTGAAGGACGCTAACACTACAGAATTATCAATTATGTTTATACCTTTAAAGAAAATCAATACAATGGAGTTGAATCAAATTTTGATTGAATGAATCCATACACAATGTAAAAAGACAATGGATTCACAAATCGACAATGCAATTTGTACCAACAACGTAATGTGTGTGTAAGCACTTCAACTCAAAATGAGTTACAAAAAATATTCCAGAACAGTCTGACCTTAACAATCCTGGGATAGTAATAAGTATACACCGACAGTGCTACTAGTCTGGATGTCCACAGGAACACAGCGAATCAGCCCTCTGGTAGGACTCATCAGCATTCTGAGTCGTCTATACGTGAATTCCTGATAGTCCTGAACCATGAATTAATTTACCAGGAACCAAGAACCCTATAATATTTATACGATTTGAGTAATATATAACTCGTCTGTACTTCCTGGTTTCGTAGCTCTAGACTTGATTATCAAAGTTTGTTTAAATATTCTTGCTGTATAACAAAGTAAACGAGCTCAGTATCGAAACTGCTAGAGGTTAAAGAAACCATGGGAGTTCATACCAATGAAATATGAAAATCTTTGCTGTAAAATTAGTTCTGTGGATTGGATGGATTTCTCACCTCCATTCAAAGAAGGTGTTTCAAATGTATAGAGAAATTCACACTTTGAATCCATTTTATCAAAGTTGGCTTGTGTCATTCTCCATTGATAACTCGTGGTGTAAATCTCGTGCAGAACCATAATCATTTCCAAACTCGTGAGAGGTGTAATCGCATTCATATAGTTACCATCAAGGATACGGTAACGGATAACCACTGGAAACTGTATTCAAATCTACACTTGTATTTTCTCAAAACTACTACCAGAAGAGAAAAACTACATGGTTGGCCTCGCCATCACTTTCACAGCGAAAAGAGAACCCTTTTGCCGGAAATCTCTTTCACTTTAATTTTCTCACTCGAGAACCGGAAGTCCAAATTCCGTGGGTAATTTTCATTTACCTCACAACCTTCCATTTCATATTCGAATAACTTCTTCCAATCTATTGAGAAGATAAAGGACAGAGTATATTTAATGACAATACCTACAGTCTTGATCAGCTGTTTTGACGTCATGTGGTTGTCCGACTTTGTCAGTTACACGTACAACCAGTTTTCTAGAACTTATCGATAGGCAACCATTGATGCTCGCCTCACTAATGCTGGTGGCCGATAATCGTATAACAAACGAATTGATATCTTGTCATCACTTTTAAATAAGTCTACCATATAATAAAGAGAATTACTCCAGATATATAATACAGAATACATGTCCCTTTATAGTAGCTCCATACAAAAATAGGTAATTGAAAGATTATCATCTTGAGATATCTTTTCTAAACTACGCGAATAATAAAAATCATATATTTATATGTGGGTCTATAGTATTAGTAACTTATACTGCTCCGCAAGGTTCAAACCCCCTATCCCAACGAAAAAAATCGCTTCTGTAGCCTCATGTTTTACGGCGGCCATTTTTTTCCCAGCCGACTGAACAATTTCGCTATTATAAATAGAATTGAGATAAAAATATATGAAAAGTGACTAGAATTTGAAAATGAAGAGTAATTACTTTTTTCCTCAGAGAATTAGGATGAGTTATCAAGATCACCGATTATGAATATCCCATCAGAACAGAACTGAGACATTTATAGTTGCCTCAAACAGTCCCTGATAAAAAAGGCTTCAACGGACAGACAGATGGACGGGTTCTGCTTTTTTCATTTTGATGTACTGAATCCTAAAACATGATTAATTTTTGTTCGAGGCATCCTGTCATCAAGTGATCATGCTGAAAGTTATGAACTCGTTCGCCGTACTCTGAAAACTAAACGTTTCTTACAAAAGCTATAAAAGCCGTTGAACGTTTAATGTCATTCAGGGCCATAAAGTGGCGGTGACGTTTGGCGGAAAACATAAAGGCGAACGCTATCAATTTTTCATGGCCAGGACAGAGCTTTTGATAAGGTTCCGGTTGCCTGCTGAACATTACCGCAAGAAATAACAATGCTACTTGATTAAGCAGTAGATTATGTCTGAAGAGCTTTGTGGAGTTTTATGACTGGACGAGAGAAACTCGCTATTCATCGTGCCGTGCAGGAGAACGAAAAGCAGTCGGAGTAGGAGAAATAATCATTCTGATACGCCTCCTATCAGAAAATTAATAGAAACTGTTGCTTGTTCATTTTTCGAAATGAAACTTGAACAGTCCTAAAGGATCCCTGAAAAAAAGTGTAGCTAATCAACAAGATTTGTGCGATTCTGAAAGAAATATTGAAACTAGGTTTGTGCAGGAAAGTAGGAAACACCCCATGTATGAAGATAACAAATTTGTTATCCCAAAATTTTTGAAGATTTCAATTGATATAACAAACTACAGAAATAAAAAGTTCAATCAACATTCAGCGTATTGGAAAATTAAGAATACGATAATTGACAAATTGAATCATTTCCTCAAAACAACAGTAATTTCGTAAACGAAGTAACGTTTTGGGGTGAACCAATCTTGTAAATGTCGAAATATTCTTGAGGACATGAGTTTTGTCCCCTTTTATGGCTGTTGACAAAGAAATACCCGTGACTGCCGACGAAGAAATGGCTGGTGACAAGGAAATAGTCCTGCCCATTTCATGAAAAATTCAGGTTTAATCGAAAACAAACTGATATCTCACCTGGACCAAATCAATTTTTATCGAGAAATCAATATGGTTTTCGAAAGTCAAGTGACAGGGTTTTTAAAGCACTAGATCTGACTCCCCTCGTACAAAATATAATTGGCAACAAAGAAAAGTGTGATCTTGTCTCACTTCACCTTCGAAAAGCATTTGACACATGCAATCATACAATTCTTCTGCTGAAATTGGAGTATCTCAGGTTACGTTGGTTCAGAAGCAGCAAGTCCACTTTGAACACATAATTTCAATAATGTTATTTGCGGTGTCCATTTCAGGGCCGACACTCTTCAATATATGCCAATTATATGTCTAACTTGGAATTAAAATGTGATATGATGTATGAAGAGAGCTTTGTAAATTGTGACATCCATATTCAGGAGAGCAGGTTAACATTCTGATACTTCAATATTTACTCCACTGGAACACTGAAAGTAGGCCGCGGCATAAAATACTTAACTACTAGCATCGGAAAAGATAGGTGAAGAAACTTCATAACATCTCGGAACTTCAAGTGATTTTAACGTTTTCAGAAAGCTACACCAAAATTCTCATTAAGTTTCATCAACCTCATTCATTCTCTAGCTCCAACTTCCTCAAATAATGAAGAGCAAGGAATCCAGAAGAATACAAATAGTTGGAATTTTCTAGCTATTTATCAGATTTTAGAATTTGGTATAGAAAATATCTATTCCATTGTAGAGCAAGAACTCTTTCTATTCCACGAGAGTGTTGTTCCGAGATCGATACATTTCCGAAAGAGCAATCAAAATGGAACTGTGATTATGATCGATAGAGGCAGTTAGAGTGTTAGAGTTATTAAATATATTTCGTCCAATAGTGCACATGTTTCTTTGCGGGCTCATGAACTATTATTTTCACCACTTTGAGGATTGAAAAACATTTTTCGTCGACACCAGCAAATTTGGTTTCATTTCTATCGTGATTCTCAACTATTTCCAGTGTTTTCTTTCGTTTTGATCCAGTTTGTCGTCCCATGAACTCAATGTTACAGACAATTCGCCTGAATCATTTTGAGGCACTATGCGCAAAAATAAGACATTTCAGAAGCAAAGACGGTTCTCAATAATGTATTTTTTTCTTTCTTCGACTTTTAGACTCAAGAACTTCTTGCAATCATTCAGTCAATTGGGTTTTTCATTACAGCACAGATTTCAAAGTTTCTTCTAATTATATTGAAGGTTCTCTCTTTTCTTCGCACCAATGCTTTAGCTTTTGATAGAATTTGTGGGGGAACATTTGATGGACATGAGTGAATTCACCTCGTTTTTGATCTCATCTACAAAATGCTTCAAATTGACTGTTTTTCATTGCCCTTTCAAACAACTGATCTGGAGTTGGTAGTAACTTTCAAAGTTTCGATTATAAAATCGACATTTCCAGACTACAAAATAAATTTTGACCAGGTTCTTCTGCTTCTTGTTCGAACAAGTCGTTTCAGGTTATCTATGGCAGAAATGTGATAGTCTTTTGTTGAACGTTTGAATTCAGTGATCCAAAATGGGAATTCATGGATGTCCCCGTAAAATTCAGACGAAATATTTTTTGATTTGGATACCAATTTTTCGATATTGGATTTCAAATTAACCATACACCCCGTCAATATTTGGGGATAGTTGTTGATTTGATTCTCTTCATCAGTTGATTTGCTTTGCAACATTTTTTTTGGCACTGGATATAGAGGAAATACTATATGCACATTCACCGTCTTCAACCCTCAGAAAAAATATATCAGTTTAATTATATTATTTCTGGCTGGTTCGTGACTTCCTCGATGTTATTTCTCGTAGAGATACCTTCTCGTCTTGTATTGATTCTAAATGAAGTTTCAACAGCTCCATTTTCACTTCTTCGTAAAAATTATTATTCCCTCCGGTTTCTTTGCTCTTTCATATTTCTGGGCATTTGGTCTTTCTCGTCGTCCTTTCAGGAGATTATTTTACTTGGAGGACTACTGTTACAATCCAAATCCACGGGATTGCAACAATGATTGAAACTTCACTTTTTAACCGACGAAATAAAAAAGGAGGAGGTTCTCTAGTCGACGCGTATATTTTTTTTATGTATGACCACGCATAACATTTTACAGAGTAGTTCGATTTTGATGGTTCTGTTTTCATTGGATAGGGTGTACTCCGAAGTTGGTCCCATTTGAATTTGAGAAGAAAAATCCTTCCCTAATGGGATATTGATCGTTCACCTTCTGAATTTTGGTTTTTTAACGGATTCTATCAGGCATAACTTTGTACTGGGTTGTCCGATTTGGATGAGCCTTCTTTTAATAGATAGTGTATACCTCATAATTCATCATATTAGAATTTGGGATGAAAAAATCCACCCATAGGGTAGAAAAATAGGGGATGATTGATTCTCATTTGTGAACATTGGCACACATATGTAGTTGACATTGACAGACTCCTACATCCGTCAAAATAATAACATTCTATGAAAGGATGGAATTATATACGAAGTGATGAAATAAACAAACCAGAACTATCGAAAATTATTTATATTATATAACAATGAATAATTAAAATAGATAATCATATTATTTAACTGTTAATACTTGAAGTAAGGTGGGTAAGTAAGTATTTTGGAAGAAATCTAAAATCAAATAAGTAGTAGCAGCCACAAAAAATTTAAAAATAAAAACTTCTTGACAAAAAATTGAACCGACGAAAAATGGAACTGAAAAGCAAAAAACAAAATAAACCTCTTAATAACTAAGCTCCTAAACTAATGTAAGTAACTAATTTTGAGTCGGCGCCAAACAAACAATCAACGAAGAAATTACTTCAAAAAAATTCTCAAAATGTTACCGCGCATCTCGATGCCATCATTTGCTTGTTTGTTTGGCGCCGACTCAAAATTAGTTATATATAATGATAATAATAATAAATTTATTCACTAACATAATAATATAAGCAATACAATACGTTATAATAAAAGTAGTATAAGATAATAATAATGAAAACTCCACTAGAACGTCCTATTGAATATCACACGACAGGCATTAATGAAATGGAGAATGGGTAACAAATACTAAATACTAAAATAAATGATATGATGAGTAAATATACTCGGTAAGTAAAATACTTGTTCCGAGACAGTGTAGCAATTAAGAATATAAATATAAAATATATAAAAATATACAAATATAAAAAATACACACATATATACTGTAATAACTGAATAATTTATAACAGAACACAATAAAAAAAAAATTAAAGCAAGAAACAGTAGATTTATTCAACATTGACTTTTAGAATATTTGAATTTGGATCAATTTCATCTGGAGATTGGTTGCACGGGAGATGCGATATGGAAACAAAATACTTACCTATCCGGATATCTTATGAAATGTAACTTTATTTAATTATATTTTCGTTTCTATCAAACCATGAATGTATGCCCTAGGGCAGGTCAGCACAAATTTTTTTAGACTTCTTTTGAATGTTTCATTTGACATACTTTTAAGTTCATCGGGGATGCTGTTGTAGAGTTTGGGCGCTAAGAACTCATTTGACCTTTGTCCTATAGATTTTGTCATGAAGGGAATTAAGTGTAATTTTTTTCTACGTGTGTCATATTCATGATTGCTTTTTTTGAATTTCTTACTTATGTGATAATTGATCATACATTTATAACTGAATTCCTGCATGAGGTCAAACACTCCTGACTCAGTGTAAGTCAGTTCTGTTGAGTAGTCCCATTTTTTATGTAACATTAGTTTCAAGAATCTTCGTTGTAGTATTTCTAAAGGTGTTATGTGTTTTCTGAGTGCTGCACCCCAAGCCAAGATGCCGTATTTCAGATGACTATCTACAAGTGCAAAATACACAATTTTTAGTTCTTTCTGAGGCAATGTGCGCCAAAGGTGTCTGAATTTATATAGAATAAATTGTAGTTTTTTTATTACGTATTTAATATGGACATCCCACCTCAAATGGTCATCAATGAGTACACCAAGTACTCAACACTTTTTGATGGTAGTATATGAGAAATCGATCCTTTTTCATATATTTCTATATAGTTAAAATCAGGTGTCTTGGATTCGTAGCATGTGAATGGTATATACTGGGTTTTCTCCAAATTTATTGTTAACAACTTCTGATCAAACCAATGTTTGATACGAGAAATATCGGTTTGTACTGTCATTTTTAACTCCCCCCAGGTAGCTGCTTTGTGAACGATGGCCGTATCGTCTGCGAAGCCTATGATTTCTCCAGAGCTCTCAATTTTGAACAAATTATTGATATATATCGAAAATAAGATTGGTCCCAGAACGGTCCCTTGTGGTACCCCAAACTCCACGGGAAGCTTATCACTGTACTCAGCCCGGAGTCTTACACATTGGATTCTGTTCGAAATATAGCTTTCGAAGGGTGTGAGGGGTTTACCTCTTATTCCGATATCTTCTAGAGATTCCATAAGTAGTGGGTGACTAACAGTGTCAAATGCTTCAGCTAGATCTATAAACATACATAGGCAAGGCATACTTTTATCTAGGGCAGAAAATACATTATTTGTTAGGGAAACTATCGCATCTTGTGTGGAAACATTTTCCCTGAAACCGAATTGCTTGTCGGATAATATTTTATACTTATTGAGGTATGATACTAATCTATTCCTTAGGACCTTCTCGAATATTTTTGCAAAGTTTGTTATCAGTGATATTGGCCTGTAGTTACTGGCCAAGGCATGTTCACCTTTCTTGTATATTGAAATAACAATTGTGTCTTCGAAAGCCAAAGTTACTTACATTAGTTTAGGAGCTTAGTTATTAACACTTAGGAGGTTTATTTTATTTTTTGCTTTTCAGTTCTGTCTTTGTTGGAAAGTTTTTATTTTATTCATGTTACAATTTGAACATCATTATTAACCGACGAAACCAAAAAGGAGGAGGTTCTCTAGTCGACGCGTATAGTTAATTTTTATTTTTTTTTATGTATGATCACGCATAACTTTTTACTGACACGTCCGATTCCGATAATTCTTTCAGTGGATAGGGCGTACTTCGAAGTTGGTCCTATTTGAATTTGAAAGATGAAATCCACCCCTAAGGGTAGCAAAATGAAGGATATTGATCACTCACCCTCTGAATTCCGGTCCGTTAACCGATTCTATCAGCTATAACTTTGTATTGGGATCTTCGATTTGGATGATTCTTCTTTAATCAGATAGGGTATACCTCATTGTTCATCGTATTTGGATTTCGAATGGAATTATCCACCCTTACGGGTAGAAAAATAGGGGATAATTGATTTTTCACTTGTGAACATTGGCACACATATGTAGTTGATGTATGACAGATTGCTAGTGTCATTATCACAATAAATATATTCTATGAGAGGATGGAATGATATACAAAGTAATGAAATAAACTAACCAGAAAAACAAAAATAATTTATATTACAACAAATAGTAAAAGTAGATAATCATATTATTTAATGGTAATAGTTGAAGTAAGGTGGGTAAGTATTTTGGAAGTAATAAAAAAACAAGCAGTTAGTAATTAGTAGATTTCAGCCACAAAAAATTGAAATATAGAAACTTATTAACAAAAAATTAAACCGACGAAATACGGAACTGAAAAGTAAAAAATTAAATAAACCTTCTTAGTCTCAATAACTGAGCTCCTAAACTAATGTAAGTAACTAATTTTGAGTCGGCGCCAAACAAACAATCAACGAAGATCATTAAATTACTTCAAAAAAGTTATCAGAATGTCACCGCCCAACTCGATGCCATCATTTTACGCCTTACCTAATTCATTTGCTTGTTTGTTTGGCGCCGACTCAAAATTAGTTACTTACATTAGTTTAGGAGCTTAGTTATTGAGACTAAGAAGATTTATTTTATTTTTTACTTTTCAGTTCCGTATTTCGCCGGTTTAATTTTTTGTTGAAAAGTTTTTTATCAAATAGTAAGTTTGACAATAATGAAAAACATTTCATTCAACCACGATAATCACAAGACTCTCGTATAGGACATTCAGAATGCTACCAATAAGATCACTATATGAGTATTAGATATGTTTAATCATCCATCAAGTTATAAACCATGAAAGACAGTCATGCTTGACATTCATCCCCAGAAACAACTACATATTACCACACGTTCCAATGGAAAAAATGATGCAGCTCATGTTAATTCACAATATCGACATATTTTGTTTTTGTTATTCCAAAAAACGTTAGGAGCTTTTGTGTTGATAAATTTAAAAAAACTACCAGAATAAGATATGTTAGAAAAGATTGCCACTTCATTACATTTTGCCTTCCTTACTTTGTCTTCTTCATTTCAGTAAATTTCCTAGATTTGCAAATATTTGTTGTTTTAAATATTGTTGTATGTGTAATCAATTCTATTTACATACGGAACGACTTTGGTTTGATTTTTTCGAAAGAGTTTTTTATACCCATTTTATATGATATATTTTTCAGATATTACTGATTAGTAATCTGATATAACTTTATATTTTTCTTGGCAGTAGTAAAGTTGAAAAAAAAAATTATTAACCCTTATACATTTTTCTTCGTCTTCTTTATATGATTTTATTTTATTTTTTTATAAACCCGTACCAAAGATCAAGACGATCTCTTTAAGAATGTAGGAGTTTCACGATATTCAATTGAATTCAGCCTATTAAACATATTTATAATTGAAACAACAAAATTATTCGTAAATACATTTGTTATACTTGCAATTTGTATTCACTTCTGAAATTTTCCATAACTGCATCATCTATGAAAATGTATTAGATTTTGTTCAAGAACAATAATGTTCCAGTCGTTGAAAAACTATAGTGCTGAATGTACAACATATTGTTCGAGGCAGAAGTTCGTTTCAGGTCAGAAATGGGCAAATGGAAATGCGGCCTGTTTTCATTATTTCTACAATTTCCAGCAAGCCACCATTGGAAAATGTCAATTTGAGTTTCCGTTTCACCAAAACCCATCGGCTAGAGGTTTAATATGTTTGCGCAGACGAACCAACAAACAGGTATATTTCCGTTTGATCTTCGGCACGGTAAACGTTCACTGAAACTAATAGTTTCCATTTAATGACTTTAATGAAGCTATTAATTTCAATGTTTGGAGAATAACCCGAGCAGATTTTGACGTTTGAGAGGCATTTCTGCCTGACGGTTCGTGAACACAATTTCCAGAAGGAAAATGGGCTATATTGCACATAGTTTGCATGCACATTTATACAGGGAGCATCATGAAGATGACCGATAGTACAACGGTAAGACTATAAAATAAACCGAAGATTCTGTTGATAATATCACATTGTAAATAATTGAAATATCATGGATTTGTAACAATACATACATATGGTTTTGTTGAGTATACATAAAATAAGTAATTACAAATAAAATTAAAATAAATATAAAAGTTGAGGCTAGGTAAGTGAAATAAAATAAAATATATATGAGAGTTGTAAGGATTCGAAATAGTTATGTGATAACATGTAAAATAGACAATAGAAGAAGCTAGAATTTAATGTGGTGGTAAAGTAGGCCTTAAGGTCATAAAATGGCTGCTGTATCAATTTTCTTTTAATGTCCCTCCTGAACCGTCTAAAGCAAGTTATATTCCTTGTGCTAGGAGGCACGTGATTATAAATTTTGACGCCATTATAGATGATGGAATCTTTTACCATTGTGTTGGTAGGTCTTGGTAGTCTGATGTTGTTATGTTGTCGTGTGTTATGTTACGAATCAATGATATTTTTGTTCTTGTGTATGAGGCTGACTGATTCCAAAATGTAGAGGGATATAACTGTTAAGATTCTGTGCTATATGAACAGCTCTCGACACGAATCTCTTGGTTTGGCGTTACAAATATATCTCAGAGCTCTTTTTTGTAGAACGAATACATTTTATAGTAGGTATTGGCTACATCCTCCCCAAAATGCGATAGCATACCCCAAATGTGACTCTATGAAAGCGACAATTTTTTTAATTTCCCGCTCAACACGAAAAGACGAGCGGCACTGTACAACGTCTTTTGGGGTTTCTTTTGATGCAGAAGCGATTGCAAAATTTGTCAAAATTCATTAATGAAAGTCTTTTCCATATGATGCGTACTTTCTGCCGGTCACTGTATGATAGATGTAGAGTTGATCGAGGAAAGGAAGATCCCATCCGATCAAGTTCCCTTGCGACACGGAATAGTCTGGAAAATCTTCCATGTTTGCATGTTCCAACCATAGATACACATCTACCGATTTCGAGAATACGGAATGGGAGACCCTTCGGCAAATATTCACACAGAACGGTTCCTCCAGATATAATCCTGCTCGAGTTAAACACTAACGATGTGCAGATTGCCCCCAGTCAGCTCGTATTAGAAGAGTAATTAACATTCATATAACAAACGAGTATGAGGGAAAGCATTTCTCGTTCCTTTGATACAATCTGAAATATCCCACGCACGAAATTCGGTGTTGTTTTCGGTTATGGAATGGAACATACTCCATGATCATATTCATGCTGCGTTACGTTTTAATACTGAATACGGGACTGCGAGGAGTCGTTATGGAATATCGAGTATACAGGGTATATTCTAACTTATTGCAGTACCGCTAACAAATGAAAGTTCACCAAAAACTAAAAATATTTTTTTTGTAACAAATGTTAAAAAATTTGACTACTTCTGGAAAC
Source organism: Gonioctena quinquepunctata (assembly GCA_018342105.1). NCBI lineage: Eukaryota > Metazoa > Arthropoda > Insecta > Coleoptera > Chrysomelidae > Gonioctena > Gonioctena quinquepunctata. The sequence goes on along the minus strand of JAFIRS010000061.1, from coordinate 689,047 downwards.
ATTTAAATGCAGTGCCAAAGAGTAGAGGACAAAAAAATCACTAACCCTATTCATGAATGAAATAGTAGAATCGTTTCGAAATGCTCCAAATGCTGTCACTTTTGATTTCATTCATAAAATCAGAGTTTGGTGGAGCTTGGGTGTAGCCAATTAGGAGACAGGAAAGCCTGTCATGTGACATCAAGTGTCGGGGATCTTAGGCGACGAAACGCTTCGGACCTTCGGGTGTTTTCGTATTGAAAAAATATAGGCAATATCAAGGTTTTCGAATGGGATGAAATATTAAGAGAATATGTTCTCATTTATATAGGCATGAAATTGAATCGATGAATAGACACAATTGAAATTTCAACATTTCAGGCTTTATAAATGATTGTTTTAGTCTTCAGAATGCGTCGAAGAGTTTCATTTATTGACGATGGATATATAATATGGAGATTTTTTTTGGAGCTGTGTGCACGTAATGAAATAGTAGATTCGAAAGAAGTTTGTATTTCGTGCATCTATTCACAAAAATTGTAACAACTTAAATTTTAGCATTTATAGGAAACCAACACAGACTGACCATGTCATACCGAACTTTTCAAATCACCCACATCAGCACCAAATGGCTGTTTTCAATTGCTATATACACAGACTTTTAAACACACCTCTCTCCACACTCAATTACCGAGCAGAGATTAACACTTTGAAAGAAATAGCTTCCAACAACTACTCCAAGCCCAAGTTGATTGATTCTCTTATTCAGAAAATTAAAAACGAAAAAGAATTAAATTTAGCATTTCTATAAACTGAACCTACAAAATGTATTTCACTTCTTTTCGTAAATGGTCACATTTCAAATAAAATTTCAGGTTGCATAACCAAAAATTGTAAGGAAAATGTCAAAGTGGCATTCAAAACAACGAACATTTTGAATAGACATCTTGTCAACAGTAAAGACAAAATTGATAAATTTTCTAAAAGTGGTATTTACAAACTAAATTGTGAAGATTGTACCAGCGACATACATTGGTAGGACCTGTAGACCTTTGGAAGTTCGAATAACCGAACACCTTGACGAAAATAAAAATCAGCCTTTGGCCATCATCTAAGATTCAATAAACACAATTTTAGCCCGAATAGAAATTCAAAAATTCTACATGAAATCAGACAAAAGAACAACACTAAGTTAGATTTCATGGAAGACCTTTACATTAACAAAGAATTGAAAAACAATGACCTTTGTCTGAATTCCAAGTCAATTTGAATAGATCTTTTATCCCACTTCACAGACGTCTGCAATAAATAAATGGAAGAATTTCAATATCATTTCATCAATCTCTTATTTCTCGATGACGATTCTCCTCAGAAATACTTTCGCATTGATTGTTTGATGAACAAACTCAGGAATAAGCTAAACAAGATTTCATATCAAAGAGATGGAAAACGCATAGATACCGACAAAACACTGAAAATAATTTCATATAAGATGCTGCAGATGTCAGAGGTTAGGTTCTGACATTAAGCGAGAATATAGACAAAAATTTTTGGACGGCGCCATCTACCACAGAGAGAGATGCTCTGTTGAAGTAACAGGTGGTGTCCCCTCAAAAATCTAAACAATATCGAATCAGTTCATTCACCAGGGTTTTTAGACATCTTAGCATTGACTTCCATGAAACCATGTGGAATTCAATTTTAAAATAATGAATTACATCAATTTATAACACTTGAGTGTTTTTTAAGAAATGTTTCAACATGTTATATGTACCTAAGGTTTTTACCTATTTTATACAAACTGGAAACTGTTTTGATGGACTTCTTGTAAACCTGACGGGTCAGTAACCTAAAATTTTCATCTTTCAAAATGTCAAAATATTTTATACACAATTTTATGAGGTATTACTTACTTGCAGGTACGCACTGATGATGACTATTATATAGTCGAAAGCGCTCTGCTACGATTTTGAAAATTTTGCACGAAATACAAACTTTTTTCAAACCTACTATATAATATGGACACCATTTTTGTTGGGCGAGTTAGGTTAGGTCAATTTATTTATATTGAATTATGAAATCCTCAAAAAGGACTGGATCACTGAATCTGCAATTGACGATCGAACCAAAAAGGTCTACATTAGATTGTAACTATTCAAAGATCGGTTTCAGATAAATACATTATTACATTTTTCATGGTTCTTGCTAAGTTCTTCATGACAAGCTACCTATTCCTTGGATACTTTGCTAGGATTGACGAAAATGTGATGGAAACAGGTTATCATTGAGTGTAGTGTTTTATATACTAGACAAGTTAATGCATAAACAAAAAATCCCATAAGGGCCTGTGTTTTTCTTACTATGACAGCGGCAAAACTTTGTCCTAAGTTTTCCAGGGACAAAACGGAACCAACTTTTAAAATGGTCTGATTCTAGTACGTCTAGCAGAGTTGCTAAGGACCGATGACGGATCTAAAGTACCGAATTACCCTCTAGATTTTTTTCCAACAAAAATCTGCCCGGTGCAGGACTATTTAGATTCACACCTATCAGTGAAACTGACATCTATAAGTACCTTCTTTCTATCAAATCGCGAGCTATTGGTGAAGTGTGAATATGCTACTCCATGCTTGTCCATCTGTCTTAGAGCACCTCTGTCACATTTTTAACTATTGTATAGGAAAAAATACCAATCCATCTATTTGGAAATATGCTGTTGTCTTCCCTTTACCAAAAATCAGTAATCCCACTGAACTTAAATTTCTCAGACCTATTAGTATTCTATGTGTTTTGTCCAAAGTCTTTGAGAAGATCATACATGCACAAATGAAAATCCACTTGGAAAATTATAATCTCCTACCTTCGCACCAATCAGGGTTCACGACTCATCACAGTTGTAACACAGCACTTTTGAAGGTGACAGACAAAATTCTCAAATATTCGACAATAAAAAGTTGGTGTTACTTGTATTTCTAGACTATACTGAAGCATTCGATAGAATTAAACATGACCTATTACTAGCCATACTACATTATATTGGTTTCGGTGATTCTTCTGTTATGTTTTTTAAAAATTATCCATACTATCGTTTCCAAACAGTCAAACAGTCAAACTCTATAATCAACAGTCCGATTTCGTACACATCAAAAATGGGGTACCACAAGGATCAATCTTAGGCCCGTTGCTCTTCATTTTGTACACTATTGATTTACACAGAACTTCACATTATTCCAGTAGTCATTTTTATGCAGACGATGTTCAACTATATCTTCCCTCAAACGAAAGTAACTTAGCCCTCTCGGTTCAGCATATGAATCATGATCTGACTGCTATAGTCGACATGTCGAGCAAACTCTGTCTCTCTATCAATTCTTCAAAATCAAATGCCATACTGTTAAGCAGAAACAACGACGTCCGAATTAGGTGTTTACCACATATCAACCTCCGAGTCAACAACGAACTCATTCCATTCATAGATTCCGTTGAAAATCTAGGATTATTTATGGACTATACTCTGAGGTACACGAAACATGTGAATACTGTCATCAGAAGAGCATTTTGAAATCTGAAACTCATCTACTCCAACAGATCCTTTCTAGACAAAAAAAGTAAAATCATCTTATGCGAAGCCCCAGTCTTGTCTCACTTAAATCACGCAGATGTTGTCTTCGGCCCAGCCTTACTCAAATCGGAAATAAACAGACTACAATTGGTACAAAATTCATGTGTCCGTCTTATCTGTGTTTTGAGGAAACGAAATAATATATCAATTCCTTTGAGAGAGATGGGTTGGCTAAGTGTTCAAAAACGCATCTTTCTGCATTCATCTATGATGTATCATAAAATCATCTTCGAAAAGAAGCCACCACATTTATATCAGATTCAAGTCCAAATTGACACCACCTTTGCAAAAAACCTCTCTCTAACAGTCTTCATTTTCCTACATGATATCACGGCTATACAATAAGGTACCAGATGATCTGAAAAATACTTCCATTGGACTCTCCAAGAAAAAAATTAAAAACTTTTGTTGATCGATGATATATATTTATAAGTATTCCCGCTGTATATCTACACTTTTAAATACAATAATTATTGGTTATATTTGGACCAATAGAGAGCTAGAAAAATGGTTGAATCAGGAAAGTTGTAGCATTTCTTCTGAACCGCCAGGAAATGTAAATAGAAAAATGATTGAACGTCGCATTGGAAAGTTATGATATAAACTTTGTTTTTTTTCAATGGGGCACCCAGTATATTATTGCATTTTTGGGTTCTCCGGAAAATTCTAGAAATGTTTCATTCATGATGTCCTACATCTACTTGCACATTCCTATCTCAGTTTCTTATAACCTATCCAATGACATCAACTCTAGATTCAACTTACGCCTATGGAATATGGTTTCAGTTCAATAATGATTTATTACTCCCTCACATTAGGCAACAGAGTATAGTCACCAAAGTTTATCTTTCAGTCGCAGATGATTCCACAACTGATTTTGTGAACATACTGTTCAAATTTCGGACGAAATCAAAAAACAATCTCCGTTTTGAAGTCAGCTGTAATTTTTCCATGGAATCATGGAATATCTATCAGATGTAGTTCAATGTCCAGCGTGGCTTTAGCCGGGGAAGTAGTTGTTTTCTGTTAGACATTCACAAAAAATAACTTCATTTTAATCGTGGATTTTTCAATTCATAAAAAAATCTTTCTATCAATATTCAATTGAGAATGTTTCCCTTTTCAACATGAATACCCCACAAGAGGTTATCTTGACGATGGAAGATAGTGACTAAGGTTTATCTTTCAGTCGCAGATGATTCCACATCTGATTTTATGAACATCCTGTTTATATTTTCAACAAATCAATCATAGACAATATCAGAACATTTCAGATACAATGAATGAACACCCTGTGAATCTTTATTGAACGAATACATGTATTTATATAAAAGCACTTTCTGCTGATGGTCAGCTCTGCTCATGCAGTGCGATAAAATATGCTTAGAGTAACTTTTTGATATCAAATATCAGCGCCTTCCCAGAAACGCTACACCGTTCTGGAAATTATCGCACGACTTATTGCTTCTCCGGCGCTTTTTACATATTTGCGTATTGTGTGAAATCGCCCACTTTACAAAATCTCATTATGTTTCTCTTAACGTTCCTTTTGTCTGGCTTATCGAGAACGGGAACTTTCGTGTCGCGAAAGTACAATAGAAATAATGTTTCAATTCACCATTGCGGTATCTGGGGAAAAATGAATTCTCGTCTAGTGGCTACAAGGGGGTACCCACAAAGTTTTAGTTTGTTTTCGGAATGATAATGGAAATATTACATCGCATGTTAAACTACCGAATGACTAAATCTACAGTGTGTTCATTTAAGTGTGCAACATATAAGAATTTTTTAAATTAATTTTACAACCAAAATACAAATATTGCCGAAGGTTGGTGCATCTGCGATAATCATATTAGGTGCAATTAGAATCGTTAGAAGGCAGGTTCTGAAACGAACTGTTTTTTGGAAACCTCATAAATATATTGTGGAAATCAATGACTCTCTTTTACATTTTCCCTAATTTTTTCTAATATACAAAACTAGCTGGCGCCCGCGACTTCGTCCGAGTAGAATTTGAATTTTTCCTAGTTTTCTTTATGTGATTCCATCTAGTTTCGAACATTAATTTGACAGTTTGTCAGATTTAATGATTCAAAAATGATGGATTTTCATACAAACTTTCATCCACTTTTTCACCACCTTAGGAGTAAAATTTCCAAGAATCCTTCCTTAGTGCTCACCTACAGTGTCAAAGAAACCCACATGCTAATTTTCACGATCCTAGCCCAAGAAGTTTGGGCTGTACGTTGATATGTCAGTCAGTCAGTTATTCTTTTATACAGTGCGGTCTATAGCATTATTATGTATTTATTTGAAAAAAACCTGAAACAGGTCGATTTTACTTGTCAATTTGACAATTTACAGTATGAAAATATTACCCCCTCCTTGCGCCCCCTCTGAATTATGAGCACCCCTCAAAAATTTTAAATGAGATTCGAGTTGTGTGTTAATTTTCTATTCAGCAATATTAAGTTTTTTGAATTTGGTGCAATCATAACTCAGTAAATTTATATTGAAAATGTAAAAATTTTATTCTTTACTTAGAATTAAGGAAATAATGTCACATAATTTTGAGGAAGTATTTTTCAATTCATTTCACGATTAAATTATAGTATATTAAAGTATAAGTGGATAAAAAGGGCTTTAAAACACGCGCGATTTTTCGAGCACGACGGCGCAGCCGGAGTGCTCGAAATAGAGCAAGTGTTTTTAAGACCAGTTATCCACGAATACTTTACGTTATTTTTTTTTATTGGTGCACTTTGAAATCATATATACTGGTATTATTACTACAAAAAATAGAAATAAGAACTAATAATGCAAGAAGGTTGAATTCGTGATGTGACATCAGTATACCTTTCGTTGTCATGGAAATGAGAGAAACATTCATTTGCAATTTGTTACCAAAGATCAATATTTGTTGTCACCAGAGCTCAAAAATGAATGATTCTAATATCGATTTTTTGAATAGTGAGGCAGGATCGCGGTTAATACCGCGAAAATCCAGTGATATATATGAAAAAGAATATGAAAAGTTCATCAAATGGATGGAGGAGCACATATAAATGAACGAATTGTGAGTAATATATTATTTGACGTTACAAGGTACTCCTGTCAGATCAATAATCAAAAATTTGTCATTTAGACTTCACGTTTCTCGATTTGTTGATGTTGTCATGGTTACCTTTAAAAAACGCGCGTTTTTTAAAGTTCGATTTAAACATGCTGAGGCGTGCTTTAAATGGGTAAAAAGGGGCACCAATAAAAAATAATAATAACCACCATTCACTTCTTGACAATAAGCAAGTTGATCTTGGAATTCTCGTACAACATTTTGTAGGACCTCAGGGGTTAAGTTGTTGATTTCTTCCGTTATCCTAACTTTTGAATCTGCAATATTGTCTGGTCTATTGAAATATACTTTTGATTTTAAATAACCCCATGAGAAATAATCAGGTATTCTCTTATCTGTTTTGCTAAACGTCAGAAAAAAGTGGTTCAAGACACCAAAAAAAATATTCCCAAAACCCACATAAATAATGTAATGTCAATCTAGTAGACTACTCTTATTTTTATATCTATAAGTTGCTGGCATACGTCAGTGTATTGAATAGACATTTTCATTATGATTGGATGCGGTAATAAAACAAGACCTCAAAAAGAAGTTTGTGAAATAATTAATAATAAATACCCTGGTCAACACGTCTCACAGTCTACAGCTAGCAAAATAGGAACAGCATGTAGGATGGGTAAAAAAATATGAACATTGTACATGAGAAAAGTATTTCAAAAAATTCAGCAGAATGTTAATGAGAAAAGTTGGTCAGAATTGAAAGGTATGCCTAAGTGCCTTAAAATGGCCTCCCAACATTTTTTTTTAAACATTAATTATTTCCCAAAACTTTTTTTTATATTCACCCTAAACACTTTCATGTATTAATCAAAATCAAATCGATTTCGCATAACTTTGTTCAAATTCAAGCATATTTGTAAAATTACCTTGGATTTTAAATTTTTTAGGGAATCACAAACTTCATGTTTGTTGCAACGATATTAAACAATATTAAAAAAAAATCACAACTTTTTTTAACAATGTTAAACAGTAGTAATAATGATAATATGCATATTGAAAAACATTCAAAGTGCAAAATTTTTATTTTAAATGTTTATTCAAAAACCCTACAAATTAATCGACAAACATGAAATTCTATAAAATAATCGCGGATGCCCATGGAAAAAAACAAATTAAGGTTAGAAGTTAACATCATTATAATCATTAATTAATAACAACACAGCAATGTATCCATAATGTACAATGTTTTCAAATGTATTTGAATGTGGTGCAGGTAGTTTTACCGATATTTATGGGCTTATTTTAATTATAACTTAACAATTAACAAATCAAAATAAATTAGAACAGAAAATATTCAAAATGCAGAACGAATTTGTGTTAAAAAATCATCTGTATGTCCACCTTCTCGTTCAATGCATCAAATTGTCCGATCATAAGAGTAGATCGCAATACATTTGCCGGAATATTTCTGCAATGAAATCGTATCGAATTTTCAAGCTCCTCAACATCATAGAATGGTCGATCCTTGTATACTTTCTGCTTTGAATATTCCCAAAAAAATCTATTGGGGTGAGATCTGGCGAACAAGGAGGCCACCGTGGATTGGTATTTCGTCCTAATCATGTATCACCAAATTCCCCATTTAACTAGTCAAGAACTTGGTTACATGCAGCTAGTTCAAGTACTTTTCACAAGCTTTTATTTAGTATCACCTGTCCCAGTGTCTGTCTGTCTGTAATCAAATATTGCAAGTTAAATTTGATCCACTTCTAATCGTCCTATTGATTTGAAATTTTTCAGATGTACATGATTCCGGTGACAATGCATTATGAAATTTTTGTTAGGAAAAAAACAAAATGGCGGCTCCAATATGGCGGACATTTTTGTGATTATTGTCCGATTATATTCAAAATCGGTATCCAGGGGTTTTCGGGATCGGAGATTAGGATTTTTTTTGTCAAAACTCAAAAATAAATCAGATAGAAAATACTAAACTTCATAAATACGAATTTATTTCATTTTATAAATACGAAAGAATCAAAATTAATAAATGTTTTTTTAAACAAGCTCATATTAGTTGTTAATAAATACAACAAAAAAGATAAAAATAAGAATAAAAAATAAAATTTAAAGGCTAGCTTTTATACAAATGCATTAAAAATGAAACATTTCTTTCTTTCATTGTTTTATCTCGGTTATTATGTGAGTAACAGATTCAAAAGCTTGCCGCGGATACAAAATAGGTAATCTTGCACGGCAAAATTTTGAATCTGGTACTCACAGAATAATGTAGTTCAAACAATAAAAGAAATAATGTTTTCCTTTCAAGTGCATTTGTATGAAAGCTTGTCGTTAAAAATGTTTTTTTCTATAATTTTTCTCCAAACAATGTTTGGATAATCGGAAATTGTTGGCATCATTCGTATTTATGATTTCCGGTACTGCAACCATTGTACTGCTCTTGATTTGATGGTGGAAAACTTTTGACCAGGGAAGGAAAATCGGAATTCTAACCTTGATTGCTACAATGATTTCAACAAAATAAGAATTGATCATTTCAGCTTTATCGTGGTCTGATATAGCTTTTATTTTCATTTGACTTGAAGAAGTGGTTGGGCATGGGACTAATCTGGGGTTTTATCAGAGTTTCAAGAGTATTCCACATTTTTTTCGGATTCAATTTCTGCTTGGTAATAGTGAGATTTTTCGGTTTTGTGAATATCACCTCCATTTCTACAACTTCATGGTCATACCAAGGCAGTTAATGTTTCTCAACTTCATATCATATTAATGTTGAATCCTACTTCCCAATATTATCCATAATGTTATAGAAAATCATATCAATTGATTTGTTGAAAATATAAACAGGATGTTCATAAAATGTGGAATCATCTGCGACTGAAAGATAAACTTTAGTCACTATCTTCCATCGTCAAGATAATCTCTTGTGGAGTATTCATGTTGAAAAGGAAAACATTATCAATTGAATATTGATAGAAATATTTTTCTGTGAATTGAAAAATTCACGATTGGAATGAAGTTATTTTTTGTGAATGTCTAACAGAAACACTACTTCCGCTAAAGCCACGATGGACATTGAACTACATCTGATAGATATTCTGAAAGGCTAACTCAAGAAAAAATCTGAAATTGAAAATTTGCATTTTCATTCAGATAGTTATTTGATTTTCTATTCCAGTCTTAATTAAGAACTCATAAAGATGAATGAGGCAAAGAAGAATGTTTTCCAAAAGAGAGTACTCACCAGAAATCATTCGTAACATTGACGCAGGAGAGACATCGCATTCACTAGGTCTTCAATAAATTTTTGTGAGTCGTGGAAGCGTGAAATAGATTTTTGTCGAAAAAATGTATTGAAGACCTAGTGAATGCGATGTCTCTCCTGCGTCATTGTTACGAATGATTTCTGGTGAGTACTCTCTTTTGGAAAACATTCTTCTTTGCCTCATTCATCTTTATGAGTTCTTAATTAAGACTGAATAGAAAATCAAATAACTATCTGAATGAAAATGCAAATTTTCAATTTCAGATTTTTTCTTTTGAGTTAGGGCCTTTTCAGAATATCTATCACATGTAGTTCAATGTCCAGCGTGGCTTTAGCCGGGGAAGTAGTTGTTTTCTGTTAGACATTCACAAAAAATAACTTCATTTTAATCGTGGATTTTTCAATTCACAGAAAAATCTTTCTATCAATATTCAATTGAGAATGTTTCTATTTTCAACATGAATACCCCACAAGAGGTTATCTTGACGATGGAAGATAGTGACTAAGGTTTATCTTTCAGTCGCAGATGATTCCACATCTGATTTTATGAACATCCCGATTATATTTTCAACAAATCGGTCTGATTCTATTCAAAATTGGTATGTGGGGGTTTTTGGGGTTTAAATCAAAAAATTCAAGATGGCGGCCGAGTTTTGTGATTATGGTCTGATTCTATTCAAAATCGGTATGTGGGGGTTTTTGGTGTCGGAGATTATGATTCTTTTGTAAAAATTGGAAAATTCAAGATGGCGGCTTTAAAATGGCGGCCGAGTTTTGTGATTATGGTCTGATTCTATTCAAAATTGGTCTGGGGGGGTTTTTGGGGTCGAAGATTATGATTACCTAATTTGATAAGATTATTCCATTTTTTAATTTACAAAAAAGTCATAAAAATAATAGTTTAAAAAAAATACAAAAAACACGCTTTTATAAATAAACCACACTAAAATGAAAACACGCTTTTATAGAAAACCAGACTAAAAAAATAGAAAATAAGAAAAAAAATCATTTTATTTAAAAAAAAGCGTGGGATGCATGGTATCAATAATTATATAGTACATTACACACCTAGGGCAGTAAAGTAAGAAATGTCTCAGATCACAGGTAATTGTTGGCCTAGGCTATACCATGCACCCCACGCTTTTTTTTAAATAAAATACATTTTTTCCTTATTTTCTATTTTTTTAGTCTGGTTTTCTATAAAAGCGTGTTTTTAAGTTTTTTTAAACTATTATTTATTACAAGCTTTTATTCAACTCCATAATTCCGGTGACAATGCATTATGAAATTTTTGTTAGACAAAAACCAAAATGGCGGTTTCAAGAAGGCGGACGAGATTTGTGATCTTGGTTAGATTCGATTCAAAATTGGTATGTGGGGATTTTCGGGAAAAGAGATTGTGAATTTTTTGTCAAAATTCAAAAATTCAAGATGGCGGCTCCAAGATAAATGACAAGTTTTATGATTATGGTCCAATTCGATTCAAAATTGGTTTGTGGGGGTTTTCGGAGTCGGATATTATGAATTTTTTGTCACAATTTATAATTTCAAGATAGCGGCTCCAAAATGGCTTAGGAGTTTTGTGGTTATGGTCCGATTCTATTCAAAATTTGTATGTGGAGGTTTTCAGAGTCGGAGATTTTGAATTTTTTGTCAACATTTAGGGAACTAAAATGGATGCTCATGAAATTTTTGTTAGAGAAAAAAAAATGGCGCTCGAAGATGGTGGACGAGATTTAGGTTCATGGTCCGATTCGATTCAAAATTGGTATGTGAGGATTTTCGGGGTCAGATATTATGAATTTAGTCGAAGATTTTTAGTTAAAATCATAAATTGAAGATGACAACTCTAAGATGGCGGATGAGTTAATCTTAAGATGGTCTCCTCATTGAAGGACTAGATAGCTCAGAACTCAAAGGAAAAAAAGGACTCATAATAACAATGTTTTAACAAAAATGCAAAGATTGAGGCAAACTTAAGTACTTGAAACACAAAATAAAATAATTAATGAAAAACCTTTTTAAATGCAAGCTTTCATCCAAATTCACTAGAAAGTGAAAAATAATTGCTTTGGATGAGTGGCGTGAGTTATTCCGTGAGTTATAGATTCAAAAGCTTGTCGCTTTTGTATTCGAACTGAAACTTATGCGAGACAAGGTTCTGAATCTATAACTCAAGGAATAACCTACGTTACACATCCATAGCAATTATTGGTTACTTTTAAGTGCATTTGAATGAAAGCTTGATCCTTAAAAAGGTTTTCTATTAATTATTTCATCTTGAATAATTCACTTTGAAAACAACAATATATAATGATTACAATTACATACGTGATTAATTGCAAAATGTAAACTACCATTAAATATCGACAGAAAGAGGCTGAATTTCGTCTATAATTTTTATATAATTAATCCAACGGAAGGTAATGAAATAATTTATGATTGTGAAAAAAAAATCATTTTCTTCTGGAAACTACTTGGATGGAGCATCACACAAAACTCATATCAAATACCTACAAACAACTATGACAATAACAATATTTCCTAACTTTGGCTTATTTTCACTTTTTTAACTCTTAAAAAAAATCCGTCAACGGATGCACTGCCGTTGTAAGACAACGTTCGCTATCAAGTGTCACGTTGTGTGCAACGATTTTCGATAAGAGGTAATGACGTCAAATTTGTAACACTATCTTCTGGGAAAAATTTAGTAGTGTGGCTTGTGTGCTTGAGAAATATTTCGAAAGGAACTAGACATTGATTCTCAAGTTTTTCACGGGTTTGGTGGAATACGAGACTTATTAGAGATTTGAACATATTTTTGACAGATTCGATGTTGACAGATGCAAAGCTGGGGTTGGTGGTGGTGGGAAGTAGAAAAACTGCCGGAGGAGAGGCATTGATTAGTTATAATAATAAACTGGTGAAAGGACTTTCGAACGCCCTAAGTTATATAAGGTTGGCTCAACAAAGTCGATTCTTCAATAAACTGGTGAAAAGACTTTCAAGCTCCTTATACCATATAAGGTTTGCTTTATAAGGCTATTCTCATGAAATCGAAGAGAGTGTGAGATGATTTTCATGAAACCTCTGATCCATACAAGGCATTTCAATGAGAACCTAAATTTAGAAGTAGAAATACGGTGAAGTAAAGAGGTAGTGAATGAAAACATTCAGAGCCCCTATACCACATAAGGAGGGAGGAATTCCAACCAGAAGAAAAGAAAGGAGTAACAACCTCGGATGCAGATATCCCTTGAACCATTCCAGGAGATGATAAGCACCAATGGCTGCCCTCGAAATGAAAAAGTACAGAAAATAGGCTGAAGGACAGACAGCCTCAGTCGCCTCTCACGAATAACGTAAGTGGATGAGGTACACCTCACGGGTGGATTGGTTCAATATGTGATATAATGGTACAAAATTTCCATATAAGTTGACTTTAGTGTTGATACAAAATATTTTATTCAAACATTCCCTATTTATTGTTCTGGAGTTTATATTGTGTGATATTTCGCTATTGGTTTCTGGCTTGGAGAAATGATTCTATAATTCAAGTGAAAACCAAACGTTGAATCATTGATTCTAGTATGTTCTTTGTTTCTAGTTTTGAGAGGTCTCAAAGTTCTCCCAACATAAGTAGCTAAGCAACCGTTACAGGACAATTTGTCAATACCACTATTGTTTAAAGTATCAATTTTATCTTTAAAAACGATCAAATTTTGATCTAGTGAATTAGTGTTTCTGTAGGGAATGTTTGCATCGCTCATTAGTTGTGTGAACACATTTGGGTCGATATGTTGTTATTAATTGTGGTTTCAGTACAGTAACGATAAAAAGGCATTAGAATCCCTAATAGAAATGCATGCATCTGCCAAAGACCCGTCACAATATACACCGATTCTCTCAGCTTTTCAAATAAAATGGTTATCCACTCAGAATGAATGTCTCTTTTGAATACCCACATTAATATAGACTGCTGATTGTGTACTTCCTTTGATTAATTCAGTAAAAAAGCTTTCAGTAACATTAATATAATACAAAAATAATCATAATATTATATTCAATAAATTCATTTTCTACGAAATGCCTGATGAAGCATTAAGCATACAGAAGACATATATACATAATAGAAATCAAATTGTTATTAGTGGTGATCATCAGAGTGATATGGCTACTTTCAAAATAGGAGTACCACAAAGATCAGCTCTTGTTCTCTTGCTGTTTCCGATTTACAATAAATTTCAGTTGATGAAAATTAAGATGAAGATGTCAATCCAAAACATTCTTATCACATGATTTTTGGATAACCTTCCACAGTCTGAAAATGAAAATATAATCAGGAAAATCTATACAAGTGTAGAAAGGGCAAACACATATCAAACAACAACAAAATTTCTGAAAAAACTGTAATCAATTTGTCATCAAAAAACTTAGACATACACGAAAAACTTGTGTTGGCAAAGGGACTGAACTTCGCAGTTGCACCCAAAATGGTTCCAACCGTAGAAATGATCACTGCCATCGAGGCAACAGCCCAACGTTTACCACCTGAAGTAGCAGGTGATTACAGATCTGACTGCAAAAACGCACTAACACAACCCATCCTAGAAGTAATTTGAACAAATACGAAAGAGATGCATTGAGATCTCTTCGATCAGACAATCAGATCAAAATACTTCCAGCTGATAAAGGTAACGCAACAGTCATCATGAACACTACTGATTATGAGAACAAACTAACACAAATGATCTCAAATACCACATATCACACACTCAATCAAGACACTACCATATCAGTAAACAAAGTATACAAAAAACTAAACAAAAATCCAACCCCATCAATAGAAAGCAAAATATACCGAACTTTAGCTAAACACAAAAACATACTCACGAAAGCAGAACGCAGAGTCCTAATATCACACCACAGCAAACCATCACATTTTTATGGGTTACCAAAAATACACAAACCATCTCATCCTCTACGCCCTATTGTTAGTTCCATTGGATCTCCTTCACAAAAACTCGCTAGATACCTACTCAACATTCTGAAACCACTATCTGGAAATGGAAATAGTTTTATAAAGAATACCCCTCACTTTCTTGAGAAATTGAATGAATTACAAATTCAAGATGGAGATCTTCTAGTAAGTTTTGATGTCGAAAGTTTGTTTACTAATGTCCCTATTGATAAAACTCTAGAAATAGTGAAAGAAAGATTAGAAAATGACACATCACTGAGGACAAGAACAAAACTGGATGTCAGTGCCATCATAGAATTACTCAAACTATGCACAGAAAAAACATATTTCCAATTCAAGAACGAATTTTATCAACAAGAGTTTGGTATGGCGATGGGTTCTCCTTTGTCACCGATTTTAAGTAACATATTCATGGAATATTTTGAAGAATCTTTCGTTGGAACATTCCACAATGGTCCAAAAATATGGTGGAGATACGTGGATGATGTTTTCGCTATCTGGAATCGGAGTGAAGAAGAATTAAACATTTTCTTGGATCATATAAACGGTCAAGAACCGACGATCAAATTCACATTAGAATCAGAACAAAACAACCAACTTCCGTTTTTAGATGTCATGATCCAAAAATCATCATCCCGAATCGAAACATCTGTACACCGAAAGAAGACGCATACCAATCGATAACTACACTATTACTCAAACCATCATGCCAGTGTGAAAAAAGGCATAGTTAAATGTCTCTATAATCGAGCCCAAACGGTTTGCAATTCCAACCAGAATCTACAGGAAGAAATAAACCTCATAAAATCTGTTCTCAAGGAAAATGCATATCCAGATCATATTGTGGAAAAAACAATCACTGACATTGAAAACAAAAACCCATCAAACAACCAATTAACACAACCAACAGGAGTACTCCCACCACCTACACATTTCACAACCAACATAATACCTTATGTCCCCGGATTATCTGAAAAGATCAAACGAATTGGACATAGGTATGATGTGAGAACATCATTTAGAACAACAAACACACTGAGATCTATACTAACACAAACAAAACCAAAAAACGCAGAAGAAAGTACCAAAAATTGTGTTTACAACATACCTTGTTCTTGTGGTGATAGTTATATAGGTGAAACATCAAGACCATTGGAAGTGCGCCAAAGTGAACATCAGAGTTACATCAGAAATCGACAAGTAACTGGATCAAAAATTGCAGAACATATCCTCACATCCAATGGCGATCATACGATTGAATGGAATAGGACAAAAATCTTGATGAAAGAACCACATCAAGAGAGGAGAAAATTGAAAGAAACGGCCTGTATTCTTCTTTCCAATAACAACTGCTTTTCAACAAATTCTGTTGAAATGGATCATACATGGTTACCTCTACTCAGAGAGGAAGTGAGATATGGTAGAATGCTAATAAACTGATCCGAACAACACCCCATATATCAAATGAGCAATACGTCAATCTCAAACTTTTTTGGCAGATCTCAATTGACATCCGTCAGTTGAAAAAGCAAAAAAGACTCTGCGAGCAAAAATCCAAATTATAAAACAATTAAAGGAGATTTAGAAGATTTTGAGAACGGGGGCAGATATAGTCCCCGAAACGTCAAGCAAAAACTATATAGAGAAGTATCTTTTGAATTTTAAAAAAAAAATTTTGATAGGCAAATCCAGAAAACGGCAAGTTATTGACAAATTGAATCATTTTTCCTTAGGAAATATAATTTGGTGAACGCAATAACTTATCGGGGGAACTAATCAGTTTGCCCTTTCTACACTTGTATAGATTTTCCTGATTATATTTTCATTTTCAGACTGTGGAAGGTTACCCAAAAATCATGTCAAGAAACGTTGTTCCTCCACAAAAAACCACATTCATTCAATATTCTTATCACATTGGGGAAATCAGCTGCATACACTACCATTGCATTTTGATGGATGTGGGTTGATATACAAAAAAATCTTATCGTTCAGGAAATTCTCTTTAAATGTAAACTAACTAAAACCAGTTATAGAGTTTGTAGAACTGATAATTATGAGCATTCATTTGATGGATAATGACTTTGAAATTTCAACGTGTTTGTTCGTTTTTATAAATATCATTTCAATTATTCTACATCTCTCAATAGTTAGCTTCCGAAACGTGTTGGTAATTTTTTTAGGATATTCCGAATTGAATAGATCAAATCTGAATTGTATATCCCTGCTTTCGAAATATTGAAAGAAATAATACCACGATGACCTTTTGATTCTGCAAAACTTCTCAGAAGTTAACGATTACTAATTTTATGAACATCCTGTCCATATTTTCAAACAAATTAACGATTACTGTTACCGGAAATTCATAAATTTGTACGTCTGTCTCTGGTATTTACGATATTCAGGCCATATTATCATAATATGCGACACAACACTTCCTGGGATCTCGAAGGTTCATCCTAGTCACGTACGCTCAAACCACATTCCATATTCCTGTCGAAGATTTACAAATGATATAGTTTATTGCCACTACATCCTCGACAAAGAATGATACCGTGTCAATATGAATATCTGGGAATTATTCCCAACCTTTTTCAGCAGAAAAAAATCTAAAGGGTTTTATTGGCAATATATGTGAAAATATAACGATAGGGTCCAGCGACAATTGTTTTGTATATCTGAAGGTTATTCTGTATTTTTCGGATCATATTTGTGAACGTAAGATCCCTCTCTGAATTTCGGAAGTTGCTCTGCAACTGATCTGACAGTTGAGAATACCTTTTGAAATCACAAATAACAAGGCATTGTCGAAATCAAATTGAATTAATGGTACAGGTTTGTTTCAAAGAGAAAAATTAACACTTCTGAAGCGGTACTCTCAGAAATGTACTTCTTAAACCATTTTTTTTTCAATTCAACGATACTTCCCAATGACCTTTCAATGGGTTGAGATTCGCTATGTGCATTAAGCTGGAGGGGATAGATGAAACTATGACAGCGCCCATGCTGGCAGAAGTAGGTGATGATCCTGGTAATCACAAGCTGAAAACTTTCAGTTTCCGAGGTCTCCCCGTTTATTCACAAATCACTTAATAATATGACAACAGTCACGGTTGGGTAGTATAATAACTAACATATGATAGCAATTAGTCTAGTTAACAAGTGCTTTTTGGACCAACTTTTTTCAGCAGTCTCCGAAAATTATGATCGTGGTGTCATTCGATTCGGAATGACATCTAGATGATTTTTGAAAAAAATTAAGTGCCGCTTGCAAAAATTGTAAAAAAGTTATTAACAATTAACTAAAAAAAAAGGGGGCTTTGGTTTTTTGCAAATATCTCAAAAACTAATAAAGATTTTTCAAATCTGAAAAAAGATTCAAAAAGAGGAGGAAATTTCCCGGAATTGTAGAATCAATATTTATAATTTTCCCAGAGGGATGAAAATACGGCCGAAAACGGGTACTCTGGCTTGGGCAAGCCGCGCCCACTTTGGACACTTTAACAATAAAAATCATTTAAGCATACTGAATATGAAAATAAAAAATTGAAAAAATTCAGACACTAACTGAACAGATGCATGAACAATAATCCGTTTAAAAAAAAAATTATCACAGTTTTTCAATTAGTTATTTATTAGTTAATTAATAATTTTTTTCTGCTTGAACATGAACATTGCAAGCGTGATAATTGTTAAACTATAAACTTAAGATTTTTTTCCTCTCTTGGAGCAATTCTTGAAAGGTTTCAGAATAAAACCCTGTTGGAAAAATTGAAAGAAATTTCATTTTTCAGTTTTTTATCAATAATTTTTGTTGTTGCAAAATTAAATACTTAAATTAATCATTGAAAAAAATGTTTTTTTTTCGAATATTAATAACGATCGGTTTTTGTGTTATCAGAAACTGCATAGAAATAATTATTAAATTTTTTTATCTCTAATTGTTTGAAAAAAATTTATAAACAAATGCGTTGTTTATAAGATAATTGAAATTTTTTTCATGGAATTTTTGTCTTTAATACAAAAAATTATTTTTAAAAGGAAAATTGTTCCATAAAAAAAATGTTATTGCTTAAAAACGCATTTGTTAATTAACAATTATTTTCTCCAACTTCTAATTAATATTAATATTTTTTCTTTGAAAATCATCATTTGTTTTTCTTTTTGATATAAAAACAAACATTTTATTTAATTTTTCATTGTTTATGCAATAAACAAATACATTTTTACACTATATTTTTTTTTCTATTCTACTTTCTGTCACAAAAACAGATATATTTTTTTTTTTATTATTATTTTTTTTATTTTTGAATATAAGTTCTTGTAACTTCGTCATTCTTACCTGGTTTTTCATCCTTAAAATTATTTAATTTATAAACTAATCGAGATACGATAAAAATATCAAGACTTATTTATTCTCCATTAGATAAAGAACAAATTTAGCTGAAAAGTTTAGTTGTTACTTATTTATTTATTAAATTTATAGCAATTGTTGATGAAAAATACTTGGAGAGAAATTTTTTTTTTTTAAAAATTAATTAAAATATGACTACCTCATTCAATATCTTATCAATTATTGTTATTACTCAACATTTTTACCTTTTACATTTTAATGTCACTCAATTATACTTCGAACTCTGATCTATCTAATGGAAAATGAATAAGTCTTGAGTATTTTCATCGTATCTCGATTAGTTTATAAATTATAATGATTTTAAGGATGAAAAACCAGGTAAGAATGACGAAGTTACAGAGAACTTATATTTAAAAATTAAAAAAATAATAATAAAAAAAATTTAAAAAAAAAATCATGTCCGTTTTTGTGACAAAAAAGAATAGAAAAAAAAAAAATTTTTTAAAAATTGTTAAAAAAAATAAAAAAAAAAAATTTTTTTTTAAAAAAAAATTTTTAAAAAATAAGGTTTTAATATAAATTAAGATGTTGGATAAATAACTGTTAATTAAGAAAATGCGTTTTTAAGCAATAAAAATTTTTTTTTATGGAACAATTTTTTTTTTGAAAATCATTATTTGTATCAAAGATTGCAATTCCATAAAAAAAAATCAATTATCTTATAAACAACGCATTTGTTTATAACAATTTTTTAAACAATTAGAGATAAAAATTTTAAAAAATTATTTCTATGCAGTTTCCGATAACATAAAAACGGATCGTTGATAATATTTGAAAAAAAACATTTTTTTCAATGATTAATTTAAGTATTTAATTTTGCAACAACGAAAAATATTAATAAAAAACTGAAAAATGAAAATTTTTCAATTTTTCCAATTGCTCCAAAAGAGGAAAAAAATCTAAAATTTATAGTTTAACAATTATCACACTTGCAATGTTCATGTTCAAGCAGAAAAAAATTATTAATTAACTATTGAATAACTAATTGAAAAATTGTGATAAAAATTTTTTTCAACGAATTATTGTTCATGCATCAGTTCAGTTAGTGTCTGAATTTTTTCAATTTTTATTTTTATATTTAGTATTCTTAAATAATTTTTATTTCTAAAGTGTCCAAAGTGGGCGCGGCTTGCCCAAGCCAGAGTACCCGTTTTCAGCCGTATTTTCATCCCTCTGGAAAAGTTATAAATATTGATCCTAAAATTCCGCAAATCAAAACTCTTCTTAGGAAATTTCCTCCTCTTTTTGAATCTTTTTTCAGATTTGAAAAATCTTTATTAGTTTTTGATATATTTGCAAAAAACCAAAGCCCCCTTTTTTTTAGTTAATTGTTAATAACTTTTACAATTTTTGCAAGCCGAACTTAATTTTTTTCAAAAATCATCTAGATGTCATTCCGAATCGAATGACACCTCGATCATAATTTTCGGAGACTGCTGAAAATAGTTGGCTCAAAAAGCACTTGTTAACTAGACTTAATGAGCCCACGCTATTGCTGGGTAGTCGATTGCAAAAATAGTACGTGTAAATTTTATACATTTCCAACTGCACCACATAAACTGCAGCAAAGAGATAAGTGTTCTGTTATTCCACGATATTGCAATCTCTAATCCCTAGACGTGGGGTTTTCGTTCGATGAATTTCTGAGATGTTTTCCGTTTTCTATTTGATCGTCTGAAAGTGAATAATAAAAGTATTAACCAAGTTCCGTGGGACGGTGTTGCGCCGGTGATGAAAAGCAAATGGCGACCTAAACTGCGAGTTCGGGAACGCCTGGATGGTGTTGTAAACTGATTAATCAGCCTTATGAACAGGGGACAGAGATACTTTTGATGTTTCCGAGTTGTCTATCACACACGGCATTCTATCAGGACAAAGCACCTCGCAGAGGATTATTTGTGTTTTAATTTTCACGAACTGGTTTTGGTTACAAAAGCAATTGGCATTACATGTGAACTAATGTTAAATGTAATGCAGTTCATGTACTAAGAGTAAACATCTTTACTTGTACTGTATAAGCAGTACGCAGTATTTTGTTGACAATTATACGTGTTAGAGAGTGTTGACCGTGTTTGTATTATTTGGGACCGTTCAACGTCCTCACATCCTTGCAAGGGTAGAAGGGGGATCCCATATTCAGGTAAAATTGTGAACCTCATTCCTTTTCTGATTATTATATGATTTGACAATTTCATCAAATAGTTTTGCGTTGAATCTGATGTTATTTAGTGGTTTTCCGTCAGGTTAAAGCTAGCCAGGGTTATATGGGTACTTTTTCAATTCGTTCAACTATTTGGCTCCCTCAATTTTTTATGTTTTCTAGACCTTATGAACCTGCGACCTCAATAAACCGAACTGCAAACACATTACTTGCCGTACCTCAAAGTACACAGAAGTAGCATTACTTTATGATATTCAAAATATCATAACTTGACATGGATAACCTCCAAATGCGGTGTACTATCGTATCAATACAAATATTTTTTATCATTTACTTACTTTTTTCTTTGACAGAAATGAACTTCGATTCATCTGGAACTGGTAGTGAGCACAAAATTATTACATCGCGGTAGATTATTTAGAAATTGTAAAAAAAAGTGAGTATTGGATATAAAACTGGAAAACTTCAGCAATCGAGTCACTAGAGGGCATTACCAGTCTGTCACACAGCGAATAGGAAAAATCTTCACTTCTCTCTTTCGAAAAGAAAGGGGTATCAAAGGACGAGAGTTGAAACTAGATTCATATTATATTATAATAGTATTAAATTAACGATATGTTAATTTGGCATTTCTAATAACTTTTCTAGATCCACCAGATTGAGAAACATGAGCAGGACTGGAATGCCTGCCATTCTATATAAAGATATCGTGAGAAGCTGTAGATCATTCATTGTTCAACAAGGAACTTAAAGCAGGAATAGAAGCAGCTCCCATCTTCTTTGGTGGAAAAAGAAAGTGAAATAGAAATATGGAGGCGCTGCTTTACGCCATATCGGGAATTAATTGTTGAATTGAACAGGGTGCTCTCCCCCATAACTTGACATGGATAACCTCCAAATGCGGTGAACTATCCTATCAATACAAATATTTTTTATCATTTACTTACTTTTTTCTTTGACGGAAAGAAACTTCGATTCATCTGGAACTGGTAGTGAGCACAAAATTGTTACATCGCTGTAGATTATTTAGAAATTGTAAAAAAAAGTGAGTATTGGAAATAAAACTGGAAAACTTCAGCAATCGAGTCACTAGAGGGCATTACCAGTCTGTCACACAGTGAATAGGAAAAACCTTCACTTCTCTCTTTTGAAAAGAAAGGGGTATCAAAGGACGAGAGTTGAAACCAGATTCATATTATATTATAATAGTATTAAATTAACGATATGTTAATTTGGCATTTCTAATAACCTTTCTAGATCCACCAAATTGAGGAACATGAGCAGGAGTGGAATGCCTGCCATTCTATTGAAAGATATCGTGAGAAGCTGTAGATCGTTCATTGTTCAACAAGGAACTTAAAGCAGGAATAAAAGCAGCTCCCATCTTCTTTGGTGGAAAAAGAAAGTGAAATAAAAATAAGGAGGCGCTGCTTTACGCCATATCGGGAATTAATTGTTGAATTGAACAGTATGCTCTCCCCCTCCCCCAACAAAAGTGGATGGATTGTAATTCTAAATTTAACAATTGACTCAACCATTGGAGATCAAAAAATTTGCGAGACTGACAATACAAATATTTCGCATTATAACGATCAACATTGGGAACGGCACCCATGTTTCACCTGGTAATCATGTCAATGATATCATAATTTTACAGTCGCCTAACACTGGCCTTTCATAAACAAACTTTTATACATAAAACTGATATATCTACAGGCCTATGTACATCAATATGCGCTCACTATCAACCTACATAAAACAAGCACATAAATTGCGTTGCTCAACGAGATGAGATCTTGTCGAGATTATCCGGAAACCTAGTTCAGAGCATAAATGTACCATAACATGCCATCATGTAAACCAACACGGTTTCTCTAAGAAATTGAAATAATTTAAGCAGCTTGCCACGCTCGATATATAAGGTTGAATTTCTCAGCGGGGAATATTGCTAGCATAGGAAAAGTGAGTTTCATGGATGGAAGATCTGTTTGATTCAGGAAAATATTGTATGTGGAAATTTTATATTCCTTCGACTACTTGGGAATTTGTTCATTGTATGCGTGTTATCGATCCTGTCGCTTGAAGTCGTTTTCTCATTTCATACCGTTTTTATTAAATTCATGAACTGTTTTAAGTGAAATAATGAAACACATATACAGTGTCCGCCAAAAAGTATGTACCATATGGGAAAAAAGTTTATTATTGGAGTATTGGAAAAATTTGTGCATGTCCGATTACTTAAAAATCGATTTTGACACATGTCACGTGATCGCTAGTATGGCGACAAATTGAAAAAAATTGCTATGAAAAGGCGAAAAGTGGGGTAAGATGGCAAGATATAAAAAAGTTATTTGAAAAAGTTACTTAGAATTCAATTTTATGCGATGTTTCGAAAAATAAATCAAAAAATTGGAAATAGCCATTTTTTTGAATATTTTCCCATCTATTCAAAAATATCAATTTTTTTTCTTATGAATAGCTTGACTATACTGAAACATTTGCATTTCAATGATAATGACAGAACTTTCTCATTTTCTCCTCATCAGAGGGCACTTTATTTAGAAAATAGGATTTTGTCAGAACCCTTGTTGTTACATCGGTTCGTATCTAACAGTTATATCAGAATTCCACGACAATTGTGATGACATAACACTCCAAAAACATGGTGTTTTCCAGATTATAATCAAGTTCCGATGATAATCGTGGATGAGCGTTTCACTTCGCATATAAACATTAAATTATAAGTCTCTTAAATTTGACTCACTATTTCATTCTGAATATTTTCACACGATGTTTTTGAAGGGTCATGTCATCACAATGGTCGTGGAATTCTGATATAACTGTTAGATACGAACCGATGTAAAAACAAGGGTTCTGACAAAATCCTATTTTTTAAATATAGTGCCCTATGGTGAGGAGAAAATGAGAAAGTTCTGTCATCATCATTGAAATGCAAATGTTTCAGTATAGTCAAGTTATTCATAGGAGAAAAATGATATTTTTAGATAGATGGGAAAATATTTTTTTTAAATTGCTATTTCCAATTTACTTCGTTTATGTGCATAAAATTGAATTCTAAGTAATTTTTTCAATTAACTTTTTTTGATATCTCGCCATCTTACCCCACTTCTAACCTTTCCATAGAAATTTTTTTCAATTTGCCGCCATACTAGCGATCTGGTGACATGTGTCAAAATCGATTTTTAGGTAATCGGGCATGCACAAACTTTTTCCCAGAATATTTTTTCCAATACTTTTTTCCCATATGTTACATACTTTTTGGCGGACACTGTATATACTTCATACACTTGAATCTGAAATATTTATAAAATATTTTTTTATTGAGAATAATATATAGATATAATTAATTCAAAAATACAAAGCGAAGTTTTAAATATAAAATAATCTCAAGATGAAAATCTTGATTGAAGCCCGGGACTTGAAGTGATGCCGCATTTGCTCTTTCAGTTCAGAAAAAAACCCGGAAAAACCCACAACACCATCAGAATTCAGATCATCAACTTTCTCATAGAAAAGGACACATCTTGGAAAATACACGGGAATCATCGAAGAGGTGCCAACAATTAGAATAAGGGTGTTTTCAATATGCCGTATAGTGTCCATTGGAAATGCTGCCACTATGATCAGATATGGCATAGATATTATAAAGAATATTCATTCCATCCTGAGCAGAATATTGGTACAAATTCAAATTTTGTATCAGAAAATAATTCACATTGTCCAATTTACTGACATTTGTCGAAGAAACACGTTTTAAATGTATACCTAAAATTTTTGGAAATGCTTATTTACGAATCATCTTTTTGAATTCCCTTTTCCCTTGCATCGTCAGTCAAAGTCTCCTCTTCTGTCAACAGTTCAATACATTGTGTTAAATTCACGACTCCATTTGGCAAGTCTGGAATAGGGATTGAACGAACCCAGAAAGGTTCAAAAGTAACGGAACAGTAATTACAAAAAGTACATCTCAATATAGACTTCAGCTGACCGGAAAATGTATCCACAATTTTGGAATTATTTGTAGACAGATATCTTGTCCAAGAAATGGAAGCTTTCTGATTATCATTTATGATAACAAAATCGTTTGATGATGGATGATTATCTGCACTCGCCTTGTTTAAATCTCCATGTAAACTTACCAGAAGGTATCTTAGAAACTCTTCCGAATCTGCTGGGACGTTATGATTAAAGGAAGAAGCAAAATTTCTGAATAGACGGACGAAATGTGAAGTATCCCCCAGTTTCCGAAAAGAATCAGGACTCCAGATATTTTCCATCAAAGATATAAAAGATTTTACTAGATCTCCTTTCATTATTGATCCTCCATACAAAAACCATTCTGGAAAAATTCCAACAGAACCTTGGTGTTTGGAAGGCACTGGATCATGCTATTCATAAAACAGGTATATCCTACATTCTTCAATACTCTTAGGCTAAATGTAGAAATGGAGTCTCTTGTTGTTCTGGCATGCTCACTTATGTTGAACGAAGAATCTATAGATTCATTGTTCCTGTAATTCAAAGGTGATAGAGAAACTGATATTGATTTTATGGAAGGTACTGAGTGATCATCTTCTGATGACTGATATGTGTTTTGTGGGAAAATTGGGACGATAAAATAATTCATCCAGTGGATGCGATGGAGGAATTGTACACATACAGAAGAAGCATTGCTCCTTTGATTTAATATACTTATTCTTTGCGAGTAGTCCAAAAACGTCAACTCAGACGTTTCGGTGACACCCTGTAGAGGTAAAAACTGTATTTTGCAGTTCCCGCAGGGGTGGAATGCATTTGAAATGTGTCTTGTTTCAGGAAAACTTTTCGTTTTGGTAAATGGCAATTTACTTGGATATACACACCGAAATTCAAAATAGACATTTTACATGATGTTTATTCACTGAACAGCAGTCGAGAGCTTATCTGAATTGCATGTTCAATTACCACGGAATATTCCATCAAACTATAAATCTCTAGAGGCAATTTCAGTAAAATTCCCATGAGAGTTTTGTTTTCAAAGCCGCTGCGCGACTGCGGTAATGATTTGGTAATTTTTTTAAATTGTAATTGGCTATACCGTTTTTTCCGTAATAATCACAAAGAAACATCTGTTGACAAAACAATTTGATTATTAGACAGATAATTTCAAGGAACTGAAGTATTGTATATAGGCCTCTTCCGTAAATAATGTCTGAATATTCTTTAAACTATCAAGTGCAGTAACGAAAATAGAATAAAAATTATTCTAATATATGGAGAGTACAGAACTGATCGGGATATATGCGGATATTTTCAACAAACGAAATTCGTACAAATGCAGAAAGAATCTATCAAGATTTCCAAGGACCGGGATGGTTGCAACTGAGTTCAAGAAACAAATTTATGAATAGATAATTGATGAACGACGAAAATGAAGGAATGTTCCATTATCAGTTATGGAAAATTACCGTTCTCCTCTTTCAAATATGTCTAGGAGATTGGCTATATGCAATTAACATTCAATTCGACATTTGCATAAGGTAGAATGTTGAACTGATCGTGTGGTGAATGTTTCTTACGAATTACTGTGATAATTATGATAAGTGCATCAAAGCAGAGTATGGAGTCAACTAGTTCTGACTTTATCACCAGTTTGGATATAACTAGGTCAGTGGTTTTCATCACTTTGAAATTGAATATCTACCTCAGTTCAACGTTACACATTATTCAAATGTCGAGTTGAATTTTTATTGCATTCGGCAATTGCCAAAGTGTTCCTCTGAGTAACTTCACCTGAAATTAGGCGGGTGGCGCTACCCAAAATTTTATTGAATTTTACAAAGAACAAATCATGTTGTCAATTTTTTCTAAGGACCACTGTAAACCACTGTAATTCGTTATAGAATGGTATTATACTCTCGTCATCCACGGGTGTGCCAGAGCTTGGATTACACCCTGTATATATATATATATATATATATATATATTGTTATGTTGAAAAGGACTAGTTATATATTTTAAAAATGAAAAATAAATAATTTCTTAAAAAAAACACAAAAATAATAAATACTCAATAGTTAGTAGTTTATAAGATATTGTTTTTTCATTTTTTGAGATTCTATTTACTTTCTGAAGCCTCTGTATTACATTGATAGGTGAATATATGCAAATACTATAATGCAGTAATTTTCTTTCATTTTCAAAAATTATTCCAACATATAATTGTTTGTAATACAACAGAAAGTCTAGTTTTACAAAATCATTCTGGATTAAATGTGATCAACAAAATTAAAATGTTAAAACATACAGTATATGAAATTGCACTAACTAAAATAGCCAATGGAAGAACAAGAAACTTCCTGATGAAAATAGCCAATCAGGGAACAGAGATGGGTTGATGGAAGATTTGAAATTGTGGAAAAGTAAGAACACAGAAATGTCAAAGATAATTATTATAACATCTTGTATTTAGTTTATAAGAAATGTAAAATATGTTAGTTGATAAGTTTTCTTAAATAACACCAAATTAGTGAAAGTGCGACAAGGAAATGCGCGATTTTCAAAAATTCAAATAGAATGATAGAACAGAAATCGTATCCAGGGAAGGAAAAAACAAAGCGAAGGAGGAAAAAAATTTTTTAAGAAGAAAGTTGTTGAAAATTTGAGAAAAAATAAATTCCGGATTTTCACTGATAACAAGAAAGATTTCTAACAATAACACATCAATTTAACCTCTGGAAAATTTTGCCAAAAAAATAATTGAGGATAAAAGAGGATTACCTCTTTGTTCTCCACATGAAAACTTATCCAAGCTGATTTAAAGGATTTTGGAGAGTTCCACTGCAATAGAGAGTCCCTGAGAGGAGTAGATGGAACAGGATTACAGAGAATCACCAGGAAATACATCAGCGACAATCCAACTCCAGGTATAAATTTTTTTAGTGCACATCACAAACTGAATCACTTTGCAAAATAACTCTTATATCTGAAGAACTCTGTTCAATTTTGGTATTGAACTATAAAACAATTTTTCAACTTAAAAGAAAAAGTGAGGTTATATTTATAATATACTTCATTGTTTTTCATTATTTTCTGTGGAAATTTGCCAATTGCTCATAGTTTAATTTATCTATCGCAGGCCAGGTCAATATAAGTTTTCCTGAATAAGGGAAATAATTGTTTTTGATAATCTCCGGTTTACTTTCGACAATGATATGCTGATCTTTCACCTATAAACACTGAACTGAAATAGTTCTATTGACACCAAGAAAGGCAGAGTGGCTCTGTTGCCAGTACCGACTCCTGAGGCATAGGCGTTCCAACTGAGTTTAGTCGTGGTAAGAAAAGAAATGAAAAGCAGGGAGAAAAAAAAGAAATATATGAAATTCCAGAAAATCAATAGGGCAATGGTACATAAGAATAATTTCAAAGGGAATTACAAAGAGTAAAAATAATGAAAATTTTACAAATATTTAGTAAATTTGTTATGGTATTGGGTGGAAGAAATAATTTTACAAATTTCATTGAAATAAACCTCAAAACAACCTATAACATATAATAATAATTAGCTTCCAACGCGGAGCGAAGTAATGTGGGCAATTATTAAGTATAAGTATAAATAAAAAAATAAAAATTATTATATTCTACCCAATCATAACAATATATATATATATATATATATATATATATATATATATATATATATATATATATATATATATATATATATATATATATATATATATATATATATATATTCACTTCAAAGTTTATACAAAAATTAAATTTCTTTTTTTTTTATTTGAACCAGATTACATAACATTTTTAAAAGCGTTCAGAGAGATTTGAACTCTTTTCCAATTTATGTTTGTAGAGTTTGAAGTTTATAGAAAAATTGCTTGATTGATGACTTTTTCAGAATCAATAATTAAATTCTGAAATCTACCTTTCCGACTGGCCGCGCCATCGGTTTTTTTATTAGAATGAATGTTATTCAGATCAAGTGTATTCGCATTTCTGATTATGTGGTAATGTAATCATGAAATATTTCTGTATTTAAGTTTTTTTGTTAATTAATATTCATATCTTAATTTTTCATATTTGATCAACTGATTCAATGACATATTTCCAGTAAGTATTCCATGGTTCCTTAGAGGTTGGCTCAACTATTTTTTAATAAATTATACATCTCTGTTTCTAGATGCGATGTTTTTTATTGAATGCCTTTCAAATATATTACAAAAATAACGATTCAGTGGAATAACTCGTTTCATGAGTATTTCAGTGGTATTGTAATTTATACTCGTAAGACAGAATTGTTTACTGCAGTTTTTTTGATCGGTTCGAATACAAGGGCTACTATAACATTCAAATCCCGGTTGAAAGATTAGCTGAGAAATTTCAACGATTAGCAATAATGAATTAATTATAAGCAAATCAAATTTCATTGGTTTACTTGGAATGATTCTGAAAACTTGATCGATATCGGTTTTTATTCCCATATTTTCATGACTATTCAGAACATGTTAATCTAATTTGAAAAAATAAAAATTGTTTTTACATATATAATTTATATCAATGTTATGTATGAAAATATTTAGGATAGTTTATTTTGAGGGTTTTTTTTCTCTTACGCAGCCTGACAAAAAAAAATATAAGGAATAAATAGGAATAATGTTCCATGCCAAAAATGAATTGATCGTTATTTCCTCCAGAATATATTCATTCGAATTTTCTTTTGTTTCACAAATGTTTGTGTTGAGTGGAAGAAAGTATCCTCTCATCTGGTATGAGAAAGCGCTAACTCTGCCTTCTGGTAGTATCATTACTGTATATATTCTACCAAGGTCTGTATGCATTTCACTGCCTTAAATGGATATTCTTCCATAAGAAACATTTAAACGAAACAGATAAAACTACCCATACTAGATTTGCAGAAAACCTTTGTCTAAACTTACCAAGTTTTAAGAAAGATCATACACAAAGATGAATATTCTTTTTCGGTCTAAGCTGTTCAATATAGTGCCAACTCGCCTTAGAACTGGTTTAAACAAAAACCATTACAAATCAAATATAAAACTTTTCATCAGTCAGAACCAAACTCTATTATGAATATATTTTGAAATACCATAAATTATAACTAAATATCAACAACAAAAATGTTTGTTGTTTTGTTTTTTTTTCCACTCTACAGATCCAATATTTTTGTTTCAATGTACTCATTAGCCATAGCATTGATAAAATACAAAGGTTAATATTACCAAGCCTCCAGGAAGAACAGGGATATATCACAATATAAGCATCCCTTATGCTTAGGGTGTTATCTCTTCTCCACAGGGGCTAAAACCATAGATAATTTTGTACTCCTACTGTATTTATATTTGAATTTGAATGAAAGCTTTCATTATTTTCATTATATTTTCGCAGGCAAAATCTTTAACTGTTCCACTGAAATATCATTATTTCCAAATTATTTGTTTTTTCAATATTTATTTTTCAAAGGTTGAAATACAGCTGTTACTCAGTTGATGTACTTGTTGGATGATTTTACCTAATTTTATCTCTATATTTAATTTCATCAGTGTTTATCATCTTTGAACATCCATTCTTCGAATTTTTTTCGACCATTTGTGAAGGCTTGATGTTTGTTATATTTCCATATATAGTGAGGACGTAAAAAGTCCTCCCCCTCCCTTAACTTTTGAACGGAACAAGCTGTCGAAGTCGGGTGGAATTCAGGTAAAAAGGTACCACTTTTACCACTTTTAGGCATAAAAATTATTGTGGTCACGTGGTCTAGTGTCAAGAGGGCACCATCAACTTTTTTTTCTCAATGTAAAGGGGGGTCACTTGGCTCCTGGTTTTGGAGGCCTTCCGATTCTCTATCCAACAACGTTTCGTTTGTGAAAATCGGCCAAGCCGTTTCAAACTGACAAGCGTTTGAAATTTGCTTCAAATATTTTACAAATAAATTAAAAACCTAAATAACTTTTAATTGCAACATAATTTCAAGTAACAATTGCAACTATTTCAACAAGTGCTCGAAATGTTCACCGTTCACGTTTTGACAGAAAAAAAGTCGGTTGTGAAATTCATTCCGAACGTTATTAAATGTTTCCGGGGTAATACTGTAACACACATCTGTTATTCGGTCCATAAGTTCCTGGAGTGACTGTGGCTGCGTGACGTACACCTTAGATTTAATGTACCTCCACAGAAAAAAGTCCATAGGTGTCATATCAGGTGACCTAGCTGGCCATTCAATGGGGCCACGTCGGCCTATCCACCGTCCCGAAAATTTCTCGTTAAGCCATTCTCGGACAGGTCTGTAGTAGTGAGGGGGTGCACCATCTTGTTGAAAAGTACCATCCATGGTAAATTCATTTGGGTTTGCCCCAACTACTTCTTGAATACTGTGATGGATCTGATTTTGAAGCATATTCAAATACAGATGCCCAGTTGAATTTTCTGCCATGAATATTGGACCTATGATATGGTCACCCAAAATACCAGCCCATACGTTGATCTTCTCCGGAGTTTGAGTATGACGTCTGACCAATAACGCACATTCTGTCTATTTACTGTTCCATTTGGACAAAACGTACTTTCATCACTTAAACAAATAGAGTTAATGTAACCGGGATTTCGGGTTATGCGGTCAGACATGATCTCACAAAACTGCAGTCTTCTATCCGGGTCGTCTTCTGTTAATTGATGCAAAATTTTTAATTTATATGGGTGAAATTTGTGTTTTTTGAGATATCTTTTCACAGTGGTCGTAGACACGTCACAAGCCGTGGCTACCGTTTTCGTTGTTTGTTGCGGATTATTAACAACAGCTGCCAGAACGTCGATTTGCTGTTCTTCTGAAATAGATTTTCTTCCAGATCCTTTTTCCTTCGTTACGCAACCAGTCCTTAGAAATTTGTTAACCAAGTCCCTCAAGTAGGTACGAGTTATTGGATTATTTGGGAAGCGCTCATTGAATATTTTTTCTGCTTCATGGTAATTACGCCTAGCTTCAGCGTAAATTGAAATTGCTTCGGATTTTTCTTCTAAAGGACGAGAACGAGGCATTTGAAATTTATAAAGAAATGCTGAAACCTATGACGACTGTCAAAAGTATCGATATGATTAACGTCACTATTAGACTGAGATTGAAATGAAATACTATTTGGAGTGTCCAGCAAAATAACTAAGGTATAAAAAAATTAAACAAAAACCGACCGACCGACCAGAATCAGTAACGGAGTTTAAATTCTGCTGCAATTAATAGTTAACCTAATTTATTTGTAAAATATTTCAAGCAAATTTCAAACGCTTGTTAGTTTGAAACGGCTTGGCCGATTTTCACAAACAAAGGGGTGTTGGATAGAGAATCGCAAGGCCTTCAAAACCAGGAGCCACGTGACCCCCCTTTACAAAAAAAAAATTGATGGTGCCCTCTTGGCACTAGACCACGTGACCACAATCATTTTCATGCCAAAAAGTGGTAAAAGTGGTACCTTTTTACCTGAATTTCACCCGACCTCGACAGCTTGTTCCGTCCAAAAGTTAAGGGGAGGGGAGGACTTTTTACGTCCTCACTGTATAATTAGTAATGTAAAAAACATGCTATTTTTTTATACATGTTTCTATTACAGACAAGTTTGTATGTTTTGACTCACCTCGTAGATGGTGATTCTTCACTATCAGTTTTTCGGAATATGCATAAAATAATATAAAAATAAGGAGTCGTGAAGTCCACAATGGGTAGTATTCCTATGTATTCTACCTGGCTATAAAAAAGGTGTAACTTTATCATCTTTATTGAAATGGTTGTAGTTTTTTTATGGGAAATAAATACCTATATTAGTATTATTAACAATAAAAGTGTGTTCCGTTCAATGCACGTATTCCGTTCCAAATATGGAACCCTAGAAAGGTTCAAAAATCTCTCTTGACACGCGGTATCATTTATGTTTAATTATCAAGATTCAAATTTTTTTCTAATAATTTTTTGATTCAATTTAGTTCCTAAAATTTTCAAATAAGTTTCACGAAACAATTCTCTATCAGAAAATATGTCTGATGATGTATGTCCAAACCAATTTTCTGTGTAATCGTCTCCCCAGGTGGTAGGAACATTACGTCAACACCTCAAGTCAGAACCAACAACAGTGCCGGCATTATATGGGGTGATCTCATTCAATTAGCATGAATGCACTTAAATTACGAACGCATGTCACAATAAACATGTCAATTAAACGTTAGGTGAAGCCGGGATTATTAGTCACAGCTTGAATGCACACCCACTATTTACGGAACGTTCAGAATGGCTTCATTTGCGTTTCTCTGTATCTATGCACATGAATCAGGATTATTTTCGCGATTAGTGTTAGCTTGAATGGAAATTGACAGTATTTTCATATATGATAAAGATCATGGGTTGTTGTATATAGGATACTTATTCAATGCTGTATTTCTGAGGAATTAACTCAATTAGATTGACTGTAATAATCATCTGAACTCTGATATGATAAGGACAGAAGAGGTATTCACAAAATTATCGTCAAGGAGGGTGTTATGAGGTTTGAACCTACATGGAAACAAAAGAGCCCACTTCCTCTTATCAATCTATCAATCAATCAATTTATTTATCACAACATATACATATAAGTTCAATCACAAGGACCAAAGGCAGATGCATGTTTATGACAAGTTACAAATAAATATCAAAACAAAATAAAATAAGATAAGATACCTACCATTAAATTAAAATACATGATAAAAATTGAGAAATTCATCTTCACAGGAACATAATGACAATATAGTATAAAAAGGTAGAAGACGTGTATACACAAGAGACAACAAGAGAGACAGTCACATATATATATATAAGTATGCTATATGGAATACAAATCAAATCAATTGCATATATCGCGAACATAACACAAATTATACTAAGTACTCATCTATAATGTAGCAGGCTCTCTGAACTAGCTGCTGTTTCAGTCTTGTTTTGAAAATATTGAAATTGAGGGAGCTCTTAATATTATTTTTATGAAGAAGAAAAACACGAAGTCGTCTCCACAATATAATATTAACAATCGATTAGATCAATACCATCGACTAGGTGAACATGTTTCGAACCTCTATAGGTTCATCATCAGCATATATAAAAGTATTCTACAATAAAAGAAGAACAGAGACTTAGTTACATGGGTAATGTGATACAATAAGTGCTACTTACATGGAGATGAAAAAATTATTTTGTAGGTTAAAGTTATAAAATTATTTAATTCCAATGTTCATAACGTAGACCATATGGAAAGTTGGGATTTCCCTTTCAAGGGCTGTGTCCCATATTTAAATTTGGGAGGGCTAAATACTTTAGCCGATGCAAAATGAATTGACGACATGAGGAAACAATAGATGCAATGGCGGTGATTGACAGCACCCAAAGAGCCAACCATCTGTCAGACTGAATTGTCAAACCTAGCCATGGAACGACGACAAGTGAACTCCATGCACGGAACAAAATTGAACTAGATGTAAAGCAAAACCAAAGCGGTTACTATACCATGCGTAGAGCTCAGATGTCACCTATCCATATTTACAAATTAATATATATATATATATATCTATAAGAGTAGAACAATTATGTATCAAAATAAAGAACAGTATGTATGTGACAGACTAGTTATTCCAACAAAACACCCCGAAGTGCAACTTGTACTGATAAAAGGAAAACAACACCACAGAGCAAACAGGAATAGCACCTGTCCAAACGAACAAATGCACTATGACATAGAACAATTGGTTGTCATAGTGCATTTGTTCGTTTGGACAGGTGCTATTCCTGTTTGCTCTGTGGTGTTGTTTTCCTTTTATCAGTACAAGTTGCACTTCGGTTTTGTTGGAATAACTAGTCTGTCACATACATATCTTTTTTGATACATAATTGTTCTACTCTTATAGATATATATAAATTTGTAAATATGGATAGGTGACATCTGAGCTCTACGCATGTATAGTAACCTTTGTTTTGCTTACATCTAGTTCAATTTGTTCCGTGCATGAATTCACTTGTCGTCTTCCATGGCTAGGTTTGACAATTCATCTGACAGATGGTTGGCTCTTTGGTGCTGTCATCACCGCCATTCATCATTGTTTCCTCATGTCGTCAATTCAATTTGCATCGGCTAAAGATTTGCCCTCCCAATTTAAATATGGGACACAGCCTGAAAGGAAATCCAACTTCCATATGGTACGTTATGAACATTGGAATTAAATAATTTTATAACTTAACCTACAAAATAATTTTTCATCTCCATGTAAGTAGACTTATTGTATCACATTACCCATGTAACAAGTCTCTGTTCTTCTTTATTGTAAAATACTTTTATATATGCTGATGATGAACCTATAGAGGTTCGAAACATGTTCACCTAATCGATGGTATTGATCTAATCGATTGTTAATATTATATTGTGGAGACGACTTCGTGTTTTTCTTCTTCATAAAATTATACCACTCCACTTCGAGATACAATGGACTTCTACCACAGGTTAGCTCTTAATATGCTCATCAAGAGAGTTGTATAATTCACAGCCAGTAAAAAAAAAACTTTTTTGGTACAGCGTAGTCCGGTGATTCTCAGGTTGTAGTTGGCCTTTGAAACGTGTATTGTGGTTATGCTTCTCAACAGTATTCAAAAACTTGTTTTTATTTTTATAGACGCATGTACAAACTTCCAGTATATATAAGCTTACAACAGTTAGGATTTTGAATTTTTTAAAATATTCTCTGCAGCTCGTTCTAGTATCGATACTAGCAAGAATTCTAAAGTACCAATACTCTATTCACATGTGCACAATTTCCCCAAATCAAAACTCCATACTTTATATGGGAATGAAAATTTACATAGAACAATGACAGTAGTGTGTACTAACTACAGTGGTTGTTCATAAATTTCAGACTATAACAGCTACTCTGTAATTTTTCACACAAACAATCAATATGACAATCCCAGTGAAGTTGCCTATCATAGGTAACACCCAATAGTTTCACTGATTTACTACTTACTATTTCATCATTGGAACCTTCAAAAAGTTTGATTTCATCAGTCCTGCCATTACCAAAAAGAACAGTTATTGTTTTATGATGATTAAGTTGTAGGTTATTATTGTTGAACCACATGAAAAAACTAGAGATTCTACAAAAAAAAATTATATATTCAAAAAAAAAATACCTATTCTACAAATGATCTATTTAATGAAACTAAAATATTTGATCCTAGACAATTATACATATTCAATACAATTATATTCTTATATAAAAATAAACACTTGATTAAAAAAATAGAGCACAGATATGAAACACGAGCTAAACAAAATATTCCTATAAACAGAATGAACAAATCAATCGGCCAGCGCTCCCTAATGTACCAATCAAAAAAAATATATAATACACTCCCAAAAAAGTTCAAAAATTACTTAGAAGAAATACACTCTCTACGACTCATTAAATGCAAATTCAAAGATTATATTGAATCAGTTGACAGACACACCCTCCACACAATAATGAAATGCAAATAAACTCTACACCCAATTATAATTATAATTTTTTTTTTTTTCATTTCTTTTTTCATTTCTTTTTTCTCTTCTTTCAAAAATATATGTGTCCTACTCCATATCATATAATCTAGTTAAATAAAAACAATACCAACATAACCACATTGCACTTGTACCACATCATTAAAAGCATAATCAATCCATGCACAACCTCACGGTTAAAATGGAACTCTTTGTTTATTTACCACCAATAACTGTATATGAAATGACAATGTAAACAAAAATGTATATTGGAGTGAATAAATATTATTATTATTATTATTATTATTATTTTACAATATTGGCATATACCGCTTCAGCAGTAGTTTTCAGCTTATTGAGATCCTTGTCGACAACCAAAATATTCGTGTCATCTGCATAGCAGATAACATGAACATTCTGAACCTTTTGAATATAGAGAATGAGATCGTTAGCAAAAATGTTGTATCGTCGACAAGTTGAGCACAAGATCTCGTAGGAGGGCAACACCAGGGGACAGGAAGCCTGCCGCCGAAATCCTCAGGATTGGATGAAAGATACCCGATCCTACTACAGAAAGGACTAGATGTCCTCATACTACATTCATGAAGTCATATACCTGGGCGTTATAATCGACCAAAGACTAACATGGAGGAGTCATATCAATAACATTATTTCCAAGGCTAGAGCGGCAATCTGAATGTGCCGCAGAGTTTTTGGCAAGACAGTGGGTTTGAAGCCGAAAATGATTTACTGGTCATATCAAACGATTATCAAACCCATGGTCACTTATGCCTCATTAGTATGGTGGCCAAAAATTCAACAGTACTCGGCACGAATCAAGCTGCAAAAAGTACAGCGGTTAGCCTGTCTGGGAATCACAGGGACAATATTCACATACCCCACTGCAGCATTAGAGGTAATGCTGAACCTTCCGCCACTTCACTCACTTGAAATGAAGGAAGCGCTTTCAGACTCTCTGGAAAATATTGCCCTGGAATCCTGGTGCAAGCCATCCGATGTAATTCCAGCTAGGCACGACTTTGAAGTGAA
The DNA here is from genome assembly GCA_018342105.1 of Gonioctena quinquepunctata. Classification (NCBI taxonomy): domain Eukaryota; kingdom Metazoa; phylum Arthropoda; class Insecta; order Coleoptera; family Chrysomelidae; genus Gonioctena; species Gonioctena quinquepunctata. Next base: position 650,909 of record JAFIRS010000061.1, on the reverse strand, counting down.
TCATGAAGTGGTTACAAACAATCACAGTATATTCACAACGAATGGGCCTCAACTAGAAATGAATCAGTATGGTATACTGATGGTTCCAAGTTGGGCAAAAGGGCTAGAGTGGGAGTAACGGGTCCTAGCTTCAGGTTCGCAAAATACTAAGGCAAAGCCCCAACAATTTTTCAAGCAGAAATTCATGAGATATAATGGCTTGAAAAAGGCACCAAGCGTGTAAAGATCTATATCCTCTCAGATAGCCAAGCACCACTAAAAGCTCTAAAGTCATACATCGGTGAGTCTGGACTGTCTTGAGCTGGCAACTTTCTCCAAGACAACTGGCTACGAACAATCAGGTCTCTTAGGTCACAAGGGAATCGAAGACATTGGGGAAGCAGACAGCCTTGTCAATGGAGGAGCAAATACAAAATTTTCTGACCCAGAACCCTTCTGTGGTCTCTCCAAAGCCCACATCAAGGAAACATTTTGGCCCTGGGAAGCTGACCAAATCAAAACCCACTGAAATAAGGTTCCAGGGCAAAGACGGGACTGGAACTGCAGAACACCTGCTTTGCCAAAGGCTTAAGTTCTTCGAAGCGGTTTCATCAAGGCAAAATTCCACAGCAATAACATTTTCTTCATGTCTTACTTCAATAACTACTGTCGTATCTACGAACAGACTATTAAACTATCTGAAGATTTGTACTGCAGAAATAGATTAGATCAAGCAGTTAACAAACAAAAAGAAATGTGGACAATAATCAATGATTTGAGGAGCAAAACAAAAAATCGGAGTCATCCAGAAGTAAATGTTGACATAAACTCTTTGAAGCAATGTTATTGTTCTATAGCAAACAAATCAACCCACAAAACCTCCACGACAGTTGATACTCTCGATCATCTAAAGAATGTAGCCTCTCCGGTGCACTCTCTATTCCTATACGAGACGGACTTGTTTGAGCTCAAATCAGTGATATAAAAAACAAAAATTCCTCAGGTGAAGACCACTTATCAGCCAAACTATTGTCACAATTACCTGATGAAGCCCTAAGTGCCCTTGCCTTGGCCATAAATAAGTCTTTTGCTACAGGTACTTTTCCTTCTAGCCTGAGAACAGCAATAGTTATACCCCTTCACAAAGGAGGTGCCTCTGATGATCCAAAAAACTTCAGGCCTATCTCACTGTCAAAAATCATCAAGAAAATTGAAAAATGTAGAATGATGGGTTTCTTGCAGATACACGATATATTGGTGCCTGAACAGTTCGGTTTTCAAAACAACAAGGGTACAAACGATGCAATCTTTGTTTTTCTTGAAAGAGTGTACATGGGCTTCAATGAGAAAGAGGCAGCCGCAGTCCTAAGGCTTTCGACTGTGTGAGTCATGAAATACTATTGAAAAAGCTCTTAGATTACGGTTTCCGCGGAACAGCACTAGACTGGATCAGATCTTACCTCACTGATCGAAAGCAAAAAATTATACTAGGCAACAATACCTCTGAGTTAGACAAAATAGTAAGAGGAGTTCCACAGGGCTCAGTTCTAGGTCCCATTCTCTTTCTCCTATACATAAACGATATAGCCAAGCTAGATATCTCTGAGCCCCTCACACTGTTTGCTGGCGATACTACAATCCTCTAGCAAAATGAAGATCGTACTGCTTTGGCTCAAACTATTCCTGCACATGTAGAAAAAATCAAATTATGATGCGAAGCAAATATGCTGACATTGAACATCACAAAAACAAATTTGGTCACGTTCAAGTTCGATTGAGAAGAAGTACCCTAAGGTCCTGAACTGATTAAAAGCAAGCCTGAAACAAAATATCTTGGCGTACATATTGATAACAATCTGAAGTTCGAGTCTCATATTATGGCCCTAAAAAAAAAGCTGGCCTCCGGTTGCTACGCTGTCAATGTAATATCCCGCGAACTTGGAATGTCGGCTTCTTTAACGGCATTCTACTCATTCATTGAGTCTCACTCACGGAATGGCATTCCATTCTGGGGTTCTTGCAGTCAGGTTCTATTCCAAAGTATATTTGTCCTCCAGAAAGGAGCTTTGAAATCAATTTTCAAAGCAAAGACCCGTGAATCTTGCAGGCCGATTTTTTGAAATAACAAATTACTTACGTTATATGAAATGAAAAAGGGGGAATTTTGTGACATAGAGGGAACATTATTAAATGAAGGAAAAAGAGCATCCTCAAGTGGGAGTCGAACCCACGATCTTATGAATTCTAGTCATATGCTCTACCGTCTGAGCTATACGAGGACATAGGAATCGACACACCCTCGTGAACCCTTTTGAAAGGTTCTCTTTTGTCGAGAAAATATTGCACAGTACACATTTCTTATACAGGGTGTTTCATAGACAGAACCACCAGACAATTTTTTTTTGATTAATTCAAAACTTTGTATTTATGGATTGATTTTTGGGAAATGTAATACCACAAACATATGTGTGTCTCTGATCTCCAAAATATTCGAAGTGGTTTATTTATAGGAAGGTATTCTATTTTGAGAAAAGTACAAAAACCATGAATGAACCTGTATTCTAAAATTTCCCTGATCAAATTCAACTATTTTTTCACTATACAGTGCTAGTCAAAAGTCCCCTCCCCCCTCGTATCTTTTGAACGGGTATACTTATAATAATGAAATTTTGAGGGTGGAAATAAACGGATGTAGGCTTCTCAACTGGTCATAACAGGTGACGCAATAGTCATAAATGACGTCACAAGGCCACTGTGACCAATAATTTTGAATGGGACCCTATGGCAAGTGTCAGCTCGTTTGAAAGGTATTGAAAATACCTATTCAGTCATACCAATTTTGTTTGGGTTTCGGCTGATTTTGATTGATAAATTGAAGAAATACGAAAATTATAGTTTCGCATTTAATTAATAAAGATTTAAGAACCAGTTCTTATAATAAGTGTTCAAAATGTGCTCCATCTACTTCCTGGCAGTAATGCATCCTATTGCTAAACTCTTGTCGTACTCGTCCCAGTGTGTCAGCGGAAATTGCCCTACATTCTTCAACAATTCGTTGTTTCAGAATGGCAATACTGTCAGGTGCTGTAGCGTAAACCTTAGATTTCAAGTACCCCCATAGAAAAAAATCTAATGGTGGAAGGTCCGGTGACCGAGCTGGCCATTCAATCGAACCTCGTCGTCCAATCCATCTACCACGATATTCTTCATCTAGGTAACGTCTTACTGCACCGTAATAGTGTGCAGGAGCACCATCTTGTTGAAACGTTATTTCCAAGTTGTCGAATTCATCTGGATTATCTTCTAGAATTTCAAGAATTAACGACTCAATATCATTTTGTAACATCTCCAGATACAATTCACCGGTTAAGTTAGCATTGAGAAAACGAGGCCCAACTATGTGGTTTCCCAAAATACCTGCCCAAACATTTACTTTTCTGAAATTGAGTATGTTTTTCACGAAAGATGTGAGGATTTGTGTCACTCCAATACCTCACATTTTGAGTGTTAACATTCCATTGAGAAAGAAAGTACTTTCGTCACTAAAACAAATTGTCTGTATGTAGCCTGGTTGTTGGTTCATTTTATTGGACATAGTTTCACAGAATTCTAGTCTTCGGTCGGGGTCATCATCTGAAAGTTGGTGCACCATTTTTAATTTGTATGGATGAAATTTGTTTTTAGCCAACACCCTATGTACTGTCCTTTGACTGACTTCACAGATAGACGCAACTTGGGCTGTGGAAGAAGTAGGGTTTACTACCATTTCTCCAATTATGTCAATTTTTTTGTCATCACTAATTGTTGGTCGACTAGATCGTTTGGCATCTTGAACACTACCTGATGCTTCAAACTTCCGAAGAAGCTCCCTCAAATAAACCCTCGATATAGGGCGATCGGGATACCTCTCATTAAACAGTCGTTCCGCTGCATGGAAATTGTTTCTACATTCACCAATTATTAAGATAGCTGCTACTTTGTCGACTACAGTACGTACCATTTTGCCTATGTGAACACTTAAACGTCTCGTTAAACAATAGCTTAGGTAAATTTTCAAGGTATAAACACTTTTGACAAGTAGAGAATTCAAAAACGTCAACCTTTTTGACAATTAACCAGAGGCGTACTTTAAAATCTTTATTAATTAAATGCGAAACTATAATTTTCGTATTTCTTCAATTTATCAATCAAAATCAGCCGAAACCCAAACAAAATTGGTATGACTGAATAGGTATTGTCAATACCTTTCAAACGAGCTGTCACTTGCCATAGGGTCCCATTTAAAATTATTGGTCACAGTGGCCTTGTGACGTCATTTATGACTATTGCGTCACCTGTTATGACCAGTTGAGAAGCCTACATCCGTTTATTTCCACCCTCCAAATTTCATTATTATAAGTATACCCGTTCAAAAGATACGAGGGGGGAGGGGACTTTTGACTAGCACTGTATAATGATTTACATAACATCGTTAAATTGAAGAATTACTGATTTTATCATATTTTTCTTCAAAAAAAGCTGGATTAATTTTATGTTGCGCTAATGAGTTCAATATAAGTTTGGGTTAGATGCAAATGGGAAGGTTCAGCTCAAAATATTTACTGTTACTGGTCAATTCACGGATAAATCACAATAGGTTTTCACAGAGAAATTATTCCATGAAGTTAATACTCAGTCGTATACAATTTTGAGTCAAAAGAATATTTCGCTATGATTACTTTTCATACAGGGTGAGCCATACAGCCAACCATACCAAAAATAATCAGACTTTAAAATTACTAAAACGAGAACTTTTTTAGTGACTTTTGAGTAACAATATAACAGGTATGCATAACCGGAAGAATTTAAAATATACAGTATGATTTGATGGTTCAATAATTACCTACAAAATATATCAGTATATATATCTTTTTACCATATAATTGTTTTTAAAGGTTTTATACACAGGGCCAACAATTTTTTTTGTGTGGCATCGACTACTATTGTCATTAGACCTTATGTGTTGGTGTTTGTTACTAGCTCCATACGCCAACGTAGAAGCTAGAACATTGGGTACATGCGCTCATGTTGCTAGTGTTGTATGGTTTCTAGAATATGCTAGAAATCAGAAAAATATAAAGTTTCCTCGAACCCACAATTTATTATTCAGGTGAGAAATGAATCGAAAATCAAACGTACTCATCACTGGCCGTCGAGATTCATTGCCTGTCACTCAACTTCATCGTCATTCGAAAATTTCAGTAGCAGATTCAAGCGGATGATCTCCAACCACTGATAAGATTTAGCCAAATATATGAGGTGAAAGTGGAAGTATTGTGTCCGAAATATATAATGAAAAAGGGGGAATTTTGTGGCATAGAGGACAAATTATTAAATTAAGGAAAAAAAAATACCTTATATATTTGGCTAAATCTTATCAGTGGTTGGGGATCATCCGCTTGAATCTGCTACTGAAATTTTCGAATGACGATGAAGTTGAGTGACAGGCAATGGATCTCGACGGCCAGTGATAAGTACGTTTGAGTTTCGATTCATTTCTCACTTGAATATTAAATTGTGGAAAGAAAGGGTTCACGAGTGTGTGTCGATTCCCATGTCCTCGAATAGCTCAGATGGTATAGCATATGAATAGAAATCATAAGATCGTGGGTTCGACTCCCACTTGAGTAGGCTTTTTTTCCTTAATTTGATAATTTGTCCTCTATGACACAAAATTCCCCCTTTTTCATCATATATTTCGGACACAATATTTTCACTTTTACGTTATATGAAATTTTCATTTTAGAGACATCTTGCTTGATACACAAATACAGGGAAAAATTCACTAGCTCCAACTCTAACCGTTATACACGTCAGGAAAAAAACTTGCTCTACACTTCTCACTTCTACTATCATGAAACAGTCTTTGATTTACAGAAGCAAGCAGATTTACAATCATTTACCGAATCGAATCAGAGAAATTAACGATATGAAAGGTTTCCGACACTTCTCATGGGGAAATGCTTCTACAATTTGGAGGAATATCTTGCATACGCATTCTAGTCGTTCTATATTCTGTAATATACCTTACATTTCACTGTGTTTATGTGCACTTTGTGATTTTACAATTAACTATTAGAATTAGTGTTCTTATCTACATGTGAGCGTTTTCTCGTAATGTATTAAAATATCTATGTACATTTTATATTCATTATCATTAGAACACATTGCGATAATTTTGACTTTGTCGACACATGTTTTCATTTAGACAATAAAGCTTATATATCTATCTATTAAATGTATCTTATCTTGATTGAAAAGTTTAAGGTTTATACAAAAATAGAAATGCTGTTTCTGTTTAATTTTTTCATTTTTCTGACACATGATTTGTTAGCTCGATTGATGACAATTTCAGATATCAATAAATCATGTATGATATCTACCTTTCCGACTGGCGGCACCATCGTTTCTTTTCGACTCCACCTTTCCAGTACACAACCCTAACATTCAATCGATTTGTTTGAAAATATGAACATGATGTTCATTAAATCAGATGAGGAATCATCTGCGACTGAAAAATAAACTTTCAAGATAACCTCTTGTGGGGTATTCATGTTGAGAAGGGAAACATTCCCGATTGAATGTTTCCCTTTTCAGCTAAAATTCAAATTAAATTATGCTTCATGAACACTTATCCATCAAGTATTTGGCTTATTTCAAGTACCCCGCAAAATTCCTGAAACGAATAACTTCCAGAACTGATTCGACATCATTAAAACAGCAGTCCTTCGAATATTATCCCGTGAATAAATTCTTTACGTTGTGTCCTAAACGCAATTACATGTTCCATTGGATAAAAACCGCAACGGCGGCGTGTTCCACTAACTCTCTCATTTCCTCATACAAGCTTTATCTTGATCCTCTTTTCACGTGCACATACCCTGAGGAGAATTACGAAAAATTTACTGCTTTTCCCGGAATAATTGCACGAGTTTACCATTCAATATCACCCCGAGTGTTTTATGGAAGACGAATCGAGCGCGTGTTCCCAGATTCCAATTTATTGTCGTTACAAATAGTACGAAAGCTTAGCGTTAGACTGGCGAAAAAAAATCGCTCGGTCGACTTAATGATCATGAGATCTGTTTTCTCTGTAGGGCTTGGCACTGTTAGGGCTTGGCACTGTTTCCGTATTCCACTAGAAAATAAGTTTCTGGTTAGTAGACAATACATCCAAAGAACAGATTAGCAGAAACACTAACCCAATAATAAACAACATAAAGAACAAAAAATGTGATACAAATAAACCCAGTATCCCAAATTTATGTACACAAGTCAAACAAAAGCAAGATCAAAAGAAAATCTAGGGAAGCACCAAATGAACGTCATGAATCATATCATAAACCTTCAGAACTCCACTGAGAAGTTGCACCTAGATCCAAATAAATGAAATTTGGAGAGGCAGACGATGAATTTGGCGAATAGTTGGCTTTCGAGGGAAAATACACAAGAAAATTCGGGTTATTCATTTCACGAGTGAAAAATCACGTTATTATCACAACAGACCGTAAGAGTTCAACAAACTCAAAACCGCACTTCTTCAAAACGTTTATGGTAACACACAAATTTTCAGATCGAGCCACCATCATCAAATCCGTTTATAAAAAACGTCCAAAACCCAACAGATAACCAATCAGGCTTTGCTTTCCTATATCAAAAGTGCCACCGACGAAATTGGCAGAATCATGAGAACAATTTTCAGAGCGAATGATGAACTCTATGATTTTCTCAGATCTCCTGAAGATAAAATAGCTAATGAATCCCAAGGACATACATAGGAGAAACTAACAGCCGAATTTACGAATATCAACTTGGTCTACGACACCTAGACCCTTCTGTGGCACTTTCCAAACACTATGAAGAAACAGGCCACAGAATGGATTCCAATCACCTCAGCATCATTGCCTCTAAGAAAACAATACAAACGAGAGTCATTCGTGAAGCGCTTGAGATCGAAAGGCACCCAGACTACCTCAATGAAAGTGATGATGGACGCAAACTACCCAATACTCGCCAAACCAGGTCCTGCTCATAGTTCCGCTCCATTAAATTCACCTAGGATACTGCACATCCACCCTCGGATTCTCAGGAGTAGGCAGATTGAGACCTTAGAGGAAACAAGTGTAGGGAGTAGGCCAAATTTCCAGACGCGGATCAACCCGAACTTTTCAGAATAATCATGACCGCGGAAACCTATACGAATATGGATGAAAATTTATACATACAGGCATACGGATACAAGTGAAGCTAAAAGAAAGCATGTTTGAACTGATGTCCGACTGATGGTTTTTTATTTTACAGCTACCGCACTAAATTTCTGCCACTATGTTTCACTTTCTTGAAACGTCCTTAGTTCTATTGGAAACCAGTGTTGCGAAAGTTACACAGTCCTTGGGAGTTGTTTATGTTTTTGTATGACCCGTTCATATTCATGAGTTAGTTGCTCTTCCACAGAAACAGTTGAAATAGCTATAAAAGTTCGTTGAAATGTACATGGAATAGATAGAAATGTTCCTTTCGAAATAGAAATACTACAAGATGCTGGAAAACGCATGTGTATTGTACAGGCACTCCCTGAATGATTAATTCTTAGCTGAATTAATCATCTCCCGAGTTTCTCGCAACTTAGTGCACGCGACAGAAGTGAAACTTCTTTGATGATTTAAACCTCGATTTGTAAAGTATAAGTATATATACAGGGTGTTATGTGAGTACTTGGCCAAAATCGAAGGGGTGATTTTTGAGTGATTCTAAGACGAAAAGTTTGTATAACCAAAGGTCCGGTAATGCTTTGTTTTCAAGATATAAGGTGTCAACATTTAAAAAAAAATTGTTATTCCTAAATATCATAATAATCTTTCAGCCGATTTTGTTGAAATTTGGCAGTGTTATTTGAGGTAGTAAGGGGTTAATTTAGCCCTAACTCGATTGAAATCGTCATGTCCAGTGGCAACCCGGAAGGCACCTTAACCAATAGTTTTGACCATAAAAATGTGTGCCACTGATTTTTGGCAATTTTGCATTGAGCAACATAAACTACAACTTTTTTATGTCCAGCATTTTTTTCGCATTTTGCTTTGTTTTGGAGAAAAAACATAAAAATCACTTTATTGCATGTCCCTGGAACAACATAATAAAAGAATTGAACTACCAAACCATCAAAAACTGGGGTGTACTTGTTATTTTTTTCCATATCAATAGTCTATTCTAGTCTTGGAAATTGTTATCAAAAGTAATGCAAGCAATGAAAAAAATTATTTTGCAAAAATGTTTTTATTGTTGTCCATAGATATGCAATAACGAGATTTTTATTTATGATTAAGCAATTAAAATTACACGAAAGTCATTGATTTGTTGAAAATATAAACAGGATGTTCATAAAATCAGATGTGGAATCATCTGCGAGTACTCTCTTTTGGAAAACATTCCTCTTTGCCTCATTCATCTTTATGAGTTCCTAATTAAGACTGGAATAGAAAATCAAATAACTATCTGAATGAAAATGCAAATTTTCAATTTCAGATTTTTTCTTTTGAGTTAGGGCCTTTTTAGAATATCTATCAGATGTAGTTCAATGTCCAGCGTGGCTTTAGCCGGGGAAGTAGTTGTTTTCTGTTAGACATTCACAAAAAATAACTTCATTTTAATCGTGGATTTTTCAATTCACAGAAAAATCTTTCTATCAATATTCAATTGAGAATGTTTCCCTTTTCAACTAAAGTCATCTTTTGAATTTTTAGATTAACTGTTGATGAAACAAAGAACGTTAATTATTACTGCAGTGTTGTGGAAGTAAAGTTAGAGTGCCATGGAAGGAAACATTCCAACGTGTTCGGCAATCGATGTTAAGACGAGGTAATGAAGTTGAAGGAAGACATTTTGAGCAACTATTGTGAGTTTTGTGTTACCTATTGTTAAATGTTTTCTTACTGAAAAAAATCGCGTACCATTTGTTTAATTGTGGTTTCAATGAAGGGTTCTTCTTGTTGCATGTTTTTTTTTTAATTTCCGGCGTTACCACATAACAAAAAAGTGTTTTTTTTTCTCAAAAACAAAGCAAGATACGAAAGCAAGATAAAAAAGTTGTAGTTTCAGTAGCTCAATGCGAAAACAATACAAAAATTGCAAACAAATCAGTGGCGCACATTTTTTTGTCAATTATATTGGTTAAGGTGCCCTCCGGGACGCCACTGGACATGATATGTTTAATCTAGTTAGGGCTTAATTAGACCCACGCTACCTCAAATAACACTGCCGAATTTAAACAAAATCGGCTGAAGGATTATTAAGATATTTGGAAGAAAACTATTTCTTTTAAAAATGTTGCCACCCTGTATCTTGAAAACGTAGCATTACCGAACCTACGTTTATTTGAACTTTTCGTCATAGGAATACTCAAAGAATCACCCCTTCAAGTTTGGCCACGTACTTACATAACACCCGGTATATATATATATATATATATATATATATATATATATATTTATATATTCATTGGTTCTTGAATCTTGATAATTGTAAACTTTTTGGAATTTTCTTGGGTTTTTTTATTCGCTTGTAGATAGATAATGAAATTTACGCAATTTTAAACGTTTCGCACTCGCCTTGGGGGCATCTTCAGTAAAATGTATGCTTAAAATATATATATATATATATATACATCTAAAAATAAAATTCTCATTCTCAATTTAGATACATCTGTAAGTTCAAAGTTAGGTTAGGTGTGGAATAAATAATAGTTTAAAAAAACTAAAAAACACACTTCTATAGGAAACCAGACAAAAAAATAGAAAATAAGAAAAAAAATTATTTTATTTTAAAAAAAAGCGTGAGGTGCATGGTATACCTCGGCCAACAATCACCTGTGATCTAAGACATTTCTTACTTTACTGCCCTAGGTGTGTAATGTACTATATAATTATTGATACAATGCACCCCACGCTTTTTTTTAAATAAATTTTTTTTTTTCTTATTTTTTATTTTTTCAGTCTGGTTTTCTATAATAGCGTGTTTTTTAGTTTTTCCAAACTATTATTCATTTTCATTTCATTTCATAGTGTGGTTTATTTATAAAAGCGTACTTTTTTGATTTTTTTTAAACTATTATTTTTATAATTTTTTTGCAAATTAAAAAATGGAATAATCTTATCAAATCAGGTAATCATAATCTCCGACCCCAAAAACCCCCACATACCAATTTTGAATAGAATCAGACCATAATCACAAAACTTGGCCGCTATTTTGAAGCCGCCATCTCGAATTTTTCAATTTTCACAAAGAATCATAACATTCGACCCCAAAAACCCCCACATACTAATTTTGAATAGAATCAGACCATAATCACGAAACACGGCCGCCATTTTGAAGCCGATATCTTGAATTCTTCAATTTTTACAAAAGAATCATAATCTCCGACCACGAAAACCCTCAGATACCAATTTTAAAGTGAATCGGACCATAATCACACAACTCGTACGCCATATTGGAGCCGCCATTTAGTTTTTTTCCACACAAAAATTTCTTAATGCATTGTCAACGGAATTATGTACACCTACCAAATTTCAAATCATTCGGACGTCTGGAAGTGTGTCAAAATCGCGCCCAAAGGAGTCGGTTACAAACAAACAAACATACAAGTGAAGCTAATATAAAGCGTGTAATAAAGCGTTTGAAAAAATTATGAAATGCCATCGGGTAACGTACCTCGGTTTAACAATATTAATTTCTTATTAGCAACCAATTGTTGAGCTTTGGGGTGATGTTTATATTTATGGTGGGTATTATTTGTATTTGTATTATTTTGTTGTGTATGTCCTATAAATGGCTACCCCAAAACTTTGAAATGACTGAGATTTTTCAACAAAACAAGGTTTCCTGGACAATTCACTGAGTGATAGTCTTTGTGTCTAAAATCGATCAGAGCAATGATTTTTAATAAAAATTGACTTTTGATCGAAAACATCTAACCCGAACGTCCACCATTACCTGAAAAGATTCATTTTTAATGACAATCGAAATAATGGGTATAATCTTCATTACAAATTTCCGATTTGAGTATTTTCAGCTGAATGTATAATTCGTGGTGATGATTTTCGATCATTAAATCTGTTCTCAGTGAAACTCCTCCTCATAATGGAGTACCTTATCAGTTCAAAAATACCACGAATCTACAGAGCTTGAAATTTCATTTGAAAAATATCTGCTTTCAAAATTGTGAAAGAAATATGTACTCTAGGTAGTTTTTGTTTAAAACTTTTTTCATAATATTTTTTATTATTATCCCAGTCATAAACATTGCTGAATTATTTAACGTTATCATAATTATTTCGGCTACGAACATTTTTCCTTTCGGATAATGGTGGACGCTCGAGTTGGATGTCGTCGAATGAAAGTACATTTTTATCAAAAATCGTTGCTCCTAACGACTTTTATTAAGAAAATTGTCCTGGGTACCTTTCTTTGTGGAAAATTATTCATTTCATATTAAAAATCTCAGTCATTTCAAAGTTTTGGGGTGTGGATCATCTGGGGCAGTCCGTTCCTGACGTTGAAGCAAACCAACTGCCTTGAAAAGTTATCAAAGAAAAACAAAAAAAATTGATTAAGAAACAAAATCTTATATTCCGATTTCAGTATGAAATCCATTAATATTTTTTATTGCAGTTCACTAAAAATCTTTCTCAAGAGAAAACTATGCATTCTCCATCGACATTCCCAAAGGAGCGAGCACTTTATGCTGCACCAACCCCTTTCATCTGATATCATAAACATATTTTTATGGAAAAGTATCCGAATGAAATAATACAATTTGAGAATTTGAGATGAATTCCAACTTTCCGCTTGACATGTCAAAGATGTCTTATTACCGGAACTGATTTTATTAAATTTCATATTCTCTGTTTACGGACAAAGAAAAATAGTTCTATTACATTTTCCGTAGGAAATGTGTATCAAAGATAATGCAATCATCTTGATATTTCCGGGTCGGTACCAAAGAACAAAGAAAACGAGGAGTTGCAAACGGAATTACGAGGGGTTTTGAGAAGTTTCACTGAAGCTACGGAGTCAACATGATTCACTACTAACATAGCTTCGGTTATTGACTACGCTCTTGATATATCAAATGCACTATAAAAAGCACACGAATTGAACGTTGGCTACTGGCTTAATTTCAATAAACTTTAGGATTGAGATCGAAACGTTCACTGTAATCAAGTGTAGATCCAAAAAACATTTATTTTTCGAATGTCCGTCTTGCACGAGAGCACTAGAGAACCTAATTTGACTCTAATAGAATTCAAATATTGGCTTGCTGGTGGATTAGAAATGCACCAAGACAATATTTTTTGTCTTGTCCATTTTTTAAGAAGTTTCATCCGGAAAAGCTAGAGGTAATCAATATTTTCATGATTTACTACTACCATACCTCAAATGATTGACTAGGCCCTTCGAAATATGTCAAAAGTATTCCTAAGTCCAAGGAAAAACCAAACCGAAAATTCGCATTTATTTCTTCGAATACACAAACTAGACGTTAGCTTGTTGACACCGAATGTACAAGCGGCCTTTTTGATCAATTGGTTAGGAAAAAGATTATTTATAAAATTCAAAAAACTATTTGGCCGCCTGTTATGTTATTATTATAAAAAAATGCAACCACATAAGTTTTTACAAAAAAAACAAAAAAGTCGATTCTACTTACTACATAGATGGGATTGAACTTAATTCTACAAAATGCATAAAAGATCTTGTTGTTCTACTCGATTATCAACTCAACTTCAGTGAACACATAAATACAGTCTGCACCAAATGTTGGGATTTGTATTAAGAAACTGCCATGACTTTTCTGTACCCACAGTCAGAACCGTTTACTGTGCACTTGTAAGATCGCATCTTGAGTACGCAAGTATTGTCTGGTCTCCTATCTATTCTGTTCATAAAATTGCTTTAAAGAGGATTCAAAATAAATTTTTAAGATTCTGTTCCTATAAACTACATCAACCGGTTGAAGATCATGAATACTCATCCTTACTTCATGATCTGAATTTATCGAAACTAGAGAAAAGAAGAACTACTTCTGATTTGTGCTTTATCTTTAAGTTAATGAATGGATTGATTGTTTGCAATGAGCTTCTTGAACTTGTTAAATTGAATGTACCTTACAAACAACTAAGAAATCCTAATACATTTCTAGTAAATGTTCACAGTACTAATTATGGTAAAAATACTCCTCTAGATAGATCGTTAGATATTATAAACAAAAAGAAAGTTTTTGGTGTCAGCCTAGCACAATTTAAATCTTCCATAAACAATATTCACTTTTAATCAATACTGTTTTCTAGTTGTACAAGTCTTTTTTCTCTTTTATAAATTCTAACTTTTTTTTTCTCTTCCTTCTGTTAGTAGGAGCTATGTATTCTTATGTATTTTTACGTTTTTTATGTATTTTTAGTTTTATATTTTTATACTTATATTTTGATTTGTATTATAAATGTAGACCTTATTCATAATGTGTATATAAACCGTAATGGGGTTTTCCCGTATATTAAATAAATAAAAAAATAAATAAATAAATAAATTATTATATTGTGTCTGATAGTGGCCGAACAGTTGCCAATTTTATAAGAAATGAAACAACAGATTGAGCTTCTGAACAACATAAAATTAATTTCATTGAGCTCTTATTCCGAATGGGAAAACTCTGCGAATTGAAATTCTAACTAACGTGATTCAACAATATACGAAATCATAACGATTTCCAAAGGATTTGCAATCATACAAAAACTCTTCGGTTAACCTGGTGTTCAAAAATTACTGAAACAATTCAAGAGATAATAGTCAACAGTTACTATTCTCCTGACCATCTCTCACGGAAACCCAGAACAAACTGAAATGTCAGTGGAGAAAAATGGCACAGAAATACAAAGGCCAATGACAAATAATTTCGGCAACACTGCACATTGAAGTCAGCAAAAGATATATATTAGAAACAGAGAGAGACAGATAATGTTAGGAACTAGGGTTAACGCCGCCCACTTGATTCTGACATTTTTAAATTTTGAATTAATATACTGATTTCAGAACGCTACATAATCTACTTGCTTCGATTTTGACACATGGAATTATTGTTACACTGAACTAGCATCATTATTCATCAATTGAAAGGGGTTTGGAAGTATTTCATCACTCAGTGGTCTTTCCCATTGAACACATATGGCATTAGCTGAAAGCATCCGTAAGTAGAAGTAATATTTTTCCAAGTTTGCATACAACTGTGGTTCAGTCAGAAATACTGAATATTCCAAATAAAAGCTGGAAAACTTGAGTAGCGCATGTGCAGAAAGTGTAAAAATCATGTGTAAATATAGATCTGTTGCCTAGAGAAAAAATTGTTGTGAACTTGGATGACAACAGTGATAGTGAAATTGACCCAGTTTGAAATTTACTAATAATTTTTATGATACTGTATTTTTTGTACTGTATTGGTATCTGTTAAGCTCCACTTTGAAATGTTATTCATTTTCTTATAATTTTTTAGATCATATACATAATTATGTCAAAATTCAGTCATGTTTTTACACGAACTTCATGAAATTGAGTTTTTATATACAAGCAAATATATTTTGTGAATAATTGTCCTATATCAATTGTACACCGCACTTTTTCGTACTTTAATTATCATCACCTATTAATGAATCAGACGTTTTACTTAATCTTTACGTTTATATATTTTTTCGCCTTTTTCCCCACATAAAAAAGAAGTATCTGTTTTTCTGATGGTGTTTGGAAAACAGTACTTTGTGGCATGCTAGTAGATTTCTACGAACTTGCTATAAAGTACCACTTTCCACACTGCTAAGTGAGTATACTATTTTATACCAGCGGAATAGTTTGTTATACCGAGCCTTATGAGCAATAAATGATAATAATGAGTCTGTTAGATCTCTGATCGTACTATACATCATATATCTCCCCTAAATTCCAGGATGTTATTACGTGTAGTCGAATCTAAAAAACAGTTGTCTATCACGAAGAAATGAACTCAGGTGTTTTCGAGGAGTATTTCGAAAAAAAAACGTATTTTTTGCAATGTGTAATTGTACTGGATAATGCAAAATGCCCCCAAGCAAGGTGAGCATACCCATTATCCACAAAAAATGCTTCTGAAATGAATATGGTGAAAAGAGAACTGAATTTATATTCAATTCGTGGGAAAAATCAACACGAACTATGATAGATTGATTCGTATAACTGTATATTTTTGCAATCGCCCTCGTAAAAATATTATTAAATTCTGAACTCTAGTTGGCACAAGATACTTCGTTTGAGGTGTAGTTCAGAAATGAGAGATTATAACGAATCTCTCAGACTCTCTATTCAGTTTCAAATAAATTAGCATTATGGAAAATTATTCAGCTTAACTCATTGAAGTGTGAAGAGGGAACTTACTTATTAACGTCATCCATTTATAGATATGGCAATGTGAAAAATATATTATTATTTATAATTATCATCTGGTGATTGAACTGGATATAATGTTGATGAAACATGCAGAAGTTTATATGTTTGGAGGCCATTTGCTAGATTTTTCCAGATTATACTCGATAATATAAGAAGAGATAAGTGATACATTGAAATGGGAAATGAACAAGTTTGTGTATTAGGTAACATGTGGGGTATATTGAACATATTCTCGGTATTAATTTTTGTTATAGACTTTCAGGTGGATTTCAATAGAAATTGAGAAAACTAAATCGCCGTTTTGAAGCCTGTCTCATGTTTAATGGGCATCCCTTTGGATAATTTTTATGACTTATATCTCTGTACTATTCTTATGAATTGATACATTGAGTTATATAACATTGTTATTGATGATTTGTTCCTGAATACACCTTTTTCAAGTCATAACTTCAACCATTACTTCAAACACCCAGTATATTTTAACTAATTTTCATGTGATGTAATGCATTTCTGAGGATTTTTCCTATATTTCGTCAAGATGCAGAGAGGATTCGTGTACAAGGTATCTTCAAAAATGGTCTTTCTCAAAACCTTACATTTCAAGAAAACGTGTAAAACTCAACAACGTCGATGCCGAATTTCTAAAACAATAAATGAAATGAAACCAGAATTCAACGTAGATCAGAATATATTCTTGGGTTCATTCGATCATTTACTGAACAATTGTCAATAATCATACACTTATCTACATTTCTTACTTTTTTTTTGTCCTTTCTCTCTTTTTTTAGCTTGATTAAACAGTTGATAGTTAAATAAGGGAATATTAAGTGACCCTACAAGTTCAGGTTCAGATCAGATAGGTTTGGGTAAGGTAGGTAAAATAATATTAAATGAAAAGTGTGACTGTGTGCACGTATCGATATAATCGATGAAGGAAAATTGTATTTCGTGCATAGAATAATTTATTAAAATCGTAGCAAAGCGCTTTCGACCGTTAGGTTATCATCAGTGCGTACCTGAAAGTAAGTAATATTGATAGAAAATAAGTTACTGAAAAGTTATTTTTTTTTTGAGAAAAAAATTTACATATTTTAAATGTGAGGTTACTTACTCGTCAGGTGCACAAGAAGCCAAAAAGACCATATAATATCTCATGATCAATGAAAGTTATATAGGTTTACGTGACACACATGTTAAAATACATATTCTTGGCCAGGATGAAAATTGAGATTACAATTTTTCCTTATCTTTTAAAAAGCCATTGTTGTTGTATGATAGCTGGACCCAAGTGACGAAATTGACAATTGACAAGTGAACTATGGAGTAGATTGACAATTGACAAGTGAACTATGAAGTAGATTGGCAGGGAACACCAAACCATGGAGATATCAGAATCAAGAAAGGAATATCCCTGTCATACGAAGACACACTAGAAGATGATCAATCTAATGAGGACTGTCATCTGTCAAATATATGTTCCAGTATTCCAAGGAAGATCGACAAGTCTCTTCAATTCTCACATTCGAGTCATCACAATTGAATATAAGTTCAAGGGAGAAGTCTAATTAGACGTGTCCTGAGCAAAACAAACAATTGAATACACTACCAGAGTTTAAAAGATAAGGAAAAACTGTAATCTCAATTTTCATCCTAGCCAAGAATATGTATTTTAACATGTGTGTCACGTAAACCTATATAACTTCCATTGATCATGAGATATTTTATGGTCTTTTTGGCTTCTTGTACACCTGACGAGTAAGTAATCTCACATTTAAAATATGTCAATTTTCTTTCTCAAAAAAAAAAACTTTTCAGTAACTTATTCTCTATCAATTTTACTTACTTTCAGGTACGCACTGATGATGACCTAACGGTAGAAAGCGCTTTGCTACGATTTTAATAAAAAAAATTATGCACGAAATACAATTTTCTTTCATCGAAAATAATATTAAACTCATTACAATTGGGATTAAGTGGTAGAGCACCAATTCGTGAACGCCCCCTTGAAATTTCCTCTCTATCTTTATTTTAATATTTTTTATATTTGTCCTCCTTCAATGTACTTGGAATGTGGAAATAAATACATTTATTATCATTATTATTTATAATAACGTCCTCTCAGTAGCTTGTATTTCTATAGAATCCACCTGAAAAATAAGATTGATATTCAACCTCAGGTATATGAGTATTTGAAATCCGTAATCCAATCCAATCCAAAAATATTTTATTGTCCAATGTATTTACATTTGAAAACTCAACTGATATATATGTACAAATAAAAGTTTGCAGCTTTTTCTTGCATCCTCTTCTGGGTAGGGGAGGTAGGAAGAGGAGAAGGAACTGCCGCTCGTAGTTAGGGGATGTTTATGAACTGCCTTCTTGCCTTCCCGAAAATTAAAGTTATTGGACGCCTCCTGCTTTATAGCTTATGCGTCTTCATGCTTGTTAATTTGATTTCGAGAATTCAAGGTTTTTACTTTTCTAATATATTTTTATTCGACTCATGTAGTGCTGGAAAATAAGTGTTAAAAAACCAGCTTCAGAAAATTAAAAATGCTTTAAAAGGTTTTCCCCTTTGGGTTGTTTCCAGGTGCATTCTAGTGTGCGTTTAACTCTATGACTATCTCTATGCTACTAATTTGTTTGCTTAGTTATGTTAAGTTATTGAATTTCTCTATATAATTCCAAGTTCTGGAAGATTACACCATGTTTTCTTGGTACATTCGCTCTTATGTCCGTTATTCCGTTATACCTGACGTAAGCGGACTTTTGGGAGTATGAAATCTATAGAACTCATCTGAAATTTTTGTAATATAGTCTAATATTTTTTCTACTCCTGCCAGTTCATCCAATCGGAGGTATCTATTGCTATTGTTCGGTATACGGAGTGCTATGTTCTGCAGCCTCTCCAGCCTCGATAGTTGAGTTTTGGAAAGGCCATAACTGTGTTGTGGTCCCCATGGAAAGCTTCCTTTACCCCGTGAACAACTCGGGCTACTTGGGAGGTCGTTGAATGACCTTTCCTGAACCCGGGATAATCTTTAGTCTTTCCACACATTCCGCAACACGGTTCAGGAGGATTTTATCGACCACTTTTGCCACCACGCTCAGGAGCGACATGGGCCTGTAACTCTGAATGCTATTTTTATTTTCCCCCGCTTCAAGTAAGGCAATGATTTTGGCTGTTTTTAACCGACGAAACCAGGTTCTCTAATCGACGCGTATATTTTTTTTATCATTTTTTTATGTATGATCACCCATAACTTTTTACTGAGGCGTCCGATTCCGATAATTCTTTTTTCAGTGGATAGGGTGTACTTTGAAGTTGGTCCCATTCGAATTTACCCTAAGGATAGCAAAATGAAGGAAATTGATCACTCAGCCTCTGAATTCTGGTCCGTTAACCGATTCTATCAGGCAAAACTTTGTACAGGGATCTTCGATTTGGATGATTCTTTTTTTATCAGATAGGGTATACCTCATAGTTGATCATATTTGGATTTCGAATGGAATTATCCACCCTCACGGGTAGAAAAATAGGGGATAATTGATTTTTCACTTGTGAACATTGGCCCACATATGTAGTTGACAATGACAGATGTGTCATTATCACAATCATTATATTCTATGAGAGGATGGAATGATATACATAGTAATGAAATGAACTAACCAGAAGAACAAAAATGATTTTTTTACAACAAATAGTAAAAGTAGATAATCATATTATTTAACTGGTAATAGTTGAAGTAAGGTGGGTAAGTAAGTATTTTGGAAGTAATCAAAAAACAAGCAGTTAGTAATTAGCAGATTTCAGCCACAAAAAATTGAAAAATAAAAACTTTTTAACAAAAAATTAAACCGACGAAATACGGAACTGAAAAGTAAAAAATAAAATAAGTCTGAATAACTAAGCTCCTAAACTAACGTAACTAACTAATTTTGAGTCGGCGCCAAACAAACAATCAACGAAGATCATTAAATTACTTCAAAAAACTTATCAGAATGTCTCCGCCCAACTCGATGCCATCATTTTACGCCTTACCTAATTCATTTGCTTGTTTGTTTGGCGCCGACTCAAAATTAGTTACTTACGTTAGTTTAGGAGATTAGTTATTCAGACTAAGCAGATTTATTTTATTTTTTTCTTTTCAGTTCCGTATTTCGTCGGTTTAATTTTTTGTTAAAAAGTTTTTATCAAACAATCTGGATAGTGTTGCCATCTGATAATTGCATTGATTAAATATAATAGTTGAACTAGCGCCTTTTTAGGAAGAAATCCGTAATTATTCCACCCTTTATTATTCCTGCAAGGAAATTATGTCAATTTCTGAAATCCATTTAGGTGAGGCTAGTAACGGCTTATATTCCTTGAACTGGTTCTATTATTCATATGCTTTGTCAAGTAATATATACTGTAAACCATATGCTGAATTTATAAGGTGCTATTTAATATGTGCATTATAAAGAAACATTTTTATTGCCTTTGTTAAGTGTTGAAATAACTCATTGTTTCAAGATATTAAATTTTTGTTCATGTAACATTAAAAGTTCATTCCTCGTTATGGACGTGTTGACCACAAACGACAAATGATTCATTCAAAAATGAAACTTATCAACTCGTCCCACAGGATTTGGAATTCTTCAATCGATAGACGAAAGGGGAAGAATATTTTCCTTGAATGAGACAATTAACATACAGGGTGTTACCAAAAAATGCGAAAGTTTTTAGGGGTAATTCCTGGTCGAAAATTAAAGTGGGGTCTTTCATATAAACAAAAGCTCTTAGGCTTCCCTTAAAAAGTTACACGCTTCCAAAAATGAGAAAAAACAAGTTTTTATTTCTTCTTGACATTGCTGAAGAATTGAAGAAATGGCATTTTGTGGGTATGATCTACCAATAAAAAGGCTACCTATGAATATTTGTTTAACTTTGTTGTGATCTTTTAAAGGGGTGAAACATGCCTCCTCTATCTCATTTTTCACCGGAACTTTATAACAAAACAAAATTTCTCAATTGAATATTGTGTTGAAAAGTACGAGTCATTGCAACATTTTTTTAACTCCTGTGTTGTGTCCGTAAAAGCAATAGTTTCCTAATAAAAAAATAAAAAACAACATTTTGCATGAACGGATCTTCTGTGAATGGAATCGAAAAAATCTAGTAGGTGGCTGTCACGTTTTGTTTGCACAACTTGTGACTTCAATCGTAGTATTTTAAAATCGAAGAAATCTAGTAGGTGGCTGTCGAGTCGCTTTGATTTCTATGTGGTAGTTGAAAATCCAATTGTCTCTTCAATATGAATAATTACACTAACGCTGAAATGGCTGATGCATTTTATGTATGGTCGTGCCAATGGAAATTATTTGTAAGCTAGACGGCTCTATGCAGCGCGTGATACCTCATCACACAATTTTTGCACATTTTCACCAACGTCTCTTCAAAAATAAACAACTGATTGTGGTGGTCCACGAGTAATAAGAACGATGGCACTGGAAGAAGAGGATCTCAATATGATTGAAGATCTTCCGGAATTAAGTACAAGACAAATTGCTAACACACTTAATGTTAGCAATAAACTAATCTGGAAAATTTTAAAGGATCATCAATTGAATCCTCACCATATTCAACGAGTCCAGGCACTTTTGTCTCGAGATTTTCTTCATCGAGTAGACTTTTGTCAATGGAGTATCCAAATGTTTACCAAAATACTCAATTTTTAGAAAACGTAATATTCACTGGTGAATCCAACTTTTCAAGGCAAGGGATTACAAATTTCCATAACAATCATCTATGGGCCGAAGATAACCCACATGCAATGCAAGAAGGTCGGTATCAATATGAATTTTCACTCAACGTGTGGGTCGGAATTATTGGCGAAAATATTATTGGACCCTTTTTTCTACCGTTAAGGCTAACTGGTGCAACCTATACAAATTTTCTCCAGGAGCAGCTCCCCATTTCACTTGAAACTGTTTCACTTGCTATTCAACTACGAATGTGGCTTATGCACGATTTCAGCATAACTGCTCATCAGTACTTGGACGACGTGTATCTAAATCGCATCATTGCGAGATAATCCGAAACGCACCAGGAATATTTCAACATTTGCGGCAGTTCTATGAGACGAAGAGTTGATTTCTGTCTAATAGTTAGAGGTGGTCATTTCGAGCAGTTTTTATAACTCTGTTCTGTTTGCCTTCCCCGGCTAAAGCCACGCTGGACATCGAACTACATGTGATATATATTGAGAAACGGCCCTTACTCGAAAGAAAAAATCAAAGTGAAAATTTGCATTTTCATTCAGATAGTTATTTGAATTTCCATTCCAGTCTTGATTAAGAACTCATATAGATAAATGAGGCAAATAAGATCGATTTCCAAAAGAGAGTACACACCAGAAATCATTTGTAACATTGATGCAAGAGAGTCATCGCACTCACTAAGCCTTCAATACATTTTGGTTGACAAAAATCCATTCCACGATTTCCTATCATCATGAAGACCGGAAGAAATGGTTAACACATTTTTAAGAAGCAATTTCACTTTGCAAAGATGGAGAAATGTTAGAAAATTTCTTTTGGGGATACACTTTGAGAATATTTTTTTTTACATTGAAACTTGTCATGGGGTATGTAGCAGAATACAATATCTATTTAGAATGAAATATTTACTGTTCCAAGATTCGTTGGGATTCACAGTATACCATGAAATTGTAACCGATACGGTGGTCAGAAAATAAGATATTTGAGATTATTTATATTATTTTTCGTCGGGTGCAGTCCACAGCGACACAGATGTTATTTTTTCAAATAGTCCCGAAAGGGACTATTACCCAGATACTTTGTATGGGAGTACAGAGCGTATTTCCGGCCACAGAATAGGGTAATAGTACAGATAAAGTAGGATACAATATTTCACAAAAATTATTTCCATCATCGGCAGATATGAGAATAAGTTAAATCATCGTCT
This sequence comes from Gonioctena quinquepunctata, assembly GCA_018342105.1. Lineage (NCBI taxonomy): Eukaryota > Metazoa > Arthropoda > Insecta > Coleoptera > Chrysomelidae > Gonioctena > Gonioctena quinquepunctata. The sequence continues at coordinate 627,460 of JAFIRS010000061.1, read as the reverse complement.
TGAAATATCATTTCATATAAGCCATGATGAGTTATGAAAGATTATCTTGAGAGAATAATTAGGTTACAGAAAAATATGTAAATAATAAGGCTTAGAAGAGGGTAGGAGAAACGTTTTTCCCACAGGGTTTTTGATCTCCTACGCTTGTAAGTGAATAAACTATTGTATTTTCAATGGATTTATCTGTGGTTAGGAAAAACAATTTTCAAAAGGATAGGAAATACCAAAAATCACTGGGCTATTGTTTGTATACGGTTTCAAGAGTTATAACTGGGATACTTCATCCCCTGAAAATAGTCTGACCATTCTTGTACCAGGACACCAAATAATGTGTGAAAGATATTGGGCAAATGGGTAAACGAGACACTAATAATATTCATGCACTGACCGGAGAAGATTAGTTCGATTCGAGATTTCCAAGGGACAAATCGTTTTCCCTAGGCATCCTTTCTTTTTTCAGTGACATAGGTCTTGCCAACCAAAATTTCTTCTCATTCAAATAAATAATCCAATTCAGAAATAGGTCAATTCATTAGAATTCATCCATTTCTTTCTGCTATTTCATTGGTTATATGAGGTACCAAATCACAGATAATTCATTCTGCTGAGGAAATAAAGTAATATCTGTTGTGGAGAACTCAAAATTACGTTGTTTCATTCAAGGAAGGAGAGTATGAGGAAAAATAAATCTGGAATTTATTCAGTACAAGTTACAGATCTCAAAAGATCTAATGGGTTTTCCATAGTTGAAAATTCGATGAAAATATAGAGTCATTGGAGTGGTTCCAGAATTCGGAGGTCTAGAGCCTAGAGATGGTTCCGGAAATCTTCAAAGTCATAATCTTCGGTGAGAAAATTATTTGGGTGATTCTCCATCAAATCTTGAATCGCATTTTCGAATCCACGCCAATACAACTCTTCCGAATGGAATTTGGTATCGTAATCCGCTCGGCGATGAAAAGGTTATAAGAATTTTATGAACTTTATTTCCTTTTCTAAGTAATTCATCTATTAAAAAGACCAGTGATAAAATAACATATCATTTGATCATATGATAGATTGATATGTTTGGAAATATGAACAGGATGTTCATAAAATAAGATGTGGAATCATCTGCGACTGAAAAATAAACTTAAGTCACTATCTTCCATCTTTCAAGATAACCTCTTGTTGGCTATTCATGTTGAAACGGGAAACATCCTCAATTGACTATTGAATAGAAATATTTTGTGAATTAAAAATCTGTGAAAATTTTGTGATTAAAATTAAGTTATTTTTTGTAATATCTAACAGAAAACAACTACTTGCCCGGCTAAAGCCACGCTGAACATTGAACTACATCTGATAATATTTAGAAAGGACCCTAACTCAAAAGAATAAATCTGAAAGTGAAAATTTTATGAACATCCGGTTTATATTTTCAAACTAATCAGCTCATTCCCATTCTCAAAAATATTATTTTCGAACAGATGACGTTACGGCAAACAAATCTCGACAGCGAATACCTGCATTTAACCATCTTTAATACGCCACTGGATATCCCACATGTAGACAATGGGCTGTAACGGTGGTAAATTTTCAGTGTGCGGGTCTGTTGGGATTCATATATAATGAATGGGGGTTTGTTTGAGTTCTCTGCCAACACAGAAAAAACTACAAATGAACAGTTTACGAACATTTCGCAGTGAGTTGTTGAACACCAATGAGCGATATACTACATTTGATGATGCGAGGGAGTATGCCGAAAACTGTTTATATTTCGGCGAATTCTATGAAATATGATTCCATTATTTCCAACCAATATTATAGACATTTTACTTTTTCTGTTTATTCCATAGTTTTCAAAACCTGTATCATAAATATCGAGTATTTTAAATTTTCCTCGAATTCAATGCATAAATGAAAATTTCAGCACACCTGGAACTCTAAAATACGGTGTACTTCAGGGAACAGTTCTAGGTCCCATGTTGTTCATCTTATACGTGAATAACTTATTTCTTTTGGATTCAGTTGGGAAAATAATCACTTCTGCACACGATACGGTTGAATATTACAACGATACAGACAGAATCAAAATTAAAAAATATTCAATCCAAATTGAAAAATGGTTCAAAAGTAGATTACTCACCTTAAATTCCTTTTTTCTTCATTTCTTTCAACGAGGTCTCAACTCTCCCCCTCCTGACCGCCTGAAATCATGCCGCCCCATCTGGATGGATAAAGAAATAGAAGGCATGTATAATATACACTCCAAATGGAATGAGGCCATAGCCGCCAACCAAACCTGGAAAGCATCACCAACTAGCAAACCTGAGGGCATGAATCTACCCCGTCGGACCTGGTGTCGGCTAAATCGGTTTAGAGTGGGCCATGGCAGATGTCGTGATGAAATGTTCAAATGGGGAATAGTGGACTCAGCGGGGTGCGATTGTGGTGCGCATAGACAGACAATGGACCACATTCTGAATGAGTGCCAAATCAGATCCTTTCCTGGTGGCATCCATGGAATTCTCTCCGCTTCCCCGGGGGCAGTGGATTGGATCAATGGCCTAAATATTAACGTTTGAACGTTTGTTAGTAGATTTGTTTGTTAGTAGATTTGTATTGTAAAATTTGTTGGTACTAGACTATGTATGATATAGAGTCATACCGTATCTCTTGTTCATATTTATACTATGGCTTTCTATTTATACTTGTTCATACTTATTATGTGCCTCTCATACGAAATATATATATATATATATATATATATATATATATATATATATATATATATATATTGTTATACCATGTTAAAAAATTATTATTTATTTTATTATTATTATGCTTACAAATATATTTTTTTGCACCGCGTTGGGCGACAAATTGTTATAAAATGATAATAGCTAAAAACAATTAATTAAATTTTGTCCCAATTTGGGGTTTAAATTGATATGATATGTGATAGATAATTATTTTCGCCCTGTATAATATATTGTAATGTAATAATAATTGCTAGCTAACGTCACTGTTTTCTCGTCACGTTGCTGCCAATTGTTATTACCCTTTCTTACCACGACTAAACTCAGTTGGTACGCCTTTCGTCTCAGATAGCCGGTCCTGGCAATAGAGCCACTGCCTGGTCTTGATGTTTATTTCAACTCAGTGTTTATAAGTAAGATTGCAGATCATATCATTGTGGAAAATAAACCAGAAAGTATCGAAAAACAATTATTTCCTTTATTCAGGAAAACTTATATTAACCTGGCCTACGATAGATAACTCATACTATGATCAGACAGATTTTTATAGACAATAATGAGAAACAGTGATGTCAACAGAAGTGAGGTTATGTATACTGTATATACATAACCTCACTTCTGTTGAGGATGAAAAAATTATTTTATAGTTCAAAACCAAAATAAGATAGAGTTCTTCAGATAGACGAGTTATGTTGTAAAGTGATTCAGTTTGTGATGTGCACTAAAAATATTATACCTGGAGCTGGAACTGTCGCTGTTACAATATATGCCAATAATCTGAAATCCTTTTTCAATCTACTGCTCTCAGGAACTCTCCATTACAAAAGGAACCATACAAATCCCAGAAATCAGCCTGGAAACAGTTTTATGTGGAATACATAAAAGGTAATCTTGTTTTTTCCTATTTATTTTTGTCGAAATTCTCTAGAGGTTGAATTGGTTAGTTTCTATAGACAAAATACCTTGTATTCGTAAAAATCTTGGAAGGAATATCTCCTCAAATTTTGTACTTGGCGTTCTTTCTTAAAAAAATTTTAATCTCTCCTTCTGGCTTTGTTTTTTCATCCCCTGGATACCATTTCTATTTTGTCCATTTTATTTGAATTTTCAAACTCGCGCACTTTCTTGTCACATTATCACTCTTTTGGGGTTATTTGAAAAAACTTATGAACTAAAATATTTTACATTTCTTATTAACTATATACAATATTTGATGATAATTGTCTTTGACATTTCATAGTTCTTATTTTTCCACAATTTCAAATCTTACATCTGACCATACTATTCCCTGATTGGCTATTGTCATCAAGAAGTTTGTTGTTCTCCCATTGGCTATTTTTAGTTAGATACAATTTCATATACTGTAAGTTTCAAGCTTATAATTTTGTTGATCACATTTAATTCAGAATGATTTTGTAAATCTGGACTTTTTTGTTGTATTTCGAACAATTATAGATTGTAATCATTTTGACAATGTATGAAAATGATTGCATTATAGTATTTGTATATTTTTACCTATCAATATTATACAGAGGCTTCATAAAGGAAATATAATTTCAAAAAAATATAGAGCAATGTCTCATGAACTACTAATTATTAAGTAATTATTATTTTTGTGGGTTTTTTATGAAATAATTTCTTTTTTCCTTTTAAAATATATTACTGTTCCTTCATAACATAACAATATATATATATATATATATATATATATATATATATATAGCTAATATTTTTGTTTTGTTGAAATTACAGGAATGATTAAGTTTCATCGTATGTTCGGCAAGTGCACAGCTATTTTCATTTAGGTTGCAGTCTCTTCTATGTGAGATGATGCATCCTCATAAATTCCTTTGTATACTTAATTACAGTTAAAGCAAGAAATACTGTAAATTACATGTGAGGATTCAGGAATTTTAGGGGAGGATTTAGCTTTTGTAAATGAGGTGGCCAGTTTTTATGTTTTTCTTTACAATCTGGAGATTTTCAGTTTTAAATTTATTGACTCGTTTTGATGTCAGCTATTCTATATTTGGAAGATTCCACTTCGTTAAAGTTTCTCTAGCAATAACTAGTAGCTCACAGGTTTTCTGTTTATGTATGAGACTATACACCGTTCACATCTCCAACAGTGAATTGTATTCCACGGTGTTGGTAGTAATCAAAACGGTGTAAACGTTAACTGCACATTGTCGTTAGTATATCCTCGAAGCAAAGAGGTCCCAGGAGAGATCCCAACAAAAGCCCGATATCCCAGTTGTAACATTTTCCCTACTATAGGAATTATTACACCAAGGAAAACGGTATACATCCGGCCAGCTTTGTGGGGATGTTTCGGAAAGTTTAACGGTCCTTTGGCCCCGGTTCGTGTGTGTTTATTGACAAAATTGAGCGGGTGTCCTTGAGTCGAATATTTGAGTGAACCGGCTGGAAAATTGAATATGGTCGTTTTGTTGTTTTGAAATGCATTCATGATGGTTTTGGAAAGAGATGGAAGGATATCGTGAGAGCAGAAGAATTGGAAAGTTATGAACAACGCTTCTCTAGCAGTTGAAATTTTGTTTTAATGCATCAGTTGAGAAAGTTCAATATTCATTATTGTTTCATAGATAGTTGGAGATGTAATGTGCTGAACTGTTTTCTTGGGTTTATCCCAGCGTATTGTGGTATTGGTTCTCGAAAGGTACGATTTCCCGACGTTTCAGAAAAATCACATTTACCATCTTCAGGTCATGCCTCGTTGATTCAAACTTTATTGATCTCTTCATGCCGTACTCTTCACTTAGTGATGGATGTATCATCTGGATGATTATGAGTTTCAGATTAGATTTTTCAGTAATCTTCTGATTAACCAACTTAGTTATCATTTCACAATTTCTTACCGGAAAATTCGACGCAAACGAAGAGTAGATGATATTTGCATAAACTTTCCAAAGGTATTTGATCCTATTGATGATGAAGTTGAGTTAGCATGTTCTGGATTTGGTAGTGGTACAACATAATTTTTCAAAGCATATGTCCACAACCGACAGCAGTTTGTGAGACCCAATGGTTTCCTGTCTGGTGCTACATCAAGGGTACCTCAAGGATCAAACCTAGGGCCACTGTTCTTATTAATGTTCATCAATGTCATGTGCGATGATACTCGGCGTAGAAAACTGTATTCTGCTGATTATTTGATTTAATTCAACTTTTGATCTACTATTGAGCCTGGTACAATTCCAGTGTATTGATAATGAATTGCAGTTGAATGCAAGTGGATGTTAGCTACACTAGAATATTGACAAATATTTGCTTCCCTCACCTTCATCATTGAGCAATCCAACCTGATAAAATGTCACTCTTCAGAAAATTTGGGGGTTATCTTTCAAGGATGATATCTGTCTCAAGGTATCTGATTCAATTGAAACATAGTGCTTTATTGTTCAAAATTGTAGAAATTTATTAAATAATGATGCATTAGGAACTTTATATTATTTACAGGTTGGAGTATGCATCTATAATTTGGTCTCTTTATCACAGAGTTCTAATAAATAATGTTGAAGAGCAGCGAAAGTTTTTGAAATGATTATCATCAGAAATAAACGCTCTTTTTTTCATATCGAGGAATCGAAAATTGTGTTTTGGTTGATAGGTTGCAATTTTTCAGACTTGAATTGGAGAAAAATGCACAGTAATAGTTTTTTCCAAAATATATAGTAATATTTGGACAAATCAACCAAAATATACGAATTTCTCATACAAGTCATATGATAGACCAAGAGCCAGCAAAACAAATACGTATGATCAGCTCAAAGCTGAAACTTTTTGAGAAGTAAGCCAGTATTATAAAAAACGGGGCAGCGAAAGTATGACGGCTCGTAGGTGTCAGCTTTGCGCTGCGCAATTTTTTGAATGCGTCAAGAAAACTATGCCCTTGAGGAATGAGCTCAAAACTAATTCTTGTTTTATATTATACATAAGATAGCCAAAGTATGGAGGGGTTGTATGCCATACCGATGCAGTGTCTCAAACTGTCCGCCATACTCAATTAAACGTGTAATTTTTTTCATGCTCACTTGAAATACGAGCTCAAAGCAATTTTTTCCACTCAGGGATAGAAAAAAATGTCTCAGCACCGATTATGACCATGCCATACTGTTTCGGTATCCCTAAGTACCCGCCATACTGATAAAAAAATGTCAAATTTTCCACTAGTCCATGTATCATAGGCACAAGTATGGCGGTCAGTTTCTATGACCCCTTGGTCCATTTTGATGAATAGAAGCAATGTCATACTGATAGGAGGGTCTTTAAATGGCTGTCAAACTGAAAAAATTTGGATTGCAACGTTTCATGGAAAATTTGGACGTATACAATTTATTAAAAGAAATGAAATACAGTAAATTTAGGACGAAATATATGTATTAGATTTTTCAATTTCATCGTCACTATCTTCACCTGATGATATGTTGTAGTGAAAATCATCTAAATCACTATCTTCGTCGTCTTCCTTTTCATTCCAATCTTCAGTGTCCTCATCAGAGCTTACAGTTTCTGCAATTGTAATAATTTGGTGATATTCAATTATAGAAGAACAGTTGAACTATCAACTTTGTGTATTTGTTATATTTTGAAACTGTAATTGACATTTGCAAATATTTTTTCTGCATGATTGTAAAATGTTATTTTATATATTAATCTTCGTCTTCATTCGGTTGTTCAAAAGTCTGGTACGGTTGTCGCTCCATCGTTTAGATTTTGAATAACTATCTCGTTGATTGTGGATGGCATTGCATCCCCCTCAAACCAATGGAAAGTGTAAGAGCCTTCGAACAATTTCCGGCCATAACCATCAGCAGAATCGTTGCACTAAATGTTGCTGACGTAAAGAACCCTCATCAATTGTTGGAATAATTTGGCTCTACATGGTTAAATTAGAGAGGCATTGATATATAATTCAATTATTCCTCACCTTAGACAAACGATATCGGTATGGCACATATTTATTCGTATTCCAGACATTGAATATGTCTCAAAAATATGAGTAAGGCACTTGTGCCTGTTATACATTACACTAAAAATCTTCAAAAGTTAACTTCTCACGTTCGAGACATCCAATCGGTATGGCACTTACAGACTCGTCTTCTAGACATTGAAATCAATCAATACATGTTTTTTCCAGGTGTCTACCTATGATACATGACGTAGTGAAAAAATTTATATTTTTCAATCAGCATGGTGGGTACTGGGAAATCTATCAGTATGGCATAGTCATAATCAGTGATGAGTTATTTTTTCTCTCATTGGGGGTGGAAAGATTTGCTTTGAGCTCGTATTTCAAGAGAGCATCAAAAAATAACACGTTCAATTGAGTATGGCAGACAGTTTTAGACGCTGCATCGGTATGGCATATAACTCCTTCATACTCATATGATATGAAACGAAAATTAGCTTTGAGCTCATTCCCCAACGGCATAGGTGTTTTTAAAACATTCAAAAAATTGCGCTGTCCTGTTATTTATAACACTGGCTTACTCCTAAAAAAGTTTAAGCTTTTAGCTAATCATCCGTGTTTTTTTTTTTGGTGGCTCTCGGTGTATGGGTCTTCCAGACTGTATTAAAATATCAATATATTGCGATACTCATTATGACTCTGTTGGTGAAATATTGAGATCACTTGAAATGACAGGTTTATATTTGATTAACTCATGTTTTTGGACTTTAAATATTGATTTGTTATAATTCCTCCTGAATAAAAAAATATAATTGATTTAGATTCATATTGTACTGTGAATGGGTTAAACTGGTAGGCAATAAAGTTATTATTATTATTATCGTTTTTGTTCGGTTGGTGATAATTAATTATATTGTAAATGTATGACTCTGATTACTTTAATGCAATACTTCATAATTGGAATAAAACACTGAAAAAATACCGAAAATACATATTTCCATACTTTCCACTAGATCAAAATCCGACATAACGCAAAAAATGAGTCTCTGCAGCATACAAAAACAGTTCCGGTAGAAAAACTTGAAATAATATATTCTATGAATCTTGACTGCTCCATTGAAAGGGATTATCGTGATAAGAAATTCTTCAATATAATCAATCCATCTCTAGAAAATTCATTTCATATTGTCTGTACTTCCAAATAACTCAAATGAAACACTACCTAATTCTAAGCCTGCTATGAATGATTTTAACTAGATACTGTCCCAATTTATTCGAATATATTTCATGAAATATTTCTAGTGTAGTTTGTAGGATGATTTGAACAGGGCATTCCGTAAATCATATATGGACCCATATGATACTGGAAGATAAACTTTAATAACTATCTTCCCTTTGCGTAGTGGGTATAATTTCATCTTCAATCAATTTGAACTACATCTACCCTAAATATAAAAAAAGTTTCATGAAGAACTTTATAGCTGGGGTTTTCCCTTCTTCTTGGAGTAATAGTGTTTTTTGATGGTAGCGCATCTTGAGTCTCAAAATTAAATATTGGAAAGGATAGCCGTCTCACAGTCGAATTTCTGGTGAGAACGCCAGTTACGAAAACATAATTTTTGGTGAGTGCGCCATTTGAATTGTCCACATTGATAACTCATATTACCTTCCTTCAAAAGGCGTTCGGGATGATAAAGCGAAATATAATTGACAAGTACGTGTGGCTTGAGAAAACTGGACGATGAATACATGTTTTATAAATAGCCTTAAGGGTAAAACATCATATAAGGAAATCAAAAACTCCCACTGGCTCATATGAAATTCCATTTTAGTTCACTGAAAATGAGTAAACTCTGTATGTGTTTGAAGGTGATCAGTACACTACAAACTATGAGATCATTTGTGACCCCTTTTCTTGCTATGTAGCTGTGCAAGTGATCATTTCTCGACGTTTCTTCTCATGAAGTTTTGTGCCAGACTGGCACCAAATATGCCAGCGGATCTAAAAAGCTTTTATTTCTATAATAAAATCTTGCAAGTAAAATTTGGCCCACTTCTAATCGTCCGATTGATTTGAAAATTGGCAGGTGTACATAATTTCGGTGACAATGCATTATGAAACTTTTGTTGGAAAAAAACAAAATGGCGGCTACAATATGACGGACAATTTTTGTGATAATGGTCCGATTCTATTCAAAATTGGTATCTAGGGGTTTTTGGGATAGGAAAATATGATTTTTTTGTCAAAATTCAAAATTAAATTAGATATAAATTACTAAATTGGTTATTCAACATCATAAATACTAAAAAATAAATGAATCATAAAAAAACAAGATTTAATTAGTTGTTAATAAAAACAGAACTAAAAAGTTCAAAATAAAAATTATAAAAATAACATTTTTAAAGACAAGCTTTTATGTTGAAAACGGAAACATTCTCAATTGCATATTGAATAGAAATATTTTTCTGTGAATTGAAAAACCTACGATAAAAATTATGTAGTTCAATGTCCATCATGACTTTCAACGGGAAAGTAGTAGTAGTTTTCTGTTAGACATTTACAAAAAATAACTTAATTTTTATCCTGGATTTTTCAATTAACAGAAAAAAATTCTATTCATTATTCAATTGAGAATGTTTCCCTTTTCAACATGAATACTCCACGAGAGGTTATCTTAAACGATGGAACCTAGTGACTAAAGTTTATCTTTCAGTCGCAGATGATTCCACATCTGATTTCATTAACATCTTGTTCATATTTTGCGCGACAAGATTTTGAATCTGTCACTCACAGAATAACCTAGATCAAACAATGAAATAATATTTTTTTTCCTTTCTAGTGCATTTTTATAAATAAAAGCTTGTCTTTAAAAATGTTTTTTTCATATTTTTTATTATTCGATTAATTAGGAAACATATTGTTTATGAAATTTAAAATACTTTTTGGCTGCAGGTTTTTTTATTTTTGTATTGTCTTTTATCGGTCGAGCGGTTGGAAACTTAAATTCAACTCTAAAAATTCAAAACTTTCGTGGACTGGAGAATGCAGACAGAAGATTTTTCCATAGAATTACAAAAACTATTCCCACTTATCAGAATCTACCGATTTTGAAGTCTCCGGACCATCTCTAGACTGGAAGAAATCTGGATCCCAGTAGCACTTTTACTGACTCCATACTGTTCAATTTTTTGTCAAACTTGTAGACTCATAAACATTTCACTCATTGAGTTCGAGATTTTCTTCTTGGTATTTTCTTTCATTCGTCATAAATAAAAATTGTTATTTATTATACAAGGGAAAAAAGTATTAGATTTTAGCTTGAAAACAAAATTTCGTCGCCAGAGTTGGATGATGTACATTATCGAATGCCTTGGAAAAGTCGGTGTACACCGCACACCTTGAATCTCCAAGTTATATTGCACAAATGGACGTAGTGACACTTGTCTTCTTGTGAAAACCATGTTGGTGAATTGTTATCTGATGTTTAACTTGGAAAAAAAGTTCTGTCGTTAAATCGATTCGATAGCTTTACCCAGTAGAAACAACAGAGAGATCGGTCTCTAATTCGATATTCAGGTTTTTTGTCCGCTCTTGAAAACTGGCACAATTTTGGCCACTTTCCATTTTTTTTATTCCATCCCTCAGCGATTTATTGAATTGAAAACATAGTGGTTCAACTAGGTGATTCTCGACAAGATTCAATTAATATGGAGGGTATTCCATCAGAGCCTGGTCCCTTTTTTACATCAAGGTTATCAAGAACGTCCATAACCTGTTTAGAAATTAAATTATTGTCGAAAACATTCATCGATGGTTTTACCACGACTAAGCAATTGGTTTGATCACTTACCGTGGAGTTGTTAAAAACCATTAAAGTCGGATTGGATTTTGAGTTTTTTTTCCCAGAGATATATGACCAGGAAGCTTTTGCATCACTTTTCAATCTATGTCCAGTGTTTCTAATATAAGTTTTATAATAATTGTCTATACATTTTTCAGATATTTTCGCAATGCAGAGCTGTGAATAATCATCAACATCTCTACATTTTTCCATTTATTTTTTTACTTGATTTTTTCTTTCATTACTGCTGATGTACCTCTGTAGAACGAAATTGGGTAAGATTCTTTGTTTATGTTTTTAATAGGAACATAAAGTTCAATGGCGTGATTAAAAAAATCATAAAAATTTTCAATGCAAACATCCACATCACGATGACTCAGCCTGTCCTTCTAGGAAAGGAAATATTATTCAGGTATTCATTGATTGAAGTATAGTTTGCAGTTTAGGTTGTTATTCTTTTCGCCTGAGTTGTGTCTCATCACAAGCTTCGAGGAAGAACTTATAAATCTCATATCTTGTGAAGTTATTCGATTTCTTAGGCTGACCGCCAAGATATCTGCCTAGCTCTTCAAATTTCGAAGGAAAAACTTTATAAACAAAAAAATAGTCACCAAAACATTCCACAAGTCAAAACAAACTTACGCAGGTCTTTCGAAAGTCTATACAGGTGATTCTTCGCTAGTAGAAAAAGTGTAGAATAAGAGACCGTGCCATAGGAAATAACGTGATCTCTCAATCTATAATACTGAAATTGCTGGAAACGCTTCACAACACTGATGAAAATTTGGAGACATTATACACCATTGAAGGGTTGTTTTTGAGAAGTACAAAACAAACTCTTTGGAAATGTGTATGATTCCTGCTCTAGAAACACACTCTATAAATATAAAACATCGATTTGTATAGGCCTCCACGTTCACATGTTAATTTCATCTTCCGGAAACGGTTGAAGTTGTTATATAAATTTATCAGAAATATTCTTGGGAACATCGCAATATATATGTAGGGCATTGCATGAAAAATCAATGGAAATGAAATATATCATGTAACATACAATCAATGAAAATACCCCTATTTATATACCTCAGTGAGTAAGTAAACTGAATATAATGACGAATTTGGCCTTTGTCCACGGCACATACAGAGTGGGCCATTGAAAACGAAACAGCGGCTCTGTATGTCAGCAGAACCGAATTATATAAAAACGCTCGGACACATCAACTACATTTTCGAGGGGGACATCATTCGCGATGAATTTCACCCAAAATACATTTCATCCTTCGGAGCTGTGACCGCCACCCCTAAATTTTTAAATGGCAACATATGGCAAGTTATACCTCATTTGGAAGGTATTTTCCTTCCCAATATCAAACAACAAGAATAAATTAATTCTATCGATTCGTTTTCGAGATATAGGAACTTGAAGTTAGGAAATAACTTTTTATTCACTCAATCAATGAAAATAACATCTAACAATGCAACTGTTTAAAGATAATTATCATCGTCAAGGAATTAAATGATCTAACTGTTGATCAAGTGAATGAGGATGAGATAAAAATTTGAAACGGAATTGCATGTTCTTAAGGTTCTTAAGAATCGATGAAAAGACGTTTTCTCGAATTCGACTCAAATGCGAGTACAACAAAAACATGTATGAGATTTTTTTCGCCAAATCGCAATTGTGGACGTCTATCAGTGTCAAACTGATCTTTGATTGAACTACATTAGAGTGAATTACTTGACTAAAGCTGCTGAATATATTTCTGCAATAATGGTGTATACGATCACGGAAAGAGTTGAAATAATAACTTTTTTTTTATGAGTGCGGTAACCGTACAGCTAATTTGTTCAATGAAACGCATCCAGATAAACATGTTGCTAGAAAATACGTTCTAGAATTAGTGCAAAAATTTCGTCATACTGGATCAGTAGCCAACAAGAAACGAGACCCAGAACGTGAATTTCCGTTGAGAAGTGAAGTTGTTAAAGTTGCACTTTTAGGACAAGTTCATGCAGACCCAACATTGAGCACTAGGAAATTGGCTAGTGTAACCAATATCAATAGAACCAGTATCCGCCGAATCCTGAAACATCATAAATTCCACCCCTACAAAATACATTTGGTACACCAATTGAATGAAGATGATTTTGATAGGCGACAGGAATTTTGTGATATTATGACTACGAGAATAGATGCTGATGAGAATTTCCTTTTCAACATCTGCTTTTCTGATGAGTCTACATTTTTTATGAATTCGACTGTGAATCGTCATATCGTCATAATTGTCGTTATTGGTCAGATGCCAATCCACATGTTTTACACGAATTCCATACTCAAACTCCCCAAAAACTCAATGTCTGGGCCGGTATTTTTGGAGACCGTTTGATTGAAACTTATTTGGAATTATTGAATGAATTTGTTTATCCACAATTAGTAGACATCATTGAAAATGACGATCGTTACCATGAAGACCACTTGATATTTCGACAAGACGGGACACCTCCACATTATGCGCAGCCTGTTAGGGCGTTTTCGGATAGAATGTTTCCTGGAAGTTGGATTGGAAGAAGAGGCTCCATAGAGTGGCCAGCCATATCTCCAGATTTAACCCCACTCGACTTATTCCTGTGGGGTCACTTGGAAAACAAAATATTTGCAACCGAACTAGAATCTCTGGAAGATTTACGAAGGAGACTTATTGAAGAATGCCGTCGAATAACGCCGGAAATGCTACGAAATGTGAGGTCTCGTTTTGAACAGAACTTGTACTATTGTATGGAAATGGGTGGTAGACAGTTTGAACATTCAGTTCATTGACAATAATAATTATTGCGACAGTTGCTTTATCAGATATTGTTTTTATTGATTGAGTGAATAAAAAGTGATTTCCCAACTTCAAGTTCAAGTTCGTATATCTCGAAAACGAATCTATAGAATTAATTTATTTTCGTTGTTTGATATTAAGAAGGAAAATACCTTTCACATGAGGTATCACTTACCATATGTTGCCATTTAAAAATTTAGGGGTGGCGGTCACAGCTCCGAGGGATGGAATGTATTTCGGGTGAATTTCATCGCGAACGATGTCCCCCTCGAAAATGTATTTATTTAATTCGGTTATGCCGACCTACAGAGCCGCTGTTTCGTTTTCAATAGCCCACTCTGTATATTGTGGGAGTGTCCTATTCGATATTCGTGCATAACACGCTAGCTTGGACAACTTAGATTTGTAAATTACAACATATTTTCCAATAGATAACGTGTGCTACTCTCTCGGCGAGGAATAATATCTAGTATGATCTTCTTCATTGTCAATTAGCGGTTTCCGGTTCCGGAAGTGTGTCAAAATCGATATCAGTAGTCTCAAGACCAAAAATGTATCTATAAGAACCTTCATCAAAAAACCTGAAACTTCTCATGTAATTATTTTTCCCGGATATACTTTCTAAAGCCCAAATTCGTGATCCGGAACATTGTGCAAATAATCTGACAATTAACTTTCCCATTCTTTTCAGTGACACAAGCAGCGCCCTCTATCGAAGCGTGCCCGAGCGATAGCGTCCTGTCGGAAGATTCCTGCAAATGCGACCCGGCTGCCTGCACGAAACCCCCATGTCTCACTGAACTCGTGCTAGCGACGAATGGCAGCGATCTACCCGGAGAATGTTGCCCAACGTACTCTTGTGTCGGATGCGTGAACGACACTATGATCGATGGGAAGTGCCCTTGTGCCGCGGGAGCTGTGATTGTAGGGCACAAATGCGTGTGTGTAGACGAGAAGAAGAATTTGGTAGGTAGGATACTTTTGGATCGATAGCGTGGTGTAGGTGGAGTTACATCTACGTAGTGTTAGATGTCTCTTCCATATATTTTATTTAACACGGCGCACGGTGATTTGGCTTGGTAAAGAGCGGTCTTTAGTGGTCAAATTCGAGATCCTCTGATCATCATCAAGATACTTCAAATAACCCAAAGGATACGCCGCATTAACAGTTAGTTACTAAGTTTATTTTTCTAAAAGTAACAGAGGGTTGAATTTGCATAACATTGGAGCGTCTGGATAAAAAAGTAGAAACAATTGATTAAGGCAAAAACCGTTCGTGGAAGGAACCGGAAACATGCGTGTAGAGTAAGGATTGTGCTTTTACTTAGTGCAGAAAAATATTTCGAAGCTATTTTGGTATTTGCACTAAAAAACCGTTATTTTAGAAGAAGTTCTGACAAAATATGCAAGTAGGCTAGATCCTTGTATTTCTAAAGGTAATACTGTAACAAAACAGTAGGTATTGATAAAAATAACAGTAGTTTGACGTATCATTTGTAATAGTATATTAAAGTATAAGTGGATAAAAAGGGCTTTAAAACACGGGCGCCGTCGTGCTCGAAATAGAGCAAGTGTTTTTAAGACTAGTTATCCACGAATACTTTACGTTATTTTTTTTATTGGTGCACTTTGAAATCATATATACTGGTATTATTACTACAAAAAATAGAAATAAGAACTAATAATGCAAGAAGGTTGAATTCGTGATGTGACATCAGTATACCTTTCGTTGTCATGGAAATGAGAAAAACCGATATTCATTTGCAATTTGTTATGAAAGATGAATATTTGTTGTCACCAGAGCTCAAAAATGAATTATTCTAATATCGATTTTTTGAATAGTGAGGCAGAATCGCGGTTAATACCGCGAAAATCCAGTGATATATATAAAAAAGAATATGAAAAGTTCATCAAATGGATGGAGGAGCACATATAAATGAACGAATTGTTAGTAATATTTTATTTGACGTTACAAGGTACCCCTGTCAGATCAATAATCAAAAATTTGTCATTTAGACTTCACGTTTCTCGATTTGTTGATGTTGTCATGGTTACCTTTAAAAAACGCGCGTTTTTTAAAGTTCGATTTAAACACGCTGAGGCGTGCTTTAAATGGGTAAAAAGGGGCACCAATAAAAAAAAAATTGTAACAAGTTTGAGAAATAAATCTGGAGGATTATTTTCTACTTTATCGAACTCTCGTGTGGTATTATGTAGGGTATTTTTTTATGTTACGATCATAAACACATTTCCTCGAGAAATGAAATAATGTACTAAACCGGTTTTGGTTCATTTCTCACATTTCATGAGAATTAATGACAGACGTCAAATTAAAAATATAGATTGACAATAAAATCAAAATACCTCAAATTATTTCCGCGGCAATTTTCTAGGTACAATTTTCCCACTATAATAATGTTTTGATTGGTCAAAACGTATATAAATGATTTGAATTGGATGTTTCCATTGGTTTCTAGAAATGTCAAAAAATAATCACTTAAATTAGTGTTGTTTTGAAAATTTATTTTTCCTTTACTACAATTTCTTGCATTTATATTAGCAACCATATTAAAATTAGAACACATGAGAAATATTTTTCTAATCTCATTCTACTCCTTTAAAAAAAATGAGTATTGATAATAATTAAAACCTGAAAGCAACATAATAATCATAAGTAATATGTTTATTAGTAAGTTTGTTATTATCCAGTTATAGAATCCGGCTAAGTCTATGATAAAAATAAAAAATTGGTTTGAAAAATTACAATAACATTTTCAGAAATCAACAAATATCGTATTATTCAACTTATAAATCATACACCGCCATTCGTCATGAATATTGAATGCCAAATTTTCAAGCATTACTTCTGCTCATAAATTGTTTCAGGATATTGAAAAAAATGTACAGCGATACTGCTAAAAATCTAACTTGTCCGCCATCTTGTGTTCCAAAATTTTATAAATTTGTACTGATTTTCAATTCACAGTTAATTCGAAAATATAATTCAAAAAATCATGTGATAATTCTCAAAATATGTTAATTGCGCTCGCGCGGTATGAATATGAAAAGGAATTATATGTTGAAAGTTAGACTTAGGCAATAGCCATCGAAACAAAATATAGTTTTTGTCAAAATTTCTGTATTAACGAAAAAATGACTTTTAGCCGTTTTTTGGCCAAGCTAGGTCACTCATGTGCCTTTTGGTCTTTTGGAATTGTTGAAATGAAATGTAAAATACTTATAATGCAAAGTCAATTTCAGTCATTGAAAATAAGGAAAAATGAATATTCCATAGATTCCTTCTCGATATACGTACGGAAATTATAATATAATTGTCTGAAGATACGAGTATGTAGTCGATCAACTATACATGTTTATCATTGTACAAGATGGGGCCCATAATTAGATGACGTTAGTGCATTGGTGCCCAAAAAAAATTGATATCAGATGTCCGAATGATATGGAACAAATTTGGCACGAATCATTTTTAACATATTTCCTTGCTGCGTTTTTCTAAGAAAAATAAGTATAGTTTAAAGCAGTTTCCCTGAAAGTTCAATAGAATGCACTTGCGAATTGCATCTAATGTCTTTTTTCCACATTAATTGACTGTCTATTTATCTTTATAGAATGATAATATTCTAAAAACTTGCAAAGACATTTTTATTCGTAGAAAAGCATAACAAAAAATATTTCACAATATCAGCAAAAATGTATACTCTATAATTCCAGTTATTGTAAAATATTGGGCCGTACATTAAATAAAAAGACGCTATCGTCCAATGTTAAGGGATTTGGCACAACTTACGCAATTAAAATATTGCATGTCGCTCAACTTACACAATATTCCTGAGAAGGTTGCCACAATCCTTAAAATCATCAATTAATTGTCAAACTAAATCTGATTCAGACTTACTAATGAAAACCATAAAAGATAAACAAGATTAAAACGCCTGGCTATAGTTCTGCCGAGGTTTTGTCATTAGCGCTAGCATGTACTTCAGGGATAAAAATTCAAATATATTTGGTAAAAAGATTTGTTTCTCCTGATGGTAATGTGAATTATTGACATGCAGATTTTATAGGTAGTACATATAATAAAATATACAACTACTTGTATAATTAGTTCATTAACGTGGGTCAATGTAGATTTTATTAGAAAAAATTTCCTCGATTCTAAAGAAGTTTTTTGCATGATACGAAAAAAATTTGAGGAAGTTCTCGCACAACGCTCTTAGGAAAACTCCTGAATTTTTTGCCCTTTACAAATAATTATTTTTCTTAGTAGATAAAAAGGATGTTTCAAAGTTTAAAAAAATCACTGTTATCAGATTAGATTTAGATTAGATTTTTTATTGGTCAAATTATTACACCTTAGTGCTATGACAAGTCAATAATAAAGCTACATATAATATAAATGTAAATTACAATTTGAATATTAAAATACCGGGAAACAGTAGTTGGTTAATAAAATTTGTATATGATACGAGCACAGAGTAAAGGAAATAAATATATAAATGTAAAAAACAGAAATACATAGAGACAGTACATTGACAATGGTCACTCAGTAAAATTGTATATAATACGAGTACAAATTAAAATAAATAAATATATAAATGTAAATGTATTCACTCAGTGAAGCTGAAGTCAGACGCATCATAGTAAGCATTGTCTAAGAGGTGTTTTTTCAGTTTCCTTTTGAAATTAGCGAGGGTTGCATTTTTCATTGATTGGGGCAGTGAGTTGTACAATGGTATGTACGAGTTACATCTCCTTGTTATTTCTAATATTTGTTTTGGTGCTCTAATATTATCCTTATTCCTAGTATTATACGAGTGGTTGGTTCCATTTGTAGTAAACTTTTGTAAATTTTCTTGAATGTGTATCAAATTACAGTATATTACACATGATGGCAGAGTTAATATATTGAACTTTATAAACCAATTCTTACAGCTCTCCATTTGAACTATTCCAGCTAAAGCTCTGATTGCTCGTTTCTGAATTGTAAATATTCTCGAGATATGGATAGATGTGCCCCAGTTTATCAGTCCATAAGTTAAGGAACTATGGAACATTGCATGATAAGCGGTATGGGCAGCTTCCCGACCGACTTTATTTTTCATCTGCCTGATTGCATAGACCTTGCCTGATAGATTTTTTGCTAGTTTGTCGATATGGGGTTTCCAAGTTAACTTTGAATCAATAGTTATACCAAGACATTTCACATTATGTGAGGGATTATTAGACAGCGAGACTATTCGCACTGAACCAGTCCGTAGCTTCCTGAATAACTCGCTTTACTAATTCTGATGATTCTTAATTCTTGTTTTTCCGAATGGCGAAGGAAGTGTCATCGGCGAATAGCATTGTGAATGTTGTCATTGAATTCGGCAGGTCATTGATATAAATCAAGAAAAGTAATGGCCCAAGGACACTACCTTGTGGAACACCATTCAGGATCGTTTGTAAGCTACTGAGTTCTTCATTATATAATACACATTGCTCTCTCATTTAGATATGATGCTAGTAGATTGTG
This sequence comes from Gonioctena quinquepunctata, assembly GCA_018342105.1. NCBI lineage: Eukaryota > Metazoa > Arthropoda > Insecta > Coleoptera > Chrysomelidae > Gonioctena > Gonioctena quinquepunctata. The sequence continues at coordinate 607,583 of JAFIRS010000061.1, read as the reverse complement.
TGCTATGCCTACAAAGCCATAGTATCTCAGTTTTTCTAATAGAATATCAGTAGAGACGCAGTCGAACGCCTTGCTCAGATCGTTGGCGCATGTGAAAAACTGTGATCATGAGTGCAGACAAAATCTGGAAAAATGGAAATAACTCGAAAACGGTCGATATCAAAAACCTGATACATATTGCTTCAAAGTTGTGATGCAGATTGGTGAAAAATAAATAAAAAATACAAAACATTCCATCTGAAAAAGCGACTATTTGGTTCAACCCATATACACGGAACAATTTATATGCTCGCAGTGATTTTAAAGTATGTGCCATTAACTCCCACCCCCCCCCTCAAAAAAATTTACAAAACACTAAAAGGACAAAATAAAAAAATAGTGTGTCACCCAAATAAGTACCGAAAATACCGAAAAGGATAGTTATTCACACGCATCATATTTACTTATAAACGATCAAAAAAACAACTTTCAAATCCTATAAACAGACCAATTTTACGAGATTTTCTTGTCTACCAATTAGAAATTCAAACTGAAACTGTAGGCTTCCGCCTCACATCTGACAAATATTTTTTCTTTCAGTCCAATCTAACATAATCTTGATTCCAAGGTTTTTAATGTAAATGTATCCCTTCAAGGTTGACGGGGAGTGTGTCTGCAACCCACTTCAATGTCCCATGCCGCAACTCTGCGATAAAAAATCAGTAGCAGTGAGGGTGACTGAGGATTGCTGCAATATTACAATCTGCAAACCTTGTCCTTCAGATAGCGAGTCCACGCACCTAGAAGTAGATGAACTTGAAGACCATTGCCTCTGTCTGCCGTGCAAGACTGAGTGCGGAATCAACAAAACGGTTAGTTTTCTTCAATTCCTAGGATAGCGTTTGGTCTAGAAGATAGATTTCAACTATTATGATCAAATCTAATAAGATGCATTGAACCTCTTGATCCCCACTTAATAATGGAACTTATTCCGGTGATCAAACCATTTATTATGAATGACAATACATATAAATAGCTGGTTATTATATAAAAAAGTAGATACGTGTACTTATATACGCGCGTTAATTAGTTATGCTTCTTTCTACTTTCCAACTTTTAACATTCAATATTCAACATTTGCTATAGTAAAATTTTGACGGCACAATATAAGTTAAATGAATTATTAAGATATATATATATATATTGTTATGTTAGGAAGGACCAGTAATATATTTTAAAGATGAAAAAGAAATAATTTCTTAAAAAAAACACAAAAATAAATATTTAATAGTTAGTAGTTCATGATAAATTGTTTTACATTTTTTTTTAGATTCTATTTCCTTTATGAAGCATCTGTATAATATTGATAGGTAAAAATATGCAAATACTATAATGCAATCATTTTCATACATTGTCAAAATGATTGCAACCTATAATTGTTTAAAATACAACAAAAAAGTCTATATTTACAAAATCATTCTGAATTAAATGTGATCAACAAAATTATAAGCTTGAAACATACAATATATGAAATTATATCTAACTAAAAATAGCCAATAGGAGAACAAGAAACTTCTTGATGACAATAGCCAATCAGGGAACAGAGATGGTGAGATAAAAGATTTGAAATTGTGGAAAAGTAAGAACTAAGAAACGTCAAAGATAATTATGATCAAATATTGTATTTAGTTTATAAGAAATGTGAAATATATTAGTTCATAAGTTTTCTCAAATAACACCAAAATAGGGAAAGTTCGACAAGAAAGTGCGCGATTTTGAAAATTCAAATAAAAATGACAAAACAGGAATGGTATCCAGGTGAAGAAAAAACAAAGCGAGAGGAGATTGAAATTTTTTTTGAAAAGAAGCGAGGTAAAGAAATTTTAAAGAAAGAATTTTTGTTTTTTCAACAATAAAAAAAACCAATACAACCTCTGAATAATCTCGATACAAAATAAACAAGGATAAAAGAAGAGTACCTTTTTGGTTCTCCACATGAAAACTTGTCCAAGCTGATTTCGTGGATTTCGGATGGTTCCTTTTGAAATGGCGAGTTCCTGAGAGGAGTGGATGAAACAGGAATTCAGATTATGCCAGGTATTGCATCAGCGACATTCCAGTTCCAGGTATAAATTCCTTTAGTTCACATCACAAACTGAATCATATCCATCACTGTTCTCCATTATTTTTTGAAAATTTGTCAATTGCTCATAGTTATAAGTTATCTATCGTAGGCCAGGTTGATATAAGTTTTCCGGAATAAAGGAAATAATTATTTTTGATAATTTCTGGTTTATTTTCCACAATGATATGCAATATCTTACTTATAAACACTGAACTGAAATAGTTCGAGTGACATCAAGGCAGGCAGTGGCTCTATTGCCAGTACCGACTCCTGAGGCGGAGGCGTACCAACTGAGATTAGTCGTGGTAAGAAAAGTAATAATAATTGGCAACAACGTGGCGAGAAAACAGTAAAGTTAGCTGGCAATTATTATTTCATAACAATTAGCTATTATCATATCACAATATAACAATTGGCTTCCCATCGCGGAGCTTAATTGCCTATATAAGAATTAGAAGTATATCAAAATCGAAATCAAAATATTCATACAGGGAGAAAATATTTGTGGGGCAATAACAATAACGTGGGGAAAAATTAACAACAATTATTATTTAAAAGCAATTATTATTTCATAACAATATATACATATAATTATATATATATATATATATATATATATATATATCTTAATGTAAAGTAGTGTAGTCTTAGTGTAAAGTATGGAAACATAAAGATATCTTTGACACCCCGTAAGATACAATAACAACATTTTGTTTAGGTATATCAGATGGACCATCGTTTTTAAATTTTATATTTTCGACTTTGCCAAATGTACAGTTTCTGAGATATACCAACAATATGTTTATTTTTAAGTGGGACAACCCGTATATTTTACAATTTTCTGTTACAGTTTTTTCATTGCCGATGCAGCATACAAACTGTTGATGGCCAATATTGACCATTAAGTTTACGAAATTAGGAAAAATATTTTTATTGCAACCCTTGATATTAACATAAACAGAAAATAAAATGGCCACTTGGTATTTGTTAAAGTTCAAAAAAGTATTTGCTGTTTTTGTACTGATAAACATGATATGAATATCGGTTTCAAGCAAGTTTTACTGTCAGTAGGTACGTCGTGATTTACTGTCAGTAGGTAACTCGTCATAGTTTTTTTTAAATAGGCTTGCCAGCGATAAAAATCAGAGAACAATACAATGGTACATTCAGCAGAGCATCAAGGAATTGAAATTTTAATAATAAAAAGATATGGTGACAGGTAATACTATAATATTATGAAATTTGAGTATGTTTTATTTGCGACATTATTTGTAGGACACGAACACATGAAGAGGTATGTGAAATATTTAATAACAAGTATGAAGACAGAACTCCTATAGCACGTGGTACTGTATCTAAAATTATTCATACATTTGAGGAAAGTGGACATGTACGAGAACTCCCAAAAAGTGGCCGCCCTGCTATTCCAAGGCAAACAAATACTCACATCATTTTTTTGTCGATGGTTGAAGACCCTCATAAGGCTACTAGAGTTGTTGCAACCGAAAATCACATCCGTCAAACAACTGTTCGTAAATAATTAAAAAAATAAAAATGGCATCTCTATAAAGTACAATCGGTACAGGAACTGAACGAAGACGATCCAGATCGCAGAATGGAGTTCTGTGAAACAATGTTAAATAGATCTGACATTGATCCCAATTCCTTTAACCAAATCCTTTTTTCTGATGAGACTACTTTCTTGTTAAATGGCACGGTCAATAAACAAAACTGCAGGTACTGGTCAGATGAAAATCCTCATTGGATGGTGGAGGCACATACGCAGTATCCACAAAAGATCAATGTGTGGGCTGGAATTAAAAACTGACATTTTTTTTGTCGATGGTTGAAGACCCTCATAAGCTACTAGAGTTGTTGCAACCGAAAATCACATCAGTCAAACAACTGTTCGTAAATATTTAAAAAAAGAAAAATGGCATCATGATAAAGTACAATTGGTACAGGAACTGAACGAAGACGATCCAGATCACAGAATGGAGTTCTGTGAAACAATGTTAAATAGATTTGACACTAATCCTTATTTCATTAACCAAATCCTTTTTTCTGATGAGGCTACTTTCCAGTTAAATGGCACGGTCAATAAACAAAACTGCAGGTACTGGTCAGATGAAAATCCTCATTGGATGGTGGAGGCACATACGCAGTATCCACAAAAGATCAATGTGTGGGCTGGAATTAAAAACTGACATTTTTTTTGTCGATGGTTGAAGACCCTCATAAGCTACTAGAGTTGTTGCAACCGAAAATCACATCAGTCAAACAACTGTTCGTAAATATTTAAAAAAAGAAAAATGGCATCATGATAAAGTACAATTGGTACAGGAACTGAACGAAGACGATCCAGATCACAGAATGGAGTTCTGTGAAACAATGTTAAATAGATTTGACACTAATCCTTATTTCATTAACCAAATCCTTTTTTCTGATGAGGCTACTTTCCAGTTAAATGGCACGGTCAATAAACAAAACTGCAGGAACTGGTCAGATGAAAATCCTCATTGGATGGTGGAGGCACATACGCAGTATCCACAAAAAATCAATGTGTGGGCAGGAATTATTAATAATACCATTATTGGACCTTATTTTTGGAATAGAACCATGACAGGTGAAGAAGACTGGGCATTTTTAGAATTAGAGTTAATTCCAGAATCATCCAGACTCTTTCCTGATGATATAAATCCTCGTATCGTGAATAGATCAATTTGGATTCAGCAAGATGGAGCGCCTCCTCATTATCGTCGAGGAGTTCGTGAGTTTCTCGACATTACATTTCCAAATCGTTGGATTGGAAGAAAAGGAGATATCGACTGGCCAGCAAGATCTCCGGATTTGACACTCTTGATAATTTGTTATGGGGTTATTTAAAAAGCAAAGACTATGCGAATAGGCCACAGACTATCCGAAGACTGATAGACAGATTTACAAAGGAGATAGCACTAATTTCTCCGGAAACGATTAGAAAAGTATTGGATGAATTTTGATTCAGAACGGATTTCTGTTTCCAAAGACAAGGAGGTCATATTGAACATCTCTTTTGATTTTCTTCTTCAGGTATTGTTTTCTGTTTATACTGCAATATTAATTACAAAATAAAAATGTTCTTCCTAATTTCTCAAAATTAATGGTCAATATTGGCCATCAACAGTTTGTATGCTGCATCGGCAATAAAAAACTGTGACAGAAAATTGTAAAATATACGAGTTGTCCCATTCAAATATAAACATATTGTTCGTATATCTCAGAAACTGTACATTTGGCAACGTCGAAAATATAAAATTTAAAATCGCTAGTCCATCTAATATACGTAACCAAAATTTTGTTATTGTGTCAAATATATCTTCATGTTTCCATACTTTACGCGCGCACTGTATAGTATATCGACCATATCCCAGAACTTCCAAATGACTGACTAACTTTTTTTCTCAAACTCCTTTCTAAGTTACGGGTCTTCAAGTGAATATTGAAAATCAACCAAATTTCAAAGCTAAACATTTGACAAATAAAGACGTTCATTATTATTATTATTTATTCCATACGCTCAAGCAGTACTGAGGTCAGGTTGAAAACAGAGAGTGTCTATCAAACACACTTAACAGACACATTGCTTTTCCATAAAACAGGTAACTGGCTGCATATATAACCAAAAAAAGTATGGAGTTGGAGTTATATGTAGGGTATTGGATTGGTAAATATGGATCTGCCTCGGTAAAATCCGTGTTGTCCCACTGGAATTATATTTTAAAATTTAACGAATAACTCATCGGCTTTAATAGACTCTACAACTTTCGCAGACTCTAACAACTTCCTCATTTGAAGTCGTTCAATTGCAAAACTCAAAAATTGTTTGGGGAGTGGGTTATGGTAAATACAACTAACGCGAATTTGTCTAACTAGAAAATGCCGCAATATTAATAATAATGTATCTCCATTCCAACGGGGCGAGGTTCAACAAAGGACCCTACACTTCTTTTATGTAAAGTGGACACCGGTAAAATTTTCTGAAACTTTGGTATGTTGTTATACTCGACCTAGTAACCAAAAGGGTCAATGGGCCCAACTGAATCCTATTACTAGTTTTCTAGATAAGTTGAAAATTGAATATATTTAATTGTACGTATTTATTAATGAATTACCGAATGATGTAGTTAACGTGTGTATGCAATAGAAATTCAATCTTGCTCTAGTAAATAAAAAAATCCGAAAAACTGATTTTCAACTTTAACACCCCGTATCCAGAAAACTAGTCATTGCCACTTCTGGTTACTAGGTTGAGTACAACAGCATACCAAAGTTTCAGAAAATTTGACCGGTCGCCATTTTACATAAAAGAAGTGCAGGGACCTCCACTCTTCCACGTATTCTGTAGTTGAAGAATGATCAACTTGTTCCTTTCGTAGGTTGTGATAAAAAAACACGGTAGTGGTTTCCCGGGCAACTGCTGTGACTTGTACGAGTGCAAGAAACCGGAAGAAATCAAAGGATGTATCATCGGCCACGAAATATTCGAGAATGGCAGGGAATGGCGCTCCCTCGACGGTCAAATTTGCAAATGTAGCAACGGGCTCTCACTCTGCTCCAAGGCCAAAGATATGGATGCTCAGTCCTGCTTCATGGACAACAAACTGTACAACGATCTGGAGACTTGGACCAGGGAGGATGGATGTACTGAGTGTGTCTGCAAGTAAGTAGTTATCTTTTATCCCAACGTACATTTTCTCGGTGGGTTTTTGTATGTAGTGTCTATTAATTTCCTGGTAACCATGATCGGTAAAAATATACCAAAATTTTTGTCGTGTATTAGCGGTGTTCGCATGTATATCTACCTAGAAGAACTAAAAATATATATTTGACTGTAACATGTAACCAAAGAAGTTCAATTACCTATGTGTTTATATCTAAATACAATATCTTCCAAAATAAACGTTTTTATTATTTAGTTCATTATAATAATCCATACAAGCGTTCTTTTAATTTTAATTTCTTCCTTAGGAACGGGATACAACAGTGCATCTCCCATTTCTGCGACGTCAAAGAGAGCTACATCCAAATGAACCATTCCTGTTTCAAGAACGACCGCATCTACCAACACTCAGAATCCTGGATAGACCCCGACGGATGCACCAAGTGCACGTGCCTCAAAGGCGACGAAATCTGCTCCAACGAACTTTGCGAACCGAAATTCCCACCGATAATCAAAGCAGACGATTGCCAACCCCTGGCAAACTGCAACAAAACCTGTTTGAACGGCTTCAAGATCAACAAGAGAGGTTGCGAGATTTGTAGATGTAACTTCAGATTGGGTCAAGATATCTTGTCCAAGTATAACATTACGTTGAACGATCTCTTCAAGCTGCTCGATGATTACAAGCAAGAGCGAATTTCGACTTCTTCGACTACGATAGCGACTAGTAGCAGCGAAAGTAGTTTTGTAGAAATCATCAGTACGGTGAAACCAGTTGTGGTGGTTAATAGGGCTAACTTTTTCGAGGACGTTAGTTCGACTACGCCCGAGCCTGTAGTGGTGCCGACAGATGCTGGAAAAGGTAAGTTTGTTCGTCTTCTTGTGGAATTTCCTCTACTTTCATTGCCATATTTCTAGAAGTATTTCAACGTCGAAAACAATTCGAGATGGGGTTTTATCACTAGATTTACGCAAAAGTTTCGTTACCCGAAGAGGTTGTAATATAATACAAGTTAATTGTTGTAATAGAAAGCCCAGACTATTCAGTTAAGAGCGGTGTGGAGTTATTTGGACCGCTTTGCTAGTTTCAAATTTTTTATGTTTCAAGCAAAGTTTTTGAAATTGTGAATTTGAATGGGTGCTAGAATTTTTTTGTTAAATTGGGACTAAAATTCAAATTTCCTATTCAATGATAATTGCAAATCAAATAACTTTCCTTCTGTAAATAACTACAACAATAAAACAAATACCAAAAACTTATATCAATCTATTCACAAATATACATCATTAACAGTTCTTTAACAAATATGTATCAATTGATAAATTTATTTAGTTTCCAGAATTAGATGAGAATATTTTTTTTATGCTGAACCTGTCGGTTTTATCGACGACGATGTACCTCTGATTATGGTTTGTGTAGCTCTTAGCTAAATTTCACGTAGTTGTATGGCTCGCAATCAGAGGGGTACTTATAGCTGCTGGGCTACCGATCAGGTGGACTCAAGCATCAGCTTCTGGTCCATTGAATGTGTTCTCAGCAATATAACATGAAAAACAATATTGCCTGTGTCAGAATTCGATATACAAGGATTCAACTTCTTGAAATTTGGAATTTTTCAATGCACTCCTCAACGCATAGTTGTTACAAATGAGTCCAATCTCATCAAGAGATTATTGCTTAAAATCAATTGAGCATACAAATCAGCTTGTGCTGAGATTTGTCAGTAATATCCAGAATTATTTTATGATTAAATCAAAATTGATCTTTGTTCTATATAAAGAATAGATGATTTATTCTGATCTTGAGCAGCCAAGACTATGCTCTACAAAGAATTAAAAAAATCAGAATTATACGAAAATGACTTCAATTTTAATGATATTCAAGAGAAAGCATATGAGAACTATGTTTGACCAATCGTCAAATAACTCCTCAGAAAGTTTTCTATAAAATCAAACAATATTCCAAATTCCAAGGATTAAATAAATACATAAATATATATATACGTGATCGCTTCATCTACATCAAAATCACAGCTCGGTGATCATTATAACCAAATACGGAACCAAACCAAACTATATCATACCAAATACAGTGTAAGTAATATCATATAGGAAAGGGAAACATTCTCAATTGAATATTGATAGAAATATTTTTCTGTGAATTGAAAAATCCACGATTAAAATGAAGTTATTTTTTGTGAATGTCTAACAGAAAACAACTACTTCCCCGGCTAAAGCCACGCTGGACATTGAACTACATCTGATAGATATTCTGAAAAGGCCCTAACTCAAAAGAAAAAATCTGAAATTGAAAATTTGCATTTTCATTCAGTTAGTTATTTGATTTTCTATTCCAATCTTAATTAAGAACTCATAAAGATGAATGAGGCAAAGAAGAATGTTTTCCAAAAGAGAGTACTCACCAGAAATCATTCGTAACATTGACGCAGGAGAGACATCGCATTCACTAGGTCTTCAATACATTTTTGTCGACGAAAATCTATTTCACGCTTCCACGATTATCAGGAAGACCGGAATAAATGGGAAACACATTTTCAAGAAGCAATCTCACTTTGCAAAGATGGAAAAAGTTAGAATCATTTCTTTTGGAGAGACACTTTGAAATTAGTGTTTTCTGACATTAAAACCTGTCATGGGGTATGATAGATTGATTTGTTTATATTTTCAACATGAATACCCCACAAGAGGTTATCTTGACGATGGAAGATAGTGACTGAAGTTTATCTTTCAGTCGCAGATGATTCCACATCTGATTTTATGAACATCCTGTTTATATTTTCAACAAATCAATGATATCATATATTTGTGAAACCCTCATTAAATCCCAATAAAGCCTTGTCAGAGAAAGCAATCTAATCAGATAAGATATCTCAATTCAATCTGATATATCACATGCGGCATCCATGACTCTAACTGAACTCCTTAAAAAAATAGAGAACGGCACTGTAATCGATTATCAGATTGACCGAAATAAATCTAATCGCTTTTTACTGAACAACATACATAGATGACTTGGGATATCACTTTCTTTGTGAAAAACCATCTGACGTTCTCGTTTAAAACTATATTCCAAGATGGCTTATATTTTATTTGATCAGAAATACCTCTATATACCTTGCCTGATGTCACTATAGTTCACTGATTTGAAATTACTTCCGTAGAAGAAAGGAAAATGCTCTAATTCATTTGTTAATTTAACATGGACAGATTCTATTTCATAGAATGATGGCTGACAAGTTTCAGAACACAAGTTAACAAGTTATCGCTATTATAGCTCGCTCGATAAGGGGGACTAGAATGGCATATTCATTTCTTTTAATATGATCGTGCTGTCAGAATGAGTTGTCGCTCATCTTCTCAACTCCAATGACTATTCGCCGTTACCCACGGTAAGATGGCGCTAAGATTTTCAATAGTGAATGAATGAATCTCTGAGCAAATCAATAAGAGATGTAACAGATATATCGTTACACAGTTCATATTTGGTTTCGAAATATATGATAATTCTTGTGATTAAAATAGTTCTTGAAGAGATGTATCTTGTGGAGTACTGTATCCGGCAGCCTTTTTCACTAAAAAAATATCATTTACTGAAAACCTGGTTTTGTTTTTATCGACGTAAAACTGATTCTGGCCGAGCGGATGTCAAAATAAATTCAACTCCTGAAATTCATAACTTGCGTGGACTCGGAAATGCAGTCAAAATATTTCGCCGGAGAATCACAAAGATCTTTTCATTTACCAGGACCATATCTAGACTAGGGGAAATCTGGATCCTGGTAGCATTTTTACTTACTCTAGATTTTCTCATTTTCTGAAAAATTTTAAACTCTTTTCAGTTATCAAAATGTATTATTAGTTTCCCTTTCGGAAAAGAGGGGGGTCCATAACAATAAAGTAATGAAAGAACAAAATTGAGCTGTTCAACTGAAAAACATGAATTTCATCAAGCTCTTATTCTGAATGGGAATACTCTTTGAATTGGAATCGTAAACAAAGATGTTCTAACAATATTCAAACATACAAGGACTTTGAAAGGTTTCTCAGCTCTACAATTCAGTTTAAAAGATAATATCCAACAAGTACCAATCTCATGAGAACGAACCACAATATCTTCCCTGAAAACCTTTTGGAACCCTCTTACAATACAATGTTATAGGTTCGGGGCATAGTGTTTGAATTGGGGTCTTATTTTAATATAGGAAAAATTCGTGAGAGGCTAATTTATGATATTTTCCACATACGGTGCTCGTCTAATGTCCGTTCCCCCCCTACTAATTTTTGAACCACCTGGTATATCGCCACAAAATTTCAAGGGCTTGAATAGGAGATGAAAACCTACTTTTTCATAAAAAAATCACAGCTAAATGTATTAAAATGGCGGCTGAGCGCCATTTTCAATAATTTTTTAAAATATAACACTCCGTATATTATTCCATTTTCGAAATCTACCCATAATTGTCAACAGTTTTCTCTAATACACTTTACTTCTAAATTCAATTGTTTTCGAAATATTAACGTTTGAAAAGTGACATTCAGGTTTAAAATGAAGTATGGATTTTGGTCACTTCCGGTAAAACATTTTGCTAACGAAACGTTGTTATTAATTTGTAGTTAAATCTCTTAATAAATTCGACTACTAAGAGGCGCAAACAGAGTTTATTAAAGAAAAACAGTACCGCTCACCGGAAAATCTCGAAGCCTATGAATGTGTTTTGTAAATTCACAATCAAAACAAATTAGTTAGCTAAAAAATTATAATTGATTTTTGAATAACACTTTTATTCAACCCCAACAATTATTTCATCAAGTGTTCAATGTGGCCTCCTCCTAAATCTTGACAATAAAGTGTCCTATTATAAATAGCTTCTCTCGCGTTGATGAAAGTCTGTTCATCTATTTCTTCACATGTATCCCCAACTCTTCTTTTGTTTGTCATTCAGTGTCGAAGATTTTTGACTTCAGATACCCCCAAAGGAAAATATCTAGAGGTGTAAGATCCGGAGATCTTGGTGGCCATTCTGTACTTCCCCTGCGACCTATTCATCGCCCAGGAAAGTTTGTATCGAGGAACTCTCTAGCCATGCGATCGAAATGGGGAGGTGCCCCATCCTGTTGAGATAAGATTTTACGATTTTCAAACTCTTCCTGATTGTTAAATACAATTTGTCTTATTCGAGGTTCAATTTCAGTTTCTAAAAGATTTCCGTAAAGAACTCCTGTAAGATTGCCTCTGATGGAAATCGGCCCAACAACGCGATTGCCCAAAATCCCCGCCCAAACATTCACCTCTTTAGGAAACTGGGTATGTTCCTCTCTGAAAATATGCGGAATAGTATCGCTCTAGTATCGTACAATCTGTTTGTTGACTTTTCCATTAAGAAAAAATGTGCATTCGTCTGCGAAACATACACGTTTTAGGAAGCCCCGTTCTCCTTAAATTGTTCTTTTTTTAGGACTCTTTGGACACTTTTTGAACTTACTCCACAGGATTCAGCAACTGCAGACGTCGACTGAGTCGGATTGATTACCATTTCAGCAACAATTTCTACCTTCTTTTCTTCTGAAAGAGGCGGTCTTCCTGATCTTGGAGCATCTTCCAGTGTACCAGTTGCTTGGAGCTTATTTGAAAGTTTTCGCAAATATGACCTCGAAATAGGATTCTCGGGAAATCTATCATTAAACATACGAACTGCTAGATGATAATTTCTCCCAGCTTCTCCAAATATCAAAACTGCTTCAAATTTATCGTCTAAACTACAAGCCATGATCACACTTTTCATAAAACGATTTAGTCCCTCAACGGACTATTTGACAGTTAGCAGTTCAGTTTGACAGTAAACAAGATATTACCGCGACAACGATTTTGTCCAATGCAAACTTGATTGAAAGCAACATTAGTGTTGGGTTTGAAATGACCAAAATGTCACTTTTCAAACGTTAATATTTCGAAAACAATTGAATTTAGGAGTAAAGTCTATTAGTGCGAATTTACACGATCCAATAAATTGGTCAATTTTGTGACCTTGAATTTTATTGATTGGTGTAAACAGAAAATTGTCGTCAATTTGAACTTGACCAATAAATTGATGAGTTTAGAATCGGTTCTAATTTTTCATCAATTTTTAGTGACAATTTGCAGTAACTTTCGGCCATGGATTGGATGCCTGCTAGAACAGATATTTTCAGGTTATACGTTATTATTTACGCGATTTCATATACCCTATCATAACCGCGAGAAAAATTATATTGCGAAAAAAAAAACATAATTTACGATGCATTACATTCGCAGCAATGTGCATTGCTGAATATAAAAGACAGATGGAGAAGATGGTGGATTGTGGATCTTGGATTGAGAAAAGAGGGAAAGGAAACTTGACATTAGTTCACGAAAAATTCCTGAGTTCAGATCCTAATCAATTCAAACGATATTTAAGAATGTATCAGAATCAATTCAATACGCTATTGAATAATATTCGGAACTTTTCCTATAATTGAACCATTTCTTGTCAGTATGTTGGTATTCCTGAGTAAAAACTGTTGCCAAAATTGACCAATAAATTGTCAGGTGTAAATATAACCCATATTGGTCAATTTTATTGTTCAATTTATTGATCAATTTTATTGGATCGTGTAAATTCGCACTTAGAGAAAACTGTTGAGAATTATGAGCAGATTTCGAAAATAAAATAATATACGGAGTGTTCTATTAAAAATGTGTATTGGAGTTGGCGCTCAGCCGCCATTTTAAAACTTTTAGCTGTGATTTTTTCATGAAAAAGTAGGTTTTTATCTCCTATTTGAGTCCTTCAAATTTCGTTGCGATATGCCAGGTGGTTCAAAAATTAGTAGGGAGGTAAGGACTTTAGACGAGCACTGTATAGGAAGTAGTATCATTCATCTGCATTACGACTTTTAGTGGCCCATTTGGCTAGGCGATTGCTGGAAAATCCCAGGTAAATACGAGCAATACCACTTACTCTCAACTATCTCAATTAATTGATCATTGTTCCCATGTCCTAAATTTGTCGATGAAGAAAGTCCTCTGTAACAATCATATTTCATGTATAGACATTTCCATGAACTGTGAGATTCGGTGAATCTGAAATATCTTGAAATGTAGAATAATACGCGTAATGTTATATTATTATAGATATACAGTTTGAAACAGACAGACAGGTCAATTTCAGATTTGGAAATGCAATCCTGCAACGTAAAGAATTCATTCCTAACAGTTGCAACCTCCCCAAATTTTCAAATTGTCAGTAAGGGCTTATGATACCTCTTCTGAAAGGTCCTTCAATTCTCAATTGTAATATTACAAGAGAGTGAGAATAATTCGACAGATTTTCGAAAACTTGTTGCCAGGTAATAGACACGAGAACCCGACGGGCTCGAGTGGCTATTGCCAAATGGCAAGTTTGAAAAGCAAATCTGAAGAATTATTTTCTACTTTACCGAAATCTCGTGTGGTATTCTGTAGATTATTTTTTGATGTTACGATCATAAACACATTTCCTCACAAAATGATATAATGTACTAAACCGGTTTCGATTCATTTCTCACTTTTCATTCGAATTGATGACAGACGTCAAATTAAAAATATAGGCTGTCAGATAATAAATACCTCAAATTTTTCCCGTGGTAATTTTCTAGGTAGAATATTCTCACTATAATAAAGTTTTGATTGGCCAAAACGTACATGAATGATTTGAATTGAAAGTTTCCATTAGTTTCTAGAAATGTAAAAAATAATCTATTGAGAAAAATACAGTTTAAATTTGATACAAAGAACTCAAAACCTGGTAACTAATAGTGCATCGAAAGGCAAGAAGAAAAAATTCAGTGTTCTTGAATGAAGACATGAAAAGTTATCAACATTCTTCATAGATTGTTCTGTTCATTTTGCAGTGTGTTTGTGACAGCAAGATAGTGGTTGTGCATTTTGTTAGAGTTTTGCTAACTGAAATTCATAAAAAATATTTATTTACTAGAAATTAATAAAATAATAATTCAACGGATGGTTTGTTACGAAGGTTACAGACCGAATGTTTTTCCTTTATGCCGCCTATATCCCAACTTGAACATGTATGGCAGATTAAAAAGAACCTCTTAATGCACTGATTAATGATACCAAATTAGATATAATGGTTGAGATTGAATAAGTCATAAATTTGAGTCGGCAATAATATTGAGCATTGAATATTGAATGTTACCGTCCATTTTCCACAATAAAAAGATAGGAAAATGCATCCCTGATGCCAGCTCAGAAGCTCTATGAAAACGATTTTGATAGAAGTAGTTTTTTTCGAACGAATGATGCAAAGGTTAGATTACAATGTTTTCCAACTGGAAAATGTTTTATTTTCTGATGACCGATTGTACACTTCACGGCCATGTTAATCGTCTAAACTGTCACTGCTAGAGGTCGGAAAAAAATAATTCACATTGAATGAGAGGATTACATATGCACTGAAGGTTAATGTTTGGGCAGTGATAATTGTGAACCATGTCACTGATCCATTTTCTAATGCTATAAATTATTTAGCACCGCTCCAAAATAATGTCGGAAAACTTTGTGAAACGTATATCCGGCTCAAGCAAACCCACAAGTTTGAGCTCATGTGGAATTGTTCCATCAGAATGGAGTACCAACACATTACCAAATTAATGATCGGTGGATAGGGAAGCGAGGATCGCCATAATGGCCAACACGACTACCCGATCTCACACTATTAGACGTTTTACAAAACAAAACCAAGCGATCTAGCTGACTTAAATATGAGAATAACGTTTTAATTAGGTCGGTCACGCATCAGATGTTGATAACAGTTAGGAGACTTTTTATTTTCGATTAGGATGCTGACCAGATATTTTGAACACCTCCTACATTCAAATTGATCCATACGGAATGCTATTAGGTGTTATGTTTCAAGTTTGTTGTATCAAATTTCGTCAATCAGAAGAACCATTTTTTTCTGTTGATTTTTGCGATTAATTTCCAAACCATAGAACTGAATAGGGAATGAGAAGACCTTCCAAATAAGGGGACACAATTCCAATTCAAAAAATTTGGGATGGCAACTGTCTTTCGAAAATTTCAGTATTTGAAATTAATGTATGGGATTTTTATAAATATTTACGATAATTGAGATACTGAATTTATTCCATGTGGCTGCTGAACACTGTGTAAAGCCCACCCTGTAAAATACAGTCACCTAGTAGTAGAAGCCAGTTGATATATAAGATCAAATGAAATATATCTGAAGGAAAACAAGTTCTTAAAAATGGCCCTCGGAATACTACATCCGGAATTATAATCAACCAGTTACTACCGCGGTAACGAATAGTTGATAAGAGCCATAAATTAAATGAGCGCTGACACCTCAAACAAATAAATCCAATAAATAATAACAATCAATGAGAGTGAAAGAAAAGCAGCATATTGAATCAATAATTAACTCAGTACGCTCGCATTAGAAGTGTTGCAGAGCAGATGATGAATAGACTTTCAACCCTTTGTTATTTCAAAACTAACCTACTGTAATCATTCCAGAAAGTCATTAATGAACTTTTATTCGACACAGACGGCTATTAAAATTAATGTACACATGAGAATAGAATTAAAATGTCAAGATCCAAAAAATGATTAAATTGTTTGGTGACCCCTTTTATCTCCCAAGACGCATTCTGAGGTAGCTTTTTTTATGAAAGAGAAAAATATCATCAAGAGTGAATCATTAAGTTTCTAGTTAGTTGAGTTATTCATACCACATCTCCAGTACGCGTTCATAATTAGTGAAAATGAATTTTATAAATTAAATCAGGGTGATCCACCAGTCATCCAGAATGAATATATTAACATCCATTGAGTCGTCAGTAATCACTCGAAATACAACCTATGTACTCGAATATATTTTGTTAAATATACAACTATAACCATATAGGAACTATTAGTATGCAGAATTTCTCCAGTTATCAATGTTGAACACCTAGACATTATCCATGAATAAATAAACGCGATCCTAGGTGAATCAGGTGCTAAATCATCAACGAAAGTAATAAGAAAGTGTTCAATTAATATATCAAAATAATAGAAGTATTAGTCAACCTATGGAATCGGTAATGCTAAATGAACATTAACTTCCACGACGATATCTTGAGTTTTAAACGAAGTCCCACGTAAATTACCAGTGCGGTTATTTACATTATAAATTACATAAACAATTAATGTCTACACGACAGACGGGGAGAAAAATAAGTTAGATTGTATTGAAAATTATCTGGCTAATAATTATGTTTCTGAGAATTCACACGATCGCATGAAGATGGATTTATTCACCGTATTGTTTGTTTTCGACTCAGCTATTAAATATACCCTATATAAACTTATCGATGCGTTTTTATAATTTTATATATTTTTATTCACGCATAAATTAAAACCTTATACAGGGTGGAGATCAAATTAGCCGGTCAATTCGGTTTTCAAGTTATATTTTCCAAGGAAAGAGGAGGCATGACAACTTTTTATTTATATATTTCCAAACGTATTAAATGTTCAAAAGGGATTGTTTCTATTTCATCTAATATTAGAGATTTCGCGCCGTCTTTCTATGCACTCTGAATATTACTTTTTTTTCAGAACCATGGGTGTACATAGCGATCCCAGTTCTTGCTGGCGGCATCTTCATTTTCGTCATAGCCATCATGTGCGTCTACAAGAGCCGAAGGAACAGCAGCATAGACCTGACGAATTGTCGATACCAAACAGTAAATAACAACAACACAATCAAAAAGACGGAGCCCTTGCTTTGAATCAAAAACCCCCATTGAAAATTTTGTGATATGTGATGCAACAAATAGATTTTGTTCAGTCGTTTTGCTGAATGGTTTATTTTGATAAATTACAATTTTTGTTTACGATTTACAGATTGTATCCTAAAGAAATGCTTACGTCATTGAGTCGGGTTATGTTGTTAGTCGAGTCAAAATGAGATAAAATCTCCAGTAGCCCCAAGTGTCAAGCACCTGTATTATTCAATCGAGTGAGTACCTGATCTTGTCACGGACACTGAAACAAACATAATTTTAATTCCAATATTTATGTGGAATTCGCGCCCTTCAAATTGACTGGTAATTTGGAATGGCAAGAACAAGAACAATGAAAGATATGTGAAGTTCATAAAGTTGCCGACGTCTGGACGTCTTCTTAACTGAAAAAGTACTGAAGAAGACGTCAAATAGGTCGACACGTCGGCAACTTTATGAACTTCAGATCACTTTTATTGATCTTGTTTCCTCTATTCCAAATCTTCATTCGATTTCAATATTTTCCCTCCTGTTTTTGATGGAATTTATTCCAGTCTAACACGCAAAAACCTAAAAATTTTACGTTTTTCATGCAAAATATGCTTTATTTGCGGGAGAAAAATTGACTGACCTGATAACTGAAGTTTTTATCGAATTTCGACTCAACTATGTATAGATTTTTTATTCGTGACTGTTATGAAATAAGAGAACGTTAATTTATTTTTATAATATGGGATGTTGAAAATATGATTATTTTTTTAAGGAGGTATATTTGTTGATTCGTTTATGGGTAACATTGTTTTTATTTTGACTACTAACACCTGTGTATATTTGTACATTTCGGGATATTTTTATTTTTTTAAGTAGGTCTCATTTGTTTTTTCGGTGTAACTGACTTGTTTCTTCTAATTTTCAAAGTTAGAAAAAATCTAAGCTTTCTTCCCACTGAACTTGTTCGTGTTTTTATCGTCATATTTTCTAACATTCTCATGTCTCATTATCGGTAGTCAGGGTATTGTTGCATTGTGTGAATTGGGTGAAATTTCAAACATTATCCCTCATCATCTTACATTATGGCTTTCAGTTAAAGCGTAGGTGGAATTGTATCCATATAATATACACGCTCCTTGATGTTGCTATTGTTCTAGAATACACTGTATATATTTGAGATCCCTTTCTAATATTATGCTGAGGTGGTGAAGTTCTCTGATTTTCGTTTAAATGGTTACAGATCAAATCATTTGAATATCCCGCTTCGATATTTTATGTGCCTTAATTTCCATGGAAACACGCTTATACAGATTTGGAAATAAAATTGCGGACTAGGTTTTACAATGCGTTATAACGAGCCAGTGAATCAGCACAAAATGTAACAGATATACGCCATGGATAATCAAGTTTTCAACTAGACCACTGTAGAATGTTCCCCTTCCTAGTGTTGCGAATCTTGTTGGGAAAAATGTCATTGCCAAGTCTCTGATAAATATGATACTGAATACATTACATTTACAATGGCAACTTTGAA
Organism: Gonioctena quinquepunctata; assembly: GCA_018342105.1. Lineage (NCBI taxonomy): Eukaryota > Metazoa > Arthropoda > Insecta > Coleoptera > Chrysomelidae > Gonioctena > Gonioctena quinquepunctata. The sequence continues at coordinate 588,422 of JAFIRS010000061.1, read as the reverse complement.
TATTTAGATTGCGACTGAGACTGAAAGCTGCAATGTAAATTGTGCTATGGCTTGAAGCGCAACAGTAATAAGGGGAAACATTCTACCGTGGCACAGTTGAATACTTGATTATCCAGCGCGTATAACTGTTATATTTTGTGCTGGTCCTCTGGCTCGAGTATTTCTCGTTCTAACCCTTTGTAAAACCTACAGTCCGCGATTTTATTTCCGAATCTGTATATCCATCTTGAGAGAAAACTCTAATTAGAATTATTCGATCACTACAAACCGAAATAATACTTAAATCAGTTCATTTGAAAATTCTAAATCTATATTGCAATTAAGTAAAATTATATCTTGATAAAATAAATTGATTTTTCAGGAAAACATAATAACTGATCTGCATGTTCTATGATTTCATTGACAAAAAAACTCGAGATAGTGTCTGTTCTTCATTTTGAATGTGATAAGTTGCCTTCTCTCAAGCTTATATTAATTATCCTAATTAGTTGTATAACTTTATTGTTCCTAAGTTTAAGACTTTTATAGAACATACTTCTACATTAGATAGACTAATATAGTTAAATTATATGAAGCTGGGCAAGATTATGTCCGGCGAAATTTCTTTTTCAGTATTCGACAAGTATTTTTTAAGAAATTAATTCGCTTCAACGTGTTTTTAAGATTTAGTGATTTTCTGCTTTCTCTCTTAGTTTTATTACTTCAAAAGTGATTTGCAAGTCTAAGCATTAGGAGTACTACATAAAATAAGTAGAAATAATATCTCATTATGAACGATTACAAATAGTAATATTTATTTAAATATATTGTACAAGAATAAAATATACTTATAGAATTAATAATATGTTTTGAATTTGTGCTTCACCTTTTTTCCCATCCGACAGAATCATACAAGAAATAAATTTGTGAAAAAAGTCCATTGTATCTCGAAGTGGAGTAGAATGTTCCAAGAAAACTCTTAGTCATACCCCACAATGTTTATTACGCTCTTGAATAGGGATAGTACATGTTTCGAACCTATGAAGGTCCATCATCAGCCAAAAACGAAGACTAGTATTATGGGGTTTGGAAATAGAACGTAGTAAAAAGTGTTCAAAAGTGTAAAAAATTTAAGAACGTTAAAATCTTTATATTGATTGTGATCCACATCATAACGAACATGAAGATAATTTAAAGGATTGTATTTTAATAATACAGTCTTCTATTGTTGCCTTAACACGCTCTTGTGTATTTCTTTTTCGTTTATTATTGAGTTAAAATCATTTTTCATATCATTGCTATCAATGTTATCCAAATATAGTGGGTATTAATTGGCAATTATTATTGTATTCGCTCTCTGTACATCCGTTTGGCTACTATATCAATCACAAAAACACCAAGATCCTGCCTCTTATCACTCGTCTTGAGAATACCCAGTGATAGATATCGACAGCAGTAGAATACTTTTTGATCACACAGTGCTATGTACAAGCTCTTATTCTCCAATCTAATGAAAACGTTATCAGAACAATACCAAATGCATAGTGATGCTACGCTTCGAGAATAACATCTGCAGCAGCATACACCACTAGAGATCTCTAGGAGGACACCACTGAAGAAACCTTTGTCATTGTCCTCACTTTGAGGTACCTACAGGTAAGATCTTGAGGTCTTGGCCTATATTTTTTGATAATCTCAACCTCTCATAATTAACGCACCGAAAATAGTCACGCGGCTCACTACGCACAGTTTGAAACCTAGCAAAAACAACTTAGAATGCTTGTTATTTTACTCCCTATATCTTTTTCTTACATAAAAATTCAATTGAACTTGATTTCAAAATGTGTTATACTAACACTGGGTTGGAGGCCGTGAGCGTAGAGGCGCTGGCTGATGTCCTGATGGTCCGAGTTCGATTCTCGGCACGGCTAATAAATAAAAAATTATTTCTGTAGTTCAGTTCAGCGGGAGGAAAACTGGTGACCAACCGATCAGTCTTGGTACCTAGATATCAATCCTTTGGACTGTCCATGTTTACCAGCCGAGTAGTGCTTTGGATGACACTCAAAAAGCTAAGGTCCCCGTCTTCTTAATTCACAAGTCTCTGACTGCCGAGGGTTGCTTTGCAACTAAGTTGGCGGTTAAAAACAATTTTAAATAAAAAAAAACAACTGTCTATAATTTGGAATAAGTAACTCTCCCACGGACAGGCTCTGCCAGAAATATTCACTTGCGATTGTCTGAATGTCTGTCTGCATTTTTTAATAAATGTATTATTTTTATTATATTATCTACCTGTATCACGCTCTTCAACTCATTCGTTTTTGTGCATTCGCTGCGTACAGTGCTGAGAGCCTAGAAGACTGTTGTTTTACTTCGATGGGTAAATGTATGTTATAAATGTCCCTAATATAGCATTTCCAGCTCATTAGAAAATTATAAAAAGACTTGGAAAAGAAAACATAATTTCGATATAACACCTCGATGATGTGGAAGTTTTCGCTTTATCGCTTTCCTGTAAATAGAAGGATGACCGTTGTCTGTTCACAGAATCCATACAAAGCTATACCACACCACTCTAGAATATCTCAGACCCATGGGCCAGATGTAAACATCTTGGTCGCTTTTAGCCAGGTTTCTGATGAGCCGAATCGCCATAAAATTTGAATTTCATGGCGATTTCGAAAATCAGAAATCTGGAGGGTTACGATCACGATGTTTACCTACGGCCTCTTGGATTCAGATATAAATAAGGAATGGTGACAGCGAATCTCTAGAGCCAAGCAACGTTGGGCGCGGTCAGTTCTTGGGTTACCGCCTAGGAACACCACCAGTTGTCTTCAACGCTGTAGATATCAACGAATCGCCACTAATTCCTAATTACAACGATTGTCGTTCTTTGCACGAGATGGAGGCAAATAAAGGTCGTGATGCTTGGATTCCAACCGCCGTCAGATAGAATATCAACGCCGCAACATAGTGGGGACCTGGATAATAATAATATAAATATTAATTTGCCGACGTTTCGACGTTTATTGACGTAATTTTTAAGGCTTCAAAATCCGCATTGTGTCCGTGCAATGATAGAAAATCAGGGATTCTTCCGATTCATTGAATATAGTTAGATAGATATTTTCGATGAAAAAAAAAATGTATTTCGTGCATAAAATAATTTATTCAATTGTAGCAAAGCGCTTTCGAGCGTTAGGGCATCATCAGTGCGTACCTAAAAGTAAGTACTATTGATAGAAAAAAGTTACTGAAAAGTTTTATTTTTGAGAAAGAAAATTGACATATTTTAAAAAGTGAGGTTACTTACTCTCAGGTGTACAAGAAGCCAAAAACCAAACATCTCATGATCAATGAAAATTGTATAGGTTTACATAGCATCCATGTTAAAATAAATATTCTAGGCCAGGATAACACTACAGATTAAATGTTTTATATTTTTTCTCATTTCTTGTGAGAAACCATTATTTTGGTGTGATAGCTGGACCCAAGTGACAAGATTGACAATTGACAAGTGAACGATGAAGTAGAAAGACGTGGAACACAAAATCATGGAGATATCAGAATCAAGAAAGGAATATCCCTGTCATACGAAAACACACTAGAAGATGATCAATCTAATGAGGACTGTCATCTGTCAAATATGTTCCAGTATTCCAAGGAAGACCAGACAAGACTCTTAATTCTCACATTTAAGTCATCGTAATTGAATATAAGTTCAAGTCTAATTAGACTTGTCTCAATCAAAACAAACAATTGAATCATTATGGTAGTGTCCATGGACAATGAATTTAAATTTTTCTTAATAAAAATAAAAATCCTTGTCCACCATGGCTCAGTTGAACCGCAACTGGGGGATAGGAAGTGTGATACAAGTCTAATGGGAACTAGACCCAACTCCACAACTCCCACAGCTGGAGTAAAACAGAGTCTAAAAGGTGATAATCCAGAACCTGACTTGTGTTCTCAGTATGGAGAAAACTGAAAAAGAGGCTGGCAAATTGCAAAGAGATACAAGTAAAATCATCATAGAGAATGGAAATTTAAAATTATTAGCATGATTAAAAAGAAAACTAAAATGTAAATTAGGGCAAAAGGTAAGGAAGTTAAATATTTAATAATGGTTTCTTACAAGAAATGAGAAAAAAGATAAAATTTTTAATCTCTAGTGTCATCCTGGCCTAGAATACTTATTTTAACATGTATGTTATGTAAACCTATACAATTTTCATTGATCATGAGATGTTTATGGTCTTTTTGGCTTCTGGTACACCTGACGAGTGAGTAACCTCACTTTTTAAAATATGTCAATTTTCTTTCCCAAAAATAAAACTTTTCAGTAACTTTTTTCTATCAATAGTACTTACTTTCAGGTACGCACTGATGATGACCTAACGGTCGAAAGCGCTTTGCTACAATTGAATAAATTATTGTATGCACGAAATACAATTTTCTTTCATCGATTATATCGATACTAGGCACACAGTCACACTTTTCATTAGATAGATACTTTATTCGTTCACCATTTAACATATTCACGAGTGTTATGATCATGTTTTGGCATGCACGTTGAAAGGATTTTCAATTATTGTAGAAATATATAGACACCTCCAATATATAGGTACACGCTATATAGTGTCAGGATTTTTAGTTTCTTGAAAAGTTCTCTACAGCTAGTCCTCATATTAATATTTTCAATAATGCGTAATACGTATTTCTGTAAAATAAAAACTATGTTCACATTAACACTATTACCCCAACTTAGTATTCCATATCTCATGTGGGAGTGAAAATTGTCATAATACAGTGTAATAAGAATGTGTTTGCTGCAATGATTTTTCAAATATTTGATGCTGTAGCAAGCACTACGAAGTTTTTTACATAATTGGTTGGTATGTTCTGTCCATGATAATTGCCAGTGAAAAGTAACTCCTAATAGTTTCACGTTTTCAGAGCAGAGTAATTGATTTTCTGTATCTTTGAATATCGTAGGTGGATCCCATCGTCTATGTCCGAAATATGTCAAAACTGTTTTTTGTGGTTCAATAGAAAATTATTATTTTCGGACCAGCGTATTATATTATTGTATTTCTGTAGAACTGATCAGTGATTGTTGGCTGTTACCAGATATAATGATGTTAGTATCATCAGCGTAACATACAATCTTGACATTAGGAACGTTTTCTACAAAATATATGAGGTCATTCGCAAAATCGTTGAAAAGCAGAGGCTCCAAAACTGATCCCTGTGGAACTCCCTGTGTGAGGGAGGACTGTTAGTACCGTTGAGTAAAACAAACTGAGTCCTATTCAAGAGATATGATTGGAAGAACTTCAAAGGTATACCTCTTATTCCATATGGTTCGAGTTTAGTAAGTAACATGTTATAGTCAATCATATCGAAAGACCTCAAAAAATCTATAAACAATCCGCTCACATGATCTCCTTTGTCTAGCCTACAGACGAGTTCATTTTGAAAGGTATTCAGTGCAGTCTCTGTACCCATATTAGTTCGAAATCCATGTTGGCTTGTTGATAAAATTTGATGCTGTGTTGAGAATGAATTCAGCTGGTTTTGTACGTTCATTTTAATAATTTTGGAAAAACTACAAAGTAAGCTGATAGCTCTATAATTTGCAAGGTCATTACAATCTCCTTTCTTATTTATTTATTTATTTATTTGGTACAATACATCCAGCAGACCCAAAAGCCCATTTACAGGTGTATGCAATAAGTATTATGAATAATTACACATATAACAGAATCAATTCTGAATGAAACGGAGAATCTCTTTTTTGAATTTTTGGAAAGTTAGAAAAAATTTATCTACACTAGGAACCTTATTAACACTTCTAGATATTGTAGCTATAGGAGAATGAAAATGATGCACTGTATTGGAAACAGGAATATGAAATGTGCTACAGAACCTAGATGAAATACGCGGTACACTGAATAGCATATGAGACACTAGGGGTGAACAATCTATATGTCCATATATGATTTTATATGCAAAACACATATCTCGGCTTTCCCTGAATTTCTTTAGAGATATCATATGAAACTCGTCCAACAATGAATCATAGCTATAACCTCTCTCGGGATAAAAACCATGTTTTTTGAAATATGCATATTTAAAAAAAAATGTGAACATTTTCTAAGTTATAGAGAGGCATTATCTCTGCTAGTTTGAGACATTCTGGAAAAAGGCCCATTTCAAAGGACTTGCTTTTTTAATTATATTATTTGAAACTTGATCATATCCTGATGAGTTGGATGTCTTCAACTTGTCAATAAGGGTTTTGACAACTATAAGTGTGACAGGTTTCAAGAAAAAAGACAAGTTACAAGTAGGAATATTCAAGCTAATGAGATCAAGATTTTTGTGAAAAGCAAATTGAATTTTATAGCTAATTCCTGATCAGATAATTGCACTGCATTTTCCTTTATTTCAACTAATTGTTTTTCTCCTCTCTTTGCCCCTTTGAGTTTATTAATTATGTCCCACGTCGCTTTTGATTTATTATCAGAATTCATTATTAAGTACATGGAAGTTCTTTCATAAAAGAACCGCTAGGAAATTCATGTGATTCTGTAACCGAATTTACTTGTTGTTGACACTTTGTTTTTAGAGAAAATGCTCTGATCTATGTAACCTTCCGCCACAGATGCACTCTTCCATTTTCCGTGCATTTTTAAAGTTTCATACGATGCACCGGCCTCAATTAAAAGATAATTAGAAGAGGAGATTTTGTATTAAGTGAATATTTAATTGATTAGCAAAGCGCTTTCGACTAACGTCATCATCAGTGCTTCCTGAAAATTGAATACTCTGATTGATATGAGATGAAACATAAGAAAGGTTGGAAAATGTGGAAAAATGATAGGCAAGTACTTACATAGTCAGGTAACAGGAAATGTTACAACAAAAGAAGACATGTTTATAATTATAACAGATGTTTAGGTTCAACGAATAAAGCGTGTTGAAGATACCTAAAGACCATATGGGAATGTAATAGTTCAATGACAACTTCAAATGTCAAGTGTCAAAATTCAACTTGGGAGGTGATGTTACCAAAGTCTTCTTACTTCCTCAAGTTGGTAACATCACCTCCCAAGTTGATGTTTGACACATGACATTGAACTATTACATTCCCATATGGTCTTAGGTATCTTCAACACGCTTTATTCGTCGTTTAACCTGTTTTGATTATATACATGTCTTCTTTTATTGTAACATTTCCTGTTACTTGACTATGTGAGTACTCCACATTTTCCAACCTTCGTTATGTTTCATCTCATATCAATCAGAGTATGTAATTTTCAGGAAGCACTGATGATGACGTTAGTCGAAAGCGCTTTGTTAATCAATTAAACATACACTCAATACAAAATATCCTCTTCTAATTATCTTTTAATTGAGGCCGGTGCATCGTATGAAACTTCAAAAATGCACGGAAAATGGAAGAGTACATCTGTGGCGGAAGGTTACATAGAACAGAGCATTTTCTCTGAAAACAAAGTGTCAACAATGATAGTTAATTCGGTTACAGAATCACATGAATTTCCTAGCGGTCAAGTTTTCTCTTCTAAAGTTTCGAAAAAATCCGAAGATTTCGGGTCACATAATTTTTCCGGAAAATTCGAAAATTGCACTTTTAATTTTAATTTAGAAAATTGGTTGTTTGACTTAGTTTGTTGTTGTTTATTGAGTCGTTGTTTGTACTTGTATGACATTTTTTCCGAATAAATAATTTCATTCTAGCTTTTGCTTTATTTCTACTCGTACAATGAGCGGCCGGTATGTCCATAACGCCCGCGCATAACGCCCTAGTGCGTTATGAGTGTATTTATAGCAACCGTATCCAAGGCAAAATAAACAAATGAAACTGTTTTTGTCGATATATTCTTCAGTGGACAAATGCGTTCTTTCAAGAGAGATTAGTTACCAGTCCCTATTCGAACTTGCTTCCACATGGAAAAATATGTTCTCAATTGATGCTTACATCTCATTTATCTTAGAAAGGGAGTTCATGAGATTCCCAATGGATGGCCAATGCTTTCGGATTAGGTTCTGTACTTTACCTTTTTTGCAAGTTCGTGGAATTAATCGTGAAATGTCTCTGAACTTATTGTATGTCAATTATCTGGATGATATTTTGATCATGGGCAAATCCTAAGATTGATTGGACTTTCATGACTGATTACAATGCTTGGGTCTCATCAGTGGACCATAAAGTGCATATCGCAAATGTGAAGGATTTTTTTTCATAGGGAATTTTTGTTTTGCTCAAAGAACATTTTTATTATTTTCAGACAGAAGACTAAAAAAGACTACGGAAGAAACACTATTCGATTCATTTATCCACATGGGATAGAAGTTCTTACGAAATTATGGTAAATGAGATGCATGCTGCATTTTGGTGAATCTGCGCATTCGCCATATTTTGAAATGGAAATTATTTTTTTTGACGATCTTGGTAAGAATACCAGGTCATAGCTATGAAATTATTGTATTGTCTTCGGTACTCAATACTTGTGCAAAATTTCAAATAGTTCGGACGTCTGGAGGTTCGATCATCTCATCACACCCCTTCCTCTTATTCATGAATAACCCATAATGGAAGTTGACCCGACATCTTTAAACCAAATAAGTTGTACGGTGTGACCCAGAAAGGGGAACAACAGGTTACTCTTTTGTAGTGTGTAAACTGGGCATACCGAGCTGCACAGGGGAGGACTACTTGGTAATTGATGTTATATCTTCGGACTGTGAGCTTCATACAATTATGATCAAATTTCCCTAAGGAGTTCATTAAACGTTCAATAATACAACACTACAAAACTGAGTACTCTTGTTTCGTACATCCATCGTCTTAAAGGATTATAAGGTTTTCACGACGTTTCGAATGCTTGTATCTGCAATACAGTATTCACCTGAAGACGATTGCAGATACAAGCATTCGAAACGTCGTGAAAACCTTTCAAATCCATTATGACGATGGACGTCCGAAAGATGAGTAATCAAGTTACCACATCGTCTACAACCTTCAAACACTACAAAACTGGTTAAAGCTGATTCTGGTCACCGAATCTTAAAAGATTCACCAGAACCATTTTCGAAACTTGGGATGAGTTTATGATCTCTATATGTGGGTTTCAAAACTCCTGTGAGTATTTTGAACTAACAAGAGATTCTCGCTTATCATTTTTTTATCATAAAGGGAGTGAATGGGGGTTGAAAGATTGTATAGGAGTACCGCTAGTTTTTAAGTTGAGGTCATACAAATTGGTATTTGAGGTCTTTGTTATAAATAAAGAAATACGTATTTCAGTGTTTTTGGAAATTCAAACCCTAAAGGGTTGAAAGTTCATATGAGGTTCCGTTAAACTTGAATTTAGAGTCATGGAAAAAAACCTATAAAATTATGACGACGAAATCCACGCGCGCAAAGCCACGGGCATATTGTATACACAATATTTTGATGTGCGCCTTTCATTCTCTTGTCTGTCAGATCGTTCAATCTACTGATTTGTCATTCAAAATGACAACTGTGATAATTATTCTTTCAAAAAAAATATCCACATGGCTTCGGTTTACCACTTATACGAAGACGCAATACATGTTCAAGATGACGTAATAAATAAATACAAGTGAGTACATTGAAAATGTGGTTAACGTACTTTCATTTCAAGTGAAATATTTTCATTCGGATACCCTAAAAAGGACTAAATTAAATATAGTTTGGATACAAAAACCTGCTAAATTTTTCGAAACCCCTAGTTAGAATAATTACCAATATTGACGCGGATGCGTGCAAAACCAATTCCATCGCTTTTTTGAAAGACTTCAATTCTTCGGCGGGAATATTGATGCAAGTCGGATTTCGAATAAACTTACACAAATGCTCCCAAACATGATATAATCACCTCAAAATCCGAAAATTGTATGCCAAAAAAAGAAATTTTGGGAGATATGTTCCATAAAAGGTGGTTATTAAAACATCACTATGTGAGAAAGGTTGTGTCTCCTTCTTTTACGTTGGATGGTGACCAAGTTGGATTTGCTGGTGAACTTCTAGTTTCATTTTGTGTAATGTCTCAAATGTTTCAATATTTTCATAAGATCTTTTCAAGCTTTATTTAGTTTCACCTATCCCGGTGTCTGTCTGTGGGTGTGTGTGGGTGTGCGTGTGGTGTGTGTGTGTGGGTGTGTGTGTGTGTGTGTGTGTGTGTCTGTCTGTAATCAAATCTTGCAAATTGAATTTGACCCACTTCTAATCGTCCGATTGATTTGAAATTTGGCAGGTGTACATAATTCTGGATTCAACCAAGTTTCATGGATTCAACCAAGTTGTTTTAGTTTTCCTCAGATATGGAAATCAATGTGTCATCTGCAAATAGAATAATAAATGAGTTCTGTAGGTGAAGATGTAAATCATGTATATAAAGTATAAACAATAAAGGCCCAAGCACACTCCCCTGAGGAACCCCGTTGATACTATCTATTTCGTCAGAACAACTACCATAAATTTTTGTTTTATGTTGCCTATTTGTTGAATAATTTGTTAGCCATTTGAGTACTGTGCCTCTTATACCGTATGCCTCACACTTTGATAACAGTTTTGTTCTATCTATTGTTTCGAACACTCTATTTAGATCTACAAATACACTAACAATGTTTCCATCATCAATGTCCTTTTTCCACTTATTACACATTAATTGGCAAGCTGACTCAGTAGAATGATTATGCCGGAACCCAGATTGGCAAACAAACAGCATGCAGCATGCAGTATACAATTTTATTTGGGAAAAAAACTAAATGGCGGCTTCAATATGGCGGACCATTTTTGTGATTATGCTACGATTCTATTCAAAATTGGTATCTAGGGGTTTTCGTGGTCGGAGATTATGATTTTTTAAAGTTAAATATGAAATATATAAAAAAAAATCAGAGACAAGCTTTTATTATACAAATGCACTAAAAAAGAAAATATAATTTTTTTCATTGTTTCATCTAGGTTATTCTGTGACTAACAGATTCAAAAGCTTGCCGCGGATACAAAAAAGTAATCTTGCTCGGCAAAATAGGTAATCTTTCGAGAGCGGCAATTACACTTTGTGCTCGAATTACACTCAATATTTTTTTGACAAACGCAGATCTCAGATACAGAAAAAACACTCTGAACATACATTATTACCTAATAATAATAGATATTCATTTCATTTATTATTTACTAGATTGAAATTGAATGTACAATTTTGACAATTTTCAATAGATATTCCTGATGAACTTTCAGCAGATTTCTGAAATACAAATTTTTCCAAAGATTGAGAATCCACACAACGTTGAAAATGTTTTCTGGAAAGTTTCAATTTTATTTTTGAGAGATTCATCAATATAGTCTTCTGCGACATTGTTGCTTTTCATCCACATATTTCTTCGATTCTATTAGATCACCTCCACCATTCACCAATGAAGTTGCAGAGGTTCGTCGGACACAGTGTCCAGTATACAGGGTGATTCAAAAGTACTTGGACAAACTTCAGGAGGCGATTCCTCGCAATATTCTAATATGAATTGTCCAAATGAATATATGTCCGGAAATGCTTCGTTTCCAAGATACAGGGTTTTGAAGTTTTATTTTCGTTTTTTTTGAATAACTTTCGAAATACGGACTTTAATTTAACAAAAATTGGTATTGAGAGGTTTTTTGAGGTGTCGAATCCGAACCTCAAGTTCTATCAGATCACCTCCACCATTCACCAATGAAGTTGCAGAGGTTCGTCGAAAAGAGTGTCCGGTATACAGGGTGATTCGAAAGTACTTTGACAACTTCAGGAGGTGATTCCTCACAATATTTTAATATGAATTGTCTAAATAAATATATGTCCGGAAACGCTTTGTTCCAATATACAGGGTGTTGAAGTTTTATTTTAATTTTCGTTTTTTTTTCAATAACTTTCGAAATACTGACTTTAATTGACAGAAAACTGATATTGAGAGAATTTTTGAGGTGTCGAATTCGCACCTGATGTTATTATTGCTCTTACTCGTAGGGCGCCACCTAAACGACTTTTTCTTTTTTGGAGATTCATAACTTTTTTGAGCGTACTCCTAGCACATTTTTCAGTAAAAAAATCAATTCTTCTATCATATCTACGTAAAAAAGCTTGAAAATTTCAAGTCGATCATTTGATAATCGAAGTTATTACCATTATTTTGCATTTTTCACAAGAATGCTTAGGTAATGAATTTGATGTTTAAGTAAGTAGTTTTGGTAATTACATATTATGTGACAGTTAAACGTTTTGTTTCTTTGTTGAAGTTTCTGTAGGTTTTAAAACACTAATTTTGAAACAATGGATTATTTAAACAATGATGCTCATTTAGTCGATACGCATTTCGTTTATGGCCTTGCGGATGGCAAAGCGCGCGAAGCAAGAAGTATTTACCAGTAGCGATTTCCCAATCGAGTACTGCCTTCAGCTCCAACATTCACCAGTCTCCACCGTCGTTTGGCAGAAACAGGTAGCTTCAAGAGGGCAGCTGATATTATTGGAAGACCACGAGCAGTCCGGACCCCAGGATTGGAAAAAGCTGTATGGAACGCTCTCGATGAGAATTCAGAAACAAGTACAAGACTAATTGCTGAAGCTCTCAATTCTACTCAGTCCACAGTTTGGAGAATTATCCACGATCAACAATTTTGTCCATACCATATCCAAAGGGTACAAGCTCTCTTGCCACGAGACTTTCTACAATGCTTTACTATGTGTCAGTGGTTTTTGAGAAAATTGGCTGTAAATCCTCAATTTTTAAGATATGTATTCTTCACGGACGAGGCAAACTTCTCCCGAAATGCTTTCACAAACTTTCATAACAACCATGTTTGGGCTCTGGAAAATCCACACGCAGTTAGTGAAAGACATTATCAGTATCAATTTTCTGTCAATGTATAGGCGGCAATAATTGATAATTACTTGATAGGAGACTTTTTAGAAAATGAACTGCCAGGACTACTTCGGAATGTACCATTAGAAATTCGTATCCGCATGTGGTTTATGCATGATGGGGCTCCGGCCCATGTTAGCGTTGTCGCCAGGGAATTCCTCAACACTGTCTATCCAAATCGATGGATCGGTAGGGGTGTAGAAGAACCTAACCAGGCGTGGGCACCAAGGTCCCCAGATCTAAACCCGCTAGATTTTTATTTTTGGGGATATTTGAAGTCTCTAGTTTATAAAACTCCAGTAGCAAACGAAAAAGATCTAAGAAACCAAATAGTATACGCCTGTGAAACAATAAGAAACACACCAATAATTTTTGAGCGTGTACGAGATTCAATGACTAGAAGACTGAATTCCTGTATCTTCGCTGAAGGTGGACACTTTGAACAATTTATTTGAATACAATTTAGTTTCCTTTATTTTATTTTAATCTACACATTCAAATTTTTTTGAAATAAAATTTTGATATATCTTGCAAATTTTATTAAAACAAATACAGATTTTGCACCCTTGATATAAAAATAACTATTTCAAACGAGTAAAAATAAATAGAATAGGTGGCGCCCCCTACAAAAAACCAAAACTACTTCCCTAAACGTCAAATTTATTTCCTAAGAATTCTTGTGAAAAATGCAAAATAATGGTAATAACTTCAACACGCATTGATTATCAAATAATCGACTTGAATTTTTCAAGTCCAAATATCTAGAAAACGGTTGCGTATAGCGACTTGTAACAGGGGTAGCTTTTTTACGTAGATATGATAGAGGAATTGATTTTTTCACTGAAAATGTGCTAGAGGTACGCTCAAAAAAGTTCTGACTCACCATGTAGAACACCAACAATCCAACACGTTCACTTGAATTATCCAAATTTCTGGGCACGCAGTTAGACCGCAACCTTTCTTGGGAAAAGCAAATAGACAGCATATGCAGAAATCTGAATAGGTACTACTCTGTGATATCGTCGAAAAATATGATAGACGTTCAATCTCTATTAAATGTATACCATGCTTTTTCATATTCAGCAATATCATACAGTATTGTTGTATGGGGCCAAGCCTCTGACATGAAGCGTGTATTCATTTCACAAAAACGAATCATTCGGCGTATTTCGGACTGTCCTAATACAAAACCTCTTGCAAAGATACTTTTATAAATTATAGTATTCTCACATATACATAATGAATCTAATGACATTCATTTATATCACTAAAAACAATTTTGATTAACATTGTGATACGACCACAATACGAGAAATAAAAATAATATATTAATAAACATGGCAAAACACTCTTTTCAAAAAAAATCCCCGATTACTGCAAGTAGACGCTTCTTCAACAGAGCTCGAAATGGTTCAGAAGTTTAAATGCCGGCTTAAAAAACGTGTTTACTCTATTTTTTAAACTTACTTTCTCTTAACGCCGAATTATTCGCTTAAAATTTAGATCTTGTTTATGTTCAGTATTGTCGTTTTCACACTTTTATATATTTTTCTTTGTACACATGCCTTACAGCATCTTCATTCAAAATGTTTTTATGACCCGTCCAATCTGTTTTTTGTGAATGGGACTCAATAACATTTCATTTGATTTGAATACTCATTTATTTTCAACAGTACCGTACAAATGTTAGCGTTTTTTCCATTTGTTCGCTCTAGAACGGCAATGCTGTCAATTAATGACATTCCTCGGAAAACGTCAACTTTGCGTTGAGATTTGAACGCGCCATAGGCTACTTTGTTATGCGGTTTTTAACCGACGAAACCAAAAAGGAGGAGGTTCTCTAGTCGACGCGTATATTTTTTTTTATGTATAATTCACGCATAACTTTTTACTGAGACGTCCGATTCCAATAATTCTTCTTTCAGTGGATAGGGTGTACTTCAAACATGGTTCCATTTGGATTTAAAAGATGGAATCCACCCCTGGTAGCAAAATGAAGGATATTGATCACTCACCCTCTGAATTCTGGTCCGTTAACCGATTCTATCAGGCATAACTTTCTACTGGGTTCTTCGATTTGGATGATTCTTTTTTTAATAGATAGGGTAAACCTTATATTTAGATTTTGAATGAAATTATTCACCCTTACGGGTGGAAAAATAGGGGATAATTGATTTTTCACTTGTGAACATTGGCACACACATACTTAGTTAACAATGACAGATCGCTACTGACATTATTTTTGTTCCACATCCGTCAAAATCATTATATTCTATGAGAGGATGGAATTTTATACGAAGTAATGAAATAAACTAACCAGAACAACAAAAAGTAAAAGTAGATAATAATATTATTTAACTGGTAATAGTTGAAGTAAGGTGGGTAAGTAAGTATTTTGGGAGTGATAAAAAAACAAGTAGGTAATAATTAGTAGACTTTAGCCACAAAAATTTGAAAAAAAACTTTTTAACAAAAAATTAAACCGACAAAATACGGAACTGAAAAGTAAAAAATAAAATAAACCTTTTTAGTCTCAGTAACTGAGCTCCTAAATTAATGTAAGTAACTAATTTTGAGTCGGCGCCAAACGAACAATCAACAAAGATCATTAAATATCTTCAAAAAAATTATCAGAATGTCACCGCGCAACTCGATGCCATCATTTTACGCCTTACCTAATTCATTTGCTTGTTTGTTTGGCGCCGATTCAAAATCAGTTACTTACATTAGTTTGGGAGCTTAGTTACTGAGACTAAGAAGGTTTATTTTATTTTTTACTTTTCAGTTCCGTATTTCGTCGCTTTAATTTTTTGTTAAAAAGTTTAAAAAAAACTTTTTTCTCTAACGAGATGAGAATACCAGGTCATAGCTATCAAATTATTGTATTGTCATTGGTTCCTAACAAGCTTGCAAAATATCAAATGATTCATACGTCTGGAAATAGGTGAAAATTAATTTCAAATATTCCGTTACATACAATCATACATACATGCAGGTGGAGCTAGGAAAGCGTTTGTAAAATTAAGCTTTTTATTAAGGAATCAACTTATGAAAGTTGAATGAATCAACTTTTCCAGAGAGCATGCCATGTTTGCAAGAAAGCACCATTTCGCAGCCACGGGTATCCAGAGTGTTTTCCGAAAATTCGTGGTGAAGAAAAAAATTGAAAATCTCAAAAGAGCTGCTACTGTGATACAAAAACATGTACGTGGTTGGCTATTGAGGTATCATTTGCCGGATATGTTACACGAATATTACGATTTGAAGTCTTTGAAACTATACAACGAAATGGCTACCAAAATACAGGCGCGATGGAAAGGCTATCAGGTTAGTAGATTCCTAGTTATATTCTTCAGCAAGATATCCCATTTGTATGAATGGTAGCTGAAATCCTCAGTGGACACCACATGGATCCATGATGCCTTAGTGTTGGACTCCTTGATGATCTATACCCTATATTTATTGACAACCAATACTTTTAACGTTTAACACTGATAACACATAAAAGCCTATGTAAACATAGTTAAATCACGAAAGTTTCGAATTGCGGCATGTGACATATATAAATAAGGTTATTTGAGGGCAGCGTTCTTTAGACTTATACTGTGACAAACCAATCAATCAAAATTTTGTCTTCGAATTGATTTACTATAATTAATGGACGAAAGGGCTGAGTGGGAGGAGTAACGGGTCCTAATTTTAGGCTCTCATAATCCCTAGGCAAAGCCCCAACAATTTTTCAAGCAGAAACCCATGCTATATAAATTTTTACCCAAGAATGCCTTGAAAAAGGCTTCAAGGGGGCAAAGATCTATATCCTATCAGACAGTCAAGCAGCACTAAAAGCTCTAAAGTCACACACTTGTGAGTCTCGACTGACTTGGGACTGCAAACTGTCCCTAAGACAAGTGGCTACGAACAATCAGGTTACTTTGATGTGGGTGCCAGGTCACGAGGGTATCAAAGGCAATGAAGAAGCGGACAGCCTTGCCAAGGAAGGCGCAAGCACTCAATTTTCTGGCCCTGAATCCTTTTGTGATCTTTTCAAAGCCCACATCAACCAAGAGGTTTGGCGCTAGGAAGCTCACCAAATCAAAACCCACTGGATCAAGGTTCCAGGGCAAAGACAAGCGAAAAGGCTTCTGAGCCCATCGCCAAAGGAAGCTGAACAGTTTCTCGAGTTGGACAAGAAAGACTTGAAACTGGTAACGGGACTGCTCACTGGACATTGTCCTCTAAGGTATCACCTCAAAAAACTGGATGGATCAGAACCGTGCCGTTACTGTGAAAACTTCGCTGAAACTGCAGAACACCTGCTTTGCGACTGCCAGAAGGCTTGAGTTTCTCGAAGGGCTTTCACTAACGCCCTCCGACATCAGGAACTCAGCTCCCAGGAAACTGAAACGCTTCGCAAGGAGTCTCGGAATCCCGGGTCTTGAATACATGAAGGGTAATGTACAAAAGACCTCACAGGTCAAGGTACGGACAGGCTGAAAATCCATATTGACCCCCCTACAATCTACAATCTACAGAGAGAGAGAGAGAGAGAGGAAGTCGCATGGAGGGAGCATAACGCTTTTTCCTCAGATGATGATAAATCTCCATATCGAATTACATTCGGAGTTGAAGATAAGTTAAACGGTTTTGATGAGAAAAAGATAATAATGATGTGAATAATGTACTAAACGCTAACAAATAAATTGGTAGGTCTTAGGTACCAGTCAACAAAAAATAAAATCGTGGGGCGAGTGAAATTTTTATCAACAGTTGGACGCTCATATCATTATGACTGCTATTTACATATTTACTCAGGTTACGATACGCCCCACGATTTTATTTTTTGTCTGATCTATGCCCTGGATTGAAAAGGAGAGTGGTGAGTTGACTGGTACCTAAGACCTACCGAATTATTTGTTAGCGTTTAGTACATTATCCACATCATTATTATCTTTTTTTCAATGAAACCGTTTAACTTAAAATATTTTTTTTTATTATTTCATTTTAAGTTTTTGGTTTTTATTTCATTACTTAATATTTTTCATTCTATTCAGTTCATTTAGTGCCTCATTATTACAAGGTTTCTTTCCTGACAATTTGTTGCAATCTAACTCTTCAATACATAATTACGTGAGCGTAACCAGCTCTGCGTTGCTGGTTACGCTCACGTTGGTTATTTAACCTGACTTTGCGTTGCTCAGGTGTTTCGGACGATAATCGCTGACGTACTTCTTAGTTTTGAAAAGATGCCTGGAATTCAGTTTTAATGTAAATATAGACCGTCTGAACTCTATGATCCACCATGCACTGTGTTCTGCTTGTGAAGCCTTTCCATTTGATACCCTTTACCCATATTGAAACAAATATGAAATCTGGCATTTTGTGCTGTCGGCCATCTTAGATTTGAAATTTGTCGTAGTGTACAGTATTCTACACTACAGCTACTACAGCGGACAGCCTTGCCAAGGAAGGCGCAAACACTCAACTTTCCGGCCCGGAACCCTTTTGTGCTCTTTCCAAAGCCCACATCAACGAAGAGTTTCGGCGCTTTAAAGCTGACCAAATTCAAACCCACTGTAATAAGGTTCCAGGCAAAGACATGCGAAAAGGCTTCTGAGCCGATCGCCAAAGAAAGCTGAACAGCTTCTCATGTTGGACAAGAAAGACTTGAAACTGGTAACGGGACTGCTCACTGGACATTCTAAACTTATTCGGAAGGAGAACCGTCGTGTCGTTTATGGTTTCTCGAAGTTAAGATAGCGATCCTGAAGATTCGTTTAACGTTCCTATTGACCGCTAGGTGTCGCTAGGATGTCAATTTCTTTATAGAATCCAATTTTGAAGATATACATAGATGTGAAGCATTTAAAACAGATTACATATCGTTACAATATTTCATTGTCAAAGAGGTGATTTCTCTATGCATTGGAATTTGGTTACCGTTTTCAAATGATTATATCGACCATGAAAAAGTATTGCATTATTAAAAAGGAAAAATAAATATAGAAATACTTTTTTTTTTTGTTTTTTCCACACATTTCGTACAAAAAAAATATATAATTTCAGCAAAAAACAATGTTTTCATTAATAATTTATTTCTTATGTGTATATCGAGAAGTTAACCTGAAATGCAAACTGTAATCGACCCCCATAATTTATCAAAATTAAGAGGTAAACAAAACCATTACGTCCAAGATGGGAAGGGAAATTAAAAAATGTCCTAATAAAACAGTTTATTTATATGGCTATTAACGTCCACAGATCGATATACTTGGTAAACACAATCATAACTCCTAAAATTGTTGACATTGAGTCGCGATATTATTGAATCCTAACAACGGACATACGCAATCAATCTAGAGAAAATTGACAGCCATTAAAATTTACTCATTAAAATTTCATTGTATTTATCCATGCGTAAAGAAGCAAAACAAAGCCATTAATTATGGTTAAAGAAAATTATAATTGCTAGTCGCGGTTAGACAAATTATCACGTGATTCGATAACGGGTTATAAAAGCGCGAGTTTCATATCAAAAACATTCATTCGGTGTTCAGTAGCCAAGCTAGTTAAATCATAGTTGTTACACGGTAATATGTTCCTCTCAAAAGTGAGGTTCAGAAGTCCATCGAATCACAGTATCGTACAATAATGATGAAAGTTTCAAATCAAGTATTGAAGCTCCAAGTGAACGTACTAGTGAACAGTAGTTTTTTTCCAAAAATTGCCTATTTTTGTCATCGCTTCCAGAACAGAGATAATACAACGGGAGTCCGCAATTCAATGGTTCACGATCTCTTAGAAAAACCATAGCCATATCGCGCTATACTAATATACCGGGCGAATAAAATAAAATAACCAATTGACGCGAAATTAATCGAAATAATAATAAAATCAAAACTAATTGTCGTTAAAACACCTACTCCAGTGAATAAGTGTGAAACAGGGGTGAGATATGTAAGTTTTTCTATATTTATGTTTATGGCAAACCCAACCTTTTTTCTTATGTGCATGTGTCTGTAAAAGTATCTCCATAGTTTCAAGATTACAAAGATCTCAAAAGAGAATTATTTCTAGCCGTTTGTGGCAATTGATGTCAAGATTTTGTTTCAGAAGTCTATTTCGGTTTTGTAGCCAACTGTGAAAAGTAAATACCAATAAGCTACACTCATTTTCGTTGTATAAATATTGTTTCATATTATTCATCTTAAATTTTGTTCAGTAAGTCTATTTAGGTTTTTAGCCAACTACTCCTATTTGGGAGAAAGCATTCTTTTTTTTTTTTTTTTTTTCATGAATACTTTTCGAATCCTTCTAAAGACGGTAGTACTTCCTGAATAAACAACCCAACGCTCCAGTATTTGGGAGAAATGAGATTTGTTCTGAGCCGCTCCAGAAAACATAGTTTCAGTTCGACCATCTTCAGATAGTCGATGCTCTCAATACTGTTTTTTCCAATCTAACGAATAATGTCTGGTATTACAGGTGTGGTGTGTTAATTCATAACACCCCGTAGTCCGGGCGTATCAGTTGTGTATCTTATTTTGGGACATCCTGTATATAAATAGAAATATTTTATAGAATGTGTCGCATAATCGGACCTATCCTTGAAAAAAACAGTCGAAAGCTTGGATAGAAAAAAGTTATGGAGCTTGCTTGATCGGGAAAAATGGTGACGTCCGCAATATAGAATATAGAAACCTACCTAAAAGAAAGCATATCCCATACGGCCACAAATGTTCGTCATTTGGGATGATCATATGCTTCTACTGCGATTATTGGCAGTTGATTGGCAGAAACTTTCACGGAGACGACACTTCAATCATTATTAATTCTAACCAACTTTTAGAATGCAAGATATTTCTTCGGTGTCAGAAAAGGCGCGTTCAGCTCTGTTTTTGCCGAATGTCATTATCATTCGTATGTTACAGAAAACCGAAGGAAAAAACTTTATGTTGTATCAAGTGTTTCGATTTGATATGCCCTTACTTTTCCAACAAGGTACGAAGATATGAAGTGTGTATCAAAGACGTCCTAGAAGATAGAGCGAAGCAACTCGAGGCTGACGAGAGAATAAGGCAAATTTTTACGCAACACCGTGAAAGCAAAGGCGTTTCTTTCAATATTGAGGAAGGGAGAAGATTTGTCGACAAACTTCTGGCAGCGCTCTTCGACAGACATCATCTGCTGAGTACGCATCAAAAAGAAGGAGTGCTCTCCATCAAAGGACAAGAGTGAGTAAATTCCTCATTGAGAAATTCTTGTTGAGTTATTTCTTGTGATATCTATTCCACCAAAAACATATATGTTCGTTCAAACGACGAGTTGTCGGCGTCGATGATAATTGTGATCTGAACGGGTGCCAAGTTTCAAATTAAAAATAAGACAAGCTTTTATACAAATGCACTAAAAAAGATTAAATAATTTCTTCAATTGTTTGACCGAGGTTATGCTGTGAGAAGCAGATTCAAAATCTTGCTGCGCGAAAATACCTACTTTATATTCGCGGCAAGCTTTTGAATCTGCTACTCACGAAATAACCTAGGTCAAACAATTGAAGGAACTATTTTTTTCCTTTTTAGTGCATTCGTATGAAAGCTTGACTTAATTTTTTGTAATCTCTTTTATTCAACCCACATACCAATTTTGAATGGAAATGGGCCATAATATCAAAACACGTCGGCATCTTAGAGCCGCCATCTTGAATTCATGAATTTTGACGAAAACATCTTGATGTCCGAACGCAAAACCCCCACATACCTAGAATCGGGCTAAAATCACAAAACTCGTCGCCATCTTGAATTCGTGGATATCTCTCCAATATGTATCCAGTAAACTGGAAACTCTCCTAATATACTGTATTTCCTTCATTCTTTTCTATGAATTGTTCCTATCGTTAATGCCTATTCCAACTACTTAGTAATTGTATCATATTCATACTTTTAATTTTATATATTTATACACGTTCCATTTGTTCTTTATATATATGTTCAACATTCTTAATTCTATTTACATATACAGTGTGACCCATTTAAAATGGAACCACCCCTGTAGAATACGCATTTTTCAGTTAATCTCAAAAATATTTTTTTAATATTAAGCACCAAAAACTGTATCTTGACACAAATTTTCATAACTTTATTTTCATTTCCAAGGCACTCTATGATTTTTTTCTTTGTCAAAAACGGCAAAAATTTATTAGGCATGTTTTTTTCAAATTTGACTACACCACTGGATTCGTAGTCGTTATAAATGAAAACCATCAAAATTTCATAGAAAAATATTGGTTAACAACGAAGTTACAACAACTTTAATTTTGGAAACAAAGTATTTGATTATAATTTTTATTTAGATTGCAGACATATTTGAAATCTGGAAACACTGCCGAAACAAAGTAGAGCACAAGTGAATATGTACAGCGAAAATCCGAAGTCAATAGCTAATTCCGTTCAACAGTTATAACTACTGAAAGTATGGTAATGTGAGCGATTTGTGGTGTACTAAATCACAGCCTACTATTGATTTAGTACAATACCTATGCCCAATGTATTAGTTCAGATTTCCTCGAATTATTGATACCTTCTCTGAAAGCTTGTTTCAGTTGAGTTTTGCAGAATAAAAACGGAACATTTTTTTGTCCTGCTTTCTGTTTTATTATTGAATAAATAATTTTGATACTTTAAAACTTGATTCGGTTCATTTCGTTTTTATCGGCTATTGAATACTGCATAACTTGAAAATGAATTTTTAATTTCCTGTTATTTTCGAATACACTTATAACCTAAACTTTAATAAATGATTTTAAAGGAATATAATTCACAAATCCAGTGGCGTAATTAGATTTTTATTACAAAATCGCTTCCACCAGAAATCGCTCACATTACCATACTTTCAGGAGTTATAACTGTAGAACGGAATGAGCTATTGACTTCGGATTTTCGCTGTACAGATTCACTGGTGTTCTACTTTGTATCGGCAGTGTTGCCAGATTTCAAATATGTCTATAATCTACATGAAATATAATGTCAAATACTTTGTTTCCAAAATTTAAGTTGTTGTAACTTCGTTGTTAATCAATATTTTTTTATGAACTTTTCATGGCTTCCATTTATAATGACTACGAATCCAGTGGTGTAGTCAAATTTCAAAACAAAAATTGCCTAATGAACTTTTGCTGTTTTTAACGAAGAAAAAAAACCATAAAGTTATGAAAATTTGTGTCAAGATACAGTTTTTGATGCTTGATTTTCAAAAAAATGTTTTTGAGAATGACTGAAAAATGCGTATTTTACAGGGGTGGTTCCATTTTAAATGGGTCACACTGTACCATAATCTTGCATATAACTATTTACATAAGTGTTGACATGTCCTATACCATCAAATTGGTTTCACGGATCAATAAAGGAACTCCAGAGGTTATCTTGAAGACAGAAGATAGTGACTAAAGTTTAGCTTCCAGTCACATTGGATTTTATGAACATCCTGTTCATATTTGCAAACAAATCAATCTATCATACCCCATGACAGGTTTCAATGTAAAAAAAACACTGATTTCAAAGTGTCTCTCCAACAGAAATGTTTCTAACCTTTTTCAATCTTTGCAAAGTGAGATTGCTTCTAGAAAATGTGTTTTCCGGTCTTCCTGATGATCGTCGAAGCATGAAATAGATCAGATGTATTTCAATACCCAGCTTGGCTTTAGCCGGGGAAGTAGTTGTTTTCTGTTGGAAATTCATAAAAAATAACTTGGATTTTACAATTCACAGAAAAATCTTTATGTTCAATATTCAATTGAGAATGTTTCCCTTCTCAACAATGAAAGTGTTTAAAACTAATCATTCACAGAAAAATCTTTCAATTCAATATTCAATTGAGAATGACAATGAAAGTGTTTATTACTATCATTTATTATTTACTGGGCCCCATAGGTTCAAAATAGCAAGTAGATTTTGTTAACGAGTTTGAAATATTATATACAGAGTGGGCCATTGAAAACAGCGGCTCTGTAGGTCGGCAGAACCGAATTATATAAAAACGCGATGAAATTCACCCGAAATACATTCCATCCCTCGGAGCTGTGACCACCACCCCTAAATTTTTAAATGACAACATATGACCTTATTTGAAAGGCATTCTCTTTCTTAATATTAAACAACAGAAATAAATTAATTCTATCGATTCGTTTTCGAGATATAGGAACTTGAAGTTGGGAAATAAATTTTTATTCACTCAATCAATAAAAACAATGTCTGATAAAGCATCTATCGCAATAATTGTTATTGTCAATGAACTAAATCTTCAAACTGTCTACCACCCATTTCCATACAATAGTACAACTTCTGTTCAAAACGAGATCTCATATTTCGTAGCATTTCCGGCGTTATTCTTCAATAATTTTCCTTCGTAAATCTTCCAGAGATTCTGGTTCGGTTGCAAAGATTTTGTCTTTCAAGTGACCCCACAAGAATAAGTCGAGTGGGGTTAAATCTGGAGATCTGGCTGGCCACTCTATAGAGCATCTTCTTCCAATCCAACTTCCAGGAAACATTCCATCCAAAAACGCCCTAACAGGATGTGCATAATGTGGAGGTGCCCCGTCTTGTTGGAATATCAAGTGGTCTTCATGGTAACGATCGTCATTTTCAATGATGTCTACTAATTGTGGATAAACAAATTCATTCAATAATTCCAAATAAGTTTCTCCTGTCAGGTTACCGTCAAAAAATACTGGTCCAATCAAACGGTCCCCAAAAATACCGGCCCAGACATTGAGTTTTTCAGGAGTTTGAGTATGGACTTCGTGCAAAACCTGAGAATTGGCATGTGACCAATAACGACAATTATGACGATTCACAGTCGAATTCAAAAAGAATGTAGACTCATCAGAAAAGCAGAAGTTGAAAAGGAAATTCTCATCAGCATCTATTCTCGTAGTCATAATTTCACGGAATTACTGTCGCCTATCAAAATCATCTTCATTCAAATGGTGTACCAAATGTATTTTGTAGGGGTGGAATTTATGATGTTTCAGGATTCGGCGGATACTGGTTCTACTGATAATGGTAAAACTAACCAATTTCCTCAATGTTGGGTCTGCATGAACTTGTCCTAAAAGTGCAACTTCAACAGCTTCATTTCTCAAAGGAAATTCACGTTCTGGATCTCGTTTCTTGTTGGCTACTGATCCAGTTTGACGAAATTTTTGCACTAATTCTAGAACGTATTTTCTAGCAACGAGTTTATCTGGATGCGTTTCATTGAACAAATTAGCGGTACGGTTATCGTACTCATCATTCTTAAAAAAAATGTTATTATTTCAACTCTTTCCGCGATCTTATATACCATTATTGCGGAAAGCAGCTTCAGTCAAGTAATTCACTCTAATGTCGTTCAATCAAAGATCAGTTTGACACTGATAGACGTCCACAATTGCGATTTGGCGAAAAAAATTATATCATATGTACATGTTCGACAGAGTGTGGCACGAAGGTCTACTGTCAAAGCTGATAGACTTCCATCTGCCGCTTAGTTTGATAAAGTGGATTGAATCGTTCCTCTTAGGTAGGACATTTCAGGTCAGGGTCGACAATTTGCTCTCGAATTCGAGGGAAATTGAGGCTGGCGTTCCTCAGGGGGCAGTGCTGTCTCCTGTATTATACGCCCTTTACACGTCAGATATACCAAGGAGCGAACATGTGAAGATCTTCTTATTTGCTGACGATACGGCTTTGCTTTCCTCTGCAGCTGACCACTTGATGGGTGTCGTTTATTTGCAAAATGCATTAAACGACCTCCAGCAGTGGTATCTGGAGTGGAAAATAAAGCTGAATCCTGATAAAACACAGGCGATTTCAATGGGTCGTAAGAGAAACAACCCGGAGAGGGGAGTGACTATCTCTGGAAGGGAGATAGAATGGTCAGAGCGGGTCAAGTACCTGGGAGCTACTGTGGACCGCCGGCTCACCTGGAGACCACATGTCAACGTTGTTAGGGACAAAATTGTTAAAAAGATATGTGCGTTATATCCTCTGATTAACAGGAAGAGTAAGCTCTCCCTCAAAAACAAAGTCATGATTTACAAGATGATGTTCAGGCCTGTAATTTTGTATGCCTCAGCCGCCTGGGGCCAAATCTGCAGGTCTAGCATTGGCGTCCTGGAACGGGCGCAAATGAGAGTCCTGCGGATGATAACGAACGCTCCGTGGTACGTGCGGAACGATCGGATACTTGAAGACTTAAATCTGCCTTCCATCAGAAGTATCATCAGAGAACGCAATCAAAAAGTATTTGATTGTGCATTAGCTCACGAGAATCCGCTCGTGAGGGAAGCCACTGATTATAACATAGACGACCCCTCGCGTTTTAAGCGTCCCAGGCACTCTCTGGAGTGATGGGTTACCTACTAATTCATACAGGGTAGCGAAGCTGCATCCCCAATAGAAATTATTATTTTTGTTTTCAAAATTTTTGATCAAAATTTCCTCTCGGTCATGGTTCGACAAACACCATCATGGCAAGGGCTATGGACCGGTCTGTAGTCCTTTACCAACCAAAATTCGAAATTCGTGAATGGCTGTGGCCCACTTATTCGAAGTCCAAAGAGCAAGAGCCCTGGGGTTACGCTTGGTTTTACTAACAGTGATAGAAGATCCTGATATGTACATGTTTTTGTTGTACTCGCATTTGAGTCGAATTCGAGAAAACGTCTTTTTATCGATTCTTAAGAATCTTAAAAAACTTTCGATCAAGTAAATGAGGATGAACAAAAAATTTGAAACAGAATTGCATGTTATTTGTTGGTCAACAGTTAGATCATTTAATTCCTTGACAATGATGATTATCTTTAAACAGTTGCATTGTTAGATGTTATTTTAATTGAATGAGTGAATAAAAAGTGATTTCCCAATTTCAAGTTCCTATATCTCGAAAACAAATCGATAGAATTAATTTATTTTTGTTGTTTGATATTGAGAAGGAAAAAAGCATTCAAATGAGGTATCACTTAAAAAATTCAGGAGTGGCGGTCACAGCTCCGAGGGATGGAATGTATTTCGGGTGAATTTCATCGCGAATGATGTCCCCCTCGACAACAATGTAGATGACGTGTCCGAGCGTTTCCATATAATTCGGTTCTGCCGACCTACAGAGCCGCTGTTTCGTTTTCAATGGCCCACTCTGTGTATATATATATATATATATATATATTATATATATATTTCAAATCAAATTTATTCAATTCAAATAATCAATTACATAATAACCATTTTATGTGCAATTTTACATTCATCAAATTCTCGAGAATCACACCTAAGCATAGAATATGCTTGTACTGTGCCAATTCTCTCAAATTGGATGATTACTTACGACTATAAAAAATAAAAATAAATTTACGGTGCGGTTTGAGGAATCAAACAAAAATTTATGAGTAGCGGGGAGCAAAAGTTCATATTATAGATTATGAAATATATATATAATATATATTGGAGTGAGAAAGTAAATGCAGTGAACCAAAGGAAAGAGTGAGAGAGGGTAATCCTGAATGAATACTCTTATGGAATTTTTGTGTGATATGATTAATTTGCGTCAGTTTAGTAGTAGTAGGGACTCAAAAGATATTGTTAAACACAGTTGCATTTTCAGCGAGGTATAATTTTAAACTTTTTTTGAATTTGGGAAGTGTGTTTATATTTTTCAGAAGTGCTGGGAGCATATTGTAGAGTTTAGGACCAAAAAAGAAAACGAATCTCTGAGTGTGAGTCTTGTGAAACAATGGAAGTTGTATTTCATCGGTGAATCTACTCACTTTGGATTTGCATTGGTCATATTTTTCCATGTTTGAATAAATCCATGTCAGGCTTTGGAAAGTATATTGGGATCTGATGTTTAGTAATTTGGCGTCTCTGTATAGTGATTCACTTGTATGCAATCTGTGTTTCTTGAATATTATTTTTAATAAAGTGTTTTGCATGTTTGCATGCAGGTCATTGAACTATAAAATGTTCCACCCCAAGCTATTATACAATACCGTATCACCGACTCTGCCAGAGATGTATAACAAATCATCAAATTCTTCCTATCTAGAATATCCCGTAGATTATAGAAGGTGTAAATAAGCTTTCTCAGTCTTTTTGTGACATGACTTATGTGTTCGTCCCACCTGAAATGCTGGTCCAGCATAACACCTAAGTATTTGATGGTTGAGGTCTTTTCTATTGTTTCACATGTGCATGGTTGATGTGAGTCGCATCTCGAACTTTTTATCTTTAATTTTATTTTTTGTGGCTGATCAGTGTTTTGCAGAGAAAATGTCATAAATTTCGTCTTGCTAACATTCAAAGTAAGTAAATTATAATCAAGCCATGTCTTAATCTTTTGGAGCCCGTCTTCAGCAAGTTTATGGACATTTTCCGATGATTCACCTGTGTATACAATAGCTGTGTCATCAGCATAGCAGATGAGGTGACCACAAAAGTCAGTCATTTCCGTGATACTGTTAATGTAAATGAGAAAGAGAACAGGTCCAAGCACAGTTCCCAGAGGAACGCCAATAGTAACTTCTTGTGGAGTACTCAACTGTTCATCAATTTTAACTCTTTGTAATCTGTTTGTTAAATAATTCTGCAAAATTTCTAGTGTCTTATCTCGCACACCATATGTATATAATTTTTCTAATACGAGACTATGGGATACGGTGTCAAATGCTTTGGCCAAATCAAGGAATATGCTTAAACACTTCCTCGATTTGTCCAAGGCACCGACAGTTTTTTCAACAAGGTCCATAATAACATTTTCAGTGCATAATTTATTCAGAAAGCCGTACTGATGTTTAGTTATGACGGAATGTTTATCAAAGAATGATAATAACCTTTTTTTTAATGCATTGTTCGAAGATCTTTGCAATATTGTTAATTACAGAGATTGGCCTGTAGTTGTTCAATTGATTTTTTTTACCCGTTTTATAGACTGGTGTAACTACTGATTCTTTCCATTGTCGAGGCACGGCCCCTGTTTGAAACGATAAATTTATAATATGTACCAATGGTCCTATGATCTGTGTATGCGTATGTTTTATCATTTTAGCAGTTATTCCATCAGGTCCTGGAGAGCAGTTATTTTTGAGTTTTGCAATCAAGATAATTACTTCATTCTCATTCGTAGGTTCCAAGTACATAGTAGAATTTATAGATGTGTTTTTAAGAAAACCGTTCGGCAAATCACCTCTAGAGATTTTTTTTAACATGTCCTCCCTACATTAATGAAATAGTCGTTAAATAAATTTATTTTCTCATCATTTTGATTATTTTTCACCATTGGATTTTATAATTGTTATGTTTTGTACATTATTTCTAGTGCTGCTTTTATTTGAAATATCTTTAATAATTTTCCAAGTTTTTTTACAATCACCGTTTGCTCCAATCAGTTCATTTCTGTAATATTGATTTTTTGTTTGCCTGATTAATCCGGTCAATTTGTTTCTATAATTCTTGTATTTAATTTCTGCTTCAATTGTTTTGGTGTTATTCCATGTTTTCTTAAGATAATCCCGAAACTTTATAGAATCTATGAGCTCAGTGGTAATCCAAGGTTTGATATGTTTGTTCTTGTTTTTACCTAATGTTGTTATCTTAGTTGCCCTAGCTAAGCATTGCTTGAATTTATCGATGAAAAGATCATATGCAAGTTGTACTTCTTCACAGTTCAGGATACTCAACCAATCCTCTTGTTGTAAGAATAAATTTAGCTTCGTATAATCAGTTCTCTTAGTGATGTCTCTTTCTTTGTTTATTTCAGCATTACTTTTTTTCCTTTCGTTTATCGATAAAAATACAGGGTAATGATCTGTCATATCGATTAGAATTATTTTTGGTTTCATTAGAATTTCGTTTCTATTAAAATTTTCTTTCCTAATAAATATATGATCAATGATAGTACTTGATCCTTCCGTTATTCTAGTGGGCTCATTAATATATGATATGAAACCGTGTTCAGTTAGGATGTTTAAATATCTTACTGTATTTTGAGTAAGGGTGTCCTTCAGATTAATGTTAATGTCCCCCATGAAAATCTCAATATTATTTTTATTAGAGTTTGCAAAAAACTGTTCTAAATTGTCCAAATATGTTTGCACGTTTATAGATGGGGGTCTGTATGATGCAGCTACGCAAATTGAAACACCACTGGTTTCAAAGGTCAGCCTCAATAGTTTTGTTTCAGATAGTGGGATGATTTCAGTATTTACATTGATATTGTTTTTCACATAGATAATGATTCCATCATTTTGATTAACTTTAGATTCATTATAAAATATATTGTAATTTGGAATGTTGAAAGTACTCACATCTTCAATATTCCATGTTTCCGACAAGACTACTACATCGAGATTGTGTTTTCCAGACTCTAGGTACACTAGCAACTCATCGTAGTGTTTTTTAATACTTCTTATGTTAAAATGGATTATTCCAATACCTCTCTCTCCCTCTCTCCCAGCCTCAATACACTCCTGCAGACTCCCAACAATTTCTATTTTGATTTCCTCCTCCTCCTCCTCATCTAAAATCTCTAAAAAATCTATCATAACAATTTGTCCGTATAAGCTTAAACTTAGGGTGCGTATACCTAGTAAATATATATATATATATATATCTAATTATGTTTGTAACAAATCCTGATTGTTAACTTCCGTAATTTTTATGTACTCAGCATTGATGCTGAATAAATAAATTATTATTTTCCTTCAGAACACTGAATAAACAGTGATGCTTGTAATTATGATTTTTTATGATACAGTTTCCTGGTACTTTTTATTTCATAGATCTCTCAGTAATAAGATCTACCGGTTCCAAGCCTGAAGAAAATGAAGAAGATGGGAAATTAAAACAACAAATTAGTGGAAATTCAGTTACATTATGAGTTTTTCGGCATATTCAACTGACTTCGAAAAAACATATTTAAACAAAAATAGGCAAAGTTACATTTGAAGTAAAAGAATTAATATCCGGCTAGGGTCGGCATTTTCGATCAAAACGCAAATCCAATTATGTTTCATCAGGGGTGGATGATAAACCAACTGAGAATGGATCACCTATTTCGCAGCATTTTAACGCAATGAGAATAGTCGTTTTGTAGTATTATACTTCTACTTGCAAAATTGAAATCGCACCACCCATGACGCATCCGAGCTTGCTCCAATGAAGTGAATAAAAAAATTCAAATTGCAATTATGCAAAAACTAATGATTCGACAGCGCCTGAATTTTGTACACATGAAGTACATATCAATCACTACTACTCGCGAAGAGCCTGCGCTACAACCCCAAAAATGGAGGTGTCATGATTTTTTTTTAAACGCTGGATTCCCCGATTTTTCCGATTTTTCTCCGTAACTAATGATCCTATCGAGTCGTGCCATTGAAAGCAACGAAATTGCTCCATTAGTTTTCATGTTACAAGCGAACAACGAAAAAATAAACATTTTTTTCCCTTAAATACTTCAATTAGGCAATTATAGTTGCGAGTACGAAATATAACAGGATCCCTATAATGGCACAGTCAGTTTCCTGGTACTATTTTTGTCACAGGATCAGCAATTTTCTTCTCTATTGATTGGTCTACCACCTACGAAGGCGTAGAAGGGCCAACAACAAAATATTTTTCAAAAACATTTGGAATTGCCACTTTAAATTAACAATTGCCACTTTGAAATTACAATTGTCACTTTGAAGTGACAATTGTCACTTTGATCTGATAATTGTCACTTCGAAATGACAATTGTCACTTTGAAGTGACGATTGTCACTTCGAAGTGACAATTGTCACTTTGAAGTTTGTCTAACGTAAAAAGAATACTGATTTATTTGTAACACCCCCAAGATTATGGAATTCGATACTCAAGAAATTCAATGTGACTCAGATTTTGCAGGAAACTCCGAAGAAAGAAAAAGCACGACTGGATATGTTGTGATGTTTTGCAAACGACCTGTATGCTGGTCTTCCAGGAAACAACCGATTGTATCCTTACCTAGTACCAAGGCAGGGTATATTGCCGTTGCAGATTGTACTAAGGAGTTAATTCATTTAAAATCACCTATTGACGAGCTTACAAATCATAATGTGACCATCGAGCTGAATATCGACAATCAAAGCTCCATGAAATTAATACGAAATGAGCAGTTCAATCAAAGGAGCAAACATATTGATGTTTGCTATCATTGTATCAATGAAAAGGAGCATGAAGGAGTAATCGATATCCAGTATTGTTGTTCTGATGATCAAATTGCAGACATTTTCAAAAAACCCCTTTCATATTGCAAGTTCGAGAAACATAACAATTCTTCAGTTTCCAAGATTTGATTTATTCAGTAATTTATTATTAGGAGAAGGGCTGAGAATAAAAATAATTATAACCCCTATGCGAAACAGTTCGTTGTTATAGATATATAATGGAAAAGAGTATAGTATTGTTTCATAGATGGCAAATAAAAAGTTTTCTAAAAAGAAACTTTCGTAATAAGTTAAAATCCCATTATTTTCAATATAAAAGTGTAGCAGTATACGCGTAAATTGTCTGAAAAACCATATTATTGCATTGTAGTTGGCATCTAGATCTAATCATAGCAGTAAATTGACTGAAAAATATATTATTGCATTGCAGTTGGCTATAAATGTCCTTTTTCGTACAATTGCCACTTCAAGTGACAATTGTCAGTTCAAAGTGACAATTGTCGCTTCAAAGTGACAATTGTCTGTTCAAAGTGACAATTGTCAGTTCAAAGTGCCAATGGTCACATCAAAGTGACAATTGTCAGTTCCAAGTGACAATTGTCACTTCAAAGTGACAATTGTCAGATCAAAGGGACAATTGTCACTTCAAAGTGACAATTGTCAGATCAAAGTGACAATTCCAAATATTTTTGAAAAATATTTTGTTGTTGGCCCTTCTACACCTTCGTAACCACCAATACATTCCTTAAATCATCACGTGGCTCAGCATCAAATTATGAAATTTCAGTGAATTATCAGAACTGGAGAAATTCCTGAAATCCATATCGTGGGCTGAGTACATGAAGAAAGTGAGGAAAATCTACAATTCCTGCGCCAATCAGAGAGAAGAACACAAGTTTGAATATAAGGAGTTGAGGAAACAAGAATGTCTTGTCGATAAAGAATCGATGCATAAGAAAGTTATCCACGAAAAACCGTGAGTCGATATAGAATATAATTTTTCCAAAGATCTTAATCAAGACATCTTATTCATTGCCAATACACGTTTTCAAAAAAAAATCACTGAATGATCTGAATTTTTCTTCTTTTCGCCATATTTTCTAGGGTGGAGTTTTAAATCGTGGGAGATTCCAAATATATACCTAACGATATTTCACTATAAACTGATTTTATTGGTAGCCCCTATGAAATGACTATCCATGTGATTAGTCCAAAAATAAAGATTCCTCATGAATAGTTGTATGTTATAAGTAATCATTGACGAATCCAAAACTTTTTCAGATTTGTGTTAACCACGAAAATTGAAAGAAAACCCTATGAACGACTGAGAGCTTATACGGAACAATACACAGCGCCCCAAACTGATGTGTCGAGAAGTTTTGATGTGAGCAAAAATATCAGTGAAAAGGATTTCGACTTGTGTGTTTTCAAAAAATGTGCCAAAGAATCAAATGTCCCTCCTTATTACATTGATTTTTGGTTACAAGAATGTCATCTCCATAATTTGTAAAAAAATAAATATTTTTTGCATGAAATTTGCTCAGTTTTATTTATATAACTCTCAATATATGGTATTATTATAGGAGTATCGTTATTCTGAACATTTTCCAATTCCTACTAGAATTACTAGGAGTAGACAAGCATTCTATGCTTGCTGTTCTAGAACTAATTGCTGTGCAAATTTCCAAATTTCCATTGTCTATTGATTTGTTGAAAATATGAACAGGATGTTCATAAAATCAGATGTGGAATCATCTGCGACCGAAAGATAAACTTTAGTCACTATCTTCCATCGTCAAGATAACCTCTTGTGGGGTATTCATGTTGAAAAGCGAAAGATTCTCAATTAAATATTGATAGAAAGATTTTTCTGTGAATTGAAAAATATTTCTATCAATATTTAATTGAGAATGTTTCCCTTCCCATTGCCTATATTATGACTTGATAAATTGTGATATTGGTTGAATTGTATGTACGTGTATTTCTAAAAAAAAGTTGTATCTCAAAAATCATTTGTTGCTGATCTGCATTTTTGTTGTTTATGTATAATAAATTGAAATGAATAGGTTGGAAAATCTATTAAACAAGAGAAATATACACATTGAATCGATATTTACAAAAATTTACAAAACACAAATACATATATAACAACAACCCAAACTCAGATTTTATGCTACTTGATAGTCTGCATAACAGGACGTTATCGTACAATTCGGATCAAACAATTTCGTAGCGGACTGGAAAGCGGCCATATCTAAACCTCCTTGATGATTACCCATCGCGCTCATCATGTTACTCTGGTTTAGCGTCATGTTACTCTGGTTTAGCGTCATGTTTCCAAGTATGAGTTCCCTGAAAAGAAAAAAATAGGTGTGAAATGTGGAACAGCATTTCTACAAACACTGACAAGATCAGAGTTTAATTATGTTTTTTTTTTGGTTCCGTTCCCCAAATTGGACCAAACAGAAGGGCATTGATGCAGATTCTTTTTCGTAATTATTTATAAAACATAGAATTAATACCGTGAATATTTATTTATTTATAAAACAAAGAATTAATACCGTCTATTTTTCGAAAAACAATAATCCATTAACAAAATGAAAATAAAGAGACCCAAACAGAGGAAACTTTGGTCCACAAGTTTGTACATAAGCAAGTCCCACCTGGTATACTCTTGCCATAGATCTAAGAGACTCATTATAAATGCTAATCCCATTATCTAATAATGGGTCATTGTTCGGGGTGTGATATTCAACAGGAAAGGGTCGAGGAAAAATACGTAAATAATCTCGTATATTACACTTTCATGTGTGAATTAAAATTTGTCAAACGTAATTTGATAATTATGACTAATTTGATTGATTTTCGAACTCTTTTATTAGGTTTGGATCACGTCCAAGTATCCATGCTGATTTGTGGTTTTAAAATTCAGTTAGCAGTTTGTATTTGTTTGGATTTGACTAGAAAACACTATTATAGCTTTTTCATAAACCTTGCAGCCTTAACACGCAGGCCAGTGAAGACAGTGTGGCGTGTAATAAGTATGTAAAGAGAAAAAAAAAACAGAGATTCTGGCCCTTCTAAGAAACTGGACGTGTATGATGTGGATATAATCCGTCGAAAAGTATATGAAATGTATAGGGAACAAATGGTCCCCACTTTAAAGACTTTCATGCAAAGATTAAAAAAGATGACACAGGAATAGAATGTTGCCGTGAGACACTCAGATAATGCATTTCACGAAACGGATTTAAATTGAAAAAAATTGATAAAATATGTATTTTGAAGATAATTGTACGAAAAAAAAAACAATTGCTGGAAATAATGAAATCATTTCCAATAAAAAACAATATTATTGTAGCACATTGGCAGAAGAAATGGGTCATAGGTGAGACTTCCTCCTTACGCCTCAGTGAGGAGGAATGATGTTTCGCCAACTTTAAATCTGTGGTAGCTTTGATTCAGTCAGAAATGCAGAATATTCCAAAAGGAAGCTGGAAAAATTGTGTAGCGCATGTACAAAAAGTAGAAAGATCATATTTAAATATAGATTAAGTAGCCAGATATTTTTTTTTTTGTGAATTTGGATGACGATAGTGACAGTGAAACTGACCCAGGTTAAAATTTATTAATAATTCTTATGGCATTATATTTATCGTATTGTATTCGTACCTGTTAAACTCAATTTAATAAATTTCATTTATTTTTCCAGCATTTTTTACATAAAATACATAATTATGTAAAAATACAAAACTACATGAATAATGATATTAAAAAAAATCATTTGGCTACAGCAACATAAATTGACCATTAATTTCAATAAATCTTTCCACATGAATGTTTCTAAAAGAACAATTGACACTCCCACCAGTTCAATCCATTTCGAAAAAAATATCATAAATTACACTAAATCAACAAAATTCTCAGGACTTTATAACGATGAAAAATTATCATGGAATAAGCATATTGAACAAATTCGGAAAAAAATATCACCTCTTATAGGCATTATTTATGGAATAAGAAATTATATACCACTAAATTTTTTTAAAAACATCTATTTTAGTTTAATTTATTCACACTTGCAGTATCTCATTTCTATATGGGAAACTGCGAATAACTCCATTTTAAAACCATTAAAATCATTACAAAATAAATCAATAAAATGTATATATAAATTACCACATTTGGAAGCAACAATAAATTTGTATAAACCAAAAAGGCTTTTGAATTTAAATTCTCTTTACGAACTCAAAATATGTTGTTTCATTCATTTTGTCAAAAATAAAATAAAAAAAACATCCAATATAAGTTTTACTGAAATGGACAAAATTCATAATTATGCTACTAGGCAAACAATTTTTTTATCCATTAGTAATGTTAAATCCGAAATTGGAAAGGAATGTATTTACCATAATGGAATAATCATCTATAATTCAATTCCTAACAACATATAAAAAAATTAAATTAATGGCAAAATTCAACTGGCTAAAAATTTATGAATATGTTTTGTTTTTTACACATTAAAATAATTTAAAATGTTTATTTGGTTACACCTTAGTATATATACTTTCTCGAACTATTGTAAGTTTATCGCAATCCACAATTCGTTTTTGACTACTTCCATGATGTATAGTTTTTTTGATCTTATAACTAGTTTAGTCCCTAACCATAAACATGTAATGTTTCTTGGGACAATAAAGTTATTATTATTATTATTAATTCAGTCATATCAGTACCCGAAATTTATGGAGTTGAGTTTTCATATCCTACAAGCAAGTATATTTCGTGGGTATATGCATATTATCACGTGCATATAGATAAATTATTGTTCTATATTGATTGCACACTCTACTTTTCCGTACTGTTTATTTATCACTTGTTATTGAATCAGATGTAATACATCATCTTTACGTTTATATATTTTTTTTATTTTTTTTCGATACATCAAGAATAAGTACCTATTTTTTACTAGTATTCGGAAAACTGTACTTTGTTGTCTACTAGAAGATAAAAAGGATATTTCAGTTTAAAAAAATTGCAGCTTAGAGAAACTCATTGTCTACGAATTTACTACAAAGTACCACTTTCCACACTCGTTAGTAAATATAATATTTTATACCAGCGAAATAATTTGTTGAACCGAGCCATCAATAAAACATTTTATCTTGTGAAAATTTCGTTATATCGAGTACGTCTCTGCTTGTGGTCGGTTCCCCGTTCAGGCTTATCGGCTATGAATAATAATGAGTCTCTTAGATGTATAGCAGTACTACTTGTAAGCATGAACTAGTATCTAGAATGTGTCTTCAATTCCTGAATTTTGAATTATTGGTGATAGGTACTGGAATCAGATTATATTCATTTTATTTCTGGACTGGATCTAACTAGATACTGGAGTCATTTTTCTACAAAAGTAATCTGTTGAGATTATAATGTTTGCAGATGAGAACAAGTAACAATAATAATAAGGATTTAATTTAATAGAAATCCTAATATACATAGAAAAAAGTTTGGAATAATAGTAGCAAAGTTACAAAGTATACATTTTTTAAATCCACAAATTATTATATATAAATACAGAAGTCTACTCCTATGAAATATCAAAAACATCAATATTGCAACATCAAGTCAAGTACTTTGGTATGTATGTGAAGTATATTATATTTGGAAGCGACATATTGCTGGAATTATTCTGGTGCCATATTATTTACTATTTTGAATACTAAAATCATTGTAAAAATAGTGCAATCATTTTTCAACGGGCAGCCAATTCAGAGTGTTTAACATTGACATGATTGGGGTACGACGATTTTATTTCAGTATTATTCCTATTTCAATGTTTTGAAGTATTTGGAGCATATTTAATTCAGGCCCAACAGGTACATAATAGATGCGCAATAGTCCAGATGTGGCTGTATTATAATATATACCGTGATTTTAGTCTCAGTGGATACATTTTGTGAAATTCTAAAGAGGTAAAGTTTTTTTATATTGAAAAGTGACTGTCAAAATTTACATATTTGTCTAGTTGGAATCCCAGATATTTGACAGCACAAACTACTCAAATTTGTTCGTTATTTATATTGAAGTTTCGTTGTAAGTATCTTTGCTTTTTTTACATTTAATTTTACTTTATTTATATTCAAGTATTTATTTACAGATGGTGTAGCATTTATTTTCTCTATGGCTTTATCCAGATTCAAATCACTACATGCTATTGGAGTATCGCCTGCAAAAAGTTGATGGATTCACATCCATAAAAATGTCAATATCATTAACGTATAATATGAAAGGGAGAGGGCCTGGTACGCTACCCTGGGGAATCCCCATATCATTATCCATTTCACAGGATGTTTTGTCAGCAAAATAGACTTTCCCGTTTGAAATTTATTGAATAGTTTCTCTGAAAAATTGAGTGCGGTTATAGATAGTTGATACATAATGGAATACAAGTGAATGTTTCCAATATGCAGAGATCTAGTGGTGACAAAAGCATTATACGAACTTGAGTATTTCAGGGCATTTATCAAAATAATTTAACTTCAAGTTGCGTTTCCACAAAATCATGAAATTGTCACTTGTTCCTCTTGGCTTCTCACCACCTCAATTTCGATAACATTAATTGTCTGTCAATAGTCTCAAATGCTCTTTTTAAATCTAAAAATATTGCAACAACATATTTATGTTTGTCCAATTCATATTGAAAATTACAAATTTAAGTTGTAGATGATTCACAGGTTTTTTTTCCAAAACCGGACTAACCAGTTATTAGTATTATACAGGGTGTCTCGAAACTATGGTGCCAAATTGAAACGGAAAATTCCCTTCGAAAAATAAATAGGACATTCCTAATATCTTTTTTTTCAAATGTTGTTCGTTGCAGTGATACAGGATGTTGAATATGAAAAATTTTAAGTATTTTTTATTCATGACCTCCAGTTTTGAACATTTTTCTATTGCGTTTGAAGGAATGTTTTTGTTCAATAAGTGCTTTATTTTGAAGAAAAAAAAACACATTTTCAGTTGCCACCAGTGGCGTACAAGAAGGGTATCATGGTCTCTTCTGTATTTTTTATGCCATTGGTGAATTTAAAAAATATATTACTTTCTCGCATTCCTCATTCAATTTTAAGTAAAAAATTTATACTTGTTTGAATCCGGAAAAACCAACCGTTCTCAAGATGATTGCGCTTTTATGAATACAAACATACTGGTAATGAAAAAATTGTTCGGCTGAAGTGAATTTTACAATCCTAATTACTGGTTCAAAGAACAACAGATATTTTACCAAAAAAATGAATGGCACTTTCACATGCATTTTTCACAAAGCTACTTTCTTGCAGAAAAAGGCATTTTTCTCGTAACTCTCACAGTTTTGAAAAAACAAACAAATACATTTGAAGGTATGCTTTCCTTCAATGGGTGCTCTATTTTGGAAAAAAAAACAGTTGTCACAATGACGTGCAGAAGAGTACCATCGTTTCTTTTCCCATCTCACAGCCCACGAGACAGACACATTTTTATTAAAATAAATTTTGATTATAAATACAACATATTAACGATTAATGAAAGAAAAAGCCATATGAAGGGGATGAGATATGAAATGAAATGCATAAAGCACACACAAAGTCGCCTTCACAAAAGGTTCAATATAGATTGAAACAATTGGTAGACCGACAGGCGAAAAACAATTACTTTCCTAGCAAATACCACGCAGAACGTTGAATGATATTCACCTGACAATCCATCCAAACTTCCATATAAATGGATATTGTTCGCAAATGTTTTTTTGTGATAAGCTCGATTATGTTTAAATTCATGTCGTGTCCGCCTAACAATCCGCATACCGGTTTCAGGCTTTTTTGGCCCTCATCAGTACGGAGTAGTCACCAGCCAGAGATTCAGAGAGCTCTGGCCGAAGCGAGACACAACATAAATAAAATCATCATCGAGCTTAAAACATCTTTAGGTGCGTCGGAAAAGATAACTTCTAACCGGCGACACCTAGTGACATAAAGAAACACTCCATACAATTCTCCTACTTCGATAGGATTCTAAATAAAAGATTCCTTCTCAGTAGGAGTGGCTCAAAATGCCCGACTGGCATATTTTAATGACAGAAAAAGCCATATGAAGGAGATAAGATATGACATGAAATGCTTAAAGCACACACAAAGTCGTCTTCACAAAAGGTTCAATATAAATTTAAACAATTGGTAGACCGACAGGCGAAAAACAACTACTTTTCTAGCAAATACCACGGAGAACGTTGACCAATTCGTCTACAATTGTTTCAATTTATATTGAACCTTTTGTGAAGACGACTTTGTGTGTGCTTTATGCATTTCATTCCATATATTAACGATTGTTTTATTGTTCTGTATTATTATTGATAAAATAGATTCTGCATTGAAATCCCACCCAATTATTTCAAACAGAAATATACTTTTGAGTTGTATCCACCATAATATTGCAATAATGTGAACTTTTCTCCTATGGAAATGTGTAATAAGAAGATTCCGTCGAACTTATTCTCCGAGTGCTCATTGAAAGTACCCTATTGGAAAGATAAACGCACAATAAAACCATTTGATATACAGAAAATATTCCAAAATGATATCCAAGTGAAGTAGAAAATTGAACTAGTTTACATCATTATTTATTTCAATACAATTTTACAATGCACTCTAATCCGCAATGAGGTGATTCAGATGATTATGTACGGTAATCAAGTTTTCATCTGTCATTGCAGTGATATTTTATGAAAAACGATTTGAATCAAGTAGGTACCTACTTGCCATCGACGGCGGATGAAGTGTTTTTTGGACAAAAGAACTTGTTCCAGAATGCAAAGTTTTTCCTTCAGGGAGCTTGCAGATATGCATTTTGTTTATGGTATGTGTCTTGGAAATTAAAGAGCTTCCCTGAGAAAATATCAAGAATTATATCCGCATGGGCGACAACCTAGTTAAAGGATATCCAGTTCCTTACATCGAAGGTTGAGTGAAAATGGGTTTGTCACGACCAATATGAGATCGACAGGAAGACCAAAGTCAGCCAGAAATCTACGGGCAGAAGAAAGGGTTCTCGAAAATGTATATCAAGACCCTTCAATGAGCGTTCGAAGAATTAGTTTGACAGAAAATGTATCCAAATCACGTGTTCACAGGATATGTAAGGAACAGCAACTTCATCCACTTCATTTGGTCAAAGGGCAAGAACTTCGTGCTGGTGATCACCGAGTTCTGTGATTGGGTTATCGAGAAACATGAAAACGATGCTAGATTCATTAACAAAATATTGTTTACGGATGAAACAACATTTACCAGGAAAAGTATTTTCAATCAGCAAAACGCACATGTATATGCAGAAGAGAATCCAGATGAACCTATAAAACACCATCTCCAATATTCATTTATCGTAAATATTTGGTCTGG
Source organism: Gonioctena quinquepunctata (assembly GCA_018342105.1). Classification (NCBI taxonomy): domain Eukaryota; kingdom Metazoa; phylum Arthropoda; class Insecta; order Coleoptera; family Chrysomelidae; genus Gonioctena; species Gonioctena quinquepunctata. Next base: position 546,830 of record JAFIRS010000061.1, on the reverse strand, counting down.
AGTTGTAGCCGATCACCAATAGAGATTCTTTGGAATCGAAGGAGCACTAAATGGACATAAATATTTCGAATTCCCGAACAATAATCTTCCAGAATTCTTGGAAGATATAAATTTACAGGATCGACAACAATGATGGCTTATGCATGATGGTGCACCTCCCCATTACACATTGCCAGTGAGGGAATGGCTACATCTTCATTTCATTAACAGGTGAGATTCACCTCTCAGTTGGCCACCCCAAAGTCCAGACTTAAATCCACTACATTTTTATGTTTGGGAAGAATTAAAACAGAAAGTTTATTCAAGGCCCACATACAATAGAGGAGTTGCGAGAGAGAATTCAGGAAAACATGGAAAGGCAGCTAAATTAAAATGTTCTGAGAAAACTTAAATTCAATTTCTTCGAAAGGGTTAGAGCTTGTATCCAACAATGGTGGACACTTTGAGTTTATGAGATGAAAGGATTTTGAAGAAATTAATCAATAAATAGATTCTATAGTTTTCTATTTTGATTTTTAAGAAATTGCCATGGGACTCTACTTGTACGCCACAGTGGCAACTGATTTTTTTTTCAAAATAGAAGACCCATTGAAGGAAAACATCTCTGCAAATTTGATTACATTTTTTTAAATGAGAAAACATCTCTTTTATTTTCCAGTTTCAACATCCTGTACCTCTGCAAAAAAGCATCTTTATCAAAAAAATGCATGTGAAAGCCTCATCCAGTTTTTTTGGGAGAATATCCAGTTGTAATTTGAATCAGTAATTAGGATTGTAAAATTCACTTCAGCCGAACAATTTTTCATTCATAAAAGCGCAATTATCTTGAAAACTGTTGGTTTTTCCAGATTCAAACAAGTATTTTTTTTTTTTTTATGTTCTGGTTCCCACGAAAACGGATATCCTGTAATGTTCAGAGAACATCGTGGGAACCAAGGGAAAGAAGGTAGGAGTTGGTGTTCTTCTTAAATTTCTGGAGGTTGTATGCCTCGGGGAACACCTCCCTAGGCAATGAGTTCCAAAGCCTCGCTGTTCGTTGGGTGAACGAGTCTTTGGAAAGTGATGTTCTGCAGGTCTCCAAAGTGACCACGAAGGGGTGTGATGACTGAACTTGACGGGTTAGTCTCGAAGAGACTGCCAAAGCAGGAACGATTGTTGATATTTCAGAAGAGCATCGCCCATGAAAATATCTATAAAATAGAGACAAATCGCCAACTTTTCTACGCTGTTCCAGACAAGTGAGCGAGTTTGTAAGCGAGGCATCACCGACGAGACGAATTGCCCTTTTTTGGACAGAATCCAATAGCCTCAGGATATGTTTAGGTGCCGCGCTCCAAATATGGGAAAAGTATTCCAGGACAGGTCGGATCTGTGCCTTATAGATCATAAGCAGCTGAGTGGGGATGAAATAGCTCTTGGCACGAAACAAAAAACCAAGTTTTTGGGATGTACTTCTGGCAATGGACCTCACGTGATTTTCCCAGGAAAGGTTATTGCTGATAGTAATACCAAGCATCGATATGGATGACTTCAGTGGTATGGTTACTCCTGACAAAGTTATGTTAGGCACAGTGAGATCGGCTTTTTTAGAGAAAAGACTGCTTGTGTTTTGTTTGCATTGAATTCTACCAAGTTATTAGATCCCCACTCGAGAATTGTTGCCAAGTCCATATTTATATTATTAACATTTCTTCCTCGTTCATTTCTGGTTTCACGGGCTGATATAGGGGCCCTGGAAGAGAAAGCGGTATGGAGGGTACTATCATCGGCAAAGCTGTGTACTGGACATGAAGTTGCTTTCAACAGGTCGTTGATGTGAAGTAGAAATGGTGTTGGTGCGAGAATAGATCCTTGCGGAACACCAGCATTTATGAATAGAGTGTCAGATGAAACTCCATCGATCACTACATGGAGAGACCTGTTTGAGAGAAAACTAGCAAGCAGAGAACACAGCTGAGGGGGCAAGCCATAAGACGGAAGCTTGGCGAGGAGTCCCTGGTGCCAAACTCGATCGAACGCCTTGGAGATATCTAATGCCACAGCTGAAGTTCCTCCATACTTTTCAATAGATAGCTGCCATATATGTGAGACGTAAGCGAGCAGGTCACCAGTTGATCTCTGATGGTGGAAGCCATATTGCCTATCGTTGACAATTCCTGAGTCTTCCAGATATTTCATGAGCTCGATGTTGATGGCCTTTTCCATGACCTTTGAAATAATAGATAGCAGTGCGATAGGTCTGTAGTTGCTAGGTAGGGCCTTTTTGCCTTTTTTAGGGACTGGCTGTACTCTTGCAATTTTCCAATTGGACGGAAATACCCCCAAATTGTAAGATTGGTTGAACAACTTGCAAAGAACAGGTGTTAGTTCGGGGGCACATTTCTTGAGAACAATCGGCGGGATTCCGTCAGATCCACAGGCTTTGTTGGTGTTGAGACCCAGCAAAATCTTTCCAATAGATCGTTGGCGAAAGGTGATCTCGGGCATGTGACTGTCAATAGGTTTAATGTTCGGGGTTGTTTTCCCGATGAATCCAGAGTGGAATTTCCAGCAAATAGGTGCGCAAAGATATTGGCTTTTTCCTGGGCAGTCGTTGCTAGTGTTCCATCTTCTTTGGTTAGAGGAGGAAATGAGCTGGAAGTGAAGTTTCTTCCCACAGCTTTGGCGAAAGACCAAAATGAACGGGATCCGTTAGGACATTCAGCAAGTTTTGATCTTATTTTGGCATTGTGGGCATCTTTTGAGCATTCTATTGTCTCTTTGCATATGCCTCTAGCCTCGACATATGCTGCTCTGGTCTCAGGGCCCGGATTTTTTAGCCATCGATGGTATGCTGCCTGTTTGGAAGCCACAGCTCTAGAGCAGTTTCTGTTAAACCAGGTCTTATCGGATGATGTTCTTCTTTCGGTATTCGGTATGTAGGTTTGCATCCCCAACATGATGATTTCAGAAATTGTCTTAGCACATCGTGTTGGATCTACTGAAGAGAAACAAACTCTCTGCCATGGAAACGCTGAGAAAAACATACGAAGACCTTCCCAGTCGGCCGAATTGTAATGCCACATGAGACGGGGTGGTATTGTGCAGCTCGATGGTAAATGGAAAGAGCATGTTGTGGAGATGAGGGTGTGATCAGAGTTTCCAAGTGGGGCACAAACTTCTATTCTATACGGGTCAGGATTGGTGGTGAGGAAAAGATCTAGTGTATTGGCAGACTGGTTGTTGACATCAGGGATGCGGGTTGGTAGCTCGACCAGTTGTTCTAGACCATGAGTGATGGCGAAGGCCTCGGCTTGACGACCCGCATCATCTGTTTTGTTAGAGAATTTATACAGAGAAGTATACAGTTTTTACTCAAAATTGAATGGGGAATGGAAGGAACCATGATACCCTTCTTGTATACAACTTGGTGGCAACTGAAAATGTGTTTTTTTTTTCAAAATGAAGCACTTATTGAACATTTCTTAAAATGTAATTGAAACATTTTCAAAACTGTGGAAGTTATGAATGAAAAATACTTTAAATTTTTCATATTTAACACCTTTCATCTCTGCAACGAACGACATTTGAGAAAAATTATATTAGGAAAGTCCTATTTATATTTCGGAAAGAATCTTCCGTTTCAATTTGGCATCATAGTTTCGGGACACCCTGATTGTAAACGGCAATATCTATAATTGTTTTTTTTGGTGGTAAAGTATCAATTGATCTTAATTCATCAGCATTTGTGGTGTTAGTCACTTTCTGGATAGGTATAACGGTACTGATTTTTAGTGAGATGGAATTCTAACGGATCAAGTGTATTTACCAGATTCAATATGACATGACCTATAGTTCAATTTATTATCCAAATCATCCACTTTTTTGTAAATCATTCATAGAAAGCATTTCGAATTCGTAAACTTGTGCGTATAAGTTATTGTTTCGATTACATAAATAATAAACACATTCCGTTACCACACCAGAACTCCGGGCGTGGAAGCCACTGGTTTTAATAAGGGGGTTTTGTTGTCCTACCAGAGTGGTGACTTTGTTTGCGAAACCTGGTCAAGTTTTTTCACGAATTTCTAGTTTATTTGTCACATTTTCTTCGCAGAAAGAGCCCATCAAGACCTGCGATATAGCAAACGTGCTTATTTTGCATTCCCAGCAATTAGAAACGGTCTGTTTCACTTTGCGGTTAGCATGTAATCAGATTGAAGAAAAAAACTATACATAAATGAGTTTCAAATCGATAATTTCGTACAGGAATGACATATCAAACAAATTTCACTACAAAATAAACCGATGGTGCGGCCTGTCGAAAAGGTAGATTTCAGAATTCATTCATTGATTCTGGAATTGCCATCAATCAAGGTAATAAATCATGTGTCCAAAAAAATTAAAAATTTTCATTGGAAACATAACGGCAAAAGTCTGTGAAGGATTAAATGCTCCCTAATATTTCTGTGTAATCTGACTCGAATCAAAAGAAAGACGTATAATCATCAAATGTTATCGACAGTCTTGTCTACCTAAAATCTGACTACAATGAAGTGAAAGCGAGTAGATCAGAGGGTCTCAAATAATATCTTCATTCTATCACAATTTTTGTCAAATTTTTGTTGAAAAGTGTGTAACTATTATTGTTCATTAGATACATGCATTCGGTTATGAAAATAAATGGTTTCTTCTGTATTTTTCGGTCTTTCATGACTTACATCTCATTGACTATTAGAGATACAGCTGTAGACTTCAGGGACGATTTTATTGAGTAATAGAATATCTACCAAACAAATTCTTGGCCAAACAAATGACTTTAATAGTTTGAAAATACATGCATTTTCATAAATTTCTACTCCGTTTTATTCTATTTTCTCGTTTATATTTTCATATTTATATCAGATTTATTTTATGTTCAATAATATCATTTAAACTAAAAGAAAATCATCTTGTTTTGAGTCTTTTATGAATTATAGTAAACATCTGCTGCTTTGTTTGTAAATCGCCCCTTCTCCAATCCCTTATACCTGGTTTCGGCGAAAGAGACAAGTGAGGAAAATGAGGTAGAACTATCGATTTTCATACACAGATGAATGTAACTAATAATCAACAATAATTACAAACGTTTTCATTCGCAAGATAAATTCATTTTCTGTAAAAATTTCTATAGTTTGAAAGATATAGCCATTAATAACTAAACACATCGAATGGCGGCTTGATTTTTGAAATAAACCCAAATGCTTTAAAAAATTGTTTTTTTTTCACATTTCATTGTATATGGTTGCTTTTGTTACCTGTTTTTGAATGAAAAAAAAAGTATATATATTTATTTCCAAACTAATAAAACATAGAATTAGTGGGTCGTCAAAATAGTACAATGTATAACATATAAGTGTATATAGACATGTATAAAGTAAAATTTACACTAAGAATAAAGTAAAATATAAGATATGAGGACAGACTGGGGGAGAGTCTATCACAAGAGTTCGAGTTCAGTAATGCTCAGATCAAGATACTCCTTGATCGAATAGAAACATTTTATTAGTAAGAAAGCCTTGATTCTGTTTTTAAACTGATATAGGTTGAGACACTTAATCTTTGAAGGTAATTTGTTATAAAGCTGCAGATTCAGAGAATTTTTTTGTGACATCAGGAGCCTGCATCTAGGAGTCGTGAGAGAATTTGCATTGCGAGTGGAGTAAGAGTGTATTTCTGATTGCACAGTGTATTTGTTTTTGTTTTTATGAATTTCAAGTAAGGATGAATATAGAAATAGAGTAGGAAGTGGCATAATTTGAAGATTAGCAAAAAGAGGGCAACAGTGTTCGCGATGATGAACTCCAGCCATAACTCTAATAACTCTTTTTTGCACTAAGAAAGCTTTATGAGCGTGGCACGAGCCACCCCATAATAGAATACCATAAGCCATGTGACTTTGGAATAAACCAAAGTAGCATGATTTAAGTACGTGCAAACTAACGCAATGCCTCAAACGTCGGATCATAAAGGTGATACTTGATAATTTTTTTGTTAAAGACTCTATATGAGGAGCCCAGTTGAGTCTATCATCAAGTTGCACGCCAAGTAATTTGACGCTATTTCCCTGAGGAATATTTGTTTTAGAGGAAACGATGAGAGACTGATTCTTCTCGATATTGATTTTCAGTTTATTTGATGTGAACCATACTTGAGCTACATTTAATATATCAACAGCTAAAGTACTGACGTTTCCTAGGTTAGTACTTTGGGAGACAAAGGTTGTGTCGTCCGCGAAAAAAACGCTCTTGATCGGTGAGGTACAGTAGTAGAGGTCATTAATATAGATCAAAAAGAGGAGGGGGCCCAGAACAGAGCCTTGAGGGACACCATGGGAAATGTTCTTACGATTAGAGAGATCCCCACCAAGTCTATCACATTGGGTTCTACCACCCAGATAAGATTCGAAGAAGTCCAGTGCCAGGCCTCTGATACCATAGAAATACATCTTTTGTAGTAGGATAACATGTGAGACACAGTCAAAGGCCTCAGATAGATCACATAGCGTAAGTTGTGAATGTTTGCCTTTTTCCAGGCCCTCGACTATGTCTGACACAACTTTTAGAAGAGCCTGGGTTGTTGATCGATTTTTCCGAAAACCAAATTGGCCAGGACATAAGAGAGAGTTGCTTTCAAGAAAGTTATATAGTTGTTATTTGAGAATAATTTCAATAATTTTACCCAATAACGGTATGATCGAAATAGGCCGAAAATTGTTAATGTCATCTGTGCTACCCTTCTTCAGAACCGGTAGGACCACAGAGTACTTCAGAGTACTAGGAAAAGTTCCAGAGGAAAAACAGTTATTTATTAGAATAGCCAAAGGATCGGCAAGGATGTCGGCTACAGATTTGATGATTTTACTGTTGAGCTCGTAGGCATCAAAAGCGTTGGAATTCTTCATGCCTAGAATAATATCATGAACATCAGCAGGAGTTACCGGATTCAAAACAAACGAGTGTACAGGAGTTTTTATTGTTTTTAGGTAAGATGTTGGTTCATGGGAAATGAGAGGTAGAGAGCTTATGATTTGCTCGGCAATAGAAGTAAAATTAATATTGAATTGATCCACCGGTATATTAGACTCAATTTGCTTTTTTCTATTTCTATTACCTTCATGGTTGATTATGTTCCAACTGTCCCTCATGACATTCGTGGAGTTGAGTAGGTAGCTGTTGTAGGCTTCAGTTTTGCAAATCATTATTTGATTTTTATAGTCCGTACTCAATGTTTTGTATGCATTTAGAGAACAAGTATCTCTGTCGACATCTTGTATGGTTTTCAACGCATTTAGCGTATTACGCATTTGAGTAAGTTCCTGATTCATCCAAGTGACTGGTAGTGAATTAGAAACAACATCTTTTTTCCTCAACGGAAAAATAGAAATCACAAGATCGTTTAATAGATCAAGTAGATTCTGCATATGGAACTCAGGAGTAATATTATTGTTTGGAAAGCAACCCCAATTATAAACTTATTTGACAATTGTTTATAACAAATTGTTTATTTAATAAAAAAATATTATTTCCCATCCTGTACAGAATCGCAAATCATTAATTTTAGGACAAAAACATTTTTTAATATTTTGATTGAACAATAACAAAAATAAGAAAGCGTTTTTAAATAATAAGAATTTTTATTTTAAAATAATATTTTATAACAAACAATTAAATGGCAAAAAAAATTTAATTAGTTTATTTGTTTGAAATTGTTCTTTAAGGAAATGGCGCTAAAAATTCAAGTAGAATGTTATATAACAGCTTTTTTATCACAAAACAGTGATAACAATACATTCTATAAAAAAATCGAACCCTTTTTCCATTTTTCATTTTGTTGTTGTTCAAATAATTCATAATTAATAGATTATAACAATTAAAAATACCGCAAGTTGATAATTAAGTATAGTTGAAGACGCGAGCGGATGAGGGTGTTATGTTACGTTACAAACCTTAAAAATCTGTTTTTTCTGCATGAATAGGGGTGTTATGTAGGTACCCATCTTTCGTGAAAGAAATTGTATGATCTTTGATAACCAGTTGGACACATCGTTGCTCAGCTAGTCCTAAATAGAAAAAAATACATATAAAACTCTGAAATTCATTTACTCAAAACTTCAATTTTGTTACATAACACCTTCATACACTATAGCGTCTTCAGTTGACAAAAGGTCTCCACGAAGAGAAATGGTTTTAGGAGTTTTTTTTTCGTCGGATTAATTTTTTGTTAAAAAGTTTTTATCAAGGTTATCGTTTTCTGCCTTTCAGTACTTTTTCTTTCGACGCAAATCAGTGGGCTTTAGCCTTTCAGGGGTTGAATTTCGAAAAGAACAATTCACAACTGCTTTCTTCAAAAGATGAATATTGGCATGAGAAAATTATCTTATAATGATATTTGAGAAATGGGTAGACCTATCACTCCAAGAAGTTTTAAATGGGATGGTATCCAAATATCACCAGTACTTCATATAACATTTAATTTTTCTCCTAAAATCCTTCGTTATTAAGTTACGGGCCCTCGAACTTACAAAATGAAAAATGTTTTTCTTTGATAACTTTTCAAGTGAATATTGATAGTCAACCAAATTCTGATTATTGTCGAAAAGAATGAATTCGTGATTCGATGAGATTTCATACATGAGTCAGTTGGTTTGCTGCAAAGTCAGGAAAATAATTCACCTGACCTGGGACAGATGATCTAGGTTCACCTCAGAGATCGCTTCTGGGTATCTTCGAAATTACCATCAATGATGTTCACAACCATGACGATTGACATTTGTCTGTGAAAAAAAACTTTTTAACAAAAAATTAAACCGACGAAATACGGAACAGAAAAGTAAAAAATTAAATAAACCTTCTTAGTCTCAATAACTAAGCTCCTAAACTAATGTTAGTAACTAATTTTGAGTCGGCGCCAAACAAACAAGCCAATGAATTAGGTAAGGCGTAAAATGATGGCAGCTAGTTGCGCGGTGACATTCTGACATTTTTTTGAAGTAAATTAATGATATTCGTTGATTGTTCGTTTGGCGCCGACTCAAAATTAGTTACTTACACTAGTTTAGGAGCTTAGTTATTGAGACTTAGAAGGTTTATTTTCTTTTTAACTTTTCAGTTCCGTATTTCGTCGGTTTAATTTTTTGTTAAAAAGTTTTTATTTTTCAGTTTTTGTGACTGAAATCTACTAATTAGTATCTACTTGTTTTTTGATTACTTCTAAAATACCCACCTTACTTCAACTATTACCAGTTAAATAATCTACTTTTACTAGTTGTGTTATATAAATTATTTTTGTTGTTTTGGTTAGTTTATTCCATTACTTTGTATATCATGTCATCCTCTCATAGAATATAATGATTGTGACGGATGTAGAAGAACAAAAATAATGACAATAGCGATCTGTCATTGTCAACTACATATGTGTGCCAATGTTCACGAGTGAAAAATCAATTATTCCCCATTTTTCTACCCGTAAGGGTGGATAACTCCATTCGAAATCCAAATATGATCAGGCCCAAAAAAAAAGAATCATCCAAATCGACGAACCCAGTACAAAGTTATGCCTGATAGAATCGGTTAACGGACCAGAATTCAGGGGTGAGTGATCAATATCCTTCATTTTGCTACCCTCAGGGGTAGATTTCATCTTTTGAATTCAAATGGGACCAATTTCGAAGTACACCCTATTCACTGAAAAAAAAATTATCGGAATCAGACGTCTCAGTAAAAAGTTATGCGTGGTCATACATACAAAAAAACAATATACGCGTCGACTACAGAACCTCCCCCTTTTTGGTTTCGTCGGTTAATAAGTATTTCCAGAAAAAAAAATCTAAAATAGAAACAACAAAACGAAAATGAAGAATGTCACTGGGTCTGTTAAATGACTTGATACTTTATGACCGTGTAGTCTGAATGTTTAGAAATACAACTGTTTTTGTTTCATTTCAATCAAGCGAGTAGTGTTGAAGTTACGACAATTTTAGTTTCCGTTCTATTCAAATATTTCGTGCGAGCGCGCCATGCTCGCGTGACGTCATTTTACAACGCAACGTTCTCACCGTACACTCATATTGCTTTGCTATCGGATGTTCGACCATATTAACGTTTTTAACTTTTTTGTGTGAATCAGTGTTACAATAGTGTTATAAGTATAATATTAGATATGGATAACGGTTTTGAAAAAGGACAATCTGATAACTGCCAGAAATAGACGGGTTAATGGTTGCCCACTATTTTTCAAATAACTCTAATTACTTGGCCGCCGAGATGCGAGGAGTAAACATGTAAAAGTAAGTATTACTTGATAACTTTTTACTTTTTATCATTTTTGATTTCCATAAGTACATATTTCTCATTACTAGTGTTTTATAAATGTACGTCATATTGATACGATAGAACTTGACATTAAGTTCCTGAGAAGGAAGAATGCTTAGGTATTTGTAACAGGGTGGGAATTTTTTAAAACAATACTGTGTTATTGTACCTACATAGTTTGGATCATGACTTACATTTTGTATTTTTTTAATATGTAATGTAACAAAAAATTAACATAGTAAACCTAACCTGAACATTATGTACCAGAGGTACAAAACCTTTCAAAATTTGAACCCATGAAATATTTTTTTCAAAAGTAGGTTATTATTGGGATGCACGCGACTACACCTATCGAATATTATTAAGCTAAGATGAAAAACCTCTTATATTAATTTCCTCTTTTATATATATATATATATATATATATATATAAAACCCTTTATTAGCAGAAGCTCTTCACATTTCACTAAGACTAATTCTCATACTATTCTAATACTAACACAAGAAAAAAATAATATACATATCTAAAACTACTTATAAAAAAGATGACACATCCTAGTTTTCAACCATGAACTATAGTTCTAACATATTTAGAGCATTCATTTTTGAATATATTTACTGATTTTTTTTTTAATTCACTTGGTAGATTATCAAACAGTATCAATCCTTTGCTGAATAATATTTCAGGTTTTATGTTTGGGTTAATGTAAAAATCATTAATGTTTCGTCTACGTGTATTATATTCATGTATATTTCTTATGTATGTTAATTGATCTGAAAGATAGTTTGGTAACATGTTATTTTTTAGTTTGAAGATGAACACTAACATATTATAGTTTATTCTTTGTCTAATTGACATCAGTGACGGTATCTAACATTTCCTTAATAGGTGTTCGCTTACTTCAATTTAATATTGCTCTCATGGCCCCATTTTGTAGTTTTTGAAAGGTATTCAGTTGTTCATTATTAAGGAAAAATAAGATGGTACTACAATAATCAAAATGAGGTACAATGACAGATTTATATATATATATATATATATATACACAAGTTGCTATTTTGATTTAGCTGCTTGACTTGCATTCTATTACCTAATAATATGAACTTACCTTTTTTTAAATAGATTTTCAGACTGTTGTCACATAGCCAAGTATCCAATCTTAAGAGATCAGAGTTTTTGTTATGCTCTATATCTTCAGGTGTTCCCGAGTAATATAGTATAGTGTCACCAGCAAAAAGTTTTATGTTGCACTTCTTTACATGTGCTGCTATGTCATTTATAAATAGGACAAACAATATTGGACCAAGAGTTGTGCCCTGTGGAACCCCATTCTTTATTTCGTTTTTTTCCGAGTATTCATCATTATATCTAACAACTTGATTCCTTTCCTTCAAAAAACTAGTGAACCATTTCAACACATTACCGGAGAGACCATATCTTTCTAGTTTTAATAACAACAAGTCCACATTGATTGTTTCAAAAGCTCTTTGAAAGTCCAAAAACACCACACCTATCAGTTTTTTATCAGCAACATCAATTTTCCACGATTATATTAATAATTGTAATGCAGTTTCGTATGAGTGTGATTGTCTAAAATCTGACTGTTGTGTGATCAGTATCTTATTGTTATTAATATATATTAATAATTGTTCCTCAACTGCCATTTCTACTATTTTTTCATACACTGGCAATGTATTAATTGGCCCAAATTCTGAACATATCACAGTGTTATTAATTTTCTGAATAGGAATGACTGTAGATGTCTTCCAGTCATGTGGAAATATCCCTTTACTCATAGATAAATCTACAACATCCAAGAACCAATTTGCAACTACTTCCATAGCTATTTTAATTATATTTAAATTTAAACCATCTCTATCTGATGTATTCTTTTTTAATGATAACAAAATACGTTTCAGGTCGGCCATTGTTAAGGGCACAAATTCAATGAAATTTGGCAGAATTTCTGTGATAAAACTTATATAATAAGTGTCATTTATCGGTTTTATTTTTTGTATAATTTCAATTATACTTTGAACAAAGTATGTATTGAATGCATTTGCAATATCTGCACAATTTTCTTCAACCTTCAATTCAAATTGAATAGATGAAGGATTTTGAAGTTTTTTCCCATCAAGCAATTCTTTTAAGGATTTCCATAAAGCCTTTGTATCACTTTTATTCTCATCAATCTGTTGATTATAATAATTTCTTGTTTCCTGTCTTACTTTTCCTGTAACTTCGTTTCTTACCCTTCTATATTCACTCCAATCAATTTCTCGTGGATAAGTGCATTTTTATGTATTTTATTATCTATATATTGGATCAACTTACGTTTATTTTATTTTGGATCTGCTAGAAACAGCTAAGGCGACGACGCTATTGGATATGTAAAAGTTAAAAGAGATATTTGTACAGTGATATACCGAATCACCCCAGAACATCATGATGTGCATCCATTTCTTTCGACTTTTAGGTTCGAAAGAAACAATAAAAAACAACTTTTTGGGTGCATTAGTAGTTTTATTTATACACTTTGGCACAGTACACGATTTTCTAGTTTCTGGATTCGACAGTTTTATCAATTTTCGACGCAAACTTCATACACACAGCTCGGAAGCAGAGCACGCACTGACGGACCGTTGTAAAGTGACGTCACAGCGGCCAATGACTCCGCGTCGTCGCACGCCTAGCTAAACAATTGAATATCTCGGAAACTATCAGACGTATCAAAAAAATTATGGACTTTTTTCATTTTTAATAGAGTGTATTGTAAGGTAAAAATCAAAAGTTGGTGATATTCTTCATTGTGTGTTTCCTGCCATTCAAAAATGGCAGACTTGGGTTTCACGTAGTATGAAATTGGGTCACTTCTGCGTATATAACCTATAATTTGGATTCAATTATAAGACTATAATAATAATAATAATAATAATTTTATTTGCTCAAAATACAATAAAACATTGAATCGTGCAACACATTCAAATTATAGCAAATAGAGTAGAAAACCCATAAAAGGTAAAACCTTGTGCATGGTTAAGCCTAAACTATAAAATATATAAAATATAATAGGATAATGTTAAATTGTAAAAAGTAGGTAATTCATTGACAAATACATTCAGTATGTTTATTACAGTTTGAATAAAATAAAATAAGTAAATAAATGAATAAAATGTTTCTGCCATTTATTGTTTTGGTTTTCATCTTTGTATAAGAGCTATTTCGGTGCAGAGCTGCGATAAATTGAAATTATTTCGTGACTTTATGGAATACATGACTCGGTTTATAGAATATATATATTTTTTTGTGTTATATAGGGTTTGATTTATGATTCTTTCTGAAATATTTGAAGAACCTGGTTGGGAGCCAAATTCATGAGCCATATTTTTTTTTATTTTTGAAAATGCCAGAACTATTGATTTTTTTTTTTGATTTTATTTATTAAATATTTGAGTTGGACTGTTTTTTTTTTGTAAATTATAGGGCTCAGGTAAAAGAGAAATCTTTGGTTTTTGTCGTTCCAACCTTTGGTATTTTTGTAGTTTGATTTTTAGTCTAGTGTTGTATGGATGGTCAATTTGGGGAGCTCATATTTGTGTTTATGATGGTAACATGCAAGGTTCAAAAGTATAACTGATGGATTGTGAGCAGTTTCGATTCTTTGAAAAGTTGTTCTGTTGGGAACCTGTAATCTTTTCCAAACATTATTTTCATCAGCCATTTTTGGGTAACTTCGAGGTTTTTAATATAATTGTTTGTTATTCCTCCCCAAACAAGTATACCATAGTTAATATGTGTTTGGGCTAGACTGGTGTACAGTATTTTCATTTGTGGTAAGTTGAACAATTTTTTGTATAATTTAAATTTAGTTATTAATGATCTTAGTTTTTTGGTAACATATTCAGCGTGTTTATGCCATCTGAGATTTTGATCTATGATTAGACCTAGGTATTTTATACTCTCTTTCATTCCAATTTCAATGATGTTTTCGTTGATGTTAATCATAATTTTATTATATGTTGGTAAGTTATTATTATATATTGCGAATGGAATGAAGTGAGTTTTGGAAAAATTAATCGTCAGTGATTTATTGTTAAACCAATGTAATAGGGTTACCAAATCTCTTTGAACTCTAGTTTTCAGGTTGTTCCAGTCACTGCCTCGATATAAAAGTGCTGTGTCGTCTGCAAAGCTGATGATATTAGCTTCCACACCAATATTGAAGAGATCATTTATATAAATATTAAATAAGATCGGTCCAAGGACCGTTCCTTGGGGCACTCCATACTCAATAATATGGTCTGAGCTATATGAGTTATTGATTTTCACCCTTTGTTTCCTGTTAGATAGATAACTGGTGAGAAGTTTCAATGGCCCATCTCTAAAACCTATATTTTCCAATACTTTCAGTAATTTATGGTGACACACCGTGTCGAAAGCCTTCGCCAAATCAACGAAGACACATGGTGAAGTTTCTCCTTTGTCCATCGCTTCGTAGATATCTTTTGTTAAGTGGATCATCGCATCCTGTGTTGATTTGGTTTGGCGGAATCCATACTGGTTATCTGAGAGTATCTTATATTACTACCAAGAACCTTTAGTTTTAACCTTCCACTTCAAAAAAAAGGGGGGGGTTAGTACTTTTATGCAGAAAATTGTCCAGGAAACCTTGTTTTGTTGAAAAATATCGAAAAATCTCGGTCATTTCAAAGTTTTGAAGTGTTGACCATTGGGGCAACCAGTTCCTGACTTCGTAGCAAACCAACTGGAAACGCATAAAACACCATTGAAGGAATCCATTTGTTTCGTCAATCACCAAAATTGGGTTGACTTCCAATATTCACTTGTAATTGCACGAGAGGTTTGTATTTTATCGGGTAAATTTGGGTTGTTTAATGAGAAATTGTTGCCTAGCAATTAGACGAGAAAAACTGTCAACTATTAAAAACGCGACACCGAAGGTGGAGCGTTTTTAGGTTGACAGTTTTTCGAGTCAAATTGCTAAAAGAAATAGTTTAGAATTTTAACAACACAAATTCACCCGATATCAATACACACATCGAGTGTAATTCGGCAGGACAATTTAATGAATAAGAAATTCAGAAACATATCAATGCAAACTTTATTTATTTTGGCAACCAACACCGCGATAATTGATAAACAAATGAATAAGTGAAAAAACCACTAGTGCATTTGTCTGAAAGTTGCAGCTAACTTTTGCCGCTGTCAAACTGACAATTGCACTGTGGCATATGCGATTTTTTATACATTAGTTGAATTGTCACTCGAAAAGTTTTCAAACAAAAACATTTTTCATTTTTAACTTGGAGCGGGCGTAACTTATCAACGAGGGATTTTAGGGAAAAAAGTTATATGAAGTACTGGTGATATTTCGACCCCATCTCTACATTCCCAAGAGAAAAAGCCCCGGGACCCCATGTAAGCGTACTCTACAGCTTCTGCACACTCGAATACCGTCTGATTTTTTCGAGTACGGTGTGCCCTATAATCATGACCCAATATAGTGTGGAGTTTATTGGAGTTTTAATTCCGATAATAACTACTACAAATTTCATACTTACTGCCTAGACTGCGGTGTCCTGTCCCTCTGCCGCCTATTTTTGAACCAATTCGAGACCTGCGTCAGTGTGAGTCCCGTCCTTTTGGCAAGCGCCCTCTTCTCGTCCGGCGTCGGGTATCTGTTGCGAGAGTAGCAGTCCTTCAGGGCGTTCCTGCTCCGCTCTTTGAAGCAATACACCGTCTCCTCCCCGTCCCAGATTGTTTTCGGCAGGGGGTATTTCTTGCGTAAGCGATATTTGTCCACCGCACCTGGAGGATTTAGATATGTATTTCGTGAATTTTATAGAAAAATTTTTGACAGTTCTAACAACCATTCAATTTTTTTTTTGTCATATGAAACAATTTCACCCAATCATGTCAACATTACTCTGAAAATTTTATACCAGTCATTTTCAACCAATCGGATGCTTTATTTCGACATTGTTACTATGGTAACCAGCAAATTTTCTGAAAAGTTTTCATCCGCATTAGCATGTAGACGTAAAATTGATAAGTGGGAATTTCCCGGCACATGACAGCTGTCATATAATTAGACAAAAATAATATTGGAATAATATTGACAATGATTTGTTTGAAATATGAACAGAATGTTCATAAAATCTTTCTATCAATATTCAATTGAGAATGTTTCCCTTTTCAATATTGACAATATTTTTTATTTACTTACTTTATAAGTTGGAAATATTACAACAATTTATTAAGGTGTAGATTCTATAATATCATTAATTAATTTTAAATTCTTCAAAAATTCCACTTCTACCTCCTCTTTCCTGAGTGGTGAATAAAACACAGAACCGGTGTTTTTTTCAACAATATGCCTGTATTTCATAAAATAAAAATAATACTGAGACACCAGTTTATTTCTTTGAGTATTAGATTTGTGTCCAAAAGAAGGCACAATATCACGCAGAATGTTGCCAATCTCTTTAAATAAGTTTTCTTGCTCAGGATTTAATCCAGATTCTTCCACTAGGTATGTTAGATATTTTAAATTTTTATGGTACATTTTAATGTGCTGTGATTCTTTGCAAAAAGAACACAATTCATACGATTGAAAGTTCATTTTATTATCACTGATTGTATACAATGTTATGAGGAACTTATAATGCCACAAATAAAATATTGATTGACAGGAGTAGTGAATGTCAAATCCATGGCTAACTTTACAAATATTTTTTTAACCGGCAACATACGCCAACAACATTCTATTTAGAATAAAGAATAAAATATCCCGATTTCCTGAATTATTTGAAAAACAAATTATTACCGCTAATATTAATTTTTCTTAGAATTGAACCTAAAAGAATATGAAAAATATCTAAGTATATATGTAGGTATAGGTATGGTTATATATTCCTTTCTGTAGTAATATTGACATTTCCCTGGAACCTAGTAAGAAAATTATATGAAATCAATTATTTTTATATAATAATTCATCTGATATCATATATTTTATTTTACTAGGGCACGGGAAAAATCAAAAAATATCTCCCGCAATACGAACGTATCCACTTTCATTTTTAGTCAATATTAACATTTCCCTGAAACCTAGTAAAAAATTGTATGAATTCAATTAATTTTACATAATAGTTTATCTGATATTATATATTTCATTTTACTAGGGAACGGGAAAAATCAGAAGAAATACTCCCCCAAAACTCCCATTACACACAGCCTTCTATTTATTTGTGAATAACGTCAAAATAAATATTTACTTAATGTTTTCCGGTATAAAATGTTCTTACCGAATCCCACACGTGCTTGAATTAATTGCGGGAAATTTGTCTCAAAAATTTTCCGGTAATAATTCATGCTCTAGGGAGATCATAAGTGAAAATTCCACACCTAACATTTTCGACCAATTAAAAGCCTGTATTTTGTATGGTTAAGAGAGCAACTAAAAAAATTTTGGAATTTTTTTCTCCTTCTTGGGGTAAGGAACATGAAATTACACTGGACATTTTCTGACGTTTATAGGTAAAATGACATTTACATTTATCTTCAGATTATGTCGAATTTATTCTATAAGTTAATAAGTAAAAATCATTTATTAACAGTTTACCATATAATATGTACTTGAAAATTCAAAATTTACAAAAACACAGGTTACCACGTTAGTTCTTATACTTAAACACAAACAACCATTTTTAAATAAAGCATCTAAATGTTGTTGAAATTCCTTAGCTACGTCTTTTTTCTTTAATGGAGAATATAAAAGTGAACATTCACTAAAATGTATAAATTGTCTATGAAAACCTCCATATTTTTTACACACCAGAAGCAAATTAGTTTGATAATCCCAAAAAAAAATCGGTGAATAAATTTCTAGCCCGCGTTCTTCTAATAAATACGTTAAAAATTTTAGGTTTCGATGATATATATTAATTTCACTAACTTCAATACAAAACTTGCATAAAACGTATTTCGCAAATCGCTCCATTCTTATAAACTCTACAACACAACGAATTTATTTAGATAATTTATACTCAGGTAACGTCAACAGTTAGAATTACTAGGTTTGACATGAATTCCATGGCCTTCTATACGTTTAACTACAATGAACTAATTGATTATCTGTATACTCTGCCCGTTTTGGAAAAAAACTATATTTTGACGACTATATAGTAGATTAGATTCATTCAAAAAAGAAAAATTAAACCATCATTAACTTTTCTGTAAAAGTTTCATTTAACTCAAGTGGGTAACTAAGAAATTATGTCTCCTCGAAATAAGAGAGTTGAATATTATAATACTATTACATATTATTTGGTTCACTTGCCTAACCAATTTATATTATTATTTTTTAAATACCTATTTCATTATTTTCTACCAACGTTAGTGAAATGAATTTGTGAAAAACTGAGAGATTGAGCTATTATCGACTTATTTTTTGTTATTTTGTATAACTAAAATAGATTAAATGTATTTTATTCAACCTAATATTACGCGTGCAAATTTCATTGATACTGAGTACCACTTCGGGTTCCTTGTAAGAAAATATTTTTCTATCAACTTTAGTAAAATGTTTTTTTTAATTGAGAAATTGAGCTACTTTCGACTTATTTTTTATTATTTTGTTTAACTAAAGTAGATTAATTGTGTTTTATTCAACCTAACAATGTTATGCATGTGAATTTTATGAATACTAAATACTGCTTCGAGTTCCTTCTAACAAAATATATTACCACCAACTTTAGCGGAATAAAGTTAGTCAAGAATAATGGTTCGAACAACCACCAGCTGCCTTATTATTATTTTGCGTAACATAAATCGGTATTTTGTATTTTATTTAGCGTAATCTTAACTGGAGTCTTGGTCCAAAATTATATCTCAGATAAAAAGCCACCTTTCTTTAATTTTAAACAATACAAATTCAGAATAGAAATTTAGAACAGATTTAGAAATAAAACCACCGATATTGATATCTGAATACCTATAGCTGCTTAAATAGTAACTAAAGAAAAATAATTGTATCACCCGTATAAGCAAATTCGATATATTACGCAACAAAGAACATTATTAATTCTTATTACTCTTATTTTGACCACTACTATTAGTATTATTATTATTTGTATTAAATGTACAATTATTATAACTTATAACTGATGGTTGATTCGCATCCCATTGCACCACTTTTGACACTGAACCATTGGCGCAGCTGCCATTCGATTACACCGCATCGCTTCACAATTTCTTTATGATGTCCTATATCCATCTGTAAATAGGGTTTTATGGATTGACTGCTACTATGGCCTGTAATTTTAATCAATTGCTGCTCCCCAATTCCCTTTTTTGCCAAATTGGACACTGCAGTTGCTCTCCCGAATGATTCGTGATTTTCACTTTTTTGTGTCAACACCAATCTTCTGTGCAGCCGATTTAAACCATGTTGAAATCGTGTTCTCCCCAATGGACAATTCTTATACCACCCCTTTGAATTTCTTCGATCCCAAAATGGATTAGGAGTTACAAACAAACGATTGGTCTCTATAGAATCACGTCTTTTTTCATCATCTTCCTGAAAAGACGAACAGGACATATGCTTGAATTATTTATTTTTGTAATTAGCCACTTGCTGTCAGCTAACTTTTTGGAGCCGCCTTGTGTTGCCTTCGAAAAAATGGGATTATACTCTATGCGACCAGTAAAGTTGCCCAAGTTATCAGTATCTTCCACAAAGTATTCAATACTTGCCGCTGCACCTTCTCCACCCCTCCAAGCTAATTCGTGGGAAACGATGTGAAAAAACTTACGTTGAAGACCTTTTGGACAATCTTCATTCCACAGTTCTACAATCTTCATGTATTCTGGCTCACTCAACGCCGAAGCACTAAGCTTTTGTTTTGTTGAATTTTTTTGTAGTTTCCCTACGTTTGGCATCACGTGCTGCTCTTGCGTTTTTAAATGAAAACGGATCAAATTTAACTTTATATTTTTCATAATACATTTCCTGTAGTTGTCATGCAGTTGAATTCCACATTACTTTTACAACACTTTCTTTGTACTCTTCCGAATTTGCTTTTCTCATATTGAATGAATAATCTTCTAGAATACTAGCCAGTTGTTCAACAGGTAACTTTTCGTGTATATTACAAGACTTCTCATCGCAAAATTCTAGAAACTGCTTCCAAATGCTTGTCTTTGATTTTTTGGTATTATCTGGGATCAGATATTGAACTTCTTTTCTAATTACGTCACAGTTTATAGTTAAAGATACAGTTAGCTCACTTGGCGTCTGATTTGTATCCCTCGCGCATGCCGCGGAAAAATGCCCGTATTAGTAACACAGAACACGCGATGCGCGAGGGATACAAATCAGACATCAGACGCCAAGTGAGCGAACTGTATCTTTAGCTATCTTTAGCTGTGATTACGTCGTGGTTTTCTCAACCAAAACGAGACATTTTTATAAAAACACTATAATATACTTTTCACTTTTGACACCACGCACATGAAAAATGACATATACAGTGCTTCTCAAAAGTCCCCTCCCCCCGTCTTATTTTTCGAACGATTTTACATAAACAAGTGAAATTTGGAAACTGAATATTGAAGGTTGTAAACTTCCCTACTAGTGATGATAGATGACGAAATCGTCAAAGATGACGTCACAAGGCCATTGTGACCAATAATTTTAAATGGAACCCTACGGCAAGCGACACCTCTTTTAAAAGGTATCGAAAAAAACCTATTCAATGATACTAATTTTGTTTGTGTTTATGGCAGTTTTGGCAACTCGCTTTTGAAGAACGCAAAGCTGTGATGAATTAAATCAGTTAATACTAAAATTCCAAATTCAAGCTCCGCCTCTGGATAGTTGTCAAATGAGCTGACGTTTTTGTTAGTCTCCCTAATTCGACGTTTTTGTAATTGTCCAAGTTTTTGTACATTTAATAATTTGTGTATTGTTGATCGAACGTTCACCTGTTTTAGCAGCTTTTGGAACTTTTAATTACACACTAGTATGGTGCAGTAAGACGGTATTTGGATAAGGACTATCGTGGTAGATGGATTGGACGACGAGGTTCAACGGAATGGCCAGCTCGATCACCGGACCTCAAACCTTTGGATTTGTTTCTGTGGGGGTACCTTAAATCGAAGGTTTACGCCACTGAACCTGACAATATTGAAGTTTTGAAACAACGTATTGTTGCAGAATGTGAGGCTGTTTCCGCAGACACATTTGCAAAAGTACGAGAAGAGTTTAAAAATAGGATGTTCCACTGTCAGGAAGTAAATGGAGGTCACTTCGAGCAATTTCTTTAAGTAGATACTGATTCTTAAATCTGTAATTAATATCATACTGAATGAAATTTAAATTTTAATGTTTACTAATGAGCCATTAAAACTGCCATAAACACAAACAAAATTCGTATCATTGAAAAGGTTTTTTCGATACCTTTTGGAAGAGGTGTCGCTTGCCGTAGGGTTCCATTTAAAATTATTGGTCACAATGGCCTTGTGACGTCATCTTTGACGATTTCGTCATCTTTCATCACTAGTAGGGAAGTTTACAACCTTTAATATTCAGTTCCCAAATTTCACTTGTTTATGTATAATCGTTCCAAAAATAAGAGGGGGGAGGGGACTTTTGAGAAGCACTGTATAAAAAAAAATTATCCTCTTGAATTAACATACAAATCCTACTATTTTAATTTCAAAACCATCAAAAACCGTCATTATCCTAGTATTTTTTTAATTTTGTGGGAATTTATTTTACCGTATACCACTCTAGCTTCAATTAAAAACAGAAACTTTTTATCTCGAACACGAATATTTTCTCGAAAAAAATTTCAGTAATAATTGAAGCTCTATTGGTATTATAAATGAAAATTTCGGTGATATGATGAACAAAGAAGTTTCCATCGTAGACATACCACCTGTTGCGAACGGCATGATTTCACGACCTCGAAAAAAATTAAGTATATCAAAGTTTTAATTTGTCAGTAAATATAGATAATTAATTACCTAAGATATTGTACAACAAAAACATTGCATTAAAAAAACAAGATTTGTCGCATTGTTTTATGTTGTTTGTTTCCATCACAGTTGGTTTTTATTATATGAAGGTGATGTATAAATTATTTAGATGAAAAAATCAATATACCTACCACGTTTAAAAAACGGACTGGAAGTTAGTTTGGAATTGATTGCTCCTTAATATTATTATTATGCTGAACCGTTCCAGTCAGGCTGGTTTCATGAACCAATGACCACTCCCCACATCTGTGAGGTGAGAGATCAATGGGTCCGAGAATCATGAGTCCTAAGCAGACGTAATGATCCGAGAATGACTGCCTTCTGCATGTGGCCGGCTAGGGATTCTGCCGATTTACGACATGCCGCTATAATTTTCAGGTTTGAGAGTAGCGTTGGCATCATTCCACCAAGGGCCCCTATCACCAGAATCACTATCTTTACAGAATGGTCTGGATAGAGTCTGCTGAGTTCGAAGAATAAATCTCGATATTTCGTCCGTTTCTCCTGCTTTTTTCGCACGATATTCGTCTCGGCCGGAGCTGAAAATTCAATGGCGTATATCGTTTTCTGCTGGCGGTTGAAGAGAACTACATCAGGCTTGTTGGCTTGTATTTGCCTGAGGGTGGGGAATGAGTAGTTCCAATGAATTCCGCACTTCTCATCCACCACAACTGACTCAATATCCCCCGGAGCGTATGGCAGCACTGGTGTCTCATCAATATCGTACGAGTCTCCTAAATGGTAATACAGCACTCGTATTTATTACTATTATTGTTATTACAGACAAAAGAACAAACAAACTGACAAAAAAGTGAGTGCATTATCATCCAGTTCTAAGCTATGTCTGAACTTTCAAGTCTGTGGCTCAACGGAAAGTTAGTTTAAAATCGATTGCTACTTGATTATTATCGTTATTATTACAGACAAATGAAGACACAGACAGACAAGAAAGCGAGTTAATATTGCTTTGTTATCTAGTTCTGAGCTATGTTTGAAGTTTCAAGTCAGTAGTTCATCGGGAAGTTTAAAATTGATTGTTCCGTAATATTATTATTATTACAGACGAACGTAAAAACAGACGGACAAGGAAGCGAGATAAGAGTACATTATTCTCCAGTTCTGTGCTATGTCTGAAGTTTGAAATATCTAGCTCATCGGGAAGTTAGTTTAAATTCGATTACAAGATTTGTACCGAACGGACAAACAGACAACGAATGCGACCTTATATAAACGTGGTGAAAATTGTGTGATGAGTTAATCTTTCCAGAATTCCAATAAGTAATAAACAAGATTAAATATATTTGCTGCAGTGGAATCTAACCATAATGGATAGAAGATGGGCTATAATATATTATTTCAAGAGACATTTTTATTAGCAGGACTCTACCATTTACCCAAGAAGTAAAAAGACAGCAACATCGAAAATCACAAATATAAACATGGCAGAGCAGCCAACTTGAATCATAGGAAAAATACCACCTAATATTTTCACTGCTTTTTGTATTCACTGTATTGATTTTGGTGTACAGTAGTCAACCACAGTCAATTATGTTGAGTTAGTGTGAGTATTGAAAGTCTAATTTTTCCATGGGAACATTTCTAACTGATAATTCGAGAAATAATAAAAAATAAGTAAACAAAGATTTTGATATGACGAAATTGACACACAAACAGGATGTTTTAAAAATGGTGTTGGAAACTGAAAATAGCAATTTCAAATTGCAAATTTTTTGCGTTTGTTGTGCTGTTCACAATTATGGCTTCAAACCTGTCCTATTGGAAATTGAATGTTATTTTTGGGTGTTGTAAGGTCTAAAAAAAATCCCAACTTTTTAACATAAATGTTTTGAGTTTTCGACGGAAAATTTCGAAAATTCACAGTTATTTATTCGAAAATGAAGACCATGATGATAAGTAGATAAATGTAACTATTTTCAAAAAAATGAAAAAATTGTTAATATCCAACAAATTTAACTATAATGTTCTCCAAAACGGTTGCTACTACGATTGCTACCTCTCGTCACAGAGCTACTTCTTTGCGTAAAGAGCTAAACTTGTTTATAATATATATAAAAAAATCGAAAATCACAAAACAAAGGTAGGGTTGAATGAACTACCCCAATTCAGGCCACACTCGAGTCAATCAACAGAATGTCCTGAAAATCTATCGAGATTTGGTTGAATCCAGAATTACATATGGGATAAAACCCACATTAAAAATATGGAAATTCTCCAAAAAACATTTTTGAAATAATATTAGAAAATTGAACCTGATCTGATCTTCTATTCAATTTATAGGGAATCGTGCTCTGAATTCAAACATGCAATGAATCTTCATGTACATGAACATTCTCACGATTGCATCAAAATATATAGGACAAATAAATTTATCATATTTAATTCCACGCTTCTTTAATTTTATATTTCCTAAAATAGGAAGACTAAATACCATTTATTCGTTTAGAAAAAAATTTAAGAGACATACTCGAAAAAGATAGATCTGAAGTTCATCTTTTGAGTGAGATCTGTTACAAAAGTATAAATAACATTTCGGTAAGGCTTTGGGTTACCACATCGATAAAATTAATTATTATATTTAACATACCTTCTTTTTCAATGCATCATCTTATTATTTTAACCATTAAGCAAACATGGTTTCACGATTAATTTAGGTAAATATGCTGTATATTTATGTATATGAAATGTAGTATTGATTTTGAAATATACCCATTTTTTCTGCAAGATCCATGAATGTATATGTATATCAAATCCATTCGAAATAACGGAATTCCATTTTTATAGATTACAATTTTATATTAACTGTAAATAAAGTATATTATATATATATATATATATATATATTTTCCCAATAAAATAAAATTCTCAAGAAACTATTTGAAATATACAAATATATTTCAAAATTAACCATTTCCCACATTTATGTTTGTGAAGTTTCACAGCACTATTATCATTTATTTATTGTTTGCCAATTCTCAATATAAAATTTTGATGATTTTTGTTATATTAAGCCTCTTCCAAGCATTCCGCCTACCTATCATATGGTTTAGAAAATGTAACGATTCATATTAAAAATTATAATTCTTCAACTTCAATCTTGCAAAATCGTTAGTGAAGACATTAAAAACATTGTATCTGTAGGCTTCAACCTCAACCATGCAAAATTGCAAATGGACACAGATAAAATAATTGTCTGATGAAAAGTGTGACTGTTTGCACGTATCGATATAATCGATGAAAGAAAATTGTATTTCGTACATAAAATGATTCATTAAAATCGTATCAAAGCGCTTTCGACCCTTAGGTCATCATCAGTGCGTACCTGTAAGTAAGTAATATTGATAGAGAACTGAAAAGTTTTTTTGAGAAAGAATGGTGACATATTTTAAATTTGAGGTTACTTACTCGTCAGGTATACAAGAAGCCAAAAAGACCATAAAATATCTCATGATCGATGAATGTTGTATATATTTACGTGAAAAACATAACCTAGGCCAGGTTGAAAATTGAGATTACATTTTCAATTATCTTTTTAAAAGCCATTGTTTTGGTGTGATAGCGGGACCCAAGTGACAAGATTGACAAGTGAACGATGAAGTAGATTGTCATGGAACATAACCATGGAGATATCAGAATCGAGAAAGGAATATCCCTGTCATACGAAAACACACTAGAAGATGATCAATCTAATGAGGACTGTCATCTGTCAAATATATGTTCCAGTATTCCAAGGAAGACCAGACAAGACTCTCCAATTTTCACATTTAAGTCATCGTAATTGAATATAATTTTGAGGGAGAAGTCTAATTAGACCTGTCCTGATCAAAACAAACAATTGAATAATTCTGGTAGTGTCCATGGACAATGAATTTAAATTTTCTTTAATAAAAATAAAAATCCTCGTCCACCATGGCTCAGTTGAACCGCAACTGGGGGATAAGAAGTGTGATTCAAGTCTAATGGGAACTAGACCTAACTTCACAACTACCACAGCTGGAGTAAAACAG
Source organism: Gonioctena quinquepunctata (assembly GCA_018342105.1). Lineage (NCBI taxonomy): Eukaryota > Metazoa > Arthropoda > Insecta > Coleoptera > Chrysomelidae > Gonioctena > Gonioctena quinquepunctata. The sequence goes on along the minus strand of JAFIRS010000061.1, from coordinate 520,413 downwards.
AGTCTAAAAGGTGATAATCCAGAACATGACTTGTGTTCTCAGTATGGAGAAAACTGAAAAAGAGGCTGGCAAATTGCAAAGAGATACAAGTAAAATCATCATAGAGAATGGATATTGAAAATTAATAGCATGATTAACAAGAAAATTCAAAGGCGAATTAGAGTAAAAAGGCTGAGGAAGTTCAATATTATTTAATTTAGACGTCTATGAAGTGGAATATAGGATCTATTCAAATTGACTTGCGTGTTGAGACAAAGGTTATTGTTGAGTATTCCTTTACTAATGTGTAAATCTTCAAGAAAATCTAATCTATTATAATTTTTGGAACTGACCTCATGTAAGATTTGTGAATTTCTATTTGGACTAAAATTATGATTGTTGAATCTTTAGTTATGACCGAAGGCATAAACTTTATAACTGTTTAAATGTTCCATAATACCAACTTCCAAAGTTCTACCAATGTAGCCTGCATCGCAGTCTTCACAATATATACCACTTTTGGAAAGTTTGTCAATTTTGTCTTTTGTATCGACCAAAAATCAACTCAAGCTATTGTTGGTTTTGAAAGAAATCTTAATGTTGTCAAAGTTACTTTTCTAACAAAGTAGCTAGTTGCATTAAAAGTAACTTTGACAACATTAAAATTTTTTTCAAAACCAACAATAGCTTGAGTAGATTTTTGGTCAATACAAAAGACAAAATTGACAAACTTTCCAAAAGTGGTATATATAAGTTAAATTATGAAGACTGCGATGCAGCCTACATTGGTAGAACTTGTAGACCTTTGAAAGTTCGTATTATGGAACATTTAAACAGTAATAAAGTTTCCTTCCTTCGGTCATCACTTAAGATTCAACAATCATAATTTTAGTCCAAATAGAAATTCACAAATCTCACATGAGGTCAGTTCCAAAAATTATAATAGATTAGATTTTCTTGAAGATTTACACATTAGTAAAAAAATACTTAACAATAACCCTTGTCTCAATACGCAAGTCAATTTAAATAGATCCTATATGCCACTTCATAGACGTCGAAATAAATAATATTGAACTTCCTCAGCATTTTTACTCTAATTCACCTTTGAATTTTCTTGTTAATCCTGCTAATAATTTTCAATTTCCATTCTCTATGATGATTTTTCTTGTATCTCTTTGCAATTTTCCAGCCTCTTTTTCAGTTTTCTCCATACTGAGAACACAAGTCATATTCTGGATTATCACCTTTTAGACTCCGTTTTACTCCAGCTGTGGGAGTTGTGAAGTTGGGTCTAGTTCCCATTAGACTTGTATCACACTTCTTATCCCCCAGTTGCGGTTCAACTGAGCTATGGTGGACAAGGCTTTTCATTTTTATTTTTATTAAGGAAAATTTAAATTTATTGTCCATGGACACTTCCAGAATTATTCAATTTTTTGTTTTGATCAGGACAGGTCTAATTAGACTTCTCCCTTAAAATTATATTCAATTACGATTACTTAAATGTGAGAATTGAAGAGTCTTGTCTGGTCTTCCTTGGAATACTGGAACATATATTTGACAGATGACAGTCCTCATTAGATTGCTCATCTTCTAGTGTGTTTTCGTATGACAGGGATATTCCTTTCTTGATTCTGATATCTCCATGGTTCTGTGTTCCATGTCAATCTACGTCATCGTTCACTTATCAATCTTGTCACTTGGGTCCAGCTATCACACCAAAACAATGGCTTTTAAACAGATAATGAAAATGTAATCTCAATTTTCATCCTGGCCTAGGTCATGTTTTTTAACATCTTTGTCACGTGAACTACTACAACATTCATTAGAAAAATCGAATTTAAACGGTTTTCTTCACATAAAGGATTCAATATAAAATTGAACCAGAGAAAGGTAGATCTCAGGTGAAAAACAACTACTTTCGTGGCAAATACCACGCAGAACGTTGAATGATATTCACCTGAAAATCCATGCATACTTCCATATAATATCAATGGACATTGAATGCAAATGTTTCTTTCTGATAAGCTCGATTATGTTTAATTTATGTCGTGTTCACCTAACAATCCGCATACCGGTTTCAGGCTTCTTGGCCCTCATCAGTACGGAGTAGACAACCAGCCAAAGGTACAAAGAACTCTGGCTGAAGTGAGACACAACGTAAACAAACCATCATCGATCTTGTAACACCTGTAGGTACGCCGGAAAAGATAAACTTTAACTGGCGGTACCTAGTGACAGAAAGAAACACTCCGAAATCTCCCACTCGATAGGTTTCTAAATAAAGATTCCTTCTCAGTGGGAGTGGCAACGTCTGCATATAGTGAGAGATAAGTGCCATGTGAAGTGGAATGAATAGAAAATCGAATTTAAACGGTTTCTTCACATAAAGGATTTAATATAAATTGAACCAGAGAAGGTAGATCTCAGGTGAAAACAACTACTTTCCTGGCAAATACCACGCAGAACGTTGAATGATATTCACCTGAAATCCATGCATACTTCCATATAATATCAATGGACATTGAATGCAAATGTTTCTTTCTGATAAGCTCGATTATGTTTAATTTATGTCGTGTTCACCTAACAATCCGCATACCGGTTTCAGGCTTCTTGGCCCTCATCAGTACGGAGTAGACAACCAGCCAAAGGTACAAAGAACTCTGGCTGAAGTGAGACACAACGTAAACAAACCATCATCGATCTTGTAACACCTGTAGGTACGCCGGAAAAGATAAACTTTAACTGGCGGTACCTAGTGACAGAAAGATGAGGACCAAGAAGCCTGAAACCGGTATGCGGATTGTTAGGTGAACACGACATAAATTAAACATAATCGAGCTTATCAGAAAGAAACATTTGCATTCAATGTCCATTGATATTATATGGAAGTATGCATGGATTTTCAGGTGAATATCATTCAACGTTCTGCGTGGTATTTGCCAGGAAAGTAGTTGTTTTCACCTGAGATCTACCTTTCTCTGGTTCAATTTTATATTGAATCCTTTATGTGAAGAAAACCGTTTAAATTCGATTTTTCTATTCATTCCACTTCACATGGCACTTATCTCTCACTATATGCTAGACGGCTTCCATCCTACTGAGAAGGAATCTTTATTTAGAAACCTATCGAGGTGGAGATTTTCGGAGTGTTCTTTCGTCACTAGGTACCGCCAGTTAAAGTTTATCTTTCCGGCGTACCTACAGGTGTTACAAGATCGATGATGGTTTGTTTACGTTGTGTCTCACTTCAGCCAGAGTTCTTGTACCTTTGGCTGGTTGTCTACTGCTACTGATGAGGCCAAGAAGCCTGAAACCGGTATGCGGATTGTTAGGTGAACACGACATAAATTAAACATAATCGAGCTTATCAGAAAGAAACATTTGCATTCAATGTCCATTGATATTATATGGAAGTATGCATGGATTTTCAGGTGAATATCATTCAACGTTCTGCGTGGTATTTGCCAGGAAAGTAGTTGTTTTTCACCTGAGATCTACCTTTCTCTGGTTCAATTTTATATTGAATCCTTTATGTGAAGAAAACCGTTTAAATTCGATTTTTCTATTCATTCCACTTCACATGGCACTTATCTCTCACAACATTCATTGTTCATGAGATATTTCATGGTCTTTTTGGCTTCTTGTATACCTGACGAGTGAGTAACCTCAAATTAAAAATATGTCAACTTTCTTTCTCAAAAAAAACTTTTCAGTTCTCTATCAATATTACTCACTTTCAGGTACGCACTGATGATGAAAGCGAAAGCGCTTTGATACGATTTTAATAAATAATTTTATGCACGAAATACAATTTTTTTTTCTTCGAAAATAATTGTCTGCCAACTGAGGCAAACGTTGTTTTTATCTGCATTCCTAGCCTGCTACTAGACTTCTCACCCGTCGAATTATCCAAAAAAACTCACCCAAAGGTCTTCCTCTAATTTTCTCCGCCTCATTATAATGCGCCTTGAACCACAAAGTCTGCAATTCAGGATGCCACCTAGAGTGGAAAGCATGTGACTCCAGTATCGAGTACAGCTCGTGATAGGACCCCCGGTGGAACGCTACTGCCGCTCTAGCTCTCAGAATGCTCTCGTTTCCTCGAAGAAGCTCTGAAGGTGGAAGTGACCACAGAAACGTCGCGAGCCTCTCGACGTCGCCTCGCTGTTGAAGGGCTTCACACATACATTGCACCTGAAGATAAACGTAAAAAAATTTAATAACTGATTGAACAAATATTGGTTTATAAACTCGGCGGTGTTCAATTCAATACTAACAAAGATTCAATACTAAAACCATTATTGAGTTGCCTAGATAGGTACATGAAATACTGATATCATTGATGTTTTCTTCTATTTTTCAAAGCTGCTTCCGAACAGATATATATCTCATATTTGTCTTTCATCCTGAGAGTTCTGTGAACCTTGGTTTACTTAGTGAAAACCTATAAGAAATGTTTAGCTGTACCTTAAGAGGCGGTTTGGTATACTGAAGTTGGTGAGTGCAAGCAAATTTGAAATAGTTATAGAACCATTGATAAATCTACAGTGCTTCTCAAAAGTCCCCTCCACCCCTCTTATTTTTGGAATGATTATACATAAACAAGTGAAATTTGGAAACTGAATATTAAAGGTTGTAAACTTCCCCACTAGTGATGATAGATGACGAAGTCGTCAAAGATGACGTCACAAGGCCATTGTGACCAATAATTTTAAATGGAACCCTACGGCAAGCGACACCTCTTTTAAAAGATAACGAAAAAACCTATTCAATGATACTAATTTTGTTTGTGTTTATGGCAGTTTTGGCAACTCTCTTTTAAAAAACGCAAAGCTGTGATGAATTAAATCAGTTGATACTAAAATTCCAAATTCAAGCTCCGCCTCTGGATAGTTGTCAAATGAGATGACGTTTTTGTTAGTCTCCCTAATTCGACGTTTTTGTAATTGTCTAAGTTTTTGTACATTTAATAATTTGTGTATTGTCGATCGAACGTTTAACAGTTTTAGCAGCTTTTGGTTCTTTTAATATTTTTGAACATTTTAATAATTTGTTAAACTGTTGTGAGCCGAACGTTTGAGTGCTTCAAGAAGCGGAATGGTAATAGTTAATCATCAATTAACCAATTAACCAACAGCCAGACTATGTCAAAACAATTTATTTTAGTGACGAAAGTACTTTCTATCTAAATGGAAATGTAAATACACAGAGTGTGAGGTATTGGAGTGACGCAAATCCTCACCTGTTTCGTGAAACACATACCCAATTTCCCCAGAAGGTGAATGTTTGGGCAGGTATCCTGGAAAACCACATCGTTGGGCCTCTTTTTTTAAATACTAATTTAACTGGTGGAGCTGTTGCAAAACGCAATAGAACCGTTAATCCTTGAAATTTTGGTAGATAATCCAGATGAATTCAGCAATTTGGAAATAACATTCCAACAGGATGGTGCTCCTCCACACTATTACGGTGCAGTAAGACGGTATTTGGATGAGGAGTATCGTGGTAAATGGATTGGACGACGAGGTTCAACGGAATGGCCAGCTCGATCACCAGACCTCACACCTTTGGATTTTTTTCTGTAGGTGTACCTTAAATCGAAGGTTCACGCCACTGAACCTAACAATTCTTAAATCTGTAATTAATATCATACTGAATAGAATTTAAATTTTAATGTTTACTAATGAGCCATTAAAACTGCCATAAACACAAACAAAATTAGTATCATTGAATAGGTTTTTTTGATACCTTTTGAAAGAGGTGTCGCTTGCCGTAGGGTTCCATTTAAAATTATTGGTCACAATATGACGTCATCTTTGACGATTTCGTCATCTATCATCACTAGTAGGGGAGTTTACAACCTTCAATATTCAGTTTCCAAATTTCACTTGTTTTTGTATAATCGTTCCAAAAATAAGAGGGGGGGAGCGGACTTTTGAGAAGCACTGTATACATGAAACAAATGAAGCTCCACCGTCGAATACTTTTTTCTAGCGTTGATCTTGTCGTTCTATTATCATGATCTACTATGGACATATCCAGTTTGAAGGCACATCATTTCAGGAATATATTCTGAATTTTCTCCTGGTTATCAAGATGAATCCCATAAGACGGAGAGTACTCCATTTGGGATCTAACTATAGATATGTGACCATTTTTATGGCAAATACCTGAAAGTCATGTGTGTTTCATCGTAAAAACCCAAACATTTATGCTGACTTGAGTGAAATATGTATTCTCGATATGTTCGACCTAGTTCAGCTGATGGTTGAAGAGCATTTCTTAGATCTGTATCATTTGAGCTATATGGAATTTCAAATTCGTTGTGCTCTTTATAAAAATTGATGAAAAAGCATTTCTCCACATCAGAAAAAAACAATCTTCATTACACCAACTTAAGATCCTTTTGGATTAAAATCGCAGAGTGAATAATAGTGGATAGCTTGCTATCAACTGCAAAAAATAAACATTCACATTTATCAAAAACTATACAAATGTCGTTAATGAACAGGTTAAGAAATGATCGTGCACAGTGTGAACCCTGGGGAACGCCTGGAACAACATCGATTTCATAAGAATAAAAGTTTTTTTCGTACCATTCGGGAAGCTTTGAATACATCTTAGTTATTTATTTTTAAATCCCAAGAAGGATAGCTTGTTCAATAATATACCGTTACATTTTCTGTCAAAGCCTTATATAAAATTTAAACTCCATGTCCAGTCAAATGATGTAATTTTGGCTAATTTTTCAAGATTCCTAATATAACAGGCCTTACAGAGATACTGAGGAAATGTTTGAAAACCAACAGTAGCACATACAACATGAAGACCCAGAAAAATTACACCTTTAATGGAAAATATCAATATAATTTATCAAATACGATGTACGGACTGTGACTTGGTGTATATTGGACGAACGAAACAGTACTTGAAACAAAGGCTAAAACAACATTAGTATAACTGTATTCCAAAAAATCAAAACAAAAATATCAAAAACTTTTTAACAAAAAATTAAACCGACGAAATACGGAACTGAAAAGTAAAAAATTAACCTTCTTAGTCTCAATAACTAAGCTCCTAAACTAATGTAAGTAACTAATCTTGAGTCGGCGCCAAACAAACAAGCAAATGAATTAGGTGAGTCGTAAAATGATGGCATCGAGTTGCGCAGTGACATTTTGATAATTTTTTTGAAGTAAGTTAATGATCTTCGTTGATTGTTCGTTTGGCGCCGACTCAAAATTACTTACTTACATTAGTTTAGGAGCTTAGTTATTGAGACTAAGGAGGTTTATTTTTCACTTTTCAGTTCCGTATTTCGTCGGTTTAACTTTTTTGTTAAAAAGTTTTCATTTTTCAATGTTTTGTAGCTGAAATCTACTAATTACTACCTACTTGTTCTTTGATTACTTCCAAAATTCTTACTTACCCACCTTACTTCAACTATTACCAGTTAAATAATATGATTATCTACTTTTACTATTTGTTGTAATATAAATTATTTTTGTTTTTCTGGTTAGTTTATTTCATTACTTTGTATATCAATCCATCCTCTCATAGAATATGATTGTGACGGATGTAGGAGAACAAAAATAATGAGAATAGCGATCTGTCATTGTCAACTACATATGTGTGCCAATGTTCACAAGTGAAAAATCAATTATCCCCCATTTTTCTACCCGTAAGGGTCGATAATTCCATTCGAAATCCAAATATGATCAACTATGAGGTATACCCTACCTAATAAAAAAAGAATCATCCAAATCGAAGTACCCAGTACAAAGTTATGCCTGATAGAATCGGTTAACGGACCAGAATTCAGAGGGTGAGTGATCAATATCCTTCATTTTGCTACCCTTAGGGGTGGATTTCATTTTTCAAATTCAAATGGGACCAACTTCGAAGTACACCCTATCGGAATCGGACGTCTTAGTGAAAGTTAGGCGTGGTCATACATAAAAAAATATAAGCGTCGACTAGAGAACCTCATCCTTCTTGGTTTCGTCGGTTAAAAAAATATACGCGTCGAATAGGAAACCTCCTCCTTTTTGGTTTCGTCGGTTAAAAATAGCATCGAGTTCCTATCATTTTGAAGTCGACTATCGATTTTATTTCAATTCCAGGAAAATTTTAGATAATTAGAATTCTCTCGGCAAAAGATATTTCTTGAAGTTGCCCAAATTGCAAGTAATGATAATAGTGTCAACTTGAAGATCGATTGCAACAATTTGAACTATAGGAACATTTTGATCACACATAAAATTAACTCCAGGTTGCCTTATGACTCGGAAAAGGAAAAATAAACAACTTCTTCCTTTTAGAGTCTTTAATCATGAAATACACAAAAAACTATAACTTAAATTCATTCCAGATAAACCAGTCATTTGGGTATGATCTCTAGAAAGAAGTCTGTAGTGTATTGGTCCAATATAACTATTGATAAAATCACCATAGTTTACAGAAAAATATATTGTTTTTACCCAACGATAAATTATACCGAATTCGTTTTATGTCTACCCCCTCAAAGCAAAAATATATTAGATGTATTTTTATTACGGCCACTTTTTTAGTATAGTATATAATATCTAGTGTGTCATTCGTTAAAGTCACATTTGAATGATTGGTAGGCGTTTAATTTGTTATAAAATATCTTTGAGAGGGTGTAAATTGAATCCAAACAACTCTGCTATGTTTGTGGTAAAATTATCCTATCAAGGAATAAGAGACCAATCACAGAAGCAGTAAAACGCTCGTACTCCCAAATCTCGGTGAAGAACCTCGACATAAAATGGGTTCCTGGAGTAGTGTGTGGAAATTGTAGAAGTATACTAACTAATTGGGTTTCAAGAAAAAAAAATTGTATTTCGGTGTCCCAATGTTGTGGAGAGAACCAACAAATCACGCTACGGACTGTTATGTCGGCCTCACGAACACATTTGGTTTTAACAAGAAAAACAAGAAGCATATACAGTAGCCTGATGTTGCGTCGGTCACAAAACCTGTGTCGCCCAGCAGTCCAAGCGGAATAAATGAAGCAGAGCAGATGGAGACTGGAATGGAAGAACTCATTTTAAGCCAGTTCTGATAATGATCTTGGTGGATGTACTTTTATGACTTTGTGAGAGACCTGCAGCTTTCAAAAAGTAAGTCAGAAATGATTGCTTCACGGCTTCAGCAATGAAATTTTTTAGCTGATACCCAAGTGACTGTTTACCGCAGACGAAGTGATCAGTTTGCTGAGTTTTTGGAATCGAATGATGGATATCAATATTGCCGTGATGTTTGTGGTCTTTTTGAATCAATATCGTTTGTTCATCGATTCTTCGAAATTAAGTCTTAAAGCTGTGTTATCAGATAATGGCAACAAAACCCATCTATTCCCATAGGACATGCAGTCCTGAGGAATCGTATGAGACAATGACATCTTTAATTCATCTAATAAAATATGAAGAACAAAATTGGAAGATGTGCGGAGATCTAAAAGTTGTGGAATTACTTCTTGGTTTGCAATGCGGCTATACCAAATATTGGTGTTTCTCATGTTTATGGGATAGCAGGGCTAGGAAAGAGCGCTATATAAAGAAAGAATGGCCTGAACAAAATGAATACCCACATGCCAAACAAACAGGATGTTAAATACAAGCCTTTGATTGATCCGAAAAATGTAATACTACCACCACTTCATATCAAACTAGGATTGACAATAAATTTTGTTGAAGAACTTGACAAAAAAGGATCGGAATAGGTCAAGAATATGAGGCGCTCCAAAACACGATAAAAACAATATAGCAATTGGAAATTTTGCGCGGAAAAGATAATTTTAGGAAATATGGGCTCCCGAAGGTCCATAAAGAGAGGTTATGGAATGTCACTTCTGGAAATTGTGAACTGATATAAACCATACATTTTTACACTAAAATAGAAACTGCACACTCATTTAACGTTATATTGAAATCACTTGATTTTCGATTTAACTCATGAAAAAAACTCCGATTACTTTTCTTATAATTTTACACAATAACTGTCAAAAATTAAATGATGGTGATTATGTTATGTGTATCTGAATCTCGTGGATCTTGTGAGTTTATTGATATGCGGCATTGCCTATGTCTCCAGAGGAATAGAAAAAGTACTCAAATTCAATGCGCCATATACATAGTGAGCATATAAATGATAACAGAAACCTCATATGAAGAGACGATCTGATACTCCTGAAGGATGTATGTGTTACTAGAAGTTTCAAATACAAAGAATATTTCACCACACTTTTCGGGAATGAGAATAGATTCTGAAGAAAGGGCATGATGTGCCGCATTTGGAAAGTTACCAAACTCATCAAAATAATGTGACGTCAGAAGATAATTTTGTTTGAAGTCATCGTAGACGCGCCGTTTGCTTGGATGTTTTCTCGTATGCCTGGCCAAGACACGCCATACGAGAAAACATCCAACCACTTTCTTACGTAAAAAAAAGGAACACCACCTAACCTAACTTGTCTAACCTTGCTATCCAAGTTGAATGCAGGCCAATTAACATCACAAAGCGACGCTTCGCTCCGCTCGCCAACATTTCGATCCCACCACTTTCTTACGCAAAAAGAAGGAACACAACCAAACCAAACTTCGCTCTAACATTACTATCCGAAGTGTATGCAAGCCAGTCAACCTCACGAAGCGAATATTTCGATCCAATACAAATATGCTGCTAACGAACAAAAGTTAAAACCCTTCTAGACATATATATTGAAGATGCGAAACCACACTTGTATGAACTTTAAAAGGCCTTAATTATAAAAAAAAAATTTATGCGCTAAAATTTCGATTGCTGAAGTGTTTTCATCCTGTTTTGAAGCATCTGTGAAAAGTTTGTGAATATTTAGTGAAACTTTCGTGAAAATCCGGATTGGCCCAATTTACTTGACTATTTGGCAACATGGCATGTCTCAACAAAGCAAATCGGGTATTCAGCTCCAATAAGCATTCGATAAAACTGAATTATTCCAAGAATACTGTGAATGATTTAAATTTCATGCAAATACTTCTACAAATGACTCCTGATTCAAATACTAACCAGATAATTTTGAGAAATGACTGCGTAATTCAATTCATCACCTGATTCATTTAACTTTGTTGACGGAATGCAAGTAGAGTTGATTATTTGGGAGTTAAAAAGCAAAATTTATTGTTTTTATTGATAACAAATGCATCTTAAAATCAATGTATAGGCCAGTAGAGATAGACATGATTTGCCCAAAATTTAGTAGTAATTACAAAAGTTTCAATACTTCAGTGGAGTGAAGAGGGCTTTCATATGATACGTAGTCTGATTTTGCAACCCTTTTTTCTGAACGGAAGATGTTGAAAGTTTTGATAAGTAGCAATTTACATCCTCTGATAAATTTGCAACCACTCAAACTAAACGGAAATGTCTGTTTTATCGAAACAAAATTGTTGTTAGTCCTAATTTTCCGATGAATATTCCAAAAGTTCTGCAAACTCGAAAAACTAACTGAAATAATGTTCTTGACAAGAGTTTTAATTGCAATCTCTTGCGTCAAACGGAAAACATATTTTTTCATTAATTTTTTTTTTTTTATTGAGATAAGTATGGGAATTATTACAAAAGTTTCCAATAATGGTTGCAAGTGGAGATGTCTTGACGCACAATGTTTCCATGAATTTGCAACCTCGTCTACAACACGGAAATCAGGATAAAAACAAAAGAAAAATATTTTCGTATTTGTACAAAAGTTTTGCGAATCGGACAGACAACTCATTTTACCAATTGGTGGCAGTATAATGATTTGCAAACTATGTTACAATGCGGAACAATAGGAATTAAAAATAAATTTATTTTTGCAACACCTGTGTTATCTGAATAATAAAAAATTTCATATATCTAATAAATGACAGTCATTGTGTTACCAAGTTAACTATCGACCAAGAAGAAGCTCGTCAATGGTAGGTGAAATCATTCAATGTTAAAAGCTAACATTTTCGATATGAATTCAAAACATCATATTACAATCAGGAATTTGCATAAAAAATACTCTTGAGTACGTTTGATGGAGAACCGAGAATCTCTCGACACGTTTTCATAATTTTCTTGATTCATCAAAAAATGGAGGAAGTATTGAGATTTAAAAAACACTCGTAAAGTTGTACATTAGTACGATTGACCTACAACTGTGTTACGTCACAGTGTTTCGTTTGCAGATTAAGGAATAACAAAAAGTCTGTCAAATGCATTTTTATGACAGACAACTATATAACTAACCAAAAACAATGCACATTCATCTAACAGTCCTGGAGCTACAACTGAAATAGAATTGCCTACCAACATGTTTTTCCCTCTTTATTTTCAAAATTTTTATAAATCAAGAAAATTAGTTTTACGTGACGATTATATTTCAGTCAGCGAAACCACAATTGGCGTAAGAAAATCGAGTGGAAAGGTAAATTATAATTTTATTCAATTCAAGAAATACATACCTACCTGTAAAAATCAAATTTGAGATGTAATATCCATGTCACAAATTTTCATTTTTCAGCAACGTTTCTTTTTGATGATGAAAATTATGTACTTGCGAGATATACAATCGATAACGTTTTGATATCCTTACTTCCATAGAGCATCGATTACTCATTTTAAAATCTCGGCAATTGCTATAAAGTCATGTTGTGACAAGTGAAAATTTTAAATGAAGAATGATTGTATTTCGTTTCTAATGCGATGAAGTCTTACAATAGTCTTTTAGCAGAATTCTGTACTCTTTCGATTGTTGCATTCGAAAATATTAGATTAACTTTATGTCGCTGATTAGTCGAAAACAGTGACTGCTCCAGAGATTAATGATTAGTTTCAAATTTTTTAATGGGTACCTACGTAACCGTATTATTCTTCGGGAGCAATTTCAATCAACCAGTACAAAATATAACAGATATACGCGATGAATAATAAAGTATTTGAGTGGACCACTGTAGACATAGGTACGTCGGTCTAATATTTATCTTAAACCTATTTGCACATTGTTTGCAATTTATGGCCAAATTATGAAAAAACAACAATTACACAAAAAAAATGTTCCGTTGAACAATGACGGTTGCAAATCTCTTGCTTCACGTAATTTTGATTGCAATTTTGCAGAACTTTTGCAAATATTTCGGAAGTTGTAAAAATGCAAAAAAATATATTGGTGGATTAATAGGTTCCGTTTTTCGTATGAGGTTGCAAAGTTATATGCCCACTGAGATCAATATTCTCTTCATTTGCAACCACAATAAGAAACTTTTGTAATTATTTCAATGCTTGTGTGTATTGAAAATGGGAGCGTCGATAAAAAAGTTTGATAAATAAGAGACATAGGTATGATGTAAAGGTTATTTGACAGATATTTCATCACTAAACAAAATCGTCTGGTTCACAGCTGTATTTACATTTACATTTACAAGTCAAAAAAAAAGTACGAAAATTTAAAAAAAAACGAAATTTTATAAACAAATGCATGTAACAGCTGATTAGCAATAGTTACAAACTTGAATTTCTATCCATTTCAAAGATTGATTGATCCTTTACAAAAATGTTTCGAATGTCCATTATCGTACCTCTTATAATTTAAAAGTTATATCTATTTGTTACTTGAAAAATTTAGAGGCCACTTTGAATTCGGTATCGTGTAATATTTAGAAATGTTATAAAAAATTAAAGACAATTTTTTTCAGTACGTTGTTATATATGACTGTTTTTATATTTTTTTTAACTTCCCGGAAAAGAATAAACCGAGGGTCACAAATTGTTTATAACAAATTTTTAACTTGTTAGACAATGAAATTATTGAAAAAAAACAATTTTTTTTATATTTAATTTTTTGTTCATTTTAAAAAATTATAACAAACAAAATATAAAATTTCAATGAACTTGTATCACGTGGTCTTGTTAAGTATGTATATAAGAAGGGCTCCAAGAAGCAAAAAATGTGTAGGTCAATTATTCAAACTTTTATGTCGACTTTTGTAAAAACAGAGATTGGATAAAAATTAGTCTATTAACAATCGTATAACTTTTTGAAAAATCGACATATTTTTTTTTTTCAAACTGGGCTTCATTTTTCCAATTGTTCTGATAACACCATGGTTTTTTGTGTGATATACTGTGTGATTGAACCTCGACAAAGGCAGGTGAGCTGAATGAATCGATTCTGGTATTTGTAAATTGAATAGCTATCACAGTTGATATTGGTGGAGTTTAATCATTTTCCTTATTTTGCAATCAATGTTGTAGTTGATTAACATTATTTTCCGCTTTTTATATGCTTGTAATATTCGAATTCTTGGATGGTAATTGTTGAAGGTCAATTATAGATATACTGTCAGATTTTTGTCACCTTTGGAATTATCAGTGAATTTCCAATTAAATTATCTTCATATTATTTTATATCTTACATATCGTATATGATACTCCCTTTGGCTAATTCCTATCAAGGTTGATTTGTGTTTTATATTTAACGTAAAGGAATTATATATATATATATATATATATATTTCGGCCATTTTGGAAAGCATTAAGTGCACATGTCTATGTGGCTGTCGTAGGGGGGACTAATTTTTTTTGGAGATAAGTTCTACCCTTTTTCCATTATTAGGTACTAGATAATTGGTAATTTCGAGTGGACTTGCGCTTGCTTACCTCATAGGACCAGGGTGATTATTCCAAGGATTCCGATTGCAAACGGTGTATTCGACTATTCTGGGACAGTTATGCAGTATACCTTATAGGACAGCCCTCCGGTAAGCAATTTTCTTTATTTCATAACTAGACGTTTATGAGATTAATTTTGTTTTCTCTTGAGAAAGAATGGCTTCTGGAGAGGATTGTACCTCTGCTTAACTTGTCTCAGAACACTTGATTTAATATATTCCCCAACCATAAAATTTGATTCACATTTAATAAGTTCCATTTATCTATTTACTTCATTCAGTTCACAGTGATGGTTATTTGATTTTTGATCGTTGTAGAATCAATTCATTTCAGTTACTACCTTGTCGCCGAGAGCAAGGGAGATTCATTCAATTATTTTGAGAATTACCTGGCTTATAGATTCGAAAAGGGAATTGCCGCCCTATTTCGAAATTATCTTTATCCAAGAGAGTTGTGCCCACTGAAAGACGTGTGGTCTTCCTCTTCGGTTTATCTCTGAAAATTCTTCAATAAAAAGAATTATTTAACTTTATCTTTATCTAAGAGAGTTTTTCCCACTGGAAGACGTGCGGTCACCCTCTTCGGTTTATCTCTGAAATTTCTTTAATAAAAAGAATAACTTAACTTTTTCTTCATCTAAGAGAGTTGTGCCACTGAAAGACGTGTAGTCGCTCTCTTCTTATCTTAACTGAATAGTATATTTTTGCTTTAGGGCTTGATTAATATTTTGGTTCATAACGCTATAGTTTCCTTTGGAACTTGCTTCAACATAGTATAATTTTGCATTGGCAACCTTTAGAGTATTTTGCTTTGGAATACTATATTTTTTCTCTGGCAACCTTTGGAGTATTTTGCTTTAAAATACTATATTTTTTCTCTGGCAACCTTGAGAGTATTTTGCTTCGAAATACTATATTTGATGTGTTCCTGGTAAAGTCTCAATGAAATTTTTATATTTCCTTTTGGAATACATTTACTCATTCAATTTTTTTGACCCTCCTGGAACATATAATCACCTTATCAAAGCTTACTTTATCTCAAAATTCAACTGAATTTTTAAGGAACGTTTTGGGTGAGGTTTGTTTAGTTCTGTTTTGATTTTTTCTCAATGTTGATTTTTTTTTAAATGAATAAAATTAACTTGGAAATTTAAAACCAGAATAGCATATTTTATTGCTACTTAATTTTTTTTTTTTCCTTTAGACTGAGGCATGTTTTTTGTATGCTATCATTGCATCTATCTTTTGACTCTAGATTGAAATTTGAATCATAAAAACTTGAGGTTCAAAGGATATCCTTCGTTCTTCCCCATTTTGTACAAATTTTGATTCCTATCATCTTCTTCGCATGATATATACCACGGAGTGAAGCCACCTACTGAGACAGAAGGTCTGGTACCCTAGGGATGCGTTTTTCAGAAATGGTTGCAAATGTACGTGAATATTTTAAACTTTTTTTTTCGTTCACTCATCCAATTTGCAGATCTTTTGTAATTTTTTTTAAAAACTAACAATGAAAAACTCAAAGGAATGACAAAAAACAAGGTTCCGTAACTTTTACAAGGTTGCAAACTCAATGCATGTTGTAAAACACCATTACTATAGGTATGCCTGGTTTGCAGATTTTTTGGAACTTTCGGTGCAATAATAAAGCGTGAAAACGTTTTTTGCATTTTAAACAATGTTCCGTTCATCACAGACTTCTGCAAAATTTTATAGTTTGTTTTCTTTAATGCACTAACATACTATTGAAGTTTGAAAACTTTTGAAATTGATGTTAATTGATTGTCTATATCCACAAGCCTAGTGAGTAGGAATGCTTCCATGGGTAGATTAACTAAATGTCAAAGAAAATAATTCGCGCTCATTGAGAATTTGTTAAATATCGGCCTTAATTGTATTTTCAATTGTTTCGTACTGATAAGCGAAAACTTACTTGATCCGCAGAAAAACTGACAGCCTTCTTTCCATAACTGTCCACCCCACTCAACTGAATCGTTCCATCAGTCTTCTTCAAATTATTACCACTATTATTATTGAAATAATCTAGTTGCATCCTCCTATTGTCCTCCGCCTTTTTTTCGAAACACCCACCATAATCCAAACCCCTTTTGACAACATCACTCTTCGCCGAATTTTTCGAGACACCATTCACAACGCAATACTCGTCTTTTTTATAAAAATCGGCCCTTTTGTTCGCGTCGATTTTTTTCACCAACTTGTCGCCCGCAAAGTAGCTGTCGAGCTTGCAGTTCGTCGCGAAATACAAATTGTCACTGTAGTAGTTCAAGTTCGAAGGAGGATGACAAAAATTTCCGATGTGTGAGTCACTGGAGGCGCTCGAAGTGGCGTCAGTTTCCATCGTGCAGAAACAAAAGAAGCTCTCTAATTAATCATCCGGAAAAATCACGAAACTTCACGCAGAAACGCAGTCAACAAGGATTAGATTACTTATGCAGAAATGTTATGTAAAGCTAGAGCACTTTTCCCTTGGGGGCGGCGCCTAAAGCTCGAGCGACCAATAGCTGAATTAGCTTTCGTGTCTCCATGGTAACTACCCCGGGCTGGTGGCCAATGGGAGAGTTGCTTGGAGCTTTATTGTTGAGAGCGAAGATGCTTCAAGAGCGTTTGTATTGGGTTTTTTATTGAATGGGATGAGTGATGGAAGATTCGTTTTATTGTGTAATCATTTGTGTAGAGGTTATTGTAGGGGGGACGCGGTATTTCCGTTCTTCTTTGGAATAACACACAAAGACTCTTAAAAATTAGTGCTTCAGAACATATTTGACGTTTTCTGGCAGGTTCTCAATTCTGAATATATTCTCAGTGTTTGGGGATATATTCAGACAGAGATTGGATCTCCCAGGATTGATAATATTTGATTGGCGATAGCATGTGGAATCATAATTACAAATTCTGACTTTAAATAAAAATGGAAATACTGTGTTTTTAGATTATTCAGAGTGGACATGGTATGGAAACCCCCTCACTGTCAATCGTATACTGTAGAAAAAGTTTAGCCGAATTTAATACCCATATACCAGGGGCAAGTCCAAAGTAGTTGCAGTTTCCATTTAATTTTTCAATTGAAAAAGTCATAAACTTCATTCCGAATAAAGTATTTCTCCTATAACCGCGTAAACCGTGATCAAAAATAAAATATATTTCAAATTTTCAGTTAAAATTTAATTTTTATATACAAATTCGAAATTTTTATATAAAAATTCATATTAAAAGTTCAAATTTAATGAAATTCAATAAACTGTATGTTAATTCTGGTCTAACTCTATTTTTAGAGTGGGGCAGTCAGAAACAACTGAAGAAAACTGAAAACAGGCAGCAACATGCTTCTCCATTACTTTTTCATTGAATTATTTCCAATGTAATAATATTCATACTTTGATATTTTATGTAACAATTGTGTGTCTGAATTTGTAATTGTAAAATGCGGCACCGCAAGGGGCGGTTTTTGGTCCATTTTTGTTTTTGTTGTACCGGATTTTCACTATAAATTTGCCACCCCTCATCATCATTATTAATGCAAATAGAAAAAAAAAACTAGATGTAAAAGTTGTGTAGTGATGACTGAATTTCGATAAAATTCTATCAAAAATACAGTAGCATGCAGATTTAAGGGAATATTTTTTTTTAATGGGGTACCCTCTTCCATTCAACTCCTATATCATATAATATTTGCTTATATATAATATACTAAAACTATATTGCTTGTGTAGTAAAAGAATAGAAAAAAATAAAAGACAGGAGAAAAAAAAAGAAACTAAAAATAGATAAAGATTGAAGACAATAATGGTAGTTAAAAAAATCCAGAATTGTTCGACTCTTTTTACATTTTATATTTTATGCAAGACGTTAGTTGCACGATAATTGTTGTTCATATAGTTACGAGAAAGTAGTTCGAGAAGTGGTAGTTTCAATTTTTACTTTGAAATTTTATATACAAATTGTGTGTCTGAAATTGTAAGTGTAAAATGAGGTACACCGTAAGGGACGATGTTTGGTCCATTATTGTTTTTGTTGTACCGGGTTATTGACACCAAAAATAAGCGTTCAGCAAAAAGTGCATATAGGGTGTTGTATCGTCCAACACCGTCAGAAAATACATTCAAAAATATTTACCAACAGGTGAATCATAACTTCAGTTTCAGACACCTGAGATGGAACTTCCATGTTGACCAAATGACTAAAACATTGAGAAGCACTCTTTATAGATTACAAAATATATTAGACACCTTCCGAATGAAAACAATTTATTGTGCCATAATATCACATCTAAAAAAACTAAATGTTTTGCAGAAAAAATTCTTGAAAATTTAAACAAAAAAGAACAAATGACTAGCAACAATACTTCCTAAAAATCGTTATTGAACAATATAAAAACCGAAAAAATCTTAACTATGTAACGCACAAGCATAATACTAAACATAAAGCCAATGCATGTCGCAGCACGATATGCTCAACAAAAACAATCGTCCAGAGAACATAAATTCATCTTGCTAACATGCTTTACAATTACCTACCTTGGGAAACCAGAAGTGCACCAACAATATTTTCATTTAAAAAACAAGTTAAATGTCTCATTTCAGAATCAGATACATCGATTAATTGATCCCTCGTTGGCATAAAATATTCTTGTAAATAATAGTTGCATAATATACCTGCTAAACTTACCCAAACCCCCACCACAATAGTCAACTACATCTCATGTTGAAATAAGTTCATATCCATTATATTCAATATTGTATGTCACCTTTAATATCAGTTATACAATAGGTACTGAATATATTTCGTACTGAATTCATTTGCTGCTATCTAATAATATTAATATACCTGTATTGCTTGCAACCCCAATCATTGGCGCTGCACCTTATTAACTTTTAATTGTACAGTTACACAGTATGTGTATGTGTGTATATTTGTATGAGTCTATCTGTTTGTATATACATATGCGTGTGTATACGTATCTGTGGCTGGAAACATGCATACATTTTAATTAGATCCTACACCTCAAATGCAATACCAAAATTAATATTCCACTCTATTTTGTTCATCATATTAATTGAATGCCTCTGTGGGTATTCATTCATTCATTAATTTATATAATATAGGTATATTCATTGAAATTATCACATACATGTGAGTCTGTACGTCCCTGCATATCCACTACTTTTTTAAATGTCTATAACTACATATCCGCCACATTCAAGCGTTGCTTTCGTGACCAAATACGTTCATTTGACTATTTATTCATTTCAATGTATTACATTCATATTCTTTGAAAAATAAACGTTATATTATTATAGTAGACAAAAGCGTGTAGTTCAAGAAAACCAGGAAGAACAGCTAGATATACTGCTTCATTTCGAAATTAAGCCTATCCATACTAATTGAATATACTTTTTTGAAACATTTATTCTTTTGTAGAAATTTCTTAATGTAGCTTGTCACTTCATTTATATCTAATAATTAAATCTATGTAATTCTATGTAATAAATAAAAGAGTTGTAAGGCTTTAATAATAATAATAGTTATTCAGTAAGATCATCAATGATGATATTGGATAAGTCAATACAATACAAACAATAAAACAATACATAGACACACCAATAAAAAAAAAAAATAAATATTGCAAAATATATAAAGATTTCAGTAACAATTTGTTCAATATAAGATGTTAATGAAAAATAACATTATATTGGAATTTTATTGGCTGTGGTAATTCAGGTGATGCCTCTCTTATTATGGACACGGTTCCTCATGCCATACACTCGAAAAACAAAAACAATTTAATTCCAATTCAATTAGTGATTAGCGCAAAAAATTCATATATAACAATATTTATTTACAAAATATAACACTTTTTGCACATGTAATTCAAGAAGTAATTGAACAATGGCATCACTGGAGTAACAATCCCTAAAGATTTTTTCCCGGTTGACAGCAAATATTAATTTTGCAGACACATAACAATCAGCAAAGTATTACTTTTCCTGCCTAGGCAGCAAAGTAAGGACTTTCCTGCCTAGGCAGCAAAATAATTATCCTCAATGGGAATAAAACTTTTGACATTTTTTTACAAAAAAAAACATTCATTAGCAATCATTACATAATACTTTCAACAAGAATTTAAAAAACATATTTTCAGTTGTTATTAACATTGATAGTAAAATTACTACAATTTGGAATAAATAGACCACCTTTTCTTTCCTCAGATATCGTTCTCTTTACATTCACTATATTACAAGTTTGATTCACCTCATAAGTAGTTCCTACATTTGTCAAAACTTTTTCACAAATACTGGTTTTACTTGCCATTGAATCCTCAATGTATAGTTGAAGATTTCCACCCACCATGTCTTTTCAACATTGTTATGTCATGTCACCTCCTGAATTTACAAGTAAAGGGGCAGAACTTCTACGGAGGCAGTGTCCCGTATATTCTTTAGTATTCGGCAACTTTAAATAGACAACTATTTCTTGAGGTATTTTACCAAATTTATGGATACCAACAAATTGCTTTATGGATTTACCTATTACGTATTTAAAAAATCTTGTGTCTTTTAATTCAGCAGGCCGAAGAGCTATATATTTTCTAACAACATCTAAATATTCTTCGTCTTCGTGTTCAATAGGGATGCCAATAGTTTATTGTTCATATCTTCAATATTTTCTAACTTCAAATTCAATAGTTCATCACAGCGACATGCACCCGCAATTCCAAAATTCAATACAACCTAAAAGAATGGATTATAAGTATTTTCACTTTATCGTATAAATATCTTATTTAAAACTTACTTTTGCTAATAAATATTCATCACCTGGAGCATCCAGTATAAAGTTTGTAATATCTTGTTTTTCGAAAACTCGGGACTTCTTTGCCTTGTAACCTTCGGATGCCCGTTTTGAATATGCCCGCAACTTCAAATATCTTCCTATATTTACGCCATTTTTAACATTCATAGTTGCCTTCAACATGAAATATACAGACCAAAGTGTAAAACTCTTCATTGTTTTAGATAATCCAGCAAAATAAGCAAGTAATACATTCTCCGAAAAAGTCTTCGCATTTTTCTCCATGAAATAATCCATAAATCGTTTATAATTTCCTTCATATTTCATCCGAGACTTCTCTGGCAACAAATTTAACTCAATATTTTTTGCCACCTCCCTTATTTCTGGAGGAGTACCTGAGTACTTCTAAGTCGCTATCACTGTCCATAATATAAATATACCAATATTTTTCCACAAAACTGTCAGAAATTTCATAAATTGTCAAACTATAATTATTATGGACATATACGTTTCCATAGCAACCAACCATTCCAACAATTGCGATTTCTATCAAATTTTGTTTTAGTTTATCACTATAGGAAAAATAAAAAGATTGTGGGAATTGTAATAATTTGCAAATACAATATCCTACAATAAACAATCGGGGAAAAAATTATATGTTCAACTCGGCAGCAAAGTAGATTGACTGCCTTAGCTGCATTCCTACTAGCTGCACTATCAGCCGCGGCAGTCAATCTACTTCTTTGCTGCCTAGTAAAATAAATAACTATTGTTGCCACTTGTATCGTAACAATGTAAGATGATTCAAAGTAGCATATTGATGAAACAACGAATTGAATTAAATGGAATTTTGAGAGTTATTTGAAACTTTGAAAAATTTCGGGGTCGGAGATTATGAATTTTTTGTGAAAATTCATAAATTCAAGATGGCGGACGAGTTTCGTAATCATGGTATTCGGGGTAAAAATTCATAAAATCAAAATGGCGGCTCCAAGATGGCGGACGATATTTGTGATTATGGTCCGATTCTATTCAAAATTGGTATGTGGAGGTTTTCGGGTTCGGAGATTATGAAATTATCGTCAAAATTCATAAATTCAAGATGGCAGCTCCAAGATGGTGGACAAGTTTTGTGATAATTTATCGTTTCTATTCAAAATTGGTATGACGGGGTTTTTGGGGTCGAAGATTATGAATTTAGTCGAAGATTATTAATTTTTTTGTCAGAATTCATAAATTTAAGATGGCAGCTCCAGGATGGCGGATGAGTTAATCTTTAGTTGATCTCTTCATTGAAGAACTAGATAGCTCAGAGCTTACAGGAAAGAGGCCTCATAATGACAATGCATTAACAAAAATGCATAGATTAAGGGGTACTTATTAAGAAGCACAAACTGAAATAATTAATAAAAAAACCTTTTCATTCAAATGCGACAAAAAGTTAAAAATAATTGCTTTGGATGTGCGATGTACGTTGTTCCGTGAGTTATAGATTCAAAACTGAAAACTAGCTCTTGAATCTATAACTCACGGAATAACCCACGTCGCACATCCAAAGCAGTTTTTTTTGACTTTTTAGCGCATTTCTTTAAAAAGGATTTTTTATTAATTATTTTTATCTCTGCATTGTATTTTGTGTTTTATTACCTTCTATTCTCTTGAATTCTTTTTTATTCTTACTAAAATTAACGCATATAATTTCCAAATAATCAATTATGTCAATATTCAATTCATTTGTACTAGTGTGTTCCTTTTTTATATTTCAATATATTATGTTATGCATCCCTTATGCATGAACTATATACTTTCAAGCGATTAATAGGCAGGCAATATATGTATTGTGGTATAAAATTCATTCGGACAAAAATTTGCATTTTTCGAAACACCCAATACATGGATCGGCATTTCTAACAGCACCAACACCCAACTAACACAGTCCCATTTTTATATGCAGAGGGTGACATAAAAACTGCCAATATTCGCCAGTCACTCTTAGCTGCGATATTCAGAAATAATTGGGAGCCCATAAATTTAACAAAATTTATGGCCCTTAAAAAACACTGCGCGGCCTTTCACGTTCCTGACCTTTTAACTAACACGTTCAATGATTAAATTTGTTGTGGAATTTCTACAATTCGAATAAAACCATTTGAGGTTCGATTTTTTATGAATTTTGATTTATTCCGGCAATAATTCTTGGTCAATTAGTTCAAAGTGTTTGGGGTTGGGAAATCTGACCCAGTGAGGAGGGGTGTAAAAAATTAGAGTGAAATGGACTGGCAGTGATACAATATCCTGTGTTTAATTGTGCTCCGTCAGATCTAATGTCGACTGAAACTATTTCGAATATGACGAGGTGGTAGGTTCAATATATTCCCATTTTTTTATAAACAATACCTATTCTTAAAGATTTCAAATGATTTTATGATCTTACTCTAATTTAAATATTTCACTCAAAAATATAAATTCAATCAATTATCGTATTCTGAATTCGTTTATTAAAAATAATTGAAAACAAATAATTGATATTTATCTGAAAATTTCTGATGTCTATTCCTTATTTAAAAACCACTGGAGATAGACTACGTTTTCAGATTATTGCCCATTTAACATTCCAAAATCATTAATTTATAATTCCTAAACAACAAAGCACATTTTGTACAGCAGGCTTGGTAATATGAAACATTTTCTATACTGTTTACGGCTTCATTGTTTTTAACATTCAAAAATCTTCATCTTGTAGTAATTAATGACTATCAATTATTTTAAAGAAATGTAATATATTTCTTTCCCTACTCCTATTAGTATCACACAAACATTTAACAATATTTCTATCTTGGGTTTTCTTTTCTTTTAGGTTAGTCGCGCTTCGTCAGTAGGATTTATATCTTTGACAATAAAGTATATTTTTGATTGATTTATTATTGGTGACAATGCCGTGGAGAGTTTTGATCGATGTATAATTTGAATACATATTGTTTGCAAGAAACGTATTTAATCCAATACCCTAATCGACATTCACATATGAATATATTCGGATAAATAGCTTACAGATTCGAATAATATGTAAAGTCTTTGTTTTATTCCTAATAATGATACTCTCAACCTCATTTGTAAACTCCGTGCTTGGGAATGTTCAGAATAAAAGTTCTCAAGCAATATAATATATATATATATATATATATATATAGGGTGTTTCATAATTGAATGCTGATCCTGAAGGGCAATAATTCTTGGATGATTTTAGGAAACATTCTTCATATGAACATAGGTCCACAACCGCTTTATTTCTGAGATACAGGATGTTGAAATTTAACAAAAAAATCAGTTCTTCCCCAATATCTCTGAACCTGCTTTGGCTTTTTCAATTTTGGTACATGCAAAGTACGCATGAAAATCCATTTTTTCCATGATGAAAGATTTCTTAATTATCATCAGTGGCGTCCCTGTTAACATGCCCTGCCATATTTTTGATCAAAATAATGATACGCCACTGTCTTTTTTCCAAGTAAATATTATTTTTCAATTGTCCTCTATCTTCTCATAAAAATGGTCACCTGCCTTTTTTTCGTCCGGCCAACGGTTTTTCAGTTAGAAAATAAAATGCATTAATTTGCTTGTCCCTATGCGAAATCAGCCGTTGAAGAGTAGTAGGATTATCATGTGGGCTAGAAACATCTAGTATGCTGAGAACACATTTCGTTATTTTCAACATAAACAATTTTGACGTGATATTTTTTTACGTTATGAAAACTTGTTTATTAAAAAAAACATGGTAAATTTTACAACTACCGAATTAGCAGACATGCATTACTTGTATGGGCTTGCTGACGGGAACGCATATGAAGCCAGACGACTGTATCAAGAGCGCTTCCCAAATAGAATGGTTCCTGATGCTCGAATGATTTCAAGCACCCACAGAAGGTTATGTGAAACATGAAGTTTTGAGCCAGATCATCACTTGAAAGAAGCACATCGGACTGCAAGAACTCCAACAATTGAGGTAGCTGTTTTAAATTCAGTTGACGAAAATCCAGAAATAAGTACGAGGCAAGTTGCCAATAATTTGAATATCGCCCATATTCTAGTATGGAGGATTCTTCATGATTATTTATTATATCCCTATCACATTCAACGTGTTCAGGCTCTACTTCCTCGAGACTTTCTATTACGAGTGAATTTCTGCCAATGGTTTCTCCAAAAAGTTACCGATAATCCTTTATTTAACAGGGAAATTTTATTCACGGTCGAAGCTAGTTTTACTAAAAACAGGATCAGAAATTTTCATAATAATCATTTTTGGACCGAGGAAAATCCGCATGCAATCGTGGAATCTCATCACCAGGAGCAGTTCTCATTAAATGTCTGGGCTGGAATTATTGGAGATTACCTAATTGTACTTTTTTTTTACCACGCAGATTAAATGGACATAATTATCGCCGATTTCTTGAAGATAATTTGCCAATTCTGTTGGAGGATGTTCCTATTTTAATGCGAAATCGCATGTGGTTTATGCACGATGGTGCACCTGCTCATTTTATGCTCTAGCACGCGAATATTCAAACCAAAACTTTCATAATCGCTGGATAGGTCGTGGGGGAACAGAGTCATGGCCAGCTAGATCCCCAGACTTAAACAGTCTTGATTATTTTCTTTGGGGACATCTCAAGACTTTGGTGTACAGTCAACCAATTCTAACTGAGGAAGAATTCCGAAACCGCGTAATAGTTTCCTGTGAAGCAAAAAGGAATACTCCAGGAATTTTCCAAAGAGTACGCGAGTCAATGACAAGGAGGGCTGAAGCATGCATACTTGCAGGAGGCGGACATTTTGAACACTTAATTTTATTTTGGTATTTTTTGTTCATAATGGTTATATTTTTAAAAATAAAAAATATATTTTTAAGCGTACTCATTACAAAAACTAAATAATAACCGATGGTAGAAGTCCATTGTATCTCGAAGTGGAGTGGTATTATTTTACGAAGTAGAAAAACTCGAAGTCGTCTCCACAATTTAGAAATTGTGGAGACGACTTCGAGTTTTTCTACTTCGTAAAACTAAATGATAGTTACCACCATAAAATTTTAAATTAATAAAGAAAAAACGAATAGAGACAAGCAAATGAATGTATTTTATTTTCTAAATCGAAAACCGTCCACCGGACGAAAAAAAGCCAGACACCATTTTTATGAGAAGATAGAGGACAATTACAAAAATAATATTTATTTGGGAAAAAGACAGTGGCGTATCATTATTTTGATCAAAAATATAACAGGGCATGTTAACAGGGACGCCACTGATGAAAATTAAGGAATCCTTTATGATGGAAAAAATGTATTTATATGCGTACTTTGCATGTACCAAAATTGAATGGAAAATCCAAAATGGTTTCAGAGCTATTGGGGAAGAACTGATTTTTTTGTTAAATTTCAACATCCTGTATCTCAGAAATATGAAGAATTTTTCTTAAAATCGTCCAAGGATTATCGCCCTTTAGGATCAGCATTCAATTATGAAACACCCTGTATAGTCCCCCCCCCTTGTTAACATTTGAACGGTTCGACGTAGAACAATAAAAATACTGTATTGTATGATATCACCGATACTACTTTTGGAAATAAAAGACATGGTGATTGATAGGAAGCAGGAAGTTCAATTCACGTTCCAACCATCTGATTGTTTTTATCATTTCGTTGATTTGTTTTTTCACAATGTGAATTTGAAATGTCAAGCATAAGTGCGGATCTGAATGGTACCCTTATCTCGATAACGTTTGAACGGTTTCATATGAAACAGTGGGACAACAAATATTTTGAATAGTATTACCGATCCTACTTTTTGAGAGAAGAAACATTACAATTACTCGACAGAGGGCCCTGGGGGCATAACAACTTGAAAATTTCGAAAGGCATAGAGATCGAGTTGCACACCGTTGAAAAGGTAATTCAATTAGAGTTTCAACCATGTTGCTCGACGGAATCACAATTGCGATGAGTAACACTCAATACGGTCAATAGAGGAAGATTCATTACTTAAATGATTTTTCATTTTCGAATTCGTTTCAAAGCTTAATTAGGTAGAAATTTTGAATTCATACAGTAATCCAATGTTTTTAATTCATGCGGCCGATAGTTGAGGAAAATCCATATTGAAGTAAACAAAAGACACTCAATTCACTATATGATTTTCACTAAACTGGGTTTACAAAAACATGACACGTGTTTCGCTATACAATAGCCTCTTATAGCCTTTTCAAGAGATTATACCCAAATAATACCCAACTCATTTATTTTTAATGACCATAATTATAAAGGGTATCATTTATCGGATTTAGTAAACTGATGATCAAACAGTAACCTAGAAATGCTCATTATGAAATTGGATTATTTTGTCGATGTTTAAGAATTTCTAACGACACAATGATTATATCATTACTTACCTGCTCTTTATATTATAGCATTTGTATTCAAAAAAAGAGTTTCATTCTACTTCTACAAGTATTATTTTGAATTTGAAACATTATCATGGTTCGTGTACGTCTATCGAAGAGAAAACTGAAGCAATCTACATTTTTTATGAGGCCCGTGGGAACTACGATGCAGCAGAGATAATTTTTAATGAAAAAATTCCTTAATCATCCAATAAGTATTTGAGGGAACTGGTTGAAAAATTAAACAGAACGGGCACTGTTCATAGGGCCAGTGGAACTGGCAGAAAATCAATTTTGGAGGAGACGGAAGTTCCGGTAAATGCCGAAATGGTGGTTAATCCTCAACAAAGTACCTCACTTGTAGCAAATACGATTAACATATCAACATCGATAGTAAAATAATATTTGAAGAAACATAAATTACAACCATACAAGTTGGTAATGTTACACCAACTCACAGAACATGACCCAGACCGAAGGATGGAGTTCTGTGAAATTATGATAACAAAGATAGCTGGGAACCGCAATTACATTAAAAATATTTGTTTTTCAGATGAAAGTACTTTTTTTTAACGGAAACGTGAATACAGAAAATGTTTAGTACTGGAGTGACACAAACCCCAATATCTTTCGAAAAGCTCATGCCCAGTTCCCACAGAAACTGAATGTGTGGACAGGAATTCTGTAGGTCCTTTATTCCTGGAAGAAAATTTGAACGGTTATTTATACCTGGAGATGCTACAAAAAACGATCGATCCACTCATATTCCAAATACTAGAAGAAAATGAGAACGAATTCCAGGAGCACATTACTTTCCAGCAAGACGGGGTCCCTCCTCACTTCCAACGTCAAGTACGATACCCTTTGAGATGGATTGGACGTCGTGGACCAATCGAATGGCCGGCACAATCACCAGACCTTACACCTTGTGTCTTCTTTCTGTGGGGTTACATCAAATCAAAAGTATATGAACTACAATCCGACTCTTTGGAAGAACTGAAACAACGAATGGCACGGGTGTGAGCTGGTATATCTGCAGATATGTTACATAATGTGCGGGAAGAATTTTCGAATAAAATATTTTTTGTCAAGAAGCAATAGGCAGACATTTGAAACCCCTAATTCGTTAATTCACAACAGTTTTGCTTCTTATTCTCAATAAATAAAAATCCTAAATAACAGTTGTGTTCTTTGTTATACTTGACATTACAAATGCATATTGTGAAAAATGTATGAACGAAATAAAAAAAAAAGATGGTTGTAAAGGAATTGAATTGTCTTTTCAACGATGAGCCACATGCTATTCAAAATTTTGAAGTTGATGTGCCCCCCGCGCCATCTATCGGGCAATCACAATGTCTTTTATTTCAAGAAGTAGTATCTGTGATATCATATAATACCTTTTTTTTCATTGTTATACGTCGAACCGTTCAAAAGTTATAAGGGGGGGAGGGAGATCATAAAAAGTCACATATCAACGAAATGAAAAAAAAAATTGTGTCAAACCCTGTTTTTCATAACAAAACACATTGATGTAAGGTTTTATTAAGTTAAAGAAATTGTTGAAAATGGTTTCATTGATATTAAATATGTTGCCACCTCAGAAATTGTTGCTGATGTTTTCACTAAAAGTTTGAATGGTTTTAAACACAAGTTTTGTATAAACAATTCAGGGATCAATTGAAATTGATGTATATGTATATATCGTTCTTGAATGTTTCAACGAAACCACCACATTTTGGTTGTGGTAGATTGATGATATTGTTTTGCTATTTTTGCATTTATGAACATACTAGATTAAGGAGGGTTATTGGTTATTGTAATCTAGTATATTCTTTGATCTAGTACAATCTGCTAGTGTACTTAAACATGCATCACGTTGTTCAGTGTCTCTCTCTATATGATTTCTTGGATGTTACTTCCATACGGCTTTATTATCTAGCCCTTAATTGGGGCTTCGTCGAACGAATGCAGGATCTCGCTCTAAGCAATACTGCATCCGTTATATTTTTACACAATTCAAATTTTTCTCTCTCTATATGCTTTCTTGGATGTAATTTTTAAAATTATGTAAAATGTCACTTTCCGAAGAATCCGTCCTCATCCAGCCTGGTTACTGGCGTAAAGAATGAGGGGTTGAACCTGGGCCCCTTCTTCCGACAAATCCGTTGTCATCCAGCCTGGGTACTGGCGTAGAGAAGAAGGGACTAGTATCTTCTCAAACATTTATTAAACTACACTTTTAACTGTTTATTTTTGCAATGCACGTTAATTAACGGCAGGACTATCACATGTCCACATTACTTGACTCCCTAACCAGTCCTTCACCGTGGTTGGAGTCGCAATCCTGTTACAAGTTTGTAATGTTTTGTTCTGTGTCTGTCAAGTATCAAGTAATCAAGTTGTCTTGTAAGTATGTATGTATTCATTGTTTTATTGCAAATAAACTAATTTCCATCGGCGTTATTACTAACTTATCCCAGATAACACATGGACATCCAATCCATTGGACATCCTCCATGAATTTTATGGATATACTATGGACATCCAATTATATCCAAAAGATATCTTATGGACATCCGATGGATGTCCAAAGTGGAACAACCTGTACATCCATAGAATATCCTTCAAGGATATCCAAAAGATATCCTCCAGAGATGTCCATAAGATATATTTCAAAGATATCCATAAGATATCTTTTAGGAATATCCATGAGATATCCTTCAGGGATATTCAAAAGCTATCTGAAAGATTCCTTGAGAGATATTCTAATGATATCCTTCGGGGATATCCATCTAAGATAAAATATAGTAATAGCAATCTGGAGGGAAATGGAATAATGGTATTGAACAAAAAAAAATGTAGCAATAAACTCTGGTATCAAAACAATTCTCATAAACTTTGGAGTTATCAACAAATAAAATATAAAAACAGAATATTAAATGCAGAATAATCAAAAAAATAAAGGTAAAGAAAAAATAGAATGCTATATTCTTCGTCCATCCAGGTGTTTCCTTTATTCTAGAAGATGACAGATGCCATTCTTTGGCCCTTTTCAGCCAAGCCTAGATGGCTTCTTCAGTAGCTTTTTTATTTTCCGTCGAACCACTGAGGTCAGCCGCTTCTGAAATGATATATTCACGGGTATAATTAACGTTGAAATTTACAAAAAAATACTGAGAAATATTATGCTTTCTTTTGAATTCGAATACTGATGATAATAATAATATATATACCACTGCCATAGTTTTTCTCTCTCTTTATTGGTATACTATGATATATATTTATATATATATATATATATATATATATATATTGGTATACTATGATATATATATATATATATACATAAAAGCATTTTTTACATAAACTCTTCTTGGAAATTTTGCATTCTCACTCAACTAGCAGTCTCTTATGAGACAATACAAATTATCAAATAAATTGAACAACTGAATGGGCTTTTCACCTAGTGATAATTCAGCCAGTTTTAGTTGTCCACTTTATTTTTTTTGCTCCATACCAGCTATATTTGGAGGCAAACATATTAGTGAGCACGGAAGAAAGGCATCGTTCCACAGTCATATTTTTGAGATTTCATTTAGGTACCTGAAAAAAGAGTTCTAGAATAGAAAAACATACAACTTACCTACATAAGCTTTGAACTTCGATCCAGTTCCCAAATATTCTTCCGAATGATTCATTTTTTCAGTGCAATCAATAGGAAAATGTTCGAATCTATATACTGATGAATCATCTTCATCACATGTCCATTGTTGTAGGCATTCACACCATTTTTAATCTGGGCACTGTGACATTTGAAAAACTCGTGTATTGTGGCAAATGTAACGAGGTGCTTTTCAGCATTTCTGAAAATATCGAAACTCAAACAGCAAACACATAAATGCATTGGAAATAATGGATTTTTATAGGTTTTATCCTTCTCGATTGATATTTACCTGTATTCGGCCAATATATAATTCCCTTTGGAAACAATCAATTGCTACAAATGAAAACCATTATGTCCAGACCAACAGGGTATCAAAAACGAAAGAAAATAGAAAAAAAACACGACTTTTGTTTGGATTCAGTGCTATGACTATGACCTTCGACCTTCCTCAACAAAATGACAGACGTCGCCAGTAATTATGCGTATAGTATGGCCAGGCTGTCGCAGACACATGTATATTGATTATGTGGTCGCAGAGGGTCCCCGCGACAACATATTTTTGAAAAGGTACAATTTGTGTATCTACAAGAATATTTACATTCATTTATGATTGCTTTGGATATCTCATGGCTATCTCTAGGATATCTTCTGAAGGATATCCATTTCAAATCAAGTAGAAAAACGAAACTTGAGATTTTTCCAAAAAATATAATCTACATGTACGAGCATGAAAGAAGCTCAGAAATTGACACAATAAAAATCAATCTTGCAATTTAAACTTACCCATATTTGCTCCGGATATCTTATGGCCATCCATATGATATCTTCTGAAGGATATCCATTTCAAATCCGTCGACGGATATCTTATGGATGTCCATTTCAAATCCAGGGATATCCCGACCAGAATTGGACATGAAATGGATATCCATAGGATATCCTGTGTTATCTGGGATGTGCACCTGCTAATCCAAAGTCCCAACAGTTTAATCTGATTTTTGTTTTGGAAACTCAATCTTTCCAGAGTTCCACTTCTTTTACATGAGTAAAATTCAACATTTTCACAGTAAACATATTTTTTATAAGTATATTTAACCTCAAGAAAAGAACTATTAAGGCGATTATACTTATAAATGTCCACCTATTGACCAAAATGTGTGGATATCCAAATTATTGGCCCATATAGTTGAATCTGATATTGATAATTTACCCCCGATAAATCGGGCAACTACATATTCGAACGTCAAAATGATGTACATTTGTTTGTTGGGCTGGCTGCCAGTAAAATAATCCAACATTTTCAACTAATGAAAGAATCACATGGAATAAAACCAGCTCTTCGGCTATTTTCCGTCTCACTATTCTTCCAAAACAATCTGATTCAATCATCCAGAATCAAAACATCCATGAACGAGACGAATCGCGCATCGGCCAGGTGCTTCACCTGTTTCGCCATGGCAACCGCGATCCCGCGCGTAATAAAGGGACACAAGTAGGTCGTTCTCGCTGGTAACGAGTGAACAGCCCCTTCCAAAAGGCCCTAATTGAAATGATTGCTACTCCCGATGGAATTAATTACAGAGGACAGATGTAACTGGATACCGGGCCTCAATACCAATAAATCACGCGACATTAACAGATTCAATGTGTAATTACAGTTCATTATGAAAAGCCGGTCAATTAGTTATGATTAAGGGCGTTAGGATTGATGGGTTTACATCGAATGTCTTGTCGCAGAGGAGATAATTGGGCGGAGAAAACCTTTGCACGTCTACCAGGAGACGTGAATTAGTATTTTTCACTGGGGGTCAAATCAGGTTATTCTGCTGGCTGTGTTGAATGGAAAGAGAGAATTTTATTGAAAAAACAAAATTTCGTGATAGAGTTTTTCATTGTCGAATAGAAACCTCTTGTTGGACCTCCCACAAAAAGCTGTGATGGACTACTAGGAGTTCAAGGCATCACTACTGATAATTCAAATAGCATTTTAGACTTTTGTATTGTATTGTATTTTATTAAATCCATCGAGCTGAGTAGCTATTGGACAAGTCAGGTGGTACAAGCAGTTTTTAGTAATACAATTACAGATAATAAACAGTATAGAAAAAAATCACATATAACTAGTTAGGTGAGAAATCATACAGTCTAACTCCACCAAAGAAAATTATTTTAATACCAATGTGGCACGAAGATTTACATCAGGAACTGGACATGTTTCGAAGGATTAATCCTTCATTATCAGCAAAATGAAAGGGGTTACAAGCAAATCTAAAGGGGAAGTAAAATGTTACAATTACAAGGGGCAAACATTGAGAGAAAAATAACCTACCATTGTATGGTGGACAAAAATTATGAAAAAATTACACTGAAAATATCTTCAATAACATTATTATGTCCGCATCTAGTGCGGGTTCACTAAAGTTAGGGACCGTGGTTAGTCCTAACAAACAACATTTTAATAAATTGCAAAGGATTTATAAAATCATCAAATACACATGGATGGAAATAAAAATAGGTTAATGGTTGACATATGACAAAGACTTTTGACCTATGGAACATCAAGTTCCAAAGTGACAGAGAAATGGTTGTGACTGTGACATGGAATCGAGAAAAAGAAGTAGCTGAGTGTGGTGTGTTATGAAATTCGATCTAGAGATGGGAAATCAAAATAGTAAGGAGTTAAAAAGTTTTAGGCTATCAAAATGAATTTGTTCATTGATACAATGTAAATAAGAAATTTTGATTGCCTTGTATTTCAAGAGTTTCAAGGAGATTGAGTTTTTTACCTTTATCGCAAATATGTAAAATTTCTAGGTCAGAGTTGGGATCAAAATTGTGCTTTTCGTTTATAATAATGGTTAGAAAAAACAGAATTAGAGTTAATAAGTTCTTTTTCAGAGTTAGAATCTATCAGTCGAACGTGTACAGCTAGTCGTGTTCTGATCTTGCGGCCTTTTGACCAATATAACATGTTTTACAATTAGGGATAGAATAATTTAGTTTATAAACACCAGATTTATCCAACAATGAAATTTTATCTTTAGAGTTTACCAAAAAATTTTTTAGGTTGTTAGAAGTTTTGAAAGAGATAGAAATTTTTTAATCAATATTGAGTTTATTAATCAGGATATTCTTGAATTTGAGAGATAGAGGACCAGAATAGGATAAAGAAAAATGTTTATTTGGTGAATTAGTTTGTGTTAATGTGAAGTTGGAAAATTTGTTGACAATCTGTAATATAATCAATTGATTGTGTGGATTGGGAAATTTCTGATTGTACGGATGGTAAAATTGAAAAGGTATGATATTATCAGTGTTGGTAGGTTTTCTATATATGGAGAACTCAGGGTGTCTGATTTGTGAATCATTATGTCAAGAAAAGGTAATTCATTATTAGATTCGAAAATATGTATGTAAATAAACTATAGTAGATTGACAATACAGAAAACAGTCACTCAAACACATTTATGTCAATAAACTATTCCAATACAGGATCATCAAAGTAGTCCTTTATACTGTAGGGACAGAGGTCGAGGAGAAGTATTTTTATTTCATTTTTGAATATAGGCAGTTTATCAATTTCTTTTATCCCTTTAGGTAGGACATTATTGAGTCGAAGTCCAAGGATATCTGGTGATTTTTGGGATATTGTAAGACGGGCGTTTGGAACATGGATTTTTTTATTCTAGTGTCGTGGTTATGTATTGATTTATTCTTGATTAATTTTCCAATTTTCGCTCCGCGGTGGAAGCCAATTGTAATGATGGGTTGTTATGTTAATTATTTAATTTGTTATTATTTATGATTACAAATATTTTTGCACTGCTTTGGGAAGCCAATTGTTAAGATATAACCATTGTTGTTCATTTTACCCACAAATATTTTCTCTACCTTCTTTGCCTTTATGTTGGGTACCAATTGTTCTGATATGATAATAGCTCATTCTTAATTTTGCCTTTCATTGGGAGACAATTGTTATGTTACATCAATTACTAATTTTGCCAAATTGTTATGAAATTATAATTGCCAGCTAACGTTAATGTTTTCTCGCCACGTTTCTGCAAATTGTTATTACCTTATTTACCTTTATGTTGGTTGTCAAATTGTAATGAAATAATGATTGTTATTTTGCCCTTACTTTGGATGTCAATTTGTTATGATTGAGTAGAATATAATAATTCCTATTTATATTTATATGTTCTGTAAAATTATTTCTTCCACCCAATACCA
Source organism: Gonioctena quinquepunctata (assembly GCA_018342105.1). Taxonomy (NCBI): domain Eukaryota; kingdom Metazoa; phylum Arthropoda; class Insecta; order Coleoptera; family Chrysomelidae; genus Gonioctena; species Gonioctena quinquepunctata. The sequence continues at coordinate 484,599 of JAFIRS010000061.1, read as the reverse complement.
TAACAATTTTATCGAATATATGTGAAGTTTTTATTATTTTTACTCTTTGTAATTCCTTTTCTTACCACGACTAAACTCAGTTGGAACGCCTTCGCCTCAGGAGTCGGTACTGGCAATAGAGCCACTGCCTGTCTTGATTTCATTTGAACTATTTCAGTTCAGTGTTTATCGGTGAGATATTAGCATATCATTGAGGAAAGTAAACCAGAAATTACCGAAAACAATTATTTCCTTTATTCAGGAAAACTTATATTGAACTGGCCTGCGATAGATAACTTATAGCTATGAGCAATTGACAAATTTTCATAAAATAAAAACAGTGATGGATATTGTAAATATAACCTCACTTTTTTCTTTTGAGTTGGAAGAATTCTTTTATAGTTCAATACCAAATTATATAAAGTTCTTCAGATATACGAGTTGCTTTGTGAAGTGTTTCAGTTTGTGATGTGCACTAAAAGAGATACCTGGAGCTGGAATGTCGCTGATGCATTACCTGGCCATAATCTGAATTCCTGTTTCATCCACTCCTCTCAGGAACTCTCCATTGCAAAGGAACCATCGAAAATCCCCGCAATCAGCGTGGACAAGTTTTCATGTGGAGGACAAACAAGGTAATCTTCTTTTATCCTTATTTATTTTGTGTCGAAATTATCCAGTGGTTGAATTGGTTTGTTATTGTTGTAAAAACTGCCTTATCATCAGTGAAAATTCTCAATTTATTTTCTCTCAAATTTTGTGCGTGGCTTCTTTTCTAAAAATTTTTTCAATCTCCTCTCGCTTTGGTTTTTCTTCACCTGGATACCATTTCTGTTTTGTCTTTTCATTTGAATTTTCAAAATCGCGCACTTTCTTGTCGCTTTGGTGTTATTTGAGAAAACTTATCAACTAACATATTTTACATTTCTTATAAACTAAATACAATATTTGATCATAATTATCTTTGACGTTTCTGTGTTCTTACTTTTCCACAATTTCCAATCTTTTATCTAACCATCTCTGTTCCCTGATTGGCTAATGTCATCAAGAAGTTTCTTGTTCTCCCATTGGCTATTTTAGTTAGATGCAATTTCATATACCGTATGTTTCAACCTTATAATTTTGTTGATCACATTTAATCGAAATTATTTTGTAAATCTAGACTTTTTGTTGTATTTCAAACAATCATGTGTTGTAATCATTTTTGAAAATGCAGGAAAATGATTGCATTATAGTATTTGCATATATTTACCTATCAATGTTATACAGAGGCTTCATAAAGGGAATATATTGAAAAAAAATGAACGATAAATGTTGGTCTAGTTTGACACCCAGGAAAGTTATACATTCCTCTTTATCTATAGTTTCGTGATTTATCACCATGTCCAAGTTGAGAATTTTATTGTTTTGTCTAGTGTAAAAATTAATAAGATTGGTTTTGGAAGCATTCAGGAACAGTGAGTGGGCATAAGACCACTTGCAAAGTGCTTCGCAGCTGGTGTTAATTTCATTTCGAATTTGACCTGTTGCTTTGTATGTAAATGAGATCGTGGAGTCGTCAGCATAAAGATAAGTATGTGCATCGTGGAGTACTTGGGGTAGTTCATTTACATAAATAATAAATAATATGGGACTGATCCCTGGGGGACCCCTATTCCAGTTGAAAGTGGTTTCAAAATATGTTCAGTTTTCACGTTGTCTTCTATATGATTTATCCTATTTTTCGGAAGCCGTCCATTTAGATAAGAAAAAAACCATTCACGTTTTATTCTTCAGTGACGTTTCATTTCTATCTTCGGATATACTCGTTTTAGATGAAAATGACTTGAAACTTATTTTGTAGGAAATGGTGATATCTACAAGAAGTTAGGTACTGAAAAGGGAAACATCTGATTTTATGAACATCCTGTTTATATTTTCAACAAATCAAGTTAGGTACTCTTGCACTTTTTTCTGAAAATGCGAATTTCATGAGTTATCCACAAAAATCACAAAAGCAACTGTAGGGGACGAATTTTCTAGGCAACCCAGTGGCGATATACTCATCTAAATCCATGCTCCCTGAATATAAAATTTTTGGGTACCTGATGACGAAGGATATCCTACAGTCGTCACTTAATTTGTTTCTGGTGTCTTCGTCGATTGCAATCCAAGCTACATCAACTTTTGAAATCTTCAAATTAGATTTATTTACATTGATTTTACCAGCATTCCCCCAAAGTTGTATGCCGTAGGTTCATACAGGTTTCAACATTTGTTTATATGGGAGTAATTTGTTTTCTATCGACAGTTGCGATTGCCTGTTTAATAATCAGTATAGTTTTCAATGATTCATTCCAATTTTATATCTAGATTCATAATCATATTTTGATATGTTTGCAAGGAGTATTTATTTCATTGGATACCACAGCCAACGTTTCTTTAGTAAAATTCACACGAACTGGCGTAGTTTCATTCAGCTCAATTTCCTTTTCCATTCTGCGTGTGTGGGATGTTAAAAGTGAACAATAGGTAAAGGACCGTTCCTAGAACGTGACCTTGTGGAATTTGATCTTTAAAGCTGGAATGATTTATATTTCAATATGCAGCATAGAAGTGAGACTAAAAAATGAAGTTCAGCTAGTAGTGGGTCGCTGAAAGATTTGTTTACCTTGACAATTTGTGTTATATTAGTCAAATAGTCCTCAAATATTTCCAAAGCAACACCCCTCACACCTATGTCAGCTAGATGTTAAAGGAGTATATTGCGATCGACAGTATCAAATGCCTTGGCCAAATCCAAAAACACCGTTATCCATTTTTCTTGATTTTGGAAAAAGTTGGTTAACAATCTCAAAAACTGCGTTTTCGGTTGATCTGCTTTCCAGAAAACCATATTGTGATGTTGAAAAAATATTGTTATTGTTGCAGAATTGTATAACTCTATTTTTAAGACATTCTTCGAATATTTTTGTGGAATTATTAATCTGAGTTATGGGTCGAAAGTTTGTTACTAAAGAATGACAATTCTACAATTTCAACTTTCAAGTAGGTAAACATACTAAATACTTAAAAATTTATGGGTCGATCTACCTCTGTCTCGCATATCGTGCGAGAATTTCCTTATTTTGATATGGGGTTTTCAACATTTTTCCAACAAGTCTGTTGATGAATTTATCCCAACCAAGGAATAATAAAGTGGCAGGTAATCGCAGCAATTTTGGATTTCATTTTGATTTCATTTCATCAACACCAGTAGCGTTCTATTTGTTCATAAATCTTTCATATTTAATATTCACCCCTATTTTTTTGTAGCAGTGTTGATTTGTATTGAATTATATTTCTTAACTTTCAACAAACTTCAAATTTTTCATTATAATTCAATAGGAAAAAGTTTACCTATTCAAACATGGCACATGAGGTTCTGTTGTTTTCACTCTTCAATGAATGGCTGTTACTTCTGAAAAACATGAATTATCCCAAATTTTTGTGTCATAAATGGGAGAGGTTCAGTAGAACTCTACCATACTCGAGCCTCATTGAGTCCAAAGAGTTTGAGTACGGCAGCCCCATGACCTTCATTTGTATCATGTTCCCTGGACAGTTTATAGTGGTCAAATTAGATCAGAGTGATCATATATTTCTGTATTTTTTCACCTTTGAAAAACTAGAGAGGGAAAGTGGTAGTCTCTTCATGCCTGCTGTAATAACACGAATGGACTTGTTTTTCAGATGGACGAGATGCAGCAGTTTTGTGAGCCCTCCACGGGTTTTTTGTGCCCACCAATAAAGTTATTGAAGAGGACATACATGCAAAATCTCAAACGACCAAGTTCACCGTACGTGATTCGCAGTTATCATTTTTGTATATAGGCAAAACCGTCCAAGAACCGAGGACCGGATAAACTTCTTGCAATCCAAGAAGTGATTCAGCTTTTTATTTTCGCCATTGGAGAATATATCACAAAAATAGAAGAAATCCATATTTACTTTGATAGAATCAAATATAAATTGTGAATAGTGGACTTTGAGTTTATTTTTTACACGCTTTATATTAGCTTCACTTGTATGTTTGTTTGTTTGTTTGTTTGTTTGTAACCGACTCTTTTGGGCGCGATTTTGACCCACTTCCAGACGTCCGAATGATTTGAAATTTGGCAGGTGTACATAATTCCGGTGACAATGCATTAAGAAGAAGCATTTTGTGTGGAGAAAAAACAAAATGGCGGCTCCAATATGGCGTACGAGTTTTGTGATTATGGTCCGATTCGCTTCAAAATTGGTCCAAGGGTTTTTGTGGCCGGAGATTATGATTCTTTTTAAAAATTGAAAAATTCAAGATGGCGGCTTCAAAATGGCGGCCGAGTTTTGTGATTATGGTCTGATTCTATTCAAAATTGGTATGTGGGGGTTTTTGGGGTCGAATATTATGATTATTTTATAAAAATTAGAAAATTCAAGATGGCGGCTTCAAAATGGCGGCCGAGTTTTGTGATTATGGTCTGATTCTATTCAAAATTGGTATGTGGGGGTTTTTGGGGTCGAATATTATGATTATTTTATAAAAATTAGAAAATTCAAGATGGCGGCTTCAAAATGGCGGCCGAGTTTTGTGATTATGGTCTGATTCTATTCAAAATTGGTATGTGGGGGTTTTTGGGGTCGAATATTATGATTTCTTTTGTAAAAATTGAAAAATTCAAGTGGCGGCTTTAAAATGGCTGCCGAATTTTGTGATTATGGTCTGATTTTATTCAAAATTGGTATGTGGGGGTTTTTGGGGTCGGAGATTATGATTACCTAATTTGATAAGATCATTCCATTTATTAATTTGCAAAAAAATAATAAAAATAATCATTTAAAAAAAACTAAAAAAACACACTTTTATAAATAAACAACACTAAAATGTAGGAAATAAATATTAGTTTGAAAAAACTAAAAAACACGCTTTTATAGAAAACCAGACTAAAAAAATATAAAATAAGAAAAAAAATTATTTTATTTAAAAAAAAGCGTGGGGTGCATGGTATCAATAATCATATAGTACATTACACACCGAGGCGATACCATGCACCCCACGCTTTTTTCTAAATAAAATAAATTTTTTTCTTATTTTCTATTTTTTTAGTCTGGTTTTCTATAAAAGCGTGTTTTTTAGTCTTTTCAAACTAATATTTTTTGAATAATTATTTTCCGGATGTAAATGTTCTATCTGCGCCAATCCATGTGAAATTCTACTATGGACTAATGTATTTTTTTTCTTCTATGTATTTATATGTATGTTAATATTCAGTTTTATTTCGACACTTTAATAAACATGTCCTATTTCATGTATATGAACACAAAGGATGAAAAAGTTATCCTATTCTATTCTATAATTCTGAAATGGAATTTTGATGATTTTTCCAGTATTCTGAAGAATAAGTACCATTGAATGCCACTATGGTAACTGACATGTTACTTCATTATTAAAATGGCGCTCTCTAAATATAATAACATTGTTCTCTATTACATATCAATAGAAACTTACAGAGAGTTACAAAATAAAACAAACTTTTCATCTTTTAGCTTGGATACCCCTATCTGGGAAAAACCTATTAATTTTCCAAGAGGAATCCTTTGTTTGTTTTGCACTCTAGTTATGAATTTCCCTGTATTTTAAGGCGCCTAGGATGATGTAATGCAGCTAATGAATATTCTCGAGCATTACAATAATGCTTTTAAACATTGAATATATGTTTACTGGTGATCAAAAGAAGTACTCTCATTGATAGAATATACCTTTAAATCATCGTTATGACGAATAAAGTTGGTTGCACAAAAAACATTTATGTTAATACACTCTTGTCATTGAACAATGAACTCTAGGTGATAGAATGATTACACTGGTCTGCAGATTTTTTTTTTCTCCTCATTGTTTTCATGCATGATAACATCATATTTGGTGCTCTAAAGACGGAATTTAACATGCTAATAAATACAGCACATTGATTTTGTATACAATGTCCATTTAATTGAAAAACGATATTATCACAGTAACAACACTTACAAAAAAGTAAAAAAAGACTACGGTCTAAGTTTTACAACGAAAAATGCTAATTTTACAGTCACAAGTTATAAAAATATTAGTATATTTATCGCATTATGGTAATATAATTCGAGTTATTTCGTAGTTTTTTTTCTTTTCATCGTTTCCATCGAAGTTTCTCGGCGAATCGACCAACAAAAATCAGCAAGCATTGCTGCTGACCATTTTCCATTGTAGCGTCTTTCAATATGCATAATATCCTGATGAAACCTTTTCACCATGCTCATCTGATACAGCACCGAGATTTCCCGGAAAGAAATCCAAATGTGAGTTCAAAAAATGAATTTTTCTAACCTAAAATTAAATGGAATTTATTAAAAAATATATATATATTTTATATTTATTATTTCTGTGCATAAAAAAATGAATTTTGTGCAGAACTTACTAAAGTATTTGATATAGAACGTAAACAATTAAAAGACATGTTTTCAACTAACTGTTGTAAAGTCACAGTGTATATTGCGCAGGCGCATATGTACTACCATAGAAATCACTTCCGGCACTTTCCTTCTTTCTCTTACGACTATCAAAAACCTATTTCGTATGTATATACATTGTTTATAATGTTAACGCATAAAACAAATAAAAAAAAAAAAAATTTACGATATTTTGGAAAAAAATTAATATCGAAAAATCTAGACGTGATAGAAAAAATTGGCCGAAGGGAACAGATTCAGAGCATCAGAATCTTCATATTTATGACATAAGTTTTTGAAGGAGGATTTTGTTGCAGACCAGTGTTATTGTAGGCCATAGAAGAATGTCCCTAATCGTTGATATAATACATGTTTTGATAATGAGTATAAGAAATAAAATGAATCGGTTAATGTACAAAATACATTGATGCCAGGATCGACAGTCGATGTTTGAGGGGATTGTATCAGTGAACTTGGTCAATGTCTTTATAGTGAACATATAAAATAAATAATAAATAAATAAATAAAAAATCGTTCATTTCAAGTAAAAAATTATTTCAGTAAGTACTCAAGAAGCACAATAAATTTGGAAATTTGTGCGTGCTTCTATTCAAATAATATTGCATTTTTATATTATATTATGTTTATATTATATTATGTATCTAAACATATCAAGTTCATAACATAAAAGGAATTTTGTGTTGAAACAAAATGGTCAGTAACAAATGTGGTTGAATAAGACAATTACAGGAATATATGGTTAAAGTTAGTGCTTAAAATCCATGGTTTTATATTTCTTTTTATCTTTGCAAATTTTACTGCTTTAGCTTCCTGTGGTAAGGAATTATAAATCTTTGGAGCCGGATATATTAAGGATCTCTTTACACTAGTATAAAAAATTCTAGGTAACATACGTGCATGTTCACTTTTAGATCTAGTATTTATCTCTGATTGGTGATTAGTTATACTATCATTGATTTTGTTATTACACAATAATCTTATCACAGATTTAATATATAGTTGTTGAATTTGGAAGACATTGGCCTCATTAAATAGGTCTACAGATGGAAACCTTTTTGACTTAAATAAACGTATTTTCAATCATGCTTTTTGAGTTACTTCCAATGGTAGTAAGAGGTTTTTGAAAGTAGCTCCCCATAAGCAAATTCCATAATTTAGAACCGATTCTGCCAATGCATAATAGATATTTATCAAAGATTTTTTTGACATCGAATTTCGCATTATGTAAAATTTGTGTAGTAATTTACGTAGTTTAATATTAACGTAGTTAATGTGTGTATCCCATTTTAAAAGATTATCAAAATTTACACCCAAGTATTTTATGTTATCAACTGGGCCAATTTTTATATTACAGTCACATTGATTGTAATTATCACAATCATATTCATGAATAACAATAGAATCAATATGTGGTAGACCAGATTTTCTCATAGAATAGCATACGAATTTTGTTTTATCAGTGTTAACTGTAAGTAAGCTACAATCTAACCAATGTTTTACAGTAGAAATAAGTTTTTCCGCTTTTTCAATTGCATCTTTCCAAGTATCAGCTTGAATAATAATACATGTATCATCCGCAAAGCATACCAGACAATCTCCAGTAACAACTGAAAAAATGCCATTCACATATATGGAAAATAATAAGGGCCCAAGGACAGTACCCTGTGGCACACCACATTCCACCAGAGACGGTGGACTCAGAGCATCTCCAATTTTAACTTGTTGCTCACGTCCATCTAGGTAAGATGCGATTAGTTTATTTGGCAATTCAGAGATGCCCCAATTATCCATCCGTTCCAGTAGAATGTGGTGTGGCACAGTGTCGAAACCCTTCGCCACGTCGCGAAAAATCGTCATGCACTTTTTGTTTGAATTAAAGCTGGAGACTATCTGACTGCTAACCTTTATGAGGGCATCCTCAGTACTACATGACTCTCTAAAACCAAATTGATTACATGAAAGAAGTTTATTTTTATTTATGTAGTTGGTTAGACGAAGTTTAATGCATTTCTCAACAACTTTACTGACACTACTGGTCAGAGCGGTTGGTCTGTAATTTTATCTCCTGTTAGGTCCATTCTTATGTAGCGGTACTATTATTGTATTCTTAAGTGAGTTGGAAAAGATCCCTGTAGAAAAAATTAAATTTATTAAGTAAAGTAAAGGCTGAATAAGGTATTTATGATATTGTTTTATTATCATATTTGAGTGAACAACTCCTCATCAGGCAATAAACAACTGAACATTATAGTGATCACATAGGGCATCGGTTGAAAAATAATGTCCAAATACATTGTCGTAATGCTTTTTTCATTACAGTCAGGTCACTTTTTATTCTGCGTAACCATGTACTTCTGCCGCTTCTAGCAAACGATTACCGACCACAAAATGGAATCAATAAATATTTACCGTCTTATTTTAGTGCCCAAAAACTCAGATTTCGTCAATAGGATGTTTTAAGGAAATTGAAATAACGTTAAGAATTCTGCTACAATTATAGGTATCTCCCTATTTAAAAGAATAAAATTATATTTTTTTCCGTGTATACTTCCTCTTCAATTTTCTTCAAAATCCAGTGCGATATACTGCCCTGACCTGCATTCTGTTTATAATCTGCTCATTTCACTTGGTATTTATTTCGATAATGTGACTGATCAAAGTCATTATATCAAAATATTGATTTTATTGTTTATTTATGTCCTGAACTGCGTACTAGATCTAGTATTACATATTGAGCTGGATTCCCATAGGTATATAGAACACCACTGAATGAAAAGTATGATGATACGCAATTAAAGTCATTGTCGTAGATCGAGGTGTTTCAATCTAAAGTTTGCACATAGCCATTCTTGCAAACATTGCAGTGAGTCTCAAATTAGGAAAATATATTTTTTTTTGTCTCTTTGGCATTTCTCATGTTTCACTTCGAAGGGAATTTTTTCCTAATATATGTATCAAGATTATGTCTAGAGTAGAATAGGCATTCCATAAAGCGTTTTAAAAGAAGCATTAAAAAACTGGTGATATCCTTCATCAATTTCATGGAATAGATTCTATTCAAATAATTCATTCTTCAAGACAAAATCTTGGGTAGTTTTAAATTTTGAATTTGAGTTTCATGACAAAAATTATCATAAATAGTTCCAGAAAACGTTTGTTTCAATTTGAGTGTAGAATGAAGCTGTTTTTGTGAATAACCCAAAAAATAATTTTAATAATTATAATGACGTCAATATCTGAGCTATAAATGAAACAGTGCTCCCATAGGTAATACCCTATGAGCTGCTACAGTGTTGGAGTAGAAATACAATTGTGAGCTGTCATTGAATGATTGTTTTTGAAAGGCAATATGTCTACGCAAATCAAAGACGAATTGGACGCTGTGCACATACAGACAGACATAGTTACTTTTAGAATTATAGTGGACTTTTTTGTAGAACTATTCAAGGCCCATGTTTTTGCCATACATGGTTTTCGCATATATCAAACGGTTTAAGCTAGAGCATGCGTAGAAGCCATTTTTTGACCCCATACGAAAAACATTTCTCCATTCACTTTCTCCGTAAATTTTCAGGATGGAAAGTAGCCTATGACCTTCTTCAGGTCCCAGGCTATCTCTTCGCCAAATTTTATTACGATCGTTTCAGAGGTTTAGTCGTGAAAAGGCAACAAACATACAGACATACAGAGTTACTTCCCGCATTTATAATATAAGTGTAATTAGTGTGATGTAGGAAGTCCTGATTTTTCCGCATCCACTTGCACTGCTTTGTCCTTTTTCACAACCAGGAGAGAAATATTCAATAAAAATTCAGTAGTCGGATCATTTTCTGATGTGTGGTTAAAAGGGCTGGAGATGGCGCGAACAGCATCCCTAATTGGTGACAATCTGGCAGGATATATATCGCAGCCCTTCTGTCCTACTGAATGATATACAGGGGGCTTATTTTCCCAGAGAAAGCTGAAAACTTTCTAGGTTTGGTTCATCCCCCTATTTGAATATATGGCCTGAAGAAACAGTTTTTCGGAAGTATTTTACCCTACCTCTGACTCAGTTGGTTTAGTAAACGCAAAAGTTTTCACGAAAATTGAAAAAAAAAATGAGGCTTTCATTGATTTAGGGAAAAACTTTGGAGTACGTCACAGAATATTTGGTATGAAAACAAACAGACTAAAAAATCGATAGTAATCATTTTTGTTATAAAACCAACCGCAATAACTGAAGAAAAGACAAAAATTTTGTTATATTGAATTGAGATATAATATGTACTAAACATTATTTTTGTCAACGATTTCTTAATGTAATTATCTCGCCTTATTTTGTCTCTTCTTGTCTGAAAAATGCTATGTGAACGATTGAACACAAACAGGAAATCCACAGAGATGTTTATTTTTTTTTATTTCGGCCAATATTTTACCAAAAATAAATAGAAAACTGTGACATACAGTGCGGTCCATAGGTATGGACTAAATTCATTTTTAGCGTTATATTTGTTTAAAAAACCTGATACAGGTCGATTTCTATTGTCCATTTGACAATTTACAGTATGGAAATATTACCCCCTTCTTGCACCCCCTCTGAATTATGAGCACCCCCTCAAAAAATTTCAATGAGAAGGGGGGTCGTGTAGCACCTTGTTCGAAAGGGATTTTTATTCTCTGTTCAGCACTAATAAGTTTTCCAAATTTTGTGCAATTATAACTAACAAAATGTATTTCGAAAATGTAAAATTTTGATATTTTACGTAGAATGAAGGAAATAATTTCACATAATGTTAAGGAAGTATTCTTCAATTTATTTTACAAATAAATTGAATGTTCAAAATGACTACCATTCACTTCTTGACCATAAGCAAATCGATCTTGGAATTCTCGTACAACATTTTGTAGGACCTCAGGAGGGAGGGTTGTTAATTTTTTTCGTTATCCTTAGTTTAAAATCTGCAATATTGTCTGGTCTATTGAAATATACTTTTGATTTTAAATAACTCCATAAGAAATAATCAGGTATTTTCTTATCTGTTTTGCTAAACGTCAGGGAAAAGTCGTACAAGACACCAAAAAATTATTCACAAAACCCACATAAATAATGTAATGTCAATCTAGTAGGCTACTGTTATTTTGATATTTATAAGTTGCTGACACACGTCAGTGTATTGAAAACTATTTGTGTCTGTATATGATTGAACTATGGCTCATTTATCCGAAACTCAAAGAATATACATTTTGATTATGATTGGATGCGGTAATAAAACAAGAACTCAAAAGAAAGTTTGTGAAATGTTTAATAATAAATACCTTGGTCAACACGTCTCACAGTCTATAACTAGCAAAATAGAAACAAAATTTCGTGAAACTGGATATGTAAAAACTATTCAAAAACCAGAACGAAATGTTAAATTGGATGAAGAAAAAAGTTAGATGTATTCTTAGCGATTGAGGAAAATCCGCATATGACAAGTAGACAAACCGCTGACAATGATGTTAGTAAATCATCAATATTGAGAACTTAACATAAAGGAAAATACCATCCTTATAAAGTTCAGTTGGTTCAGGAGATGAATGAGAATGATCCTGATAGAAGGCAACAATTCTGTGAACTGCAGATGGACAGAATGGAAGCAGATTTGCAGTTCATAAACAAAATTGTTTTTTCTGATGAAGCTACTCTTAATTTAATTTAATTTAAATGGAACGGTCAATAGACAAAACTGTAGATATTGGAGCACAAACAATATCCTGAAAAAGTGAACGTTTGTGCTGGTATCATTAACAACAAAATTATTGGCCCTTATTTTATTGAAGGCACAGTTAATGGTGAGGTTATCTAGATTTTTTTATGAACTGTCTACAGCCTGCATTAACAAGAATTTTTCCTGATGTTAATGATCCAAATGCAATAGATAGATCAATTTGGTACCAACAAGACGAAGCTCCACCGCATTACAAACGTATTATTAGAGATTATTTGAGCAATATGTTTCCCAATAGGTGGATTGGAAGGCGTACGTGGAACGATTGAATGGCCGCCTAAATCTCCCGATTTGACTCCTCTCGATTACTTCTTATGGTGTTATTTTTTTTTATATGTTCTGGTTCCCACGAAAAGGGATATCCTGTAATGTTCAGAGAACATCGTGGGAACCAAGGGAAAGAAGGTAGGAGTTGGTGTTCTTCTTAAATTTCTGGAGGTTGTATGCCTCGGGGAACACCTCCCTAGGCAATGAGTTCCAAAGCCTCGCAGTTCGTTGGATGAATGAGTCTTTGGAAAGTGATGTTCTGCAGGTCTCCAAAGTGACCACGAAGGGGTGTGAAGACTGAACTTGACGGGTTAATCTCGAAGAGACTGCCAAAGGAGGAACGATTGTTGATATTTCAGAAGAGCATCGCCCATGAAAATATCTATAAAATAGAGACAAATCGCCAACTTTTCTACGGTGTTCCAGACAAGTGAGCGAGTTTGTAAGCGAGGCATCACCGACGAGACGAATTGCCCTTTTTTGGACAGAATCCAATAGCTTCAGGATATGTTTAGGTGCCGCACTCCAAATATGGGAACAGTATTCCAGGACAGGTCGGATCTGTGCCTTATAGATCATAAGCAGCTGACTGGAGGTGAAATAGCTCTTGGCACGAAACAAAAAACCAAGTTTTTGGGATGCACTTTTGGCAATGGACCTCACGTGATTTTCCCAGGAAAGGTTATTGCTGATAGTAATACCAAGCATCGATATGGATGACTTCAGTGATATGGTTACTCCTGACAAAGTTATGTTGGCACAGTGAGATCGGCTTTTCTAGAGAAAAGACATGCTTGTGTTTTGTTTGCATTGAATTCTACCAAGTTATTGGATCCCCATTCGAGAATTGTTGCTAAGTCCATATTTATATTGTTAACATTTCTTCCTCGTTCATTTCTGGTTTCACGGGCTGATATAGGGGCCCTGGAAGAGAAAGCGGTATGGAGGGTACTATCATCGGCAAAGCTGTGTACGGGACATGAAGTTGCTTTCAACACGTCGTTGATGTGAAGTAAAAATAGTGTTGGTGCTAGAATGGATCCTTGCGGAACACCAGCATTTATGAGTAGAGTGTCAGATGAAACTCCATCGACCACTACATGGAGAGACCTGTTTGAGAGAAAACTAGCAAGCAGAGAACACAGCTGAGAGGGCAAGCCATAAGATGGAAGCTTGGCGAGGAGTCCCTGGTGCCAAACTCGATCGAACGCCTTGGAGATATCTAATGCCACAGCTAAAGTTTCTCCATACTTTTCAATAGATAGCTGCCATATATGTGAGACGTATGCGAGCAGGTCACCAGTTGATCTCTGATGGCGGAAGCCATATTGCCTATCATTGATAATTCCTGAGTCTTCCAGATATTTCATGAGCTCGATGTTGATGGCTTTTTCCATGACCTTTGAAATAATAGATAGCAGTGCGATAGGTCTGTAGTTGCTAGGTAGGGTCTTTTGCCTTTTAGGGACTGGCTGTACTCTTGCAATTTTCCAATTGGACGGAAATACTCCCAAATTGTAAGAGTGGTTGAACAACTTGCAAAGAACAGGTGTTAGTTCGGGGGCACATTTCTTGAGAACAATCGGCGGGATTCCGTCAGATCCACAGGCTTTGTTGGTGTTGAGACCCAGCAAAATCTTTCTGATAGTACGTTGGCGGGCATGTGACTGTCAATAGGTGTAATGTTCGGGGGTTGTTTTCCCGAAGAATCCAGAGTGGAATTTCCAGCAAATAGGTGCGCAAAGATATTGGCTTTTTCCTGGGCAGTCGTTGCTAGTGTTCCATCTTCTTTGGTTAGGGGAGGAAAAGAGCTGGAAGTGAAGTTTCTTTCCACAGCTTTGGCGAAAGACCAAAATGAACGGGATCCGTTGGGACATTCAACAAGTTTTGATCTTATTTTGGCATTATGAGCATCTTTTGAACATTCTATTGTCTCTTTGCATATGCCTCTAGCCTCAACGTATGCTGCTCTGGTCTCAGGTCCTGGATTTTTTTGCCATCGATGGTATGCTGCCTGTTTGGAAGCCACAGCTCTAGAGCAGTTTCTGTTAAACCAGGTCTTATCGGATGATGTTCTTCTTTCGGTATTCGGTATGTAAGTTTGCATCCCCAACATGATGATTTCAGAAATTGTCTCAGCACATCGTGTTGGATCTACTGAAGAGAAACAAACTCTCTTCCATGGAAACGCTGAGAAAAACATACGAAGACCTTCCCAGTCGGCCGAATTGTAATGCCACATGAGACGGGGTGGTATTGTGCTGCTCGATGGTAAATGGAAAGAGCATGTTGTGGAGATGAGGGTGTGATCAGAGTTTCCAAATGGGGCACAAACTTCTATTCTATACGGGTCAGGATTGGTGGTGAGGAAAAGATCTAGTGTATTGGCAGACTGTTATTTAAAATCAAAAGTATATTTCAATAGACCAGACAATATTGCAGATTTAAAAGTTAGGATAACGGAAGAAATTAACAACATAACCCCGAGGTCCTACAAAATGTTGTACGAGAATTCAAAGATCGACTTGCTTATTGTCAAGAAGTGAATGGTGGTCATTTTGAACATTTAATTTAATTGTAAAATAAATTGAAAAATACTTCCTAAACATTATGTGACATTATTTCCTTCATTCTACGTAGAGTATCAAAATTTTACATTTCCAAAATAAATTTTCTCAGTTATGATTGCACCAAATTTGAAAAACTTAATATTGCTGAACTGAGAATTTCGAACAAGGTGCCACACGACCCCCTTCTCATTTAAAATTTTTGAGGGGGTGCTCATAATTCAGAGGGGGTGCAAGAAGGGGGTAATATTTCCATACTGTGAATTGTCAAATTGACAATAGAAATCGACATGTTTCGGGTTTTTTCAAACAAATACATAATAACGCTAAAAATGAATTTATTCCATACCTATGGACAGCACTGTATATCCTTAATTCATAAAAATTTTGGAAAACAATTGTTAATCTATGTTTTTGAGGCCTTGATTATTTACCCCAATGACACTTTTTTGTGCACTATATTTTTGGTAAAAAACAAATTATTGAAGTGCAATGAATTTCTGTGATATTTCAAAATTGTTTTTTCGCAACTGGTTTGTATAAAAATGAAAAAAATTGTAGATGACAAATAAAGTACATGACTGCTAAAACCAAAGGAAGGAGGAATCCTGGAAGAATTCATCTGACTGTGAGTAGAGTCATGTTCTGCAAAAAAGGGCAAATACATTTTCTGGCATCCTGAAACAATTCCTTTCAATGGTGTTGGGATTTTAAGGAAAATCCCTACGTTTTTTGTTCTTATTTCCATTTATTATAATATTGCATAATAATCATTTTAGGGTATTATACTATTGGCTGTCTACGGCTATGACTTTGACGTAGTTTCCTGTTTTCTTGTACAACAACCTTAATAGGCAATTTTTCAAATATTCCGTACATACGAATCATAGGTAAATAATTATTTGTAGACCGTGGGAATATGCTGAAGTTTTCAGACGCCTGAGATATTCGAACTAAGCGAAAAAATTACGACGATATGCTGACGTCTCGGTTACATTAAATAGTACAATGTTTTACATCATATAAAACACTATGTTTGGCGTTTCTTATCAAAATATAACACGCTCTCAGAATGCGATGCTTCTATCCGGGAATTTGAGAACATTTCTTTATTGAGGTTGCTTGCCCGCCGACATACTGGATGTCGCTCATTTTACTCTCGTAGGACAATGTTTGTAATATGTCAATTTCATATAAAAATTGAGAAAAGTAGAATTAGTTTAAATAGCTCCTAATGAATTATTAAGGTAAATTTGAGGTCACTTCGACCTTTGCATGGCTCGGCGCCTAATTATTTGCTGATAATTATTTATCCATTTGGGGATGAAAGGGATTCAGTGGTCGGGAATTGTGTTATCAGAACATCATGAAATGGATGTATACGTTATAAAACTTTAATTAAAAATTTTAAAAACCCCCAACACAAAAAAACACTGAAAATTAAAAAATTATATGTATTGACCCTTCAAGTTTAATATAAGTAGTAATATTTTGATCCAAGCGAGGGACCGCTAAGTCAGACCTGATTGTCGGTTGTGTCTATTTTGCGAATTATTCGAAGTAAATTAATTAAGACTTGGACTTAACGATTTGATATTGTTGTTTTGTTATTTACCTACGTTGCCTAGGTAGCTTACTTTCATTTGAATACCATACTTTAATTTTTAGTTGTATTCTGTTTTAATTTTATTCACTTAGTGGTATTAATAATTGCAATATTTGTCGAAGATCCAAATATGAAAGGCAACCAAATGAATTTAAATGTCAATCAATCCCAATAGGTTCAAGACCTTTTAAAAGAATCCATATTACGATTACGATTACGATATCAATATCTAATGAAACATTTCTTACTGTTATAGATATATTTTCTTAATTTGCTTAATCTTGTCCAATGATGGGAGCTAATGCTATGAATGTACTTGATGCTATTTTGATTTTTATTCCACACTCTGGTGTACCACACACTATTGTTTGTGAAGGAGGATCAGAATTTAATAATCAAAATTGTCTATGCTTCTCTAAACTCCATGAAATAAATACTCATTTTACTACACCAAAAAATCCGAATTCAGGTAGTTATATTGAGAAATTTCATTCAACAGTCTTGGAACAAGTAAGGATAAAAAAAGACGGAACCCAAAACAAGCACTTAACAATTTAATAAGATACTCACTTTTTTTTACTTTACAATAATTCAATTCACTCAACTACTGACTACACTCATTTCATTTCGAAATATCCTTTTGACATTACGGAAATAGATGTTATATCAAAATATCTTCATAATCATAACAAAAAATTAAAATCAATTAAAATTTAAATAAAAAGGAAACTTATCAAGTGGGGATGATAGATCTCAACCGAAAGAACCTATAACAATTTTCAAAGATCAAATATATCACAAAGAACAAACAAGAAATAAATTAGTACCAAAGTTTACTAAAATTGATCCTATTGCTCAAACTGAAAATAAAGTAAAAATGCTAATTCCAAAATATGCAAAACATAATAATTTCATTATCTATTTCAGATGAGGCAAATGTTCGTTCTATATTCCTTCATTTCATCCTCTCTGAAGAATCCATTCAAAGACTAACCAACCTTATTCTCCCTATCAATCTAAAAACAACCGGGATCACAGTGAGCAAGCGAACCTTTGTTAGCTATATGAATATCAACTTTCAGAAATGAAACTTCATTTAGATCTTCAACTGAGTTTAATTACAAATAAACAGAATTGGAGTACTCAGTCAGATTTGTTATTAAATCAATACTATATCCATACAAATTGATCACTTATTGCAAACTATCAATCGACCTATGAGATCTAAACGTGGATTGATTAATCTAGTTGGAAAAATATCTATATTGATTATGATGATGGCAAAAGAATTCATATAATTATGAATCATTTACGCTTGGATCAAAATATTGCTACCTTATATCAAACTGAAAGGTCCAACACATATTTTTTTAATTTTTGGGGGTTTTTTAAGTTTTTTATTTAAGTTTTATTTCATACTTTTTAAACTCTATATATTACTAGTAGACACGTTTCGATCGACCCTCTATCCCCACATTCACACAAATTATTTCCAGTACGAAACAAGAAATTGCGATACGAGATCTTGACTCTCTGAATTCTGCGTGTTCTGACAATAGTTGTATTGTCACGAATATTATCATAGTTGCAATTTGGCAATGCATTCTTTCATTCACTTCACACATTCCTATACTAATTCGCCACAAACGGTACTATATCGTATACCAAAATTTCATATAGAGTCCCTCACCAATTTATCCTCATTTCTCTTACCTGCTCCATTATCAGACCCTGATCACCATCTATCTAAAACCTAATCATTGAGACCAATCCAATGAGCCCAAACACGATACCTCTGCTGTAAATTGGTGAGGAGTTGGGTATCCTGCAGATTCCAGGTGATGCTGCAGCATCATTTAAAGGTTACCATATTCTTGCAATGTAATAATAATAATAATTTATTCACCAAAAAATATATAATGGTTGTACAAAAAAATCTTCAATTCCAAATATACAATATTTCGATGTGTATTAACAGTAAATGAATTTAGATACCACTAAAGTTATACCTTGGAAGTGATGTTAAATAAACTATCGTTATGAGTGTGTAGGTGTGAGTGTGCGTGATTGGTGCATGTACGTGATTGGGAATTTGTTTTCAGCAACGTGAACGATTTAAATTAAGTATTGTGACTTAATATACCAAAGAAGACAAAACTAGTGTCTAAGTATAATTAACATATCCAACTTCCATTGATAATTTCATGAATTCGTAATC
Source organism: Gonioctena quinquepunctata (assembly GCA_018342105.1). NCBI lineage: Eukaryota > Metazoa > Arthropoda > Insecta > Coleoptera > Chrysomelidae > Gonioctena > Gonioctena quinquepunctata. Next base: position 465,705 of record JAFIRS010000061.1, on the reverse strand, counting down.
TTGGCATTTCGTTGAACCATTTTATTGTTTACTTTTGAAGTGGAGATCTGAGTTCAGATTGCTAATCATCCACGGTAATTGATTATATAGCATTGGTCCCAGATAGAAGTATGATTCGCAGTATATATTTTTTGTATCTTGCTATTCTACACAATTGTCTTTTGTTACGTGTTTCATAACGATGGGTTATAGCAATGAGGTCCGTTCTATATTTGTGCTGTCTCACGACTACTGTTAGGAAAAATGACTGTCTCAAATCCATTAATTCTTGTATATATCACTTTCATGGTAGACTTCTGGATGGTTTCCAGAATTTTCATATGTACGTTCTTTGCAGCCCACATGCAACAATGCCATAAGTAAGATGACTTTGTACCAGGGTATAGTATATAAATTCCACTGAGGTATTTGAATGTATAGAGGGTGCACCTTATTTTTTTGTCACATAACTAATGTGAGTATTCCATTTCAGACGTCTATCAGATACCCCGGTACTATGGAATCAGCTGATTGGATTTTTATTTGGCAAGTGAATCGAATTCTGGTTAGTTGGAGGTGGAGGGAATATAGTGAGTTTTACTGAAGTTGATTGTTAATAATCGACTCTCAAACCAAATTTTTCAAATCTTCTCAGCCTTATTAAAGTATTCCGATCTCTATCGGTGTGGAGGATTGCTGTATCGTCAGCTGAACACACCACTTCCACATTCAGATCCAATTTGAATAAGACATTTAGATAGATATTGAAGAGAACCGGCCCCAGAACGGTTCCCTGAGGGACACCATATTCAATGTTCGCAGTTTCGCTTAAGGAATTATTAATTTCAACATGATATTTTCTGTCAAGTAGATAGTTTTCAATAATTTTATAGGGCACCCCTCTGAATCCAATGCTTTCCAATACTTCTAATAGTTGGGTATGACAAACAGTGGAGAACGCTTAGCGTCTGCTGATTTTTGGAACGAAGTTCCTTTACTCGGCTAATTGACTGGTAGAAATCGTCACGTAAGAAAAAAAAACCTCCATGCGACTTTATCTCTCTCTCTCTCTCTCTGTCTCTTTCTTTTATATACGAGTCTGTGTGACAAGCATCTAGCCCTTGCTCATATGATTCCGAAGGTATACGAAACTATCCGAACTGATGTTCTGCTTGCGGGAAATTTAAAAAAATACATAAGTCGGATATTATCGTTGAGTGGTAATGCGTGGAAGATATTTTTGTTTATTTTATATTTCCATATAGCGTGTGTTTAGATGATTATATCCTTTTTTTAACATAATTTATTATGTTTTTTGTATGTCGAAGTTGGATTAATGGTTTACATTGAATATGTGGCACGTCAATTTGATATAATATAACAAGTCGTATTATCAGGAACAAAATTCCTTTTAGTGTGGTGAAGGAGTTTGGAAAAAGGATATATAGGTATAGTATTGCATGGTATAATGACAATTAAATGTGATGGAATAGAAAACGTCAACTTTCAAAGGGAAAATATTGAGAAAAAAGAAACCCAAAATGGTGGATACATGAGATTGATGACAACATATTCTCCTACCTCGATATTATTTCTAATCCACTATTTTATATCTAATTTTTAATAGATAAAAGATTAAATGAAACTTTTTGATATGTTGAAAAGGGAAACATCCTCAATTGAATATTGAATAGAAATATTTTTCTGTGAATTGAAAAACCCACGATAATTATGAAGTTGTTTTTTTGTGAATGTCTAACAGAAAACAACTACTTCCCCGGCTAAAGCCACGCTGGACATTGATATGATTCCTTACTTTACATTATTTGCATTGAAAAAAAGATAGAAAATTAATAAAATAAAAATATACAGATTACAGAGAGAGAAAGAAAGTCACATGAAGGGAGCATAACGCTTTTTCCTTAGGTGGTGATGAACCTCCATATCAAATTACATTGGGAGTTGAAGAAAAAGCGTAAGGAACTTAGTTCCTGACGGGGGTCCCCCGACCACACACGATTTTTTTAATAGGATACCCTGTATATTGTTGAATTTTTGTAAAGATATTTTTTTCAGATTTCAAAAATATACCATGTGTTACCCCTATCCTATACCGTTTTTGAGTTATCAAACGTCAAATAACTTAGACTGTGAATATGTTTGTTTAGTGGCATTTCTTTAATGGAATAATCAAAATGGGTTACAGTGTGAAAGAAAAAGTTCAAATATATACTTGTTATACACAAAACAACAAAAATAAACGTACAGCAAAAAGTGCATACAGGGTGTTGTATCCAAATGGTCCAACACCAAAATATTTATCAAAAGTGAACCATACCTTCAGTTTCAGTAGAAAGGAGAGTATAGTTCAAGAAAAGTAGGAGGAACAGCTAGATATATTTCCATATTAATTCCCGAATAGACTTTTTCGAAACATTGTATTATTTTTTGAAAAATCTGAATGTAGTTTGAATATAGCCGATCAATTAAGTAAAAGTGTCTCCAAAATCCAACGTACTTTGAGAGAGATCAACTACAAACCATATAAAATTTTACGCGTACAAGTTTTAACATAGACACATAAGAGGAAAAGGCTGGAATTTTGCCAACAGATGATTCAAAATTAGAATGAAAATCTCTATTATTTAACTAAAATATTATAGACTGATGAGTCATCCTTTCCTTCGGCAGGAGTTCAATAGAAAAAATCGAAGGTCTTGGGAAAAGATTGGTGAAACAAATAAAGAAAACAGGAAGAGACACTGTTAGCGTTTGGTGGGGAATTTTTAGAAATAAAATTGTTGGCCCTACACTTTATGATTATACATTAACAGGAGTTACCTATCGAAAAATACTCATCCCAGAAGTGGAAAATATTGTTTTACTGAATTTTTCCGAGGCCGAGCTTGCCAGTATGATTTGGATGAAAGATGGGGCCACCCCGCATAGTTCAAGAACATTTGAATAATGTATTCCCAATATGTATAGGAGATAATAGAAGTATTAAGTGGTCACCTATTTTAAATTAAATTTCCTAAATAAATCTTTGTTGTCTATTTTAACTTTTTCTTTCTCAGTGTAAACCATTTTGATTAAACCATTAAAGAAATGTCACTTAACAAACATAATATAGTTATCATTTTCATAGCTTACTTTAAAAATGTTAACTTTCATAGGATAAGTATTTACAGTAACAACTAGTCTAGTTATTCGACGTTTTCAAATTTAAATTCAAATTCAAAATTCTCTTTATTTCCATTTTGATCCAACATATTTGTATAAAAATTTACATAAACATGTTCGATATAGGATGCGTCAGAGGAGACTTGTACTAAAGCCTTGTGTATAAATATATATAAAAAACACTCACAGGTACAATAACAACAACAAAATACACAGTTTACATCAATACGTGTTGAGACCTTTTAAAAAATTGGTCTGAGGAGTAATAAACTGTGGATAACAGATCATTTTTCAATTCTAGTTTGAACTCACGCGTATTGGTGATATTTTTTATTTAGGATGGAAGGTTATTAAATATTTCTATCGACATGGCATGGGGATCATCCATGGCGCTGCTAAGACGATATTGTGGGGTGCATAGTTTATTTTTTCCACGAGTATTATAGTTATGGACGTTCTCGTGGGTTTTGTAGTTGTTGATCCTGCTTTTCACATATACGGCGCAGGCTAGGATGCATATTGATATTACTGTTGAAATATCATATTTAATGAAAAGTTTTTTGCACGAATGCCTTCGGGGTACCCTTGCGATTTGGAGAATTATACTTTTGTGTGTAATCAGTACCGATTCGATATTTTGCGAGTTTCCCCAACATATAACACCGTAAGATAATTTAGAGTAGCACTGCCCATAGTACAGCATAAGCAGTGTTGAATAATCCCTCACATGTAGCCTGAGTTTACGAAACAGATAAGAAAGGGAGTTTATGGTTTTACGTAATGACTCTGTATGCGCGACCCAGGATAGTTTACAGTCCAGATGGACCCCCAGAAATTTTGTGCTGTCTGTTTGCTGTATGGTATTCCCATTGCCTGATCTAATTAATATGCTATAATCTAGAGGTTTATTTTTATGTTCGAAGTGAATGATCTGTGATTTTTCATTATTGAGCCTTAAGCCATTTTGCCTCGACCATTTGTTCATTTTGAGTGCAATGCGCTGTGAATATTCGGAATTTGCAATGAAATTCGAATCATCGGCATGGAGTATTGGCAGAGTTCTGTCTGGTGCAATATTAGGAAGGTCATTATTCATAATGAGAAACAAGGTTGGAGAAAGTAGAGTACCTTGTGGTAGGCCAATATTTGTTGAGAGGGGAATGGATTGTTCTCCATTAGAAAATACTATTTGTTCGCGGTTACTCAAGTATGATTTCACCCAGCCTATTGCTGGACCTCGTATTACAATTTTCTCCATTTAAATATTTCGTGTTGAACCTTGTCGAAGGCCTTAGTAAAGTCGAAGAATAGTCTAATTGTGTCTTCTTTACTATCCAGTGATTCCAAGGTAAATTTAACAGTCTCATATAAAGCAGTCTCCGTACATTTATTTTTCAGAAAACCGTGTTGGAAGGGGGTTAGTATTTGATTCGCATCTGAAAATTTGTTCAGTCTTAAAATGAATATTTTCTCGAATATTTTACACATTTGGTTTCGCACCGCAATTGCTCTATTCTGCGATACTTCTTCAGGATCTACTTTTCTTGAATATCGGCGTTATTTTAGATTTTTTTAATTTCTGGGAATTGACCTAGTTCAAGAGATGCATTAATCAAATGAAGTAGAGGCTCTTTGATTTGTTGGAAGCACCTTTTTATAATGAATCCGGGTATGCCGTCTACCCCTTGTGATTTCTCTGCTCTAATTTGCATAATGATATTTTCTAATTCTGTTTCGTATGTGGGATCAAGCAATATGCTATTCGGTATGCAGTTTCCTCTGTATTCGTTTTCTCCCGTGAACTCTTCAACATCTACTTCGCAAAAACAAGAGTTTGGGATCAGTAATTGGTTCTCCTTGTATATTTTTGATTGTTTTGATATCTTTAGCGCCATCTGTTATTTTTTGGTGGCTGTTTATTACTTGCCATGCTGCACGTGTTTTATTATGTGCGTTATTCATGAAATTTTCTGTAAAATATTTTTTTGTTTCATTTAAAAGTCTTCGGTAAGATCGTTTTCCATCTAAATAATAAAGGTGGAAGTTCCTACAATTCAATCGCTTATCGTAATCGTATAGTTCTTTCATATAATTTGAGGGAACTCGAATATTATCTGTTACCCAGTTTTTACCGTGAGGTTCTATTGTCGAAGTTTTTGTTTTCAAAGTGAAAGAAATTCTGAACAGCTATATTATACATTGTAAAAAGCGAAAAATGAGTCGTTGAATGAATTGGAAACATTGTAGACACTATACCATGATTCTTTTTCAAGAAGTGAGAGAAAAGTTGCCAGATTATATTGATTGAAATCTCTATATTCAATTTAGGATTTTTCTATTTGTTTTTTTTTTATGTTGAAGTGAAAAATCTGATATGTGTGGTCGGATAGATATGTATGATTACTTCTATCCGAAACTTCCTGATATCCGATATAATATAGTAGTAGTAGTAATTTATTGAAATAGATAAATCTAATTTACAAACAAACAGTCACATAATCATTAAAGATAAAATATTAAACAGTAATACATCACAAATCTTGTTCTAAAAAAACCAATAGACTTTTTTTTAAACTTACAACAGTATTGGACTCTTTCAAGTGTATGGGGAGTTTATTGAATTCATTCAAACCTTTGAAAAATAAGTTATTCATGCATCGTCTCGAACTAGTTCTATTAATGTTATTAATTATTTTGCCTAGGGTTATAATGATGAATATATCTATTTAAAATCACAAAATCATTGAAATAAGTTGGTTGAAAACCTTTAACAATCTTAAAAATAAAAACCATTGTTGAAAAATAAAGCCTTTTTTTTAATGACAACTACTGAAGTTAATTCAACTCATACGAAATTGAAGTATAGCGACTACATTTAAGAATCATACGTATTCCACGATTTTGAAGTTTCTGTGTTTAAGACACTTTATTTTGATTGAATAAAAACAGGAGGGAAACACAATAATCGAAATGAGGTTGGATAATGCAATTGAAAGTTGTTATTTTAGAATATGTGCTCAAACAATTTGAAACTCTAGAAAAGAAAAAGAGCTTTTTTGATTTTCCTTAATAATATACTCAGCGTAGTTATTTAATGTCAAAGAACTATCAATAATAAAACCAAGATATTTAATTTCAGATACAATTTCGATATTTTCTCCATTTATATTTATGTTGATAGTATTCAAATTACCCAAGTTATACGCAGCTCATATTCAGATGCTATAATCATTGCTTTCGTTTTGTTGACATTTAGTTTTAGTTTACTCACTTTTAGGTATTTTTCGATATTTCTCAGTGAGTTGTTTATATTTATGATTGCATTCTAAAAATTTTAGCAGACTCAAACACTAAGATATCATCAGCGAAAAGATTCAAAGAGTGTGAACCTGGTGTGTAGTGTATGTCATTTAAATATATGATAAATAAAAGTGGTCCCAAAACGCTTCCTTGGGGAACTCCCATGTCATTTAGAATTTTGTCAGATTGAACATTGTTTATCTTGGTCTGTTGAAAGCGATAACTTAGGTAACTTCTAAACAAGTTCAACACATTGCCAGATATGCCATAATATTTTAGTTTTTCCAATAGAATGTTTCGATCAATCGTTTCAAAAGATCTACACAAATCCAAAAAAATAGCCACAGTATACTTATTAACATCTACAGCCCTTTTCCAGGTTGATATGGTATATTGAAGAGATGTTTCACACGAATGATTTTTACGGAAGCCAGACTGAGCACCAATAAAGAGTTCGTTGATATTGAAATAATCTTCGATCTGTTCGTAGACCGCTATTTCAAGAACTTTTTCAAGTGATGGCAATGTGTTGATTGGTCTAAAATCACAAGAATCTATTGAGTTATTAACTTTAGGAATAGGAATAATGGTGCTAATTTAGAACTGATCTGGAAATATACCTTTTTCTGGAGACGTATTAACAAGGTTTAGCAATACATGTCCAAAACAATCAAATGTTTCTTTCAAGAATTTACTATTGAGAATTTCGTCTTTGCTTATTTTGTTGTCCAATGAGAATATGATTTTACGGAGATGGCTCATACTTAGCAATGTGAATTCACTCAATGACCCATTGATATGGGGATAGTTTTGACTCGACCATATTTCTATATTCAATACTGTTAGCAATTTGATGAATACTTGTTACAAAATAATGGTTGAAATTTCGAGCAATCTCTAAGCCATCAGTATTATAACGGGGTTGAATATAATCAGTAAATCTTATTTTATTATAACAAAGATAATTTTTAGGACTTGTCAGAGATTTCAAGTTTTTCCACATCAGTTTAGAGTTGTTTTTATTTTAATCTATTTGTTGTTCATAGTAATCCAGTTCTTTCTGTCTAAGGTTAACATACCGGTTTCTCAAATTTTTTAAATTTTCCCACATTTGGTCTCTAAGATGAATACTACTATTTTTGGAATTTTTATAGGCAGAATCCCTTTCTTTCGCTTTGTTTCTTAATTCATTATCGTAGTACGGAAGTTGGTTTTCTTTGATTAAAACTGAATGTTCAGGAGCAGGTTTGTTAACAATATTTGAAGTTTTTGTAGTAATGCCATCCAAAATAATATCCACATCAATTGAATTTAGTAGCCAGTTTTGAGAAAGCAATGCCATATTGATGTTCTTGTAAGTTTCATCTGTATATTTCCTTGTTTTTATTATTTTTGCATTATTTTCTAGTTTGGAGTTGAAACAATTTACTGTAATAATAGAATGATCAGTGATTTTAGGAGTATCATTAACATAGGCATTTATATTAAGGCTATTTGATACAACGTTATCTACTAGAGGTCTACTGGTATTTGTTATCCTAGTATAATCAGTTACAATTTTTTCAAAACCATACATATTAAATAAATTCATAATTTTTTTTTTTATAAAAAAAGGACATGTTTTTGAAGTCAATATTAAAATCACCTATAAGTAGAACTCTTCTATTATTTTGATTGGAAAAACCTTCGAGCATATCTTCTAACATATCAATAAAGATATTTTGTCTATAGCCGTTACCGATGTTGAAGTAATTCTTGTTGGGGAGTTTATAAGTGGGGATAAATTAGGGTAATATATGGTATATTTTTGAAATTAGAAAAAAGTGCATTCCAAAAATGCAATAATATACGAGGTATCCCATTAAAAAATATCCCCTGATAACAGTTTATCAAAATTCAGTCATAACCACTTAACTTTTTTTTCTATAGACAATAATAACATTGATAAGGGGTGGTAATGTATAGGGAATAACCCGGTACAATTTACTAATATTACATGCTGTTACTATAAATGGGAAGTGACTCGAATTACAGAATTTCCGTCGAAACTTATCACATACGAACACACCTATTCCGATGAACTTGACATGATTTATCTCCTTCCACTCTGAATCGAGAAGTCAAGGAAGTTCGAATATAAATCCTCCTTCCTCATTTTTTAGGTGTATAACCTGATATCACTTTTTACAAGTATTAACTTACACCCTACACATGTTAAGGTGTCGAATTGCACGAACGGCGTCGAGAGGTTGATAAGACAGCCAAAACAGGCATCATTATCTCAGTATTGCAATTAAGAAGTTCTGGGAATGTATTTATCATTTTCTTAAATAGACTCTGCTTGTGAGTTCTCGAAACGAAATACAAGAATTATTCCTACATTTTTGGTTGTATATCATAAGAAAAAATACAACAAAAATGATAAACTAAACTTTTTTTTTGGACATGATTAATTGAAATTTGTTTAGATTGTGGAAGGTTATTATACCCAAAAAACTTCCCGAGAATGCATCAAAGCAATGTCATAAAGATAATTCAAATAAACGTGTAAATGTGCGAAACGAAAATACAAGTGTAAGCCTCCTGAATTAAAGCGACTGTAAAAGGCAAACAAATCCGTTGAATGGTGCAACAGGGCGAGATTTGCGACACTATTACGGGCGCTAACCTTCACAATGCCCGATTCATATTACAGGATTACAAACGGGGGAAGAACAGTCCCTAGATGTGCATCTGTATACCCTGCCAGGGACGAACTCAGGGTGGAAGAATAATTTTGGGATACTGTCCAAGTTTTTATTGAAATTCGATTTTGTCTCAATGAATACCATAACAAAAAATGTATGTAAAAGTGATATATTTTTTCATACTTAAATAACATGTTACGTGAAACAACATGTTACATTACATTCAAATGTGACGCATATTATCCCCACTCTTGCGCTTCATTTTTTGATGAATTTTATGTAACACATAGTGATAACGTATAATGTTATTTCCTTCTAGGTATATTAGACACTATTAATACACAAAAAAACCGAGACTCGTTTCACCAATCGCATGAAAAACATATCAAAATTATTGAAATCAAAATGATCGCTCCAAGATGGCCGACGATATCTGTGATTATGGTCCAATTCTATTCAAAATTGGAATGTGGGGGTTTTCGGGGTCGTAGATTATGAATTATTTCATGAATTCAAGATGGCGGGCCAGTTTTGTGGCTTTTATTAGCTTCACTTGTAACTAACAAACAATGTAATCAAATTTTGGAAGTCAATTTTAACCTACCTACTTCTAATTGACGTATCGAAATTAAACTTCGTTTGTATATGTAGTTTGGATGACAATACTATTCTACATTCTACTCATTCTAAGAATTTCTGCCTGCTGATTTTTCTTCTATGTGTGTTTGTTGAGTTGATAGTCTATTTCATCATGACAATGCATTGTCTTATTTAATGTTGGTTTACCCGATTTTAAACCTTTTTACTTTTCTCCCATTTACTGACTTATGTGAGTACTTCACTGTACACTAACATCAATAAATATTACAATTATTATTATTATGCGAAAAATTTCTGACTAATGATTTTTTGTCTATGAATGTTTTTCAAGTTAACAGACTATTTATCGTGTCAATGTTATGTATTGTCGCATTTAATGTTGGTTTACCCGATTTTAAACTTTTTAACTTTTTTCCATTTACTGACTCATGTAAGTACTTCACTGTACGCCAACATCAATAAATATTTTTATTATTATAATTTGGTATCTTGGACCTGATCTGATGATGGAGCCAGGAGGAGAATAGTGGAACTCTTCAGGGGCTACTAGTAAAATATGGTGAATGCACTGAGGTCATTCTCGGCATAATTTACAATTCAAAGATATGGCGAATGCACTGGTTCTCAGCATATTCGCCAAAATTCAGTTATTAATAACTTCCACCTCATGTGGATGAATCAATCGAAGAGTTTTTCTCCCGTAGTCTGTTTCAGTCTTCTGTACCAATATGGAATAAAAAGTCAAAAATAAAATTATATTTTGAAAAAACAAAAAAAAACGCATATATAAGGACTAAAAAGTTGAAAATAATAGGAATTGACAAAAAAATTTTCTTTAATGTAAAGAAAGCGTGGGGTACTTTTCATTCTCTTTTCCTAATGAAATTAAGATAACTGATATCAAGCACCTCGTGCTTTTTTACATAAAAGAATTTTTTTTGGTCAATGACTTTATTCCTCTTATTTTCAACTTCTTAGTGCTTATTGTCATATATGTGTGTTTTTTAGTTTTTTCAAATTATAATCTTCTATACAGTACTTGATTAGGAAAAGTAAGTGGTACAATATAATTAAAATCAACCTATCCAAAATATCTATAATTATTTTTGACAATAAACAATTGGAGTCGCTTATCAATGTTCAAAATACTTTCCATGTCCAAACATTTCTGACTTTATATGAACCCACATTTGAAATGATCTGAACATTAGCAAATGTCTGCAAAAAAACTCGGTACTTAAAAATCAATGTATGTTAACCGTATAACCTCGAAAAATAATCTGGAAAAAACGGGACGCGGGCAACTCATCTTGTCACTTTTCAATTATTGTGACGTGATGTGTGGTCCATGTATAGTTGCAATCGATGCAAGACTGCAAAACGCATAAAAAAGTAACAGCTGTGTCGTTTCGTCCTTGGCTTGAAGAGATTCGACTAACCACCCACCATATAATAGCAATTGACTGGTTACTGATGAAAAACGTGGCATGTTTCATTGTGCCACCCCCTACCATGAAAAAATGATACAGAAACAGAAAGAAAGTATTATCGAGCATATATCTGATGTAATGTTTGGAATATTCCATTCAAATAAAACTCATTACACTCTGGATCATTGTTTTCTATCCGCATCTTAGGTTAGAGTGTGAAGATAGCCTGTAGCTCAAGCGCAGTCATGTCAATTGTTTTCAGGCGACATTTTTTTTTAAATTGATTTGCATGATGATAATGCATTTGTACATCGAAAGTTAAAACGTACATCCCTAATATCCTGATTTGATTTGAATAGTGTCTACAATGTATCTGAACTAGGAGTAACTATATGTAAGACAGGCAGTTTGTAGTTTGCCACACATCGATCAGTTTTTTGCATCACCCTTCAGGAAGCGTTGTGTCAATGAAATTTTTCAAACAGTGCGCTTTAAATCATTTCCTTGTACTATTAATGCTCTCAAATCAAAGTTTCACAAACAGTTTTTGACTAAAAATTAAACCGACGAAAAAAGATACTGAAAAGCAAAAACAAAATGAACCTTTTTAGTCTCAATAACTAAGCTCCTAAACTAATGTAAGTAACTAATTTTGAGTCGGCGCCAAATGGAATCAAACGATTATTACCTATTGTTCGAAATATAGATAAGCAACAAAAGTGTGTGTCCCTTAAAAGATTCCCAGGTTCGGATTAAAATATCTCATGAAATAGTTTGGCATTTTAATAATAGTGGGCTCTTGGCTTTTGTTGACAGTTTTGTATTTAAATTTATTTGATAATAAAAAATCTCGTGAGGTTGATTTAGAACCCTTGGCAAGGATACGTTTAAATGTGTGTAAATAATAAAATTTACTTACCTGGCCACCAGACTTTCATTACTAATGCGCTATTAACGATATTATAGCGATAGTGGTCTATTTACGGTTAAAAAATAAATCACCTACCAGATTTGGAAAACAAAAGACTGTTTTGAGAACTGACCGCTTTCCAATTTCAGAAATAAAAGGGGAAAAGTTAAACAACATTTAGTCATTACCTACCTTTTATTTCGTTGTGTCAGTTTTGTCAATTTTAAAGTGTCTATTCGATTTTTGTGTCTTGAAAAATGTGGCGTCCATGGGCTCATCCTAAAGCTAGTACTTCAACAGTTGGTCGTTGTACCACTAGTCGACAAATGTTACACCCTCATGGGAAACAAATTATATTAAATGTTTATAATTCCTTCTGGAACGTGGAATGTCCAAGGATCAAGCTGTGCAAGAAAGTGCTTCTTCAACAAAAACACCGTATTCCACAGTGTTTAAAATAGTAAGTAACCCTATTTTACGAAAAGACTCTGGCGGTTCAAGGAAACTAGATGGCTGTGATGTAGATATAATTCGAAGAACAATATATGCCTTGTATAAAGAGCAAATTGTGCCTACATTAGATATTTTAATGCAACGACTCTAAAAGAATGAAACTGGCATCCAGTGTTGCAATGAGGCTTTAAGGAAGTCTCTTTTACAGAACGGATTTAAATTTAAAAAACTCACTAGTAGCAGAAAAATCTTAATGGAATCTGTGCGCCTTGAGAAATTGAGATTTGAATATTTATTGGCAATAAACGAATTTAGAGAATATGGTAGAACAGTTGTGTATTTGGATGAAACTTGGTTCGATACACACGATATTCCAAACAAAAGTTGGGTAGACTCATCTGACTTGTGACAAACTAATTCACCGTCTAATAAACGAAAACGCATTACGATAATTCACGCAGGAACCGAAAATGGTTTTATACCAAATGCCTTGTCTTTATCAGCAAAGAATATTAAGGACTCTTTAGTCGATTATCATGATGATACTACAGCCGAATTATTTGAAGACTGGTTCCAAAATAAACTCATACCCAATATTCCACCCAACAGTATTATCGTCATGGATAAAGCTAATTACCACAGTCGAAGACTAGATAAAGCACCATGTTCAAATGACACCAAAGCCACTATACAAGAATATATGTTAAATAATGATATGTACTATGAGGAAAAGAACACAAAAAAATTGTTACTAGAAACTTTTACGCAGTTATTCGATAAAAAAGAAATAGTTTTGTGATTAATTGGCTGAAAGCTTGGGACATATGGTGCTCAGACTTCCTCCTTATCACGATATGTTTAACCCAATTCATATATGGATATAGAAAAAATTCCCAAAGAAAAGTTTATTATCAATTTGGATGACGACAGTGAAAGTGAAACTGATCTTCGTGAGTAATTTTGTTTATAAATACCTTTTATCGAGAAACTGAACTTTTTATAAAGTATAAAGTTTGACATTTCACATTAATTAGGTATATCATATATTATTATATAATATAATTATATATATATATATATATATATATATATTATTATCATATATTGTATTTAAATAAACAATTCTCAATTATATTCAAGTGATTTTTCTTTATAATTATCTTAACCCAATATCATTATACCTACCTATAAAAAAAAAATATGGCTAGGGCAGGTACAACTCTGCGTAGAATCCACCACCTGCTGTTAACTCAAGTGGTTGGTGATTTACTACCTTCTTAGATTTCTGGTTCTACTTTACCTACTGATCGCCTATTAACGATCAAAGTGTCAGCATTTTCTGTAGTCTGTTTTACTATTACATTAAAATTCTCAAATGTCTTCTTTGGGATCGATATCAAGCTAATTTTGTTTGTTTCGTTTGAGAAAAATCTTCAATGCGGAACAGTTGAAACCACCGACTCGTCCAGATGTACGCGGAAGTTTGTTTATTTAAACTGCGAAGTATTTCTGCACACTTTGTACTCTTGATGGCTGCGTTTATTGGATAACCGTCAAAAACAAGGAGTGTGTTAGAACTATAATGCCTTTGCACCTACTGTACGTAGTTTGTGCAGATCGATGCAAACGATTCGTTGCGATTGTATATAATTCTATGTAGCAGATATCCAGCATCTATGACATAAATGTATAGTCTGGAATAGGCGAAAAAAGCTCTGTATATTAATAATTTTGTACCCTTGCGCATTCCCTCTTCTCTAAAAAGAGCTAAAGAAAATGGAGCCCGTTCGAATTGAAGATATTCCTGTAGCTCTTCGTCTGATTGTTTAGCAACACACAATCTTTGAAATAAAAATAGCGGATCAATGGGAATAACAACGTCTTTAATTTTGATATTGCTGTTGTTAACTGCAAGAGAAAGCATTTTATCTGAACGTTTGAACTTAACGGCGTTGAAGTTGTTGCTAATTATTTTGGAAATCGCCACGAGAATTGTGACAATTGATTCCATCATCTCCGACGACGTCGGTGCTTAAGGATATCAATTTGCCAAACATCGATTTTAATAACAATCGACATTTACTGAAATTTCGAGGAAAAATGTAGGGATTTTGCGAATTTGGTCGCTCAAGGTCGCAAAGGAGGACATCAAACTATACAAATCTACCGAATTAGAACTCTCCTTTCCCCTTTGTAGCGAAAGCCCCCTTTTAAGTCTTCATTGCTTGCTTGAATTACTAGCTTTCTGGATGAAGGGACCATCGAATCTATTTAAAAATGAATCTATCAGTGATTTTTTTACGGTTTTCTTTCAATCTAGTTCACAAAGTTAATTTCAAAAAAGGGGTAAATTTTAATGAGTTGCTGGTAAACTATTCTTGGGGGAGGTTTCCAGCTGATTTCATCGAATTGAATAGCGACTCATAACTGTTTCCAGAGCTCATAAGAGAGCTATCGTCAGCAAAAGCAATACCTAAATGAAGCAACATATGACAAAAAAAATCATTGGTATAAATGATGAATAGAAGTGGCCCCAGAACCGAGCCTTGGGGTACACCTGAACCAATGGAACTACTCAATTTGTATTGATTGCAGTGCAGTGGGTATTTGTGGTAATGAAGTATTTTTTCAAATTAATATAGTTTGTTTGTTTTTTAATAAGTGCTTTAATTATTTGCAACAAAATTGGCGACGTACATAATTTGAACGTTTCCAGCTCTCTAAAAATGTATAACATTCACAGTGTCCGTCATAAACTTGGTTACATATGGGAAAAAATGGTTATTGAAATTTCTGAAAAACTCTAAAGGCGGTCCGTTTCTGCATGTCTGACAACGAAAAAATCCGTTACGACTCATATCACGTGACCTCAGATTTGGCGGGAATTTAAAAAAAAGTTGTCTGTGGTGCCAAAAAATGGGTCAATTTGACAAGATATCGAAAATGTTTAATGAGAAAATGTGTTTGAAATCCAACGAGGACCTCATTTGCCAATTTTTAACCAGATTGAAAAAAAAACAAAAAATAGCATTTTATTCCTCTACCCTTACTAAGAAACATTATACAGTCTTGTTTTATCTGGAAACAGCTTTAATAACTTAAATCACATAAGTTCGGGTCAAAACTAATCAATAGACATTTTTGCGGGAGATTAATTATGAAAACACGATTTAGTCTTGTCACTAGGTGTAGTCATGCCCTGTATATTGATGCACATGAGCTTATTCAATATTCTCAACCCGTAAATAAAATTTAAACCAACTAATATTTGTAAATAAAACTTCATAATACATTATTTATCCTATTTGAATTTAGTATTGCGTAGGTGGATGTGGAAAAATTAAAACAAACTCAATAAACAAACAATGTACGAATTTTCATCATTCTACGTGACCACCTTCGCGTTCCATACATAGAATTGTTCTGGAATACATTTCGCGGCGAACATTTTGCAACATAGTTCTGTTTATCAGTGCTGCACAATTCCTTATACAAATTTTTGAATGTTCTGCATTTCGTAATGAGCGTTGTTTATAAACATTGCTTTTCAGCTAACCCCATAAAAAGAAATCACACGGAGTTAGGTCTGGAGACCTAGCAGGCCAAGGATCACCTGAATATCAACCTATCCACTGCTCGCCAAACTCATTGTTCAAAGAATAAACGAATCCGCTCTTGTAATGGTAGGTTGCCGGTGAATGTAGATATCTCGGTACGTAAAAAGTTCAAATATCGTTGGCCATTTAAACTTTGTCTAAAAAAGAAGGTACCTACAATTCGCTCATTCAAAATTCCACACCATACATTCACTTTGAATCTATATTGGTCCTTGGCTTCAATAATAAAATTGGAATTATGATCTGCCCACCATCTACAATTTTGAGAACTGACGACACCATTTGGGGTAAAAGTTGCTTCGTCAATTTTTTTTTTGATAAATCACGATTGTCTTTTAAGATTCTCTGAAACCATGCACAAAAATAGAATCGAGCATCATAATCCCTGTCTCGCAGTATTTGCACAAATTTTGGTTTGTATGGGTGAAAGTGATTTTGCTTTAAAATTTGTCTAACAGAGGTTTGAGATATTTCAGCCTTTTATGCCATAATTTTCGTCGAAACTCTTGGTGTCTCAGTGACTGTCAGTAAAACATCGTTTACATTATTTTCATTATTTACAACAGGCTCAATGTGAACACTTTTATATTTGTTTTCAACCAAACCAGTTTCCTTAAATTTTTGCAATATTTTTGCCTTCCATTGAAAATTTCAGATACTTCTCTTGTGCTATGATAATTTTCGCCATATAGCAATGCGGCAGAAATAAATTATAATTGAAATTTCAAGTTCAATAAATATGTTGTCGATACACCTCTGTGCCGGCCCTTGCGCGTAAGAGAACAGCCCGATAGCAGATAGACAGGATCAAAGAGAATTGTACAAATCTGTATGATGGGCGTGGCGATGAGGATTGTTAAGGGCTTAAAGGGCTTTATTCTCGTCACTTGACAGCTACTAGTGTTGTCGTGTAAAGGTGAGGATGTCTCATTGAATAGATCGACCAAAAAATTGCAAAATATGCCGTAATTTTGGACTGATTTGGGTAAAAGATAAAGAGGGGTATGCCTGATATTTCGAGGTATATTTTTGACCGCTGAAACTTTCACATTTGAAGCATAAAGTTGATAATTTTAATGTCTTCTGACAATGTGCAAAAATCACTTTGTCCGTGACAGTTGATATTTTTTCATGATGCCCAGAAAATGTGTTCATCAAGGTGCGAAAGGCTTTGCATAGGCTTCATTTAATTATTAAATGAATTTGAATAAACCGCATTTGTGTGCAAGAAAAGTCGATCTGAAATTTTGGGAAAAACTCCAGAAAGTAAACGAATTCTAAAACTTGTATTTTTCGTTTATTGTAAAATATTAAGGAAAAACTATGTATTTAGAGAATATAATTGCAACATACTTTTATGATACGTATTCTGCATAGCAATAAAAGCTTTTTCCTACTCTTAATATTTATTAATATACTAAAGTGCTGAAATTGTTGGGTGTTATTGGAAAACCCCTTTTTTATAACTTTCTATAATTTTCTATACTAATTTTCTATCACCATTTCATGTTTTTTTATAATTTAGAGAATGTACTGTGCGTTAAAGATGTAACAGTCACACACAAATGATACAACAGTTCGATCCTGTTATACACACTTCAGTGACTAATGCTTGTTGATTTGCTATATTTTTCGATATACCTAACATTGTGTGAGTTTTATTCAGACAAATGAACATAATTATTGTTATGGTGCACCTGATTGTTGGAGAATTCCCAAATAGTTATTTGTAAAATACTGTGAAAAAGTCTTTGTCGAACTTAATAGAAGGAATAATTCATTGAATATTATGCAGTACATTCTTCGGATTTTCAGAACCGATCATATATCCAGAGCTCAAATGTAAATAATCACTAGTGTCCAAAACGTAACTGGATCGAATAATTTCTGGATAAACAAAGTTCATTCATCAATTTTTTTATTGAAAAATATTGATTCATGACTCTGTGTGCTACAGAATTACATTATGCAAGAAACTTTAAGATCTTGAAATTTTTTAAGATGAAAACTATAGACAATGTAAAAACTGAATATTATTTCTTGATAACAAGAAAAAGCCTCATTTTGGCATAATTTATTATTGGCATCGACATTACCAGATGTATTTGGAGTATTTTAAAGGTACTCATTATAAAAGGGAAACATTCTCAATTGAATATTGAGTAGAAAGATTTATCTGAAAATTCAAAATTCTGCGACAAAAATGAAGTTATCGTTGTAATATCTCACAGAAAACAACTACTTTCTTGGCTAAAGCATTGAGCTACTCTAATAGATATTGTAAAAGGACCCTAACTCAAAAAAATAAATCAAAGTAAAAATTTGCACTTTCATTCAAATTAATATATGATTTTCCATTCCAGTTTCAATTAAGAACTCATATAGATGAATGAGACAAAGAAAAATATTTTCCAGGAAGGAGTACTCACCAGAAATCATGTTGATTATGTTCCGAATTATATTGTAAATACATAATCGGTCAGCTGTCTTGGAGAATGAGAGATTTATTTTTATTTTTTATGTAACGTTTCATGTTGGAACTACCATGACCAGCAATTTTCATAGTTTTTTTTTCAACACCAATTGTAGGAACTGATTGATTGTAGATTAGAATAATTTGTTATTTGCAAAAAAAATTTGTTTTGTTTTATTCAAATTGTAATGTGTTCAAAAAAAGAAAATTCAAATATTTATTTTATTGCCTTATTTTATACTGATTCCACGGGTTGCATAACTCTGAGTCTATGAAAAACTCCAATCACAGGTCTAATTTTTTCTTCAAACATTTGATGTGCCAGTGCCGTTTATTATCAATAAATAAATCCAAAAATGTTCGAGTTGTTCAGTAGTTAACGAATAATCAATAATTCAGTTGGAACTCAAAATTCCTTTCTTCTCAACTTGTTTTTTTCCTAAGATAAAACAAAATCTAGAATAACCACCAAATGGAGCAGGTGAATATACAACGATAAAAAAGAAAAGTCGATTTTGGAAAAAATAAATCCGATTGACAGCAAAATACTAATTTTTAAGACAAATATCAATCAGCAAAGTATCACTTTTCCTACCTAGGCAGCAAAATGATTGACCTCTATGGCAACTAAATATTTGACATTTTTTTACAAGAAAAATTACATATTTCCAACCAAAAATTACAACATATTTGTAGTTATTGTTAACATCAATAGTAAAATTTTCCTGGAAATATTCTTATACATATTTTTCACTCACAGTTATGTATATTAGGTTTCCTATTTCAAATAAAGATTTTATTATCATTATTATTGATTTCTAAATAACCTGCTTCTTTATTATCAGAAATTCACTACTGACAAATAATATTTCATTTAGTATCCAAAGATATGCCCAAGTAATGCGAGGAAGCTAAATTTTCAGTTGTAAGCGCACATTTCTTTTTTCATTTTGAAGCGGGGTTAGATACAATTTTTTACCTAACACATTATGAAAAATTGATTGTAATTGACTCGTGTAATTTTCAAAACTCGCTCACTTCGTTCGTATTAACAAATATTACATTCGCCTCAAATAAAATTGTTACATAAATAACTATTTTACTGGTTTCATTTATGAACAATGACTGAAGAAAATGGAAACTCTGTTTGGGAATCACATTCGGGTAAAATGTTATTTTATTGCTATTTCTATTTGTTCACCCATAATTAAAGTATATAAATTCAAAATTGAAAGTAAATATTTCAACAGGAACCTTGGTGAAATATGAAACTTTGCAGACTAGAAGCAGACACTTTTATTTTCATAAAGAAATGAAAAATGGAAAGCACTAGTTATAGTATTTGAAAATACGTTATTAGCGGGTCTATTAATAATGTTTGTACTTCCAATAACTATTATACAGTGCATTCCATTCAAAACGAGCCACCCTGAATAACTTTTGGTACAATGATTTCCAGGAAAAATAAAGAAACACGTCAACAATAGTATACAGGGGGACACATTTTGACATATTCACATTTGATGTTACTTCCACTGTCGCACCCCCAGAGCATGTCACAATTTTTTTCAAATGGATCACCCTATATTGTTTCACATTATCAGATGCTCCATGATGAGCAGATTTCAACAAAGTATAAAACATATCGTCTGACGCATATGGTTCGGGAGCTACAAATTATTTGGTTGAAAACAAGCCACCCTGAATAACTTTTGAAACAATGATTTGCAGTAAAAATAAAAAAACAAGTCAACAATTTATACAGGAGGCCACATTTTGAAATATTCGTTCTAGAGACAAATGAAGCAATAAATTAGAAAAAGAGATTTTTTATTAAATTATTGAATCAAAATCTGATGACTTGACAATGAGAAGAAAAAAAATGTATATAGGAAATGTTCAAAAACGTTTCCGCCAACTTCCATACAATGGTACAAACGAGCTTCCATTGCCGCCCTCACATGGTTGAGAATCTCGGGAGTTATTTCTCTGCAATGCCTAATGATATTCTCTCTCAAATCTTCTAATGTTATTGATTCTATCTCATACACTTTAGACTTCAAATGACCCCATAGAAAGAAATCTACAGGAGTGAGATCCGGAGACCTTGGTGGCCATTCTGTAGGACCTCTTCTGCCAATCCAGCGACCAGGAAAATGATCATCCAAAAATTGTCGCACTGGAGCTGCATAATGAGGAGGTGCACCATCCTGCTGAAAAACTATTTCTTGTTCGAATAAATTCATATCCTCCTCAATTGCCCTATTGATGCACGGTATTATTCGATTCTCCAACATATCCAAATATTTCTCACCTGTCGAATTACCATCGATAAAAAAAGGTCCTATGATGTGGTCACCTAAAATTCCTGCCCAAACATTCAGTTTTTGAGGTCGTTGGGTATGAACTTGACGGTATAAATGAGGATTCGTATCACTCCAATATCGACAATTTGGCCGATTCACCTCTCCATTCAAACTAAACGTACTTTTATTCAAGAAATTCTGATGCAAGTTGATCCGTTCAGTGAGACTTTCACAAAACTCGATACGTCTATCGAAATCATCTTCGTTCAATTCATGAACTAGTCTAATCTTATATGGATGAAATTTGTACTTATGAAGGATCCTGAAAACATTTGTACGACTGATTCCTGATTCTCGAGATAACTTAGTAAGAGATTGCGTATTTTCCATTAGTCCAACGTGCCCTAAAACTGCAATAGAAATAGCTTCATCGTTGACAACTCCTGAACGGTTATGCTTTTTATTGCTAATAGATCCAGTTTCCATAAATTTGTTCAATAATTCCGAAACGTATTTGTGTCGTACATTTCTTCCTGGATGATTATCATTGAACATACGGGCAGCAGCTCTAGCACTATTTCCATTCTGGTAGTACAAACTCACTATTTCAATCCGTT
Organism: Gonioctena quinquepunctata; assembly: GCA_018342105.1. Classification (NCBI taxonomy): domain Eukaryota; kingdom Metazoa; phylum Arthropoda; class Insecta; order Coleoptera; family Chrysomelidae; genus Gonioctena; species Gonioctena quinquepunctata. The sequence continues at coordinate 444,150 of JAFIRS010000061.1, read as the reverse complement.
CTAGAAGCGTATAAACCATTGCTTCTCAAGAATTCACAAGAACAGAAACACCAATTGTAACTTCACCTGGTAGGTAATCGTTATTGTAGAATGAGACAAATACAAAATGAAGAGAATATCGGATTCAAACTTAACTAGGCAAAATAAGACTTTTTTGAAGTATACTTCAAAAAAACACCTATGAAACCTAGGTAACAGATTGTACAGAAGTTCATTCAGGGTGGCTCGTTTTCAACCAAATAATTTGTAGCTCCCGAACCATATGCGCCAGACCATATGTTTTAAACTTTGTTGAAATCTGCTCATCATGGAGCATCTGATATGCGAAACAATATAGGGTGATCCATTTAAAAAAAATGGTGACATGCTCTGGGGGTGCGATAGTGGAAGTAACATCAAATGTGAATATGTCAAAATGTGTCCCCCTGTATACTATTGTTGACGTGTTTTTTTATTTTTCCTGATAATCATTGTATCAAAAGTTATTCAGGGTGGCTCGTTTTAAATGGAATGCACTGTATAACCTCTAAATACGCATTTTCGATATCAGGGAGACATTCTTCTTTGAATGTAAATGAAATCACTATCGGTGCTGTGTAATTTTTAAACACTGCTATACCACTATTTCGATAATATTTTCATTGAAAATCCATTATTACTCCTTACAATACACGGCACTTCATTCGGTACCGAAATCCGGCCCGGATAATAGTCTTCCCAGAAAGCGTTCTATTTTCTAATGACCCTTATCCATTATTTACATCCTTTGAAGAGGGCTCCTGTCGTGATGTCAACACCTCTTGACTGACATAAAGACCTATTCGGTCAGGTAGAAAATCTTGCGGTATCTTATAATAACGTGTATCCTTTTGTTGGTTGGGGATATAACTTCGTTTTCGAGATACAAATCTGTTCGGAATGGACTTATCCCCTAGGTATTCGGTAATCTTGAGACACATTTTCAGTGAAGTATCAAATGGAGCGATCTACGATACTCACACGATTATATCTCCATGAGAGATACTTTGGAAAATGTTATGAAATAATGAATAATATTTTTAAGAAACTGGGGTTCGTCTATTGAAATACTCGACTAATTATTCTCCATTAATTACACTATACAATTACAACACAATAAATACATCAATAACAGTTCAAAATGTATGCTAGAATATTCGCGTCAAGAGCTCACTCGAAAAATATCCGTTGTTTGGCGTGACGTCAAACAGTCGTTCGCCTTCTCGGCATTGTGCGATTACAGCCGCAGTTGCGTAGTGTATTCGTAACATTAACCCCCCTCTTATTCATTTTGATCGTCCCGATCTGAAGCCATTGGTTCAGTCTTTCTAGCTGAGCAGCCCCCATCTCAGTCCTAGGGCTGCGTGAGATTATGTTAACCACTAGTTTATCCTCTTCTTACCTCGTACGATCAATATCAAAACGGTGTTTGTTCAAACATATTTTTCATGATGTAGGTTATAAACCTGGTCACTTTCTTTGGATCCTCCTGAATTGGCTTTCAAATCATAACAAGCTTTCATTCTATCACTTGCCAGTATCAACCTCCTCCGAGCTGTTTCGTGACTTTTCAACAGGCTGTCCCTCAGTTCATCTGCTTATCATGTACTTCTACTGGTGATGGGCATAATCGAATTATAAATTGATTACTATCGTTTCGGACGTCCATCGTCTTAATGTATTCAAAAGATTTTCACGACGTTTCGAATGCTTGTATCTGCAATCGTCTTCAGGTGAATACTGACAAGTTTTGGGTGCTACTTACCAATTTATATGACTGTCGGTGCAATGATGCGTGTAATTCCGCCAGGTGCAGTGGTGCGTGTAATTTCACGCAGTGTGGTGTTGCGTGAAGTTTCGCGCCTTTGCAGCCCGCCAGAAAGAGCAATCAGTGGTTTCCATACGTTCTTGATCTCAATGCTTGGTTGACTAAAGGCGTTATTGGATTCGATGTAGGCGGCCTCTTTGAACTTTCGTTTGAACCAATGCTCCTCTCTATGTAGAACACTTGTGTCGTCCCATAGAACTCGATGGTGCTCAGTCCAGGCGTGGTCAGCGATTCCAGATTTTGATGTTTCTCCACGTTGAGTCCATTTCTTGTGCTCATCCAATCTTACCGATAACGGTCTCTTTGTCTCTCCAATGTGGGAATCTCCGCATTCACATGGAACTTCATAAATGCAATTCTTACTGATTTCATTTTTGTTGTCAGGTTTGGTTTTGGTCAGGAAACTCCGTAAAGTACTGCCGGATTGGAAGCAGCTTTTGATGTTGAACTTGTTTCCGATCCTTCTGATTTTCTCGGAAACACCTCTGATGTACGAAAGGCAGAACACTGTGCTTTGTTGTTGCTCTTCAGATGTCTTCGTTCTCCGGAGTTGTTTCAATACATCTTCTAGGAGTTTCTTGGGATATCCATTCCGGTGGAGGTCCTCTCTGATGTGGTTTAATTCGGCATCTAGTGACTCCACGTCGTTGCATATGTGCGTCGCTCTCTCTACCAATGTTCTCACGATCCCTCTCTTCGTCGAACTCGGATGGTTGGAGCTGTAACTGAGGTACTGTCCCGTATGTGTCTTTTTTCTGTAGACGGAGGTGCGGATTTCATTGCCTATTCTCTCAACGTTCACATCGAAGAAGGGTAAGGCACTGTTGGTTCCCATTTCCATCGTGAATTTGATCGAATCCCTGATTCTGTTAATTCTTGAGAAGAAATCCTGGAGATGTTTGTCTCCGTGATTCCATATAATGAAGGTGTCATCCACAGCTTTGGTTTGTATTCTGCCTCCCGCATAGCCAATTCCTCGAACCACTCCATGTATATGTTGGCGATGATTGGAGAAAGGGAAGATCCCATCGGGAGTCCGTCGACTTGAGAGAAGAATCGGTCCTTTTCCTGGAAATATGAGTTCTGTAGGCAGCACTGCAGTAATTCCAATATTGCGTGGGTAGGATGGTCAGTCCTCTCGTGCAGCTGGTCATCCTCTTCGAGTTTCCTTTTGATGATACTGAGAGATTCCTCTATAGGGACATTGGTGTAAAGGCTCTCCACGTCGAAGCTGATGAAACGATCTTCTGGTCCAAGTTCAACATCTGTGAGGGTGTCAACGAAGTGCTTGGAAATCTTGACGTATGAACTGCTATTTCCTTGTAAGGGTTGTAGTATCGGTAGGAGGTATTTTGATAACTTGTAGGTTGGTGAGTTCCGTGAGCTGGTGATCGGTCTCAGGGGCATGTCTGGTTTGTGGATTTTCGGAAGCCCGTAGAGATGCGGTGGTTTGCTGTAGTGTAGCGTTAGATGTGATCGTTCGTTGTCTGGAATGAATTGTTTAAATTTCCTCAGAGTGTTGTAGATCTTCCTTTCTATAGTGGGTGTCGGATCCTTCTTCAAGAGTTTATAGTTCCCTGTGTGGAGTAACGACTCTATCTTGTCATCATATGTTGTGGTGTCCATGATAACCGTGGCGTTTCCTTTATCAGCTGGAAGAATCTTTATGGATGAATCCTTTTGTAGAATTTTTAGGGCCCTCTGTTCCCCTGCAGTGATGTTACTCCGGGGATTCCTCTCCTTCTCGAGTGTCTCTCATTATATTACATTAAGACCATAGACGTCCGAAACGATAGTAATCAAGTTACCACATCGTCTACAACCTTCAAACAAACGAATTATAAATGTTCGAGTTATTCAAATAATCGAATTATCATTCGAATGATCGATCACTCGGATACTACAGACATTACACAAGCATTTTCTGATCTAGAATATTCAAGATTTCGTAATATTTGTAGACCACATAATGCGATTTACGTTTCCGTATGCAAGATTTCATCTCTATTCCATTTCCCAACTCATGTGAATAAGATGACAGTTATTGATTCCGCCCCGACCTGAGATGCCATAGGATAGTTAAAATTGAATAAGTGAATAGTAAATCGTTTTTAAGTGGGGTATACCTAGGAATTCCTTCAAACATTTAAGACGTGAAAGCAATCCTCTCAAGTCGCTTGTAAATCCCAACACATCAATTATTATTCTTAATAGACCATGGTCGATAATTTTTGAAACCAGAAAAAATAATAGTAGGCTGAAACTCATTGGAAAAGGAAGAGAATATAACAAAAATGAAAGGAAAAATAATTTACGGGCGATCTGAGGTCGGGAAGTGGAAGGGGGTGAGTTTTTAAGGGTAAAAAACAGTTTATCTCGATTTCCGGCAAAACTATGAGTCCTATGGAAAAAAGTTAAATAGCAAAGTTGTAGGTAATAAAACTACAACTTTGGTGAATACACTTTTTTCGCATAATCTCAAAATGTATGTGAAAAATTCAAATAACCAAGTTTTTGGTTTTTTATTTTTATCTTTTACAAAAAAAAAGTTTTTCCACGAAATTTGGTGAAAACGTACCTTTTTATGTCCCAAACACACTGTAATTTTTTTTATTTGAAATATTTATTTTTCCACCTTATTTTGACTTAATATCGAAAAAGCACCCTAATTTTCAATTAAAATTCTCCCGTCAAAATATCTCTACTTTTTGATGGTGTAAAATAGTATATTAAAGTATAAGTGGATAAAAAGGGCTTTAAAACACGCGCGATTTTTCGAGCACGACAACGCAGCCGGAGTGCTCGAAATAGAGCAAGTGTTTTAAGACCAGTTATCCACGAATACTTTACGTTATTTTTTTTTATTGGTGCACTTTGAAATCATATATACTGGTATTATTACTACAAAAAATAGAACTAAGAACTAATAATGCAAGAAGGTTGAATTCGTGATATGACATCAGTATACCTTTCGTTGTCATGGAAATGAGAAAAACATTCATTTGCAATTTGTTACCAAAGATCAATATTTGTTGTCACCAGAGCTCAAAAATGAATGATTCTAATATCGATTTTTTGAATAGTGAGGCAAAATCGCGGTAAATACCGCGGAAATCCAGTGATATATATAAAAAAGAATATGAAAAGTTCATCAAATGGATGGAGGAGCACATATAAATGACCGAATTGTGAGTAATATTTTATGTGACGTTACAAGGTACTCCTGTCAGATCAATAATCAGAAATTTGTCATTTAGACTTCACGTTTCTCGATTTGTTGATGTTGTCATGGTTACCTTTAAAAAACGCGCGTTTTTTAAAGTTCGATTTAAACACGCTGAGGCGTGCTTTAAATGGGTAAAAAGGGGCACCAATAAAAAAAAATATACATTACTATGGTAAATAACAGGTAGTAAGGCCCAGACCCTCCTAGCCGCTTCCCCACTTCTCTATGAAATACCTTTTGATGGGCTAAAATTTCCCGTAGGTCACTCAGATTTATGAGTTATCTTAAAATAGCAATAAATAGGCATCTACGCATATAATTTAAAGAAGATTCTACAACTTTCTCAAAATATTGTAGATGGCTTATTAAATTCGGATTCGAGTTTTTTTCGTTTCTTTGCATTTTCTGCCATAGTAATGTACTTTTTTTTATACCATCAGAAAGTCGAGATTTTAACGAACAAAAAGCCCACCGACTTTTTTAAAAAAGCTGATATTTTGACGGGAGAATTTTCGATTGAAAATTAGGGTGCTTTTTCGATATTAAGTCAAAATGAGGTAAAAAAAATAATATTTCAAATCAAAAAAATTACAGTGTGTTTGGTACATAAAAAGGTAAATTTTCCTTTCCTTTTCGTTATATTATCTTCCTTTTCCAATGAGGTTCATCCTACTATTATTTTTTTTCACTTTTTACCATTTTCAAAGGCTTCAGCTCTGGTCTATAAGTATTGAATTGATTCTGTTTCTGGTATCTTGGTTTCCTGGTCGATGTTTAGAGATCCCAAGTGAGTTTTTGAGGGTAAAAAAAAGATCTAAAACTTTTTTATCCACACTTTTTTCACATAACCTCAAAATTTATGTGAAAAATTCAAATAACCAAGTTATTGATTTTTTATTTTTATCTTTTACAAAAAAAAATTTTTTTCACGAAATTTGGTGAAAATTTACCTTTTTATGTACCAAACACACGGTAAATTTTTTTGATTTGAAATATTATTTTTTTTACCTCATTTTGACTTAATATCGAAAAAGCACCCTAATTTTCAATCGAAAATTCTCCCATCAAAATATCAGCTTTTTTAAAAAAGTCGGTGGGCTTTTTGTTCGTTAAAATCTCGACTTTCTAATGGTATAAAAAGAAAGTACATTACTATGGCAGAAAATGCAAAGAAACGAAAAAAACTCGAATCCGAATTTAATAAGACATCTACAATATTTTGAGAAAATTGTAGAATCTTCTTTAAATTATATGCGCAGATGCATATTTATTGCTATTTTAAGATAACTCATAAATCTGAGTGACCTACGGGAAATTTTAGCCCATCAAAAGGTATTTCATAGAGAAGTGGGGAAGGGGCTAGGAGGGTCTGGGCCTTACTACCTGTTATTTCTTTGCATTTTCTGAGAACATTTACCATAGTAATGTATATTTTTTCACACCATCAAAAAGTAGAGATTTCAACGAACAAAAGCCCACCGACTTTTTTAAAAAACCTGATATTTTGACGGGAGAATTTCTAATTGAAAATTACAGTGTGTTTTTTGGACATAAAAAGGTACGTTTTCACCAAATTTCGTGAAAAAACTTTTTTTTTCGTAAAAGATAAAAATAAAAAACCAAAAACTCGGTTATTTGAATTTTTCACATACATTTTGAGATTAGGACTCATAGTTTTGCCGGAAATCGAGATAAACCGTTTTTTACCCTTGAAAACTCACCCCTTCCACTTCCCGACCTCAGATCGCCCGTAAATTATTTTTCCTTTCCTTTTCGTTATATTATCTTCCTTTTCCAATGAAGTTCATCCTACTATTTTTTTTTTCACTTTTTACCATTTTCAAGTCTATAAGTATTGAATTGATTCTGTTTCTGGTATCTTGGTTTCCTGGTCGATGTTTAGAGATCCCAAGTTGGGCAACTTACTTGTGTAAGAAGTGCAGGGGATGTACTTGGTTTTACCTATATTCAATGGTAATTTATTATATCTGAACCAATCTTTTATGATCTTGAAGTCTGATTGTACTTGAGTTTTAAGACTGCCCCAACTTTTCGACTGATGAATAATTGCGGTATCATCTGCAAAACTGAGAACCGAACCTTTTGCATTTATATATATACTGTACCTTGCGGTACGCCATATGTAATATTTCCCATGTCACTGATGACACCATCAATATGAACTTACTGCCGTCGGTTAGAAAGGTAACTTTGTGATAAGGCAAGGACGTTTCCTTCCATTCCATATAATCGCAATCGTGACATACCGTGTCGAAAGCTTTAGAGAGGTCAACGAATATACAAAGCGCCAGAGTTTTTTAATCAATTGCTCTATATATTCTCGATGTTAATGCACTTATTGCATCTTCCGTGGACATCCCTTCTCTGAAGTCATGATTATTGGAAATGACATCAAACTCATTCAGGAATTTTACAATCCTTTTCTCAATAATTTTTTGCAAAATTGGAAATGTGTGAAATGGGACGATGATTTCCTACTTCAGTTTGTCAAGTTTTTTTTATCAGTCCTATTTCCGTTCCTTCCTTCCTTTGTTATTTAAGGTCGGCCTATTTCTGCTACCTAGGCTAATCATAGACGACGGATATTTTGCCGAATCCTCTGTCATTTCAGAGGTAGGGATATCTAACGAGCTCAACATCCATGAACTCGGGAGCGACATCTTAACGTCCCCTCTGAAGGACGGCATATCTATCGTCATGTCTCGTGCTCATTGATATGACGCCTGCAGCTGCAAATATGCTACTACGCTGCAATTGTTCGGGGCAATTCTAACGCGCACCATCCTTGGTAGTTGGTCACCCATCCAAGTACTAAAGGTGCCCGGGGTTGCTTGGCTCAGATATCGATGATAATACTCGTCAACCTGACCCGGTACCTAGCAGTCCTATTTTCAAAGTATTCGGAAAACAGCCAGTATTAAAACATTGATTTATCAAAATACTGATAGGAGTAACAATTTCGTTCAAAGTTGTCAGGACTCACAATTTTTTTCCGCCAAAGTTTTTCAGAGTTTGGTCAGTTAATATGTCATTATAAGGATTTTTTATCATTTCAATTTTGGTTTCACCTATAATTTCACCACAAATTATGTTTCTCAGAGATCAAAAACCAAGTGAATTAGCATATTTTCCTCATCTCAAATCTGTATATGTTCTTGAAATAGTGTAAATATTTCACAGTTTTGAACAATTAGAAATCTAATAATATATCTTTCCAAAACGGGACAACCCAAAAATGAAAAGAAATATACTTCTACATATTCTCAACAACTACCGTCTCATCAATAATTAAAATATTCTAATGAACTTTTTGCAATACAATGAAAGTATTTAGAAAATGAAACTCTAGCAACTTTCGGTAAATTTATTCCTATCCTATCACTAACATACAATAAATAATATAATTTTAAATATGCACATCTCTACCACACATTTAATATATTTTTATTTTATGGAAGACAGGCCATGGCAAATTTCAAAATTGTCTATGAAAATTTGCGAATGAAAATCGAATTAAGTTCTCTCGGTTGAAATTGACGTTTGTCCCTAATACAAATTTTCATACATAACTTTTGATCCCTTAAATACATTTTAAATTTATATACAACTAGACATGAATTAATTATTAGATGAGGAAGCAAATTAAAGCAAGGCATCACAAAATTGGTTGGGAGGGTTGAAAAAAATCATTCAGCTCTCCTTAGTCTATATGTTTGTTACAATATATTGAAACAAAGATAACTCAAAAAACACTCTAAACACAGTCTATATGAAATTTTCGATATGTTTTCATATGGCAGCTGATTCGAAGGGAAATGGATTTATTTTATTATATATATATATATATATATATATATATATATATATATATATATATATATATATATATATTTCTAAAATATTATTGAATTATTGATAATCTTCAGAGTTGATATTTTTTTTCTACTCATTGGGGAACAATATAAATGCAAGCATTTTATACACCACAATATACTAGAAATCTGTCAAAACCTCTCATTTTATGAATTCAATCAAATTATGTTCGTTTATACATATAGTTATTTATTTCACTCGATTTGCTGCCCAATCATATCTCAAACAAAGCAAATGATACGTATGTAGTCATTAATATATTTACAATTGGAATACTTTTTCACTGGGTAGCTAATTCATAAACATTTATATACAAGAAATAATCAATTCCTGATTTGAATAATACAGTTGTGAGTTCATTTACAACAGAATAATTAATATTTTCAAGTGTTCTTTAAAACGTCCCACAAACCATAGTCTTGTTGGGCCCATATACGAAAAATGAATAATAACATACTACAATGGAGGCTGAATCCCAAGCAAGTGTATAATTTATATACCCAGTGTTTTTTTTTCGATAATATAAGAATATCTAAGCTGAACATCTTGAAAGTCTTCTAATCTACAGAAACTCCAACAGAAATATATTATTCTAGGCATAACTTTTATTGACTAAGATATATGACAAATATGTTGCATTTAGAACCTTGAATACATTATAATATATTTTTATAAACATTAACAGTATTCGAAAAATCTTAATAACTTCAATTATTACAAAATTGATATCACAATGATATGTGTCGAAAAAATACTGATATAATGACTAGAATCTATAAATGTTCAATCAATATCATGTTTTGAGTATCATATTTAACACTTGTTGCAACCGAAAAGCGTTAAATATCAACATAAAGCGAATCAAACGGCTGGCTACTGTAAAAGTGTATGACTGTGGCAACCTCATGCTTTTACCAACTACTTCTTGACTTCTTGTAGTCGAAGGTATAATTTCCAACATCTAGTGGCTATAGCAACAACTGTATATGGACAATCTATTGGCTGCGCAGCTAGCCTCAAGGTACAGCAATTTGCTGTACCAGTTTTGACTTCCCATCGCTAACGTATACGGTAAATTGACAGCGGAGCAGATGTATATTCAGTTTGAAAATATTGCTCATTATTAGAGAGATAAAAAATAATCTTCAAACCACATAGAGATATGGTTGTAGCATTTGTGACATTGTGTTCCGAAGGCTCCTTTTTGATAAACTGTAGGCACACTCAAAGATATCGGAATAAAAAAAATTATATAAATATAATTTTCTGAAATTCTGATATGGCAATAAAAATTGGTAATTCATTTCATTTTACTTAGCTTTATACTTGTAAGTTTTGTATTTTGCATTTAGCTATCCGCTTCCTCATGATATTGGACAGATATTTTTTTTGAGACAAGCTCATTTCCAAATGTTTTATTGCATGTCATTTATTTTGGAATACCTTGAGCCGAAATCGCAATGTCTAACGAAGATAAAACGGCTATTGGCGATAGCAAATAAAACCTTAGCACCAACTATAGGGCCAGTATAAACTATAAATCACGAATTCAATAACATATGTTCAAATGGAGTTTTCGGTGCATTTTTTATAATGTTGGTAACTTTTCGACAAAAAAATTATTGTGATGATAATTAAAAGAGAAATTAAAAATAATTTCAGAATAATTTTGTCAATTTTTATGGAACTTATCAATTTCTCGTATTTTTCAGTTTGCTCACATTAAACTTCAAGCTTCAATAGCAAGGAACTGAACAACATTTATTGTTTTTTTCGATATTTTATGGAGAAATCATGGGGAAAATATCCTTTTCACAAGATATATTCACAATGTTTCAGCGAAATATTGACATTATAATTGCTCGATGGATGGCGCGGGGGGCACATCAACCTAAAATGTGTAATTAGCATAGGGGGTCAAGTGGCACATCGGTCGAAAAGAAATTGAATTATTTTTTCAACCATTTTTTTTTTAATTTCGATAATATGTTTTTTCACAATATACATTTGAAAAGTCAAGTATAAGTGCGGATCTCGATTACTTTTGGGACAGAAAATAATTTGAATGGTATTAGTGATCCTTCTTTCTTATAGAAGATACATTACAATTACTCGACAGAGGGTGCTGGGGGCACATCAACTTGAAAATTTCGAAAGGCATAGAGGTCGAGTTGCACATCGTTGGAAAGCTAATTCAATTTTACTTTCAACCATGGTTGTTCTACGGAATCACAATTGCGACGAGTAACACGAAATGCGGTCAATAGAGGAAGATTCTTGACTTGAATAATTTGTCATTTTAGCATTTGTTTCAAAGCCTAATTAGGTAGAGATTTTGAATCCATACAATAATCCAATTTCCAACCCAAATAATACCCAATTCATTTATTTTTAATGACCATAATCATAACGGGTATATTATTATACTTGACATTCCAAATGTATATTGTGAAAAAACATATTAACGAAATAAAATAAAATAGATGAACGAAAAGAGTATTGGATTATCTTCTCAACGATGTGCCCCCCGCGCCATCTATCGAACCGTTCAAAAGTTAACAAGTGGATGGACTATAAAAAGCCGCACTGTAATATCATGAAGATTTGAGAAAATTCAAAAGCTGGTTTGATAGATTAAATGTATTATCTCCCGTTCGCCAAAATTCGTTACCAAATTTGGGTACACTGGAAATTATTAGTACCTATCATCCAAATTTATGAAACTGAATGTATAATATTTTGGAATTATCTTTGACAAACATCTAATATTGAACCATCAAATTTTCAACCTCGTAAAATCTTGGATGTATTTTACCCAAATTCATTAAATAATTCCTCTCCTTCAAACATTTCAAAATAATGAATATGGCAATATTTTTCATTAATACAATCACAAATGAGTTTCAGATTGGGTGGTGTGAAACAAACTTCACCATGTAATACAAAAGCAAATAAAAAAATTAATTAAAATGATATATTCCATTCTGTTCATTTGATATTGAATTATTCGTCTAGAGAATTTTGATTTATGTTTTTCAAAACTAAAATTATATTAATGATAATTTATATGACACATAGTATAAAAAATTACACCTATATTATAGGATATATTTTCAATAAACTTCCATAAGTTATAAGACAAACAAGATCCTCTATTCATACATAAGTGAAAAGTGGGTTACTCGCGAAAAATCGTTTTTTTTTTCGTTTACTATTGAATTTATTTGTCTTTCAGATATTCATTTCTATAATTCAACAAGAATTAAAAATAAAATCCTCAATAATTCAAGTTCAAAAAATATGAATGTTTATACAAACCCAAAATGTTTGCCAAATATTAGTAATTTGATATGATTGAACATTTTAATTATTATTCCGATCAAGAGGCGTATCGTTTATTCTCAACCCTGAAAGTCATTTGAAGATTTGCAAATTCTCCTCTTCCGGATAACTTCTTGATTAAAACTTATGTCTGTTCTGATATCTTGTTTTCTGCTAACTTGCTGTCAAACATGATAAGCCTATATGATCCATGCTGAAACTCCAATTGTATGGAACAATTTTCGCTCGATGTAATTACATCCCAATAAAAATAATGTCTTTGCAACGATATTTCTAAGGCCTGTCTCAAGAAGTCAAAATGCGAAATTTTAATCATACCAATCAAGCACATTTGTCACATGGAATCTTTGTGATGCCACAATAATATAACAGTGCGATATCACGTTTGTACAGAGAATGCAACTCATGTGATGTCCAAGGGATGTACACTTATCTCATGGCGTAGATATAAATTAAGTATGTAGTAACATTCGGATATCAAATTCAATATCCCTATTGAATAAATTCATGATTTTTTTCGAATGAGCAATACACACGATGGTGTGTTAGGAAACATTCTTGAATTATTGCTGCATTCTGAAAAGCGAGTGTTTAATGCCATTTACATGTTTTGTTCTTTGTGAAATTCGACAAAATTTTGGCTAGCGCCACCCACCTAATTTCAGGTGACCTACTCAAAGGAAAACTTTGGCAATTGCCGAATGCAATAAACATTCAACTCGACATTTGAATAATGTAAAATGTTGAACTGATTGTGTGGTGAATGTACACATTGCAGGCTGCCTGAGATAGATATTCAACTTCAAAGTGAAGAAAACAACTAACCTTGTTATATCCAAACTGGTGATAAAGTCAGAACTAGTTGTATTCACACTCTGCTTTGAGGCACAATAATATCACAACCATTGTAGTGATTCAGACATTCCGAGCACGTGAATTGAACACCGTTGCCAAGCAATATTCTCGAATGCACGGTTTACAAAGCTGTCTACGATCGAAAGTTTGTTAGATTCTTCTAGTGTTTTTTAATTAGCCCTTCCAAAAAATAATTTATATTTTATTTTAATATTTCTAGTACAAAAAACGCCCGTACAGTGATTGACGACTCCAGAATCCAACCAGAATTGAAATTCACTACTTCATTCATAAATGCGAAGAGTGATTCATCTTGTCTTGTACTCTTCAGAATACGCACAGAACAGCTCGGTGTTTAGTTTTAAGAGCCAGCAAGAGACAAAGACAATAATGTTCCAATTAATTCTCGTGCACATAGCGTACTGGTTTCTGATTGGTTGCTAATTAGAAAACACTAGTAGAATCTAACAAATTTTCTTTCGTAGACACCTTTGACGATACATCGATGGCAATAATCAAAAACTATCGATATTATCGGTCCAGCCACAGAACAGTATAGTTGTCTCAGATGTTTTGTAAACTTTCCTACATTTCATACAAGCAGCAAATTGCCGGCCCAGCTCATCTGTCACAAAATACATCCAGATGAAGCTTGATTTTTTATGGTTTTGCCCATTGCAACTGCAATTTATAACAACAATGGATAAATATTTAATATTTTCACATTTTGTATTTTTTTTATTAACAATTTGACGTATTTGACAAATGACACCATCATCCATCATTTCATAACACATGAAGATAGACAGAACACACTGAACACAGAACATTAGAATTTTGCAAAACTTTGTGAAAACCTATCGTGTAACGAACTATCGATAATATCGATGTAAAAATATAAACTATCTATACTATCGATAGTATGTACCTCTACTTGACAACAGTGTTTAGTTCACGTGTTCGGATGAAGCTAGATTTGTTATGGTTTTGCCCATTGCAACTGCAATTTATAGCAACGAAAAACAATTGATAAATATTTAATAATTTCACATTTTGTATTTCTTCATTAACAATTTGACATATTTGGCAATTGACACCACCATCCACCATTTCAAAACACATGACGATAAACAGAGCACACTGAACACAGAACATCAGAATACTGCACAACTGTGTAAAAAACTATGGTGTAACGAACTATCGATATAAAAATATAAATATAAACTATCGATACTATCGATAGTATGTACCTCTACTTGACAACAGTGTTTACTTCACGTGTTCGGAATGTCTGACTCAGTACAATGGTCGTGATATTATTTTTCAAAATAATATTCAATTACGAATGTTTTCCTTTTCAATAGTATTTGTGTCGTTTGTTTCTTACAAGTGACTGTGATAATGGGCGAGAACCCAAAATTTTCAAAATAGTTTTAATGGAATCTACAGCTTGTGAAAAGTATGTTGGTAATTTTCTTTCTTTTTTTTTAATTTTCTAAAACTTGGAAAAAAAATTAAGTCGGCAAAATTAAAATGGCTTCTTTCTAGCGCCATTGCAAAATGTTGTGACGTAATCACCCGATCATCCAATCCCACAGTTGACAGCTTCAATTAATTTTGCAACGTTGCCGTATTTTCGAATCTTAGGCCGCGCCTCCATAACAAGAATAAATGATTGGCTTTCTCTTTATCAGAAATCATTTTGATGGACCACATTGATTCATAATATCAAAAATAACAAGGTGTATGAGCACTGTCAAATCGACAATATATTGTTTTATGACAGATCGAATATTTTTACACCCTTCAAATCCGCCATCGTCACTTGACATTGCGAATAGTGTCCTAGTTCGGACATTTAGAGTTTAAGAAACCTGGCAACATTGCCGTTTAATGTCACAATCAACCCGATTACGCATATTGGCTGCTCGGTCGTTTACTTCACATATTAGTGGCTTCAAAATTTGCTGATTTTCAAAAACGAATAGAAACTGCTGTAATTGAAATTTGACACAAAAAAAATCTGGGTACATTTATCCATGCGTTATATATTTTGAAAGATATTTAAAGCGATAATAATTTTTCCGATTCCTCGTCTATTAGGATAAGTGCTTCCAGAGTATGAAGTCAACTAGCTCTGACTTTATCGCCTGTTTGGGTATAAGCAGGTTAGTTGTTTTCTTCACTTTAAAATTGAATATATATCTCAGGTAGCCTGCAATGTGTACATTTACCACACAATCAGTTCAACATTCTATATTATTCTGTTGAGTGAAATGTTTATTGCATTCGGTAATTGCCAAAGTTTTCCTCTGAGCAGGTCACTTGAAATTAGGCGGGCGGCGCTACCCAAAGTTTTGTCGAATTTTACAAAGAACAAAACATGTTTCAATATTTTTTTTTCAGATTTTTAATCATTGTAATTCGTTATGAAGTGGCATTATACACTCGTCATTCACGGGTGTATTCATGAATCCAAAAATTGTTTTAAAAATTTGAATTTTCGAACTTCGAGTTCAACGCGCCGCTGCTTTCCGTGCTTCTCATTCAATTTGCGACAAAATAACATCGCTGTGATATTTTGGGAACTGAAAATGCAAAATATTACTCGTTACATTGTAACACCGTTAGGTAAATGTCATTGTATTTGCTGGGTGTATGGCAAAATCGCATTCCGCATTTTATGAAACAGACTTTAGTTACATAATTCTCCCTGAACAATCGACTTACTCCATGGTGTTGTACTGCACGTTCTTGACCTTGAAATACCTGAATATACCGTACCCCGTAACGGTAGCCAGAACCGCAATGGCTAACGTTGAACCAACGGCTATGGGAGCTGTTTCGTCCCTGAAAGAAGTTTTCGGTTTGCATTCAACTGCGGCTTCGAAATTCTCCCCTTTGTACATGAAGGGCTGCACCTGCAGCAGCCTGAGAAAGAGGGTTCCGTGAACGCCCGGGGGTGGGTCGTCTTCCTCGTCGGTGGCGAGTTCTATTTCGACTTCTTTGCAGGAATGTGATTTTCCAACTGGGGTTGGAATCAGCATGTTTTTGTGATAGAGTTTGATGGACGATATTTCTGTAACATTAACAGAGAGTGATCAAGGCTAGATGAAATAATTCACCCTGGGGTATCACTCTTGGCGATCATTTCACGTAGGGGGAGATGGGCAACTCAAAAAATCTACAAACACTCGGTCAGTATCGCTAGTCAGCACTCAGTTCGCTTCAAGTCGTTCGTACGAACACCTGCGCGAAAAAATATTTGGGAATAGAACACCAATGGCAAAAGCACCTGTTTTATTTTGACTAGTGTGAAAATTAGTCAAGGAGTTTATGTTACAAGTAGTCAAGGAGTTTATGTTACAAGTTGTGATTCATAATAAATATCCATAATTTCGGACTTTTTCTTTAATAAATTTGAGAGCAGTAAACAGTTATTTTCAAAATTCGATATCTGAAAACGGTTGAATTTAGGATATGTGTGCTATATAATTTTATTTAGAATTTTGAAAGAATTGAAATATGGAATAATATACAGGGTGTTCCATTAAAAAAAGCAACTTTGTTTCGTCATGACTTTTTGACTGATCCTGTATACTTCATTGTAATAGATTTTAAAAAACCATGAAACTTTTGTGTCCTAACATTTTTCGCTAGCTATCTTACTTTGGGAAATAATCGACCGTTTCCATACATATCAGCGACCCTGTATATCGATGAATCAAGCCCATTCATTATTATTATCACACGCTTTATATTAGCTTCACTTGTATGTTTGTTTGTTTGTTTGTTTGTAACCGACTCCTTTGGGCGCGATTTTGACCCACTTCCAGACGTCCGAATGATTTGAAATTTGGCAGGTGTTCATAATTCCGGTGACAATGCATTGAGAAATTTTTGTGTGGAGAAAAAACAAAATGGCGGCCCCAATATGGCGTACGAGCTTTGTGATTATGGTCCGATTCGCTTCAAAATTGGTATCCAAGGGTTTTTGTGGTCGGAGATTGTGATTCTTTTGTCAAAATTGAAAAATTTAAGATGGCGGCTCCAAAATGGGGGACGAGTTTTGTGATTATGGTCTGATTCTATTCAAAATTGGTATGTGGGGTTTTTTGGGGTCGATATTATGATTCTTTTGTAAAATTGGAAAATTCAAGATGGCGGCCGAGTTTTGTGATTATGGTCTAATTCTATTCAAAATTGGTATGTGGGGTTTTTGAGGTCGGATATTATAATTTTTTTGTGAAAATTGGAAAATTCAAGATGGCGGCTTTAAAATGGCGGCCGAATTTTGTGATTATGGTCTGATTCTATACAAAATTGGTATGTGGGGGTTTTTGGGGTCGAATATTATGAGTTTTTTGTAGAAATTAGAAAATTCAAGATGGTCGGAGATTATGATTACCTAATTTGCTAAAATCATTCCATTTTTTAATTAAAAAAAAATAAAATAATAGTTTAAAAAAAACTAAAAAACACGTTTTTATAGATAAACCACGCTGAAAAGAAGGAAATAAATAATAGTTTGAAAAAACTAAAAAACACGCTTTTATAGAAAACCAGACTAAAAAAATAGAAAATAAGAAAAAAAATTATTTTATTTTAAAAAAAGCGTGGGGTGCATGGTATCAATAATTATATAGTACATCACACACCGAGGCGATACCATGCACCCCATGCTCTTTTAAAATGAAATAATTTTTTTCTTATCTTCTATTTTTTTAGTCTGGTTTTCTATAAAAGCGTGTTTTTTAGTTTTTTCATACTATTATTTATTAAAATAGAGGATATAAAATAGGCATAATGTCAAGGTTACAAGATTATGAATTCAACGACATAAGAAATATTATTTGCAATTTTCATAACTGAAGGCTGCCGAGTTACAATCGACAATCTACAATCGAAAATGTATTATAGTGGACAGTCAAAAGGACTACGTTGTACCAGCTTCTGAAGAAAATTGGATTCAAGTGGAAAAGACACGAGACAATAGGAGAATTTTTATAGAAAATGGTGGCATAGGAGCGTTAAGGATCAACTATTTAAAAAAGGTGATAAGTTTTAGAGATCATGGCAGACCGATCGTGTTTTTGGATGAAACTTACGTTCATGCTGGACATACAACCTCCAAATCTTGGAGTGATGAAACATCGTCTAGATTATTCACACCCATTTCAAAAATAGTACCAGGAAACCGACTATCAGAATGTAGAAAATCTCTTTTGATTGGATCAAAGGGCGAATGTTGATTTTTTCTCGTGGCTGGAAATATCTCTGAAAAATTATCTTTTTTCGACATTTGAAAGGTCGTAACACGAACCCCAGAATAATAAACTTGCCAAATATATATTCATGTAGTTGCACCAATATATTGACGTAAAGAATGCATATTATCATTAGGAAACAAACAGAAACTGAATATATATAAAGGGTGCCCCATAAGTTCGCGGACAAATGTCTGGGAAATGAAAGAGAAAATCCATATTTCGTGAAAACAGATGAATTCGATGTCAAAGGGTCCTCTAATTTACGTAGAGATCCTTCACTAGGCGTCATCCATTAGCACATATTTATTAGCAATCAAGTCTTTAAAAATTGTAATTTTATTATTATTATTAAATATGTTTTTGTAGTTGTAATATTTCAATTGGCAATAGATATTTATGATTTGGTTATAATTAGTATTTCTCAATACCCATACATTTGAATCAATCAATACGATTAGATTTTTTTAAATAAATCTATATTGAATCAATGTACAATATGGATGCAGCCACTGTGGTGGACTACATGTTAATAATAGTAACTAGATCTCATTCGTTTCTAAATGGCGAAAGAACACAAGAAGAATATCAAATAAACATATTTGTGTACATCAGTACTTCATTTCATATTAAATGAACATATTATATAACAATTGGCGACGAGAATCGTTTTAAATAAGAGTGAGTCCACGGTCTTCAAAAAGGCGACTAGAGAACCTCCTCCTTTTTGGTTTCGTCGGTTAAAAAGTGAACGTTGTCTGACCGTTCTTTCGTCATTTAGAAACGAATAATATGGATACTCACTTCCGTATGGACTTATTCCATGGAACTGTGGTATATCAGGGCTGGCGATTAGGACCAAATCTTTGATGTACCATCTCTCACCTCCAAGAGTCTACAAAAAAAATATATAAAATATCGGTATTCTTATGACATTCATTAATTTGTTCACGAATTCTCAATACTTCATAAGTAAAAACGCGAAACCAATATTTGTGATACTTTTGAGTTATAACCCCTTGAATAAAATGAATGGGGACTTGCGCTGATAAAAGTATAGGACAGTATATCTTTAAAAAATAAGAGGTTTCAAGGATGCTGGCAGGCATACCTTCTGGAACTGGCTTTTCCTTACCAAAACTTGATACCCAGACAATGAAACATGAATCAACGTTTACTGTAGGCAATCTAATTATCACCAGATCCTTCCCGAATTGCCAATTTTATGTAAATTCGACTGAGAATGTTCAGTAGATATTTACATAATACTTTAATTATAATTTTGTTATTTTATTAATGAAGCTTATTAATAAGTTAATCAAAAAATGGTTTTTGTGTCTTTATGCCGGGGCGGGCTCAAAGTACACTGTTATGTAGTTGGTAACTAAGAAACAAAAACACAATAATGGACTAGTATGACATAAAATAATGTTTGGAATTTGTCGGACCGATTACGGACATGGCATGGTCAGGTCTAGTGAGCAGACGTACGTAGAATGTCCTAAACAATACGAATAAAATAGTATACAATTAAACTGGATTTATTCTGATGAAATTGAGTTTGTGTTCAGAAAGTACTGCCTAAGTTTTTTGAGGAGGTGGCAGTACATTCCTCTGGATTCTTGGGTTTTCTCACGTCTGGATGTACAAATAAATAGTTTTTATTATTCTGAATGGACAAACTATTTAACAACAATAGTATATTGTGCAACTAGTGCGGAAAATAAGCAATGATCAGTTTCAGGACGAGTTGTGCACTTTTCCGACAACCTTTCATGAGATAAAGGATCTTGGGGTCGTCTATGATAAAAAAATGTCCTTCGCACCCCATATTGAAATGGTTGTTGCAAAAAGTAATCGCATGTTAGGATTTGTTTTGAGAACCTGCAAGAATTTTTCATCGCAACTTGCTCTAAAATGCCTATGCCTATGTATATAGTAAGGTGACATATGCATCTGTTATATGGTGCTATCAACACAAACTTGAAATAAGAATAATGGGATTTCTTGATTACTACTAGTTCTTGGAATAACAGATTATCTCAGACAGAAATACAAGTTTCATACACTGGAAAAACGTAGAGAGCACTCTGATGTTATATTTTTGTATAAATTATTAAATGATAACATTGATTCTCCCACCATATTGTCGAACATAAGCATTCATGTTCCTAGTCCACCTTTAAGAAACAATCCTCTCTTTGAAATATCTTTTCACAAAACCAATTAAAAAAAATCACCTATTAATAGAATCACATTATATAATATTAAGCATTTAGATATAGATATTTTCAATATTTCAATTAGTTCATTTAAAAAAAACTCAAACAAACAATTTAATTTAATCAGGATTTTGCTGCATAAGCTTTGTCATTATTTTTTAAAATAAAACACATACTAAGTGAGCTTTTTCTATGAATTATAGCTTTATACGTTGTTGTGGATGTCGATATAGGCATGTGCCTGTTGATATCCTATATGGTCCTTAAATAAATAAATAAATAATCTGATCTGTTATCTAGGTGTTTTTCGGACCCAAAAAAATGATAGTAATAATAATATTTATTTTCCTGTTGACATACAAAATGTATTGGAATGGTCAGAATTAATCTTTGTTGACATGTTCACGAGCTTGATTGAATACATTCAATTGAACTATTATTTAGCGACATTCATAAGATGTTTTTTTTAAATCTTGGGATATCACATTGTTTCTACTATGATTATGATGTAAGTACAATAATAAAAACGTTTGTATTCACTCTGAAAACCTGAAGAATACCTTAAATAGGGTTGATATTTGCGGTCCGACTTTAACAATGCCCAGATGAAACTTCTTTCTCTCTTAGTCTTACAAATATTTATTTCCTACAACCACATTCGAAAATGACAAATAGCAGACCATTTAGTTACTTCTTAAATGACAAATATCACCATAAAGTTGAAAAGTGAAATATCATTCTAGAGTGATATGTGTATTAGGCAGTCCACAATACACCTATATATTTTGTATATTGCGAACTTTCTGCTAGTTTGATCTCTTTTATGGAATTTTAAATACTATTTTTACGGTTTTTCATGTAATAAGTTTAATGATGCAGAGGCAAAACAGACAATTCAAAAGTTTTTCTGACGTGTAGTGGCAAAATTTTTAAATCTAAAGGATTCTGAAAAATACTGGACACTCATTTTGCCGCTCATCTGCTACGATATTAGTAGACATGGGGGTTGGAAATAGTTCACAGTTGGAGAAGAATATATTGATCATTCTGCTAGTAACAGATTAAATCAGCAGTACTTCGAAAGCCATCACTCCACCTCTTCGAGAAACTGACATCGAGTCTGCTACTGTACATAATGTACAAATAACAGAGATAAATATCTCTAACTCTTTATTGCAAACTCCATTAAAATTTACGAATTGTAATAAAAATAATATTACTTTCAATTTCTACAATTCCAAGTAGTTGTAATTTTAAGTTTTTCTTATTCAATCATTAGTTTTCTTTGTAAAATTTTCAAATTAAAGTAAAATATTTTTTTTGAGATTGTGCATCAATCTGTGGTTGTAGGAAAAATGGTGTACATTACTTGTGTGGAAAGTGCCAAATCACACTCGTGTGAAATGGGTCACTTTCCACACTAGTAATGTAACATACTATTTCATACATAGAGTGTGCAGAAACATTGAATATACAATTGAATTCCCTAAACAATCTTGAAACAGATGAAGCAAAAAATGTTTAGGCTTCCACAGGAACGTCGCCATCTACAATTGTGCCTTGTACTTGTTTAGGTGAACGAACAACGAATACTTGCGTCGCTACTATCAACCTAGAGGGCGAGTCAATACTGACAGCTGTGACTCCAATAATCATCGAAAGTGCTAGAAGAAATATAAAGTTGATTTCTCCTGATCCCACAAAATAATTCCTGATGCACTTTTACCCTACTACCAATTATTTCATAGGAGGATTTTCATTGTTTGACAGGAATATTGTTTTGATATAACAGTTATCTCATCTCTAGTCAATCAATAGTTGCTTCGGTACTATTGTGCTAGAGGGCGAGCCAATTGTGAAAGTGGAATTGGAACTATACTCTTTTATACTACAAATGCCATGATGTAAAAAAAAAGAACCGAACCCCGTTTTCTCTAAAATCTCTAAAGATATATATTTGTAGCTCTGTTCTTCAATCCATAGCATTGGACAATAATTTGAAACGGTAGAAATAAGCATTGCCATCTGCAATTGTTTTGATGAACTGAACAAAACGGAAGAAACATCCACTAGCATCGAGAAGATGGCAGCACTAAAGAGATTAAGTTCTGTGGAAGAAATAAAATATGAATTCTTCTTCAAGGTCTCAGATTGCATTCAGACCACCATTGAATATTTAAAATGTTATGATTGACTCAAACACTTGAATTTGACATTTTTTGATTCTGCGTTCGCATATTCTAAAAGCACAGTTTGCCGGAAATGATGAGTTTTGGTGTGAAAAATCTCAAAGAGGACGTCACCTACATTCGAGAGTACCAACTACTCAATCAATGAACAATAAAAATGTATATGTGGTATACAGTGCGGCTTTTCATTGGGAATTCAAAATAACGGATACTCTCTCTGGTGTCGATTTTTGAAACTATATAAGTTCATTGTTTACTTTTCGAAACATTAATGTTTATGTAACGTAAATAAACTTAACTTGGTTCTACTAATTTATTTCACACTTAATCTACAACTTAATTTATATTACTACTCCACTGTATAGCTCGATCGTATGGGCTCGTTCAGACTGTCCACTCCCTCTTGAGGGCTGTCTATTTATCTCCGATACAGCATTCTCGATGTTTCCAATTCTGGTGGTTGGTGCCCAGCATGTTCCAGTTATTTCCAATATCGACCGTTGTTATCTGCCGCGTCGTGACTGGATTGTTCTCGAATATTTCCGGGAATGACCTCATCGCTGTCGACGGCAACGCGCGAGGCGACAGGTCCGGCCTGGGTTCGTTACATTGCCCCCTTCTTAAAGACATTTCGTCCCGAAATTTCATCCTTGGAGTGTGACGATATCTGCATGACTCCCCATATCTGCACCGTGAAGTTCGATGGAAGTAACACTCCACGGTCTTCATGATCGGTCGTGGAAGAGGGTTACAGCAAACCAAAATCTTGACGCCGCTGGATCTGAATATCGCCTCCAGCATACTTCTTATGACTCTCCAGTCCAACCCATCAATACCACAGGACAATTTTGGAATTGCTAGATCCACCAGATTCTGGTCCACCATAGTATCTCTTAGTTTGGAGAGACTCTTCCAGACATCTTCATAGGACGGTTTATCTTGGGAATGCCTCTTGGTAACTAGGTAGTAGATGTTTCTCTGGCCTTTCTTCAACTGTAGCACCCCACCAACTTCTGGATTCTGCTCCCGCAGTGTTTGGAGTTGACCAAATTTCTTGGAGAACACTACGGCGATGCCCTGGACATTCGAAGATCTTCTGCCACACAGTGCGCTAGTGCGTAGTCAGCAGGCACCTCAAAAAGGTCTCGTGACTCCTCTCTAGTAACCCCATGTAGAACTTTCTGCCCGTTTGAATACAAGGACATAAACTTCTCGAATGTCATATCATCCTCCGGTGGCTTGAGGGTGCGAACTTGGTCATGGTTTCCAGCGTAAGGGGCCAACCTGTTGAAATGGACGACCCTTGGTTTCCCTCGGGGTGGCTTATGGATTCGGTACACAAGGTCGTTTATCCTTTTCAGGATTTTATACGGGCCTTCCACGAGTTCCGCGACTTTGGTGATAGTCCACGACGACGTTTGGGGTTGTACAGCCAAACCAGGTCATCAACCTCAAATCCTCCAGCGTCGGCCTTGATGTCATAGGTCTTCTTCATTTTATCGCTGGCACTCTGGATGTTCAACCGGACTCGTTCGTGGATGTCGTCCATTCTCTGCCGAAGTTTGCTGACGTAGTCCTCTCCCGCAGTGTCTTGTCCTGGCGGTATCCCAAACTTCAGGTCACAAGGCAGTCGCAGTTCTCGGCCCATTATAATACTAGCAGGAGTTTGACCGGTTGACTCGTGTACTGCGGATCGATAGGCCATCAGGAACAAATGAAGATACTGGTCCCAGTCTCTTTGATGGTCAGAGACAACCTTGGACAAGTGGCGGTTGATCGTCCTGTTCATCCGTTCCACCATTCCATCGGACTGCGGATGTAGGGCCGTGGTTCTTGTCTTGCGGATGTTCAGCAGTAGACATATTTCTTGGAAAAGGTTGGATTCGAAATTTCTGCCTTGATCCGAGTGCAGCTCCATTGGAATACCGAATCGACATATCCACTCTTTCACCAAGACGTCGGCGACGGTGATGGCTTCCTGGTTGGGCAGGGCATAGGCTTCCGCCCACTTACTGAAGTAGTCCATTGCCACAAGGATGTATTTATTCCCGTGGTCGGATACGGGAAACGGGCCGGCGATGTCAATGGCGATTCTCTCGAACGGGCTGCCTACGTTGTACTGACGCATCGGGGCCTTGGGTCGTATTCGAGGTCCATTGCTAGCAGCGCATACAGCGCACTTCCTGCACCAGTCCTGGACGTCAGCTTGACAATTGGCCCAGTAAAACCGTTGCCTCACTTTCTGCAGGGTCTTCGTCACTCCCAGATGTCCTCCGGCGACTCCATCATGGATTTCCCGCAGCACTTCCTCTCTTCTGTTCCTGGGAACAATTATTTGGCGTCTGTTCCCCTCCCGCCCTAGGATCCCATTGTCCAGAATAAGAGAGTTCCATTGTGCCCAATAGGACTTAACAGCCGGCGAGTAACCTGCGACTTCCTGCCATGATGGTCTTCGATTGCCCTTCTCCCTTCCAAGCGAGCGGGGTCTCTCTCTTGGTCTTTCTGGATCTTGCTGTCATTCCAGTTGTCATCCATTTCCGCGGTTCTACAAAGTGTTGCTTCTTTCTCTTCTGCTCGTCGGCAATGTGAGCAATCATCTGGACATGGTCTTCGCGACAAGGCATCTGCATTCTTATGGCTAGTTCCGGCTCGATGTTCGATCTCGAAATCGAATTCTTGGAGTCTCTGATCCAACGTGCTACTTGACCCTCAGGATTTTTGAACTGTAAGAGCCATTTGAGAGCTGCATGGTCAGTTCTCAACAGGAATCTTCTTCCATACACGTACTTGTAGAAGTGCTCCACTCCCTTTACAACAGCTAACAGCTCTCGCCTGGTGACACAGTAATTGCGCTCTGGTTTGCTAAGCGTCTTGCTGAAATAACCAATGACCTTCTCCTGTCCCTCCTGAATCTGAGATAGGACAGCTCCAAGTCCCACGTTGCTGGCGTCCGTATCCAAAATGAATTTCCCTTTGGGTAGGGGATAGCTCAGTACAGGTGCGTTGATCAAAGCTCCTTTCAGCTTCCTGAATGAGTCTTGACATTCTTTGGACCACTGGAACTTTGTTTGGCCCTCCGTGAGCCTGGTCAGTGGTTTAGCGATGTTGGCGAATCCCAGCACATATCGGCGATAGTATGTGCATAAACCAAGGAAACTTCGAAGTTGGTGAATGTCTTTTGGGATGGGCCAATCCTTAACAGCTTTGATCTTCTGGTCATCCACTGCTACTCCTTCCCCAGAGACAACGTGGCCGAGGTATCGTACTTCTTTTTGGAACAGATGGCATTTCTTAGGGCTCAGCTTCAATCCGGAGTTCCTCAGTCGCAGGAATACTTCCTCCAAGTTTTTCACGTGGTCCTCGAACGATCTGCCGACCACAATTATGTCGTCGAGATACACCAGACACGTATTCCATGAGAGTCCTTTCAGCACTGTCTCCATCAATCTTTCGAATGTGGCGGGAGCATTACAGAGCCCAATGGCATAACGGTAAACTGCCACAATCCTGAGCCGATGGTAAAAGCAGTCTTTTCTCGATCTTCCTGAGCCAGTTCTACTTGCCAGTATCCACTCTTCAGATCAAGGGTCGAGAAAATCGTGGAACCAGCCAACGTGTCTAGGGTGTCATCTATTCTCGGGAGAGGGTAACTGTCCTTCTTCGTGACATTATTAAGTTGGCGATAGTCTACACAAAAGCGTGTCGATCCATCCTTTTTCTTCACCAGTACGACTGGAGAGGACCAGGGACTGTCAGATGGTTCGATAACTCCTTCTTTTCCCATATCGCTGACTATTTTGTCAGCCTCTTCCTTCTTGGCAAGAGGAAGTCATCTTGCGGATTGCCGGATCGGTCGGGCACCCCCAGTATCAATCTTGTGCTGGACCACATTAGTTCGACCCCCTTTTCCTTGTCCGGTATCGAAGATGTCTTGGTACTTTTTGACTAAATCTCTTAGTTTGGGCTGTTGAGCTGGTTTTATGTCTTTGGAAGAGATGGCAACTAATTTTTCTAGTTCTGTGGGCAAGTTGTTGGGTTGGCTAATCGTACCTCGTACACTCCGGATCACTGAGGAAACTGACGAGCAGTGCCCCAGTATTGTTCCTTTCTTCAAGGTCACTGGAAAATAATTGACATTCATGACCCTTACCGGCACAAATTTGTCAGCACGCAACAAGGTCTTCCCTAGTGCAATCCCTCGTCCAATTTTCTCATCATGAAGTTTGGGCTCGAACATCACCACATCTCCACTGCTCGCACTCCCGTCCAGGCGAGCCTCCAGAATGGTTTCAGCCCTCTCAGGTACGCTTACATCCTCAGCCAACAGCACACGGATCAACTCTTCACTTCTCCCATGAAGTACCAGCTCTTCTCCGTTGACACGTAGGACGCCGTCTTTGAAATCCAATTCAAACCCTCTGGAATTCATGATGTCCATTCCGATGATTGCATCGTCTTCGATGTCCGCTACAAGTGCCTGATGTTTCACTTTAGTGCTGCCCAAAATTATTTCAATCGGTAGCTCGCCATATACAGTAGCTGGCTTCCCTGTTGCTGTGCGTAGCTTCCAAGTTGTCGGTTCAATTCGTTCCGGTGTTCTGGCAAAGGAAGGCCCGAGAATTGTCCTAGTCGCACCTGTATCTAGCAGCATGGTGCAAGGCTCGTTATTGATGAGACCGTCTACGAAAACACCTCTGTTCTGTCGTTGCAGGATAGCGACATATGCATTGTTAACCGGGGCTTGCTGGACACAGGCCGACGATTGCCCCTTCTCGTCGACCTTCTTTAGTTTTCCTGCATCGGAGTCGTGTTTTCGAATGTTGGACATTTGCTTCGCACATGTCCAATTTTGCCACAATTCCAGCATCTTATCTGTCTTTTCTCAGGCAAAACTTCCTTCATCACTTTTCTTATGGCAGCTTCCAAGTCAGCATGCTCCTGTGAGTCTTCTTCAATACTTCGAACTTTACTTTGGTTTTTGCAGGATTGTTTTGCTGCCTCAAATTCCAAAGCGCGTGCCAGTGCGTCTACGAGATGTGTTGGACGAGCTAGTGTCAACGCTTGTCTGGTTTCTTGGTCACGGAGTCCATCCAAGAATGCCTGAACCGCTAATCGCTCCATTACATTTTCCGGTGTGGCTGGATATGCGAGACGAACCAAGCGTGCAATGTCAGCTTCGAATTCTTGTAAGGATTCGCCCGATTTCTGGCAGCGATTTTTCAGTTGGGAGTGGTATACGTGTTCCAAATGCCCATATCGTAATTCTAGATGTTTAATCAGCTGATCATAGTCCTCCTGTTCTTGGGCGGTAAGAGTTTGTAGAATATTCGTCGCTTCTCCACGTAATGCAAGTGTTAGTGCTACAGCTCTTTCCCCTGCATTCCATCCATTTGCTTTGGCCGCTGCTTCAAACTGTCGGCGGTAATTTTCCCATGGAGTTTTTCCGTCGAATTGAGGCGGCTTCATGGAAACTTCCCTATTTCAGAAATGACCTTGACATCTTGTATACCCTCTTGAACTTTATCCAAGTTCAAACTCAAGTCCAGCATTGCATTTTTGTTAACCATCTCTGTGGAGGGCGCACTATCAATTCGTTTTTCCAGCTTACTGATCGTTTCCTTTATTTTGTCCATTTCTGCCTCGATTCCGTCTTTGATTTCATCGCTGATTATTTCCTTCATCTTGTCCATCTCTGCCTCGACGGTTCCTATTCTTTTTTCTAGACGATTCGCCACACCACAGAGTTCTTTTTTTAGGCCTTCTGTGTTAAGGTTATCTTCCAGGCTTTCTGAAGCTTCTCTTCCAGATTTCTAGAATTTTCTTGAAGCTTCTCTTCCAGATTTCTAGAATTTTCTTGAAGCTTCTTCCAGATTTCTAGAATTTTCTTCAAAGTCCTCCAATTTTTTGAGTTCTTCTTCCAGATTTAGTAGTTTCTTCGAGTTTATTCATTACCAAACTCAAATCACCTCCGGGAACTTCGAATAAAAATGTTTCGGGGTCCTCACCTTCTTGTATAAGTCCTTCTGCAAGTCTTTCCTGGAGTACTTGCTTTTTACCCGTTGTTTCCAGTTCCCTTTCCTCCAATTCCGCAAGGCGCACTTTTCTTGAACACATTTTGTCTTTGACGAGGTATCAGTCTGTTTCACACGAAAAAGTTTATCAGTTTGTTAAAAATTCACTTCGCGAATTCTTTTCCACGGGCCACCAGTCTATCGTCTGTTTCACGCGAAGAGTGTATCAGTTTATATTCCCACGCACAATTGTCCACTTCGCGAAAACCGGGCCACTGTCTATTTTCTGTTTCACGCGAACAGTGTATCAGTTTATATTCCCACGCACAATTGTCCACTTCGCGAAAACCGGGCCACTGTCTATTTTGGGCGTACAAAAAGGTCTATCAATTTATTTTTCTGACTATCCACTCCACGATCACTTGTTTATTTTCAAAATCTCACTTCCGACACCAATTGTAACGTAAATAAACTTAACTTGGTTCTACTAATTTATTTCACACTTAATCTACAACTTAATTTATATTACTACTCCACTGTATAGCTCGATCGTATGGGCTCGTTCAGACTGTCCACTCCCTCTTGAGGGCTGTCTATTTATCTCCGATACAGCATTCTCGATGTTTCCAATTCTGGTGGTTGGTGCCCAGCATGTTCCAGTTATTTCCAATATCGACCGTTGTTATCTGCCGCGTCGTGACTGGATTGTTCTCGAATATTTCCGGGGATGACCTCATCGCTGTCGACGGCAACGCGCGAGGCGACAGGTCCGGCCTGGGTTCGTTACATTTATATGATTTTAGCCATTGTAAACCTAAAACTATTCGAATCTCTTGTGATTGTTGACATTTAATGAAATTCTTGTTTACCTGGTGAATGTTCTGTTGACTATTGTACTAAATGAGTGATTCAAGTTCAAATCATTATTGCTGTGTACCTCAATATATGACTCCTAGCAAAACGATACCGTTGTACTGGAATACTTCCGTGAGAAAATGAACGTAACGTTCTGGTGCAGACTAATCTAGGATTGAGCGACTCTATAGATAGACGACGGGCTCCCAAAATCTTCCTGTATCGTCTGTGGCCGAGAAAAAAGTGGAAAAGAACCATCAAAGATAGTCGAGGGAGAGAAAGGACAGTTAAGAAGAGAAAAAAAAATATTATTCAACATACCGATAATTATTCATACAGTATGGAAAAAGAATGACTATATATGTATATCTAGGTGATAAGGACTCATTGTTCACTTTTCGAAACATTAATGTTTATATGATTTTAGCCATTGTACACTTAAAACTTGTCGAATCTCTTGTGATTATTGTCATTCAATGAAATTCTGGTTTACCTAGTGAATAATCTGTTGACTATTGCACGTCCTCGAGTGAAAAAATGAGTGATTCCAGTTCTAATCATTATGACTGACAAAACGATTCCGTTGTACTGGAATAAGTTTTTATTATTTTTCGTGAGAAAATGAATGTAACATACTGGTGGAGACTGATCTAGGATTGAGTGAGTCTATAGAGAGACTCTTGGGATCTTGAAGAATAATACAGTTCCCTCCCAAAATATTCCTCTATAGTGTGTGGCCAAGTAAAAAAGTGAAAATGAGACCTTTAAAGAGAGTTGAGAAGAAAAAAAGAGAGTTAAGAAGAGAAATTATTCAACATACCGAAGATTATTCATACAGTATGGAAAAAGAGTGACTATATATGTATATCAAGATGACACATTTTCACACCATCTTGTTTGTTTTAGATGAAATAAAAAAAACTGTTTTTGTTAGTTTTATTTTCAATTGAACATTAAAAATAATTCATAACAATAATTCCCGATGACTTCACTAAGCTGTTCAGAAACTTCGAAAAGGGTTTGTTTTGCAAGAAAATTAGAAGTGAGTTTTCGCAAATGATATTGTCTTAAGATTCAAATACACCACTTCACTAGAGTCTTGAATAAATAACACTACACAAAAAATCTGGAAAATAATACCACATAGAAATAATCTAAGAAAAACAAGTGTCTAACCTCTGTGAAAACAGACAAACAATGTACGTATGCCTGGTTTGAATTTTCGCCACGCTGGCGCTGGCATCTAATTTTGAATTCCCAATAGTCCCCCCAACCTGTTAACTTTTGAACGTTTAGACATAGAACAATGGGACAGAAACCGTTTTAAATGATATCACCGATACTAGAGTGAATTCAGTATTGAGACAGCACAATGGTAGGTAGAGAGGGGAAAAACACGAGTGGATACGATTGTCATCGTGTGCAGCAGTGTCATGACATGCAGCGGTTGAAAGGTAACGTTTGTTAGGCTAATAAGTGGGTGTCTAGGTATCTAGTGTAGTTTATTACTGTTACCTTGCAAAAATGCCCTGGGTTCTGGGGTAAGTACTTTTCAGTAGTGGAAAAAGAAATTATGGCGAATGCTATCAAATTCATGATACGTCTTGTGTATCGCTTATACTATTTCACCTGGTACGCCTATGGAAGTTATCGTAATAATAGCTTTGCTTCGGACACCTTCGGGGGGAACTCTTCATTTAGTGGGGAAAGACAAAGATGCTGTCTCAATAGTGAATGCCATAGACAAATTAAAAATAAAATAAGTTTCTCTATGGTGAATGCACTCTACATTTTGAAATTGAAGACATTGTGATTGCTCGATAGATGGCGCGGGATGGCACATCAACTTAAAAATTTCAAATAGCATGAGGGGTCAACGTTGAACAGATAATTCAATTCTCTTTTCAACCATCCCATTTTTTTCGAATTTCGTTTAAACGTTTCTTCACAATATGCATTTGAAATGTTAAGTATAAATGCGGATCTGAATGGTACCGTTACATCGATAACTTTTGAACGGTGATGTAAATACATATAAGACGTAATATTTCTATGAGAAAACGTTGTTGTTAAACCGATTGTTAATATCGTAATTGATAGGAAATCGAAAATGCAGAGTGTAATAAAGAGTGATATAAAGGAGGGTGCTATCCCTCATTGTATAAACTACCATTGTTTATAGAGACTATAAACAATGATACTACCGTAGGGATATTTAGTTTTCCCAACAAGGAGCTTAAAAAAATGGAAAGAAATCTTTTGAAGATAATATATATTTCAAAATATGTGCTGTTCTGAGGAGTACTTCAACGATAGACATTTGAAAGCTGATATGAGAATGTCAAAACAAAAATGATAACTACCGTTTCATATGAAAATCTTGAAAAATCCCTTTTAGATAAGGAAATCTCAAACAAAAATCGCTTTCAGATACAAAATGATTTTTTATCACATTTTGTTTCCAGTAATGTGTGTATTTTCAGATGTCTTTTTATTGGAACTTCCACTTATTGAAAAAAGTTACGAAATAAAAAAAATTAACTCATCAGAAATATCGCCACAAAATGATTAGCTAAAAGAGTTTTTTTTTAATTTTCCAAAAATTCACACTTTTTCGTATAGAATAAAAAAGTGAGAGCCAATCATTTTCTCAAATCTATGTTCTGTCCAGGAAAATAATACTTACCATTTCACAATTCGAAATTGAAAACGCCAGTTTTTTTATCAAATTCAAAAACGTACTTTTACCGCAAGTTGCTTCGAACTGTCACTATAATTTCGTCTATCTTCGTTTATATGTTGTACCATAAGGTTGTCCCAATATTTTTATTTTCATTTCATTTTTAACCGACGAAACCAAAAAGGAGGAGGTTCCCTATTCGACCCGTATTTTTTTTTCCATCATATTTTTTTATGTATGATCACGCATAACTTTTTACTGAGGCGTCCGATTCTGATAATTCCTTTTTCAGTGGATAGAGTGTACTTCGAATTTGGTCCCATTCGAATTTAAAAGATGAAATCCACCCCTAAGGGTAGCGAAATGAAGGATATTGTTCCACATCCGTCAAAATCAGAATATTTTATGAGAGGATGGCATGATATATAAAGTAATGAAATAAACTAACCAGAACAACGAAAATAATTTATATTACAACAAATAGTAAAAGTAGATAATCATATTATTTAACTGGTAATAGTTGAAGTAAGGTGGGTAAGTAAGTATTTTGGAAGTAATCAAAAACAAGTAGGTAGTAATTGGTAGATTTTAGCCACAAAAATTTAAAATAAAAACTTTTAACAAAAATTAAACCGACGAAATACGGAACTGAAAGTAAAAATAAAAACTTTTTAACGAAAATTAAACCGACGAAAATCAACTGAAAGCAAAAATAAAATAAACCTTCTTAGTCTAAATGATAATTGAGCTCCTAAACTAATGTAAGTAACTGATTTTGAGTCGGCGCCAAACAAACTAGCAATTGAATTAGGTGAAGCGTAAAATGATGGCAGCGAGATGCACGGCTGCGTTTTGATGACTTCTTTCATAGATAATGATCTTCGATAATTGTTTGTTTGGCGCCGACTCAAAATCAGTTACTAGTTTAGAGCTCAATATCATTAGACTAGAAGGTATTTATTCTTTCATTGATCCGATAATTTTGTTAAAAAGTTTTATTTACTTTCAGTTCCATTTCATCGTTCATTCTTGTTAAAAAGTTTTTCAATTGTTACTGACATATCACAGAAGTAGGGTTGAATTTATGTTTGTGTTGTAAGAAATAGTACTGTCTATAAATATTACTGAAACAACTACAATTGGAACTAGCTAGTGTTTGGGGCAGTGGCGGGGTGCTTAGTGACAAAAAAAGTTATGTACCTCTACTTATAAGTACAAAAAACATAATTTTTTTTTATTCAAATTCAAACAAAAATACAAAATGTGTAATAAAATAACATAATATATACATATACTTATAAGTTATAAGTAGGAACAAAAACAAAGATTTTTTTCGTTAAAATAAAAATCAAAATCACAAAATGAAATCCAGTATCCTGTGTTTCTGATTTGCAAACCTTTCAATAACATTTAAAAAATCTATTTGCACATCTCTATGAACATCCAACCAACAGCTCCTGTTGCATCGTTGATCGCAGCCAAGTTTTCAATCGCTTCAACGAAGAAAAACTTCGTTCAGTGGATGCCACACTAGCAATATATTCAAAATATAAAGACACTTTTTTAGCAAGGGAAATATGTTAGCACCACAAGATTTTAAAAAAATGAAAAAAAAATAAAAAAATGATAGTATCAGCTGAACACTTGAAAACAATGTAATTTCGTTGGAAAGTAATGTTTTCATTGAATTTTGATACTGTGAGGCTATTGTTAATCGAGTAATTTTTTTGGAACCGCCAATTTTATTTAAACTCGAATAGTTGTTCACAGAGTGACTCCATTTTTTTTGCTTCCTGGAGCACATTCAACATGTGTACTCAATAAAATCCCGCTATAAAATTGTTTAAAAATTGATTATTTTGTTAATTATAAATTTCTGAACTTAACAAAATATGAGAAATTGAGTAAATATTTGTTCATTGATATTTCACATTATTATCAGTTTTGAGACTGACAAAGGCATTTTACAACGTTTAAAAAAATATGTATAATCTAATGGATAAGTTTAATATTTTTAAAAAATAAAGGTTGCTAAGAATTTATGATTAAAAAAACTTATTTTTTTTCAATTGTATATTTTTTCATTATTTAAATAATATATTAAGAATTTTTTAAAAAAAATTTTTTTTTAAAAAATTTTTTTTAAAATTTTATGTATAAATAATGATTGACATTATATTTTTTATAATCATAATAAACTCTTAAGAACCTAATGCAAAAAAACAATTTTTGAACAAAATATTCAATTTATCCATTATTTTAGAAATATTTTATTAACATATAGCGTATTTTTTTTAAACGTTGTAAAATGCCTTTGTCACACATAAAACTGATACTAATGTGAAATATTAATTAAAAAAAAATATCTACTCGATTTCTCATATTTTGTTAACTTTAGAAATTTATAATTAACATAATAATCAACTTTTAAACAATTTTATAGCGTGATATTATAATAATAATAATATAAGTTTATTCACTAAGAAACAAGAGTGTTTATATAATGAAGGTGGTTAAAGTAAATAAACATGGGGTACCACAGAAGCTTTAGTTCCGAAGGACTATCGCTTGTACGTAGTTTCGTAAGAATATAATGTAATGATGACAATGATAATAATAATATTGTAGTGTAAGTTATGACAAAAGTAATGTAGCGTAATAAATAAATAATATAATATAAATACACATAAACATGCAATATGTAAACGCATTCATATACTAGTAGGGTAAATATATAATTAACAGTGGGGTTTTATGTTAAGACAAACGGGACATATAATAGATGATGTAATGATGACAAAGATAATAATAATAAAGTAGTGTAAGTTATGACAAAAGTAATGTAGCGTAAAAATGTTATAGCAAAATAATGTAGAATAAATATATACATATACATATATACACACATATACACGTACACCTATATATACACACATACATACATACACACACACACACACACATATACATATATATAAAATCATAGCATCAATTATGGAGCCATTCATACCGTTTTATGTTTGAGATCATTAGGGTAGTATGGAGTTGGTATTTTTTTTTTTTTTAGTGTTGATATTTCTGGTTAACAAAATCGTGTATATTATTTCTCTCAATACTAGAAATCCAGTTAATAATTTTTTTTTATATAAGTTTAAATTATTTATGCTTTTTGTCGAGCTAGGTATCATGCTGTAGAGTCTGGGTGCAAGATAGTCACAGTGACGTTGACCTATTGTTTTTTCACAACGTGGTAGTATTTGCGATCCATGTCTGGTGGTGTAGTTGTGGGTCACTTTTTCTGGAGTTTTTTTGTGTTTTTTGAGATTGGTGAGCATGGACACACAGAAAAGTTGTCTCACATCGTACATACCAGACAATACATATAATTGGTCATTGGGAAATAAGAGTGGCTTATCGAATATTATTCTCAGAATCCACCTCTGGAGAACGTTCAAGTTTTCAAGATGAGTATCATTTACACCTCCCCATCCTATTATTCCATAAGTTAGCTGTGATTGTACGAATGCGTAGTATAGTACAGTAAGATGTTTAGTGTCAAGATAGTCTTTTAGGTATTTGAGTCTTGAGAGCATGCCTCTTAGTTTTTTTATTATATTCTTTATTTGAAGGTTCCATTTGAGATGTCGGTCGACTATGATACCTAAATATTTTATCGAATCGGCTTCAGGAATATGTGATTGGGGACCAATGTTCAACGGTCCCAGATTAGGTAATCCACTCGAGTATGATGTGAATGGCAGCTATTTTGTTTTTTCCAGATTGAGTGTGAGGGTATTATGTCTAAACCATTTTTCTATTATTTTAAAGTCGTCCTCCGCTAGCGATTTCAATGTATTCCATGATTTCGATTCATAGAATATAGCTGTGTCGTCAGCAAAGCTTAAGATCCTTCCTTTTATATTGAGATTCAATAAGCCATTGATATATAGTGTGAACAGGAGTGGACCTAGTACTGTCCCTTGCGGCACCCCGTAAGTTACGAACATACTATTGCTCAGTTCACCTCCGATATCAACCCTCTGTTCACGATTCTCTAGGTAGCTTTTCAGTAGGTTATAGGTATTTCCTCTCAATCCATAATTATACAACTTATTTAGCAGTTTTTCATGGCACACGGTATCGAAAGCCTTAGCGAGGTCTACGAAAATACATAAGGCAGGTGTGCTTTTGTCCAATGACTTGTAGATGTAAGTTGTTAATTTGTGAATAGCATCGTCGGTCGACTTTCCCTCTCTGAAGCCATATTGAAAGTTGGAAAGTATTTTATATTTGTTACAGAAGTTCTGGATTCTGATTTTTATTATTTTTTCTATAATTTTTGAAATGTTTGATATGAGTGAGATAGGTCTATAGTTCACCATTTCTAGTTTATCTCCATTTTTGTGAAGTGGCTTGACTATTCCAACTTTGAGGTTTCTAGGATAGTAGCCTCTATCAAAGCAGCAATTGATTAAATGGGTTAGCGGACCTCTTATCTCGTTCGATTTTTAAATCTTGACTATTCCAACTTTGAGGTTTCTAGGATAGTAGCCTCTATCAAAGCAGCAATTGATTAAATGGGTTGACCTTTTATGTCGTTTGTAGGATAAAGATACATCGAGTTTTCCTGTCGTTTTCATATTCCCCATATTCATCGGGGGCTTGTATTTTATCTGCGAATTTCTTTCCTAAGGTACTATAGTACTGATTAAAACTATTGGAGATGTTTTTTTTGTCTTCTATGAGTGTACCATCGGTTGAGTTGATTTTTTCAATTATGGTTTCTGATTTGGACCGATTACAAATTTCGTCAACACATGCCCATAGAGCTTTGGATTGGTTAGCGTTACTGTTTACCAATTTTCTTGCATACATTTTTTCGCTATTTTAATAAGTTTATTCAGTTTATTCTGATAGGAGTGATATTCATTCCTTTTAGTTATATTGTTTGGGTCTCTCAATAGGTTTTTATACATGAGTTCTTTTTTATTTATAGAAATCAGTATTGCAGGAGTTACCCATTTCTTTCGGTTGATATCTTGTTTCTTCAGTTTAACGTTTTTTGTGTTTTTGTCAATCGATGATTTGATTTTTTTTATGAAACAATCGCTCATTTCATCTATATCCTGTAAGTCATAGAAGTCATTCCAGCAATCATTTTTCAGTTCTGATTTCAGAGTTGGGTAATTTATATATTGTTTATAATTATTTTTTCCAGAAGAATTATTTTCTAATTTTTGACCTATGTTTATAGTCAAGGCTATAGGATAGTGGTCTGTAATATTATACTGGAAAATAAAAGATTTCATTTCAATAGGTGATACTGTTTTTACAAAAAAGTGATCTAGGCATGTTTGGCTTTGTGGTCGGGTACAATCGTTTATATAAGAAGAAAATCCATAAGTATTCAGTGTATTTTGTATTCCTCAACAAAGTCTGAATCTGAGAGTAAATCAATATTGATGTCTCCTGTAATAATGTGAATATCATTTGTTTTTATTGACTGTATATAGTTTAGAAGGTTAGTATTGAATTTTTTAGGGCAAGTTTTAGGTGATCTGTATATTGATGCAATCGCAAGTTTTTTGCCATTTACTTCTGCATTTAATTCTAATATTCCAATTTCCCCTAATTTTTTTATGTTGTGCGAGTAGTTGATGGAATTTTTTACATAGATTATCACACCATCGTTTTTGTTAAATGTACCTTCATTGTATAAGGTTGTATATCCATTGAGTTTCAAGGAATTTAGGTCATGTACGATAAACGTCTCAGAAAGTACTATGATCTCGAATTCATCTGGAAACTTATTCAGAAATATAGTCAATTCATCATGATTCTTTACTATGCTCCTAATATTCAGTTGTAAAATTTTGAATTTCAGTGGTGAATGTGACATAAAATCATTTACGTTAGAGATTGATTTTGCTGCTATTGGTTCGTTAGTGTACTCCTTATGAATGGGTCCATAATGATATTATTCAATTTGTTCAATTACAGAGTGTGTGTAAATATAATAAATATTGATATAAAAATATTACTGAAATTACAAAATAACAGATAGGGGTATATTATATTCTAGATAGGTTCTATTTTTGTGAGTTTTTCCGCGATCTGGTGATTTTTTCCGGGAATAAATTAAAAGGTTTTTTTGACTTATCTGCGTTTTTGGTCTCGGGAGTGTTTTCTGCCTGTTTGCTTGCTTGAGCCTGTTGTATGTTCTTCTGGTGTTGGATATATTTGTTCTCTTCAATTTTTTTAATATTGCCTCTAGGGTTCAGATCGTTTGGAGGTGTCGGGGTCGCTGGGTTGCTATTTGCTCTTTTGTTTTCTTGGTTATCCAATTCGATCAGGTCTTCTATGGAGAATTCTTTTTTCTCTATAACAAGTTTGTTACCCTTTATGTAACAATCTTTGTTTTTTTGTCTCTCCTGAAATAGAAATTTTCTTAGGGTTTGGTATTCTTGGCGCTGTTGATTTGTGAGATCGTGGGATATCGCTATGCTGCTTCCTTTCAATTTCCTACAGTTTTCTAAAATTTCTTTCTTCTTCAGATATGAAACAAATTCAATCTTCACTGGTCTATTTTCGCTTTTTCCAAGACAATAAAAGTTATTTACATCAGTTTTGTTGATATTTACATTCAGCATAGTATTGAGTTCGGAACATATAAAGTCTAGAGTTATTTTTGGCCAACCAAAAAAAGTTTTTTCGTTTTTTTTTCTGATTTAGTTTTCCTTTTCAGTGATAGATTCTCTTCTTCAAGGTATTTTATTCTGAATTTCAGGTCTTCTACTTTCAGTAAGATGTTGGCTTCACTCGCTTCGATACTATTTTTTAGTTCCACTTTGCTGTTTCTAATCGCAACCAGTATTTGTTCTACTGATATACCATCCATTATTATTAGAAGTGTTATTGTACCTAGATTTTATTTCGTTTCTAATACGTTCACTGGTGGAAGAGTACTTCGACCGTATAACCTAGCAATGGTCGGTAGCAGATTGTAAACAATGAAAATCAGCGAAGTATTATTGGATAGTTTATATTCAACTCACTAGTAAAATAGTATTCCTGGAGGTGTTTGCCTTGTCTAACTCTTTTCACTTGTCACAGCTTTTATTTTGTTTTAATAACAGTGATTTATGATTGTTTTGTCGGAGTCGAGTAAACATGTAAAATGTGTTCCAGGAAGCAAAAAAATAAGGAGTCGTTCTGTGAACAATTTGGTTTTTAATAAAATCGGCGGTTCCAAAAAAAACTCCTTGATTAACAATAGCCCCCCACATTATCAAAATCCAATGAAATTTTTTTTCTAATGAAATAAAATTATTTCAAGTGTTCAAATGATACTATCATTTTTATTCTTTTTTATTCATGTTTAATAAAAAAATAAAAAATGTGCATTGCTCTCTCGAGGGGTGCTGTACTCCTAACGCCCATGCGGAGCCCAATTTTCAACTTTGAATTAAAATTATAAATAATTGAGATAGAATTTCATGGAAAATGTTGTCCTCTTCAAGAACCTGTTTGTTTATTTCCTCTATTATCAATAGTTTTTGAGCTATTATCAGAAAACTAGGGCCTTTTTATTTTTTTTTTGTTGTTTAAAAAAAATTGCAAATTCTCGTCGGCGGAAAAAAAAAAGAAAAACTACATCTTTCTCAGAATGACATCCCGAATCAAATGAGCCATCGCTCATATTTTTAGTAGGCTTGGGACGATTTTTCGCAGGAAACTCACTTTTCGACTAGACTAATGAGAACATGCTAGCGACAACAGCGGCCACGACGTTTCAGATTTGAGTAGAGATGTGGTGATCATTTCATCAATTTAAACATCCTGCAGTTTCTTGGGGGGGGGGGGGAGGGGTAATTACCCCCATCCCCTAAATAGGCGCTTGGTTTGGGGGAAGTTATTCAAGTGAAGGTAAAATCGAGTTTGAATTAAGGAGCCCCTTTAAATTTGAAATTTTTTACAAAACATTGATTATTGAGGAATTATTTTCACGAAATGTAATTTTTGAGGACCGAACTGATGCAAAGAAAAAATAAAATAAAATCATGCGTGTTCCCTATTGTTATTCTGGAAAACCTCACTACAATGTGCTGCCATCTGCTGAACGTTATTGATACGCGTGCGACATCGAAACAAAGTTTTCTCTCAACAGAGAATTGATGCTTCAGTACTAACTTCCTAGATGGCGAAACGATACCAAAGTTTCAAATAAACTTGAACAACAAGAATTTTTCAGAGAAATGGAATGAAATAATCCATTAGTCGAGGTCACAGGTAGGTGTAGGTGTATATTCATTGAAATTTTCAAGAATGCTTATGTATGTACAGTAACTGAGGAACAGTAGTTAGAACTTAGAACATCGCACGCATGCATTTGTCATCTGTCAATTCGACGCTGATCAAAACTCATTAATATTAATTCAGTTGATTACCTTTGCAAAATTGATGACTAAACCATATCCATTCCAGGAAATCCTCATCGAAGAAAAGTCATCACCGCACTCTCCATCTATTAGCGCATTCTCAGGGATAAACGAATCAGCCTGCTCTTCTAAGTCATGTAGTTTGAATTTTACCTGTTATTCAAAACAAATCGTTTTGTCAACAACAATTGTAATTGCAGGGATTTTTTTATGGAATGATGTGCAATCTACTAGCCATTTGGGTCAATCTGAGAATAATGCAAACTTTGTTGAACCACCAGAATATAAAATCAATTCTCTTCAGACTTCATCTTCGAGTAATAAGGAATCAGTAACTACTTGCAACAGCAGAAGACAATGAATTCAAATATTTCTTTAAACAACTGTCCTAATTGTATTATCAATATCAATTTATAATTCATTTAAATTGGTTATGTTCATAGATTTCATCATATTATTATATTAATAAAGTTTTGGGTTTGATTATACAGAGTGACCCATTTGGAAGCGGGTCACCTCTCTAAAACTGTTATTTATTATCCAATTCAGATTTTTTTTTATCAGATAGAGCACCAATAGTTCTAGTTGAATGCCATAAATTTGAAATAAAAATTTCACGGCCTACTTCGAATTTTTTTCAAGGTCAAAAATCCAAAAAACATACTAGCGTTTTTTTTGATAAAATTTGACGACTCCACTGGATTTGTTATGCTTTCAAATGGGTGTGACCAAAATTTCACGATGAAATTATTTTTAATCAACAGAAATATGGCATAAGTAAAATTAATATCACTTTATCAAAATATTTCGAATACTCGTCATATAAATCACAATCTAGTTGAAAATATCGTTCAAAATTCTCTTTCAGGTCGTTAGCAGTCGAGTTTGTAAACAGCAGTTATTCAAAATGGCGTCAAATTATGTTTCTTCCAAACGTAACTCCATAGTATAGGAGATAATTATGTCCATCAGAACACTGCAGTTTTTTGCCAAAGAAATTAAATGTACATCTTCACATCAAATAGTAATCAATATTCAATAATCAATAATAACCAATATTGATAACATAAATGAACTACAACAAAAGAATGGATTGAAATGAGAGTGTCTACACATTAATTTTCGTACTTTTCAACCAAATCCCGATTTAATTCGATACATTTATTCTACCATTTTCTAATGCTAACTAACCATAAGATTCGATCAACATTCGATCATTGGTTTGGGGTAATATCTGTGCAAGCCTGTCTTATTCTTTCACGCAGTTCCTCTTTGGTGGTTGACAGTTATTCCAAATATCAATCTTGGTTTTATTCAAACATGCTTGATATACCACATTTCAAAAATGTCATTTTTATTAGGAGGCTTTGTAACTTTAGTTTCTATAGAGATGACAAGTCATCAGAACAATAGACGAAAAGACACAAATTTGTCAGTGTTAATAGTGTACCTACAATAATAAAGAAGTATGGCTGATAATTTGACTTTGCAGGAGAAAATTGAAATAGTAAGACTTCGTGGTAACAACGACAGATCCGAAAGGGAAGTATGCAGAATTTTCAATAACATGAATCCGTAGCGTCGAAATATTAGCAGAGCTACAGTTGGCCGAATAAACCAAATTTTCAATCAGTATGGAGCTATTTGTAAACATATTCTGAAGAATAGTAATATTGTACAAAGACAGACGAAATAATTCTGAACGAATTCGAAATTATTTTGATAATAATCCGAAAACAAGTGTGAGAATTGCAAGTTTGGGCATTAACTAACCGCGTGAAACAATAAGGAGAAATCTTAGGAAATATAATAAGATGAAGCCCTTTAAACCAAAGTTTCTTCACACCTTAGAAGAAGGCGATAATGAAAAGAGGATGGAGTTTAGTTTATGGGCTCAAGGAGAATATCTAAATAACAGGAATTTTCTGAAGAAATTTTGTTCAGTGACGAGGCAACATTCACAACCAATGGAACAGTTAATTCTCAAAATACAAGGTACTGGACGGAAGAAAATCCACATTGGATAATAAATTGCAGAAGACAGTACTCACAAAAAATAAATGTTCGGTGTGGAATATTACATACCAAAATAATTGGCCCCTTTTTTGTAAAGCAATTTGAATGGTCAAAATTTTTGGAATTTTTTGAAAAACGAATTTTCCAACGCTATGGATGAATTAAATGGCTGTTAAATTAAATGGCTGTTCCATCCACAATAGCAGGATTGTGAGAGATTGGTTGGAAGAAAATTTTCCTAATCGGTGGATAGGGCGAAATAGTGCATTGATCGAGTTTCCCCCCAGATCCCCCGACTTGACTCCTTTGGATTTTTTTTATGGGACTTCGCTAAAGAAAAAGTTCACAAAACTCGCCCAAGGAGTAAAGAGGAACTGCGTGAAAGAATAATACAGGCTTGCAGAGATATCACGCCAAACCAATTATCGAATGTTATGGTTAACATTAGAGAACGATACGATAAATCTATCGAATTAAATGGAGATTTGGTTGAACAGTCTGAAATTTAATATGTAGGCACTATCATGTCAATACATTCTTTTGTATTATTAGTTCATTTATGTTATTAATATTGGTAATTATATTAATGGATGTAAAGATGCGCATTTCTATTCTTTCAACAAATGCAGTGTTCTAAGAATATTGTAAACTATATTATTTGAAAAATTGTGATTTATATTATTTCGATATTGATATGAATATTTTACTTATGCTATATTTCTGTTAGAAAAAAATTATCGTGAAATTTTGGTCACACCCATTTGAAAACATCACGAATCCAGTGACGTCATCAAATTTTATTAAAAAAAATCGCTAGTGTTTTTTGGATTTTTGACCTTGAAAAAAATTCGAAGTAAACCGTGAAATATTTATTTTCATTGCAAATTTATGGCATTCAACTAGAACTATCGATGCTCTATCTACTGAAAAAAAAAAACTTCTGAATCGGATAATAAATAACAGTTTTAGAGAGGTGGCCCGCTTTCAAATGGGTCACTCTGTATAATTTTGATCAATGAAAACATTCGGATTAGATTACCATCGATATAAGAGTGAAAATCACTTTGGCACCCGCTCACCGACTTTATCACTCGCCCGGCGATAAAATATTCCAAGGGCGCTAAAGTACCATTTTACGCCCGCAGAACTGGCGATAAAGTGGTACTTTACGCCCGGTCGTGCATACATCTATTTTTTTTTTCCGTAAAAAAATAACGGTATTTTAATATTCGAAAATAACTAAATTCACATACACAAAAAAACCGGTTTGTTGATTTTTTGTTTAAAAAATATTTCAAGAAATAAATATTTATTTTCATTACCTCGACAACGGCATCAGTCTTCAGTAGAATGCAAGTGGTGCGAGATCTGCTATTGAACAGTCTGTAATAAGCGACTCCCGAATTGTCTTTCGAGGTGGCACTAGGAGCTGGAGGAGACAAGGCATCGCTACTTTCTGAGGGTGTAGGAACATACTTCGTCAAACGTGGTTTTGACGTGAAGGGTTTCAAAGTTATCCCAGAAACAAACGAGGAAATCGTTGCACCTGAAATCAGTGGAAATTCATGTAATGGATCAGTTAACATATCCAGAATGTTCAACTTTTTCCAGAAACACCCTGTATCTGTATAGTATGGTATCTAATGATACAAGAGTCTGCGAAGATGTTCATAAAAATATAGTTCAAAATAGCATACCCATATACAAATTTCAGTATCAAAATTTGATGTGGCACTAACTCATTTTACCAAAAAAGTTTAAAAAGATTTGTGCGCACAAAATTGGTCCTATTACGATCTCCTCGGTGTGAATGAAACATTTTTCCATTAACAATTTTTTATTTCACAAGCCTTTTTTTCCACTTTTTTCACTGAAAATGTAGAGCATGAGGAAAATTATTCACTTTCTTCTATGGGTTTTTGCCTTTGTGAGAAACTACTCGCAAAATTAAAATA
Source organism: Gonioctena quinquepunctata (assembly GCA_018342105.1). Taxonomy (NCBI): domain Eukaryota; kingdom Metazoa; phylum Arthropoda; class Insecta; order Coleoptera; family Chrysomelidae; genus Gonioctena; species Gonioctena quinquepunctata. Next base: position 399,354 of record JAFIRS010000061.1, on the reverse strand, counting down.
TTTCGGGAGTTCTGAGATTGTAATGCCTGTATCATTTCGAAAGGTTTTTATTAAATTTAGTAGCAACTGGCACTATTCAACTCTTGCGGGACGTTCGTGAGTTTGTGATACATTCAATTTTATGGATATAAAATTATTTCTGTCATATTGTTGTTACGACCAATATCTACACCAAACATTTCATAAATGCAAACCCCAAATATTCCTGGAATTTCTCCGAAAAATTCAAATACTTCTCTTCCCACTTCAATGCTCTATATAGAAAAATTGGTATTACAGTTTTTAGTAAATATCAGACAAGTGTTTTTTCTCAAACTTTCCCAGATATTTATTCGCGACCCCCTTCTACCGCTCCTAACCGCATAGAAGAAAAACTACCATGAAAATCGAACACAACAATATACTCTAGCGAGCCAGATAAAATATCAGTTTCCCAAAAAGAACTCCAATAATGAAAAATGCGAAGTGATCAATTATTTCTATTGATGTGTTCTGCAAAAACTCTCTTAGAGTTTTCCCCAGATCCAATAAAGAATTAAATATTCCGAAATAAATTAATAAAAACTCTCAGAGGAATATAAATTATTAGAACTGTAATTGGTGGATATTGTTCCTCGAGAATTATTTTCTGGAAAAAAAATTAAATTAAATTATAAAACTCTGGGAGCTAAAATTGAAAACTATTAAATTTGGATTTATTATGCAGAATGTCAAACTCTTCCACAATTATTGGCAAAATTAGAAAAACGTTGAAAATAAAATTCCTACAGAAATCTACATGGAGTTTTGCTTCAAAGGAATTTCTTCATTGATGAACTTTTCGATAATATCAATTCCAACACTAAAAATGACAACTCTGAAATGTCCCTTCGATTTCGTGTTCAACATTGAAAAAAAATATATAGGATTTAAGATGAAACATATACAAAGACAAAAGAGAAGAAAGAATAAAATAATTAATAAAAAACTTTTCAAAGACAAGCTTTTACCCACATGCACTAAAAAGTAAAAAATAATTGCTTTGGATGTGTGACGTAGGTTATTCCGTGAGTTATAGATTCAAAAGTTTTCAGTTCGAATACAAAAGCGACGAGCTTTAGAATCTATAACTCACGGAATAACCTACGTCACACATCCAAAGCAAATTATTTTTAACTTTTTAGTGCATCTGGATAAAAGCTTGTCTTCAAAAAGTTTTTTATTAATTATTTTATTTTGTACTTTATAGTACTTAAGTACGCATTAATCTATGCATTTTTGTTAAAGCATCGTTATTATGAGGCCTTTTTCATATAAGTTCTGAGGAGACCATCTGAAGATTAACTCATCCGCCATCTTGGAGTTTCCATCTTCAATTCATCAATTTTAACTAAAAACAATAATCTTCGACTAAATTCCTAATCTCCGACATACCAATTTTGAATCGAATCGGGCCATGAACACAGAGATTTTCCGCCATTTTGGAGCCGTCATCTTAAATTAATAAATTTTGATAAACAATTCATATTCTCCCATCTCGAAAACCCCCACATACCAATTTTGAATCGAATCGTACCATAATCACAAAACTCGTCCGCCATCTTGGAGCCGCCATTTTGTTTTTCTCCGTAACAAAAATGTAATGATGCATTGTCACTGGAATTATGAACACCTGCCAAATTTCAGCTCAATCGGATGTCGACAAGTGTTCCAAAGATGGATTACAAATTTGGAACCGGAAAGAATGACAGAATGATTTACAAAGAATCAAGTTAAATAAAAGCTTGTAAAAAGGCTGAAGGAATTCGAGCAAAATTAGAAATATTTGGATATCAATTGTAAGGGGATGAACTGAAATAAATTCTTTTTGTTCTGAATGTATTTCAGTATAACTGAAACAAATTAATATTTGTGACAGATACAGCAGGTAATAGCGAGTGAATATAGAAGGAAGATGTTATTTGCAACTGTCATATTATGAATAGAGGAGTTTCTCAGGGTTATGTACTGGGACCGCTAATATTTCTACTTTTCATAAATGACGTTACCTTACTGGCGGTCTGGCAACAGACCTCACAGGAACTCATATCATTCTTTGAAGATACTGTAAATTATCTCGTGAATTAGTTTAAATGTAATATCGATAAGACAAAAAGTGCTTATTTTCATTCCCATATTACCTCCAACTCATCTTCTCTAAAATGTCGAGTCTAAATCAACTGCAACAAAAAAGTTACATATCTATTTCAGTCTCAGATGGACAGAGCAAGTTTACGCAGTTATCATAAAATTGACTAAGGTATTTTATGCAATTTCAAGAATTAAAGACTACATACCCACCAGTGCTGTAATTAACGGCTACTACAGTTTAATGTTCACTCACTTATGTTATAATTTAATCTTATGGGAAAGTTCCATAGATGCCAATATAATGTTTGTTACACAGAAAAAAATAATAAAAAAATTTCAGCCTAGACATCAGACAAACTTGTAAGCCCCCATTTATCAAATATAAAATTATGCCTTTCTTGATTTTTTTCAAGAAAACACTTTAATCAAATCTGTAGTAGATAAAACAACTTGAAAATGAACAAAATATGTTTATATCTGTTCAATATAGATAATTGAATCGCATATTTATGTACTGAGAAAGAAAAGCATTGGATTTTGTTAGAAGAAGCTTTCCAGCACATCTTTCTCTTGCTTCAAAATTCAGATGAGAGAAGGAGATTAAAAAAGTTTTTATGAATTAAAAAAAATACGATACGAAGAAATTAACAGATTTTTCATATTTGGGATTCCTCCATTGTAAGAAATGAGAAAACTACAAAAAATGGGAATCATGAATATTTGTGAGAGGTACAGCAAGTAACAGGAAGAAGAGAGAAGGAATAAATTAATTAATATTATTACGCTTTTACTAGCTTCACTTGTAAATAACAAACAATGTAATCAAATCTTTTTCTAATTATCAAATCTTCTTCTGATTATCGTATCGAAATGAAACTTGGTTTGTATATGTAGTTTGGATGACAATACTTTAATTTGGTATTTGGAGCTGATCTGATGATGGAGCCAGGAGGAGAATAGTGGAAAACTTCAGTGGCTACTAGTTAAATATGGTGAATGCATTGTTTTCAACATAATTTACAAATCAAAGATATAGGGAATGCACTGGTTCTCAGCATATTCGCCAAAATTTAACGAGTCCAATAAATTGGGCTTGGTAACGTAAGCCAACTTTAAATGCATTCTGTACCAGTGATAAATATGTTAGTTGGTTATTTTAAGATTAGAAAGTTTAAAAAATATATAATTTTAAGTGCGTGATAAAAGCGTGTTTTTTAGTTTTTTCGAACTACCTATTTTTTTATTTTAAAGAAACCCTTCAATCAAAACTGAAGCAGACGAAAAGACTGAAAAATGATCAAAACATGTTAATATCTGTTCAAAGATATAGAGAATTGAATCGTCTATGTATGAACTGAGAAGAAAATAAAACATTAGATTTCCAGCACATGTTTATCTTGTCTTCCATATTCAGGTGATAGACTCGATGAGGGATTCAATTTTTTTTAATGAATTTTCAAAAAATAAGACATTTTCACAAATTCTTCATATTTTGGAATTCATCCATTGTCCTGATGTATCACGTATTGTAATTATCAATAGTATTTTTCCATCACTCTTCAGAATTCAATTGACATTCAACAATAACATGGTGGAAATTCAAACCTTTGGACCTACTGAGATACCCATAGATCACCAATTTTGAACCCAGCTGATCTATTCGAATATAAAGAGTATATTGTCAGAACCGGAAGATTGAACATTAGGCTTTTATATGAACATTTTCAAATTATCCCACTGAATAGGTTTTCTGTCTACATCAAAAAGCTTTTCAACACATTTTCTTCCCGTCCCCAAGAACTCTAGACCAGGGTCGATAATTTTTGAAACCAAAAGAAATAATAGTAGGATGAAACCCATTGGAAAAGGAAGAGAATATAACAAAAATGAAAGGAAAAATAATTTACGGGCGATCTGAAGTAGGGAAGTGGAAGGGGTTGAGTTAAGGGTAAAAAAACGGTTTATTTCGATTTCCGGCAAAACTACAAGTCTTATGGAAAAAAATGGCAAAGTTGTATGTAATAAAAAGATCTACAACTTTTGTATTCACACTTTTTTCACATAACCTCAAAATTTATGTAAAAAATTCAAATAACCAAGTTTTTGGTTTTTTATTTTTATCTTTTACAAAAAAACTTTTTTATTCGCGAAATTTGATGAAAACTTAATTTTTTATGTCCCAAACACACTGTAATTTTTTTTATTTAAAATATTTATTTTTTCCCCCTTATTTTGACTTAATATCGAAAAAGCACCCTAATTTTCAATCGAAAATTCTCCCGTCAAAATATCAGCTTTTTTAAAAAAGTCGGTGGGCTTTTTGTTCGTTGAAATCTCTACTTTCTGATGGTATGAAAAAAATACACATTACTATGGTAAATGTTCTCAGAAAATGCAAAGAAATAACAGGTAGTGAGGCCCAGACCCTCCTACCCCCTTCCCCAGTTCTCTATGAAATATCTTTTGATGGGCTAAAATTTTCCGTAGGTCACTCAGGTATATAAGTTATCTTGAAATAGCAATAAATAGACATCTACGCATATAATTTAAAGATTCTACAACTTTCTCAAAATATTGTAGATGTCTTATTAAATATTAACTTTACGTTTCTTTGCATTTCCTGAGAACATTTACCATAGTAATGTATATTTTTTTTCATACCATCAGAAAGTAGAGATTTCAAGAACAAAAAGCCCACCGAGTTTTTTGAAAAAGATGATATTTTAACGTGAGAATTTTTTATTGAAAATTAGGGTGCTTTTTCGATATTGAGTCAAAATAAGTTGAAAAAATAAATATTTTAAATAAGAAAAATTACAGTATGTTTGGGACATGAAAAGGTAAGTTTTCACCAAATTTCGTGAAAAAAAATTTTTTTTGGGAACGATAAATATAAAAAACCAAAAACTTAGTTATTTCAATTTTTTACATACATATTGAGGTTATGTGAAAAAAGTGTGCATGCAAAAGTTGTAGATCTTTTTATTATCTACAACTTTGCCATTTAATTTTTTTCCATAGGACTCGTAGTTTTGCCCTGGTCTACTCAGATGACACAAAAAGGAAAGGGACAAAAATGTGTCGCCTTGTACCCCAATATAATTCTTCCCTCCAGGCAAAAGCCACTAAAACCAACCCCGCACTAAAATCTAGCAATCTACTCACAAATTATCAAACAATTGAAATAAACAACTACTTGGACCCGCGCCATGTTGTTACGCAGCACCTTTCACAGACTACATGAACGTTAGACTGTTGCACAGTCTCCAGGCTCTGCGAGTTCTTCTGACATTCTAAACTCACGGGCGCAGAATCCGTTATCCTTATCAATAAAAACGCGCCCGCGTGTTGGGGGTTGACGTGGGTGAAGGCTCATTGATAGGGTAGTTGGCGTTGGCAGATAATGACGGCGGAAACGGGGGCGATCACATGCACACTGGAGAATTTTATTTTGCGCCCCGGGGGGGTTCTTGTTATGAAACAACGCCTTTGGGATCTTCTGTTGTACTATGATCTTCGTCAATGAAAACCACCCACTTCGATAACTTTGAAATAGCCGTACACAAATATGTATCTTTATTTTATTTTTCGAATCAGTGCCTTTGATAACCTCTTTTTAATTGTCATTGCAATAAGTCAATTGGAGACATACCGATAATATCAATGGATGTTTCGTTGTCCAAAGAACATATTAGAACGAAGTTCCTTTAGGCGGCTTGCGGTAGGTGTTGACTGGTAGAAATCGTCACGTTAGAAAAAAGCGTTATGCCCCTTCCATGCGACTTTTTCTGTCTCTCTCTCTGTCTCTTTCTATTTAGGCCTAGCCCCACCATGTGACTACCCAAGTAGCACACAGAGGTCATAATTCGGTTGTACAGACGTCTACAAGACCTTTCGCAAAAGTCCATGACTTTTTTTTTTTTTTCAATGGCTTTGACATTTCGTCATTCGGCCAGTCACAAGTTGAGTATTTTTTTATGTATCATTTCATAGTGTTCTGGGTAGGCCTTGTTACTAACTCCATACGCCACCTAGGAGCAGCACTGTTAATTTGAACGCAACAGCGAATCGTCGAGGACCATAGTCTATGACTTATGTCTTGTAATATGCTGAGTATGCCAATACGACAAAAAGGCACACTCTTGCGACGTCACATCGACATTATAAAGTAGTGGTAATGACTTGCCGATATAGACTTATATATGGCAGTCGCATAAGGGTTGGATTGAATATTATTATTACGTCGTTCTGTGGTCTTAGTGTAGTCGTTATATCATTATGCATGAAGGTCATAAATCTTTCTAATATAGTATTACAATATGTATCCCATATCAAAAGATTTTATATAATAATAATATAATACATAATTCAGTCTTCCTTTACATCTTCATGATACTCTGTGGTAATGTCCTACACCGATCATCCTAACAACAAATGGCCGTGATAGTTATCGAGATAAAAATGATTCATTTATGTGTTTATAGAATTGTTCTGAAACTCTAGTGACCAAGCAAATCCATGTTTACGATCAAAATCCAATTCTACTCACTTAAAATTCATGTGCCTCGAAAATGAAGAGAGATAAATATTTATTTTCATTGCAGAAAAAATATATTTCATCAATTTTTCTCATTAATCGTTGAAATATGTAGACCATATTACGAAAGATACTTGATTAGCATATCTCCAATGATTTTTAAATTGATATAACACACAGGGTCCCATATTTTTTATATTAAATATTTTTGTTCCAATATGGCTACCAGAATGATGTTATCAATCAATCGAAAAACATGGATGCCGTCCTTCTAGTGTCGAAAAGTTGTAAATACTCCGGTATGTACTATCATAGAATAGTTTACGAGTGTCTCAAAGACGTCGTAATATCTTACATAAAAAAGTTGTAATGTAGTCGCTGTGACCACAAGTAGCAAGTTTTGTTGTAATAACGTCGTAACGCTATCAAAAATCAAAACAGAAAATATACACTGACATTTACAATAGAGGTTATGTTGAATAGTTATATTTAAATATTTTGTATTTATCTCTCCAGTAATGTCCTAGAATCTTTAGGCAAATTTCCAATTTGTGTTGGAAATTTTATAATATTCATCAGATCATTCAATGCAGTATGCGGAATTTTGTGAACTAATGCCCAGTTCCTCAATTTTTATTTGAAAACGAAACATTTTTCTAAGTGTTCTTCATCACCCTCATCCATACTTTCTCCTTCCAAAGCACTTTCCACAGAGATACTCTCTGAGGTTGGTTCTGAACTTGTTCCAGGTACATTTTCATCTGGGACTGGATGAACTTCATTTTTTTGCAGTGTCCCGATAGACTGAGTTAATTTTGGGGTAGGCACCCCTTCCCCTTTATATTTTTTTAAAAAAATTTTATATGCTCCAGTTCTCTTGTAGGGCATATTGGATTTTGGTTTTGGCATTTTGATTATTCATATGTAACTGAATATTCCACATACGAACACAATATACCTACCAAGAAAAATAACATTACCAACAAAAATAATCTAACCATAGATACATAATGTAGTCATTACGACCAGAGTTCATCAGTTGATGAAACTACATTACATGAGTACAATATGTAGTCGTGGAAACGTTTCAAAAATCTATTCATTAGAACCACATATGTTCATAGTCATAATAACGTCACAGCAACTGCTCTTAAGTTCTACTTAACGACACATACAATTTATTTACATACAAACCACATTACAACTTCATCTTGAGAATTCTTCATTGTACTCTCCTTATATCTACTACACGACGTCATAGCGACGCCTAAAGGTTATAAAACGCACATTATCTTTTTTGGTTCTAAAACATTACGTTATAAGAAGTCATTATGTTAATTTTATGACTCTGTGCTACTTGGGTAGGCCGTCGGGAGGGGAGTGCCTGTGATGATCCCAGACACCTTTGGGTGAATTCCAGGTCCCCTATCAGTGAACATGGTAGCGTGATTAGTAGCTTCTGCGAACTCTCCCTCGAACGGTAACTCGTCACACGTTCACACGACTAGTATCAGGTCGAAAGTCTGATACGGCGGCGACCCATCAAACGTAACAAGAGGAGTCTTGTTGACATGGGTAGCCAGGGGGAGGAGGATAGCCCCACTGGTTCGCCGGTGCCTCTCCACATGGCGTTGGATGTTGGGTACTGACATTCCAGAGCCAGTAGCTTGTTTTATCAAGCGGCCCTACCGTGGCTGGAATGATTCGGTAGCTAGGATCTCTTAACGCGTATCTGGATCCTCCTGCGGCCCTTTGCCCTAGGAGGAAGATGAGGTGAACAACCAGGTGCTCCCTCTGATGGGTCGGTTGTATGGTGTGTTCTGTGTGGTTGTTCGTCCGAAGTACAGCTCTTTGAATGTGTCTGTGTGACAAGAGTCTAGCCCTTGCTCATACGATTCCGAAGGTGTATGAAACCATCTGAATTGCTGTTCTGCTTGCGGGAAATTCAAAATGATACATGAGCGGTAGGATATATATGCGAATACAAGTAGCACAGAGTCATAAAATCAACATAATGACTTCTTATACCGTCTTAAAGACCACGTATTTGTATGTTTTAAAACCAAAAAGTTAATGTGCGTTCTATAACCTTCAGGCGTTGCTATGACGTCGTGGAGTAGATTAACGAGAGAACAATAAAGAATTCTCGAGATGAAGTTGTACTGTGGTTTGTATGTAAATAAATTGTATGTGTCGTTAAGTAGAACTTAAGAGCAGTTGCTGTGAGGTTATTATGACAATGAACATATGTGGTTCTAATGAATAGATTTTTGAAACGTTTCTACGACTACATATTGTACTCATGTAATATAGTTTTACCAACTGATGAACTTTGGTCGTAATGATTACATTATGTATCTGTGGTTAGATTGGTTATGTTATTTTTGTTGGTTAGGTATATTGTGTTATGTATGTAGAATATTCAGTTCCGTATGAATAATTAAAATGTCAAAACAAAAATCCAATCTGCCTTACAAGAGAACTGGAGCGTATGAAAATTTTTTAAAAAATATAAAGAGGAAGGAATGCCTACCCCAAAATTAACATCTGAAATAATTGATCAGTCTATCGGGACACTGCAAAAAAATTGAGTTCATCCAGTCCCAGATGAAAATGTACCTAGAACAAGTTCAGAACCAACCACATATAGTATCACTGTGGAAAGTGCTTTTGAAGGAGAAAGTATGGATGAGGGTGATGAAGTACACTTGGAAAAATGTTTTGTCTTCAAAGAAAAATTGAGGAACTGGGCATTAGTTCACAAAAATCCACACACTGCATTGAATGATGTGATGAGTGATAAATAAAAAATATTTAAATATAACTATTCAACATCAACCCAACCTCTATTGTAAATGTCAGTTATTCTAGCGTTTTCCATTAGGCGGAACTAGCGGAATGCTTATGCACTCAGTGTATATCTTTTTCTGTTTTGATAGCGTTACGACGTTAGTACAACAAAACTTGCTACTTGTGGTCACAGCGACTACGTTACAACTTTTTTATGTAAGATATTGCGATGTCTTTGAGACACACGTAAACTATTATATGATAGTAGATACCGGAGTAATTACAACTTTTCGACACTAGAAGGACGGCATCCATGTTTTTCGATTGATTGACAACATCATTCTGGTAGCCACATTGGAACAAAAATATTTAAAATAAAAAATATGTGACCCTGGCTGTTATATCAATTTAAAAATCATTGAATATGTTCTAATCAAGTATCTTTCGTAATATGGTGTACATATTTCAACGATTAATGAGAAAAATTGATGAAGTATTTTTTTCTGAAATGAAAATAAATATAAATCTCTCTTCATTCACGAGACGCATGAATTTCAAGTGAGTAGAATTGGATTTTGATCGTAAAAATGGATTTGCTTGGTCGCTAGAGTTTCAGAACAAAAGATTCTTATATGAAAATCATTTTCATCTCGATAACTATCACGGCCATTTGCTGTTAGTATATATAGTGGATATAGGACAATGCCTATCATGAACATGTAAAGGAAGACTGAATTATATATTATATTAATATTATATAAAATCTTTTGATATGGTATACATATTGTACTACTATATTAGAAAGATTATGACCTTCATGCATAATGATATAATGACTACACTAAGACCACAGAATGACGAAATAATAATATTCAATCCAACCATTTTGCGACTGGCTTATATGAGTCTATATTGGCAAGTCATTACCACTACTTTATAACGTCGATGTGACGTCGCAAGTGTACCTTTTTGTCGTATTGGCATACATGGCGACGTCTTAGCGTATTACAAGACATATGTCACGGACTTCTGCGAAAGGTCTAGTGGACGTACAACCTAATTATGACTTCTATGTGCTACTTGGGATCGTTGAGTGGTAATACGCGGAAGATATTTTTGTTTCTTTTATATTTCTATATAACGTGTGTTTAGATGATTATATCCTTTTTTGGACATAATTTCTTATGTTTTTTGTATGCCGAAGTTGGATTAACGTTTTACATTGAGTATGTGGCACGTCAATTTGATACAATATAACAAATAGTATTATCAGGAATAAAATACCTTTTACTGTGTCGAAGGAGTTTGGAAAAAGGATGTATAGGTATAGTATTGCATGGTATAATGACAATTAAATGTGATGGAATAGAAAACGTCAACTTACAAAGGGAAAAGTATTGCGAAAAAAGAAACACAAAATTGTGGATTCATGAGATTGATGGCAACATATTCTGCTACTTCGATATTAATTGATTTATTGGATCGTTTTAACCATGGAGGGAGCATAACGCTTTTTCCTTACGTGACGAAAATATACAAATATAAACAATCTGAATCTCCATATCGAATTACATTCGGAGTTGAAGAAAAAGCGTAAAGAACTTCGATTTTTTATTGACAAATCAAGCTCTAATTCATAATTAAATAAAAAAATTCCAGGCACACTTCAAATTGTTTTCGTCACTGAATTTGTGATACTTTCAAGCGGGTGGTACCAAAATCTCACAATGAAAAAACTTATTTCTAACAGAAATAAAGCACAATTGAAATGTATATTACAGTATCAAAATATTTCTAATAGTCGTCCTGTATATAATATTATTTACAATGCGCCTTTCGATGGTTATCAGTTTCAATCACCCCACAATTTTTCAGTTATATCTGACACACCGCGTTCAATTTGTTGAATACAGAGTTCATAGGTCCTACGAATTTGTAGTGTCAAGTGGTACCAGCAAGGAAGCAATTTGGCATCCCTTTTGATTTCACTATTTATCGATATCTCCACTATTATCGACAACAATCTCTTACTATTTGCAGATACCATGCAAATCTTCAGAAACATAAAATCACAAAGATACTTTGAACAACTTCAACAAGACCTAGCAAACCTTTATGACTGGTGTTAGAAATAAACTACCCCTAAACATTCAGAAATGCAAATATTCAACGATCACTCATCATTTTAACTACAAAATCAACGACATACCCCTACCATACAAAAACCACGTCAAAGATCTCGGAGGGCACTTCAATGACAAACTTAATTTTTCATCATATATATCAAAAACAACAGCTTCTGCCAAAATAATGCTTAGTTTCATATTAAAAAACTGTGAAGAATTCACGAATACAAAGTGCTATGAAACACTTTTCAACTCCTATGTCACGCATTGAATAATGTTCCTCAGTCTGGTCTCCAGGATATGTAATACCATAATATACAGGGTGTAACATAAGTACGTTAAAATATTCAAGTGACGTATTCCTGAGACAATTTCAAGAAAAAAGTCTATATAAACTTGTGTCCGGAAATGCTTCGTTTCGGAGATACAGGGTGTTAAAATTGATTTTTTTTGTTCGCTTTTTAAAAATAACTTTTGCAAAAAATAAGTTATTTGCACGAAATTTGGTACCCGGGGTTTTTTTGACGTGGGAAATCATAATTTCGTATTAATTTTCATGTAACATCTAGAGGGCGCTGCGTACGCTGTCATTATTTATTTCAAATTGCCCTAACATTTTTGACAGTAAACTTTTGGTACTTTTCATGAAAAAACCTTATTCCCACACCTTTTCCAAGTAAAAAAGGTACACTTCCTCAACAACGCTGGAGGTGATCGTCTTCGATATATATACAATTTTCTATATCTAAGTTGCTGAGAACATTACAAAAAGTAAGTATGTGGTTGGTCTCGTCAAAATAAACTACTTTTTTCCTATGAAATGTTTATCGAAAAATGATTTGTTTTCGAGATACAGATTGTTGAAATTTTAGAGGTTATTTTCATCAAACTTCATACGCAGTATACCCGGACAGACTTCTTCTAAACTGGGCATTATCAAACTACTTAATCAGTATAGCCCAATTTGATTTCAATAATTTTTGTCACTCTCCGCTTGCAAATTAAGTTAATTAAATCGAGTAGGCTATGAACGTTCGTTTATAAAAATAGTAGTTTGCTGTCACATTTCAACTATTCATTGACAAATTCACAGTTCGGAGTTTATAAAGTGATTTTTTGGTACCATGCCCCACTTTACGAATGCTGAAATGGCTGATATGATTTTTGCATAAGGCTTGGCTGACGGAAATTCAACCGAGGCCAGACGCATCTATCAGGAAAGGTATACCCAACGCGTCACTCCTTGTGCAGCGACATTTGCGAATCTTTTCCTGCGACTTTCCGAATCTGGAAGCTTTGAAAGAAATTCTGCATTAGGACGGCCACGGACTACACGAACTTTGGAATTGGAGGAGGCGGTTCTCGAAGAAATTAGTGAACATCCAGAGACAAGTACAGGAAAAATTAGTCAAACTTTAAATGTGAGTCACATGACCGTTTACAGAATTTTAAAGGAACTATATCTTATCATATTCAGCGTGTCCAGGCACTTACGCTACGTGATTTTCAACCACGTATCGAATTTGCTCAATGGCTTCAAAGAAAAGTCGAACAACATCCCCAAATGTTATCGAAAATCCTCTTCACAGATGAGGCTAATTTTTCAAGAAATGGTATCATGAATTTCCATAACCCACATGCAATAACGCAAACTCATTTCCAAGATAGATTCTCTTTTAATGTATGGATAGGCATAATTGGGGATTGATAATGCTCAGTTTGAAAAAAGTCTGTGTTAAAAGTTTGATGAAAATAACTGCAGTTGCAAATAACTTATGACAAAAACCAACCATGTTTTGAAAAATTTCAACAATCTGTATCTCGATAACAAATCATTTTTCGATAAACATTTCATAGGAGAAAAGTAGTTTATTTTGACGAGACCTACCACATACTCAGTTTTTGTAATGTTCTCAGTAACTCCACTTAGCGCCCTAGGAGCTAAGTAACATGCATCGATATAGAAAATTGTAAATATCTCGAAAACGATCACCTCCAGCGTTGTTGAGGAGGTGTCCCTTTTTTACTTGGAAAAGGTGTGGGAATATGGTTCTTTCATGAAAAGTACCAAAAGTTTACTGTCAAAAATGTACTGGCAATTTGAAATAAATAATGACAGCGTACGCAGCGCCCTCTAGATGTAACATGAAAATTAATACGAAATTATGTTTTCCCACGTCAAAAAAACCCAGGGTACCAAATTTCGTGCAAATAACTTGTTTTTTGCGAAAGTTATTTTTAAAAAGCTAACAAAAAAATTCAATTTCAACACCCTGTATCTCCGAAACGAAGCATTTCCGGACACAAGTTTATATAGCCTTTTTTCTTAAAATTGTCTCAGGAATACGTCACTTGAATATTTTAACGTACTTATGTTACTCCCTGTATATATACGATCGAAATATTATGTATATTTCTTCTTACATTTGCAAATCATGTTTTCACTCAATTTTCTCTCAAGCTGCCCTGTCAGTGGGTGAACTCCTGTTTGGAAAATAATTTTTTATTTCAATTATAAAAATTTCAAACCAACATTTTTTCATAATATTGTCAAGCTTGGCTTCCTATCTGTAACGAAGATCTCAAATACCAATATTTACGACTCTAACTGGAAAACTAACGGAACCTCCATAAACATTTTCACTCCCTATTTCACCCCTTCAAGGGACGAAGTTCTAAAAACACTGAAGCACGTATTTCTTCACTTGTAACATGGACCTCAGATATCGCACAAAAGCGAATAATACGTTGCCTTGCAAACGTCTCCCAGCAGACGTCATGTCGAGATCTTTTTAAGAAACTTGGAATTCTACCACTTCCTGGTCTTTTTATCTTAGAATTCATAACATATATTCAAGCGAATAAAAAAACGTTTCCCACAAACAACCAATATCACAATTATAATACGAGGAAAAAAAACGACATTTACCACCCTCACATCTCACCATTTCTCAAAAATCACTGAACGTGATAGGACTGAGATTATACAATGTACTTCCAAATGAGCTGAGCATATTTTCAGAAAAAAAATCAAAGCATTTTTATTGAGCATTACTCCATACAACCTTGATGAATATTTTGAATATTTTTAATGTTTTATTTTATTGTTATAACAAACATTTTACCTGAAACATGTTCACATTTATAATTGTTCAGATATTTATAATATTTTTATCGATTTTGTGAGTTGATATCGTTGATGTGTGTCTCATTTTATCTATATTCAACTATGTATTGTATTTTATGAATAACTTTATTTATACATGTACTTTGTTTTGACTTGTCCTATAGCTTTATGAGCTCGCATTTGGATCAATAAACTATCTATCTATCTATCTATCTATATCGATTTTTATGCCCCTTACTTAGAAACTAACGGAACCCCTATAAAAAAAAACTCTCCCGTTTTACCCCTTTAAGGATTCAATTTCTAAAAACACTGAAACACGTATTTATTTTTCTGTAACAAAGACCTCAGATACCAATTTTCATGACCATAACTTAAAAACTAACGGAACCCCCATTTTCATCCCCCATTTCACCCCTTTAGACAGACCCTTGGGGAACAACTGCTTTCAAGTATTTGAGTACGGATTACTCATCTTCCTGATTGATTCTGAAGGATCCCTCTAATATATATGATGTCTCAATCTCCAGATTTTCTTTGGGGATAATTTTGTTAATAAATGAACCCTTCGTGCTAAACTGCTGCATATTATACAGAATATAAAAAAAGGGTTATTCTCTACAAAATGTTTTGAAACGCAATAAAATTATATTCTTTGAAACAGCCATCGGGCCTCTGAAAATGCCACTGCCAAGACAAATTTTACCTTTATTTTGTCTTTACGTTTAAATCGCTACCTAAGAAGTAAATTATACCGGTAAAGTTTCTCCAAACAGCAATCATAATAATTGCACGCCATGAATACGGTCCCCTGCGAAGCGTCGTCGCCTAATCCATATTGTCATGGGAGTAGTAAATGAATTGACCAATATAAAAAACCGATGGAGCGGCCAGTCGAAAATGTAGATTTCAGAATGTATTTATCGATTCTGAAATGGCCACCAATCAAGCTGGCGAATCCTGTGACAGAAAAAATATTTTTTATTCTATTTTTTCAGTCATACATGTTCACAAAAATTGATAATCGGGCCACAATAACAAAACACGTCGCAATCTTAAAGCAGCCATCTTGAATTCATGAATTTTGACGAAAACATCATGATGTCCGACCCCAAAAACCCCCACACACCAATTTTGAATGGAGCCGCCATCTTGAATTAATGAATTTTGACGAAAAATTCGTGATCTCTGTCCCCGAGAACACCCACATACCAATTTTGAATAGAATCGAACCATAATCACAAAACTCGTCCGCCATAATATCTATATGGGTTTGTTGTCGAAAGGCTGAACACGTATTTACTTTCATATCATTTTATGTTGTGATATCCATTATGTACACTATGTTTTTGTGTCTCTTGAAAGATGGAATCTCACCCCAATTTGACAATTGAAGCTCTGATGATGGCAAATAGCCGAAAGCGCTCAGCTTAACCAAGCTTTGTAATTAAATGAAAAATTATACACTGAAAAATACTTCTTTCTCAACCTCCCTTTTGAAACAAGAGTGTATACACTTCGCTAGTCTCAAACTCTTGATTTATTTATTTATTCAATAATACATCCAGCAGGCTAATGCCCATTTACAGGTGTATGTAATTATAAAACAATTGTTAATTGTAGTATTGCAACATAAAATATAATATATAATATAATTATGGTAAGTGAATAAATGAACAATTGAAGCTCTGATGATGGCAAATATCCGAAAGCGCTCAGCTTAACCAAGCTTTGTAATTAAATAAAAAATTATACACTGAAAAATACTTCTTTCCCAACCTCCCTTTTGAAACAAGAGTGTATACACTTCGCTAGTCTCAAACTCTTGATTTATTTATTTATTCAATAATACATCCAGCAGGCTAATGCCCATTTACAGGTGTATGTAATTATAAAACAACTGTTAATTGTAGTATTGCAACATAAAATATAATATATAATATAATTAAGGTAAGTGAATAAATGGACAATTGAAGCTCTGATGATGGCAAATATCCGAAAGCGCTCAGCTTAACCAAGCTTTGTAATTAAATAAAAAATTATACACTGAAAAATACTTCTTTCTCAACCTCCCTTTTGAAACAAGAGTGTATACACTTCGCTAGTCTCAAGCTCTTGATCTATTTATTTATTCAATAATACATCCAGCAGGCTAATGCCTATTAACAGGTGTATGTAATTATAAAACAATTGTTAATTGTAGTATTGCAACATAATATATAATATAATTAAGGTAAGTGAATAAATGACCCTGACATTACATGTATAATTCTGTAAGACACTAGAAAGTTGAAACATTAACTAACTCTGGTGTCCCGCACACCTGGACATCATCATCACTGTACATTTGAAATATTTTTAAATATTTTTTTTTATTGGTGCCCCTTTTTACCCATTTAAAGCACGCCTCAGCGTGTTTAAATCGAACTTTAAAAAACGCGCGTTTTTTAAAGGTAACCATGACAACATCAACAAATCGAGAAACGTGAAGTCTAAATGACAAATTTTTGATTATTGATCTGACAGGAGTACCTTGTAACGTTAAATAAAATATTACTCACAATTTGTTCATTTATATGTGCTCCTCCATCCATTTGATGAACTTTTCATATTATTTTTTATATATATCACTGGATTTTCGCGGTCTTAACCGCGATTCTGCCTCACTATTCAAAAAATCGATATTAGAATCATTCATTTTTGAGCTCTGGTGACAACAAATATTGATCTTTGGTAACAAATTGCAAATGAATGTTTTTCTCATTTCCATGACAACGAAAGGTATACTGATGTCACATCACGAATTCAACCTTCTTGCATTATTAGTTCTTATTTCTATTCTTTGTAGTAATAATGTATATATGATTTCAAAGTGCACCAATAAAAAAAAATAACGTAAAGTATTCGTGGATAACTGGTCTTAAAAACACTTGCTCTATTTCGAGCACTCCGGCTGCGCCGTCGTGCTCGAAAAATCGCGCGTGTTTTAAAGCCCTTTTTATCCACTTATACTTTAATATACTATTTTAGCAATAAGTAGGTATTAAACCTGTAGTATGACAAGGGGGCCAAGTATTCAAGGCACAAAACACGTAGGTTCTTGCAAAGGTCATCTATTCAATATAGAATACAAAATGCAAACTATGTAAGCATAAATGTCTCTAACAATATTCAGCCAGCTAGCGCCTCAATTTCCTCGAGACTGCCCCAACTCGACTGACTGACAACTTGACATCTTTCTTCCTCTTGTCTACAGGGTGATTATATTACAAAACCGAAATAAGTAGTGAATCTCTGACTTTTGTAAAAAAAGCTAATTGAAGAGAAACAATGAAAAGCAATTGAGGAAGCTAGAACAGGAAACAAGGGCTAGGGCAAGACAAATGAAACGTAGTTTAGCCGATTTTAATTTAAAAACAAAGAACAAGAAAGCTAAAAACACAGAAAGTGATGAATCTGAGTTCAACTTCTATAATAGATGAAGATGAAACCGAGCATAAAAATTTTGAAATGAACAGAAGCCAATTGACAGTTGATGTAATACCAGAAAATATTAAAGAAAGTTCGTTTATTTTAGTGAGGTTCCCTAAGGAAAAAAGTATTATTTACTATGTGGGAAAAGTTGTCGGTCACTATAGTCAGACTGAATTCAAAGTATCTTATCTAAGAAAGAAGCCAGGCTTTTCGTGGACATTTGTTTTCCCTAATGTTGAAGGTATCCATACTGTTCATATAACTGATGTTGAAATGATTCTTCCTGAACCTAAGCCTCCAACAGTTTGTACTTCTGGAACATCAAAACTTTTAACTTTTTCAGTAAATTTTTCTAATTTTGCTGTTCAATAGTTTTTATCATCTTGTTAATTAACAACAACTTTCTGCAGTGCTAATCCGCACCAAAGATTAAGAAATGTGATTGCAAATTTAAGATAACTAATACACGTAGAAAATGAAGCAATTTTATGTTTTATTGTTAGAGGAAAGTAATTTAATTTTCGTTAATTTCAAGAAAAGTCATTTAAGTTTTGTTTTACATAAGAAAAGCTATGTAATTTTTGTTGACTATAAGAAAAGTATTTTATTTTTGTTTAATAGAAGTTAAATCTTTATTTTTGTGTTTAATTTCATTGCTAATAAAATAATTTTGATTTATATGTGTCGTTTTAATCGCACGTACGGAACTCCCCCACAGCGTACGAAGGTACCCCCAACACTGTATATAGGTGCCCCGTTGTTGGGGCAGATTCGTACATATTCCAGATTTAGTTTAAATCATAATTATGGTTGAAACATCAGATGAAATCATCTGCATTTTTTATATGAATCTCAGATAGTTAGACTATAAATTTAAGCTGTCAGGTGATTGATTCATGAGAAAAAAAAAAAAAAAAATGTGGAAACCGTACGAAGGGTCCCCACCTTCCCCTACTATTTTTGTTTTATTTAAGTACCTAATATTATTTACACATTATCTATTTTTCTGACGTTCATATTCGCAAAGTATTAGCATGAATTTTGCGAATGTGAATGCGGGTGCGAATGTCCAGAAATATGCGAATATTCGCGAATGCGAGTGCGAATACGAATATTCGTTACATCAGTACTGAGAACGGCCTCAGTGCATTCACCTTATTTCACTAGTAGCCACTGAAGAGTTCCACTATTCACTTCCTGGCTCCATCATCAGATTAGCTCCAAAATACCAAATTATAGTATTGTCATCCATACTACATATACATACCAAGTTTCATTTCGATACGACAATTAGAAATAGGTTAAAATTGACTTCAAAGATTTGATTACATTGTTTGTAAGTTACAAGTGAAGCTAATAAAAGCGTTTTAATTGAAAAGATATAACTATGCTCTATACGGTGCTGGGCTCGTTTTTGATTAGTCGATGTCAGCTGCATAAATGATAATGAGCATCGGTAGTTCAGTGGTATAGTCCATCCAATATCAATTGCAGAAGCTGTTTCTATAGGGAGCAAATAAAAACTCACATCGCTAACACGAGCGTATATGCGAAGAAACGGAACGAAAAATAATCTGTACTACTCGTAAACATTCGCCGTCGGCAAACGGTAGATCAGAAGAGCCGATAGTCAACGTGGACTTGAGTGACTGCTGACTGTTCTACAACCGATTCGTCTGGGCCAATCAAGTCGGACATCAATGCTTACAGGTGTGGCTATACGATGGGAGGTCATAAATCACGCGTTATATTTGTGTTTTAATAGCTCTGAAAGATTAAAAACCAGTAGCGTCTGTGGTCTTGGTGTGTGCCGATCGAAATACGTTTTAGGATATTCTAGTTTTGTAGGATATTCTAGTTTTTTTTTCTTAATGTATTTGTATAAATAAAAGCTTGTCTTTAATTTTTTTTCATTTTTCATTATTTATGAAGTATTTTTAAAATCTTAAAATATCTAAATAAAATTAGTTATCTCCGCCACTGCTGCTCACAGGATTTCGCCGCAAGACTTTTTTATGCGTCTGCAATTGATATTGGGAAAACTATAAGAAGCTGCCACGAGGGTTTCGAATCCCGGCCGATAAATTTTTTGTTATTTCAAAGTGAGTAATATTTTTGTTAATTCATGTGTATTTATTTCTAATGATTATAAATAAGGTTAGGATATTCAAATACTTGAAAAAGAAACATAAGCCAAAAAACCCGTGTATGCTCTTTTGTTATTGAATTGCATAAACGATTTTGCGGAGTAACGTTAAGTAAGTGGTTGGGGATAAAAATACGTCAAAGTCAATTTACGTTTTGAGACGTGTATAAATTGTAATTGGTTCCATGCTATAGTCGGTGACATAAAAAATCTTGATATAACGTGTGGGTTTGTTTTAGTGCGTGCGCAAGTCAATTAGCGCAAATTTTACTATATATACCGAGTGTAGTCTTACCTTCTGCACAACTGCTAATAGTTGACAGTCCATCAAAAAATAAACAGATTTTTTCCTTTGAAATTTTTACAATAAGTCCTTAATAATCCTGAAAAAAAAAATTAAACTTTTTACACAAATTTAAATTTCAAAAAAAAAACTAATTTTTTAATGAAAGGCCCTCCACATTCACGGGTGTGCCACTATATATATATATATATATATATATATATATTATATATATATATATACATATATATATTCGGGTTGCTTTTTCTTGGGGGTTATGGTTCCTAGGGTAATGACTTCGTAACAAAATGTAACAGTATTTTTTATTCTTGATGTCGACGTTTCGACAGAGGTGCCCACGTCTTCATCCGGAGGTGGAGGCATTTACAGCTTAGGAGTATAGTTTCTTCGTAATGGGATTGAACCAGCACTTATTCCTTCTTTTATCGTTTTCCATGTTTGTGTCTGTTTTCTGTGGTAAAATGGTCTTTGCCGAATGGTCTTTGGAGACTTCTTTCAAGGTTTGATTTTTCGAATATTGTTATGGTTTTCTGTAACAACAGTACACAAATATGGAACACGATAAAAGAAGGATGTGCTGCTTCATTCTCATTCCGAAGAAACTATACTCCTAAGCTGTAAACGCCTCTAGCTCCTGATGAAGACGAGGGCACCCCCGTCGAAACGTCGACATCAAGAACAAAAAATACTGTTACATCTTATTACGAAGTTATTACCCCAGAAACCATAATCCCAAAGAAAAAGCAACCCGAAAACATACACAAAGGTTCAAGAAAACAAAAACAAAATATATATACAGTGTCCGTCAAAAACTTGGAACCATATGGGAAATTTTTTCATTAATAGTTTCTCAGAAAATTTCATTATTCATAAAAGTTGGTGCATTCAATTTGACTAAATACGCGCAAAGCCGTTATTATCAGTGGCGTTCGGTTGAGCAGGATTCGGCCGATATTCAAAATTCACTATTTAGTAAAGTGACATTACTATGGAAAATATCGAAAAAATTTATTGAAAAAAGTTGTTTGCACCACCAATTACTAATTTCAATAAATGCTTAATGAGTTGATTTCTCCATGAGGCCAACTCATTAAGCGATTATTGAAATTATCAATTAGTAGACTGAACTGGATATCTGGAAATATCTTTCAATTGCAAACAACTTTTTCTGATAAATTTTTTCCATATTTTCCATAGTAATGTCACTTTACTCTAGAGTGAATTTAGAATATCGGCCGATTTCCGCTTAACCGCACGCCACTGATAATAACGGCTATTCACGTATTCAGTCAAATTGAATGCACCAACTTTTATAAAGAATGAAATTTTCTGAGAAACTACTAATAAAAAAAATTCCATTGGTTCCAAATTTTTGGCGGACACTGTATATATATATACTTACAAATCGTGGTTTAAATGGTTAAAGGAGCTCTTTTTTTATCTAGGTATTATGCGGTGAGAGATTGTTGATTTCTCCATTGGAGTTCATTATTAAATCCTTTATCCATAGCTGGCATGTTAAGACACAGTGTCTAATGAGTCATAGAACACAGCCAGTGTTTTAGTAATAAAAGAGAAACAAGAATTCTGGTTAATTATTGACCCCATTTG
Source organism: Gonioctena quinquepunctata (assembly GCA_018342105.1). Lineage (NCBI taxonomy): Eukaryota > Metazoa > Arthropoda > Insecta > Coleoptera > Chrysomelidae > Gonioctena > Gonioctena quinquepunctata. The sequence goes on along the minus strand of JAFIRS010000061.1, from coordinate 377,130 downwards.
TAATTCCAAGAACACTTTTTCCTACGAACAATGAGACAAATTATTAAGTCAACCTATTTATTTATCACATTTACATTGATATTTATATCAATAGACACACATTGATATTTATATCAAAAGCAATTAGCTTACCATAATTACCAATATCTATATTTCTGTGAACTTTCAGAATGGTTTTCAACATGGAATATTTCGTTCACAATGATGAAGCAGGAAACTTTTTACTAGCAGCAACGAAATATTCCAGCAACACATCTTCATTTATCACTGTAACGCTTTTTCTCTCTCTCTATCCACTCGTTGAATTCACTGAATTCCTTCTCGTAAGCTAACTAAGACTATGCCGGCAATAAAAGCAAACTTCCAATATTTCTTGGGGTTTACTGCAATTTTCACTGTAGAAGAAGAAAACATTTTTTATACATAAACAATCTAAACACACATAATAAACAACCATTAGTCGAGGGTATTATCATAAGTGCAAAGGGTTTTATCCAGGGTAATATCATAAGTGCTAGGGGTTTTGATTAAACCACGAAAGCGAAGCTTGCAGGGCCGCCGAGAGCTAGTACGGGCCCCGGGATAGCTATATGTTTCGGGCTCGCTTAAATATTGACCGTTTAAAATAATCATGGTAAACCTTTTACTTAACCCTGATTTAAAAAAAGTAAAGGCGTCATGATCTGATCATTAAATGAAAATGCGTGAAAATCAAAATAAACATGTATTATATTAAAAATAAAAACAAGTAAAACAAAGAATAGAAAACAGAACTCTTATCCTATAACTAATAACAATCATACATATAAATGAACAAAATAAATAATAAACCTTACGGTTCAAAGGTTCAAGACATAAAAGTAATTCTCAGCACAATGGAGCTTTACGGGCTGTTCGGTGTGCAAAGTTATCAATAATTTCGGAAAAATCACAATTTCTGGCTAATTCCGACTGACTCTATTGATAAAATAGTTAGGTCAGATAGCCGCTATTGAATCATTGTAGACCTCAAAACATTTTCAATGAAGAATATCACCAACTTTTGATTTTTACCTTACAATACACTCTATTAAAAATGAAAAAATACCGTGAAAATATTTTTTTGATACGTCTTATAGTTTCCGAGATATTTAATTGTTTAGCAGGCGTGCGACGACGCAGAGTCATTGGCCGCTGTGACGTCACTGTACAACGGTCGGTCAGTGCGTGCTCTGCTTCCGAGCTGTGTGTATGAAGTTTGCGTCGAAAATTAATAAAAATGTCGAATCCAGAAACTAGAAAATTTTGTATTGTGCCAAAGTGTTTAAATAAAACTACTAATGCACCCGAAAAGTTGTTTTTGATTGTTGCTTTCGAACCTAAAAGTCGAAAGAAATGGATGCAAATCATGATGTTCTGGGGTGATTCGGCATTTCACTGTACAAATATCTCTTTTAACTTTTGCATATCCAATAGCGTCGTCGCCAAAGCTGTTTCTAGCCGATCTAAAACAAAATAAACGTAAGTTGATCTAATATATAAAAAATAAAATATATAAAAATGCACTTATCCACGATCACATGAAAGAGGAAATTAATATGAGAGGTTTTTCATCTTAGCTTAATAATATTTAATAGATGTAGTCGCGTGCATCCTAATAATAACCTACTTATGAAAAAATATTTCATGGGTTCAAATTTTAAAAAGTTTTGTACCTCTGGTACATAATGTTCAGGTTAGGTTTACTATGTTAAGTTTGTGTTACATTATATATTATATATATATATATATATAATACAAAATGTAAGTCATGATCCAAACTATGTAGGTACAATAACACAGTATTGAAAAGGGAAACATTCTCAATTGAATATTGATAGGAAGATTTTTCTGTGAATTGAAAAATCCACGATTAAAATGAAGTTATTTTTTGTGAATGTCTAACAGAAAACAACTACTTCCCGGCTAAAGCCACGCTGGACATTGAACTACATCTGATAGATATTCTAAAAACCCAAAAAAGATAAAATCTGAAATTGAAAAGTTGCATTTTCATTCAGATAGTTATTTGATTTTCTATTCCAGTCTTCATTAAGAACTCATAAAGATGAATGAGGCAAAGAAGAATGTACTCACCAGAAATCATTCGTAACATTGACGCAGGAGAGACATCGCATTCACTAGGTCTTCAATACATTTTTGTCGACATCTGATTTTATGAACATCCTGTTTATATTTTCAACAAATCAACACAGTATTGTTTTTAATAAGTCCCACCATGTTACAAATACCTACGCATTCTTCCTTCTCAGGAACTTAATGTCAAGTAAGATGTTTATAATATCAATATGACGTATGACGTACATTTATAAAACACTAGTGATGGGAAATATGTACTTATTGGGATCAAAAGATTTATGATAAAATGTTATTAATTAATACTTACTTTAGCATTTTTACTCCTCGCATCTCGGCGGCCAAGAAATCGGAGTTATTTGAAAAATAGTGGGCAACCATTAACCCGTCTATTTCAGGCAAGTTATCAAATTGTGCTTTTACGAAACCATCATCCATATCTAATATTATACTTATAACACTATTGTAACATTGATTCAAATGAAAACTTGAATTAAAAACGTTATTGTGGTCGAACATCCGATAGCAAAGCAATGATTGAGTGTACGGTGAGAACGTTGTGTTGTGAAATGACATCACGCGAGCATGGCGCGCTCACCCGAAATATTTGAATAGAACGGAAACAAAACTTGTCGTAACTTCAACAGTACTCGCTTGATTGAAATGAAACAAATACAGGTGTATTTCTATACATTTAGGTTACACGGTCATGAAGTTTCAAGTCATTTGACAGACCCATTGACATTCTTCATTCTAGATAAATGACTGAAAGATCTTTCTCCTTCTGCAACAGTAACAGGCAACGTGCAGAACAATCTCAGTGCAATTACAATGTTTGGAAACAAAGTGTCTAGATTTAATTTGCATATTTTATTCAGCAAATCTAATGGTGTAAGTTCCATATCTTCAAAATTTGCAGTAAACATATTTTTAAGTTGTCTGATTTCATCTATTAATTGGGGGTTAAGAAGATCTTAAATATAGTATGTGTAGATTGCCGACTTTTTCTTCAATTTCGTTATCAGTTGCGTTTTGAAAAGTCCAAAGTATATCGAATAAATTTGTAATATTTTTTGCCGCTTCAAATCTGGTCCGAGCTCCGGGCCCCCTTTGTGGCCCGGGCCCTGGGAATTTGTCCCGGCTTTCCCGCCCTCTCGGCAGGCCTGCCCTTATGCAGGCACATGGAACGAGTACAATGACTCGAGATTATCACCGCTATCACCAAAATCTATTGTGAGTAGAGAAGCATAGGTACGTCCTCTTCTATGATCAAGAGGTCACCAAATCACAGCTTTGAAAAGAGCATTTTACTTATTTACATTATATATTTTATATTTTTTTCATTGTAAATTTCAATTTGTTAATAAAAAAATAACTAGTGTATTAATGATGGCGATTAATTAATCGCCCTTTTAATATACGAGTTGATTACAAAACATTTCCGTCGACCTCGTTCCTGGAGTCAACGTAAAATTTTCGATATCCATTTCCTTCAACTAGGAGGAAACTTACAATATATAGATTGTAAAATACATAAAGAATGTATAACACGAGATATTGGAAACTCTCCTAACTATTCTATAGGATGATGCGAATTGCCCAATACCAATGTTTACATTCGATATAAAAAATCGGATCGTACTTATTGGTTTCAGCTATATCGAAATTGGAGTCACGTCATAGTGTAACGCAGATTAACGAATTTCATATTGTATTATTAGAAGCAAACAAAATGAAGATGATAATATATCTCAGGATGGAAGCAGCATAACAGAACTCGGTGTTTGTTGATTAGTTTCGTTATGTTTATTCACATGTTTGGAAGACATTTTTGGCGGTTTTCTTATCCATTAAGAGATAAAATTTCGCTAAAATTATGTAAACAGTATGGATACCTCTTACGGAATAAAATTGAAAATAATGAAAAATGCTCACATAATACGAATGATATGTCATTAAATTAAAATTTCAATGTACAGAGTGATTCATATATTTGTAGATAGATGAGTGTTGTTGAAACACTTTTTAACAAAAAATTAAACCGGCGAAATACGGAACTGAAAAGTAAAAAATAAAATAACCTCTTTAGTCTCAATAACTAAGCTCCTAAACTAATGTAAGTAACTAATTTTGAGTCGGCGCCAAACAAACAAGCAAATGAATCAGGTAAGGCGTAAAATGATGGCATCGAGTTGCGCGGTGACATTCTGATAATTTTTTTGAAGTAATTTAGTGATCTTCGTCGATTGTTTGTTTGGCGCCGACTCAAAATTAGTTACTTACATTAGTTTAGGAGCTTAGTTATTGAGACTAAAGAGGTTATTTTATTTTTTACTTTTCAGTTCCGTATTTCGTCGGTTTAATTTTTTGTTAAAAAGTTTTTATTTTTCAATTTTTTGTGACTGAAATCTACTAATAACTACCTACTTGTTTTTTTATTACTTCCAAAATACTTACTTACCCACCTCACTTCAACTATTTATTACCAACTATCTACTTTTACTATTTGTTGTAATATAAATTATTTTTGTTGTTCTGGTTAGTTTATTTCATTACTTTGTATATTATTCCATCCTCTTATAGAATATAATGATTGTGACGGATGTAGGAGAACAAAAATAATGACAGTAGCGCTCTGTCATTGTCAACTACATATGTGTGCCAATGTTCACAAGTGAAAAATCAATTATCCCCTATTTTTCTACCCGTGAGGGTGGATAATACCATTCCATCCAAATATGATCAACTATAAGGTATATCCTATCTAATAAAAAAAGAATCATCCAAATCGAAGAACCCAGTACAAAGTTATGCCTGATAGAATCGGTTAACGGACCAGAATTCAGAGGGTGAGTGATCAATATCCTTCATTTTGCTACCCTTAGGGAAGGATTTCGTCTTTCATATTCAAATGGGACCAACTTCGAACTACACCCTATCTACTGAAAAAAGAATTATCGGAATCGGACGTCTCAGGAAAAAGTTATGCGTGGTCATACATAAAAAAAATAAAAAAATATACGCGTCGACTAGAGAACCTCCTCCTTTTTGGTTTCGTCGGTTAAAAAGGAACACAATGCATAAATATTTTTGAACTTGAATATTCGGGTTCAATGACATACGATACTTATGGTTTAAATGATAAAGATAATAATTTTAGAGAGAGTTGGTGAAAACTTAAATGTAGATGAGTAGAACAGTTTTGAAACAAAAAATATTTTTCTGCAGAACTTCTCCTTCAGTCATTTGGTGCTTGAAACGGGGGTTACCTGGAAAGTTTTCCGGGAGTTTTGAAAATTGGTATGTGTATAGATTTCGACGTGCTCTTTCCGAATTTTTACTTTGCCACCTCGTATCATCGCTGCTCATGCCGTCAAATTAGAAAAATGGCGTCCAAAAACAGCTTTTGACAATTTGTTAAACTGTTGTGAGCCGAACATTTAAGTGCTCCAAGAAGCGAATTGGTACGTGCTTTAGGTGATAAAGTAGCAGCGATCCTAATTCTTGGTGAAACTGGACAAAATATTCATGCAGCAGAACGCATTTTCAATGAGAGGTTTCCCGATCGCCCCGTTTCGAGGACTTATTTAAGGGAGCTTCTTCGTAAGTTTGGAACAACGGGTAGTATTAATGATGCGAAACGATCTGGCAGACCACAAATATCTGATTAGAAAAAAATTGATATACTGGCAGAAGTAATACTTAATCCTACTTCTTCAACAACTCACGTTGTCACGTGTTGAAAAAAAACAAATTTCATCCATACAAATTAAAAATGGCTCATCAACTCTCAGACGACGACCCAGACCGAACACTAGAATTTTGTGAAAATATGGAAACTAAAATTAACCAACAGCCAGACTATGTCAAAACAATTTGTTTTAGTGACGACAGTACTTTCTATCTAAATGGAAATGTAATTACACAGAATGTGAGGTATTGGAGTGACGCAAATCCTCACCTGTTTCGTGAAACACATACCCAATTTCCCCAGAAGGTGAATGTTTGGGCAGGTATCCTGGGAAACCACATCGTTGGGCCTCTTTTTTTAAATACTAATTTAACTGGTGAGGTTTATCTGGAGCTGTTGCAAAACGCAATAGAACCGTTAATCCTTGAAATTTTGGAAGATAATCCAGATGAATTCGGCAATTTGGAAATAACATTCCAACAGGATGGTGCTCCTCCACACTATTACGGTGAAGTAAGGCGGTATTTGGATGAGGAGTATCGTGGTAGATGGATTGGACGACGAGGTTCAACGGAATGGCCAGCTCGATCACTGGACCTCACACCTTTGGATTTTTTTCTGTGGGGGTACCTTAAATCGAAGGTTAACGCCACTGAACCTGACAATATTGACGTTTTAAAACAACCTATTGTTGCAGAATGTGAGGCAAAAGTACGAGAAGAGTTTAAAAATAGGATATTTCACTGTCAGGAAGTAAATGGAGGTCACTTCGAGCAATTTCTTCAAGTAGATACTGATTCTTAAATCTGTAATTAATATCATACTGAATGGAATTTAAATTTTAATGTTTACTAATTAGCCATTAAAACTGCCATAAACACAAACAAAATTAGTATCATTGAATAGGTTTTTTCGATACCTTTTAAAAGAGGTGTCGCTTGCAGTAGGGTTGCATTTAAAATTATTGGTCACAATGGCCTTGTGACGTCATCTTTGACGATTTCGTCATCTATCATCACTAGTAGGGAAGTTTACAACCTTTAATATTCAGTTTCCGAATTTCACTTGTTTATGTATAATCGTTCCAAAAATAAGAGGGGGGGAGAGGACTTTTGAGAAGCACTGTATAGCTCATAAGAGACTCATACAATAAATAACTATTACATTTTCTATAAAAATCACAACTTTAATTTTTATAAGAACACCAGCATAAAAATAGAAGGAAATTGAAATTATGTTAATATAAATTATTGCGAAAATACCTTTTCAACTGCGTATTGCCGTATTTGTTTAATGTACCTAGAAAGTGTTATATAAACTTTTTTTCATGGAGCGACCCCGGTAGAGTTTGTTTAGACTACGCCCTTGAGATCGATCAGTAGTTCCTAAACTGAACTTTATCTGTCAAATACTTCATATAATTGACAACTGACAACATTGACCATATATAATTCCATTCGTTTCTCGTATGTACGCCAACTCCTAAGTCGATTTACTTCGAAGCATTCGACAATTTGGACAAATCGATCGGAAAACATGAATATCAATAATTCAGATGGCGTCACGAGAGCACAAATCCCACAGAGTTCGGAATGCGAAAGTTTGGTTGCCGCTGTACGCTCGCCACTGTCCTGACTGGCCAATGGAACATGCGCATTTCCAGTCACCTTGTCACTGACGTCAAGAAAAAGTGAGCTGCGACACACGTTCCGTTCCTCTACGCAAGTTTTCCGGAGGCGAAACCGGTGGAGTAGGTCCTAGCTCGTTCAATGTGGATACGATCAGTCTCCCAGCCATCTTGTAGAAATCTAAAAGTATGCTTTTTTGAGGTGTGTGTTGATTTTAAACGATTTTAAAGTGACCAGGATTATTTTATGGGTGAGTTTTTAGCTTTGTAAACCGTAGTGCTTCGTCAACTAGTGACCTAAGTTTGAAAAGTAGTGATAACTCGATTATTCCAGTCGGAAAGTGTGCCCCTGTCATAGCTTTCACTTGGTCCGTAAATACAGGAAAATAAGTTTAATTCTTAAAATTAGCTTCAGTGGAAACTTGAGACTTCACGTTTGTATACGGTTTGTTCGTGATTTATTTTTTGTGTCGGTTTCGAGTGAAATAACTGACAATTCATGGAATATTTAAAGGTCAATATTGCTTGAAGAACTGTTAGCCTTATTAGGCAGACCTTTGACTTATCTGTAGAAAATTATTCGCCTGCAGTTTTGCTAATAGTGATTTATTATTGCAAAATACCGAACCTGTTCGATTGTTATAAAGTGCCGAGAGCAGCTTTGCAATCGCAGCAAATACTCGGGAGTTATTCGAAAAAATCGAAGGTGTTCTCTGTGGTGAAGACAGGTTCTTCAGTTGGAAGTGTAGTGTAGGTATCTTGCTAAATGAGTCATCATTGATATAAGTCTCTGAGGTCAATACATTCTTGTCGTAGAATCGTATTTTGTTTATTTTTAATTTCTTCATATATGGCTGGAAGGATTCCATTTGTCCTTGACAGTAGCGTTTCGAACTAGGGTTTGGCAATTTTTTGCAAAAGAAAGCGACCATAAACACATACACTGACCATGTAAACGACACAGGTAAAAGTAACATTTTGAACTAATCAACTATTGCAACTTTCTATCATCTCTTACCTCGTTAGTTTCTTATTTTCAGTGTCACAATATCGTTATTTCCAATGTGCGATTGTAATCTTTTAAGTTCGTCAACAGAAGGAAGTTGTAAGTTATTTCATTTACCTAACTCTTGTGAAACGAAATTTCATCATTCTTGTTTCCCAAAATAAAAATAGAGGTTATAAACCCGAGTGTTATGCGAATTTGAAGAATATTATTAGAATCAATCTAATTAGTCCACCTAAACGCGGGATATGTTCACGTTTCGTTAAAAAAGAACTTTGCTTTGAAAAACCTTGCACAATACGTTTTTAATGAAGCACTAGCATTAACATGGTAAAGTTTTTTTTACCGGTTTCAATCTACACTCATTGTTTTGAATAATGGTATTGTAAGAAAGTCGGCGTTATATTTTTTATGTTATAATCAATTGGTGAATCGATAAATTGATAGCTCATGTTATTACCCCTGATCAGATGACTCATTGAAACTACTAATCCAGCTGAAAAACTAGTTACATAAACTATAACTTTGGAATAAATAATATCTTGTCGCAACAACCATTTTTTCATTTCCAAAACAAATCACACACACTATTCAGTCCACCTAAACGCGGGATTTATTCAGATTTCTGTAAAAAAAACTTTGCTTTGAAAAACTTTTCAGTAGCTTACACAATACGTTTTTAATGAAGCATTAACAGACAAAGTAATGTTTTCCTTTACCGGTTTTAATCTAGATTCATTATTTTGATCCAGTATTGTGAGAAAGTCATTTTTTATGTGATAATCAATTGGTGAATCGATAAATTGATAGCTCATGTCAATACTCCTGATCAGATGACTCATTCAAACTATTAATACAGCTGAAAAAATAGTTACATAAACTATAACTCTGAAATAGATAACCTTTTTTGCAACAACATATTTTTTTTTTCTTTTTCAAAACAAATCACACTGACATTATTTAGTAAAAAAGAACTATGTTTTGAAAAATCTTTCAGTAGCTTACACAATACATTTTCGAGACTTTTTTAATGAAGCAATAGCATTAACAAAGTGATGTTTCCTTTTACCGGTTTCAATCTAGACTCATTATTTTGAATAACATTTTTTTTTCGTTTCCAAAACATATTACACTGACATTATTTAGTCAACCTAAACGCGGGGTTCCCAAAAAAAAGAACTCTGCTTTTAAAAACCTTTCTGCAGCTTACACAATACTTTTTTAATGAAGCATTATCATTGACAAAGTAATGTTTTCTTTTACCGGTTTTAATCTAGAGTCATTATTCTGAATAATGGTATTGTAAGAAAGTCAGGGTTATATTTTTTATGTGATAATCAATTGGTGAATCGATGAATTGATAGCTCATGTCATTACCCCTGATCGGATGACTCATTGAAAGTACTAATCCAGCTAAAAAAATTGTTACATAAACTACAACTTTGGAATAGATAACCTCTTGTAACAACATATTTTTTTCGTTTCCAAAACAAATCGCACTGATATTATTTGCTTATCTTATTGATATGGATATTAACTGTACTTCCGACATTCCTATGAATATAACATGAATCTGTTTAGTCAAATAAGTTGTTTTAGTTTGATTTCTAGTTGTCTCGTTCTTAAACAAGGATTTTTATTTTATGCTACATTTTTCAATGGGTGGGCTACACGATTGCTTGATACACATTTCCGCTTTACTCATTGATATTTTCCATAAACGACAAATGCTTATAACAGTGAAACACTATTCTTTCTAATCTAAATCTGATTTTCTCCTCAACTTCTCAAATTATCGATAATTCCTGAATAGTAGGCAATAAAAAAATTTACAACGAAATCAAAGTTGTTATGGAGGATCAATTCCCACACGCTTTCTTAAGAATATTCAAATATTCCCATGAAATGAAAATAATCATAATAGGTTACATATGTTACAACAAAAAATAATATGCAGACAAATTATCTATATAATAAAAGTGAATCTCTATTCTTTATAAGCGCAAAACGTGAGAAAAGCTGTACCGATTTGGCTAATTTTTTTAAATGTTCGTAATAGCTTGAGGATAGTTAAAACGGAAAAAAATTTAGGAAAGTTGCCCGGAAATTGGAAAATTCGGGTATATTAAGAAATTTGGCGAAGAAAAAAACTATCAAGTTATTAATTACCAAAAAGGAATTAGCTCAGCAGTGACAGTGTCGCCTACCAAGCAGAAGGTCGCAGGAACGAATCCCGGCAAGGGTAACATTTTTTTTATTCAATAGAAACAACGGGTGGACCGATTTGGCTAATTGTTTTTTTGGAATGTTCGTAATACTCCGAATACGCTGAAAAGGGAAATAAAGTATTTTTTGAAAAGTTATTGGAAATTTATTTGCCCTGGAAAAGTTTTCAGGAGTATATAATAAAAATGATGAATGTCTGTTTGTGTTGGTAAGCTCATAACTTGATAACTGCTGGACCGATTTTGCTAATTTTTTTTAACGGAAAAACGGGATAACGAAAAAATGAGATTACCGGATAACTGGAAAACGGGATAACGAAAAACGGGATAATAGGAAAATGGGATAACGGGGAAAGGGGATAATGGCATAACCTAGATGGGACAACACAAGGAAAAAAAAACTCTACGCAGACGAGAGTTTTCAGGAAAAAAATTAGGGAATATAGAAATTTGGACAGGACAATCTATCAGGTCAGCTAGTTATTATTATATATTCCTGTGAAGAAATTCTAGTGATATTCAATGTATCCCCAAATCAAACTAGATCAATTTATTGAAAGGCTATTTTACCAGAATGGGGAAAAGTAATTGTATTTTAGTAGCATGATAACATATGTTTTTTTTTCAAAATTCGTATTTATTTCAATGCATTAATTACACAAATCCATTTATTATGTTAATGAATATGGACCTCATTTATGTGACGTGGGATTGAAGAGCATTGGTAATCCAACTAAAAAAAAAAAAAAAATAGCACAATTAATTGAAATGATCGAAATATAGTTGAAAATAGTATAATTATGAGGAAAAATGGGTCTATTGTTTAATAACACCTGCAAAATAAGTAGAAATAAATAGAGTTTCCATTACGTATTTTTATATATTCGAAATCGGCAAGAAACCGAAAAATTAATGCGTAACTTTGCAGAATTTTAAGTTGTTGAAATGAGTGGAACATGTCAGAATTTATTTATTTGCAAAATTTGTTTAATTTTACAATGCTACCAACATATAGACGTAAGAATAAACAAAATATGACGAAATAATATCGCTTCAAGCGATTCGACGTTTGTTTTCTTTTATAGCTTTCACACTCTTCAATAAAACTAGGCTAAATAATCATTTGGTCATGTTTAGAATGAGATTCGAAGAGTTTATATCTCTGAAAACTAGTAAAAATTATCAAAAATTTCAATATACTCATTCATAATGATCAATATATTCATAATTCATGTTATACAAATATTTCGATATTTTTGAAATCAATGTGTGAAATTAAATTCAAAAATTCTTCGAAATTTCAATCGAATCGACAAAAATGAGTGGCTAATGATTTCGCCATTCAAAACTCATTCTCATAAATGTTTAGCCAAATTAATTTTCGGTATACTCAAGTGCTACTGATTGGCTCCCTAACAATGTACCAAAATATGATGGATTTGCACGATGTTTCAGGTTGTTTTTTTTATATTTGAAAAAATCTCGACAATTATAAACTACCCTTTTGATAGCCCGCAAATCTTTTATCTCTTGGTATATTATCAAAAAGCCTTTCTACTAAACTTGGCTGAACATTTTTGAGCATTGTTTTTAAATATTTTTGGAAATTCGCCAGGCAAAAACTCTCCTTAGTATATTATTAGAAAGCCTTTTAGTGGTACGTATACTAAAAATAAACTTTGCTAAGTTGTTTTAGATTGTTTTTTTATTTTTTATCCAAAGTCATATCAAATATCTGTTGATATATAATTTTCCACTTTTTTGTGTTCGACCATTTTATCTCGAATTGAATCTCCATTATCACTCTAAATCTTCAGCCGTTCATTACCCTTGGTTCAGTTGAAATTTCGAAGAATTTTCGACATGAATTTAACCCCCGAATCCACTGGTAATTTGGCCGCCGTATAAAAACGGCACTAGGAAATATCCGCTAACTTAACACCGGCATGTCCTTGATTATTTTTTTCGTGTTAATTTTAACCAATTAGAACGTTCAATTTAGTTAAGTCACCTTGTATAAAAAGAGGTTATCTTGACGATGGAAGATAGTGACTAAAGTTTATCTTTCAGTCGCAGATGATTCCACATCTGATTTTATGAACATCCTGTTCATATTTTCAACAAATCAATCACCTTGTATAATTTCGATAATACCTGATTATACATAGAGTAGCTCCACCAATCGAAAATTTTACAATAATTTCATTTCCGTAGTAACCACATCGACATCAATATACAACAATACACAAACTAACAGGACCGACAAATTTTGACGTTTATCAATAATTGTTCAAAATTGAGTCGATTCGGAGATTTATCATTAAATGCAATAGACGAAAGAATACAAAATACTGAGCCTCATGGTTGGTTGGTTGGTTTAAGGCTGACGAGCCAGAGACAGGGTTGGCACTTAGCTTCCCTTGACACTGCGACCAGCTGGGGTCTATTGTATCACTCTGTCGTCAGTGGTTCCTCATTCAAACAGGTTTGTGCCTTCAATTAGGTTTAGAAGCCTGTTGATAAGGTTCTTCGGATTCATGCCCGTTTCCGGGCCGATCCCTCCAAAGATTCTGTGTCGCCCACTACTTAGGGCGTCACAGTCGAAGATTGAAAGACAAGAGTTAGACCCGAGGCCTCCTCTTGTCTCTTGATGACAAGCCATTCTTCAGTATCTATCCCCATGTCCTGGGTTTTGATGAGCTGAAGAATCTTTTTGGTTTCCATTTTACCAAATGGCTTTGGAATCCACTCTGTTTCGGAGTTTCTCAGTAGGTGTTCGACCATCTGCTGATCCCTCCTCGGTTGGGTTTACGGTTTCTGGTGCCGAGTGTGATTCAACTGGAATCTCCTCGACTTCCATACCCGCTATCGGTGTTGGGTCTTCTTCAACTGGAAGTTCCCCAGGGTTGTTTGTGTAGGGGAAAGGGTCGTCCACACCTGCGGTGCCCCCTGCGCAGGTGTAAGGCAGATTACTCTGGGAGGTCGCCATGTATCCCAGAGGCTCCATTTTTTTTATACCTGACTGGCTCAGGTATCATCCATCCTTCGGCACGGGTCGCTTGACGCCTTGGATTAAGCCATGTTGTGGTGGCATTTGGTTTGAGATTGACTTAGAGATCCGCAGGTTTTGATCATTTCTGGTCATTCCCACTGGATTTTCCTTGTCAACCCCGTTATCCAGCGATACCACTTGGAGGTAGCCACCTAAGTTTCCGCAACCCATCTTCATCTCTCGTAGGAGGTGAACATGTGTTGACGCAAACTACTCGCCCCTCATAATACAGTGAAAACAAAAAAGTACGTATGGAAACAATTTCTTACGTTTTGTAGTGAAAGAAACTATGTACTAAATGAATCAATTTCCACTGAAATGATAGCATCCATTTTGAAAGATTGGGCTTTCAATATGCTAAAAGATAATGGAGAAAATTATAATGAAAATGTGGTTAAAACGATGTGGAACGTAACGGCAAAACAAATACAAGAAAAATATATGAAGGAGTTTAATAGAGTAATTGATCCATTCTCTAGTCCCATATTTTTAGCCGCACGAAACGCAAGAAATTCAAAAAGAAGGGAACTCCAATTGTTACCGAACAAGAGAAAGGTTAGTGCATCATCATTTAAAGATACCGACTACATAGCAATGATAGAAGCATGGGATGAAAATACACCGGAAGGATTACAAATAAAAAAAATCTTAATTGCTTCTGTAGAACTTTCATGGAGAGGAAATGAAGGAGCGTCATGCTTGACTCATTATTTTCAAAAGGAAACTGGAAATGATGATACTCCAACTGGATAATCCAATTTTTACCAAAACCACACAGAGAGGAGCAAAACCGTAGCTAGGAGCTAACAATAAATGGCTTGTACCCAACCATAATGAAGTAAGTCGTTGTCCAGTGAGACTTCTAGATAAACTAATGATAAAAAGAAGCGAAAACACCAATATTAAAACAGACATATTATTTCTGACAGTAAATCCCGACTGGAGAAAACAAAAAACCCTTGGCTTGTACAAAAATATGCCAATTGGAGTGCATATAATTAGTAAATGGACCAAAAAGTCTGCAGAATTGGCAAATTCAAATATGACATACAAAACATTTTCGAATCATTCTCACCGAGCCACTGCTGTTTCACAATTGGCAAAAGCAGGTGTATCGGAACAAGAACTTATTAAAACAACAGGACATGGTAATAGCAATTCCATCAAACCCTACCTACAGTTAGATGAACAACATCACCAAAACATAATAAATAAGATGAGATCCAATTTTAAAAACGCTACAGGTTCAAGTAATAACACCTTCGGTATTTCCAGCACTTCAATGAACAGTAGCCACCTTTCCAGCGCAGAAAATAACTCAGTTAAAAAAACGTAGTATATAATAATTGTAATTTTCATTGTACCAATTTGTATTTAAATTAATAAATTGTTTATATTTACTTAATTTACTCAAAAAATAATCGTATCAAATACAATACGTACTTCAAAATAAATCTCATCTCAAACTTCTTGCATAATTACAAATCGTGTCAGTTTGCAACAAGTTATCGATGTATAACCTGATTATTTTGAAGTACTTATAGTATTACTACTGATTATATGTAAAACAGTTGGCTTGGGATTTTCTTAAGCGAAAATCCACCACCATTTGCACTTAGTAAAAAAGCATCATTGATGTGTAAATCAGAACCAAAATTCCGAGTAATTGACAATAAACTCTGAATACCGAACAGATTGGGACCACCGTCATAAATGAAGGACGTTCTACCTGTAAATGTTGACTGTAATGACCTAAAGAGACCAAACAAGGATGAAAATAGCCACCATGAAAATGGTTATGAAATTATTGCACTTGAGATGTCAATGACCCTATACCCTCAATTACATTAGTATGAAGATGAAATAGTTTCATTACTTGATTTTTCATTAACAAGAAGCAAAAATCCTTTCAAATCAGCCTTTTATATGCTCATCAATGTATAATTCGAGTATACACAACTAAAAACTCACTTCGAAGCAGATCTGTCCAACCGACTAGACAAACTAGAAATGAAGAATCAACAATACATACTTTTAAAAAAGCTATAACCCAGAGAACGTTTCTATTTTTCGGTCCAAAATTTTACAATTCAATACCGGTACATTTAAAAAAAATTGACAAACTAAGTAAGTTCAAAACTGAAATAAAAAACTATATCCTGAGAAACAAGGAAACTTTCTATAAACTACAACGATAGTTATTACAAAAAAAAAGCTCATCCCACCATTTTGCTGCTATCCCTGCCCTCTACCAATCGTCGAATATGATCAAAATTTTGGTTCAAATTAATGTGCACATATAAAATACAGTAATGTTTTACACTACAGTGAAGTAATGTTTTACACTAGTGACAGTTACCTTTTCTACTTTTTTCTTGTAAATTTTTAGCATAGTTTATGTACAGTACTAATAGTTTTTAGAGAAGCCTTGGATACAACACACACACAGGCAATTATGCCTAGGTATGTTGTAGTCAGAGAGCAAATCTAACCCCACATTTAAAAAAAAAAATTTGTACATGCAATACAATGCTTGAATTAACAAAAACGGAATATGTTGAGATAGTTTCACGGGTTCCTGTCCGCGTTCTGTGTTCTTGGTCCTCAAAAGGTCCGATTTCAGCAAATTTACATTTGCTACCTTCAGGTGATGTCTAGAAATTCAATTGTTTCGAACTCGACCTATCCAAACGATTTCGTCAGAATTCAATAAGATGAATTTTTAAGAAAAGCTTTCATACAAATGCCCTAAAAAAATATATATATTAACCTAGGTCAAATAAATTATTTTTTCCTTTTTAGTGCATTTGTATAAAGCTTGGCAAAAAACAATTATAATTTTTTTTTATAACCTTACTTCGATGTAGCCAAAATGAAAACTACTGCGGAAGATCGTTTCCGTATAAACATCAATGAAATAAAAAAAAAATGGTAAAACAAATCAATACCCAATCACTGCAATAATGCTTTTAAGATGTTTGAGACAACATTTTCGTTGTATCTCGCATATTTTTGTTTCTTCATTAAGCTTTGACTACTTTCACTTGTCATTTGTTTTTTGGGTTCCCTATGAGTAAGATGTTTAAAAACCCTGGTGCATGCACTTATACCTGTAGAAGTTTGGGATCGACTTGGCGACACTTGGCCTACTTGATAATAGAGATTACTAGCGTGTCAGATGGCGCCAATTTCGATTTAGTTTCAATTCAGTAACAGGGTATATTTATTTCCTCAGATTTCTTTTTGAGGCGAACTGTGCGCGGGTTCTAATTCTAGCTTTGCTATTGGTTGAAGAGAGACATCTGTCAAACTTCACCAATAGCTAAGATAGAATTAGAAGTCTCCGAACATTGCACAATCGGGTTGTTTTTCGTATTTTGTACCATTCGAATCTGTGGTTAACAGACGGAGAATTGGAAATGAAATTGTCATTAAATTGAAGAAAATATAAAATGCAATGCATACAATATGATGAACTATGAAAATATCATTATTAGTCAATTCGTCAAGATTTGTTCTGAATACAGGTGAATATTCGAATCTGCGGCTTTATACTGTCCACACAAAATACAAATGTGGCCCATTCTACAAAAAGTATCCTTACATACTACATTACCTGAAAATAAACAATTCTTCACGCACGCAATTCCTGCTCACTGAACTGATGAACGAGGGATTTTTTAAAGAACAAACTCAGGAATAAACTAAGCAAGATTTCAAATCAGAGAAATGGAAAACGCATAGATACCGACAAAACACTGAACATTATTTCATATAAGATGCTGCAGATGTCAGAAATTAAGTTCTGACATTAAGCGAGAATATAAACAAACATTTTTGGACGGCGCCATCTACCACAGAGAGAAGCTCTGTTGAAGTAACAGGTGGTGTCCCCTCGAAAATCTAAACAATATCGAATCAGTTCATTCACCAGGGTTTTTAGACATCTTACTTATGAGAAACTATTAGTTCATCCAACGCTTACAGAAAAACTGTAGCAATGATTTATTTAAGAAATTATATTTAGAATGCTTCGTCGCCTCGAAGACGGGGGTATAATTGGGGTGGAAATTTTGACAAAATCGGATTTCCATTTAAACGGCAGTATAGACTTTTTTCGTTTGCAGAATCGAATTGAGCAGGTTGGAATACATATATATATATATATATATATATATATATATAAGGTTGGAATACATATATATATATATATTCATATATATATATATATATATATATATTCATATATATATATATATAGGAGGTTGGAATACATATATATATATATATATATATATATATATATATAATTGTACATGAAATATTTGTCGGTCTGTCGTAGGGGTATTGGGGGTTGAAAATGTTGAAAAAATAAATATTGAATTCAAACGGCAGTGCAGAGTTTTTCGTTTGCAGAATCGGATTCAGGAGGTTGAAATACATAGGAACTGATATATGAAATTATTTGTCGGCCCATCGGAGGGTGAGTATTGGGGGTGGAAATATTGAAAAAAATCAGTATGTAACCAGAACAGTTTTTTGTTTTCCGACCGTATCAAAACCATTGCAATCGAAACACCGTTTAAACTGTATATTGATATTTTCCATCATTTCCCCCCTCAATACTCACCCTCCGACGGGCCGACAAATGATTTCATATATCAGTTCATATGTATTTTAACCTCATGAGTTTGATTCTGCCTACGAAAAAACTCTACACTGCCATTGAATGAAAATTCGATTTTTCAACATTTCCACCCCAATTACAACCCCGTCTTTGGGGCTGCGAAGTATTTCTAAATATAATTTCTTACATAAATTATCCTACAGAATCTGATCATGCAATGGAAAAGCCCTTATGTTGTAATTTTTGCAGCAGAGTTACATTTTTCTCAGTGTATTTTATGGTTGCGGATAACTTCACACCCGTATAAAAGTATTTATTGTGTTTATAAGTTAGAATTCTAAATTATAAACAATTGATTTTAAAATTATAACGTAAAGTTTCGAAACGCCAAAAAAGTGATATCTTTTTTTTTATTGAACGAAAGGCGGAACGAACCAAAATCGATGTGAAAGCAGCCACGAGTTCCAGCCACGAATTTGCCGTCTTTATGGGGATGTGGGTCCGTTCGCCAGTGGTCGTCTAGTGATGGTCGTAATTCCAGCCCAGCTTTTTTTTTATATGCTTGTATGCATCTAGGTTTGCATAATAGAATTTATGTGTCCTTCGATTTTGACGGTAAAGTAGAATCAACCCTCCACTATCCCCGAGGGGGAAATAGCTGTTGAATTTTGGTGTACAGAGAAATTGTGGGTTATTACAAGAATTAGATGGGTATTGGAGGAATTAGTTGGGGATGAGAGGAATAGTTGGGATTCATACAGTGCTTTCGTAAATTACTGAATAAATTCATTTTTAGCGAAACTATCCATTTCTGAGGAATCTCCTGAAACAGGTCGATTTTTAATCTCAATTCGCCACCTTTATAAGGGAAAATTAAATATACACGGTGATCCACGTTTGACTAATGACGTCCACGCCAATTTTCTCAAATGGAACACCCTATATATTATTCAATTTTTGGAATCTCCATGGAAAGCTGATTTCAAAAATATATCACACATTTGGTTTGTAAACAGTGCGTCCGTTAAATTCAGTGCTCCCGTGAAATAGTGGATAAATTCGTAAAAAAATAGAGGAATCATTTTTGGAAAGAACGCTCGAAGCCGTCGAATTTTATTTTCATTTGGGCATTCTTTCAAATTTAATTAATACAGAATGATTCGTGAAGGAGAAATGACGTCATCGGTATTTTTTTAATGGCAACTCCATTTTTCACTACGGAATGTGAAAAGGTGATTATGAGTATGGGTGAAATGAAAATAAAATAAAAAAATATATTTTGAAATATGAAAATACTAAATTTAATGGCAATGGTAGCTTCAAACAACGATCAAATTAAATGTTCAAATTGTGCACCGTTTGCTATCTGACAGTAGCCAAGACGATCAATACATTCTTTTTGAATATTGTCAATAACGTCAGGAGGTATACATTGTATCTCGTGACGAATTCTTGCTTTTACATCTTCTAAATTCTCCACTTTACTCTTTAAGTATCCCCACAAGAAATAATCAAGTTGTGCCAAATATGGAGATCTAGCTGGCCACTCATTCGGCCCCCTTCTCCCTATCCAACGATTCGGAAACACCACATCTAAATAGTCGCGGTCAGCTGCTGCATAATGGGGAGATGCACCATCTTGGAAGAATAAATCAGTTCTCGGAAGATCAG
The DNA here is from genome assembly GCA_018342105.1 of Gonioctena quinquepunctata. NCBI lineage: Eukaryota > Metazoa > Arthropoda > Insecta > Coleoptera > Chrysomelidae > Gonioctena > Gonioctena quinquepunctata. The sequence goes on along the minus strand of JAFIRS010000061.1, from coordinate 357,116 downwards.
GTTCCTCTAGATCTGGATACAACGCAGGACTGAGGTCGAATCGAAGAAAATCCAAATGTATTGCACCATTCAGGTTCAAGTCAAAGAAATAGGGACCCAGAATTCTTCCGTCGACTATGCCACACCATACATTCACTTTCTGTGGATTTTGAGGATGATACTCCATCATCCATGGGGGATTTTCGGTAGCCCAATAACGGCAATTTTGCCTATCGTCGTGGCCGTTCAAAACAAACGTAGCCTCGTCAGAAAAAAATTTATTTTTTTACAAAATTATTATTATTGCATAGCTGTTGCAGTTGTTTGCAGAATTGATTTCGCCGATCAAAGTCGTCTTCATTCAGCTCATGGATGAGGCGTACCTTATAAGAATGATACTTTGCTCTTCTCAGAATTTTGTGGACTGTAGACGCTGCCATATTGAAATCAGAAGCCAATTGGATGAGTGTTGTGTGATGATTTTCATGCACTGCCAAGACAACATTAAGCTGATCGTCTTCTGGTGGTGAGGGTCGACCAGATTTAGGAAGATCACGGACATGCCCAAATTCACGGTAGTTTGACTCAACTTTGCTCATCATACTTTGGTTAATAGGTTGCCGATCAGGATGAGTTGCATTAAAGAATTCAACTAGGTACTTCTCTTTGGGTGCGCAATCTGTCTCCAAATCCTATCATGCAAAAAATTTCATTTCTTTCTCGCTCATTTAATTTAATCATTTTCCATGAAATGACAAAGTTACTACTCAATAATGTATCGAAAAACGATAAGATATGTTATTCTTTAAAGAAATAACTTCACAAAAACTATTCAGCAATAAAAACAAAATTCTGGTCTCTATGGCTACTGTCAAGTAATGGAAATAGTCAGATAGCAAACTGTGTACAATTTGAACATTTAATTTGATCGTTGTTTGAAGCTATCATTGCCATTAAATTTAGCATTTTCATATTTCAAAATAGTTTTTCTTATTTTATTTTCATTTCACCCATACTCATAATCACCTTTTCACATTCCGTAATGAAAAATGGAGTTGCCATTAAAAAAATACCGATGACGTCATTTCTCCTACAAGAATAATTCTGTATGTATTAATTAAATTTGAAAGAATGCCCAAATAAAAATAAAATTCGACGTCCTCGAGCGTTCTTTCCAAAAATTATTCCTTTAATTTTTTACGAATTTATCCACTACTTTACGACAGCACTAAATTTAACGGACGCACTGTACGCAAACCCTATGTGTGATATATTTTTGAAATCAGCTTTCCATGGATATCCCAAAGATTGAATAATATATAGGGTATTCCTTTTGAAAAAATTGTCGTGAACGTCAATAGTCAAACGTGGATCCCCCTGTATATTTAATTTTCCCTTATAAATGTGGCAAATTGAGATTAAAAATCGACCTGTTTTAGGAAATTCCTCAGAAATGGAGAGTTTGGCTAAAAATGAATTTATTCTGTACTATACGAAAGCACTGTATAAAGAAGTGAAGAAGATATATGAAGTTGCAAGTATGAAATGGAGTCTGAAAAATACTAGCCGCATTTTGTGATCTTTGCCTCACTGCTCGGAGCATTTGCCTTTTATGTTAGTTGGTCCTAAGATGTCTAAAAACCATGGTGTATTCACTTTACCTGTAAAAGATTGGGACAAACTGGGGGACACCAGCCCACTTGACAAAGAGAGTTATATAGAGTTTCAGATGGCGCCGACGTCGTTTCTTGTTATAATTCAGTAAACTGCAATTACAGATCACACAGGGTGTATTTCTGTCTATGTCTGATCCGTTCTGTGATTTCGCTGAGTGCTGTTTGTTAAATCACCTACTCTTCTTGTTTGAGTGATTGAAATATTTTAAAATAAAAAAAAATCAAACGTCAACATCAAATATTGAAAAATGCCATATGTTATTATTCATAATCATTTGCAATTTGCCGTATGAATATGGAACATTCATGCGGCGGTCTTTTTCGATTTACAAATCGGAAAAAAAATGAATTTATTCGCATGAGTTTGTACGAGCTTTCACTGTGACTAGCTGCACCTACTCACCTTTGGTAGTAAATAATAATAATAATGTTTATTCAAGTTTTATAGTGATTTACACAGATATGTAAGTGCAGATGGATTACAGATATGTAAAGTATAGATCGATAAAATGAACAAAACATTGGCTCCACAAGGAAATTAATGAAGATGAATATTCTGGTCTGTAACTTTAGAATGTCTTCACAATATGCAAAAGGAACCCATTTCACAAAAAATAAGTATCCCTACAGACACCATTGAAAAAACTATCAATTCCTTAAACACAACTTAAATACCAGGCAAAACAACAACCCTAACAAATTTAAACTACGAACTGCAATAAACGATTGATATGTAAAATTTCCAAATCACAATTTACGCACGGAAATATGCAATGTTGACAGAAAAGGAAAATAATTTCATGTGTTTGAAGTTTGACATTTAGCGTGGACACAAACATTTTAGGCCCGCCATCTACTGATGAAGTACCGAGCGGCATTCAACTACATTTATTTGTCGTCCCCCAAAAATTCTAAACAAAATCAAATCAGGAAATACTCCAAGATTTTTAGGCATATTAGTTGGTTCAATGTTGGTGCTAAAAAAGACAAAAATATTCCAGGAACGATAAATGATAGCTATAGAATATGCCCTGTAAAGCTAATAATATTGTTACGGAAATAAGTAGAGTATGCCCCCGTTCATCTTGCTAGACAAATGCAAGCGTTGGGAATTTCCGATGACGTCATAGGATCGTCGAGATATTTCCAAGAGCCAGATGACTCCGGAAATGACATCCGCGGAAATTCTAGAAGTATGTTTTGAATATACAGGATAATTCAAAAGTACTTTGACAAACTTCAGGAGGTGATTCCTCACAACATTCTAATGTGAATTGTCCAAATAAATATATGTCCGGAAACGCTTCGTTTCCAAGATAACAGAGTGTTAAAGTTTTATTTTCGTTTTTTTTAAATAACTTTCGAAATACTGACCTTAATTAAATGAAAATTAGTATTGAGAGGTTTTTTGAAGTGTCTAATTCGAACCTGATGTTATTATTGCTCTTACTCGTAGGGGGCGCCACCTATACGTCTTTTTCTTTTTTGAAGATTCATAACTTTTTTGAGCGTACTTCTAGCACATTTTTCAGTAAAAAATCAATTCTTCTATCATATCTACGTAAAAAAGCTACCCTTGTTACAAGTCGCTATAAGCAACCGTTTTCTAGATATTTGGTTGGGTCGGTAATGAGAGTTGCCTTTTGTATTCCATGGCTTGTGATGTATTTGACGGCTTGAAGGATGGCAAATATAGTGGGGAAATATTAATACACACTGGTGCTTGGTGGTAGGGGGTATCTTTTTATTTCTTCCTGAAAGACGAAAGCTGCCCCTACCTTGTCTTCTGATTTGGATGCGTGGGTGTAGAAATTGATGTGAATTTGAAATTTATTTGAATCAAATAAATGAAAGTGTCGTATATGCACGACAAAATATAATCTCACAATTGTAAAATTCGACCAATTCTATTTATAACTCGTTTTGGCAGACATGTTGTTTCAACCATGTAATTATTTTGTTTAATCGAATAATCAGATCTACAAAATTTCCTGATTGCTTTAACAAAAAGATTCATTCAAACAAGTATTTATGTCGAATTGATGAATTCAATAAAATGCCAATTCAACAAAATAAGCTGATCTCTTCACTGAAAATATTTATTCAAATGAGTAATCATTTTGTTGGAAAAAATAACGATTCTTTCAATTAATCCAAAAAATCTGAATTTTTTAAGTAAATCCAAAAAAATCACGTTTTTTTTGATTTTTTTAAAACCTATAGTTTGATTGAATTTTGCGAGCCTAACGTAGATACTAAATCCTGTAGTAAACCAGCGATTAACCGAAATGTTCGAAAAGTTTGGAACTAATAGTTTTAATCAGTTTTATTGCCGCTAATAGTGAAACTCAAATCGAAATAAAAACCGTTCAAACCTGTAATGTTCGCAGAGAGGAAGTAATTAACAATGTCACACCACTTGAGTGGTGGATGGCACAAAAAAATGTGTATGAGAAAGACGAACAGTCAAAAATTTATCCAATATTGAGGCAACTATTTGGGGCGATTGCCTCTTTAGCTTATGTTGAACGAGTATACAAGTTACGCAACCGACTGGGAACACAAAAATCTGGAAAATTAGATTTTTTTTTCAAATATTAAAATAGTGACATTGATATCGATTCAGCAGTGTGACGTATAATTTATTTAGATACTGTTAGAGCTTAATTTTTACCGACGAAATCAAAAAGGAGGAGGTTTTCTTGTCGACGCGTATTTTTTTTTAAATCTATGATCACGCATAACTTTTCACAGAGCAGTTCGATTCCGTAGATTTATCGTTCATCCACTGAATTTTTACCCGTTAACCGATTCTACCACTCATAACTTTGTACTGGGTTATCATTCAGATGATTCTTTTTTTAATGGACAGAGTTGATCATTTTCGGATTTGGAAAGGAATAATCTACCCCTAAGGGTAGAAAAATAGGGGATTATTAATTTTTCATCTGTGAACCGATTCTGTTGGAACTTGGCACACATATAGGTATGGTAACACCAGAAGTCTAAGAAGGTCGTAAATCACCAACCACTTGAGTTATCAGCAGGCGGTGGATTCTACGCAGAGTTGTACCTGCCCTAGCCTAGCCATTAAATTTTGTTTCATAGGTAGGTATAATGATATTGGGTTAAGATAATTATTAAGAAAAATCGCTTGAATATAATTGAGAATTGTTTATTTATATATATTATATGATAATAATATATATATATATATATATATATATATATATATATAATTATATTATATAATAATATATGATATACCTAATTAATGTAAAATGTCAAACTTTATACCTTATTAAAAGTTCAGTTTCTCGATAAACGGTATTTATAAACAAAATTACTCACGAAGATCAGTTTCACTTTCACAGTCGTCATCCAAATTGATAATAAACTTTTCTTTGTGAATTTTTTCTATGTCCATATATGACTTTTCCACCTTTTCAATATGGGAAACACACTTGGCCCAACTGCTATCAGGAATGTTTGCAGTTTGAATAAGAGCTACCACAGTTTTGAACTTAAGATTGGAGAAGTATTATTTTTTCGAACTGCTGACTTAAGCTGATGCCATATATGTTCAATTGGGTTAAACATACAGTGATAAGGAGGAAGTCTGTGCACCGTATGCCCCAAGCTTTCAACCAATGAATCACAAAAATATTTCTTTTTTATCGAATAACTGCGTAAAACTTCTAGTAACTGTTTTTTTGTTTACTTTTCCTCATAGTACATATCATTATTTAACATATATTCTTGTATAGTGGCTTTGGTGTCATTTGAACATGGTGCTTTATCTAGTCGTCGACTGTGGTAGCTAGCATTATCCATGACTATAATACTGTTGAGTGGAATATTTGGTATTAGTTTATTTTGGAACCAGTCTTCAAATAATTCGGCTGTAGTATCATCATGATAATAGACAAAGAATATTAAGGACTCTTTAGAGTCCTTAATATTCTTTGCCGATAAAGACAACACATTTGGTATAAAATCATTTTCGGTTCCTGCGTTTTCCTTTATTAGACGGCGCATTAGTTTGGCACAAGTCAGATGAGTCTACTCAACTTTTGTTTGGAATATCGTGTGTATCGAACCAAGTTTCATCCAAATACACTACTGTTCTACCTTATTCTCTAAATTCGTTTATTGCCTATAAATATTCAAATCTCCATTTCTTAAGGCGCACGGATTCCATTAGGATTTTTCTGCTACTAGTGAGTTTTTTAAATTTAAATCCGTTTTGTAAAAGACACTTCCTTAAAGTCTCTTTGCAACACTCCATACCAGTTTCATTCTTTTAAAGCCGTTGCATTAAAATATCTAATGTAGGCACAATTTGCTCTTTATACAAGGCATATATTGTTCTTCGAATTATATCTACATCACAGTCATCTAGTTTCCTTAAACCGCCAGAGTCTTTTCGTTTCTTTTTTTTTTAAATAGAGTTACTTACTATTTTAAATACTGTGGATACGGTGTTTTTGTTAAAGAATCACTTTCTTGTACAGCTTGATCCTTGGACATTCCACGTTCCAGAAGGGAAGTATATTTAATATAATTTGTTTCCCACGAGGATGTAACATTTGTTGACTAGTGGTACTACGACCCCCCAGTTGAAGTATTAGCTTCAGGATGAGCCCAAAATCGAATAGACACAAAAATCGAATAGACACTTTAAAATAGATACTACTGACACAACGGAATATTAGGTAGGTAACGACTAAATGTTGTTTAACTTTCCCCCTTTTATTTCTGAAATTGGAAAGCGGTCAGTTCTCAAAACAGTCTTGTTTTCCAAATCTGGTAGGTAATTTATTTTGTAACCGTAAATAGACCATTATCGCTATAATCTCGTTAATAGCCCATTAGTACTGAAAGTCTGGTGGCCAGGTAAGTAAATTTTATTATTTACACACATTTAAATATTTCTTACCAAGGGTTCTAAATCAACCTTAGGAGATTTTTTATTACCAAATAAATTTAAATACAAAACTGTCAACAAAAGCCAAAAATAATGGAGAGCCCACTATTATTAAAATGCCAAACTATTTCATGAGATATTTTAATCCGGACCTGGGAATCTTTTAAGGGACACACACTTTTATTGCTTATCTATATTTGGAAGAATAGGTAATAATGAGGATCGTCGGTTAATATTGATTTTCGACCTTCTTAGATTTCTGGTTTTACTTTAGTTCTGCTGACACTTCAACATAATGGATACCTGGAGCCAATTGAGTAGATAGTTATTAGTTGATTTTGGCCACAAAACAGTGAGAAATAAAAACTTTTTAACAACAAATTAAACCGACGAAAAAATCAACTGAAAAGCAAAAAATAAAATAAACCTTAGTCTTAAAGATAATTGAGCTCCTAAACTAATGTTAGTAACTAATTTTGAGTCGGCGCCAAACAAACAATTATCGAAGATCATTATATTACTTTGAAGAAGTAAACAAAACGCCGCTGAGCATCCCGCTGCCATCATTTTACCCTTTACCTAATTCAATTGCTAGTTTGTTTGGCTCCAACTCAAAATTAGTTAGTCAAATTAGTTTAGGAGCTCAATTATCATTAAGACTAAAAAGGTTTATATTATTTTTTGCTTTTCAGTTGATTTTTTCGTCGGTTTAATTTTTTGTCGAATAAAAAGTTTTTAAGTTTCATAATCCGAAGTTAGAAATGAAGACACTTGATTACATCTTTGATTTTTACTGAAAAAATAATTTGATTTAAATCGCGATTTAAATAATGATTTAAATCAAAACTATTAAATCTTGCCAACCCTGTTGTTAATCCACTGAATTGACAAATATGGCAACCGAGCATGAGAGCCTACACCAGCCATTTAAGTCCAGTCGTCGCAACTATGATAAGTTGGCTTTGCTATTTGCTAAGTCAGGGTCAGTTGTGCGAACGTTTCGCCATCTAACTCATATAATTCAACCAATATAATATTATTCTATTTGAATTAATCTATTTCCGTGTTTGATTCAAATAAATATTATATTTGTGTTGAAAGAAATTTCCATTCAATATGAGTTGGAGATTGTTTCAATAGATGAACATAAATTCAAATTAAATAAATGTTAGCATTGCATTGAGAAATCCATTTTGTCACCGCAATATAATTCCATCAATCGAATACACCTGTGTTTTGGGATGAATTTTATTTAGTCGTGTCAAGCCTAATAAAAGTGACAAAATAAATTTAATTGAATTAGCAAATCTTTTTTTCCGTGTATATCCTTTATATTTTGACCGGTGTGAAGTTAGCCACATCCACAGATATACTCGAAGAAAAAAGTTAGGTCAAAACATTTTCAGCTTTACAAAAGGAATTACGCGAAAAAAATTCATAAAATAAAGCAATTCAATCACAATAATATCATCCCACCCTTTACTACACCCCTTCTATCGTTTATCAGGCCTGGAGAATGATATGGGGTAGTTTCTGAAAAATAATTCAATAACTTTCTAAATGAAAGAGTACCATTCGCTTTGAGGGTGTGTTTCATGAAGAAAAATAAATCGAATGACATCCCCTATGTTTGTCAGCCCTTCAGAGTGGTAGGAGGTAGTTTCTGGAAAATTATTTCTACTAAATGAAGATACGCATTCTAGTTCAGGATGTGTTCCTGAAGGAAAATAAATCAATACATCCCTAGGTTTGTCAGGCCTTCAGAGGGTGAGAGTAGTTTCTAGAAATATTCAATAACATTCCCAAATTAAAGGTACCGCATAATGCTTCAGGATGTGTTTCTTGAAAAAATCGAATGACACCCCTTATAGTTTGTCAGCCTTCAGGTGGTAGAGTAGTTCTGAAATAATTCAAACTTCTAAATGAAGAGTACCATTCTCTTCTAGGATGTTTCTGAAGGAAAAATATTCGAATGCCATCCCTTATAGTTTGTCAGCCCTTCAGAGGTGGTAGAGTGTTCTGGAAAATAATTCAATAACTTTCTAAATGAAGAGTACCGCATTCTCTCTAGGATGTGTTTCATGAAGGAAATATATCGAATGTCATCCCCTTATAGTTTGTCAGCCCTTCAGAGGGGTGTAGGGGTGTTTCTGAAAATAATTCAATAACTTCCTAAATGAAAGTACCGCATTCTGCTTCAGGATGTGTTTCTTGAAGGAAATGAATCGAATGACACCCTTATAGTTTGTCATCCTTCAGAGGGTGGTAGAGGAGTGTTCGGAAAATAATTAAACTTTCCTAAATGAAGAGTACCGCATTCTGCTTCTAGGATGTGTTTATGAAGGAAAAATAAATCGATACCTTCCTTATAGTCTGTCAGCCCTTCAGAGGGTGTTTCTGGAAAATAATTCAATAACTTTCCTAATGAAAGTACCGCATTCTGCTTCTAGGATGAGTTTCATGAAGGAAAATATATCGAATGCCATCCCTTATAGTTTGTCAGCCTTCAGAGGGTGTAGAGGTAGTTTCTGAAATAATTCAAACTTTCCTAAATGAAGAGTACGCATTCTGATTCTGGATGTGTTTCATGAAGGAAAATATATCGAATGCCATCCCTTATGTTTCCATTCAGAGGTGGTAGAGATGTAGTTTCTGAAAATAATTCAATACTTTCTAAATGAAGAGTACGCAATCTGCTTCTGGATGTGTTTCATGAAGGGAAAATATATCGAATCCATCCCTTATAGTTTGTCAGCCCTTCAAAGGGTGGTAGAGAGTAGTTTCTGAAAATAATTCAATAACTTTCTAAATGAAAGAGACCGCATTCTGCTTCTGGATGTGTTTCATGAAGGAAAATATATCGAATGACATCCCCTTATAGTTTGTCAGCCCTTCAGAGGTGGTAAGGTAGTTTCTGGAAAATAATTCAATAACTTCCTAAATGGAAGAGTACCGCATTCTGCTTCTAGGATGTGTTTTATGAAGGAAAAATAAATCGAATGCCATCCCCCTTATAGTCTACAACCCTCTGAAGGCCTGACAAACTATAGGGGAAGTGTCATTCGATTTATTTTCCCTTCAAGAGACACATCCTGAAAGTTGAAAGCGGTACTCTTTTATTTAGGAAAGTTATTTAATTATTTTCAGAAACTCCCTACCCCCTCTGAAGGCTGACAAACTATAAGAGGATGTCATTCGATTCATTTTCCTTCAAGAAACACATCCTAGAAGCAGAATGGGAACTCTTTCATTAGAAAGTTATTGACAATTTTCCAGAAACTACCCTCTACCACCTCTGAAGGCTGACAAACTATAAGAGGATGGCATTCGATTATTTTCCTTCAAGAAACACATCCTAGAATTATAATGCTGTACTCTTTCATTTAGGAAAGTTATTGAATTATTTTCCAGAAACCACCCCCTCTACCACCCTTCTGAAGGGCTGACAAACTATAAGAGGGAGGTTATTCGATTTATTTCCCCTTCAAGGAACACATCCTGAAAGTAGGAAAGTTATTGAATTATTTACCAGAAACTACCCCCTCTACCACCCTTCTGAAGGGCTGACAAACTATAAAGGGGGTGTCATTCGATTCATTTTCCCTTCAAGAAACACATCCTGGAAGCAGAATGCGGTACTCTTTCATTTAGGAAAGTTATTGAATTATTTTCAGAAACTACCTCTACCACCCTCTGAAGGGCTGATAAACTATGAGGGGATGGCATTCGATATATTCCTTCAGAAACACATCCTAGAAGCAGAATGCGGTACTCCCCATTTAGGAAGTTATTAATATTTTCAGAAACTACCTCTACCACCCTCTGAAGGCTGACAACTTAAGAGGGTGTCATTCGATTCATTTCCTTCAGAAACACATACTAGAAGCAGAATGCGATCTCATTTGGAAAGTATTGAATTATTTCCAGAAACTACCCTCTACCCCTCTGAAGAGCTGACAACGTAGAGGTGTCATTCGATATTTCCTTCAGAAACACATCCGAAGCAGAATGCGGTACTCTTTCATTTAGGAAAGTTATTGAATTATTTTCCAGAAACTACCCCCTCTACCACCCCTCTGAAGGGCTGACAAACTATAAGGGGGATGGCATTCGATTCATTTTCTCTTCAAGAAACACATCCTGGAAGCAGAATGCGGTACTCTTTCATTTACGAAAGTTATTGAATTATTTTCCAGAAACTACCCCCTCTACCACCCCTCTGAAGGGCTGACAAACTATAAGGGGGATGTCATTCGATTCATTTTCACTTCATGAAACACATCCTAGAAGCAGAATGCGGTACTCTTTCATTTAGGAAAGTTATTGAATTATTTTCCAGAAACTACCCCCTCTACCACCCCTCTGAAGGGCTGACAAACTTAAGGGGGATGGCATTCGATATATTTTTCCTTCATGAAACACATCCTAGAAGCAGAATGCGGTACTCTTTCATTTAGGAAAGTTATTGAATTATTTTCCAGAAACTACCCCCTCCACCACCCCTCTGAAGGGCTGACAAACTATAAGGGGGATGGCATTCGATTCATTTTCTCTTCAAGAAACACATCCTGGAAGCAGAATGCGGTACTCTTTCATTTACGAAAGTTATTGAATTATTTTCCAGAAACTACCCCCTCTACCACCCCTCTGAAGGGCTGACAAACTATAAGGGGGATGTCATTCGATTCATTTTCTCTTCAAGAAACACATCCTGGAAGCAGAATGCGGTACTCTTTCATTTACGAAAGTTATTGAATTATTTTCCAGAAACTACCCCCTCTACCACCCCTCTGAAGGGCTGACAAACTATAAGGGGGATGGCATTCGATTATTTTCCTTCATGAAACACATCCTAGAAGCAGAATGCGGTACTCTTTCATTTAGGAAAGTTATTGAATTATTTTCCAGAAACTACCCCCTCTACCACCCCTCTGAAGGGCTGACAAACTATAAGGGGGATGGCATTCGATATATTTTCCCTTCATGAAACACATCCTAGAAGCAGCATGCGGTACTCTTTCATTTAGGAAAGTTATTGAATTATTTTCCAGAAACTACCCCCTCTACCACCCCTCTGAAGGGCTGACAAACTATAAGGGGGGTGTCATTCGATTTTTTTTTTTTTCAAGAAACACATCCTGAAAGCATAAATCGGTACTCTTTAATTTGGGAAAGTTATTGAATTATTTTCCAGAAACTACCCCATATCATCTCTCCAGGCCTGATAAACGATAGAAGGGGTGTGGTAAAGGGGGTGGGATGATATTATTGTGATTAAATTGCTTTATTTTATAAAAAAAATTCGCGTAATTCCTTTTGTAAAAGCTGAAAATGTATTGACCTAACTTTTTTCTTCGAGTATATCTGTGGATGTGGCTAACTTCACACCGGTTATATTTTGTGCTGGTCCACTGGGTCGAGTACCGCTCGTTCTAACCCTTTGTGAATTATATAGTCCGCCATTTCATTTCCGTACCTGTATATCTAATAGTCCATCGAGTTATCAATACCCTGTATACATTCTCCAACTTATAGTTAAGCGATTTTTTAGCGCGATTCGTGTTTTTTGAGTCTCATTTTATTTGTGTCAGCGATAACAAGTTACGAATAAACGTTCATAATCCATACAAGGAATGTAAGAATACTGGAAAAATGCGGGAGAAAGATAAGTCTGCGGTTGGAAAATGGGAACACGCGTTGAATCTCGTATTGAATTCTCGCATTAATTATGTCTAGCTATAAAACAAGAATGCGGCGCCTGATTCTTTTATGATTACGAAATTCTATTTGATCAGTAATGTATATTCAGTTACCCAAACTTTGAAATCGGGCATCAGATACCGATTAATTCCGATTTCTATTTGTTTTTTCTGCTTACAAATGTGTTCTCGTTATTTTGACTCATTCGTTTCAAGTCATTTCCAGAAACGATTCGCTTTGTTTGTATGGAATCAGACTTCCGTTTATCACGATACATTATAGAGAAATATGTAAAGATTGTTTCACGCTAGATGGTTCCGACTTAATGACTGCAGTAAAACTACCTGGGTCGATCCCATTGTGTACGCCTTATTCGGCCATAAATGCCCTCTAAAGTCCGACGCTTCATACTTTGCTTGTTTATTGCCAAGCTTTTGTCTACTTAATGGATCGACCCGGGTAGTTTTACCGCAGTCATTAAGTCGAAACCATTTATCGTGAAAAATACTATACCAAAATACCAAATCTTTGGCCTGTAAATTACTTACACTTTTACGGCAATTCTCTTTGATCTGTGGATTCCACACACCTCTGAAAAAACTAATAATGAAAAGTGCATAGTAATTTATTTATTTATTGTAGAAGAAATACAAACAGGGCCATAAGGCCCTACTTACAAGACTTCCCTTTCCTAAAACTAACTAGAAACTAACTGAGAACACTATAAGTTTATATATACCCCTATACATAACCTACAGCGATACATGTCTATAGAGATGATTTATTCTTGAAGGAGAAGAAAAAAAAATAAAAAAGTAAAATAGTAAGAAATCAGAAAATTTTCCTCAGGACGTTCCATTATTACATCGCCAAACTGTTGTTCTCATTCCATTCAAGAATACATGTGATGTTTGTTTCACGATTAATGGTTCCGACTTAATGACTGCAGTAAAACTACCTGGGTCGATCCCATTGTATATGCCATATTCGGCCATAAATGCCCTCTAAAGTCTGACGCTTCATACTTTGCTTGTTTATTGCCAAGCTTTTGTCTACACAATGGATCAACCCGAGTAGTTTTTCCGCAGTCTATAGAGATATGCAATAGTGCATACTCTTATCTATTTAATCCCGAAGGAGAATAAAAAAAAAAAAGTAGAATAGTAAGAAATCAGAAAATTTTCCTCAGGACGTTCCATTATTACATCGCCAAACTATTGTTCTATTTCCATTCAAGAATACATGTGAAGTTTGTTTCACGATTAATGGTTCCGACTACAGTAAAACTACCTGGATCGATCCCATTGTGTATGTCAAACACTGCCATAAATACCTTCGATTAGCCAATATTAGTTGAGCAGACCCTTTATACTTTGCTTGTTTATATCCAAGTTGACAATGGGATCGACCCAGGTAGTTTTACTACAGTCATTACGTCAACGCGCTTTAAGTGTTCTCATGCAGAACAATTCTCAGAAATAGTATCGAGATTTAACGTTTTTTTTTTGTTACTAAATCTTCTTGGCTTGTAATCCAAACCCAGTGATTTTGGATAGTAGATGTGTAACACTCATTTGGAACTGATTTTCTTTGTTTTTTTTTTCAGATATCCATAAGAAATAAGTTGAGGGGGTGAGATACCAAGAGGTACAAGTGACAATTCCATAATTTTGTGAAATCGCAATTTAAAGTTAAATCATTTGATAAATTTCCGGAAACTCTCCGTGCGTATCACTAGATCCCTTTGCCACCAATATTTCATTATATATTTATTAACTATCTAAAACCAACCGCACTTAGCTTTTTTTAAGTCACTTGTACCCTTGGCTTCTCACCCCCTCACTTAGAGTTAGAAATTGTAAAGTAAAGATTACTATAAACATTTTGTTTTTCTACAAAATACTTCGATTTTTCATTCGTTCATTTTACAAGCGAAATGTATTCCTTATAAATAACTTGGAAGTTATATTAGTAGTTTATCTAACAAGCAAACAAAGTGACTTTAGCGTACGAATCGGAATATGAAGAATGCCATTTGCGTACGTGTTGCATACAATATTTTTTTGGATTAGCTTTCCAAATAAAGAAAACAGAAAAGCCACACATATTTCCTCGCCGTGCATACATTTTCAATCATCATTCATACGGTAGTGTAAAGGAGGATCCACCCTTGCTATATAACACTGCTGTATAGCAAAGTTATACAACATGTTACATCTGTTTTAATCATATTTAACAAATTTGGCTGCTATATAACTTTCTAGATGTTATCTACTTTTAGTCGGTAATTATCAAAAGATGTTGGGCGACATTGCTATTGTAACATAAAACAACGCGACTAGACTTGCAATATTTGTATTTAACTTTTCGTATTAATCAGGGTCGCGCGCGGATGAGAATCTAGTGTGGTGAGCTGATATTCAATTTATTTATTTACTTTATTACTTCGTGGTCATCAATTATCATTATTAATGGAGTGGAGCAAAGAACAGACCTTCAAACTTATTGAGTTATATAGGCACAATATTGTATTATGGGATGCCAGTAGTCCCTTATTTAAAGTGAAACAAAAAAAAAGATGATACATGGATAGAAATTTCCAAAAGTATGAATTTGGAGAGTTGCTTTTAGGCTACAACGGACCCTTTTCAGCGTCTTTCTTTAAAAATAATTACGCCCGCCGCTGCTGCGAGCAGAGCCTCTTTCTTGCCATACGGATTCATGACTACTACATTTATAATGTGGACGTAACATTTAGTTTTTTAACATATAACGTGTAACATGTTAAATAGCAATGTTATATAACATGTCATTAAATGTGGATCCTGCTTTAGGATGTTGTGCAAAAATCTGCCAAGCGATTGTTTATCAATGGCAGATTTGTCAAATACTCGTCAAATATAAGTGTTAATTTTTCATGAAATAAGTATTTAAAAAAAATATTTGGAAGAAAACGTGTGCTGTTATTACAAAATTTCAATTCATCTATAGTTTATTGCGTCTCCTGAAACGTTTTAATAATAATAAGTTTTCTGAATGAACAAATTTCAGTCCTCTAAAGTGTTGCCATGACGACTTTAAATACAAGTCCGCTAAAGTGGCTTTTTGTGGACTGTTTCCAGTATCCAAAGTAGGCATTATATGGAGCGTGTACAAAAAACTGAGTACCTGATTTCAATCTGCAAAGCCAAGTTCAATATCCAAATAATATTTCTATGTACGATTTAGTATACTAATTATGGAACACTTTATTCACAAATGATTTAATTATTTTTTTCTACTCCTATATTAGTAAACATTGTTTTACGTACAGTTCACTGTAAGTAAATCCATTCTTACGCACAACTGTGCGTAAAGAATAAAAACGCACAACTGTGCGTTATGATGCCTAGTATGATCAAGTTAGCCTTGAACCACTCAAATCGTGACATTTATCTGCCTTGCATTTTGAATATTTGACAGTGACATTATCATTATTTGAGATTTGAAGTTCAGATCGATACTTTATAAATTATAAACCGATCTTTAATGTATTAGTATTCTTTGTATGTCTAAAAATATGAGCAACTCTGATATTGAAGTGAGTGCAATGCCACCAGACATTTGTTTGAAGGTTGTAGACGATGTGGTAACTCGATTACTATCGTTTCGGACGTCCATCGTCTTAATGTATTTAGAAGGTTTTCACGACGTTTCGAATGCTTGTATCTGCAATCGTCTTCAGGTAAATACTGACAAGTTTAGGTGCTACTTACCAATTTATATGACTGTCGGCGCAATGATGCGTGCAATTCCGCCATGTGCAGCGGTGCGTGTGATTTCGCGCGGTGTGATGGTGCGTGAAGTTTCGCGCCTCTGCAGCCCGCCAGAAAGAGTAAGCAGTGGTTTCCATACGTTCTTGGTCTCAACGCTTGGTTGACTAAGGGCGATATTGGCTTCGATGTAGGCGGCCTCTTTGAACTTTCGTTTGAACCAATGGTCCTCTCTATGTAGAACACTTGCGTCGTCCCATAGAACTCGATGGTGCTCAGTCCAGGCGTGGTCAGCGATTCCCGATTTTGAAGTTTCTCCACGTTGAGTCCATTTCTTGTGCTCATCCAGTCTTACCGGTAACGGTCTCTTTGTCTCTCTAATGTAGGAATCTCCGCATTCACATGGAACTTCATAAATGCAATTCTTACTGATTTCATTTTTGTTGTCAGGTTGGTCTTGGTCAGGAAACTCCGTAAAGTACTGCCGGATTGGAAGCAGCTCTTGATGTTGAACTTGTTTCCGATCCTTCTGATCTTCTCGGAGACACCTCTGATGTACGGAAGGCAGATCACTGTGCTTTGTTGTTGCTCTTCAGATGTCTTCGTTCTCCGGAGTTGTTTCAATACTTCTTCTAGGAGTTTCTTGGTATATCCATTCCGGTGGAGGTCCTCTCTGATGTTGTTTAATTCGGCATCTAGTGACTCCACGTCGTTGCATATGTGAGTTGCTCTCTCTACCAATGTTCTCACGATCCCTCTCTTCGTCGAACTCGGATGGTTGGAGCTGTAACTGAGGTACTGCCCCGTATGTGTCTTCTTTCTGTAGACGGAGGTGCGAATTTCATTGCCTATTCTCTCAACGTTCACATCGAGGAAGGGTAAGGCACTGTTGGTTTCCATTTCCATCGTGAATTTGATCGAATCCCTGATTCTGTTAATTCTTGAGAAGAAATCCTGGAGATGTTTGTCTCCGTGATTCCATATAATGAAGGTGTCATCCACGTACCTCAACCACAGCTTTGGTTTGTATTCTGCCTCCCGTATAGCCAATTCCTCGAACCACTCCATGTATATGTTGGCGATGATTGGAGAAAGGGAAGATCCCATCGGGAGTCCGTTGACTTGAGAGAAGAATCGGTCCTTTTCCTGGAAATATGAGTTCTGTAGGCAGCACTGCAGTAATTCCAATATTGCGTGGGTAGGAAGGTCAGTCCTCTCGTGCAGCTGGTCATCCTCTTCGTGTTTCCTTTTGATGATTCTGAGAGATTCCTCTATAGGGACATTGGTGTAAAGGCTCTCCACGTCGAAGCTGATGAAACGATCTTCTGGTCCAAGTTCAACATCTGTGATGGTGTCAATTGTTCTTCAGGCTGCTTCTGCTGTAGATAATATTCTGCCGCAAAAATCAAAGGATAGATATAAATAGGCTTATCAAAAGTTTATGGGATGGAGTATGGATAACCATGTGAGTACCATACTCCAAAAATGTTTTGCTCGCCTATTTTAATAATTTGACCAAAACATTTAAACCCTCCTCGCTCTGGGCAATATACTCGATGTTACGAACTACGTTAAATATAAGGCACGATGTTAATATCGAAAATTATAAAAAATTAAAAACTTATCTGAAGAGGCAGTCCGACGGCTACAAGAGAAAAAAATCAAAAATTCTTACGGCGGAAGAAATTAATTTTTTTTTGCAAGATGCTCCGGATCGGAAATTTTTCTTTAGAACTAAAAAATATGAAAATAAGTGATTTAGAAGATTCTAATGGGAAAACTCTTATAATAAGAATTTCTGATACGAAAAATAAAATACCTAGATCGTTCATTGTATCCGGAATTTTCTACAATATCTGCAAGAAATATATGGAAATGAGAAATGCTGTAAAGGGGACCAGTATTAGTTAGTTTTTCCTAAATTATCAAAATGGAAAACTGACAAGACAAGTAGTGGGAATAAATAAACTAGGAGCAGTGCCGGAAAAAAATTGCAGAGTACTTGAAATTGCCCGATGCTGCTTTGTACACCGGTCATTGCTTCAGGAGGACTTCGGCTACCATTTTGGTCGACGCAGGGGGTGATTTAATGGCGCTGAAACGACTCGCTGGGTGGAAGTCTTCTACCGTAGCAGAAGGATACGTAGACGAATCCACTGTAAACAAAACAGCAACTTCTGAAAGAACATTGCAATCCATCAACAATAATTTACCATCCACGTCGACTATAAATAAAGATATATTGAGATTTCGTCAAATATTATAACAATGAATAATTTATCGGAAAAATCAAATACTCCAACATCTGAAAGAGACTGATTTGCCTCGTAGAGTGAAATTCTTTGAATGGTTACTTGTCAAGACTCAAGAGGATGAACATTTCCTTGACAATATCATATGGACAGATGAGGCCAAGTTTACAAAAAATTGAGTTTTCAATAGACAGAACAGTCATTATTGGGCGCCAGAAAATCCCCATGTCGTTCGCCAAAGGGGTTTTCAAGAAAGATGGCAATTTAATGTATTTTGTGTGAATGGGTCAATTTTTTATATCGAGTTTTATGATGATAATTTGAATGCAACAAAATATGAAGATTTACTGAGAAATGGAATTCAAATGATTTTAAATAATAGGCCAGGAAGAGAACGTGCATGGTACCAAATGGATGGTGCTCCACCCCATAATTCTCGTTCAGTAAGCGAAGCTTTAACTGAAATCTTCGAAGACAGATGGATTGGTAATAATGGACCTTTTCGTTGGCCTCCTAGTACACCAGATGGCAATCCATTAGATTATTTTGTGAGGGGTTTCATTAAAAATATGGTTTACTCCAACCCAGTAACAACAATGGAAGATATGAAACCGAGAGTTAGAACTGCTTTCAATAGTTTAACTCCAGACTCAATCAGAAGCGCTACACATGAAAATCCTTTGAAGAGATTACATGTTTGTTTAAGTAGAGGTGGAGATGTGTTCGAACATATTCTGAAATACACTGACAATTGAATTAACTTACTAATTCATGAAATTATTTTCAGTTCGTGTGTCAGCGTTAATAAAACTATTGTTTGAAGAGAAGTTTCATTTGATGGCTGAAGAGTATTTTAATAATTATTTATTCATTGTATTATCTGTGACTGATGAAGGAACATCGAACGGAATCTGTTGAATTTCAAAAATAAGTGATGAATACAAGGAAACCACGTCAGTTTCTGTTTGATACAGTTTATCTCGAAAACGGTTCGAAATCGAAATAGGATTATCTGAACAATGTCAATCTAAAATTGGATGTAGAGCTCAAAAATGTGGAAATATACAGGGTGTTCCATTTGAAAAAATTGACTTCCACTCATTTTTTCATGTGAACAAAGTATCTGCATTTTTAAAGACTCTGTATGAGGCAAATAAAAATATGACTCGAAGTGAAAATCCTCATGGTATCACTCCAGTCCATTTCGAATTTGATCGTCTTAGTACCAGAGAGTTCAAGATTATCAGCGTTTATAAAAGTACATTTTTGATAAAAAAAAATCGAAATTAATTAATATTTTCTAAACGGTAACAGATAGTTATAGGGAAATAGTACATGAAGTTGTTGACAAAGTGATAAGAAATCATAATATGATATTATATACAGGGTGTTCCATTTGAAAAATCAAAGTAGCCGCTACTTTATACTAGAAGCGACAACGCCGCATCGTCTAAAATATTTTAGGCGTGTAGATCATATTAATTTATGTATAATGTGAAATTTTCAGGTTGATCCGTTGTCTGGTTTGCCAGAAACGTCTAATTAACGCTCATCGTGAAAAGCCCTGTATAGTATAAATTTATATTTTCTTAGATTTAGTTTGTTGTTGAAAATTAAACCATAAACTACGTTAGTTACCTTCGTTTTTTTTATTACTTAAGGCTTAAATAAACGCACCACTCAGTATATAAAAGTCGTAGAAAAAGTATAGTACGTATTGCGTGTTGTAAAGCAATCACGCACTCATGTAATTTTTCTATTCGTGCGTAATATGCTTTTAAATGTGATATACTATTTTTAGATGCCTTTCACCACGTAACCAGCACTGGAAGCCAGCCACTGTTGTTTCCATTATGCCCGAGAGACTTTTCTCTCTTTGCTCTTCGCTTTGTTCGACAAAAAAAAAGCAAACTACAATCCCGTCTCCGCTGAACGTCGACCCAAATAAAATGTATTTTTGTGCGTTAATAGAACTACTCGAAAATAACTCGGTGGAGTAAGTTGGGAAAGTGCCTTCTTGACTTCAATTTTGCTGTAAATTGAATTATCCAAGTTTCAGCTCGGATTGAATTATTATATTCGTGTCAGATTGAACTTTAATTTCTTCGTGTGGAAAACACAAACTTTGATTTACTGTTCAGTAGGTACTCTCTATACATTATCTGAAATAGATATCAGTCGATATGTAATTCAACGATATGCAACTTAACCCTCATGCCATCTGGTTTTTTGTTCTAGTTATTAACACCATGTGTAAAATAATTAACAGGACTATGCGCGACACTCTTTTCCACCACGTTTTTTGTCCGATTATTCCACATCAAACAATGCACTGTTTGCTGCCGTGAATGATGAAGTTTAAAGAAAGAAAAATACCATCATTATAGAGTTTAACGGATGAACACGCAGGGTGTACTGTACTTATTTTCGTAACAATATTCTGGATTCGAAAATTTGTCAGTAACTTACCGTTCGAAAATGATTTGCCTTAAATATTTTACAATAAAATTAATGGAAGGAATTTAATGGAAGAAAAGTATTAACCGTAGACACGTGTTTCGGGCTCTCGGCCCTCATCAGTACGGTGAAGAATTGCAAGGATGAATAACACTTGGTAGTAAAGGACAAATCAACGGAGTCAACAAACAGAAGCCAGCCGCACATTTGTGGTTTCGGTTAGCAGACCCTGCATTCCAGGGCAACAACCAACGTCACCACGGAGGCAGCTAAAGCTACCTGCGTGACATTCGAGTCCAGGATTATAGAATGAAAGTGAGGAATATCGAGGGGACTGTTAAAAACAAAATAGAAGAAATTTAATGGACATGGCCCTCAAAGAAAAGTGTTAACCGTAGACACGTGTTTCGGGCTCTCGGCCTTCATCAGTACGGTGAAGAAGTGCAAGGATGAACAACACTTGGTAGAAAACGACAAATCAACGGAGTTAACAAACAGAAGCCAGCCGCACATTTGTGGTTTTGGTTAGCAGACCCTGCATTCCAGGGCAACAAGCAACGTCACCACGGAGGCAGCTAAAGCTACCTGCGTGACATTCGAGTCCAGGATTATAGAATGAAAGTGAGGAATATCGAGGGGACTGTTAAAAACAAAATGGAAGGAATTTAATGGACATAGGATCAAACAAGATCACATCCAAAATGGTGTCTGTTGTATCTCTTTGTATTTGGTTTCAGCCATATGTATTAATTAAATATTATTTTAAATGCGAAATAAGGATCTGTCTGATATTATATTTGACAATCTTCAAATCTGTCCTGAACAAAATCAATCCTTAACTATTTGATGAATAATTATTAAAATTCAATGTGATGTAAAAATAAGAAACATAACATTACACAGTGTCCGAGTGTAGAAACGCCATAGAAAGTTTGCAAAAAACAAGGGAAGTCAGCCTCATATGGGTACCAGGACACACAGGTGTTCCTGGGAACGAAGAGACAGGCAGCGTAGCCAATATTGGATCGGGAAAGACTCCAGTCGGACCGGAACTAATCTTGGGAATACCCCATAGCATGGCCATCTCAAACATGGAGGACTGCTGCAGAAGCAGTTCATCAAAACATGACAGGAGGCGCCATGCATGCGGCAATCGAAGCTCCAATTAGAGGGGCCGAGAGATCCTGTCACTCAACAGACGGTATATCAGGACTGTGGGCTCTTAACGGGACACAATCACCTGAACAGGCACATGGAACTTATTGGGATCACAGATGATCCCATGTGCAGATTGTGCCTGGAAGATAACGAGACATCGTCGCACATCCTCACTGAGTGCCCAGCTTTGGTGCACCAGAGGAAGATCAACCTGGGTAGCATAATTCTGAACCCAGAAGATGGCAAAGAGCTGAGGAAACTTCTGAGCTTCATCAGAAATCGGCATGCCCAGCTGATTCTCAGATCACGTGGGCGCACAATGGACCCAAGTAAAGAAGCCTACGTGCACGGGTTCTCCGGAACCAGCAATTATATTTAAGCCAACGACACCTGACGGGTGTCACTTGGAAATAATTACAGTGGTGCCAACTGTTAGATTAGTACCAACTGATGTTATCAGGTGGCGGTAATGTTAAAAAGAACTATTATTTGATATAACATTGTTTTCAATTTTGATTGATATCTAAAGTCAATAAATAAGAGTAGATCTCACTCAAATGGTTAAATCTGATTTTGTATTTATACAATCTGATTTTGTATTTTCACATTTTTATTTGGGAAATGAAAGCCATTTCTAAGAATGTTCTCTTAGATGTATTTGAATCTGCCGGTAGCATTTTCACTGAATCTTAATTCATCTTGTGGTCAAATTTATTCACATGTTCTGCCAGACCACATCTTTCAGGATGCAATCTGCAGTCACTTTTATTAGAAGTTATGGATCATTATCAAACAGAATAATTTCTCGTAAAAGTGACTTCAGATTGTGCCCTGGCAGAACCTGTGAATAAATTTGACCTCCAAATGATTTACGATTCAGTGAAAGTGCTAGCGACTTAGACAAATACATCTAAGAAAACAATTGTATAAATAAAAAAACAGATATTAACCATTTGAGTGAGATCTACTCTTATTTATTGTCTTTAGATATCAATCAAAATTGACAAAAAGGTAATATCAAATAATAGTTCTTTTTAACATTACCGCCACCTGGTAACATCAGTTGGTATTAATCTAACAGTTGGCACCATTGTAACTATTTCCAAGTGACACCCGTGAGGTGTCGTTGGCCGTTTACGAACACGCTGTGCAACGCGTCTACATTATGAATTTTGGTTGCTGAAATCGTTGCAGTTGCAGTTACAGCTCGCCAGTGAGTACCCGCCTTGAGATTCAACAAACGTGTAAGCCACCTTTGTCAAGAGTCTCCTTCAACATATTAGACAAATGCTCTATAAGCATCCGAAGAACCACCTTTATGAAACTCCAATAACGTCGGAGTTGTCTTACTGTGATAAATAGTATTTATGGAAGGGACTGGTCCTTCTAAAGGCCTTCAATCAATTGCACTTTGAATAATTTCAAAAAAACACCGAAACCGTGAGACACACTCAGTTTCCTTTCAAACGTTGATAACCTCGCCAGTCGTTCCAGGTTTGACATGGGATTAATTAATTTTTTCCATATTTACATTCATGTCGTTTATAGTAATTACAGTTAGTAATTCTGAGAATACATGGCCATTTTTTACTCTCTCTACTCAACGCTAGGGCTAGAAAAATATATTCGATATTATTGAAGGTTGAATGTATTCACGATTCAGTCGTATAGAAAAGCATATCCAATATGAGTGACTCATTGAAAACAAAAATAAAATTCATATATTTTGTGTATAAAATTGTTTTATCGGACCTCGTATAACCATTTCTCGTTGGCCTTCCTGGTACTCAACATGCAAAATAATCTTCAGCAGAAATGAAAGCAATCCAATTGTCAAAGCCAAACAAAAATAAAAGTATTTAATTTTCAGAGCTTCGTGTTTAGAAACTGTATAGATACTTGATCAACACATCGAGAAATTTACTAAAAGCTTTTTTACAAATCATTTGATTAAGTGGAAGACCAAGATTTCCATTGTATTCGAAGATGAACACTAATAATAAATTCCTACTCGAAAATCAGTTATAATTATGAGTAAATCGAGATCTCCATGAAGTTTTGGAATAATCACATTTCCACCCAATTTTCATGCTTAATTCCACAACACACCTCTTTTTTATTCATTCCAATAGTGCAAAGTGTCTAATTATTCTTCATTTGCTTCAATGAGAACTACGCTGACATAATAACCCGAGGAAAGTTTCCAGGAAGACTTTTATAATCGGCAACCCAGTTATTATTCTTTATCTCGGATCTTTTTAGGAAGATTTCGAACCGCTTCTATTGTTACATTATTATTTATTGCTTCGCTGAGTAGGCGCGCAAACGGTGTTATGGAAATTGAAGATTTAATTGGGTTTGGAAAGAATAGTGTGTTAGGCATGTGCCTAATTGGGATTGTAATTAGGTGAATTGGTGATATTCAATAAGAATCATACTGATGGCATATTCATTGTTTTCGAGTGAGCATGCACCCATGCAAAATATTGTCTTGAACGCCAGTTTTCTAAATCCGCAGTCGATTGCGAATTTGATTTTTCGTAGTTCTTGGATAACTTGCATATCTCACTGATAATTTTTTGACATTTCTAGAAACCAATGAATATATATGTTAAATAGGGATGATACAACAAAAATGTTCATATGTTGGCGGGATACATCATTTAAGGAAACTCGAATTTGAAATAAAAAAAATCATATAATAATAATAATAATAATATCGTCTTTATTATTTTCTTCCTTTTCAACGGTACAGTCATTAGAATAAAAATAAAAATATATAGCATATTTAACTTTGGAAGAAAATTAAAGGCGGAGTTCAATTTCAATAGTGACGAATCACCATGGAAATTGCTCTTCCACTCAACCCATATTAAAACATGGAACATCAAAAAAATAATAAACAAAAATGTGGTTTCCCTTGATAATCATTGTTTTGTCTTAACCTTTCCATGGCTATTTTTTCGAATAAAAATGTGGGGGCAACTTTCTGTACTGCACCTAAAGAAATATGTATTGAAATATTTTATTAACAATGCTGTCAGAAGTATTTCTCATTACCTCGCTTAAATTTGATAATAAGTGTTCATAGTGTATTTGCTTGTGTCGGTCCTATATCCATGTTGAAATTGAGAGTTGTGATACAATTCAAATGTATTACCTCATTGCCCATGATAATATAGACATCCCTGGGGCCATACATTTCTCTATATATTGTTTTCAATCGTCTTAATGATATTTCCTGTTGATTCTTGGAATTAGGGTGCACATTTTTTGGCAAACCTGATGCTACAAACAAATCAAACTATCAAATTGTGATTTTATCAATCACCCGCCTAGTAGAAAACAATATGCTGATGTGATACATAACTTTTTTTCACATGTTGATTTTCTTGTAGATAGGTAATAAATACCATCAATAATTTGATCACTCAAAAAAACTCACTCACTCAAGTAGTATGAAACCGGCACGACTAGACATCGATAAACGATAAATGAAATACCGCCACTTATTTGAAGTTAACCGCAGAGCAGACAAAGAGAAAACATAAGACCAGATGAAAACGCGTTTACTCACAGAGCATGTTAATATTGTTAATAACAGGAAACAGATCAGTAACCATTCGTGGATCGTTTTTGCAACGAATCAGTTACGTCATATTTCTTAACCACGAATCATATCTTCAACTTTCCCATGGTATTGAAATGTTCTGAAACCAGAACATCCGAAAGATATAAATAAGATTAAAGACAAAAGCCAAGTGAAGTGGAATAAAATAAGAAATAAAGTGCACAAAGTCATCTTCACAAAAGATTCAATATAAATTGAAACAAAATTGGTAGACCACAGGCGAAAAACAACTACTTTCCTAGCAAATACCACTCAGAAACTTCCATATAAATGGAAATTGATTGCAAATGTTTCTTTCTGATAAACTCGATTATGTTTAATTTATGTCGGGTCCGCCTAACAATACGCATACCGGTTTCAGGCTTTTTGGCCCGGCATGCGGATTGTTAGGCGGACCCGACATAAATTAAACATAATCGAGCTTATCAGAAAGAAACATTGCAATCAATTTCCATTTATATGGAAGTTTACATGGATTTTCAGCTGAATATCATTCAGCGTTCTACGTGGTATTTGCTAGGAAAGTAGTTGTTTTTCCCCTGTGGTCTACCAATTTCAATTTATATTGAATCTTTTGTGAAGATGACTTTGTGCACTTTATTTCTTATTTTATTCCACTTCAGTTGGTTTTTTTATTTAACAAATATGCTAGCTCAGCCACTCCTACTGAGAAGGAATCTTTTATTTAGAAATGTATGGACTGTTTTTTTTCTGTCACTAGGTACCGCCGGTTAAAAGTTATCTTTTCCGGCGTATCTAAAGATGATGTAGGCTTGATAGTGATTTTGTTTATGTTATGTCTCGTTTCGGCCAGAGCTCTCCGGATCTCTGGCTGCTGACTACTCCGTACTGATGAGGGCCAAAAAGCCTGAAACCAATATGCGGATTGTTAGGCGGACCCGACATAAATTAAACAAAATCGAGCTCATCAGAAAGAAACATTTGCAATCAATTTCCATTTATATGGAAGTTTGCATGGATTTTCAGGTGAATATCATTCAACGTTTTGCGTGGTATATGCTAGGAAAGTAGTTGTTTTTCGCCTGTGGTCTACAAATTTTGTTTCAATTTATATTGAATCTTTGTGAAGATGACGTTGTACACTTTATTTCTTAATATAAATAAGACACGATGCTATAAATAAATCACCAAGATTTTTTAAAGATGTCTCAAAGTTAGTTTAGTACGAAGTGAAGCTGTGATAATTAAACGTTAATAAACCTCCCGGGTATGTTTCTTGCTCAGTGGGAAGGTCCCAGAAAAAATCGAATATGATGGAATAATGGCCACACTAAGTACATTTCAATGTGGATTCCAATTGGCCGACAAACTCATCTAGGAGCTTGGAGTGGCTCATATCTGGAATATTGTCAATAACGTTTGCATTATCAGTTGCTTTTTCCAAGATTACAGTCAAAATCTGTTCAGGTTTTTCCGTTATTCTATTCAAGTCGCCATGATTATCTGAGGAATTCTTGGGCAACTTGTTGAGTATGAAATTGGGGTAAATTTCTGACATAAGACGAATCTTCTGACCATCTTATTCTCCCTTGCACAAGGTGGGCTGGTTCTGGAGAACCCTGAGCACGTGGGCCTCTCTACCTGGGCCCATTGTGCGGATTTCTCTGATGATATTCAGCAGTTTCTTCAACTGAATCTTTTTGACATCCTTTGGGTTCAGAATGATGTTGCCAAAGTTGGTTGCCCTCTAGTGCGGGTCACTCAGTGAGGATATGCGATGATGTCTCGTCATATTCCAGACACCATTTGCATAAGGGATCATATGTGATCCTGATGAGCTCCATGTACCTATTCAGGTGATTATGATCCTTTAGGAGCACATTCTTGATATCCCGTCTGTTGAGTTGTAGGATCTCTTTCGCCAGTCTCTTCGAAAGCCCTTTATGGAGCTTTGATTGTCTTAGGCATGGCGCCTCTTTCCATGTGTTAATGAACTGCTTTTGTATCATATTGGAGACAGCAATGCTGCTGGGAATTTTCAAGATTGGTTTCGGCCGGATTAGAGTCTTCCCGATTCTATATTGGCTAGTCGGTCTGCCTCTTCATTCCCAAGGACACCAGACTGTCCTCGGACCCATATGAAGCTGACTTCCCTTGTTTTATAACCGCCAGGAAATGTTTTGAAGCTATTTGTGTAGCTACTTCATCAAGACATGAGACAAAAGGTACTCAGATAATATTTATGGTGCTCAGTCTAGATGTGGTCAGCAGTTCCCGATATTGACGTCTCTCCACGTTGAGCCCATTTTTATGTTCTCTCAATCTTACAGATGACAGTCTCTTCGATGTAGAAATCTCCACAATTATTTGTGATTCATGAATACTGTTCTTGCTGATTTCGATTCTGTTATCAGGTTTGGTCTTGGTGAGAAAACTTCGTAAAGTACAGCCGATACTTTCGATTTTCTTGGAAACATCTCTGATGTATGGAAGGTAGATCACTGTGGTTTGTTCTTCGGATGTCTTCGTTCGCGTTGTTTCAATACCTCTCCCATGAGTTTTTCGCGGTATCCGTTTCGGTGTAGGTCCTCTCTGATTTGAGTTATTTCGGCGTATAGTAACTCCTCGTCGTTGCATATATGCACATCCCTCTCTTTGTTGAACTCCGATGATTGGATCTGTAGTTGAGACACTGTCCCTTATTTGTCTTTTTTTTATAATCAGAGGTGCGGTTGTCATTGACTGTTCTTTCAACATTCACATCAGGAAAGGTAGGGTTTGCATTCTGCCTCCCGTGTAGCCAATTCATCGAACCACTGGTATATGTCGGCGATTATTGTGAAGGGGAGATCCCATCGGAAGTCCGTGGTCTTGGGGGAAGAGCCGGTCCAGGACGAAAACATCAGTAATTTCGTGGAGCTGGTTATCCTTTTCTAGTTTTTTTTTTATGATGCTGAGGGATTCCTTCATAGATACATTGGTATAAAGGCTCTCCACCTCGAAGCTGATGAAACGATCCTCTGATGGTGCTCACGAAGTGCTTGAAGGTTGAAATATTGGTAGGAGGTATTCCGATATGTTTTAGGTTGATGAGTTCCGGGTGCTGGTCATCGGTCTCGCTGACATGCTTGGTTTGTGACGACCGCATATATGAGGTGATCTGGTGTAATGTGGCGTCTGGTGTGACTGTTCCTTTGTGCGACAAGAGCAAAACGTTGTGAAACTCATTAAAATGATAGACGCCGAAACCGAGAGTAATCAAGTTAACACATCGTCTATAGTTATTCTAATCCCAATTGGAACGGCAATAAAAATAAGAGCACTACGAGGAGTGTTTATATGCACTGCCCGGCAAATGGGAAATTTATATAGTACCAGTGTTATTACTTTCAAAGCGTTCCTGGTACAATCATAAAAAAGTTCTGTTGTGTGGAAGAGAATTCCTTCTCGAAACTTTTTATGTTGGTCCAATTGAGATTAGAAATACTATACCAACTAAGTTTAATAAATGTTCAATTTATCATTTACGTAACAGGAAAAAATATATTAGTCTGTCCACTGTTAACAAACAGTTCAATTAACTGCTGTTGCATGAAACTATTAGTTTACCATACATCAAGAAACTTGTATTTCGACAACAAGAAAAATAAAAGAGTATATTAGAGGTATGTGGTCAATAAATTTTTCAAGAATTATTCGCAAAAGCTTGCGTATCTGTCTGCATTCCTTTCCACGATATGAATTGAGTTTTCATTGTGACAATAAATGACTTCATATTCGTTTTCGTACTTAACCGGGAGTGGAACTTCGATATGAAAATAATCAAACAACAGAATTATGGCTTGAACTGGAGTAAGCTTCCCTTTGCAATTCGTGTTCTAGGTAATTCGTGTTTCAAGTAGTTAACAGGTGCGGCGGAACTAAAAGGGAAAACACAACGTTAATGATTCTGGAATTTCTACTTAGGGCAAGTGCATTTTATATATATAGTCTTCCAGATATATAGATATATATTTGGACGAAATCTTTCCTGATTTTACCACAAACTAATCGTTGCTGGTGATTTTTTCATGCAATTACATTATTAGGAACTTGCTCTACTCGCTCTATATAGTGAAATAATTTGTCACACAAAAAATACCCCAATATATCACCCCCAAATTAAAATATTCGCAAATACAACAAATTAAAAGTGTTTAAAAGTGTTTTTAACCGCTTTCTTAGTTGTTTTACCAACCCTCAGAAGTTGATGAAAACTTGTATGAGTTAAGATCACGGGGGCCTTATTATGGGATCCGGAACCACTCTTGGGGCTTTGAAAAATTTTTCAGCGACTGGGAGTCGAACCCGCGTCAGGTGGAAACAGCGGGTACAAGATTAACGCTAATACCACTAGACTTGTTAATCGTTGTTGGAGATATTTTCACTCATAATTGCACGAGAGGTTTGTATTTTATCGGGTAAATTTGGGTTGTTTAATGAGAAACTGTTGCCTAGCAATTAGACGAGAAAAACTGTCAACTATTAAAAACGCGACACCGAAGGTGGAGCGTTTTTAGGTTGACAGTTTTTCGAGTCAAATTGCTAAAGGAAACAGTTTAGAATTTGAACAACACAAATTTACCTGATATCAATACAAACATCGAGTGTAATTCGGCAGGACAATTTAATGAATAAGAAATTTAGAAACATACCAATGCAAACTTTATTCATGAAACATTAAAAAGAAACACATTTTTATTTGAATTTACAATTATTAAAAAAGCAGTTATTGAAATTCATACTAGGAACAGTGATGTCGCTGCGGGTGCCACAGCTAATCGTTTCTGTAGTAGATGATGAAGTTTTTTCTTTTTCCAAACGAATTGATTGAATAATGCTCGAATGATACTCTTTGTCAACTTGTAAGTATGGTTTTATTGATGATGAACTGCTGTGTCCTGTTATTATTCTTCTATTCCGCTTTTACTTAATTCGTTAACTGCTGCCGCTCGATTTGAGTGATTTGTAATTCTGACACGTTTGACATCTATACCAATACGTTGTGCATTTAGTCCATTTGGAAATTTCATTAATTCCAATCGGCACATTCTTATACCAACCTTTAGAATGTTTCTTCTTCCAAAAGCTATTTGGTGTAAGAAATACTCTGTCCAATTTTATAAAAGTTTTCCCATTAACTTTTTAAATAAACGTATTGGGCAAATATCTTCCTATAAAATATTAGGCGTAATCCATTTTCTGTCACATACTTTATTGTTACCGCTTTTTGTCTCGTTTTCGAAAATAGAGGGTTTTACTCGATACGTCCAGTTTCTTTTCCATTATTTTCAATTTCAGATACGAAATAAGTGGTTTTGCAGTAAGCCGCTTCTCCTCCGCGCCAAGCTAATTCAAACGCCAAAATGTGATATAATTTCTTTTGAAGTCCTTCCGGTTCATTTTCGTCATATAGTCTGGCCATTGCAAATACTTCAGATTTATTAAGAGCTGATGCACTAGATTTTCTCTTTTCGGGTTGTGCTTGTAGGATTTTACGTTTAGCATTACGTGCAGCTCGTGATGAATTAAACTGAACGTCGGTGAAAGAGTCAAATACAATATTGAATTCTTGATTTGTTGAAATTATAAACAGGATGTTCATAAAATCAGATGTGGAATCATCTGCGACATTTTAATCGTGGATTTTTCAATTCACAGAAAAATCTTTCTATCAATATTTAATTGAGAATGTTTCCCTTTTCAATATTGAATTCG
Organism: Gonioctena quinquepunctata; assembly: GCA_018342105.1. Classification (NCBI taxonomy): domain Eukaryota; kingdom Metazoa; phylum Arthropoda; class Insecta; order Coleoptera; family Chrysomelidae; genus Gonioctena; species Gonioctena quinquepunctata. Next base: position 325,866 of record JAFIRS010000061.1, on the reverse strand, counting down.
TTATAATATTTACTTTGCAGCATTTTAGCGGTGGTGTTCCAAATTGTTTTAACTACCGCTTCTTTGTAGTTTTCTCCGGTACCTTTTCGCATATTAAATGCCCAATCTTTCAATATTACATTCAATTTCTCGATGGAAGTATCTGGCTCAAATTTATATCTTTTTGCATCGCAAAACGTAGAAAATTGTCGCCAGATTGATGATTGCGTCGCAACTGTATTAGTAGGCACACAGGTATTAACAATTTGACTAATTTCGGAGTTCGTAGACTCACCGAATCGACTTATTGTTAGTGCTTAGAAATTCAATAAGTTGTTGACAAATTGATTTGTTGAAAATATGAACAGGATGTTCATAAAATCAGATGTGGAATCATCTGCGACTGAAAGATAAACTTCAGTCACTGTCTTCCATCGTCAAGATAACCTCTTGTGGGGTATTCATGTCAAACTATTTATTTTGGCAACCAACAGCGCGATAATTGAAAAACAAATGAATAGTGAAAAAACCACTAGTGCATTTGTCGCTGTAAAAGTTGCAGCTAACTTTTGCTGCTGTCAAACTGACAATTGCACTGTGGCATATGCGATTTTTTATACATGAGTTGAATTGTCATGCTAATAAAATATTAGGAACTTGCTCCACTCGCTGCATGTAGTGAAATAATTTTTTATCCAAAAACTACCCCAATATCTCACCCCCAAATTGAAATATTCGCAAATAGAACAAATTAACTGTTGTTGCGGATTTTTCCATGCCAATACGTTATTAGGAACTTCTATTCGCTCATTTTGGCTGTGTAAAGCGCAATAAACAAACGATGATTAATCGAGTATTTTTAATAAAAAAATGGACCCAGTTTCGTAACAAACGAATTGCGGAGCCCGAATAAAAAGAAAAATTCGTTGAAGCGCGCCAATGCATGTAGATCAATCAAACAATAAAAATTGGTTACATTGTGTTGAGTCCCATTTCCGTGCCAGTATCGCGACTAACGAAACGCGATCAATTATTATTGAGTTCGGTCGACTAATCATAAATAATCGTATGAGTACTGCGAATTTCAAAATGAGTCAATGACTCGGTAGTAGCTACAAAAAAGACACCTTGAATAAGCCATTGAACATTTGAAACGGTAGATTGCACAAGCATCCCATTTAAAATGAAATACAAAACGAGACAATACGTTCGTTTACTTTCGGTTTTCGTCTACAATTATGATATTCCATACAGTTAATATGAAAAAATTGAATTCTACCGTCGGGTAGCCTTGATTTTATGGCACTTATTGCATGTGGAAAAAAACCTTGGTTTTCAATTGACGCTGCCGATACTTGATGAAAATCCATATTAAATTTGAATAAAAAACCCTGTCTAACTGATTTTCACTACATTGGGTCTGCAAAACCACGACACTTGTTTTTTCGCTATACAATAGCTTTACAACGTTTTATCTCTTCATGCATTATTTCAAACTAAAAGGGTTTACAAAATTTAGACTTTTAGACTTAACTGTAACAACAAGTAGTGACAAACATGATTTTTCAATTTTCCATAATCCTTCATACACAGATATCACAATACACTCAAGATATCCATATCAATACAAAGTAGCCACATAACAACAGAAGAGAATTGAATATAATGAAACAAAGTGCAATTAACTGTGTTTATAGTTCAAACCAGATTGATAGTATTCCTTCGAAAAAACTAAATGAGACAGTGCTACAGGGTGTGTTTCCTACTCAAAAATATAATGAACAACATGCATTTTTATTTATTACATAGTTCGGTGAATCTGCGGAAGAAAAATACCTTCTTACCTTCAAAACCATATCAATATTGGATTAAAAACATATAATAATTTAGGTAAATTTATTAAGAATAATAAAGATAAAACCAAAGCTTACCAAAAGCGACGATGAGCTATGGGATACAATCCGGATATTTTTACTGAAGCGGATTACCTGCCATCAACGGTAACTGATCAGGAACCTCAGCCTTGAGCATCAAAAGACGTTTCTGAATTGAATTTGTCATCCATTAAGCTGGCATTGTCAACATAGCGAAATCGAATTTAGAATAAGTAATAATTTGTTGCTTTTTTGTTGCTAATTTGTTACAGCAAAACTAATTTTGTTGCTCCAGCCGTTAAAAAAAAAGAAGACAATGCCAGCTTATAATTAAGTTGGCATTGTCACGAAAATTATCGGCATAGAGAGTGGATCTGACTAATTTTACATTTGTTGCGAATTAGTTGCTGACGTTTTGAACGGTTGAAATGATAACAATTTCAATACTTCTAAATTTTTTGGACGATAAAAGATTGCACGAAAGCTAGGAATAGTATTTGGCAATTAATAATCGATTGCTACAGCTGGATAATATTACAAAATTAGTTTATTTTGAAATAAAAGCTCTTCCAATGCCAGTTGAATGTACGCCCACAATATTTGATTGATATTCACTAAGTTAGGAATGATTAGAATTACTTATACCTATGAGGGAAGCGCCCGGTAGATTATCGTTAATTAGTTCCTAACACTGAGCCGCATTATTATAAAAAAAAAGCTCTCTCAATACTAGTTGAGAGTCGACACAGTATTTTCGGGATGTTAATTGATAATGAGAGTTATACAAGTTCACAGCACTCAATTAGCAATTAGTTGCTGACCATGGGCAACACGTATGTACCAAAAAGTTAATGTCGATGCTAGTTGAGAGTCAATTCAGCAATGTCAGGGTAGTTTCCAGTCGTACTGTTTCTGATTTCCGATTAAAAATGATTCAATGCATTTCCAGATTACAATATCTATTTCTAATATTTTTTAGCATCATACTTTTTCTGGGAAATGTCAAAAGCATTTTTCATTAATTTCATGCGATTGTGCTCGAATTAATAAGAATGTCAGAAAAACAAACTCTAATGTTTCTCTGATATTTGATGGTTGAACTGGTTTTCGAACATTTTTGGATACCAATTAAAACGAACGAGAAATGCTTCTGTCGTACCAAATGGTACGCCAACGTGAAATTGAATTGTATGGTAGTTTTTGCCGAAATCGATAAATTGAGTGAGTCATTAAATTTCAGTTTGAATTAGTAAATAGTTATTCTGAACTAAACAAGGTTTTGTATTGACCAACCAACCAACTACTAACGTTACCAAGTACCGAGCCAAGTACTTTTTATGTAGACCAACTGCCCGATTTAATAACTTTAGGCAAAAACTGTATAGTCATGTTCCTTTGCTTTGCACTCTAACTGTTTACGTTAATTATGAAATGGAGGAATTGTTAAATATTTATGAAATTAACCGACTATAGAACCCTACGAAGTAAGTACTTCAAACATCCGGTCAGAGATAAAAACAGGAACAATTTCAAGGAACGACAATTATAATGATATATTTAATATTAGTCCTTATATTTTCAACAAGTGAGACTCTTTAGTACATGTCAAAAAGAAGGATAGGTATACACGAAGTTCCAGTCCAATTGAAAGTTAAAATATTTTAACTTTTTGCAAATTCGGACAAACCACAGAACCACATAATTCAGACCAGTCTGTACTGTATCTTCGCCACATAACCAACCCGAATCTTTAGTATATATTGGCATTCATGTGATATGTTCACGTTAATCATGAAATGGAGGAATTGTTTAATATTTATGAAATTAACCGACTATACTGTCTCTGACGAAGTACTTCAAACTAAAATGAAAGAACATTTGTTCGTGATATATTTCGCTATGGGATTGAAAATTTCTTCGAAAAATTTACGTTCACTGCATAACATACGAAAATTTACTGACAATCTTTACTTCCATGACTTCTTCAATAACTACCGCAGAATATATAGATCCACTATTAAGAGAGCGAAGGAAATCCATTATGATAACCAAATCGGTAAGTCAACTAATAAAATGAAAGAAGCATAGTCTGCTATCAGTGATATTACGGGAAAATTAAAAAAAAAACATGTGGGAATATCACTTAGTCCTGATAAAATCAATGATTATTATTGTTCGATTGCAAAAAACCTCAGTGAGATTATAGTGATTCCTTACGATCCCTTAATAAATCTTGAAGATGTCAGAATTGAGGATAACCTAACTTTGTAAGATACAAATATTGACGAATTAGTAGAAATTTTGAGGAATATAAAGAATAAAAATGCAACTGGTTATGATGGAATCTCCAAAAAAATTATCCTAAATTAATGCATTGCAAACATTGGTATCTCTAATCAACACCTCATTCCACAATGGATTTTTTCCTGATTTTCTGAAAACATCTGTTGTCCTTCCATTATACAAAGGTGGAGATTCAGATGATCCCGCGAATCTTCGCCCGGTCTCCCTCATTCCAACTATAGCCAAAGTTATCGAAAATACGTCTGACGGATTTCCTAAGACGCCACAATATTTTAAGTGAAAGCCAGTTTGGTTTTCAAATCAATAAAAATACGCACGATGCCATCTTTCTTTATGATATTTATTCAAAGTTGAATTCTGGTAATGTAGCTGCTACGGTCTTTTGTGATCTATCGAAGGCGTTCGATTGCGTTGATCATAAGATCTTGCTAAGAAAAATTCACCAATAAGGCTGCAGAGAAATGACGCTCACATGGTTTGATTCTTATCTTTCAGGAAGGAATCAAATGGTAAGAACAACAGGACTTTCAGAAAAAAAGGATATTATGTGTGGAGTGCCACAAGGATCAGTTTTAGGACCCATTTTATTCTTATTATATGTCAATGACCTTGCACATTTGAGCATTTCTGGAAAATTCACTCTTTTCTCTGATGACAAGACGATATTGTGGAACAACAAAAACTCAAATGATTTACACAATGCAATATCTACTGATATGAAAAAAAATCGAGGAGTGGTGTGATGCTAATTTGTTGTCCTTCAATATCACTAAAACAAACATTTTATCATTCAGATGTGCTCTTGATGACCTGCCATTTGGTTAGAATCTCACCTACGTTATGGAATACCGTTTTGGGGAGTATGCAATTCATCAGCACTTCTGTCTGTATTAGTACTGCAGAAATGGGCTATCAGGTATATGTGTAAGATTAAACCTCGTGATTCGTGCAGACACAAATTCGTTGAGGAAAATATTTTAACAGTGATTGCTTTGTTTATTTTGGAATCGGTTTGTCTCATTTACAAAAATATGTCCATATTCGAGGCTTCGTGCAATTCTTATAACACCGGTTCCACCGCGTTGAAATTGACAATTCCTTTAACGAATTTGGCCAGGAATTCTATTTATTACAATGGGTTCAAAATGTTTAATCACTTGCCCTCAGATATAAGACAGGCAAATTTGACCAACAAAATGTTTAGAATGAGAGTAAAAACATTTCTGGCTGATAGACCCTATTATAATTTGCAAGAGTTCTATAATGATAAATATACGTGACAAAATGTGCATATTTGAATATATGTTATATTAAGATTTTTGTTTATATTCTTGCTTGGATATAAATGTTTGTTTTTTGGTGTAATAAGAGATAAGATTTTTAAACAAAACTGCACACAACCATGTTGATACAAAATTCGACGATGAACTTTATAGTGTATGTTCTAACTTTACTTTTCCGTAGGTGTTTTTATATTTACATTTTATATTTTTATATTTACATTTATATTTATTTTTCACAAGCTTTGTCCACAAGATTCATTCTTAATGACAATATTATTATTATTATTATTATTACAATCTCGTTAAGGATATGCAAATCCATGAAGTATTTCAATTTTTTTAGAATAACTTGCTCTCAGTGCGACGAACTATTGTCAATAGTGATATCAAAATTGAAAAGGTCATATTCAGATACACCAATTCGATAAAATGCATAAACTAATTACCTATTCTTCTTCCGAATCTACATTGTCACATAAAGTACGCAACATATGGAAGTTTTTTTTATTAATAGATAGAATGAAAATTTGACTTCGCAGTTAGTTTATGCTTGAAAAATTAGTAAAAAACAGCCTCTTTCCTTTTGTCATGTGCTACTCTAAACCTGTCAAATCTGACATTTTTTTCGAAAATCTTCAAAAAATAATTTTTTTTGGAAATTTCGAAAAATGACAAGAAAAAAAGTTGCTCAGTTTCCAATTTTATACCTTTGCTCCAAATTTGGACTCGCTACTGTCACTTCGACTTTTTTCCAATTTTTTTAATTTTTGGAATCTTTCGCTCTACCGATTCGAACGAAACATGATTCAAATATCATAATTTTGATTAATACGAGACTTCAATGTCATACATGCCTAGAAAATACCCACATTGGCCTGTTACCAGAAAAAATAATAAATGCACCTCCAGAAATTCGTCTTTGTTGTTGCAAAGTTCTACTAGTTTTTTCATTTCATTGTGAAACTGATTCGGATTTTCAATGTATGGACGTTAATATGTCAGTAATCGAATAAACGAATTTCTCTTCATTCTTATTACACTCGTATTTCTTTTTTTAACAGATTTGTATCCCGTTAGCTGCAGATGAGTTCGAAAGATTTTGATGTAGTTTACACCCAACAGTGTGTCTGTTGGATGTAAACTGTTTAATGTAATTTTCGAGCAAATAATAATTGTTCGCAACGTTTCTTGAATTAATTTCATAAATCTCATATTCTTTATTTTCACCATTAGATGTGTGAAAACCATTAAACCAAAATAACTATAACCAAATTCACAACAAAACATCGTAACATTCATTGATTTATCTCAATAATATAAAGAACCCGAATTCATCATTCAGTATGCCGTCCTTCCCGTTCTATACAAATTATAGTCCTTTCATTCACAGACTTTGTGGCATTTTTAATAAATAGGAGATTTATATTAGCACAACACTCCCGAATGATATTCTCTAAATGTTCTTCGTTTGCAAATGGTCTGTGCTTATACACTTTTTGATTCAGATAACCCCATTGAAAAAAGTCCATTGGAGATAAGCTCGGTGATCTTGGTGGCCAATTATCTTTCCAATCTCGTCCTATCACTTTGCCCCTAAACATCTGACTGAGACACTGTTTCACTCCTACCGTTTGGTGGATCGGTGCCTCGTCAAGCTGATACCACAAATTTCGTCAGAGGCAGATTATCCAAAACTTCAGACAACTGATTCATAATGAAATATCTGTACATGTCTGCGTTCAAATTTTCTCTAAAAAAATATGGTCCAATTATTTGGTTATGTAATAAACCACACCACACCACACATTTGTCTTGAATGAATATTGGTCACGGCATTCTATTACAAAATTTGGATTATTGTTGTACCACCAGCGACAATTTTGGGAACTAACTGTTCCGTTCGACGTGAAAGTTGCCTCGTCTGTCCATAAAATCCTGTAGGGAAATGTGATATCATTTTCTCTTTCACCTTGGAACCAAAATGAAAACCCTGCTCGAATATCGAAATCTCTTTCTTTAAGAGCGTGTATACCTTATTGGATTATGTGGTTTCTTGAAACGATTGTCCACAGAGCCAGTTTCTTTGAACGTTTTCAATATTCTTCTCACGGTACTAAAGTGAATATTTCTTCCTGGATGCCGGTGATTGAAAATACAAGCAACATCTGGATATGGCACACTCTCACCACATAAAAGAACGATTTCCACTTTGTGTGGATAACATTGTACATAAAACTTATTTGTGAATTATAAATGTAGGAAAATCTGTACACAAAACAACTCGATCTATTAAACGCAATCATTTGACATTAACCAAAACAAAAAATTTGTTTCAAAAGGGAAGGGAAAGGGAAAATTTTATTTTGATTCGATCAATTGTACTATTTTCTTCCCGAGATGTTGCATTAGTCTTGTATTGTTCAAAAGGGAAAATTTTATTTTGATTCGATCAATTGTACTATTTTCTTCCCGAGATGTTGCATTAGTCTTGTATTGTTCAAAATCACGAAATTCTATATCATGTTTAATACAAATCGCTAGAACGAAAGTCTTTTGAATAGTTATGAAACTGTAGGTCATTGTTTAGTTTACAGAAAAGTATGATATTTCGGGTTTGTTTGTAACTGAATTATTGGTCAGAAAAATAATCAAACTGGATAAAAATCTATTAAAAAAAGAAATACGAGTGTAATTAGAATGAAGAGAAATTCGTTCATTCGATTACTGACATATTAACGTCCATACATTGAAAATCCGAATCAGTTTCACAATGAAATGAAAAAACTAGATGAACTTTGCAAAAACAAAGACAAATTTCTGGAGGTGCATTTTTTTTTCTGGTAACAGGCCAATGTGAGTATTTTCTGGGAAAGATATGATATTGAAGTCTCGTATTCATCAAAATTATGAAATTTGAATCATGTTTTGTTCGAATCGGTAGAGCGAAAGATCCGAAAAATTAAAAAAAAATGAAAAAGTCGAAGTGACAGTAGAGAGTCGAAATTTGGAGAAAAGGTATAAAATTGGAAACTGAGCAACTTTTTTCTTTGGCATTTTTGGAAATTTCTAAAAAAACTGTTTTTCTGAAGATTTTCGAAAAAAATGTCAAATTTGACAGGTTTAGAGTAGCACATGACAAAAGGAAAGAGGCTGTTTTTCACTCATTTTTCAAGCACAAACTAACTGCGAAGTCAAATTTTCATTATACCTCTTAATAAAAAAAACTTCCATATGTTGCGAACTTTATGTGTGACACTGTATATTAGACTGATTGGAATATTTTCAAATGAAAAAATGTTGGAATTCAGAATAGAGTTTCCTCTCGATTTCTTTACAAACCATTCAAACAAACACTGTCATTCATTTTAGTTCTCGTTCATTCTACTCTTCCAGTTATTGTTTTTCATTTTGAATTTGTTTTTTTTTGCAGGTTATGTGAACTGGCCAGTGCGTTAGTGAGTGCGGGGACGTCATGTCGGCAGCAATGCGTTCCACCCTTCAGACCGTACCGGAAAGTCTGGAGGTGACGAAGAACGCCGATCCCATCAGCAGCGTCGTCAGCGGTCCGGCCAAAACTCCCGTCAAGACTGTTTCCGAAGCAGCCAACAAGTCCTCCAGGTCGTACAACTACCACACCTCGTCTTCGACTAATAAGGTAAGATTTGAATTGGAAGCAGTGATTTCGCTTTCTTTCGTCTGTCGTTAGGTCGGTCGACTTCAACGGTGTCTGGTCGATTTCTATTGGGCTACAGTGTGATGCGGTTGAAATGTCTCCAACATATTTTCTGCCATAGATGAAGATCATGCAATATACTAACTTCCTGAATAATTTACTAGGGATCAATTTGTATGTGGTATATTTTTTATTCAGGGTGTAAAACCACTTGCTCACCCATGAATGGCGATTGCATAATGCCATTTCATAGCGAATTACAAGGGTTAAAAACCCGAAAAAAAATATTAAAAACATGTTTTGTTCATCAAATTCGACAAAATTTTGGGGAGCGCCGCTCGCCGAACCTCAGCTGTCCTGGTCAGAGCTGTAAGTAAACGCAATTGTCGGATGCAATAAACATTTGAATAATGTGGAATGTTGAATTGATTGTGTGGTGGAAGAATCTAAAAATTTTCATTTCAGGCCGTTTGCGTTAGATATTCAAGTTCAAAGTGATGAAAACAAACGAACCTCGTTATATCCAAACTGGTGATAAAGTCAGAACTAGTAGATGTCAACGCAGCTTTGACACTTATCAAATCGCATTTATCAAAAAATAAGTTGTACAAACACAAAAGACACGAAAACACCCGAAGCGTTTCCTCATTTTAGATATACACAGTCTTTGACACTTGATGGCACGTTTTCCTGGCTCCTGATTGGCGACTCCAGAATCTGAAATTAACTATTTACTCATTCATTGATACGACGAGTGATTTCTCTTGTCTTCTACTCTTCAAAATACGCACTGAACAGTTGTATAATCTGTTCGTAGACACCTTTGTAATGCACAACAGGAGCATGCGAAGAATCCTGGAAACACTATCTGGCAACAGTGTTCACGTGATATGAATGACGAATGACTAGTTCACGATGCCCGGAATTATTTTGAAAATTCCAACACCAGTAATTTTTAACCAATCACATTGGGTTTTTTGACAGATCACCATGGCAACGTATTATTTCAGCGGATTTTTTTTTCTCTTGGGTACCCAACAGCGAACCAAATCGAATTTTTTTTGACGTTTTAATGACAGATTAATATTTTTCTTTATTTAATTTTGATACATTGCAGTTACATAGTTGAAATGTTCTCTATATTCTTCGGACACCTCCTTTCTTCTTAAAGGCGAAAAAGCTGGTCTTTGAATTGATGAATTAAATATCTATGTCTAATAAAATATATATATAATGTTTAGACACTATTTTATTCACCATTTTTCCATTTAGCACTTTCAATTTTGAGTAGTTTAGAAGCAAATATTCCTGAACAATTCGAAACAGATTTTCTTCCTTTAAATAGAAACCACAATCTTCTATTAATGCTGGTAAATAAGACATAGTACGATGATTCATCATTACATCAGACAATTTTATGCATATTTTACATACAGCATGATTTTCAAATCAATACATTTTTAAAACAAAAAAGTTCGTTCGTTTTGACTGTACAATATTCTTTTTACTACAAAACACGAGTTTTTGCTGACGTTTTGTACTGTCAAAATACGTTGATCACAGCCCCCTATGATGTTCACTGACGCTGGTTATGAATGCTATGCAATAAAGCGCGCATAGAACATTAATAAAAATGCAAAAAAAAAGCAATTTTCTACCACTTGTAATTACTCAAAACTTACGTCAAATTGAAAAATTAACTATGTTCAATCTTAAAATGTTATTTCCATGCAACTACAACAAGTAGAAATCAACAATTTATAGGCTAAAATCGCTGCCGAAACTGTGACGCAAATTTTCTTACCCTTGTAGTAGCTCTAAGTAACTATAAATAAAATAATATAATATTTTACGTCCTAAAATAGTGAATTTGTGCTACTACAATGAGTAGAAATCAAAATTTGGAAGAATCCATTGGGAGAAACTAAACCTGTTCATGTACTTATATAAAAAACTAATAATTTTTTATATTCTACTACTTGTAAGTAGCCCAAAGTTGATTAAAAATTGAAGAATATAATATGCTACATTGTAAAATGATATTTCCGTGCAACTACAATAAGTAGAAATCAACATCTTATAGGCTGAGAAGCCATTGCTGTCGAAACTTCAAAGCACACTAAATCTATATATGTACCTATATGAAAAATTGATAAAATAATAATTTTCTACTACTTGTAGTAACCCAAAATTGATATAAAATATTAGAATATAATATGCTACGTTCTAAACTGGTATTTTCATGCAACTACATAAGTAGATATTAAGAATTTATAAGCTAAGAATCCATTGGTGCCCAAACTGCATCTATTGTAATATGTACCTACCTATGAAAAATTGATAAAATTATAATTTTCTACCACTTGTAGTAATTAATTTTCAAACACAATCTAGTGTGAAATTTTCTTACCGAATACCACACGAGTTTAAATTATTTCCGGATTTTTTTTAACCTCTAGTGGTATTACAAGTGAAAACAATAAACAATTATGTGTCTTTTGTATTTATACAACTGATTTTTTGATAAATATGATTTGATATGTGCGATTTGATAAGTGCCAAAGCTGCGTTGACATCACTTGAATATCTATCGCAAACAGCTTGAAATCAACATTTTTAGATTTTTCTACCACACAATCAATTCAACATTCCACATTATTTAAATGTTTACTGCATCCGGCAATTCCGTTTACTTACAGCTAGGACAGCTGAAGTTTTTTTTCGGATTGTTAACCACTGTAATTTAATATAAAATGGCATCATACACTCGCCATTCACGAGTGTGCAAGATATTAGATTACACCCTGTATATAATGCTTGGACATTCGTAATTAAAACTGGTATAATTACTAATCATTAATTTGCTTTGGATAAATCTTAAAACTAAATATTTATCATCTAAAGTTCAGACTTCAATGTTCTTTCATTTATTTTGAATGTCCTGTTGGCTTGACACTATGGGCTATGCATATGCTCTTATTTAACACAAAACACTACACGAACTCAAATGGCTTGGTCCTCTTTAGTTTTCGGACCAGCGGTCGATTTTCCAGTAACTTCTTTAATTTTGTCTGTCAGTGTCAGGATTATTAGGTTTAGCAGTTTGTTGGTTTCCAATTGCACATATAATTCGTTCATAAAATTTCATTTTGCGATTACTGCTATCAGAGCAGTGATACTTCTTTTGATGTCAGGATGTCGCATGTACACAAAAGGAATAATATTGGCCCAAAGGCACTTCTTTGCGGGACACCTACATTGAAATCTTTGAGTTCTGAACTGTCATATTAATTCTGCAGGTTTTCTCTGATTCCCTGAATATGTTTACTCTCCCGATGCTATTTCGATATATAAATTTGTATCTAGTTCTGAAGATGCTTCTCTAGGTGTGGTGAATAAAATGTCTCCGGATACATTATTGATCATTTCTTCTAGACTAAGGTCGGTGTCAGCTGGAAGATTTCTAGCAAACAACTGCCTCTTGTTATCCCTGGCCAATGGTACGGTTTCTTATGGGAGAGACAGGTACTATTGGTGTTGTTTTCTCGAATAGTTTTCGATAGTAATCCTTATATGCGGATAAGGAGTATATCAATTTCTCTCCGCATTTTCTGAGATTTAATGTTCAGAATAATTTTGTCAAACGAGTCTCTTGGTTGTTGTCATTTTCTCCGGGCTTTTAATTTTTCTCTCACCAGCTGTGTGATTTCAGCTGGATAATGTTTTTTTCGCGATGTGGATGATTTCGTTGGTGTTGTTGAAGGCAAGATAGCTCTAATAGCCATCATGAAAGATCAACACCCTGCTGAAGAAGTTCCTCAAACTTTGTTCTGCGAAGCAGAGTATATTATAAATAGTAGGCCTCTCACTCATGTTTCCACAGACCCACAGGACCCGGTCAGTATTTGCCCGAAACATCTTCTCATCGGCAAATCAGTCACCATAACAACACCAGGAGTCTTTGTCAAATAAGATCTTCTATCTAAAAAATATTGGAGGATTTCTCAATACTTAGCAGACATGTTTTGGAAACGTTGGCTACGTGAATACCTTCCAAGTTTGATAAATCGCAGTAAATGGAATGAAGATAAACTAAATCTAGAAGAAGGAGAACTAGTCATCATAAATGAAAAGGATTTTCCGAGAGGAGTTTGGCCAATGGGGGCAGTGAAAAAAGTGTATATGGGCCCAGACGAAATTGTTAGAGTTGCTGATGTTCAGACAGCACATGGGATTTACTAGTCTACTCGACAAGTTGAAAATGGTCTAAAATAGAGATACTGCTCTTAAAATTATGTGTGATAGCTCATTGGATTCAGAATAACGCCTAGAAAAATGTGCCAAAAGCGTGTATTAGCACATACAAAATTTCAAAAGTTATAAACAATTGAAGATGAAAAAAAATGGCATTTCTTTTTTCCAATTTCAGAACTATTGATATTTAAGAAATTTCAAAAAGATTCTGGAAGAGAAAAATTTCCAAGAAAAACTCCCGGAACTCTTCTCCATTATTTATAATTTTAATTTAACGCTGAAAATGGGTCTCCGAGCGACATTTTTAGGTTGCGCGCGCGGCGTCAAAAGCGAGTACGACACATTAATTTATTTATTTAAGGTATTAAATATGTTTTTTAGAATTTGAAAAAATCATGGTGTATTCGGAACACTATGAATAATTCATTCCCGTTGGAAATTTTACTTAACGTTAATTTTTCAACAAGTTAAACGATTGTTAACTAACAAAATTTTCTCGAACTTCTGTCTTAATTGTAAATTAAAAAAAATGTTTAAATAATTGTCGTAAAAATTTTTCGCTTTGTAGAGCCTTTCTTATATACATACTCAACAAGATCAGGCCATAAAAGTTGAAAAAATATTCATACTTTGTTTATGATAATTTTTGTACTTGAAGAAAAACAAAAAAATCCAAGTAATGTTGTTAAAAAAATATTAAATTATTTCAAAAAAAAAATTTCCCGTAATTTGTTGATAAATTTTTTATAAACAAATTGTTATTCCAATATTTTTGAAAACATTTTTTTAATATAATAAGTTGTGGAAAAAATGTTTTCAAAAATATTGAAATAATCAATTTGTTTATAAAAAATTGATCAACAAATGGCGGGATAATTTTTTTTTGCAAATCAATTTATATCTTGTATTGATAAAAAATGTTAAAAAATTTTTTTTTTTGTTAAGAAAAAATTATTATAAAAAAGTATGAATATTTTTTTAACTTTTATGGCGCGATCTTGTTAAGTATGTATATAAGAAAGGCTCTACGAAGCGAAAAATTTTTACGACAATTATTATTTTTTTTTTTTTATTTACAATTAAGACAGAAGTTCGAGAAAATGTTGTTAGTTAACAATCGTTTAACTTGTTGAAAAATAAACTTTTAGTAAAATTTTCAACGGGAATGAATTATTTATAGTGTTCCGAATACACCATGATTTTTTCAAATTTAAAAACAAATATTTAATACTTTAAATAAATTAATTAATGTGTCGTACTCGCTTTTGACGCCGCGCGCGTAACCTAAAAATGTCCCTCGGAGACCCATTTTCAGCGTTAAATTAAAATTATAAATAATAGAGATAGAGTTCCGGGAGTTTTTTATTGGAAATTTTCTCCTCTTTCAGAATCTTTTTTTGAAATTTCTTAAATAATAATAGTTTATGAAATATTGGCAAAAAACGAAATGCCATTTTTTCTTTCATCTTCAATTGTTTATAACTTTTGCAATTTTTTATGTGCCGATACACGCTTTTTGCACATTTTTCTAGGCGTTATTCTGGATCCAATGAGCTATCACACATAATTTTAAGAGCAGTATCTCTATTTCAGACCATTTTCAACTTGTCGAGTAGACTATACAAGCGACCTGTTAGAAAACTCCACTGGCTCAATATTCGTGCGCTGGTCAGCAAATATAATCTATAGTATCAGTTTTGCCAATTCGTAGTTTTATCAACAAAAGTGGGTCTGGCTTCGTTCTTACTTATTGAAGTTACTGCAAAATTGTCGGAGTCTAGGTCAAATGTCTCTTCCACATCAACAAAATAGCAGATAGTCTTCTAGTTATCAAGAAATCCACTAAATCTGGAATCTTATTGACCCCTGGTTGTTTGCTATGTAGATTTACCTTATGAACGATAATGACATCCCAGATCTTTTATTGCACGTCAGAAAACAGTAAGAGTGAGATCCACAAAACGAAAACACAATGTTTTTTGAAAGTTGCCACGGATATCGAATATAATCAGTGTCTAAGTTCTGTAATGAAGTTTTTTTGAGTAATTCGAAAAAGAAGTACATTTCTAATGCAAATTATATTTATGGTACTTTCAATTAATTGATTTCAAATAATTTAAACAAAGCATCGGTCAACTCCCTGTGAGAAATAGGGTTGAAGACATTAATTCCGCAAACACACTGTAGATCGCGAAAACGGAGCTTATGTTTTGTCGTCCTGCGGCTTTTTTCATCAGGAGACTGTAAACTTGTTAATAACAGTTCTCTTCATCATGATTATGAATTCTAATGAAACAATCAACAGCTATTTTGCATGTTAAATGAAACAAGAAAACAGGATAGAATCAGGGTGCTGGATATTAAATGTTTTTCCATGTGTATGTGTAAATTGGTCAACATTGTTTATATAATTCAGATTTTCAGATAAACAACAGTATGTAGATAACCCAATGAACATTCAGTTGTTTGATTGGTTGCATACAACTCAGTGATGATCAGTACTGATATCTCAAAACAAAAGAATTCGTGATGAATTGCCAAATGTCCTCATAAATGTTTTTCATATTTTTCTAGCATCGTTAAAAAACCGATTGAAGATTGTATAAGAGAAACCAATAATATCCGTCATGTCACAAAATCAATCTATTTAACGATACTTTTTAATACCAATTTTGACGACGAATAATATAAATGAAAGTTTTGTTGGCATGTGAGTGGGTTTTACTTTCTACGAGTCGGACCAGTTTGGGAAGAAATGAAATCTGTTATGGGCATTTTTATGTCATACATGCTTTCTGGTGATGGGATGTGTTTTTTTTCTTGTAGCGATATCGTTTGTCAGGTTTACTTTACGTTAAATGGATTTGAGAGGATCACTAGAAGATATTTTTAATCGTCCGTGTAAAGCGCCCGAGAAAGTTTTATGAAGCCTCGGTTTTTCCATTCGTTGATAATGAAGGAGGCTGTCAAACAATTGAATGAATAAAAAGATCAAACATTATCTCGTTATCAACCAATATGACCGCAATGTTGTTTTTCAGGCGGGACAAACTGAAACAGGTCAGGAAGCATTTTTATTGTTTGTTTTTTGTGTTATCATGTATGACTGTTACTGTTAACATTGTTTTTCGCAAAAAATATCGAGGTAAAATTAAGAAACATGTGCGCGACCAGCAAAGGTTCGAAAAACCTCTATTTTTCTAATGATATTTATGGTAGGTTATATATTTTTACCACGTCAATATACATAATATACAAATATCATCTGTGTTTTCTATTCGTTTCAGGTCGTTTTAATTGGACGATCAAACAAACTTACCTAAGTGAATTTTGATTGTAATTGTAGTTAGTCTGCCACTGCGCGCCTTGCTACGCACAGTTTAAAACCTAGAAAAAGCAACGTACCTGTTGGTCCTCTCCATTTATCAAAGTTGTATAACTCATTTGGTTTAGCTTCCAGCAGTTATTGGCGAACGTTTTTTTGCTTCTAACCAGCTTTCAGCTCCAAAATAATAATAATCTTACATTACCACGACATAAATCAGCAATCACTATCGGGTAATTTTTTATTTGATTTCCACTGTGAGAAAAAGACAACCAACTCCTTTATCGAGCTATTCCGTAAGCAATACAAATAGCTTGCCCAATCATTGTAAAGCATGAACTAATTTTATGGTTGGCTCCTTTCGTTGATTAGTGTCAGGGCAGCGTTTAGATACTGCTGTCGATTAAGAATCCTAAGGATATGCAATAAGTTGATTTGTTCATAAAGTCAGATGTCGAATCATCTGCGACTGAAAGAAAAACTTTAGTCACTATCTTCCATCGTTCAAGATAACCTCTTGGGAGGTATTCATGTTGAAATTGAAAAAAAATCTGAATACGACTAAACTAATTCCCGTATCTGTTGATTGACTTTTGCGAATTCATTTCACGTACACAAAGCTTTATAAGAACCGGATATCAACGCCACAGCTGAATTAGAATACGGTCATTTACATTATCAATTTATTTTTGGAATCGTGTATGATGAAACTGTATTTGAATTCACCAAAAGATTCACACATGTTTATCTTTACATGTTTGTGGGTATAATAAATAACCCTACACTTCTCGGATTTCGAAAGAGGCTACAGAAATGCAAATTGTGTATAGAGAATAATGTATCAATATCAAAACAATCTTTTCTGGTTCCACATTTGTATGGAATACCTGATTAATTTTAATTTCTTATTATACCCCCAAAACCTGTCCAGATTAAGGGTAGTTCCACAAAAAATCGATTATTAAGATAACGTAATAGTTATTGACAAATACGTCACAGAAAAATCATTATCTTTTATGAAAAAAAAAAAATAAATAAGTTATGCATCAATAATTACTTTTCGTGTTTTTCCTGGAAATACACAAACCAGGAAAAGGTTACTTTATCACTTTACATACCCTCAATTGAAAAGAAAATCCTTAAAAATGTCAGTTACCCGGCACTTTAAATTAAGTCCCAATTATGCTTTATCAAAATCTCTCATCAACTTGAAAAAGCATTTTATATTCAAATTAGTTCCTCGGCAGCAGACTAACTTCAACTCAAAATTTGATTACATTAATTGGAAGCTGGCTATAGTTTGTTCAGAACTGAGAGAAGGGAATTGATTTCAAAATCGGGTTACTCATCAGTTTTGTGTCGAACTCTTCCATCTCTCTCTCTCTCTCTCTCTCTCTCTCTCTATATATATATATATATATATATATATATATATATATATATACCGGGTGACCTAACAGTGCGTATATATATATATATATATATATGAAAAATGTCTTATATAAAAGTTATACTGCACCAGAAAGGCCATGTTTTGAAAATAGCTCCAGATGCACTTCCTGATTAATTTTTTCGAAAAAATATGGAGTGATGCAGGTTCTGAATGAAATAACTGTAATTAAGCTATTTCTTCAAAGATCTGAATTTTGTCTGAAGTGGCGTAGGGAACACCAAAGTAGCGTGTATTGCTCTGATCATCATTTATGTTCATACAAGGTGCTTCAATGTTACTTTTCGTCCACGACTCTTTTTTTTTGTTCGATGTGGCCTGTTCTCTAAAATCGTTTCTTCATTATTTCAAAACTTTAATATTTCTTTAATTTTGTAAAAATAATTTGAAAAACACAAATAATTGAAGAAGTATTAGGAATAACATTTAACATGTTGGTATCCTCAGATAGGTAATTTCATGTAGAATGCGAAGACAAACTAATATACAGGGTGTTCCATTTGAAAAAATGGCATAAACTTAAATCGAAGTGGACGAAAATGAATGTAACATTTGAAGCACTCTGTATGAACATAAATGATAATCAGAGCAATACACGCTACTTTGGTGTTCTCTACGTCACTTCACCAGACAAAATTCAGATATTTGAAGAAACATATCCATGGTTCCCGATTAAGGGGTCACTTCGAGGTCCCTCCTAGCAACTGCAAGTACTGCCGTGGCAACTTTACAGTGCTGGAGGTTCATCTGGACGGCCCCAATCGTTTGTCTTCTTCCGATCCCGTAGAACGCTCGGAATCACATCCTCTCCAGTTCCCTGAAAGAAACCGAGAAGGCCAAGAGTTGTACTCATTCCTTTTCGGTATTTCGGCTCAGTAGTTTTTTGTGGCCTTGTGGTGGCCCCTGTATAGAGCTAAAGATAAGGCTGATTACTCCGAGATTTCGCCCTGGTTCACGTTTCCGTTTTATGTTTTTTCATGTAGACTTTGAAACGCACACTTTGAACAAGTAGGCTTTGGACGACGCTGCGATAAAACAGAACGCAAGTGTTCACTATCATCTGTTAAGAAAGCTGTTCACAGCAGTAATTAAAACTCATAGTTTCAATAAAACTGATAACAATTTATACTTATTTACTACTAATAAATGAAACTCTAACAATAATAATAATAACGAACAAACAAGAACAAAATATTTCTTTAGAGGAGGTGTTCGAAATGTCTACCAGCTTCTCCTACACACAGGCGGCACCTTTTTTGAAATTTGTTTGCCGAATTAATTAGTTCAATGGGAGTGAGAGAAGCAAAACTTTGCATCACTGTCGCTTCCAATTCGTGTCTAGAGTTGGTCGGCAATTTAAAAATAAGATCTTTTAACCTTCCCCAGAGGTAAAAGTCCATAGGCGTTAGGTCCGGTGACCTGGCCGGCCAACGGTTGGGTCTTCAATTGGCTATCCAATTATTGCCAAAATTTGCGTGAAAAAGTGCTTTGGAAATGTTTTCATAGAAACAAAGAATTTTTGACAGGAAAAAAGTTACAGCAACTTTTTGAAAATGCACATTTTCGAAAAACATGCTGTAACTCAGAAACGATAATAGATATCGATATGCGGTTTTCACAATTAAGTTTGTCATAAAAATTGACACTCGGACACAGCCATCAGTTTTCATCTATTTATTAAAACAAGATTAAAAATTAAAGTTGAAACCTACTGAAGCATTTCGTCTAGAATACTTTTATCTACAATATTCATATTGTATGTGTTTTGTTGTTGTCGAAACTAATATTAATATACATACATAGAATGTGAATTTTGGAAGAAACTTCAGTTGATTTGATATTAGAATTGGATTCCGATATTCTAAATCAATGAATTTCTCTCAAATTGAGGGATTTCTTGACAGGTGCTTTTGAGGTAGCAGCATTGGACGTATTCGTTTCCAAAAACGAATATTGCGTACTATTGCTCATATGTCACCGAGAGATACATGTAGGCCTCTTTTCAAACTATATAATATTTTGCATCTCCCCTGTATGTTCATCTTTGAAATGTCCGTGTATGTTTTTAAACATGAGTCAATGTTTCGAACAAAAATTGATATTAATTCTCATAGTACCAGAGGTAAACCTTCCCTGCATACTCCATTTGAAAAAGTTAATACGGCATATTAAGCCCCCAATTAAAAAATATCTCACTATTTAAGAAAGATTTGAAATTATTTTTAATGGAAAGCTGTTTTTATTCACTGTCGGAATTTTTTATGTAACTTTAACTAACTGTAAGTCTACTGAATCTTTAGTTTGTAAGTTTTTTCCATTGCAATGTGTTTCCCTGACTTGCTATTCACAATTCGAACATATTTCGCTTTAATGGGAATTTTCCACATAACGCTGAGATTTTCTTGCACTCGCTCTCAATACTGGACATAATATAGCATTTGGACGAATTCCAGTGGGAAATTTGATTACGATTATCAGAGGTTTGCTGAATATTCGGATATTGCCTTGCCTCGGGTGTTCTATCGGCAGCTTTTGTAAATTGAATTTTAGAATGACAAAGGCTTGAGGACAATGGAGAAAAAAGATTGCTCCTCTCGGGTTGGTGAGAGATAAACACAGTGGTATTTGTCTGTTGGGGTATATTGAGTAGAGCGAAAGATACTTTGCATACTTTCCACAGGCTTGAAATTCCGGAGAGTGGTTTAATTGAAAGGGAAGTTGTGGTTCCCCAGAATATATCACATAAAAAACTGACTGGATGGTTTGTCGTTTTTGAAAATCGGCCACGATATTAAAAACATGTATTAGTACTGGAAATTCCTGGTTTCTCTGATAAAGTTTTTTTGTTTATTTTAAAGAACTTTAGACTTACACATCCTGAACATTATGATCAGTACAGGGTGATTCAAAAGTACTTTGACAAACTTCAGGAGGTGATTCCTCACAATATTCTAATATGAATTGTCCAAATAAATATATGTCCGGAAACGCTTCGTTTCCAAGATACAGGGTGTTGAAGTTTTATTTTTATTTTCATTTTCGTTTTTTTTAAATAACTTTCGAAATACTGACCTTATCAAACGAAAATTGGTATTGAGAGGTTTTTTGAGGTGTCGAATTCGAACCTGATGTTATTATTGCTCTTACTCGTAGGGGGCGCCACCTACATGTCTTAAGTATACATGATCAGTCAAAACACATGATGAAACAAAGTTGCTTTTTCTTTAATGGAACACCCTGTGTATTACTCCATATTTCAATTCTTCCCTCTAAATAAAATTGATATAGCACATCATATGCTAAATTTAACTGTTTTCGAGATATCGAATTTTGAAAATAACTTTCTTATAATTATACAAAAATATTATTAAGTCTATAGTCAATCAAGTTACCTTTGAAAGTTTCTAGCTTCATAACAAAGCCGCATCGTTCTTTTGTCTAACAGTGATGATCTTGACAACACATGAAAATACATTTAGTGTGAATAATTTTCGCGCAAAAATGGCACGTTTAAGCGAATCCGAGCGTATTGAAATTTTAATGATCATAGGATATGGTGATAGAAGACAAAGTTGTGACCAAGTAGTGGATATTTTTAATGAATTGCATCCCGATCGGCAACCTCTTTCTAAATCAACCGTTTCAAAAACATTTCAGCGTTTTCATGAAACTGGAGGTGTCAAAGATCGACCAAAAAGTGGAAGATCAGTAAGCGTTATAAATGAAGAAAATTCTTTGAATGTCATGTTAGATGTGGCGGAAAATCCAATAAATGCGACACAACAGAGGGATTTAAATCATAACATGAGTCGATATTCCATTCAAATAATTTTCAAACTGCAAAAATTCCATCCATATAAAATTCATTTGTTACAAGAATTGAGTGAAGACGATTTTGATCGTAGAATCGAGTTTTGTGAAGTTATTATGGATAAATGTCAACTTTGTCAACCACATATTGTTTTCTGACGGATCTACATTTTGTTTAAACGGGCACGTAAACCGACACAACTGTATGTATTGGTCTGACCAAAATCCACATTGGATGGAGGAAGTTCACACTCAACGACCACAAAAAGTAAATGTTTGGTGTGGCATTATTGGTGGACACGTCATAGGACCCTATTTTATAAACGGAAATTTGAACTCTGAACGATATTTATTACTTTTGCAAGAGCATATTATTCCAGAGCTTGGACGATTATTCCCGAACAATAACAATTCCAATTTGCCGACAGAACAAATATGGTTTCAACAAGATGGGGCTCCTCCACATTTTGGACGTGTGGTACGGGCATATCTAGATGAAACTTTTCTGATAAATGGATTGGACGCAGGGGCAATTGAATGGCCAGCTAGGTCTCCCGATATGACCGCAGTTGACTTTTTTCTGTGGGATTACATAAAAAATGTAGTTGCAAGAAAGGATAAGGCATGGAATTTCCACCATTCCTCCCAACATGATTTTAGACCCACTACAAAATTTTGTTCAGCGAATTCATTACTGTCAGGAGGTAAATGGTAAACATTTGGAGCACCTTCTTAAATAGAATTCCAAAGAAAATATTTGTTGTTTATTAAAACTTGTTTTCTATCTTTTTTTTTCTGGCATAACTATTGTTTTTATAAAATTTAAAATATCCAGGACATTCATTAAAAAATGCATGTTTTCGTTTCATGCATTTTTATCAACCCTGAACAATTATGCTCTTTTATTTTCTCTAAAAAAATAATAATAGAAATGTAATCATATCCGTAATACTGCACCTTGTATAATTTTCATTATAAATATCCATCATTTCGGACTTTTTCTTTAATACATTTGAGAGTAGTAAAAATATCTATCAGATGTAGTTCAATGTCCAGCGTGGCTTTAGCCGGGGAAGTAGTTGTTTTCTGTTAGACATTCACAAAAAATAACTTCATTTTAATCGTGGATTTTTCAATTCACAGAAAAATCTTTCTATCAATATTCAATTGAGAATGTTTCCCTTTTCAACATGAATACCCCACAAGAGGTTATCTTGACGATGGAAGATAGTGACTAAAGTTTATCTTTCAGTCGCGATGATTCCACATCTGATTTTATGAACATCCTGTTAATATTTTCAACAAATCAAAATTCGATATATCGTAAACTGTTAAATTTAGGATATGATGTGCTATATTAATTTTATTTAGAATTTTTAGAAGAATTGAAAAATGGAATAAAACACAGGGTGTTCCATTAAAGAAAATGCAACTTTGTTTCGTCATTACTTTTTGACTGATCCTGCATACTTACTTAATTTGTATTTTAATAGATTTAAAAAAACCCTAAAACTTTTGTGTCTTAACATTTTTCGCTAGTTATCTTACTTTAGGAGATAATCGACAATTGCCACACATATCAGCGACCCTCCCTGTATGTAAACTGTCGCTAGGCACTGTATGTAGCACAATTGTTTTACCGCTATTTTAATTGTTTGATCAGTATTGACAGAAAATCATTAGCAAACAGGAGCTATATTTAGCAGTGTATAATTGAAGAGGTATTAACTGATAACGTACGTACCCCTGGCTTCTAGGCCAGTTGAGCTAGACATGATTTTCCCAAAATTTAATAATAATTACAAAAGTTTCAAAACTTCAGTAGAGTGAAGAGGACTTTCATATGATATGTAGTCTGATTTTGCAACCTTTTTTTCTGAACGGAAAATGTTGAAAATCAGGATTTAATGAATTTTCTCATTATTAGCGCGGAAAAATTTGCAAAAGTTCTGCAAACTTTCGAAGTATTGAAAAATAGCAATTTACATCCTCTGATAAATTTGCGACCACTCATACAAAACGGAAATGTCTGTTTTATCGAAAAAAAAATTGTTAGTCCCAATTTTTCGATGAAAATTCCAAAAGTTCTGCAAACTCGAAAAAATAACTGAAATATTGTTCTTGACAAGAGTTTTAATTTGCAACCTTTTGCGTCAAACGAAAAATATATTTTTTCATTGAGTTGTTTTTTTTTATTGAAATAAGTATTGGAATTATTACAAAAGTTTCAAATAATGGTTGCAAGTGGAGATGTCCTCGCGTACAATGTTTTCATCAATTTGCAACCTCGTCTGCAACACGGAAATGAGGGTAAAATCAAAAGAAAAATATTTTTGTATTTGTACTCTACCAAAAGCAAGTTTTGCGAATCGGGCAGAAAACTCATTTTACCAATTGGTGGCAGTATAATAATTTGCAAACTCTGTTACAATGCGAAACATTAGGAATTAAAAAAATATTTATTTTTGCAACACCTGTGTTATCTGAATAATAAAGATTTTGATAAACCCAATAAATTACATTCATTGTGTTACCAAGTTAACTATCGACCAAGAAGAAGATCGTCAACGTTAGGTGAAATCATTCAATGTTGAAAGCTAACGTTTTCGATATGAATTCAAAACATCATATTACAATTGGGAATTTGCATAAAAAAATGCTCTTGAGTACGTTTGATGGAGAATCGAGGATCTCTCGACATGTTTTCATAATTTTCTTGATTCATTAAAAAATGGAGCGAATATTTAGATTTAAAAAACACTCGTACTGTTGTACATTAGTACGATTAACCTACCTATGTTACGTTTACAGAGTAATGAATGCACAGCAGTTTAGTAACATGATTTATTACCAGAACAACAAGAAGGCTGACAATTGTATTTTCATGGCAGACAACTATTCAACTAGCCAAAAACAATGCCCATTCATCTAATAGTCCTGGAGCTACAACTGAAATAGAATTTCCTACCAACAAGTTTTTTCCTCCTTATTTTCAAAATTTTTATAAATCAAGAAAATGATTCTTACGTGTCGATTACATTTCAGTCCTCCATTCGGATTCAATAGAATTTTCCATGCGAAACCACAATTGGAGTAAGAAAGTCGAGTGGAGAGGTAAATTATAATTTTATTCAATTAAGGAAATACATACCTGTAAAAATTAAATTTGAGATGTGATAACGATTTCACAAATTTTTATTTTTCAGCAACGTTCCTGTTTGATGATGAAAATTATGTATTTGCGAGATATACAATCGATAACGTTTTGATATCCTTACTTCCATAGAGCATCGATTATTCATTTTAAAATCTTGTCGATTGCTAAAAGTCATATTGTGACAAGGGAAAATTTTAGATGAAGAATGATTGCCTGTCAATTCTAATGCAATAAAAAAATAATGCCTTTTAGCAGAATTCAGCAAAATGTTGTATTCTTTCGATTGTTGCATTCGAAAATATTAGATTATAGTTATTTGTTTTACTAGGCAGCAAAGTAGTAGATTGACTGCCGCTGCTGATAGTTCATAGCCGAGCGTAGCGAGGCTAGGAACTCAGCTAGTCAATCTACTTTGCTGCCAAGTTGAACATATAATTTTTTCTCCGATATATGTAGGATATTGTATTTGCAAATTATTACAATTCCCACAATCTTTTTATTTTTCCTGTAGTGATAAATTAAAACAAAATTTGATAGAAATCGCAATTGTTGGAATGGTTGGTTGCTATGGAAACGTATATGTCCATAATAATTATAGTTTGACAACTTATGAAATTTCTGACAGTTTTGTGGAAAAATATTGGTATATTTATATTATGGACAGTGATAACGACTTAGAAGTACTTACTCCTCCAGAAATAAGGGAGGTGGCAAAAAAAATTGAGGTAAATTTGTTGCCGGAGAAGTAACGGATGAAATATGAAGGAAATTATAAACGATTTATGGATTATTGCATGGAGAAAAATGCGAAGACTTTTTCGGAGAATGTATTACTTGCTTATTTTGCTGGATTATCTCAAACAATGAAGAGTTCTACACTTTGGTCTGTATATTCCATGTTGAAAGCAACTATGAATGTTAAAAATGGCGTAGATATAGGAAGATATTTGAAGTTGCGGGCATATTTAAAACGGGCATCCGAAGGCTACAAGGCAAAGAAGTCCCGAGATTTCGAAAAACAAGATATTACAAACTTTATACTGCATGCTCCAGATGATGAATACCTATTTATTAGCAAAAGTAAGTTTTAAATAAGATATTTATACGATAAAGTGAAAATACTTATAATCCATTCTTTTAGGTTGTATTGATTTTTGGAATTGCGGGTGCATGTCGCTGCGACGAACTATTGAATTTAAAGTTAGAAAATGTTGAAGATATGAACAATAAACTATTGACATCCCTATTGAATTCGAGGTCTTTCGTAATAATGGAATATTTAGATGTTAGAAAATATATAGCTCTTCGGCCTGCTGAATTAAAATACACAATTTTTTTTTTTTAAATACGTTAAAGGTAAATCAGTAAAGCAATTTGTTGGTATCCATAAATTTGGTAAAATACCTCAAGAAATAGCTGTCTATTTAAAGTTGCTGAATGCTAAGGAATATACGGGACAATGCCTCCGTAGAAGTTCTGCCCTTTACTTGTAAATTCAGGAGGTGACATAACAATGTTGAAAAGACATGGTGGGTGGAAATCCTCAACTACAGCAGAAGGGTACATTGAGGATTCAACGGCAAGTAAAACCAGTATTTGTGAAAAAGTTTTGACAAATGTAGGAACTACTTATGATGCGAATCAAACTGGTAATATAGTGAATGTAATCTGAGGAAAGAAAAGGTGGCCTATTTATTCAAAATTGTAGTAATTTTACTATCAATGTTAATAACAACTGAAAATATGTTTTTTAAATTCTTGTTAAAAGTATTATGTAATAATTGCTAATGAATAATTTTTTCTGTCAAAAAATGTCAAATGTTTTATTCCCTTTGAGAATAATTATTTTGCTGCCTAGGCAGGAAAGTCCTTACTTTGCTGCCTAGGCAGGAAAAGTTATACTTTGCTGACTGATATGTGTCTGCAAAATTAATATTTGCTGTCAATCGGCGAAAAAATTTATTTCGCTGATTAGTCGAAAACAGTGATTGCTTCTGAGATCAATAATCAGTTTCAAATTCTTTAATGCTTAACTACGTAACCGTATTATTATTCAGATGCAATTTCAATCAACTAGTACAAAATATAACAGACATACGCGATGGATAATCAGGTATTTAAATGGACCACTGTAGATATGTCGGTCTAATGTATATCTTGAACCTATTTGCACAATGTTTTCAATTCATGACCAAATTATTAAAAAAAACAAATCAATTATACAAAAAAAATGTTCCGTTGAATAATGCCGGTTGCAAATCTCTTGCGTCACGTGATATATTAATCGTAATTTCAATTGCAATTTGCAGAACTTTTGCAATTATTTCAGAAGTTGTAAAAATGCAAATAAAATATATTGGTGGATAAATAGGTTCCGTTTTTCGTATGGGGTTGCAAAGTTACATATCCACTAAGACCGATATTTTCTTTATTTGCAACCACAATAAAAAACTTTTGTAATTATTTCAATGCTTGTGTGTATTGAAAATGGGGACGCTCTATAAAAAAAATTGATAAATAAATGATGCGTTTTTCAGAAATGGTTGCGAATGTACGTGAATATTTTTAAAAAAAATTTCCGTTCACTTATCCAATTTGCAGAACTTTTGTAATTTTTTTGAACAAATTACAATGAAGAACCTAAACAAATGACAAAAAATAATGTTCCGTAACTTTTACAAGGTTGCAAACTTAATGCATGTCGTAAAACATTATTACTATCGGTATGCCTAGTTTACAGAACTTTTGCAATTTTCAGTGCAAAAATAAAGCATGAAAATGTGTTTTGCAATTAAAACAATGTTCCGTTTATCGCAGACTTCCGCAAAATTTTATAGTTTGTTTTTATTAATGCACTAACATACCATTGAAGTTTGAAAACTTTTGGAATTAATGTTAATTCATTGTCTATATCTACTGGCCTATTCCTTTTCCACATGTTCTTTGTTGATTCGGTACAACAATGAGGTTATATGCTGTGTCAAGTCGTAAATTCGGCACCTGTGAGATAGAAATTCGCGAAGTACGACCTTGGCGATGTTTTTCTGAAATTATAAAGTCGGGGGCTTAAGGTGATTGCACCTTATAGTCGGGAGATTAAAGTGATTGTTCAAGAGATTACTTCTGGTACCCTCGGCCACCTTTTCGATTTGCGGAATATTATCGTTTCCGTTTGGGGTCTTACTTACGTATTTGCATCATTACATGAGATGTATCAATTCGATGTTCTTAAAATATTTTTTCCAACGCATACAAAATTTCTCTCGTTTCTGTTATTTTCATTTTTATATCATATAACGATAATATTCGATTGAATTCAATAAGCGAATATAAACACTATTGAATTATATTTTTCTTTAGTATTTCTAATCCAATTGGACCGACATAAAAAGTTTCGAGAAGGCATTCTCTTCCACACGACTGAACTTTTTTATGATTGTACCAGGAACGCTTTGAAAGTAAAAACACTGGTAGTATATAAATGTTCCATTTGCCGGGCAGTACATATGAACACTCCTCGTAGTGCTCTTATTTGTATTGCCGTTCCAATTGGGATTAGAATAACTATACCTCCAGATCAAGTACCTAATTGAGAAACAGCTGTTATCGCGTTGTCCTATTCACGTTTACAGGGTGTTAACTAACTTGTTGTACTACCCAAACACCACACAAAACCGAAATCACGTGACCAATATTGTAACATGATCAAAATTGTCGTTTTGTTGACACATTTCTACTTATGCAGATAAAAATAAGAATGAACTAACGACCTGGCTGCCATACTTAAATTTTATAATGACAATTCAACTCATGTATAAAAAATCACATATGCCACAGTGCAATTGTCAGTTTGACAGCGGCAGAAGTTAGCTGCAACTTTTACAGCGACAAATGCACTAGTGGTTTTTTCACTTATTCATTTGTTTATCAATTATCGCGGTGTTGGTGTCCAAAATAAATAGTTTTGACATGTTTGTCAACAACTTTGAATTTCTAAGCACTAACAATGAATCGATTCGGTGAGTCTACGAACGCTGAAATCAGTCAAATTGTTAATACATGTGTGCCTACTAATACACTTGCGACGCAAAAAGATATAAATTTGAGCCAGATACTTCCATCGAGAAATTGAATGTAATATTGCAAGATTGGGCATTTAATATGCGAAAAGGCAACGGAGAAGACTACAAAGAAGCGGTAGTTTAAACAATTTGGAACACCGCCGCTAAAATGCTACAAAGTAAATATTATAACGAATTCAATATTGTATTTAACCCTTTCACCGACGTTCAGTTTAATTCATCACGAGCTGCACGTAATGCTAAACGTAAAATCCTACAAGCACAACCCGAAAAGAGAAAATATAGCGTATCAGCTCTTAATAAATCTGAAGTATTTGCAATGGCCAGATTATATGACGAAAATGAACCGGAAGGACTTCAAAAGAAATTATATCACATTTTGGCGTTTGAATTAGCTTGGCGCGGAGGAGAAGCGGCTTACTGCAAAACCACTTATTTCGTATCTGAAATTGAAAATAATGGAAAAGAAACTGGACGTACCGAGTATAATCCTCTATTTTCGAAAACGAGACAAGGCGGTAACAATAAATTATGTGACAGCAAATGGATTACGCCTTATATTCGAGAGGAAGATATTTCCCCAATACGTTTATTTAAAAAGTTAATGGAAAAACGAGACACTTTTATAACATTGGACAGAGTATTTCTTACACCAAATCCCTTTTGGAAGAAGAAAAATTCTGAAGGTTGGTATAAGAATGTGCCGATTGGAATTAATGAAATTTCCAAATGGACTAAATGCTCAGCACAACGTATTGGTATAGATGTCAAACGTGTCAAAATTACAAATCACTCAAATCGAGCGACAGCAGTTAGCGAATTAAGTAAAAGCGGAATTGAAGAACAAGCTCTAATAACAATAACAGGACACAGCAATTCATCATCAATAAAACCATACTTACAAGTTGACAAAGAGTATCATTCGAGCATTATTCAATCAATTCGTTTGGAAAAAAATAAAACCTCAATATCTACTACAGAAACGATTAGCTGTGGCACCCGCAGCGACATCACTGTTCCTAGTATGAATTTGAATAACTGCGTTTTCAATAATTGTACATTCAAATAAAAATTTATTTATTTTTAATGTTTCATGAATAAAGTTTGCATTGATATGTTTCTAAATTTCTTATTAATTAAATTGTCCTGCCGAATTACACTCGATGTTTGTATTAATATCAGGTAAATTTGTGTTGTTCAAATTCTAAACTGTTTCCTTTAGCAATTTGACTCGAAAAACTGTCAACCTAAAAACACTCCACCTTCGGTGTCGCGTTTTTAATAGTGGACAGTTTTTCTCGTCTAATTGCTAGGCAACAGGTTCTCATTAAACAACCCAAATTTACCCGATAAAATACAAACCTCTCGTGCAAATATAAGTGAAAAAATTGTAATTGAGATACCAAAAATTTGCGTATGTTGTAATTTTCCTTATGTAATGTACTGGAAAAAATTGCAGACCGTTTTCTGGGGTTGGAAACGCTGCTGGGCTAGGCTAGGCTGTTTTGCTTTGTGTGAGGTATTCATTGAATAATTTCAACAATGCTTTATTTATTACTGGAAAAACTATTTGAGAAATACAATGGTAAAATATCTCGTCATACCTTTGATTTTTCCAAAGAAGCAATCAAAACTAACTAGGAGGATGGATCAAGAGAGAAAATATCACTTCGAATGAAAAGTTCAAAATAAGCACGGAACATTTTGGTGTTTGGTAGTAAGAACAAACTTAAAGCGAATATTGACTTGGATATCAGGATGATTATTGAAATTGTAATTTATTATTTTCTCTTAGCTCTCTCCTAACAACGTAGCTCGCTTGCACCACTTTTTTCAAGTATTTGCCAAAAGGGATACCTTTTTATTACTCAGCATTTTTGAAGAGTAAAAACCATGTCATACCAAACATTCCACAGATTCGTTTTAATCGGAAAGTATATCTGCAGGTTTCATCTAGTAGCATGTAGGTTTGTTTGTGCTTGTGATTACTCTCTGTGTATGGTCAGCTTAATACGTACGTTCAAGAGGCATGAATATCACCAAAAAACAGTAATAAGTTTGGAGAACTCCATATTTCATAATTCTGTTTTCATCACGTCATTCATTCTGGAATGAGTGATTGGCTATGAAAACTCGGTAAGGCCACTTTGGCATTTTCAAAACTACAATTTTAGTGATGCTACTCTTGAAAATATAGATTTTTTAAATAATAATGTAGGCTACATCATTCCAAATACTGGCATATAGCCCACTTTGTAACGCACTTTAAAACAGTTATGGTAAGTTGCACGGTATAGATAAATATACGAGAATGCTTCCAAACCAACCGATCACCTTTAATGTGTATAGCACAGCTGTTAGAACTGAGTTCACTAAAACATCAGTAATGTGTCGAGATTTATTATACGTATTATAGTCCGATAAAATGCAACAGGAAATGATATTCGCTTGCAACTACAATGACCCTGAGTTAAAAACATTTTGTTGTAAGAGCCCGTATCTTAAAAAAAATACTGTGAACATGGAAACCCTCATTTGGTCATTTCCGAACTTCCGATTTATTTTTCCATCTCCATTATGCACGTTCATGTTATCTCAATAGGTATTTTACAATGGCGGAAGAGTAATTTATCTCTCGAAACGTGTCCGTCCATCCCATATTAATTTCAATATCCGCAAGGTTAACTCCTCTGCCGGTTCAAGTTTCTGGTTCTCTGCCGTCTTTGTTCCTGATGCGTCGACAGTGTTGTCAGATTGTGATGGGTCGTTGTATCCCTGGATTATCATTAGGTCCAAAATCGTGGGATTTGTCGCCCGAAATGAGCTCAAGCAACACATTGTTGAATTGTACAATAGCAAATATTGGAAAAGCTGTCAGGACAACTCAACTAGTTGAGGGAATATATTCTCAGGGGATGAAGAAGGAATTCCAGGAGAGTAATTCCAAGCTTCAGTATTTCCCTTTCACCCGACTACGCACAAACAAGGGGACAGTTAGATTTTTCGTAAATGTATAATAACGAACAGATGGGTATGCCACGTCTAAACAATCAAAATTTTAAAAATACTGTGGAAAGCAAACAAGCCCAAAAGTCTACTATGAACAATTATAAGCAAAAAACTAGGTAACTGGTATCACAAAGATTAATCGATGAAAGAAAATTGTATTTCGTGCATAAAATAATTTATTCAATCGTAGCAAAGCGCTTTCGACCGTTAGGTCATCATCAGTGCGTACCTGAAAGTAAGTACTATTGATAGAAAAAAGTTACTGAAAAGTTTTGTTTTTGAGAAAGAAAATTGACAAATTTTAAAAAGTGAGGTTACTTACTCGTCAGGTGTACAAGAAGCCAAAAAGACCATAAAACATCTCATGATGAATGAAAATTGTATAGGTTTACATAACATACATGTTAAAATAAGTATTCTAGGCCAGGATGACACTAGAGATTAAAATTTATCTCTTTTTTCTCGTTTCTTGTAAGAAACCATTATTTTGGTGTGATAGCTGGACCCAAGTGACAAGATTGACAATTGACAAGTGAACGATAAAGTAGAAAGACATGGAACACAAAAACATGGAGATATCAGAATCAAGAAAGGAATATCCCTGTCATGCGAAAACACACTAGAAGATGATCAATCTAATGAGGACTGTCATCTGTCAAGCATTCCAAGGAAGACCAGACAAGACTCTTAATTCTCACATTTAAGTCATCATAATTGAATATAAGTTCCATGGACAATAAATTTAAATGTTTCCTAATAAAAATAAAATTCCTTGTCCACCATGGCTCAGTTGAACCGCAACAGGGGGATAGGAAGTGTGATACAAGTCTAATGGGAACTAGACCCAACTTGACAACTCCCACAGCTGGAGTAAAACAAAGTCTAAAAGGTAATAATCCAGAACCTGACTTGTGTTCCAGAGGCAAATGGGGATTTTAGATTTGTTTCAAAATTGAAAAATCATTAACAGATTCATCCACACTAAACACATCAAATTAGGAAATTCAGACAGTAAAATATATTATTGCTGGAGAATCTATCATGTATAAAATTGATCCAAAGATGCATACTTTGTTGATACCATTTGCAAATATCATAGGAAATATCTTGAATTCATTTTCAATGGAGAAGTTCTAGAATGTACCTGTCTTCCTTTTGGGCTTGAGTATCTCCATATCTTTTTGCAAAATTTTGGAACCGATTAACAATCATTGTGTTAATATCAATAAATTATTTGGACAATTTTGTAATGGAATACTCAGCTGATGAATGCTCTCGAAATCCACTTCGGAATTATTACAATCACTGGATTTTATAGTCGATTTTGAAGAAAGTTCGTATTTTGGAACATTTGAATAGTAATAAAGTTTCTGCCTTCGGTCATCACTTAAGATTTAACAATCATAATTTTAGTCCAAATAGAAATTCACAGATCTTACATGAAGTTAGGTCCAAAAATTACAATAGATTAGATTTTCTTGAAGATTTACACATTAGTAAAGAAATACTCAACAATAACCTTTGTCTCAACACGCAAGTCAATTTAAATAGATCCTATACTCCACTTCATAGACGTCTAAATTAAATATTTAACTTCCTTAGCCTTTTGCCCTAATTTACATTTTAGTTTTCTTGTCAATCCTGCTAATAATTTTCAATTTCCATTCTTTATGATGATTTTACTTGTATCTCTTTGCAATTTGCCAGCCTCCTTTTCAGTTTTCTCCATACTGAGAACACAAGTCAGGTTCTGGATTATCACCTTTTAGACCTTTTTTACTCCAGCTGTGGGAGTTGTGAAGTTGGGTCTAGTTCCCATTAGACTTGTATCACACTTCCTATCCCCCAGTTGCGGTTCAACTGAGCCATGGTGGACAAGAAATTTTATTTTTATTAAGAAAAATTTAAATTCATTGTCCATGGAACTTATATTCAATTATGATGACTTAAATGTGAGAATTAAGAGTCTTGTCTGGTCTTCCTTGGAATGCTGGAACATATTTGACAGATGACAGTCCTCATTAGATTGATCATATTCTAGTGTGTTTTCGCATGACAGGGATATTCCTTTCTTGATTCTGATATCTCCATGTTTTTGTGTTCCATGTCTTTCTACTTTATCGTTCACTTGTCAATTGTCAATCTCGTCACTTGGGTCCAGCTCACACCAAAATAATGGTTTCTTACAAGAAAGGAGAAAAAAAAAATACATTTTAATCTCTAGTGTCATCCTGGCCTAGAATACTTATTTTAACATGTAAGTTATGTAAACCTATACAATTTTCATTGATTATGAGATGTTTTATGGTCTTTTTGGCTTCTTGTACACCTGACGAGTAAGTAACCTCACTTTTTAAAATTTGTCAATTTTCTTTCTCAAAAACAAAACTTTTCAGTATCTTTTTTCTATCAATAGTACTTACTTTCAGGTACGCACTGATGATGACCTAACGGTCGAAAGCGCTTTGCTACGATTGAATAAATTATTTTATGCACGAAATACAATTTTCTTTCATCGATTAATCGATACGTGCACACAGTCACACTTTTCATTTCACAAAGATTCACTAGATTACACAAAAACTGAATTATACTCACTGGGTATTCGTGGAAATATATTGATTTGGTTCATGTCATTCTTGAGGCATAGGAAAATTATCGTGAAGCTCAATGTTCACAAGTGAAAAATAAATCATCCCCTATTTTACTACCCATAGGGGTTGATTATTCCATTCCATGGAATATGATCAACTATGAGGTATACCCTATCTAATAAAAAAGAATCATCCAAATCGGAAAACCCACTACAAAGTTATGCCTGATAGAATCGGTCAACGGACCAAAATTCAGAGGGTGAACGATCAATATCCTCCATTTTGCTACCCTTAGGGATGGATTTTTTTGTTCAAATTTGAAAGGGACCAACTTCGAAGTACACCTTATCCAATGAAAAAAGAATCATCGGAATCGAACTGCCCTGTGAAAAGTTATGCGTGAAAATATTAAAAAAAAGACGCGTTGACTAGAGAACCTTCTCCTTTTTGGTTTCGTCTGTTAAAAATTGTTTGAAGATCTAAATCCTCTGGATAATGTGGTGAAAATGCCAACGTTGCAGGCGTCATCAACGGTTCTTATCGTGCCGTGACATTGGCATTAAAGAATCGCATTATGGAGACTCATCGGGCTATCTGAATCGATTTCGTTTTGTTTGTTCCTTCTTTTATGACCGTAGAAAGGCGAGGGATGAGCGGATATAGTGTCATGTTATCGTTCAATGAAAAACAATCGATAAAAGAGCGAATATTCAGACGCTGGCATGTATGTCCACAGTAATTTATCAAGTAGAAGAGAGTTTGAAAAATGCAAAAAGACGGGTATAGAGTTTTGTTTATAGGTGATTTGATTATTTTTATTATATATTAATGATACTCCAAGACTAATATGAAATGTTTTGTGTTATTACTGGTAAAAAAAAAATTCAATCTGAATTGATTTATCTTAGGAAAATAAACAAAATGTTAATTTTTTCCGCAAAATTGTTTAAACAATTTAAACAATATTTTTTCACATGACTATGGGTAATCAATTCTAAAATTTCTTTTTTATCATTATTTTTATAAAAACATGTTACAATTTATATTCAAATACATTTTTTAGCAAATAATCATATACATGAAAATCTTCCATTTTTTTACTTTGATGTTAATGATTTATTGTATGTATGATATTTTTTTTTATTGGTGCCCCTTTTTACCCATTTAAAGCACGCCTCAGCGTGTTTAAATCGAACTTTAAAAAACGCGCGTTTTTTAAAGGTAACCATGACAACATCAACAAATCGAGAAACGTGAAGTCTAAATGACAAATTTTTGATTATTGATCTGACAGGAGTACCTTGTAACGTCAAATAATATATTACTCACAATTCGTTCATTTATATGTGCTCCTCCATCCATTTGATGAACTTTTCATATTCTTTTTTATATATATCACTGGATTTTCGCGGTATTAACCGTGATTCTGCCTCACTATTCAAAAAATCGATATTAGAATAATTCATTTTTGAGCTCTGGTGACAACAAATATTGATCTTTGGTAACAAATTGCAAATGAATGTTTTTCTCATTTCCATGACAACGAAAGGTATACTGATGTCACATCACGAATTCAACCTTCTTGCATTATTAGTTCTTATTTCTATTTTTTGTAGTAATAATACCAGTATATATGATTTCAAAGTGCACCAATAAAAAAAAATAACGTAAAGTATTCGTGGATAACTGGTCTTAAAAACACTTGCTCTATTTCGAGCACTCCGGCTGCGCCGTCGTGCTCGAAAAATCGCGCGTGTTTTAAAGCCCTTTTTATCCACTTATACTTTAATATACTATTTATATTGTATGTAAAGGTCAAGTACACATACAAATACAAATACGTCGACGACGCATGCGCAGACTGTATATAACTCGTCCTACCCTATCAACACTTTCTTCCCAAGCTTTGCTTCACCGGCAGTTATGACAAATGCGCCACTTCATCGTTAAATAATACAAAACTTTTTAAAAGTATTTTTGAATCATGCATAGTTTGGCAGCAATAACTATTTAAATATTGTTTTTCCACTTCTAAAATTAGTAAAATGCTTTTTCACTTTTTTATGCCCGATTCACATGAAGTTTCTAGACGAACATGTTTAAGAAAAATTCCCATGAGAATTAAGTAACCGATAATCTAGCGATTTGGACTCTTTTTTGGCCTACACTGACTGATCATACTGTGCAAATTCAACAATTTATTTTTACATATTCTAATTCATCAGAGTTGTCCTAAAACAGTAAATTAACACACTGTGCTCAATCAGCACGTAAAAATCCCCACTGTTTATTTTTAGAATACTTAATATTAGGTCAGGATAGAAACAAACAAACATGTGGTTTTATCAGAAATGTACATGGAGGGAGGGAATCTTAATTGATTAATCGTAAATCTTCAGTAGAACCTATACCCTTTTCCATGACCGTAAATCTTCAAAATTGTCAAAAATTGGCCTAAATATTTGAGAACGACAAACCTCAAAAAGTAATGGAGCAAAGCCATTTCAAATTTGAAAAATATTTTGACGAAATGCATCATAAACGTAATTCCTCAAACTTTTATTTCAGCAGACCGCAAAACTCCAGGCAGTACTTTGTCACAATTTGGAATATCAGT
Organism: Gonioctena quinquepunctata; assembly: GCA_018342105.1. Taxonomy (NCBI): domain Eukaryota; kingdom Metazoa; phylum Arthropoda; class Insecta; order Coleoptera; family Chrysomelidae; genus Gonioctena; species Gonioctena quinquepunctata. Next base: position 288,455 of record JAFIRS010000061.1, on the reverse strand, counting down.
CAATATTAAACGGTTCGCAGACAATCTACGTAAATATTGACAATTTCGATACATTTTAATCCATTGCATAATACACTGTATATTCGTAATATAATGTATAATTGCCTATGACCTTGCAGATAATTTGTAATCCGAAATGAATTTGAATAATACACAGACGCAGAAGTTGGAGCGACTCGTGGAAATATGCGACGGTTGGCGATTGTTTTGTTGATGTAGACAAACTTAGTCAACACATAATGAAGCAAAGCTAGGATGTTCCTGACATACCTCATCCTTCGAAGCTAAAAAAGTTTGCTCTTACAGAGCAGTTTTCTATGATTCCTCTTTGGTGGAAATATTTCAATAAGTTTGCAAACTGTTTGAAATTATCGTTTATTATGCAATATATCCTTCTTCAAGCATGGCTTCACCAAACGCTCCTGTATATCCAATTTAGCATGCTTATCTCAACAAGCTGGTCAAATTGGGATAATCTACACGGACTTTTAGAAAGCTTTGGTATTATCCTTCCAAAACTTGAAAGCATAGGTACTTCAACTACTATGATCGAACTTATCGATTCATATCTATTACATCATAACACTTTCAATTTGAGAATTTCCGATCTGGCGTTCCACAAGGGTCCAATCTAGGACTCCTCCTCATCGTAGTATTCATTAAAGACCGTATTTCTCTAAACTGTGAGGTTTTTTCCAACATCAACTTGCATCGTAACTGCCATTTTCTACAATCTAAATCGATTATGAAAAGTAAGTAAAGAGCAACCCAAGCTTTTTTTTACGTAAGAATAATTTTAGTGACTTTATTTTTATTATTTCAAACCTGTTGTTTCAGTTTTTTAGTTTATATTGCTACAAAAGCGTGTTTTTAAACTTTCCGACTACAGGAGAAACACTCTTCGATTGAGTCGTCCACATGGTGAAGTGTTTACTGACTTTTGGTGAAAGTGCCGAAACCAAACCAGCGCACTCTCCAAATGTTCGTAATGTAAACTAGTATTTTTTTCTGACGATCTTGGTGAAAATACCACGTAATAGCATGAAATTATTGTTTTGTCATACGTGTGCAAAATTTCACGTCTGGAAGTGAGTGAAAGCTAATAAAAGCGTGTTGATGATAAAATAGATAAAATATAGATCTATTGAAAATTTCAAGTAATGGCCGCTGGTGTTGATAACATAGAAGAAATATAAATCTATAGAAAATTTCAAGTAATACAGGGTGATTCAAAAGATCTTTGACAAACTTCAGGAGATGATTCCTCACAATATTCTAATATGAATTGTCCAAATAAATATATGTCCGGAAACGCTAACCAGGCGTGGACACCAAGGTCCCCAGATCTAAACCCGCTAGATTTTTATTTTTGGGGAAATTTGAAGTCACTAGTTTATAAAACTCCAGTAGCGAACGAGGAAGATCTAAGAAACCGAATAGTAGACGCCTGTGAAAACAATAAGAAACACACCAATAATTTTTGAGCGGGTACGAGATTCAATGACTAGAAGACTGAATGCCTGTATCTTCGCTGAAGGTGGACACTTTGAACAGATTATTTTAATACAATTTAGTTTCCTTTATTTTATTTTATTCTACGTATTAAAAATTTCATGAAATAAAATGTTGATATTTCTTGCAAATTTTATTAAAACAAATACAGATTTTGCACCCTTGATACAAAAATAACTATTTCAAACGAGTAAAAATAAATAGAAATAAACGTCAAATTCATTTCCTAACCATTCTGTGAAAAATGCAAAATAATGGTAATAACTTCAACAGGCATCGATTATCAAATAATCTACTTGAAATTTTAAGTCGAAATATCTAGAAAACGGTTGCTTATAGCGACTTGTTACAAGGGTAGCTTTTTTACGTAGATATGATAGAGGAATTGATTTATTTACTGAAAAATGTTCTAGAAGTACGCTCAAAAAAGTTATGAATCTTCAAAAAAGAAAAAGACGTGTAGGTGGCGCCCCCTACGAGTAAGAGCAATAATAACATTAGGTTCGAATTTGACACAAAACCTCTCAATACCAATTTTCGTTTAATTAAGGTCAGTATTTCGAAAGTTATTTAAAAAAAACTAAAATAAAACTTAAATTCCTTGTATCTTGGAAACGAAGCGTTTCCTGGCATATATTTATTTGGACAATTCATATCAGAATATTGTGAGGAATCACCTCCTGAAGTTTGTACTTTTAAATCATCCTGTATACCCATAAATGAGATGTGACAAATCTATTGTGATTGAAATCTTGATAATATACCTAATATTAAGTTGTTGTGTAGTCGCCCGCCATTCTGGATTTTCCTCGACTATTTAAATAAATAAACTGCAAATAGTATTTTTTCATAGCATACTCGGTTTCATTTCTCAAAACTTTATAATAACTGCAACTGGATAGGCTGATAACTGATGCAATTTTTTTGTCTGCGTTCGTTACGTACTAGCAAGTTTTTTGGAACAGCCTTGTATATCAATAGAGGTTGGTGTTATTGAGTATGCTAGACACTTTCTCACCATTTTTTATTAATTTATCGATGGGTTTGCCAACGGATTCCGAATTTTCAATGATATATCCGTACTACTATGGCTAAAATCGTGACGGTTGCGGAAAATAATAGTGTGATCGATATCTGAAACTGTGTCTGCTTTATTTATCTCGCCCACTCAATTTTGTGATTCCATAATTGATGAATGGAAATTGCTATTTCTCAGTATCACATAATATCGCGCACATGGATGTTTGTTAATGTATTAATTTGCTTCGAATTTGTATTGCCGATTTGAATTATTTTCAAGGCAACAAGCAATTGATTTGATAACATGGAACTGACATAGAGTAGGCATCCAGTGATGTTCTCCCGGGCATTCAATATGGATCGGTTGTATCTCAACTAATTGTAACACTGGATGAGCGAAGAGTTTGTTCCCCAATTTTATGTTGTATGGATTTCGAAGAGCAAATATTGAAAAATGGACTATTCAATATCGATCGGTAATTGATTGGATTAATTAGTTTCGATTTTAGATTAGGAGGAACATTCAGATTTGAAATTCTGATGAAAGTTCGGTCTACATATTATGAAACTGTCTACTTCCTTTCCACAAAGATCAACCGCATTAAAATTATAATGGGAATGTTATTAGATGTGCCATTTTATTGCAATTGTGGAAAATGCGATTGTTTACTTTTGGATAGTTCTTTCTATTCCTATAATTACTTTGAAAAAATTTTCATAAGATAGTAGTATTGCAATATAATAGAAGGTTTCTTATCAATATATTTATGGTTCACGTTCACGCTGATTATAGTCATGCTTTCAATTCTCCTACGCACAATATGCCTTTTATTAAGAAAAGTATTTGAATGTTTCATTAACTTCATTCATTCAGTGAAGTTCCTTATTTCCTTGAGTCGGATTATTCCAATATAAACTTTTTCCACTAATGTAGACATGAAAACTACGTCAATTCTCTATAAAAAAATAATCGAAGTCATCACTACAAAAATACACCAGATCTTTATTTATAAAACAATCAATATAATTTGTTCTGCGTTAAGAACTGGAACTTCATTTATTTCATTGAGTCGTCAAGGTGAAGGTTAAAGTGTTTTTATAGATTTAGTTGCATTGTTTATACAGACGAGATGATTGTTGAATGAATGAATAAGGAGTGGTAGAAATATCAAGTTCCTTTTTACTTTTTCATAACGTGACGAATCATTATTTCCTTGTTATTCAGCGTATAGATACCTTTTATCGTTTCGTGTGAAATAACAATACTTTGATATTCGTTTAAGGTTGCAAATGATATTCCATGGATTCAATTTGCCAAAGTGGATGATCGTTTATTCATTGTTTACAGAATTTTGTCAGTTTATACATTCTACCATCATTTGTACTGATAGCTATAAATAATTCAGCAAGGAGAATAATGTATGTCGTTATTTTCGTTACAGGAAATAAAGCTATCCATATCATTTTCTTTAGAGAAATTATATTTTATCATTCAAAAAAGTGCTAAAAGTGTATAATTGCTTGCTATACATATTTGGAATTCCCACAAATATATTCATACAGATTCCTCCTTCGTCAGTTCAGAAAAATAACATAACACAAAAACTCATCATTGTAATTCAAGTAATTCTTTTAAAATATCCAGCTTACAGAAGAACTTGTTGAAAGTTATAGTTATAGCTGAAGTTAATTCGAGATAACCGAGTTTAAGGATCATACCTTAACCATCGATCTATATGTATTACACACTACTACAAATACGCAAAAATAAGGGTGATCATAAAACACCATCTGCTTGGGCAGATGTAAATTCGGCCGCTTAAGGATTTATAATCTTGTCAATTAAAAGACGCCCCAAAATACGGTATGTAATCTCGGCCGATCGTGAAACCTATGTTTGTAAACTAACCTACTACTGAGAATCAGAATAAGTTTTTCAACATTATAATGTCACACTTTGGCAAGGAAATAAAAACACGTTTTGAAGGTTATATTACTTATATTCCAAAAAGGCATATATTAACGGTATATACGTACACAAAATATATACAAATCATAGATAATTCCACTTATTGATGAATTGATAATATACAATTCCACTTAACAATACCACATATTAAAATAAAAATAAGTAACATACAAACGAAAATACATATATTATCTCAAATTATTATTTAGAACTTATTTATTGTAATAATGTGAAGCAAGTTTTAAAAAATGCAGCGTAGTTATTTTCTTAGCGTTGTAGTCATTAATAATGCAGTCTAAATACTTCTCTTTTTTTCTTGTGTCCGAATTTGGTACATACAGTGCTTCTCAAAAGTCCGCTCCCCCCCCCTCTTATTTTTGGAACGATTATACATAAACAAGTGAAATTTGGAAACTGAATATTAAAGGTTGTGAACTTCCCTACTAGTGATGATAGATGACGAAATCGTCGAAGATGACATCACAAGGCCATTGTGACCAATAATTTTAAATGGAACCCTACGGCAAGCGACACCTCTTTCAAAAGGTATCGAAAAAACCTATTCAATGATACTTGCAGTCCCGGCATTTTCCAAAGAGTACGTGAGTCCATGAGAAAAAGAGCAGAGGCTTGCATATTTGCAGGAGGGGCACATTTTGGACATCTGATTTAATTTATTTCTTTGTGCGGTCAGGGTAATTTTGTGTCAGCATTCCAACGTGTATTAGATTTCTTTAATTTTATAATTTTCCCGTTTAAAAATTATTCTCTTAAATAAATTTTTGTTTAAAGTTACATAATTTGTTTTTTCTCGTAAGTGGTCTAGCAAGATGCAAATGAATGAATTTAATTTTTTATGCGTCAAACGAAAAAAAAATCGAGAGACCAGATTTGCTCAGAATGGAGTGAAGATTTCAAAAAGAATTTTTACTTAAATCATTTATTGTCTAAACAGGAAGAACCCAATTACAAGACAGTTGAAAAGATGAAGCAAGTTTCATTTAGAAATAACTAAGCTAAATATATAAACTAAAACTAAAAGGTACAAATTACATGTGTGGGAACGATAGAATAAGCTCGAAATTGTTTATTGGGGATATGGAAGTGATTGTTTGCTATACAATATTTGTTTTATTTGTTCTACTTTGTTTTTAAAGGAAAGCAGTGGCGTATCACTTTTCCCTTTAAAATGATTCGGTTCAAATCCCTCACAAACGCCACTGGCAAGAATAAAAAATCATGTTGTACACCAGAAAATGCTTTTCAATGCATAGCAGATACGTACTACATTTCACAAAAATATCTATACTATGAGTCGGAAATAATTGTCAGTGACGTCAGTCACTATTCCAGAAACAACACAATAAGAGCGGCAAAATAATATAATATTTTACAATAAAAATCTATTGTCTTACGGAGTATTTGAAGCAGCCTCTATTTTAACGAAAGTTCGTGGTCGAGGTTAGCAATTGTACTGATATTTATCGACGGCGGCGCGGAGGTTGCAATACTGAACTATCGAGCTAAGATGAGTCACTGACTATTATTTCCGTCTTATGGTATAGGGTCATACCAAAGTTATCATAAAAAATGATTTTTTTCTTAAAACTTTAGTACCCTGTAGTTCAAAATATAAGACTTTCAGGACATATGTTCATATGAAGTTTTTTTCTCAAAATGGACCCAAGCATAACCATAAATATTAGCATGTTATTAAGAAACACCCTGTATATGACAAATTAAAAAAAAATTAATATGAACCTGTACAATAAACTGACTGAGAACAGTCACTCAACTCTGCTGAATTCAAAATGAAAATAAAAAATTTTTGATTGACAATTGTTTTTGAATTCAGGTAATCTTGTTTTTTTCCATTAATTTTTTGGTGAATACTTTGTTTTTATGACTTGCTAAAAACATTGCAGGTAACGCAGTCCAATAAATATATCCTATCTATTGTATCTATAAAATACTTCAATTGAACCTGATGGAAGTGACATCACATAAACTTTTCACTAGATGTTTTCATTTGTGAAACCCAACACTGTAAAACATTAACATTGCATATTCTTTTGAAAACAACTGCTAGAAAAGGTTCCATGTTTGATTGTTGTACATTTTTTTTATTATAATAATGAAAAATCAGTAGTTAACTTTCCTTTCGATTTAAGTATTTATTTGGATTAACGTCATAAATTGTATTTGACAATATAAATCAAATAAGAATACATCAAAATAGTTATTTTCCTACGACCACATAGGAAAGTAACACATATCGCACTCTCTACTCCCATGGAAAGTGATCTTTATTCTCACGCGTGCGGAAAGTACTTTCCGCACTAGTGCGTAAAGTAACTTTCCGCACGGCTGTCAATAAGCCGTCAAACCCGTGAATCCTGTAAGATTTACAGATGTAATTATTGATTGCTCTTCCTTATTGATATTATTTACATAAAAACGGGTCTAAAAACTAATTATTTGTAGAAAATAAAGAAAAAAAAATGTTGACGCCGAGAATTGAACCCACAACCTTGCGGTCATCTATCGTATACTCTTCCATCTGAGCTAATTCAGATTTGAATTAACGTTATCAGAGATAGGTATATCGTAAGTCGATTTACATTAATAGAATTATGATATTTCTTGTATTTTCATTTTATTGAAATAAAATTTAGCTATTTTTAAAGTTCATATAATTAAAGGATAGCAACGGAAGCTTAAACTGTTAATTTATAATTATTTCAGTAGTTTGTTTTAATACGAACTACCTGTATCTAAGATAGGCAACCAGAGAACCAGGCGCGGACACATTATTTGAAAATTTAAAAAGCTAAGTAGGCTTTGAAACAATTCCACGACACAATACCATAAAATATTGACATTTCGTGATAGTAGGTACATGATCGAAAGTAAAACCTTGTTAAATCTCAGAGTTGTACAAAAGTTTTAGTTTAGTTTATTACCTATCTCACGCATATTAAATACCTTCGTAAATAATTATGGAGTCTGAAAATGAATTGGATTGCACTCCACCAGAAATCATAGAGGCATCAAAAATAACCTCTTTACAAATTCTACCAGAAAAGTCTAGAGATAGATATGAACAAGCTTATAATGAATTTTTCAACTGGAGAAGAATAAAAGAAATCAAGAGTTCTTTCTCTGAAAATGCGATCCTAGATGAATTATGTACGAAAGTACGACCAAATACACTGTGGTCTCTGTACTCTATGCCGCGCACTACATTAATATATTAATATATATATATATATATATATATATATATATATATATATATATATATATATATATATATATATATATATATATATATATATATACATTAATCATAACGTAGACATCTCAAAATATCTTACGGTGAAAGCTTTTTTAAAAAGAAAAAATGACGGTTATAAACCAAAAAAATTGATGATCTTAACAACCCAGCAGATAAATCAGTTTATTACAACAGCTCCTGATGATCAATTTCTACTTATGAAGGTGAGTTTAAAGCAATGTGATATTCATTAATTTACTAATAGAATTATGTTAACTTACAGGTTGCTTTAATTTTCGGTATAACAGGAGCATGTCGCAAGAAAGAGTTAATAAAAATTACTGTAGACGACTTTGAAGATCTAGGTTCAGCAGCAATAGTTAAGATTAAAAATACAAAAAATAAAATAGATAGAAAATTCAATATTACGGATGAATTTTATGAAAAATATAAAAAATATGCTAACCCACGAAAAGAGGTTTTTTCTTAACTACCAACACCAAAAATGCACCAAGCAAGTGGTGGGTATCAACAAAATGGGATCTGTACCCACCTTAGTAGCAACATTTTTAAAACTTGAGAATCCAGAAACTTACACCAGTCATTGTTTCCGAAGATCCTCAGCTACGATCCTAGTAGATGCAGGAGGAGATATTACCACTCTCAAGAGACACGGAGGATGGAAATCCTCTGCTGTCGCTGAGGGGTATATAGATGATTCTCACACCAACAGAATGAACACCGCCACTAAAATTGTCAGCGCTGTGCGTAGAACTTCGGAAGACACTGATGCTCAATCAGCCATATTAGAAAACATGAATTTAAAACCCCCAACTTTTTCGATGAGCACAATAATTACAAGCAGCATCCAAAAAAATATTGAAACGAATCTTTCGCAAACACCGTTACAATTTACAAATTGTAACAATAACCAATTTACTTTTAATTTTTCCAAATAATTCAATTTGTTCCCCAGTTGTATCTAATAAGTACTTACTTATTGTAATTTTTTCAAATAAACATTAATTATTGTTATTTCACTATAAAAGTAATTCTAAATTCATGTGCGCTTTTTATAGAAACAATATTCAAACATAGACTGTCACATATAAAACGTAAGATTAGTCAGGCAACTCAATATACACGATCTAATATTTACATATTGTTTAATAAAATAGGTGGTCGTAGGAAAAATAGCGTAGATTACTCGCGCGAAAGTGATTTTTCACACTCTTGTGATTGCCGCACTCGGCTTACGCCTCGTGCCATAATATTTCCCACTCGTGTGAAAAATGTCACTTTCCGCACTAGAAATGTAATATACTATTTCCTGACAAGTGCGGAAAGTGTTACTTTCCCGCACGCGCCTGCCGTTGACCCGAACGACGCGGAGCGGAGTTCGGGCAAGCAGTCAAGGGCGGGAATGACACTTTACGCATGAGTGGGGAATATTATTTTTTCTTCGGCCGCATACAAATTTAAAAAGCATATTAAAAATCTATATATTTTATTTTAACAAACAAAACTTTAAATTAAAATCTACTAATTATAATGAATACTAATGTTAAAAACACACTTTGTTGCATTATGAGAATGAGTTAGAATAGCCGTTCCAGCGGAGTTAGTTGGTGGTAACTGGCTATTCAGAGTAACACTCGTAGATTGCAAAGTGCATGAAGATGACGACGGAGACGGCATCGGTTGCAAGTTGTTAGTTAGTTCAGGAAATAATTGTATTTGAGATGGTAACCTTCAGCAACAGCAGTTGACTCCACGCCTCCAAGACGTTTTATGTTGGTTATCCATTCACCTGAATCTGCTAGAAATGTTGCCGAAGAATGTCTGAAACTGTGACCTCTGTAACGTTCTGGGTTAGGTATCTGTCATTTTGACGACTCTTCGACTTGAAACTTTGACGTCTTGATGACATACCTTGGTTGTCATAACAAATCTTCCAATAAATAAAAAATAGAGGAACAAGAAAAAAAGTCTTGGTTAGATTAAATATTGAAACCTAAATTAGTAAGAAATTAGTAGAATATCTTTACTTTCCCGCACTAGTGCGGGAAAGTGACACATTCAAAACTGACATGCGTGCGGTTAAATGGGTAAAAACGCACGGTCGTAGAAAAATAATTTATCCGTTTATACAAACATGAATTGTGAAATGTGTCGATATATTTTCAGTTCAATCATTCCGTTTGTATAAAAATCATTGTTTGAAAATCTGGCGTAGAGCAATTTAACGCCCTTTTAGCGCGGGCGTAAAAGTGGCATTTTGTTCCCTCGGTACAAAAATAACTATTCAAAAATTCGGAAATATTATTAAAAATGCACGATTAGTGCAACAGGGTTCTGAAAAAAATGGAAAATCCAGCAAATATATTTTAGAGATTTCTTGTCTTCATAGACCAGGGCTGAAGCCTTTGAAAATGGTAAAAGGTGAAAAAAAAAATAGTGGGATGAAACCCATTGGAAAAGGAAGAGAATATAACAAAAATGAAAGGAACAATAATTTACGGGCGATCTGAGGTCGGGAAGTGGAAGGGGGTGAGTTTTTAAGGGTAAAAAACGGTTTATCTCGATTACCGGCAAAACTACAAGTCCTATAGAAAAAAGTTAAATGGCAAAGTTGTAGGTAATAAAAAGATCTACAACTTTGGTATTCACACTTTTCTCACATAATCTCAAAATATATGTGAAAAATTCAAATAACCAAGTTTTTGGTTTTTTTATTTTTATCTTTTACAAAAAAAAAATTTTTTTCACGAAATTTGGTGGAAACGTACCTTTTTATGTCCCAAACACACTGTAATTTTTTTGATTTAAAATATTTATTTTTTCACCTTATTTTGACTTAATATCGAAAAAGCACCCTAATTTTCTATCGAAAATTCTCCCGTCAAAATATCAGCTTTTTCAAAAAAGTCGATGGGCTTTTTGTTCGTTGAAATCTCTACTTTCTGATGGTATAAAAAAAAGTACATTACTATGGCAGAAAATGCAAAGAAACGAAAAAAACTCGAATCCGAATTTAATAAGACATCTACAATATTTTGAGAAAGTTGTAGAATCTTCTTTAAATTATATGCGTAGATGCCTATTTATTGCTATTTTAAGATAACTTATATACCTGAGTGACCTACGTAAAATTTTAGCCCATCAAAAGGTATTTCATGGAGAAGTGGGGAAGGGGCTAGGAGGGTCTGGGCATTACTACCTGTTATTTCTTTGCATTTTCTGAGCACATTTAGTAATGTATATTTTTTTAACACCATCAGAAAGTAGAGATTTCAACGAACAAAAAGCCTACCGACTTTTTTTTAAAAGCTGATATTTTGACGGGTGAATTTCTGATTGAAAATTAGGGTGCTTTTTCAATATCAAGTCAAAATAAGGTGAAAAAATAAATATTCCAACTCAAAAAAATTACAGTGTGTTTGGGACATAAAAAGGTAAGTTTTCACCAAATTTCGTGAATTTTTTTTTTGTAAAAGATAAAAATAAAAAACCAAAAACTTGGTTATTTGAATTTTTCACATAAATTTTGAGATTATGTGAAAAAAGTGTGAATACCAAAGTTGTAGATCTTTTCATTACCTACAACTTTGCCATTTAACTTTTTTCTATAGGACTTGTAGTTTTGCCGAAAATCGAGATAAACAGTTTTTTACCCTTAACAACTCACCCCCTTCCACTTCCCGACCTTAGATCGCCCGTAAATTATGTTTCCTTTCATTTTTGTTTTATTCTCTTCCTTTTCCAATGGGTTTCATCCTACTATTTTTTTTTTTTCAAAAATGATCGACCCTGGTCTATCAAGGATTAGTACGAATCAGACTGTCATGTCTCTGATTAATTATTTATTGATGTAGCATCGAATGTATGTGGGTATATTCGAAACGGAAATCTCCCAAACAGTATTCCAGGATTTACGATCGTACATAACACACTGAGTAGAAACTCTCTGTGCTGCCGGGTTCAGCATAATTTATCGATGCTGTGGTTTGAAAGATTACTACGTTCCACGTTAAGCTTTGGCGGTTATTATAGAATTGTCATAGTACGGGAGCTATTGGTGAGTTCTTGTTAAAGCCTCCACATATTGTAGACTCCAATTTATCGATAGTTTTATAGAACCACACAAGTAGTAATCTGAAAACAAATATACTTGGAGTGTGACTTAGGTTATTCTATTCTAATATCAGCCTTGTGGTTTTGAAAGATTGGTAAAAGCGTATACATCTACTGCGTATTGAAGTAGGTAGTCACAATGATAATATGAAATGAAAAGTGTGACTGTGTGCACGTATCGATATAATCGATGAAAGAAAATTGTATTTCGTGCATAAAATAATTTATTCAATTGTAGCAAAGCGCTTTCGACCGTTAGGTCATCATCAGTGCGTACCTGAAAGTAAGTACTATTGATAGAAAAAAGTTACTGAAAAGTTTTATTTTTGAGAAAGAAAATTGACATATTTTAAAAAGTGAGGTTACTTACTCGTCAGGTGTACAAGAAGCCAAAAAGACCATAAACATCTCATGATCAATGAAAATTGTATAGGTTTACATAACATACATGTTAAAATAAGTATTCTAGGCCAGGATGACACTAGAGATTGAAATGTTTCTCTTTTTTCTCATTTCTTGTAAGAAACCATTATTTTGGTGTGATAGCTGGACCCAAGTGACAAGTTGAAAAAGTTAAAATAGTATTCTAGGCCAGGATTACAATAGAGATTAAAAATTTTCTCTTTTTTCACATTAACGTGAATTATAAAGTAGAAAGACATGGAACACAAAAACATGGAGATATCAGAATCAAGAAAGGAATATCCCTGTCATGCGAAAACACACTAGAAGATGATCAATCTAATGAGGACTGTCATCTGTCAAATATGTTCCAATATTCCAAGGAAGACCAGACAAGACTCTTAATTCTCACATTTAAGTCATCGTAATTGAATATAAGTTCAAGGGAGAAGTCTAATTAGACTGGGAGTTACTGTGGACCGCCGGCTCACCTGGAGACCACATGTCAACGTTGTTAGGGACAAAATTGTTAAGAAGATATGTGCGTTATATCCTCTGATTAACAGGAAGAGTAAGCTCTCCCTCAAAAACAAAGTCATGATTTACAAGATGATGTTCAGGCCTGTCATTTTGTATGCCCCAGCCGCCTGGGGCCAAATCTGCAGGTCTAGCATTGGCGTCCTGGAACGGGCGCAAATGAGAGTCCTGAGGATGATAACGAACGCTCCGTGGTACGTGCGGAACGATCGGATACTTGAAGACTTAAATCTGCCTTCCATCAGAAGTATCATCAGAGAACGCAATCAAAAAGTATTTGATTGTGCATTAGCTCACGAGAATCCACTCGTGAGGGAAGCCACTGATTATAACATAGACGACCCCTCGCGTTTTAAGCGTCCCAGGCACTCTCTGGAATGATGGGTTACCTACTAATCCATACAGGGTAGCGAAGCTGCATCCTGAATAGAAATTATTATTTTTGTTTTCCAAATTTTTGATCAAAATTTCCTCTCGGTCATGCTTCGAGAAACACCATCATGGCAAGGGCTATGGACCGGTCTGTAGTCCTTTACCAACCAAAATTCTAAATTCGTGAATGGCTGTGGCCCACTTATTCGAAGTCCAAAGAGCAAGAGCCTTAGGGTTAAGCTTGGCTTTACTAACAGTGATAGAAGATCCTGATATGTATTCAATCTTTAATAAAAAAATCATAATTTCCGACCCCAAAAACCCCCACGGTCCATAATCGCAAAACTCGTCCGCCATCTTGAATTTATGGATTTTAAAAACGTGATATCCGACCCCATAATCACAAAACGCCATATTGGAGCCGCCATCTTTTCTTTTCTCTGAGGGCTATGTCCATTAAATTCCTAAATATATATATATATATATATATATATTATATTTATCTATATATATATATATATATATATATATGTATATATATATGTATATATATATATATATATATATATATATATATATATATATATATATATATATATATATATATATATATATATATATATATATATATATATATACCGTGGTAACAGGATCATGGTACACCCCCCGTATCTCCATTAGTTTTGAAGGTCATTGATTGAAATTTGGGATATCCCATATACATGATAAGAGGCACTTTTTGACCTACAAATGATCATTTTTTCACTTCTGAAATCTGCATAATTTTCTGAATACAATGATACCACATAAGTGACATTTCAAACGTCAATATTTTTGATAAATTAATTTTTAATTTTCCATTTAAGTGTGCCATGATGGTTCCGATTTATTCCAATTCACCCGTCTAATGCTAGAAAAATCGAAATCCCGTCAAAAATACTAAATTGCGTTTTTTATGAGCAAATAAAGTTCATAGTAATCGATTTTGGGGTAAAACACAATTTTTTCAAATGGAACCATATTGGTACCGTGGTACCATTTATTAGTACTATTAATAAGGAATTTTTTCATACCTGCTAATAAAATGTGCGATGAATACAATCAAAATTACAGCTAAAAGAAAATAAGATAATACAATCATGTTGTTCTAATTTAATGCTAAGAAGGTGGCTTTGAAATACTAAAAATGAACACAAAACATTACAACAATTGTTCGAAATGCTGTCCATTAACGTCAATGCACTTCTGAACTCGCATAGCTGTTTCTTGAAGAACGTTCGCTAATTGCTGGGCCGTTATACTATTAATTGCGCGTCTTACTCGCAACTCCAGGTCTTCGCGGGTTGTAACGGCGGTTGCATAGATAATGTTTTTTAAATGGCCCCAAACAAAGAAATCAAGAGGTGTCAAATCAGATGACCTTGGAGGCCATCGCACAGGACCATTTGTCGAAATTACGTTTTCTTGGAATGCCTGTTGAAGATAATCAGTTACTATTCTTGAATTATGGGAAGGAGCTCCATCTTGTTGGAAATATATTCCCTGTCGTAGATGGACAGGTAATTCAGTTAACCTGTCCTCAATTTCATTTAGCAGAAATCCTAAGTATCAATCTCCAGTCAAGCGTCCTTCAAATATTATTGGACCAATGATTCTACGACCGAGTATTCCAAGCCAAACATTGAAACCGAACCGCACTTGAAAGTTGTTACCCTCCCTCAATAAATTTTGATTTTCTTGTGACCAATACCTTGTATTTTGTCGGTTAAATAATCCCATATTTGTAAACCTAGACTCGCCCGAAAATAAAATCCTTCCCAAAAAAGCATTGTTAGGCTGCACATTATTCTGCAAGATCCAATTGCAATATTCCATCCTACGTTCATAATCATTTTCGTACAGGTGCTGGTGCAATTGATATTTGAAAGATTTATAATTATGTTTGTGCAAGATTCGGCTTAGGGTTATGTTTGGTGACTAATTTCCAATTCAACCCCAATTTGCCTTAAAGAAACAGTCTTATCAACTTCTATTCGAGTTAAAACATTAATTTCCGTTCCTTCGTCAATGATAACGTTTTCTTCGGGATCATGGTTGGGCTCTCTTCGGAATTGATTTTCAAGACGATTAAAATAATTTCCCGCTAGACATTGTCTATCAGGATATCGGTTGGCATAAAGGTTTCTAGCCGCAACGGCATTTTTTCTACATTCCCCATGAATAATTAATATGTCCACTTTTTCATCCCTTGTATAAATGTGGGGCATTTTGAATAAAAATAACAACAAATGTAAAGACTTTTCCAATCACAATAAAAACACCGATAAACCAATACCTATTTATTTGACAATCTGAATGAATAATTTCATTGTTTTCAAAGCCTCCTTAGTAACTGATTACCTTCAACAGGCATTCGAAGCTATGCGAGTTCAGAAGTGCATTGACGTTAATGGACAGCATTTCGAACAATTGTTGTAATGTTTTGTGTTCATTTTTTGTATTTCAAAGCCACCTTAGTAACTTCTTAGCATTAAATTAGAACAAAGTAATTGTATTATCTTATTTTCTTTTAGCTGTAATTTTGATTGAATTTATCGCACATTTTATTAGCAGGTATGAATAAATTCCTTATTAATAGTACTAATAAATGGTACCACGGTACCAATATGGTTCCATTTGAAAAAATTGAGTTTTACCCCAAAATCGATTACGATTAACTTTATTTGCTCACAAAAAACGCAATTTAGTATTTTTGACGGGATTTCGATTTTTCTAGCATCAGATGGGTGAATTGGAATTAATCGGAACCATCATGGCACACTTAAATGGAAAACTAAAAATTGAATTATCAAAAATATTGACGTTTGAAATGTCACTTATGTGGTATCATTGGATTCAGAAAATTACGCAGATTTCAGAAATGTAATAATATACAGGATGTTCTATTTAAAAATCGAAAGTTGGTATCACTTCCGGCGGAACCGGAAGTGAAAAAAAAACATTTGCAGGTCGAAAAGTGCCGCTTATTATGTTTATGGGATATCCCAAATTAAAATCAATTATCTTCAAAACTAAAGGAGATACGGGGGGTGTACCATGATCCTGTTACACACGGTATATATATATATATATATATATATATATAAATATACATATATAGGCTCATAATCTCCGACCGTAGGCACAATATTAAATCTAATCGAAATATAAACCACAATAGTTATTTGTCCGACATTTTTAGTTCTTTAATTTTGATTTAAAAAAATAACTAATAAAAAAACTTTTTAAAGACAATCTTTTATTTAAGCCGTGTACTAAAACGTATAAAATAAATTTAAGTCATCGCTGACAATGATTTAATTATTTTTTGTTGAATTATTCGGTTTCAAAATGCTTGTCGCGCGAAGTGTTCATAAAAGTAGGTACCAATTAATTTTATTGGGCAGTGATTAGTTGGTAAGTAAGAACTTGTCAAAGTATTTGATTTGTACAAAGTATTCATGAAAGTAAACAACATGTCGAAGTATTAATTTTATTACAACGCACACATACCAATTTTGAATTAAATACGACCATAATAAGAAAACTCGTCCTTCACCTTGGTGTCGCCATCTCGAATTTATAAATTTTGACAAAAAATCATAATCTCCGACCCCAAAACCCCCATATACCAATTTTGAATCGAATTGTACCATAATCACAATGTTTGTGCTCCATCTTGAGGCCGCCATTTTGAATATATGAATTTTGACAAAAATTTCATAATCTTCGTCTCCGAAAACCCCCACATACCAATTTTGAATCGAATTGGACCATAATCACAATGTTTGTCATCCATCTTGAAGCCGCCATCTTGCATTTATGAATTTTGACAAAAATTTCATAATCTTCGACTCCGAAAACCCCCACATACCAATTTTGAATCGAATCGGACCATAATCATAAAACTCGTCCGCCATCTTGAATTCATGAATTTTGTATAAAAATTCATAATCTCCGACCCCGAAAACCCCCACATACCAATTTTGACTCGAATCGGACCATAATCACAAAACTCGTCCGCCAAAAACTACGTCTCGTGTTTCGCCTATACCAAATAATTTGGTACGCCCATGGAATTTCTATTAATAGCCACAGTTAGACAATGGTTCGGGCATCTTCGAGAAAAATTGGTTGTTAGGTAGGGGAAGGCCAAAGTGGTCGTTTCAATACTGGACTAGCTCTAGTATATAAATTTCCCATTTGCCGGGCAGTGTATATAAACACTCCTCGTAGTGCTCTTATTTTTATTGCCGTTCCAATTGGGATTAGAATAACTATAAATATAAGCACAAATTCATTACTGGCTCATATAAAGATTGTGTATTTGGTAATAATAATATTTCAGTAAAATAAGTTAAATTCGACAAGAAGTAAAATTAAAATGATTTTTGGACACAGCTCCCGTACTATACCCGTCATAATAATTTCTGGTATTCACGATTCATTTTTGCCGGTCAGCGCACACGTTCCGTGCAATGCAAACAAACATACCGTTCTGAAGGCTATCAGTTTCGCTAGCTGATGCTGGCAATCGTTGGAACGGTAACTAGAAGCTACTAATTGAATCGTTACCTTTGCTTTTATTCGCTTGTCAAGTATCGCCCGTTGTTTTCGACGGGTTTTAGATATTTTCAATGGAACGTTCCCCTATTCCAGTTACGAAGATGATACTTGCACATATTTGTTCATTGCTAGTTGACGATTA
This sequence comes from Gonioctena quinquepunctata, assembly GCA_018342105.1. Classification (NCBI taxonomy): domain Eukaryota; kingdom Metazoa; phylum Arthropoda; class Insecta; order Coleoptera; family Chrysomelidae; genus Gonioctena; species Gonioctena quinquepunctata. The sequence goes on along the minus strand of JAFIRS010000061.1, from coordinate 270,485 downwards.
TTGCCACCCATATCGAATCTATTCGTAATAATAATAAAGATTGTTATTTATTGTTAATAAAACCAAACGGCCATCGACCGAGCTCCCTCAAATGTCTTTGCAAATTTACTTATGTGATTGTGAATATACAGCTAAGGGTATATAAAAAAAGTTATTCTGGACGATATCTTATATTCAAATTAGTTATTTAAATTGAAAGACAAGAGTAATGAAGACATATTTATATTCTTGAAAGTATTGAATGAATGTGATTTTTTGTGGAGGAACAACGTTTCTTGACATGGTTTTTTTATGTAACCTTCCACACTCTGAAAATGAAGATGTCAATTGAGATCTGCCAAAAAAATTTGAAAGTGACGTATTGCTCATTTGATATATGGGGTGTTGTTCAGATCAGTTTATTAGCATTCTACCATATCTCACTTCCTCTCTGAGTAGAGGTAACCATGTATGGTCCATTTCAACAGAATTTGTTGAAAAGCAGTTGTTATTGGAAAGAAGAATACAGGCCGTTTCTTTCAAATTTTCTCCTCTCTTGATGTGGTTCTTTCATCAAGATTTTTGTCCTATTCCATTCAATCGTATGATCGCCATTGGATGTGAGGATATGTTCTGCAATTTTTTATCCGGTTATTTGTCGATTTCTGATGTAACTCTGATGTTCACTTTGGCGCACTTCTAAAGGTTTGACGTTTCACCTATATAACTATCACCACACGAACAAGGTATGTTGTAAACACAGTTTTTGGTACTTTCTTCGGCGTTTTTTGTTTTTGTTTGTGTTAGTATAGATCGCAGTGTGTTTGTTGTTCTAAATGATGTTCTCACATCATACCAATTTCCAATCCGTTTGATCTTCTCAGATAATCCGGAGACATAAGGTATTATGTTGGTTGTGAAATGTGTAGGTGGTGTGAGTTCTCCTATTGGTTGTGTTAATTGGTTGTTTGGTGGATTGTTGTTTTCAATGTCAGTGATTGTTTTTTCCACAAACTGATCCGGATATGCATTTTCCCTGAGAATATATTTTATGAGGTTTATTTTTTCCTGTAAATTCTGGTTGGAATTGCAAACTGTTTGGGCTTGATTATAGAGACATTTAACTATGCCTTTTTTCACACTGGCATGATGGTTTAAGATGTAGTGTAGATATACATTGGTATGTGTCTTCTTTCTGTGTACAGATGTTTCCATTCGGAATAATGATTTTTGGATCATGACATCTAAAAAGGGAAGTTGGTTATTTTTGTTCTGATTCTAACTTTAATTTGATCGTTGGTTCTTGTTCATTTATATGATTCAAGAATTTTTTAAATTCTTCTTCAATTCGATTCCAAATAGCAAAAACATCATCCACGTATCTCCACCATACTTTTGGACCATTATGGAAAGTTTCAACGAAGGATTCTTCAAAGTATTCCATGAATATGTTACTTGAAATGGTTGCGAAGGAGAACCCATCGCCATACCAAACTCTTGTAGATAAAATTCGTTCTTTAATTGGAAATATGTTTTTTCTGTACATAGTTTGTGTAATTCTATGATGCCACTGACATCCAGTTTTGTTCCTCTCTTGTGTGATGTGTCATTTTCTAATCTTTTTTTCACGATTTCCAGAGTTTTATCGATAGGGACATTACTAAACAAACTTTCGACATCAAAACTTTCTAGGAGATCTCCATCTTGATTTTGTAATTCATTCAATATTCTCTAGAAAGTGAGGGGTGTTCCTTATGAAACTATTTCCATTTCCAGATAGTGGTTTCAGAATGTTGAGTAGGTATCTAGCGAGTTTTTGTGAAGGAGATCCAATGGAACTTACAATAGGGTGTATTGTATTTTGGGTAATCTATAAAAATGTGGGGGTTTGCTGTGGTGTGATACTAGGTCTCTGCGTTCTGTTTTCGGGAGTGTGTTTTTGTGTTTAGCTAAAGTTCGGTATATTTTGCTTTCTATTGAGAGGGTAAGATTTTTGTTGAGTTTTTGTATACTTTCTTTACTGATATGGTAGTGTCTTTCAAATAAAGAGATACTTTATGGAAAATTGTATAGATATCAAGGTCCTATAGAGATTTTTTTCAAATGAAGCAAATACATGATTTAAAAAATTACACTACTTTGTATATCAATTATTTCGACAATGAGTCATAGAAATGCTGTGTCTGAAAAAGATGATTCAGTATCGACAGAATATTATTGGAAATAGGATACAATCGTGTCACTTGGATTAACCAAAGTATTATTTGATCTGCCGCATTATGATCTTTTTAAATGTGCAAAGAACTCTTCAAACATGTATGAAACATTTTTAGAAGAACAGCGTCAACTTGAACGACAAAAAGTATTAAAATGAAAAAGAAAGATAATTGAAGAAAAACCGAAAGAGAAAATGCAGTTGTTTATAAGAAATCAAAATTAGGGCTGCATAGAATCCTGAGTAATACTAAACAAAGCCTTCTGAATATTCTGATAATGTTTGAATAAAAAAAAGTTTGAAAAACTGTGTCCCGACTCCGTAAAAAAATAACTATAATCAAAGGAAAACTTTTCACCCGACTAGGGATACATCAAATAAACAAAAAAGTAAGAAACAAGTTAGGTGCTAATCGCTTTATTGAGTAAGACAAGTCTTATATGTTAGATATTCCTGTTTATTTAGTTCTATTGAAGTCTTCTGGCAGTTTCACATTATTAACGTTATAATTCAATGCAAATGCCGTCAGAACACCTAGACTTGCATAAATGAAATAAAAACATAGGAAATATGTAAATTTAAAGAAGGGATAAAGGAAAATAGGGAAGGAAATAATGAGTTACAAATGATTTTTTTAATAATGAATTAACAAGTTACTGATTTGAGTTTATATATCCGATTTCTGTTTACTGGAAATGAGTATTTACTTGTTTATTTTTTGACTGAAACATTGAAATTGTATTTATTATGTGTAATAATTATTGCTACAGTAAAAAGTGCAATTAATAACATCACATACTAATTATTTATCGCCTTATATTTTCCAAAAATACCTAAAAATATCCTGAAATCCTACTGCCTGGTAGAGCTCGTCCAGTATTGAAACGACCGTTTGGTAGGTAGAGAGGGGGAAAACAAGATTGGACACGATTTGCAGTGCTACGGCGAATCTTCACCAGTGTCTTGGCATGCAGCGTTTGAAAGGTTAGATTTGTTTGATTAATAAATAGGTAGTGCAGTTATTTATTCAAATTTTCTTATACAAATATATCTATATCCCTCTGGCAGATTTGTCGAAAAATATTTTTTCCGTTCAGAAGTTATAGGAGTGTGTGTAAGTTCTCTACTTCTCTTGTATCGCCTAAACCAAATAATTTGGTACGCTTATGGAATTTCTATTACTAGCCATAGTTCGGGCATCTTCGAGAAGAATTGGTTGTTAGGTAGGGGAAGGACAAAGTGGTCGTTTCAATACTGGACGAGCTCTAGGACCCCTGGTGACTCATTTTTACCTTTTTGGTATATACAGAAACGGAGCGGATTCATTTTATTGGTCTGGTTCGATTATTTATTTCTTCATGAAGGCAATTATATGCTTCCGTGTAATAATTGGAGCCGAGTCTAACTGCGAAATTGTGGGTAGAAATATAATTAGGGATGGTGGAAAATATTGACAACGGAAACAGATGCAGGCTGGCTGTCGGTCTAATTTCCTTTTGAAGTTGTGATTCTACGAATGTCGCGGCTTTTTCTTTTTCTGTCATTTGTAGAAGTGCTCGCTATTCACTTAACAAGGCCCGAAAAACTTATCTTCGTCTTTCGCACTACCCACTTCGATTCCTCGTAATGTAATTGCGGAACTCCCTTGATGCTGTGCAATTGGAGCAATTGTCTGGACAGTGGCGTGGGCAGGGGGTTTCAATTATTGAGATTGGTAAGCCGCGATGGTCATGTGATTTTTTTTTCGGAGAATATTCACAGTGGCCAACATCAAGTGAGACTATTCTCTCAAGATTAACTGCTAGTGCCAAAATGCATGAGAAAGTATGACTTTCTTTGGTGGTGTCCCGATAGAAAATGTGTAAGTTGCAAGTAAGAGCAAATTGAAATAAAAATTCTACAAAAACTCTTTTTCTTATTTGCCCCTCAGCTGGAAGAATAATTTATATTCCTTGAGTCTTCGGTTCGTGTTTCCTTCGAACCATCTTGAGGAGTCGTTTTACCTCAACCAGCCACCATATGTCTGTGTTTTCCAAGAAATCAATTTCTGGTCCACTCCAAACGAAGTACCCACCAAAGACCAGATATTTGATCTTCGTATCTTCGAAGCATTTCAAATACAGAATCGATATATGGTTCATTTAGTATAATTTGCTGACATGCTTTTTCATTCGTTTTTCTAGATGTCAAACCCCCAATTCCTTCAACAGTTTCCTTGTGCTATCAGCAGTATGCTAAAGTGAAAGAGGCGAATTTTTGACTTGAGGTTATAGTTTTCCCAATATCAATTGCAGAAGCATAAAAAAGTCTTGCGGTGAAATCCTGTGAGCAGCAGTGGCGGAGATAACTAATTTTATTTAGATATTTCAATATCCTAAAACGTATTTCGATCGGCACACACCAAGACCACAGACGCTACTGGTTTTTAATCTTTCAGAGCTATTAAAACACAAATATAACGCGTGATTTATGACCTCCCATCGTATAGCCACACCTGCCAGCATTGATGTCCGACTTGATAGGCCCAGACGAATCGGTTGTAGAACAGACAGCAGTAACTCAAGTCCACGTTGACCAGCGGGCTCTTTGTGCCGACGGAGACTGTATACAAGTAGTACATATTATTTTTCGTTCCGTTTCTTCGCATATACGCTCGTGTTAGCGAAGTGAGTTTTTATTTGCTCCCTATAGAAACAGCTTCTGCAATTGATATTGGATGGACTATACGTCCAAATATGTCTCTAGTCGGTTTCCTAACGAAATCGGATAAGAATGAATTTTAATAGAAGTAAAGGTTCTCTATATCTCAAATAATATTAAAAAAATGATTATATTTAAATATTAAGTGAGTTGTCTGAATTAGGTTTTGCTATTTGAGGCTTATGCTATTGTTTAAGAAGCAATAAACATCAAAGCATTCATGAAAAACGCCATTTTTCACGTGTTTACCCAATCGAGCTGGAGAAATTATAATGGAATTTGTTCCGCTACTGATCAATTTTGTTACTATCCTTAATCAGGACGGAAGTCAATTGGATTGATGCACTTGCGGTTTGTAGGTTATCGTATTATGATTTCTATGAAATTTGTTGCTATAATACTAATAAGAACTCTTCAGATTAATATCATAGAAGTGAATAAAAATATTTTCATGCTATTTATTTTCCTAAATATTTCATTGTTTGTTTTGCAGTCCATAAGTTATTATTAGAAATAAACAAAATGAAAATATAACATGAAACTTATTTTTATATTTTTAGATTAAATATAACAAAACTATTTTTTCAACATTTCTGTCAATCCAATAAAGTCCAAAGTTGGTTCTAATGAAATACAATTGAGACAATGTCGTGCTACCCAACCTCAAATCGTTCAATATTAAAATCAAATAATTTTTTTTGAAAAACTGTTTCTATAACAGTGCCAGGGTCACTACAATAGAAGGTATAAATGCACGCACGTTTGTACCCTGATTCTTGATTAATTTCATTCAGAGAACTGATAGGGTTCCCATTTCAAATCTTTATATTTAAAATTTTCATTATTGTCAACTCTTTTTCGTAACGCCCGACTTGTAGCAAACATGTAATATAAAGTTGTCCAATATATCTATCAAGTAAGTTCAGCCAACACGCTGTGTCCCTTTTTATTAACGTAAAAAAGGTATTCGATTGCTATGGAATTGGATGGCAAAGTTGTTCAAATTAGGTTAGTTTCCCTTTACGATATATAGAGACAACAACAGATGATTCCACTGCACAGTGGTCCAAAATAACAAGAAAGGGGAACTAATTCGAATTTTGGTAAAGTTTTCGTACAAGGTAAACAAAAGACCAGATAACCTTTTCTCAGAATTGCGGGTAACTATTATTAGTTCCGTTTTTTTCGTCATGGGGACAACTGTGCACTGCATGGGCATCGGACACAATGTGCGGATGAATAATTTAGTAAGCTCAGACAGAGTCGGACTAGTATCGATGATACCAGCGACACCAATATAAAAAACTTACCGCCTGAGTCTTCATAGAAACTTCATAACATGATCGACTGCCTGGAGGTTTCCCATTTTTAACCGACGAAAGGAGAAGATTCTCTAGTCGACGCGTATATTTTTTTATGTACACTTCGAAGTTGGTCCCATTTGCTTTTGAAAAAAAATAACTCTTAAGAGTACAAAAATAGGGGATAATTATCGTTCATCCACTGAATTTTTACTCGTTAAGCGATTCTACCACTCATAACTTTGTGCTGGGTTATCCGTTTTAGATGATTCTTTTTTTAATGTACAGGGTATACTTCAGAGTTGGTCATTTTCGGATTTGGAAGGGAATAATCTACCCCTAAGGGTAGAAAACTAGGGGATTAATAATTTTTCATCTGTCAACCGATTCTGTTGAAACTTGGTACACATATGTAGTTCTGATGACACTGCAACATAATGGATATCTAGTTAATTGATTTTAGCCACAAAAAAGTGAAAAATAAAAACTTTTTAACAAAAAATTAAACCGACGAAAAAATCAACTGAAAAGTAAAAATAAAATGAACCTTAGTCTTAATGATAACTGAGCTCCTAAACTAATGTGAGTAACTAATTTTGAGTCGGCGCCAAACAATTAACGAAGATCATTATATTATGTTGAAAAGGGAAACATTCTCAATTGAATATTGATAGAAAGATTTTTCTGTGAATTGAAAAATCCACGATTAAAATGAAGTTATTTTTTGTGAATGTCTAACAGAAAACAACTACTTCCCCGGCTAAAGCCACGCTGGACATTGAACTATATCTGATATTCTGACATGACAGTTTTTAATGCCAGAAAACACTAATTTCAAAGTGACTCTCCAAAAGAAATGATTCTAACTTTTTCCATCTTTGCAAAGTGAGATTGCTTCTCGAAAATGTGTTTCCCATTTCTTCCGGTCTTCCTGATGATCGTGGAAGCGTGAAATAGATTTTCGTCGACAAAAATGTATTGAAGACCTAGTGAATGCGATGTCTCTCCTGCGTCAATGTTACGAATTATTTCTGGTGAGTACTCTCTTTTGGAAAACATTCTTCTTTGCCTCATTCATCTTTATGAGTTCTTAATCAAGACTGGAATAGAAAATCAAATAACTATCTGAATGAAAATGCAAATTTTCAATTTCAGATTTTTTCTTTTGAGTTAGGTCCTTTTCAGATTATCTTTCAGATGTAGTTCAATGTCTAGGGTGGCTTTAGCCGGGAAGTAGTTGTTTTCTGTTAGACATTCACAAAAAATAACTTCATTTTAATCGTGGATTTTTCAATTCACAGAAAAATATTTCTATCAATATTCAATTGAGAATGTTTCCCTTTTCAACATGAATACCCCACAAGAGGTTATCTTGACGATGGAAGATAGTGACTAAAGTTTATCTTTCAGTCGCAGATGATTCCACATCTGATTTTATGAACATCCTGTTTATAATTTCAACAAATCTATCATTATATTACTTTGAAGAAGTAATCAAAAGGCCGCCGTGCATCTCGCTGCCATCATTTTACGCTTTACCTAATTCATTTGCTAGTTTGTTTGGCGCCGACTCAAAATTAGTTACTCACATTATGGTGGATTTATGCAACACCAATTAACAATTAGCAATTATAAGTTGAACCATCGTCTTACAATGGACGTGTTTATGCAGACAAGCAACAATTATCAATTAACAAGTAGAAAGTTGACCAACTTTTAACTTCTTACTTCAATTGAACCAAATTTTCTTTGGTGCGCAACTAGTACGCAGATGACCGTGGATTGGCCCGTGCGATAACGAAAGCAAACCTAACTTTTAATAAATAAAATATTCTGGTTTGTTTTTGTTGTGGGTTGTGGTGTCTTTTGGAATTTTATTTGTGTCTGAAAATATATTGTAAAAATGGAAATTGATGATGCCTATTTTGATCGACCTCGTTCGGCTATTTCCCGACTTGTGCGCATGCTTACTTTTCTTCCTTAATTGTTAAATGAAGGTGCATCAATGCCATCATTATCGTTACTTGTTAATTGCTAATTGTTAATTGATATTTCATAAATCCACCATTAGTTTAGGAGCTCAGTTATCTAAGAAGGTTGATTTTATTTTTTGCTTTTCAGTTGATTTTTTTGTCGGTTTAATTTTTTGTTAAAAAGTTTTTGTTCAATAATTGCTTCGACCCAAGAGTAATGGAAATTTCTTGGCGGAATTTTTGCTAGTTATTAATTGTGCTATTTCATAGGTAGTAGGTATGTATATTGACTGAGTATATTAAATAAATATATTCTAAAGTGAACAGTAGCTGAAAGTTTGTTTTCTATCCGTCAGGTCACTGTACACAGTGTTGATTGATACTGGTAATATTCAGGAGCGTTTCTTTCAACCAGTCAAATATTATACTGAACAATTTATATTCATCACAAATTGCCCATATATGAATCAGCCGAAGTAAACAAGCAGTTGAAGTAATTACTATTCTGTTAATTGGACTAATAAAAATGCTTTTTCATCGACCCAAATTCGTTTCAAGGCCGGCCTCCAGTCGACCCCGTACTCTTTTTTTTTTCTAGTATACGCAAAATTAGAGTGTTTTTGAATGAGTACTTGAAACTAAATCTACCCACAAACATGCTTGGCATGAATAACATTGAGTTTTATTGAAGTATGATTACTGTGCTATTTTTAACACATTCAATTGGAAGATACCTGTTGCTGATGAGTTATTTTTATGTTCCATATTTCGCGGAATTTCCATTTCCGTCAGATGCACGTGGAAAAGTTTTCGATCGATAGTCACATTTTATTAGATTCACAAATGTTTTCAGTGATATTGGATACTCGTGTGTTGCCGACATTTTATAAAGAATATTTTGTGTCCTCAGTAAATTTGGATAATGGGCGAAGACGCGAAATTTTCAAAATATTTTTAATATATTTTACAGCTTGTAAAAACTCGATGGTAATTTTTTATTTTCAGAAATTTAAAATATTTAAAGTCCGCAAAATTCAAATGGTTTCTTTGCAAAATGTTGTGACGCAATCACCCGATCAACCAATCCCACAGTTGTCAGCTTCAATCAATTTTGCAACGTTGCCATATTTTCAAATCTTGACATTGTAAATAGTGTTCTGTTCTGACATTTATAGTGTAAGAAACATGGCAACATTGCCATTTAACGTCACAATCAACCAGATTACGCATATTGGCTGCTCGGTCGTTTACGTCACAAAGAGCGCCAATATTAGTAGCTTCAAAATTTGTCGATTTTCAAAAACGAATGAGAACTGCTGATATTGAAATTTAACTCAAAAGATATTTTCTGGGTACATTAATACAGTGCGCGGCTAAATTATGGAACAAATTCGATATTCCACAAGCAATGTACTTTTGACAAAAATCCTGAAAGAAGATTTTTGTTTTTAAATGCTGATATTTGAATGTATATTCTAAAGACGTTATGTTACTGGTTTTGATTTTTTTAAATTGAAATAGATGTCTTGTGATACTTCATCTGAAAGGTGTTTCAATACTGCATTCAATGATAATAAATAATTCGATTTGTAAGTACAGGGTGAACAAAAATTAATATTTTATTTCAGAGAAGAGAATAACTTTATATCCAACATAAACACAACATTTAAATAAGATGTTCAAAATGCCATCCACCAGTCTCTTGACAATAAGCGAATCTACGGACACATTCCTCTTGCACATTGCGAATAACTTCTGGAGTAATTCTGCTGATTTCGATCCTAATTCGATTTTCCAACTCCTGTAGATTTTGCGGCATATCTACATAGACCTTCGATTTCAAATAACCCCCCAAGAAAAAATCCAGGGGCGAAAGATCTGGAGATCTTGGGGGCCACTCTTACTGAAATAAAATATTAATTTGTGTTCACCCTGTATAAACAAATCAAATTATTTATTATCATTGAATGCAGTATTGAAAGACCTTTCAGATGAAGTATCACAAGACATCTATTTCAATTTAAAAAAAAATATCGATTACGTCACCACGTCAAAACCAGTGACATAACCTTCTGAGAATATATATTGAAAAATCGGCATTTAAACACAAAAATCGACCTCTTGCGAAATATCGAATTTGTTCCATAATTTAGCCGCGCACTGTATATGCCGTATGTATTTTAAAGCATATTTAAAGCGATAATATCTCGTGTCCTCGCCTATTATGAAAATATGCAGCCCATTCGACGCAGTGCCATTTTTTTGAGAAATTAGTTCTGGAGTTTTATGAATATGGCGGAATTACAGACTTGCCTTTTGGACATGATCCCAGTTAATTAAAGAAATTGAAAAATACCAGACCAAATATGCTTCCTTTCTTGTTGAATCGGGAGCGAATTAATTGACCTTCAATAATATGCAGATTAGAAATTGTCCGCCACACAGTGTACCGTTTGTCTCTTCTAGGTGTACAAAATAATTCTCAAACTGTAGCTCATGTGTGATCAGATGACGTCATACATAAATAGAAAGATATTTTTAGGTAGATTTCAATAGAAATACTACCTATTGGTCCCGTCATCACAACAAGACTTATATTTTTATATATCATGGTTCCCAATACCCAAAAATTCCATAATTTCAAATGTTTCTATATACAGGGTATAATCTAACTTCTTGCACTCTTGCACACCCGTGAATTACGAGTGTATAATGCCATTTTATAACAAATTATAAATCTGAAAAAAAAAATTACAACATGTTTTGTTCATTATAAAATTCGACAAAATTTTGGGTAGCGCCTCCCGGCTAATTTCAGGTGACCTGCTCAGAGGAAAACTTCGGCAATTGCCGAATGCAAAAAACATTTAACTCGTCTTTTGAATAAGGTAGAATGTTGAACTGATTGTGTTGTAAATGTACACATTGCAGGATGCCTGAGATAGATATTAAATTTCAAAGTGAAGAAAACAACTAACCTTGTTGAATCCATACTGGTGATAAAGTCAGAACTAGTTGACTTCATACTCTGCTCTGAGGCACTTATCATAATTGTCACTTTTAAGAAACCAACAACACAAACAGTGGGATACATTCGCAATGGAATATTGTTTTGAAAAATAATATCACGACCATTGTCACTGTTGCCAAGATTCTCGCATGCACGGTTTACAAAGCTGTCTACGACAGCTTTGTAAACCGTGACAGCTTTGTAAACGGAAAGTTTAATAGATTCTACTAGTATTTTCTGATTGGCTGGTGAATGAAAGATATTAATTAACAACTAATCAGTACGCGATGTGCACGAGAATTAATTTTAACATTATTGTCTCTGTCTTTTCAAAAATTTGCCATTCTATCAAAAAGTAACTTATATTAGTAGTAGAAGTATTTATTTAACTATTTTTCATACATTTCTGTATACTTATAGCAAGTCAGAAAGAAAGCGTATGTATAAAAACACATTAAAATATGTTGAACAATGTCACATTAAAATAAGATAAGAACAGAAATCCATACTAATACAAACATACGTGACATATATAGAGTAAAATACAATTCAATTAATCACATATACACCCACAGTTTAATATCTGAGGTGTGTTAGCGGAAATCACTTGCACTTGTACTCGTAGGAGTAAGATCGGTTTATTTCATTCAACGAATTCAGAGTTGGGGGGGAAATTGAAATTGCGATACTCTGAAGTGGAGTAAAAACAGTGAGTTTGGAAAAAATATTTCATTCTACTCTTGAAAAGATTCTGGGGAAGATCTTTAAAGTAATCTGGAAGTGTTATAAAGGTCAAGGTCCAGCGAATTCTTCCTAGATTTATATCGTTGACATCTGAGAAGATTTCCAGATCTTGTTGGGTAATTATGGTGGTCTGAATTTTTGGTTAATGAATCTTTCTTGTTGTGGATTTCCAATACGGAATTATAAATGTGAACCGATGGAATAGTCATAATTTCCAGTTTTGTAAAAAGAGGTCGGTACGAATCACGCCTATCAGCTCCTGTTAAAATCCGTATGGCTTTTTTTTGTAGAATGAAAGCTTTAGTAGAATGGGACTATGCCCCCCATAAAATTATCGAGTAGCATATATGCGAGTGAAACAGTGAAAAATAAACAATTTTTAGAGCTGTGAAACTTAGTATTGGTTTCAGTCTTCGGAGCATGAAAATTAGGCTTGATAATTTATTACATAAATAATGTATGTGACTGTCCCAAGACCAATTGTCATCAATATGTACCCCTAATAATTTCACTGGCAAACCCTGTGTGACTTCTGTCCCTGTGTTAAAGATTGTGTCTTGGCTTGATTCAGATTCAATTTATTCGCTGTAAACCATTTATTGGCTTCAATTCCATTATCCATGGCTAGATGTTCCAGAGTGTTGATATTCTTGGCGGAGTTTATTATGGTAGTATCGTCAGCAAATAAGACAGATTTATTCGGCAGTAAAAAATGATGAAAATCATTAATGTAAATAATAAATAGTAGTGGTCCCAAGACAGACCCTTGAGGGACACACACTTATATTAATATATCTAGTACGAAAACGCCCGCACAGTGATTGGCGACTCCAGAATTCAACCAGAATTGAAATTTACTACTTCATTCATAAATGCGACGAGTGATTCATCTTGTCTTCTACTCTTCAAAATACGCACGGAACAGCTCGGTGTTTAGTTTCAAGAGCCAGCAAAAGACAAAGACAATAATGTTCAAATTAATTCTCCTGTACATCGCGTACTGTTTGGATATAACAAGGTTAGTTGTTTTCTTCATTTTGAAATTGAATATCTATCTCTGGCAGCCTGCAATGTTTACATTTACCACACAATCATTTCAACATTCTACCTTATTCAAATGTCGAGTTAAATGTTTATTGCATTCGACAATTGCCAAAGTTTTCCTCTGAGTAGGTCACCTGAAATTAGGCGGGTGGTGCTACCCAAAATTTTGTCGAATTTTACAAATAACAAAAAAAAAAATTATTTTTTACCACTCTAATTTGTTATAGAATGGCATTATACACTTGTCATTCACGGATATGCAAGAGGCTAGATTACACCCTGTATATATACTTATATGGGATATAACGAAATTTGTCGACAAAGTGAAGGCCACATTTTTCAACCGAATGGAACGAAATTGGCCACAAAAATTTTTTCTATCTATGCCTCGGATAAGTTCGAAGATGGACCAAATCGGTCCAGTACTCTCAAAATGGCGGCTGTTGAGATATTGAAAAAATCTCAATCTTTAATTTTCATACCAATATTGGCAAACCATGTCTTTTGATAGAGCTTTATGAGCTCTAAAACTTTCATCGTTTTTTTTTTGTGTTAGAGGTTTCTAGAAATATAGAAATTGTGTTTTTCATTAATTAATTTTTTCCGACACATTATTTGTTAGCTTGATTGATGATGAAATTCTGAAATCTACCTTTCCAACTGGCCCCACCATCGAGTTTTTCCATATTGGAAATATTTGACGGCGTTTTTAGTGAATCAAAAAAATAATTATGTTGGAACCTACTGACATGTACTTTTTCAGTAATCTATTAATAACTGGAAATCTCTCAAAAATCATTGGTGGCGCTTTGGGGAGGGGTAAGATTCTAAATTATTAATAACGGTAAAGAAAGTGAATTATTTTCTCACTTAGATCTGTCTATTCCTCAGATTTTGTGACTTGACGCCGGTGTCTGAATCTGCCACTTCTCCGAGAGAACTGAGGATCCTAGTGTAGTTGTGTAGTATTGATGAAGAAGGATATTAGAGGTTTCCAGGTGTATTACGGCGTTCATCATACCATTATCGAAAGGTACTAGCGTGACAACCTCGAGATAGTCCAATAAGTATGAAATATTGTCAATAGCTCTCAAATCAACACCACAACGACAATTTTACAAAAACTTGTTTTGGCCTTTGAAAATCCTTATGCTGTTCGACGAACACATTTTCTGTGAATGAGAGAAAGAAAACGCGTGTGATATAGTTCGCGGACAAATATTATAGTGATGTAGTAAGACCGTATGTTTTAGCGGCAAATTCTGTACCTTCGTTAATAAAATCTAATATTTTCACAAGTTCTGCATCCTATCAAAAAAATCCTCAACTTTGAAAACAACCCTGTATAATTTGTGAACTCGTTGAGTGCTCTTTCATGCTTTAAATGTACATTATGCCGATTAATTTTATATGATATGATGTACCAATTTTTATTGGTGCGAACATTTCATTTTCAGTCGAATTCTTCGAATATAAAGATTCGAATATACCGCATCAAGTTTCTAACAAAAAACGTGACAAAGATATCTCCCTTTCCGACTGAAGTTTCCAGATTTCAATTGGGAGAGTTCCCGTTGGGAAATACAGATTGAATTCCTTCCGGGGCAGGTTTTTCTGAAGTTGTTCTGCTCAAATCACGAATCAATTTGACATTCGACCTTTGCGACAAAAATTGTTTCCTCATAGAAGTAGGCTGATATTTATCCAAGGGCCAAGTTATACTACTTAGTTCTTGCAATCAAGTATATATTTTTTTAGGAAATTGCAGCTATATGGATTTTTTTAGTAAATTGCCACAAAATAATCTCAAGAAAACCAAAATTAAATGGCCGACGTTTCGAAACTTTATTGATTCATCTTATTATTTAATTATGACGATTTTACTCTTCTTTATAAACAAGGAGTTAAAAAAATTGTATATGTTTTTCTCTTTTTTCGGAGGTTTTCTACTCCCTCCGATGATTGATTGTCATTTGAGGCCACCCTTTGATTTTTGTTTCATCTAAACATCATTCAAGAATTCCATTTCAATATGTATATTCTTGTTTTTCATACTACACAGTCCTAAAGATGAAGGAATAAAGTTTCTAAAAGTTTAGTATTAATAATTATGTTACCAAATCCCGTCAACGATTGCTATTCAACTCAATCTACATTAACATGGAATAGAGGTACAGTTTCCATTATAATAAGTAATTGTTACCTTACAAGTCAACCCAATACCAGCAACACAGTAGTCATCACGACAGAGCTCAATGGAATTTTAATTCCTGTAAGCATATGCGTGTTTAGAGGAAGACGCTGGCTGATTCGATTCCTGATTGATCTGTCTACAATGTAGGTACCTATCTGCGTAATACAATAAAAATAATATTTATTGCCATGAATAATTGTTCTGGCGTGCATAAAATAGTAACTACATCGAAACTAACTTGAATAGTGCGTCCAAAGCACTAATAGACTCATTATTCATTGCCGATAAGATTCAGCGGGGCGTACTCGTTTTTGCTGATTCAACAATGAAATTTTCACACAAGACAATATGTTTTGGTGACAACTCGGCCCAATAAATTATGGAGTGTGGGAAGTGGTACTCCATAGCAAATTCGTAGAAAATCATTTTTTTTTAACTACCATTTGTTACTAAAACATCCTTTTTATCTTCTAGTATGCAAGAAAGTACCGTTCTCCTAACACCAGTAGAAAAATGGGTATATGTTTTTTAGGCATGCAAAGAAAAAATAAAAAAATATTAAATAATAATGGTTAAACAGTTCGAAAAAATACAGTGTACTATTGACATAAAACGCTTAATTATCTATATACACGTAATATACATATATCTACAAAATATACTTGCTTCTAGAATATAAAAACTCAATTTCATAAATTCGTGTACAAATATGACTGAATTTTTTACATAATTATGTATTCCATGTGAAAAATGAAATGTATAAAATTGAGTTTAACAGGTACAAATACAGTACAAAAAATACAGTGTTATTAAATTAAAATAATCAGTCAATTTTCATTCATCCTTAGGCGATTGAGAAATACTGTTGAGGAGAGAGTCCTGAGGATGTCATACTTTTCACTGTTCACTCTCATCTAAGTTATGGCGCAATTTTATGGGGTAACTCTATCCACACAAATCGTGTCATCATTCACCAAAAGAAAGCAGTCAGGGTAATTGCCAAGGCAGCTTATAAAGACTTGCAAACCCTTATTCAGGACATTGGAAATATTGACACTTCCTTCACTTGTCGTTTATTTCTGCTTGATTGAAATTCATAATCATATCCATTGATATAACAAACCCAAAGATTTACACAGCTATCCCACCGGAAACAGCTCCAGCTCATCATTCCTAGATTTCGTCTCAATACCTCATCAAAAAATTCAATTAATCCAAATATTTATAATAAATTGCCTGAATAATTTGAATTCAAACTAGCTATCAAACAGCGTCTACTGAAACACAGCTTTTATTCGGTAGATAAATATTTGTCAAGTGATTTAACAGAATGAAAATTATGTAGACACCATGATATGTGAAAATACTGCACCCATCCTACTACTTTCAACATGTTTTATATAAAGTCTTTTACTTTATATGTATGTATAAATGTGTATAAAATGTTTTATATTTGTTGTTCACAAAAATTTTTTATCCACGGACATGTTCCAAACTCTTTGACTTGTGTAATGAATCAAGTATTCAAAAACATCAATAAAATTCTATTCTATTCCATTGTCACCGTCGTCATCCAAGTTCACTTTTTTTTTCAAACACATCCGCATTCTTCTCCTCGTGGTAATCTTTTGTTGATTTCGAGACGAATTGCAGCAAACCACCATCAACAAAACCATGCTCATTTCCAATATGGGTGATAATCAACCTACGCCTTTTTCCGATCGGTCCTTCCATGACTGCTTGGCGGAAAGTTTTTATGTTAGTGTCGACCCATGTTTTCTGCACATTGTGTCCTTCTTGAAGCCATGTTTCGTCCAAATAATAAATTGTCCTTCCTTCAGATCGATACTTCCTGATCGTCCTTAAATAATTTCTTCTCCAACGCATAATTTCGTCTTTATCTATAAGGAGGGACTTTCTTTTCTGCTCCTCCCAGGAAAAGCCTATCTCGCGTAAAAGTTTCTATAATTTGGTTCTGCCTACTTGTGGTAAATAGTCGTCTTCTTGAATTGACTGTAGAACTTTGTCTATTGTTGGTATCTCTTTATTTATATAAAAAGAGTAAACTTTCCTTCGGATGGCAGTTCTCTCAAAGTCATCGATTGATAGTGACTTCCTTCCTGAATTTTGTTTTGTCTCCACTTTTCCTCTCGTTTAAAAAGTAAAGTTCACTCCCGTCGTATTAGAACATGTAGACACTATCTAAATATTTTATTTCGACCTGACTATTTACTATAGTAATTGTGCTTGAATATTTACCTCAATTCCTTCATAATAACAAGTGGTGAGGGGAATAGGTATTAATGTATTATTATATATTCATTTTGTAGGTATTTAAGTATATTCTCATAATTTGCTCTTAAGTAAATCCGTGTTTACAGTATAAAAGTTCGTAATAAGTATCATTGAATTTCCGTCTTACATTTTGGTAAGAAATGTAACGCCTGTGGTTTATGTTTATTTTATTCCTGAGACCACGAAGTCGTGCTGCCAGTAAAAAAGGTCAGAGTATAGACTTTGCGGTGTCACCCTATCAAAAATTGCAAAAGTAACCCTTTCACCTCACTTACTTCACATCTATATGATATATTTCACACCTCGAACCATATGCTATTATGAGGGAAAGGGATTACCATTTATAATGAGTCTGTATTGTCTCTGGACGAACTATAGAAATATCAAGTACGAGGAAAAATTATTTTTTCTGGTCTATGCAAGATACGTATTTCTTGGTATCTTATTTTTCTAGAAATATTCAACTGAATATTTTCCTTTTTAGATTGTTGATCAAAAATGCCTTTGAAAAGTAGTATAAGAATGATTTTCTCTACTCTACCTTCAGTTGGTGCACTGTTTTTTTCTTTATCGTAGAATTGTACTCGTGAGAGATACTGTATGAACAATGTTTCAAATTTTCATCATGCAAAGAAAAAAAATACTTCATGTATTATTAGATACGAAAAAGGCTGTTATCCGTCTCATCGGTATTCCCGAGCCTTTTATATTATATTTATGATTAAGAAAGTTTCCACTCGTACCTTCTCGGCGGAATATAAAATACTCTCCATCCTGCGGAAATAATAGGTTTTCGTGAGGTTCTTACCCGTTCTGGGAAACGTCACCTTTAACCTTTGAAGTTGGTAATTGTTTTTCGTCCTTAAACATTTAAATGAATCGTGGACGGCGGCGTCGGGCGTCGGGCGTCGCTAGGAGGAATATTGTTTCGGCTGCAAATGACATTGGGAAGGTTATAAAACGTGTGCCTCTTTTCATTCTAATTTGAATACTTCAAAACAAGCAAACAGGCCAAGGTGTATCGTTAAATCTACATAACGTTTACTTATGTTTTGCATTTTCCCAATTTTCCAGTTGTAGATTTTTATGGGGAAGCAGATGATGAGGCATATGGATATTTGTGGTGCCAGTTGTTGACTGCCAGCATAATTCTATGAAAATAGCTTTCCTTTGTAATTGTCCCGATTTTTTTTTCATGAAAAACTTTTCCTGGACCATAACTAACAAAACATAAAAAGGATCACGCAGATCCATCGTTCGAATCGTGAGTTATGGTTTTGTGTTCATAAAAAAAGGATTTTACAAATTTTCCGGGCAACTTTTCCAATTTTTCTTTCCTGAAAAACCTTCTATTACGAACATTTTAGAAAAAAATTAGCCACATAGCCGTTCTCAAGTGATGCGCTTAGCGACACAAATTGCATTTCATTTTTATTATACAGGGTGAGTCAGAATAAGACCGACAAACTCCGACTACAGTTCCTAACCTCATTTCGAGTGAAAAGTTGCTTCAAGGTATGTCCTAAAATGCATCCCCTCTGAGAATCAGGGTGTTGAAAAGACGAAAAAAATTAAGATTAAACTTGTTTTTTAAAAAATTCCTGAAGGAAAAAAATTGAAACTTGGTACACTAATCAAGGTTTATCAACGTTCTAATTTGAAGTTATAATTTTTTATTTTCGTAAACCAGTGGCGTAGTTACGACGGAATGTGGTCATACGTTCCTTCATATTTTCTTGGGACAAGTGAAAGGACAAATTAGCGTTTGACATCAGTTCGTCTCATCGATACTCACCTAAAAGTCATAACAATCCATCTGCCTAATAGTGGAGGTTTCTGATATAATTGAGAAAAACTGCAGATATGTCCTTAGTAGAGACATAATTTCCTATGTGCAATAATCGCATAATGCTAATTTCTTACAACATATCGGAATATGTGTCAACCTCCTGAACATTTTTTAATGTTGGGAGAATCGAAAACATAGTACGGGTGCGGATTCACTGATATGTTACCATACTTTGTTGCATATGATTGTTTTGGCAGATCAACTGACAAACAAACCCAACCTCAAATTCTTAATACTCCACTTAGATAAGAGTTAAGGTCTGAAATAATTTTTCCGAAAAACTGAAGATAAGTACTCCTAATTTGTTGAAGTTTATGTTGGAGTATCATTATCCAAGCCATTTCTGATTGGATAATATTTTCCTCCAATCAACATGTTTTTGATGAAGAAAAACAATTATTGTGTATTAATATCTACTTTAATGATTTCTTTCGATTCGTGATAACTAGTTGCAAAGTCGATCCTTTCATGCTAGTTTGTGGTAGGCTGTTCAGTACACCACTGATCAACGCATAAAACATATACGAAATTTGGTACTAAGAAGAAATGTAGCCTTTTTCCATTGTTCCCGGTAGAAACACACTGAAATATCGATACTTACATTAGACATAATTGACAGTAACTCAAAACAGTTTTTATTATTGTCAAGTCATCTGGCATCACTTCAGTCAGTGAACATCGTTTCAAAATGGATTATTCATTTGAAGAATATACAGATATGCATTTCGTTTAAGGTGAAACAGGGGGAAATGCCAGAGCCGCTGCTGAATTATATCAACATAGATATCCAAACAGACATCATCCACAATTCACTACTTTTATAGCTGTGCGTCGACGATTGAAACGGGGTCCTTTAAATTCAGTAAACACCATTGTGGTGCGAATAGAACAAGAAGAGATAATGTTACGCAAGAACAAATTCTTGAACGAACGCAGATCTTTCTACCAGCACTCGGGCTATTTCGTATAGGTTACAGGTGTCAAAATCAACAGTAAGTCGGGTAGCACGTGAGCAACTATTGTATACATTTCGCCTACAGAAGGTGATGATTATGGCCCTCGTAGATTTTTTTGTGAATGGTTTTTGAGGACATATCTAGGAAAGTCGTTTGCGAAGGATCAAACGACTTTTCTAGATATGTTCTATTCACGGATGAGGCATGTTTCACAAGAGATCGATAAATAGTAGGAACAGCCATTTATGGGATGAACAAAATCCGCATGGAATGTTTCGAAAAGGCTACCAACAAAAGTTTTCAGTGAATATTTCAGTAGGAATTATCAAAAATCGTATCGTTGGACCATATCTTCTTCCTTCCCGTTTGAATGGGCAGAACTACCGAGTGTTTCTTGAAATCGTACCTCTATTGGTTCGTCAAAGAATGTGGTATCAATATGACGGAGTACCGGCGCATTTCCAACGAATCGTTCGTCAATTTATTGATCAAACATTCCATGATCGGTGGATAGGTAGACGTGGTCCCATACATTGGCCTGCACGTTCTCCGGATTTAACTTCACTAGACTTTTTTTGTGGGGGTACCTTGAATCCCTACTGCATGAAACACCTGTAGAATCTGTGGAAGATTTAACGGCAAGAATTTTAGCAGCATGTACAGGATACAACAGGAATATTCCAAAGCGTTTGACAGTCGATAATACGGAGATGCCAATTGTGTATTGAACAAAATGGTGGTCCATTTGAACATTTGCATTAATGCCTTGTGTGTTTCTATGTAGTGTACCCACTAAACCGTTTATATCATTCAAGTGTATATTAATACACAATAATTGTTTTTCTTCATCAAAAACATGTCGATTGGATAATATTTTCCTAGATAATTCAATCAGAAATGGCTTTGATAATGATACTCCAACAAAAACTCCAACAAATTGAGAGTACTTATTTTAAGTTTTTCGCAAATATTATTTCAGACCTTATCTAAGTGCAGTATTATGAATTTGAGGTTGAGTTTGTTTGTCAGTTGATCTGTCAAAACAATCATATGAAAGAAAGTATGGTAACATATCAGTGAATCCGCGACATCGATTCGATCAAATAATATGATGAATGAGTTATCGGTCCCCTTCTGACTCACCCGTTTTATGGTTCCGATTCTCCCAACATTAAAAAATGTTCAGGAGGTTGACACATATTCCGATATGTTGGAAGAAATTATGCATTTTGCGATTATTGCACATAGGAAATTATGTCTCTACATATCTTCAGTTTTTGTCAATTATCTCAGAAACCTCCACTTTTAGGCACATGGAATATGACTTTTTGATTGAGTAACGATGAGCCGAACAGATCATTTGTCCATTCACTTGTTCCAAGAAAATATGAAGGAACATATAACCACATACTACACAACTGGTTTACGAAAATAAAAAATTATAACTTCAAATTAGCACGTTGATAAACCTCGATTAGTGTACCAAGTTTCGAATATTTTCCTCCAGGACTTTTGGAGAAAACAAATTGAAACTCAATTTTTTTTGTACTTTCGACACCCTGTAACTCAGAAGGGATGCATTTCAGGACATACCTAGATAGCAACTTTCCACCTCGAAATGAGGTGAGGAATCTGTAGTCGTAGTTTGTCTGTCTTATTCTGACTCTCCCTGTATAAAAGATATAACAATTTTTGACATAAGAATTGAATGAATTATTTTTGGGATGTTCAAAGTATTCCCTTTACTTTCCCACCTAAGTCTAAAATAACCCTTTCCTTGTCGAAACTTACCCTTCCAGAAGATATTGAATTGAGTTAATTTTATAGAGATATTTTAATCCGTCTTCAATTTCAATTCAATTTTATTTTATCCATAGAGCTGTAGAGCTATCGGACAAGTCAGATACAAACAAGTGTGTACAATATAGAAAAACATAACATTTTATCTTAAATCATGAAAAAATGCATTTATGTTATAGAGGTCGAGAAGTCTTTCTTAAATATGTGCACTCTTTTGATCAATTTCAGTTCTTTGGGAAGAACATTATACAATCTGAGTCCCAATATATCTGCAGATTTCTGGGATTCCGTTAAACGAACATTGGGCAGATGGAAATTATTCTTTGATCTTGTATGATGATCATGTAGTGAATTGTTCTTTACCAAAGTTTTGCATTGCTTACGTATATATGTCAAATGTCCCATTATATGTAGGCCATAGAGAGGGAGAATTTTAAATTGTTTGAATAGTTCCCTACATGAAGTACCATTGGGGGCGCTAGTTAGACATCGCATAATCCTTTTCTGTACCAGAAAAACTGGTACAGATGAGCTGCCCCAAATAGTTATTCCGTATGTTGATCTGGATTAAATTTCCCCGAAATAGAAGATAAGAGTCCCTGTATGTCTATGATATATTTTAGAGATCTGAATTGAAAACATTTTATACTTGGCTAAAGTTTTACGTGAATATTTAGGGATACATTCTAATACCTAGAAAAGTAGAGCATTCAAACCTGTCAATAATTTGTCATCTATAATCATGTATGTTATTTGTGACATATTTGCCTGTGGATAATAACGTGGAATCATCTGCATACAAACAGATAAATGCATTCGGGAGGATCAGAGGTAATTCATTGATGTAAAGCGTAAACAAACTAGGACCCAATACTGAGACCTGAGTTACTCCAATACTAAGCCCTGAGGTAATTCATTGTTGTAAAGCGTAAACAAAATAGGACCCATTACTGAGCCCTGAAGTACTCCAGTTCTCATCGGAAGTTCTCTAGAAGTAAAAACCATTTTTTTATTGTCCTCCACGTGGTTTACCTTGATCTTCTGGTGACGTCCCTTGAGATATGATGAAAGTTTGCCGCAGATTCCGTATCTGAATAATTTATACAATAAAATTACATGTTTTTTTTTTTTTTTTATGTTTTGGTTCCCACGAAAAGGGATATCCTGTAATGTTCAGAGAACATCGTGGGAATCAAGGGAAAGAAGGAAGGAGTTGGTGTTCTTCTTAAATTTCTGGAGGTTGTATGCCTCGGGGAACACCTCCCTAGGCTATGAGTTCCAAAGCCTCGCTGTTCGTTGGATGAACGAGTCTTTGGAAAGTGATGTTCTGCAGGTCTCCAAAGTGACCACGAAGGGGTGTGATGACTGAACTTGACGGGTTAGTCTCGAAGAGACTGCCAAAGCAGGAACGATTGTTGATATTTCAGAAGAGCATCGCCCATGATAATATCTATAAAATAGAGACAAATCGCCAACTTTTCTACGGTGTTCCAGACAAGTGAGCGAGTTTGTAAGCGAGGCATCACCGACGAGACGAATTGCCCTTTTTTGGACAGAATCCAATAGCCTCAGGATATGTTTAGGTGCCGCGCTCCAAATATGGGAACAGTATTCCAGGACAGGTCGGATCTGTGCCTTCACAAGCAGCTGAGTGGGAGTGAAAAAGCTCTTGGCACGAAACAAAAAACCAAGTTTTTGGGATGCACTTTTGGCAATGGACCTCACGTGATTTTCCCAGGAAAGGTTATTGCTGATAGTAATACCAAGCATCGATATGGATGACTTCAGTGGTATGGTTACTCCTGACAAAGTTATGTTAGGCACAGTGAGATCGGCTTTTTTAGAGAAAAGACATGCTTGTGTTTTGTTTGCATTGAATTCTACCAAGTTATTAGATCCCCACTCGAGAATTGTTGCTAAGTCCATATTTATATTATTTAACATTTCTTCCTCGTTCATTTCTGGTTTCACGGGCTGATATAGGGGCCCTGGAAGAGAAAGCGGTATGGAGGGTACTAGCATCGGCAAAGCTGTGTACTGGACATGAAGTTGCTTTCAACAGGTCGTTGATGTGAAGTAGAAATAGTGTTGGTGCGAGAATAGATCCTTGCGGAACACCAGCATTTATGAGTAGAGTGTCAGATGAAACTCCATCGACCACTACATGCAGAGACCTGTTTGATAGAAAACTAGCAAGCAGAGAACACAGCTGAGGGGGCAAGCCATAAGACGGAAGCTTGGCGAGGAGTCCCTGGTGCCAAACTCGATCGAACGCCTTGGAGATATCTAATGCCACACATCTCCATACTTTTCAATAGATAGCTGCCATATATGTGAGACGTAAGCGAGCAGGTCACCAGTTGATCTCTGATGGCGGAAGCCATATTGCCTATCGTTGACAATTCCTGAGTCTTCCAGATATTTCATGAGCTCGATGTTGATGGCTTTTTCCATGACCTTTGAAATAATAGATATATGTGAGACGTAAGCGAGCAGGTCACCAGTTGATCTCTGATGACCCCTAAAGTAGTGCGATAGGTCTGTAGTTGCTAGGTAGGGCCTTTTTGCCTTTTTTAGGGACTGGCTGTACTCTTGCAATTTTCCAATTGGACGGAAATACCCCTAAATTGTAAGAGTGGTTGAACAACTTGCAAAGAACAGGTGTTAGTTCGGGGGCACATTTCTTGAGAACAATCGGCGGGATTCCATCAGATCCACAGGCTTTGTTGGTGTTGAGACCCAGCAAAATCTTTCTGATAGTACGTTGGCGAAAGGTGATCTCGGGCATGTGATTGTCAATAGGTGTAATGTTCGGGGGTTGTTTTCCCGATGAATCCAGAGTGGAATTTCCAGCAAATAGGTGCGCAAAGATATAGGCTTTTCCTGGGCAGTCGTTGCTAGTGTTCCATCTTCTTTGGTTAGAGGAGGAAATGAGCTGGAAGTGAAGTTTCTTCCCACAGCTTTGGCGAAAGACCAAAATGAACGGGATCCGTTAGGACATTCAGCAAGTTTTGATCTTATTTTGGCATTGTGGGCATCTTTTGAGCATTCTATTGTCTCGTTGCATATGCCTCTAGCCTCAACATATGCTGCTCTGGTCTCAGGGCCCGGATTTTTTAGCCATCGATGGTATGCTGTTTGGAAGCCACAGCTCTAGAGCAGTTTCTGTTAAACCAGGTCTTATCGGATGATGTTCTTCTTTCGGTATTCGGTATGTAGGTTTGCATCCCCAACATGATGATTTCAGAAATTGTCTCAGCACATCGTGTTGGATCTACTGAAGAGAAACAAACTCTCTTCCATGGAAACGCTGAGAAAAACATACGAAGACCTTCCCAGTCGGCCGAATTGTAATGCCACATGAGACGGGGTGGTATTGTGCAGCTCGATGGTAAATGGAAAGAGCATGTTGTGGAGATGAGGGTGTGATCAGAGTTTCCAAGTGGGGCACAAACTTCTATTCTATACGGGTCAGGATTGGTGGTGAGGAAAAGATCTAGTGTATTGGCAGACTGGTTGTTGACATCAGGGATGCGGGTTGGTAGCTCGACCAGTTGTTCTAGACCATGAGTGATGGCGAAGGCCTCGGCTTGACGACCCGCATCATCTGTTTTGTTAGAGAATTTGAGCCAGGCAGCGTTATGTACATTAAAGTCTCCCATGATTATGGTTTCAGCTGTTGGATGGTTCTCCTGAATGTAGTCCAGTTTGAGTGATAAAAACTCAAAGAGGTCGTTATATGAAGGTTCATTAGGTGATAGGTAAAGGAAGCAGAGGAACTTAGTCAGTTTGGTATCAGATAGCTTGAACCACATCATATCAAAGTCTTTCGGTTCCAAACTCTCTTCACGCTGGCATGAAAGGTTAGCCTTAGCGTAAAGGCATACTCCACCTTTGAACCTGAATCGAGAATGGAGATCGTAACCAGGACAAAGCATATGGACCTTGTTGGTGGACGAGTTTACTCACACAATCGAAAGCACGGCTGGGATCACAGCTTCCCTAATAATAATTACTGGTGTGACTGATGATGGAGGATATCCTACGTTAGCTGCTTCACCCCATTTGTTATTTGCTGATTTTAATTAAAAATGTTTCATTTCCGACATGGAAACAACACGCTACACAGTGCATGATAAAAACCGCAGATCGCCTCACGTACTAGGTACATCTGGAAGTGGCCATCTTTTACAAAAGGATGTTCTCGCAGTGACACTAATGACCTGAGTGACCTGATCGGAGAATTGAGAGATCCGAGCGGCTCTTATTCAAGGCGAGGACGCGCGTCCGACTTGAACCAACCCGAGAGGCTATTTTATATTTGTTAAGCCAATGGAGATCGTTACTCATGTCGCAGGACATTTATTATTGAGGGTGAGAATGGGGCAAGGTTGTTTCGGTCAATCGTGAAAGGAATTTTCCAATTTTATTTCCATCCTACAACAAGAGTCCAGTGTTTAATTTGACGGGGAATATCAGGCTTGTTGGAGAAGATCGTGAAGAATGCTTTCAACACAAATTTTAGATGTCCATAGGAACTACATTTACACCACGTCTTTCCGTAAACACGTGACAGACCAAAATTTGAGACCGATTTTATATTTGTTTAGCCGGATCATATAGTCTAATCAACAAGTTCAAAAACGTGTTAAATAGATATAAAGCTCCTAAAAATATGACGTCTAGAAAAATGTTTTTCAAGGGTTTATTAGCACGTAAAAAATTGCGATTGTTATTAACAAAATAAGATTAAAAAAAGAAGGTATTTCGTTTTTCGTTAATAATTTCTAGAATAATGATATTTAGGAATTATGAAAAAGATCCTGAAAGAGGAGGAAATTTCCAATAAAACTCTATCTCTATTATTTATAAAAAAAATTTAACGCTGAAAATAGGGCTCCGCGAGGTCGTTACGGCATAGGCGCACCGTCTAAAAAGCCGTTATATCACCTAAAATAATTTTTTTATAGTATTAAATAACAATTTAAAAATTTGAATAAATTATGGTGTAATCTAGACACTTGAACGAAAAAAACCTCGGTAAAAAAAATTTTCATGTCGATTTTTCAAAAAGTTACACCATTGTTAATTAACAAATTTTTTTCCAATCTCTGTTTTTATAAATTACGACATAACAGTTTAAATAATTGGTCTATAAAATGTTCGCTTCGTGGACTTTTTATTTAGGTATAATGAAGAAAAAAAAATTATTAAAGTTTATTATTTTGTTAATTATAATTTTTTTAAATTAACAAAATATGAAATTTTTAAAAAATGTTATCAAAAAAAAATTTGTTCAGTAATATCTCATTATTGCTGTTTTTGCATCTAATATAAGTATTAATTAACATTGGAAAAAAAATGTTACGTCATTTGTTAAGAAATTGTTTAAAAACAGACTATTTTGGGATTAAAAAAAAAAAAAACCATCTTATTGCATAGATAAAATTATGATTTAAAAAAAAAATGTTTTCTTCAATAAAATTTTTTTTTTTATAATCGTTTTTTTATATTTTAATTGTTTAAATAATTAGTTAAGAAATTATTTTATTCTTAAAAATCATCATTGACCTTTTTCAATGAATTAACAGAGAAAGAATTTTTTTTTATAAATAATTTCATTGTTTATTAACTTAACAATTTGTTATAAACAAATAATATTAACCGTTATATTTTTTTTCGAAAACTTCAAAAAATAACAAAAACAACTATGTATAACAAAGTATAGAAAAAAAAAAATCGGAATTTTTTACAGCATTGTTACATATTATATGATAATGAAATTACAGCCGTTCCATAATTTGTCAAGTTATAAATTGTTATAACTTTTGAACTATAAGAGATACGGTAAAGGACATTCAAGTCATTTTTATAAAAGATTTATTTATCTTTAACATGAATTCAAAATCGATTCTGTATCCATTGTTTATCAGTTGTTATAAGCATTTGTTTATAAAAAAAATTATATTTTTTTAATATTTTTTGAAATTTTATAGCTTATAATTTGTTAAATAATATAGATACAGCTACGGACTCAAGAACTTTTTTGTTCTATGATAAAATATATTTCGTTTTTATTGGAAATTTCCTCCTCTTTCAGGATCTTTTTTCATAATTCCTCAAATATCATTATTTTAGAAATTATTAGCGAAAAACGAAATACCTTCTTTTTTTAATCGCAATCGCAATTTTTTACGTGCTAATAAACCCTTAAAAAACATTTTTCTAGACGTCATTCCAAATCGAATGAGCTATCGCTCATATTTTTAGGAGCTCTATATCTATTTAACACGTTTTTGAACTTGTTGATTAGACTAATATCGGTATTTATGTTAAAGGATGCATTTATCATAGTTGAGGGTATATTGTAGGGTGGTCGATAGGCTTCTTCAGCCTCAATATCTCGAACTTTTCTACATTCCCTTGGGAATTGTACCAGTTTCCTGGGAGCTAAGTAGCTGAGGGCGTCACTGAATCCCCTTCGAGGAACTCAAACCTTTTGTAGAATAACGCAAAGCAGGTGTTTTGCAGTTTCAGCGGATTTTTGTCCAACTTCATGAGCTGTTTGGCTTTCTTTGGCGATCTGATACCTTTTCCCTTAGTCTCTGGTCCTTATTCCAGTGGGTTTAATCGATTTGATCACTTTCCACTTTCGATTTGATCACTTTCCACTTTCGATTTGATCACGTTCAGCCCCGGTATACAAACAAAATTGGTTTCCCGGACCGAAAGCATTTCTTGAGTTAATATGAAAGATATTATAGCCCAAAAATATATATTTTTCCGTGAATTGCTACCTTTTTTCTCTAATTTCTCACACAGAACAACGTGACTCACAGTTGCGTCTCGTTGTCTGAGAGAGTATACCGGGTGGTCCACTCACGACTACCTATCCACCCTCAATAACTTCCAGAAAAATTATTTTATAAAAAAATCGCCGAGACACGTCGATTTTTGTTTGGAGGGGGACACCATTTGACGAGAAGAAGATGTGTTATACTTCAACCCCCTACTCCCCAGAGCAACCCCCTCTATAATCTTAATAGGGAATGAGGGTCGTGTCATACATCATTGTGAAGGTAATTCAATTCTGATACTAGCAGTGCAAAATTTTCTGAATGCGAATGAGGCGTTTTCGAGATATTCGAGTTCAAATGTTCAAAATGATCTCCATTATTGTCTCCCAGACAGTAGTACAGTTCAGTCGTAATTATCCACCGATTGTCTTATTTTATTTGCTCACCGAGTACACGTTTCAGTTTTTTGTTGTCAACATGATTGTCGAAGAAGAAATACTAATCTCTGAGAACCATTTTTTTGTGAAATGGTGATAGTTTAGAATCGAAAAGTGACCACGTATTTCAAAAATTCTACTTGTATCGCGATGGTTTACACAAAAGACGAGAAAGTTGAAATGATTTTTATTTTTGCAACAGCTCGGTTCTTCAATGAGAGACACGAAAACTGAAAGGTAATTCACAAGTGAGTATTAGGAAAAATGGTTAAAGAAAATGGTTTTGGTATTTTTTGATCATTCTAGATATATCTTGGATCTTGTGGTGAAATTAAGTGGGACTGGATCAGTCGCCAATAAAAAAAAGAATAGGATGGCGTCTGTTACAAACGAGATCAATCAGATAGAAGTTTTAGGACAAGAAATAAAGATTTTTTTTTTATAAAATATTTTTTATTATATGTATGGTCTCATCAAAATATGCTCCATAAATTGGCAAGCAGATTTGCTGTACCCAGTCAGCAAACACCTACGTTCCCCACAGACATAACATATTCAGTTCCCATAAGAATAGCATTGTATTGTGCCTATATGCTGCGTTACGCTGTCCGAAACGATTTCATGTACCGTGACGAAAATATGTTACACGCTGTCTGGTAGGATATTTAAAAGTGACGCAAGTGTGAGTCACCCGGGATGAACGTGTTAACTTTTCCTCAATATGAGCTTTGGGGAGACCACAGAAGGGTTGTGGGCCAGCAACATGAGTGTTAAGCCCCGTCTCTGGAAAGGCTATCTGCTTCCTCATTGCCTTTGAGTCCTATGTAACCTGGTTCCTGGTTTTTCCTAGCCAGTTGTCTCAGGGATAGTTTGCAGCCCCAAGTTAGGCTAGACTTACAAGTATGTGACTATAGAGCTCTTTGGCTGTTTACCCCCTGGTATCTCTTGCGAGGCATTCTTGGGTACATATTTCTAGTGCTTGAAAGATTGTTGCGGCTTCGCCGAGAGATTGATTCTGAAAGCTTGAATCTAGAAGCCGTAACATCAATCCAGCGCTTTCATCCGTCTTGGATACAACTCTCAAACTTCCCACACGTAGCACCACTCTATTTCAAAATAGGGGTCATTACAAGGATGCTAAACACCCAATGGAGACAAAAAAATACTTCCAGAACTGTGAAACGAAAACTCGAAGATGTTCTATGTAGAAAAGCTTATTATTCAGTACATGAATACCTGGACAGTACGCCCCAGTTATGTCGGAACAAATCCAAGAAGTCCAAGTCATTCAGGAAACGTCATTCTCGGAAATTCTAGACATGTCTTTTGTTCAATTGTTCATTGTTGTGCTGAGAAACAAGTAGTAATTCATATTAGTAAGTTCAAGGTAAATATTGATTTAGTGAGGTGCGGTACACAGTTTAGTTTTATATACTTTTCCTAGTTTTGTCTCAATCCATATAGTTTTATCTCAACATATTTATTTATCTGATGGCATGCCATAATGACAACGTTATGTCACTCAATTTTGATGACATAAGGAAGCTCATTATGGTACTTAGTCACATAATGAATTCATTAAGGTACTAAGTACCATAATGAAATTCTATATGAAAAACATGTGATGGTGAGATAAAAAAGTTCATTCAAAATGCATAACTATGTACAAAACTATTTATTATGAATGGTAAAAGAGCAATTACTACAATTTGCAATATTAATTCTGCCAGCAGCTTCCTTGAAAATCCAAGAACAAGACTCCGTTCTCAATCCTTACGTCAAACTTAACTTGTACTTGCAGGTACCTCTTACTCATGTATTTACTTTTTTTTGCTTTTTCCTGTTCTCATTTTTTTTTATTGTGATCTCAATGTTATTATACTTACATTAAATGCTTACTAGTATGATAATCAAGATTTGCCATATCAACTCACGATCGCTAGTAGCACATTTTCAGCAATTTAAAGATTGTGTCTATCTGAAGTTTGATATTGACACCACCTTTGCATAAAACCTCTCTCTATCAGTCTTCATTTTCCTACATGATATCACGGCTATACAATAAGGTACCAGATGCTCTAAAAAATACTTCCATTGGACTCTTCAAGAAAAAATTAAAAAACTTATGTTGATGGATGATATACATTTATAAGTATTCCCGGTGTATATCTACACTTTAAATAAAATAATTATCCATGTTTAATCTATCCCCATTCTACGTGTTCTGACATACTAACATATCATTACTTACATTGTTTTTTTTGTGCCTTACACATTATTATTGTATAGATATATTACTAAATATTGTAATTCAGCTTTTTTTTTTCATTTCTATTCACCATTAAAGGTTGAGTGTAAGAAAGTACTTACCCATCTAACACATGGGTAAACGCTAACTCTGCCCTTTGATAGTACTATAATCACATTTCATGTATGAATTATGTCTCACTTACTATCAATAAAAACTATTATTATTATTATTCCAATGGATTCTAGTTTTTACATCAGTAGTTGATGCTTTTTGGTAAACTTGTAATCCTGTTTGGTTGTTGGCACCAAAAACTGCTTCTGATATTTTTTTCTTTTGCTCTTTCGAATTTTCGATGAAACCTTCAGCAAGAGTATTGCTTTTCCATCCGCCATGGCGTTTCACGGTACACAGATCAGCTCCAGAATCGGCCAAAAATGAAGCAGACGATCGCCGAAAACAATGTGCGGTATATTCTTCAGGGTGAGGTAAATTCAAAAAAGTGGCAATAACTTTTGGCATTTTACCAAAGGTGTGAATTTTAACGAGTTGTTTCGTGCATTTCTTATTTTTATAAGTGACAATAAAACGTCGAT
Organism: Gonioctena quinquepunctata; assembly: GCA_018342105.1. Lineage (NCBI taxonomy): Eukaryota > Metazoa > Arthropoda > Insecta > Coleoptera > Chrysomelidae > Gonioctena > Gonioctena quinquepunctata. The sequence continues at coordinate 238,347 of JAFIRS010000061.1, read as the reverse complement.
GGTTTGTGTTGCAAGGTCGTATTTTCACATATTATCTGACAAGTTCTACCATATTCAATCCTGGAATATTCCCCGATGTTACAAAAAATTATCGCATTACCTTCGGTAAAGTAATTCAAAAACGGATCCTTCATTATACATTTTCAACAAGCATATTTGTCAGTTCCTCTCTTCTGCATGCTCCACTTAGCCAATTATCATAGCAACTTTTTTAAATAAATATGTATCATCTGATGCTTCCGTTAAAAACTTTGTGACATCTTGTTTAGTAAAAATTTTGGATTTTTTAGCTATGTAACCTTCTGATTTACGTTTTAGTAATGCAACCAGCTGTAGGTACTTACTAAGATCGACGTTTTTTCTTGTTAATAAAATACTTCTCATCATCGAATAATACGACCAGAGAGAAGATGGTTTTCTTTCCTTAGATAAGCATTCAAAGTAAGCCAACAATACTTTTTCATGAGTGCTATTCTTGATTTTCTTAGAACACCATTCTTCGTACCGATTAAACGCTATTTCATATACACTCCGTGATTTTTCCGACAAAAGGGAGTCTACGATATTTCGCGTTATTTCTTCCAAATCAGAAGGTAAACTACCAGTTTCAGTATCACTCATTATTATTTAAATTATATTCAATTCTACGTGACAATTGTGTTTGACAGCAGATGAATAAATATTGCCTTTACAACCTGACGTTGTCAAGGAAATGGCAAAGCACAGCTCACTAACTAACCCACTAATATTTGAAACTACACATATACTTACTCCTTTAAAAATAGTTGTCATTGTGACATGTCAAAAATGCAGTTTTTAATTTTTCGAAAATGTATTAATATAAATGCCATCAGATAAAATTTTGTATGTAATACGAATCATAAACAATCATTATGGCACACGTCGTGTTATCGGACTCGGCTATGCCTCGCCCAATAACATTCACGACTTGTACCATAATGATCGTCTTTATGATCCTTATTACATAAATAACTATTATTTATACGTACGTATTTCTTTAATGTATTATATGTAACAACTTGAATTTTTCTACACATGTATACCATGTTTTTCGAAATAAATCTATTCTATCGGTATACCAAACTAATGGTTGAGGGTTGACTCAATCTTTCGTTGGTGAAATTTCCTTATTACAAGCTTTTATTTAGTTTCACCTGTCCCGGTGCCTGTCTGTAATCAAATCTTGCAAGTTAAATTTAACCCACTTCTAGTTGCCCGATTTACGTGAAATTTGGCAAGTGTTCCCGTGCCAATACATTATGGAATTTTTGTTAGAGAAAAAACAAAATGGTGGCTCTATGGTGGCGGACGAGATTTGTGTTCATGGTCCGATTCGACTCAAAATTGGTATGTGGGGGTTTTTGGGGGTCGAAGATTATGTATTCACAAAATAAAAATGACGGCTCCAAGATGGCCGACAATATCTGTTATTATGATCCGATTCTATTCAAAATTGGTATGTAGGGGTTTTCGGGGTCGGAGATTATAATTTTTATTAAAAATTCACAAATTAAAGATGGCGGCACACATCCATATTCCAGCTTAGAGCGAACAATGGAGTTGAAAAGTAACAAACAAGAATCGTGATTGAATTCACGGCTAGATCTTGAAACAAAACTCAATTTTCCAGAACATTCTATGTGCCCAGAAAAACTGAAACACCAGTGAAAAAGATCCCGAGATCTTCCATCTCATTTATTCTCTGCAAATACGTGCCACTAATGGAATAGTCGTTGATAGTTGGTGGTTCTAATATTAGTGAATTACATAAAAAATTTGATAATTATCATTTTTAAGGAAAGTTTTTGACCAATGCAAAACGTTTTTGAAACAGATCCCCGAACTATACGTAGTAAAGAGTGATAAAGGCATTGTGAGAGTAATACTGTTTGACTATATCACCAAAAGTTTATAAATAACCAAAAGTTTATAAATATTAAAAGACAGAAAATATTATGAAAACATTGGGACGTGATCTCCCAACATTGTATGCTTGATTTCCGTACTTTCAAATCCATTTTAGAATATATTTTTGACTCCAGTGTGTTAATTTTCAATGGTACTTACTACAAACAAATTTTTGGCACCCCTATGGGGTCAACAATATATTCGATTCTTGGGAATTTTGTTTTGGATCACCTCATTACCAGTGTCAATGACAGAATTCCTTTTAATATACCTTTTAATAAACGCTGTGTGGATGATCTGATTTCATCTGTTCCCCTCGGTAAAACCGAGGAAGCATTAACCCTCTTTAACAGTTACAACGAAGACCTGCAATTCACACCAGAGGAAGAATGCAATAACAATATCCCGTTTCTTGACATGAGGTCTGTAGAAGCACCGAAAACATAATTCACACAGAATGGTACAGGAAACCATGTGTCAGTAACAGACTTCTAAACTATCATTCTTACCGACGAGTTTTGTAATTATGGTTCGATTCAAAATTGGTATCTGAGGGTTTTCGGGGTCGAAGATTATGAATTTTTTGTCAAAATTCCTGAAATCATAATGGCGGCTCCAAGGTAGAGGACGATCAAAATCTGTCAAAATTCATGAATTTAAGATGGCGGCTCCAAGATGGTAGGCAAGTTTCTATTCAAAATTGATATATCGGGGTTTTTGGGTTCGAAGATTATTGATTTTGTGTCGGACTTCAAAATTTAAGATGGCAGCTCCAGGATGGCGAACGAGTTAGTCTCTAGATGGTCTCCTCATTGAAGAGCTAGTTAGCTCAGAACTTACAGGAAAAGGGCCTCATAATGACGATGCAATAACAAAAATGCATAGATTTTAACGCGTACTTACTAAAAAGCACAAAGTAAAATATTTAATAAAAAAAACATTTTCAAAGACAAGCTTTTATTCAAATGCGCTAAAAATAAAAAAATAATTGCTTTAGATATGCGAGGTAGGTTATCCCGTCAGTTATAGATTCAAAAGCTTGTCGCTCAAAGGTTTGAGTGCGAATACAAAAGCGACAAGCTTTTGAATATATAACTCACGGAGTAACTAACCTACGTCGCACATGCAAAACAATTATTTTTTACCTTTTAGCGCATTTTTTTGAAAAGGTTTTTTTATTAATTATATTTTTCTAGCCCTATCCCGGGTGTCCCATATTCCCGTAGTAATATTTATATTAAAATGTACACCTAAAAATCGTATTGTTGTTGCCAAGCACTCATAAAATAAAATTCCGGCAATCGTAAAACTCGAATTCCGTCTTGTTTCCTGATAGTTTCAGTGTTTTAATGCACCTGCGTGTTTATTGCAATGTCAATTTGCAACTCGTTAATTACGATATTCATTTAGTATGTTGATATCAGAGAGCATATTTGTTGTCAATCGAGACCAGCTGTTCTACGACATTGACTTTTACAAGTCAAACGTGCAAGGTTACAACCTTTCCGTTCCGTCATGAAAAATGTTGGCTAAAAATGATAACGCCCAACCGATTAAATTGTACTTGTAGCCCAGTGAAATTATTTTGTATTTTGAAAAAATATCAAGCAGCAAAATTTTCGTGAGAAACATTTTTATATTTTAAAATGAACTTCAAAAGTTCTGTCATAATATAGCGGAAACATCGATTTAATCATCATGCGGGCATTCTTATACCTGAAATATACTGGACAAACGTAGTAAAGTTATAAGTAGTCAATTATGGGGACTCGATATATGAAAAAATCACTTTCCATACCATAATTCTTCTGTACCTAATTCTCTCGTCCTCTCTCCAGTAGAGGCAGTTGAAATACAGAACATAATAAATCAATTGAAACATAAAAAAGCAGTCGGGATCGACAATATCAGAGCCAAAACTTTGAAGATCATTTCTTGTTATATCCAAAAGCCATTAACGCACATTTTTAACTTGTGTATGAAAGTGGGAAAGTATCCATCGGCATTCAAACACACAGTGGTCATTCCTCTCCACAAAAAAGGTAATACACGGAAAGTAGGCAATTACCGACCGATATCTCTAATAACCCATCTTTCTAAAATATTTGAGAAGATTTAAAAAAACAGATTAATTTCTTTTCTGAACAAATTCAATATAATTTCTAAAAATCAATTTGGTTTCAAGGAAAATATATCAACCCAGGATGTAATTTTAGCTTTAACATCTAAAATAACCGCAGCTCTGAATGAAAGTACTCCATGTCTGTGCATATTCGTAGATTTGTCAAAAGCTTTCGACACCGTTAGCCATGTTCTACTCTTACAGTCATTGGAATACGTTGGTGTTAGAGGCATTTGCTTAGAACTCTTCAAGAGCTACTTAAGCGATAGAACTCAGGCCGTGAGTGTTGATGATGTGGTTATCGATGCCGAAAAAATTGACTATGGAGTGCCGCAAGGAACAATCCTAGGACCCAGTTTATTCAACATTTATATAAATGGACTGTTCTCACTCGATAGTAGTGGGGAAATTTTCGGATTTGCTGATGACACAGCAATTTTTTATGTCTGATAACTGGGATAACCTGAAACAAAAAGCCGAATCTGACTTTTATTCTATAAAAAAATGGTTTGACTATAAATTACTTACGATCAACATGGAAAAAACAAACTATTTGCCTGCCTAGTCTTAGCAAACTTGATATAAACATGGACAATGCACCTTTTTCTATAGAACCTGTGAAACAAATCAAATATTTGGGCGTGATCATTGATTGTCACATGAGATGGGACTCGCACATAATGTATGTCGTAAAAAAGTTGAGAAGTATATTGTATAAATTCAAAAAGCTCAAAGACAACATACCTTTCAATCAAATGAAAACGTTGTATCACTCTCTGGTAGAAAGTCATATCCGCTATGGAATTCTGGCATGGGGTGGAGCACTAAAAACTCATCTGAATCCGTTGGAAGTACTCCAGAGAAGATTCATAAAATTGATATTTTCCAAAAATTCCAGATACTCTTCTGACCAACTTTATTCTGAATCTAAAATCTTGGACGTGAGACAATTGCACTTCTTCATCACCTGCCTAAGACATCACGACACAAAGCATCTCAACCAATTACCTACCCACAATTACAATACACGAAAAAAAAATCATTACATACCTCCGTTAATGGTCAAAGCTACAACACAGAGAATGTTCCTCTTCTTAGCACCCAAGTTATACAATAGCATTCCTGATGAACTAAAATGTATAAATAACAAAAGAAAATTTAAACAACAATTGAGAGAGTTCATAAATGAAAATCCAAGAAATATGATTCGTTCTTTTTTTGAAGACTAAAAAAAAAATTTTGAAAACCTATTTTGATAAATAATATAAAAATATGTTTATTTATAATATTATATTGATTCACAACGAACTTTTTATATTTATAATATGTATATGTGTGTATTTTTTTTTCACTACTTTGTACAATTTTTTTATAATTTCCTTAATTTTATACACCATACTATATTGTTCTTAAGTTTCTATTGTTTACTTTTATGTCTATTTCTGACTTTTACCCATTTTATCTATGTACTGTACCCAGCTCACAAATCTGCTTTTTTATAATTTTATTCTGAATCATAATGAACATTTTAACTTTATTATATGTATATGCGTGTATAGGTGTGTGACTGATTGTTTTGTATGTTTTGTTTCATTTACTTTTACATATTACTGTTATTCATTATTTAAAAATTTCATACTTCTGCTTAGGTATCATTTTTATACCATTTTTTTATTGTTGAATAATTGTGAAACAAGTGCTTTAGCACTTATCACTCTTCTTTCTTTACTCACGATATTTTTGAGCACATATTCTTGTATATTTAATCTAACTTACGTGAATAAAGCTTATTATTATTATTATAATAATCGCTTTAAATCTCGACACACCCCATCCAGTCATACCTTTGCTGATACATGATAACACGGCTATACAATTAATTTTTTTCTGATGAACTGAAGAGATTCAACATGTTAGACTTCAAAAAATAGTTGAAAACATTTCTTCAAATATGTGATTCAAACTTTTGATGAGTCATCCCACCTTTATGGTAGTATTCCAATGTAACGTTACTCTCCATTATATTTCTAATTTTAGGTTTATTGATCTAGTGAACATTTATCTAGTCACAAATAGTGGTATTGTCTTGAGCTATATTTAATTCTGTTTACTTATTGATTTTGTAATTAGTTTTGTTGTTCAAGATTGAGTAGAAGAGAGCAATTGTTTGTTATCTACCAATAGATAGAAGCGACTTCGATCAGTTCATAGTTTATAAAAAATAATAATACGCCTTTGTAGCAATATGAACTATTTGAGAGTAATAATAGTAGTCATTTTCCAAAAAAACTTTAAAGTTAAAAAACGTGGGGTGCTTCATATTACTGAATTTTTTATCGTTAGATATTTGTAAAGGTATAATCCAATATTATTAATTAGCTGTTATCTACGAACATATAAAAAAATATTAATTCAGAAACATAAATATACAAAACGTCAGGGATGGATTACCATGGGGATAATGAAAGCAATAAAACAAATAGACACACTATTCAAACAATACCAAAAACAAAAAAATTATAATAATTTGAAAGAGAAGTTTAATTCATATCGTAAATACCTACAACATATCATCAAACATGCCAAATTGGATTATCATAACAATTAAATACAGAAAAATAGAGGTAATGCAAAAGATCTATGGAAGACAATATTACGAACTCAAATAGAGAAGCGGAAAGTATTAAAGAAATAAAAATGGATGACACTACAATTGCCGAACACTTCAATAATTATTTCTTAAATGTGGGACAAAATTTGGCAAATAATATTAATCAACCATCATTACCATCTCCTTCAAGAGCCATAATATCAGAAACCATATTTTTATCACCTACAAATGAATTGGAAATTATAAAAAATATCATGGATATAAAAAAATAATAAAGCTCCTGACAGGGATGGTGTCAAATCAGAAACACTGAAAGAATCATCTCTAATAGCACCTTCGTTATGCTTCCTGATAAATAAAATAATCCAAGAAGGAATATGTCCGTCGGAATTTAAAAACTGTGTGATCAAACCACTCCACAAAAAAGGAAATAGGAATATTTTGTCCAACTACAGACCCATTTCGCTAATGAATAATATTGCAAAAATATTTGAAAAACTAATAAAAAATAGGCTAGAAGCATTCTTTGAGAAACATAATATTTTGTCAGATAAATAGTTCGACTTTCAAAAAAGAAAATCAACGGAAATGTATAAGGCCATTGAAAATAGCAAACCTGCGATAGCCGTGTTCTTGGCCCTTGCAATGGCCTTCGACACTGTAGATCATACTCAGCTGATGGAGACCTTACACGATACAGGAATTCGAGGAATCGCTTACAATTTATTGAAATCATATCTAGAAGAACGACAACAATGTGTCAAAATTGACGATTTCATTAGCTCGGATGAAATATTAAAATTTGGAGTTCCACAGGGGACGGTCCTAGGACCCATACTTTTCATATATATATATATATATATATATATATATATATATATAATATATAGTGGGAATTAACGTCTGTAATTATTATCTATGAAAACAATTTTTTTCGGCATTCAGACAGGCAAATGACAACTCAAAACTGAAAAATAAAAATGTGGATCGGCCAGGAATCGAACCTGGGACCTTTCGATTTCTAGTCGAACGCTCTGCCGTGTGAGCTACCAGTCCATGTTAGAATCCCTCTAGTTAACACACTAGAATTTCGAGTTTTGAAGTTGGTCGAGATCCAAAATAGGATTGACACCAGGAATAAATAATTTAATTCAATTAGGTTTTATACTATACTGTTTGCATCAATCACAATAACCCCCATCATCATCTTCGTCACCAACATGGAACGGAATTTAAAGATGTGAATCGCCGGATTCTAACATGGACTGGTAGCTCACACGGCAGAGCGTTCGACTAGAAATCGAAAGGTCCCAGGTTCGATTCCTGGCCTATCCACATGTTTATTTTTCAGTTTTGAGTTGTCATTTTTCCTGTCTGAATGCCGAAAAATTGTTTTCATAGATAATAATTACAGACGTTAATTCCCACTATATATTATATTACTTGGCTCCTAGTTATACACACCTGAGAATTTCGAGTTTTGAAGTTGGTCGAAGATCCAAAATAGGATTGACACCAGGAATAAACAATTTAATTCAATTAGGTTGTATACGATACTGTTTGCATACATCACAATAACCCCCATCATCATCTTCGTCACCAACATGGAACTGAATTTAAAGATGTGAATCGCCAGTTCTAACATGGACTGGTAGCTCACACGGCAGAGCGTTCGACTAGAAATCGAAAGGTCCCAGGTTCGATTCTGGCCGATCCACATTTTTATTTTTCAGTTTTGAGTTGTCATTTTCCTGTCTGAATGCCGAAAAAATTGTTTTCATAGATAATAATTACAGACGTTAATTCCCACTATATATTATATTACTTGGCTCTAGTTATACACACCTGAGAATTTCGAGTTTTGAAGTTGGTCGAAGATCCAAAATAGGATTGACACCAGGAATAAACAATTTAATTCAATTAGGTTGTATACGATACTGTTTGCATACATCACAATAACTCCCATCATCATCTTCGTCACCAACATGGAACTGAATTTAAAGATGTGAATCGCCGGATTCTAACATGGACTGGTAGCTCACACGGCAGAGCGTTCGACTAGAAATCGAAAGGTCCCAGGTTCGATTCCTGGCCGATCCACATTTTTATTTTTCAGTTTTGAGTTGTCATTTTCCTGTCTGAATGCCGAAAAAAATTGTTTTCATAGATAATAATTACAGACGTTAATTCCCACTATATATTATATTACTTGGCTCTAGTTATACATACCTGAGAATTTCGAGTTTTGAAGTTGGTCGAAGATCCAAAATAGGATTGACACCAGGAATAAACAATTTAATTCAATTAGGTTGTATACGATACTGTTTGCATACATCACAATAACTCCCATCATCATCTTCGTCACCAACATGGAACTGAATTTAAAGATGTGAATCGCCGGATTCTAACATGGACTGGTAGCTCACACGGCAGAGCGTTCGACTAGAAATCGAAAGGTCCCAGGTTCGATTCCTGGCCGATCCACATTTTTATTTTTCAGTTTTGAGTTGTCATTTTCCTGTCTGAATGCCGAAAAAAATTGTTTTCATAGATAATAATTACAGACGTTAATTTCCACTATATATTATATTACTTGGCTCTAGTTATACACACCTGAGAATTTCGAGTTTTGAAGTTGGTCGAAGATCCAAAATAGGATTGACACCAGGAATAAACAATTTAATTCAATTAGGTTGTATACGATACTGTTTGCATACATCACAATAACCCCCATCATCATCTTCGTCACCAACATGGAACGGAATTTAAAGATGTGAATCGCCGGATTCTAACATGGACTGGTAGCTCACACGGCAGAGCGTTCGACTAGAAATCGAAAGGTCCCAGGTTCGATTCCTGGCCGATCCACATTTTTATTTTTCAGTTTTGAGTTGTCATTTTCCTGTCTGAATGCCGAAAAAATTGTTTTCATATATATATATATATATATATATATATATATATATATATATATATATATATATATATATATATATATATATATATATATATATATATATATATGTATATATATATATATATATATATATATATATATAAATACATTATTATCTATGCAAACTGAAGGCGAAATAATAAGTTTTGCGGACGATACGATAGTATTTTATTTTATCAAACTCATGGACGTTAGACAAACTATAGAAACATTTCAATAAAATAGTAGATTGTTGAAAAGGGAAACATTCTCAATTGAATATTGATAGAAAGATTTTTCTGTGAATTGAAAAATCCCATGACAGGTTTTAATGTCAGAAAACACTAATTTCAAAGTGTCTCTCCAAAAGAAATGATTCTAACTTTTTCCATCTTTGCAAAGTGAGATTGCTTCTTGAAAATGTGTTTCCCATTTCTTCCGGTCTTCCTGATGATCGTGGAAGCGTGAAATAGATTTTAGTCGACAAAAATGTATTGAAGACCTAGTGAATGCGATGTCTCTCCTGCGTCAATGTAACGAATGATTTCTGGTGAGTACTCTCTTTTGGAAAACATTCTTCTTTGCCTCATTCATCTTTATGAGTTCTTAATTAAGACTGGAATAGAAAATCAAATAACTATCTGAATGAAAATGCAAATTTTCAATTTCAGATTTTTTCTTTTGAGTTAGGGCCTTTTCAGAATATCTATCAGATGTAGTTCAATGTCCAGCGTGGCTTTAGCCGGGGAAGTAGTTGTTTTCTGTTAGACATTCACAAAAAATAACTTCATTTTAATCGTGGATTTTTCAATTCACATAAAAATCTTTCTATCAATATTCAATTGAGAATGTTTCCCTTTTCAACATGAATACCCCACAAGAGGTTATCTTGCCGATGGAAAATAGTTACTGAAGTTTATCTTTCAGTCGCAGATGATTCCTCATCTGATTTTATGAACATTCTGTTTATATTTTCAACAAATCAATAGTAGATTGGTTTTACTAAACCATTTACTTACCTATAACTAGTTATAAAAATAATCTACCAAAATTTAAGTACTTAGAAATCAATAATCATAATAAATTATTCAGAATCAACTCAACGAATAAAATAAAATACCTAGGAATAACCATAGATTCTCACTCAAGGTGGAATTTCCACATTAATAATATTTCAAATACATTACGCTCCCTATTAGGTAGATTTAAATATTTGAGTAAAATACTCAATTTACATACTTTGAAAATCCTTTATTATGCTCTGATAGAATCTCGATTATCATATGGAATAATTGGCTGGGGTGGGGTGTCCAATACATACCTGGAAAAACTTCATATAATACAAAAAATAATCTTGAAAATAATACTACAGAAAGAGAAGACTTACCCATCCGATTAACTATTCAAAGACATTAAAGTCATGGACCTGAGACAACTGTGCTTCACTAAAATGGTCATATTCACGTTTAAAAAACAAAACCACTCAAAAACTCGAATTGCTCACTCATAAGTATGCAACAAGGGCTAAAGAACTAAACAAATTCAAGACAGAGGTCGCCAAAATTGAAATTTTTGGTAGGTCTCTATTGATTAGTAGTCATCATAAAAAGTAAGTAAAGAGCACACCACGCTTTCTTAAAAAAAAAACTTTTTGGTTAATGACTTTATTCTTATTATCTTTAACTTTTTTGTTCATATTGCTACAATAGCTTGTTTTTATAGATTTTTTAAACTATAATTTTATTTGCTAGAAAAACGTGTTTTTAAACTTTCCAACTACGGGAGAAAACTCATTAATTCATCCACACGAGAAATGTTTACTAACTCTTGTTGAAAGTAGATTGTAGGGCGGTCGATATGGCTTTTCAATCTCAATCTCTTGTACATAACTTTTGGTGAGAGTACTAAGACCGTAATCTTCGAAATGTTATGCATTTTCACCAGTGAATTCACCAAATCTTGTGAGTTAGCTTTTTTTTCTGACGATCTTGGTGAGAGAGGTCATAGCTATCAAATTATTGTATTGTCATCAGTTTTTTAATACTTGTGCAAAATTTCAAATGATCAGACGTCTGGAAGTGGGTGAAAATTAATTTACAAGATACATACATACAGGTGATGCTAATAAAGCGTGTGTAAACAAAGAGCAATTATTTTGGTGAATCCTTATTTTTTCACATACCTATACGTAGGAGAAAGTGGTAGGGATCGTAAAATATTCGTTTTTGATATGCTAAATTCGTTCATAAATGCTGTTGGGAAAAACCTGTAATAAGTACTATCTGTAGATTTAGGTTCAACCATGCTTTGTTTCCATCTCATCTTATCAAAATTAATGTGATAGATTCGCCATTGTGTGATTGTGGGGAAACTGGCGATATGGAACACAAATAAGTAATGAAGTCAATGTACTTACCCAAGACCTAAACAAATATGCCATTGTACGGCCAGTTAATTTAATAACTTTACTAACAACAAACAATGTAGAAATATATTGAAAGTTGTATCGACACGGTCGAAAATGAAACGGACACGAGGAAAAAAAAGATGATGAAAAAAATATTTATATTTAATTAAAAAAATATACATATACTGACTTTTCTATCTTGAACTAACATAGAATTAAAAAACATGTATTAGCCATCTATTTTCCCCCTTTGATATTCTAGAATTGGCAGTGACTCTGTAGTGGCACAATTTTTTTACTCACATTGCATTGCTCTCTGTTCATAACAGTTAAACTGATTTAGATTTCTTCGAGCGGCGATGTTGAATTATCCGATCGAAAAAATCCGCCGTGGTGTCACGGGCGTATTTCGTGGATTTTCGCTATGGCAACCGTGTGAGACGGCGCATTATCTTGGTGAACATTTTTTTTTCTGCAAATGTGGCCGTTTTTTCGCAATTTCTGCCCGCAGCTTGCCAAGTAATGATGCGTAGTACGCACCTGTAATGGTTTTTACTTCTTGAAGATAATCGATTAAGATAACTCCATGATTATCCCAAAAAAACAGTCGCCATCACTTTCTCCGTTGGTACGGCCACGTTTAAATTCAGCAGCCCAAAATTTCGGTGGTAAATGCTAGGGCAGAGTTTCCGTACGCATCGTCCAATTCGTCTTTGATTGACGATACTCGATTTTTTCCATTTTAACAGAAAAACCCCCATCGACTCACTCAAACGATTGTCAAACAACTGCGCTTCCAAAATGGCTGCAATTCTGGCGTGTACCTTTCAAACGGTGCGCTATTGTTGACGAGTGTTGACCATGATCATGTTCAGGTCGGAAACTTTTCAGACTACCCTCGTATGTTGGATATTTAGCATGCCCATCCATTCCCCTTTACACCATTTCAGGCCAACCAATAGAGAGCTTTTTTCTCACTCAAATAAAGACACAAATAGCCTATACTTCCTTTTGAAAGATAGTTCGTAGATGAAAACCTCGGTGTCGGCAAAATCGCTTTGTGGAATTTTTTTAACAAGAAATATTGTCAAAAAATAACATTTTTGTTTTTTACAAATATCTTCAAAAGTTTCTTGACATGTTTTTTGGGTAACCTTCCACAGTCTGAAAATAAAAATATAATCAGGAAAATCTATACAAGTGTAGAAAGGGCAAACTAATTAGTTCACCCCGATAAGTTACTGCGTTCAACAAATTATAATTCCTATAGAAAAATGATTCGATTTGTCAGTAACTTTTCGTTCCCTGAATATGCCTCTAAAAAAATAGTAAAAATTCAAAAGATACTTCTCTATATAGTTTTTGATTGACGTTTCCGGGACTATATCTGCCCCCGTTCTCAAAATCTTCTGAATCTCCTTTAATTGTTAGAATAATTTGGATTTTTTCTTGCAGAGTCTTTTTCGCTTTTTCAACTGATGGATGTCAATTGAGATCTGCCGAAAAAGTTTGAGAGTGACGTATTGCTCATTTGATATATGGGGTGTTGTTCAGATCAGTTTATTAGCATTCTTCCATATCTCACTTCCTCTCTGAGTAGAGGTAACCAAGTATGGTCCATTTCAACAGAATTTGTTGAAAAGCCGTTGTTATTGGAAAGAAGAATACAGGCCGTTTTTTTCAATTTTCTCCTCTCTTGGTTTTTTCATCAAGATTTTTGTCCTATTCCATTCAATCGTATGATCGCCATTGGTTGTAAGGATATGTTCTGCAATTTTTGATCCGGTTATTTGTCGATTTCTGATGTAACTCTGATGTTCACTTTGGCGCACTTCAAATGGTCTTGACGTTTCACCTATATAACTATCACCACACGAACAAGGTATGTTGTAAACACAGTTTTTGGTACTTTCTTCTGCGTTTTTGGTTTTGTTTGTGTTAGTATAGATTTCAGTGTGTTTGTTGTTCTAAATGATGTTCTCACATCATACCTTTGTCCAATTCGTTTGATCTTTTCAGATTATTTTTTTTTCAGACTGTGGAAGGTTACCCAAAAACGTTGTTCCTCCACAAAAAACTACATTCATTCAATATCTTCAAAAGTTCAGCAGTTGAGAATCATTTGTTTTTGAAAATTCTATTCTAAAATTAGGACAATATAAATAATATCAGCACTTGTTCGAACATACTCTTTGCTCTTCCACCGCATTCCTTTGTCCGCGAATTGCAGTTCTCGTTTGTTACCCGAAAACGATTTATTATGTACCAAAGTAAGAACACGATTTATTATGTACCAAAGTAAGAACACTTTTTACGATTCTGATAACATCATTTCTCGAAAACATTGTTTCCAAAATAATTGCAAAAACTGGCATTTTCTTGCGCGAATACCGTCGATGGAAACTTTTGAGGTTTCCTTTAAGAAATAGAAATGAAGGTCTGCACATAGATCATAAACTTGTTGAATTTCCCGTTTTTACTGGATTATTAAGATAATAGCTTTTGTTTTTGTTTGTGTGTAATTCCAATTCTATGGCGTAATTCATTATCTTTCACGCGTTTGCTGGCTAATGGGTTTTTAAATTTCTGTTTTTTTATTCGCTGGCGTTCATTTGTTTTCGTTCTGCATATACGAGTGGGACTTAATGAAGAGTTCTGAATACTGGATGAATATTCATGAATAGCGAAATTATGGCTGATGCTGCACTTCAGTTTTTATGTTTGTTTTTCAGTGGCACATTTGTGTTGCCGATAAAAGTGAGAAAAGCACATCTTCGCATATTTTATTCGACGGGTGAAAATACATTCGATTTATAAATGTTCAATTGAAGAATGTTGCGATTTCCCATATAATTTTCTCAATTATTATTTATTATTATTAGCCTCTTTCGTAGTGTTAGTTTAATATTTTCATAACAAAAAAGTTATAGATTTGTTGAAAATATAAACAGGATGTTCATAAAATCAGATGTGGAATCATCTGCGACTGAAAGATAAACTTTAGTCACTATCTTCCATCGTCAAGATAACCTCTTGTGGGGTATTCATGTTGAAAAGGGAAACATTCTCAATTGAATATTGATAGAAAGACGGCTAAAGCCACGTGGACATTGAACTAATCTGATAGATATTCTGAAAGGGCCCTAACTCAAAAAAATATCAGATGTAGTTCAATGTCCAGCGTGGCTTTAGCCGGGGAAGTAGTTGTTTTCTGTTAGACATTCACAAAAATAACTTCATTTTAATCGTGGATTTTTCAATTCACAGAAAAATCTTTCTATCAATATTCAATTGAGAATGTTTCTCTTTTCAAAAAAATTATAATTAATAAATAGTCGAAATTTCTCGAATTGGCTATCTGTAGGGTTGTAACCTTGAAACCCCCCGAAATTGTTTCAAATTGGATCAGAAATTAAAAAAATCGTGAAATATGTGACCTCCACAATAAACAGACATCTAAGCGAATTGCTAGCAAGAATGAGAATTCGTCTACTATCTTCTATTATCGTTTTATGAAATTGCCAAATAATTTTGTCAGCGTAACGTGCTAAATTTCAGGCTATTAGTTTTTTGCAAAGTTGCAAGGGAGGTTATAAAGCGTGTATTTTTCTGAACCCTCACAAGGTGTCTGCATTGTTTTCTTATGAAGTCAAGGTATAAATTGCCAAATGATTGAAATAAGCATCTATAAAATCATAGCGCTTATTGCCTTGCATTACTTTTATAAAATCCACCGTTAATTGCTCCATTATGAAGTTAAGTATCTATTACGACGGATATTGAATGAACGCTCAACAAACCGTGGGATGCGTATTGACGAATTATAAATTGCCAGTGATATCAAATGAGCGCCCACAAAACTAGTAATTGCTGGAAATGGTAAATAAACGCCCTCTCATCAATGGTCCCTTATTGCCTTTGTTATGAAACCAAGGTATGAATTGCCAGGAATATCGAATGATCGCTCACAAAGCCGTTGCTATAAATTACGTAGGACATTGAGTAAGCGCTCACGAAATGATGGAGCTTATAATGGCATGCGTTTCTCTGTTATGGAGAAGGTATAAATTGCCAGGCATATCAAACTGTTGGTATGAATTGCCTGAGATATCTAAGTGAGCGCCCACAGAATCGTGGAGCGTTTAATGACTTAGCTTGCTTTGACTAGGGAGTCAAGGATCAAATTTCCAGCGATATCTAAGGGGTGCCTATTAAACCATGTTTAGCTTATTGCGTTGCTTTATTATGAAGTTGAGGAATAAAATGCTGGGGGTATTGCCCCGCGTTGCTCTGTTATCGAAGCAAAGTATAAATTGTCAGGGATATAACAAAAACGTACAGAATATAGTGGGTAAGATTTGCCGAGGATAATAAGTGAGTACTCACAAAGCCATGGAGCGCTTATTCCAAAATAATGATTGATCCCCCACTAAATGTGCCAGGAATATCAATTGCGACCACCAACAGAATGGTTGAGCATTTGATAGCTTGAGTTTCTTTGATTATGAAATTGTGGATCGTATAATGACTTGCGTTGCTCTGTTATAAAGTCAAAATATAAATTGCCAGGAATATCAAAGGGGCGCCCATCAAATGTATTGCCACGTTTTGCTCAATCTTGAAGTTAAGCTATAATTTACAACGCATATTGAATGACAAACCTTGGTGATTATTACCTTGCTTTATCAAAGTATAAATTGCCAGGGATATCAAACCACGTAGCACTTATTGCATTGCTTTGAAGGAATAAAATGGACTAGCGATGCTTTGTTATGAAGTCGATGTATAAATTACCCCGGATATTGAATGAACGCTTACCAAATAGTGGGGTGTTCGTTGCCTTGCATTTTTTCATAAAATAATAGTTTAAATTGCTAGTTCTATCAATTGAGCGCTGACAAAACTGTGGGTATAAATTACCAGGGATATCAAGTGAGCGGTCACAAAATCTCGGAACGTTTAATGACTTGAATCTGTTATGATTTCAAAGTATAAATGGCCAGGGATATCAAATGGGAGTCCATCAAACCATATGATGCTTATTCTCTTGCGATGCTTTCTTACGGAATCAAGTTAAAATTACCCTGGATATCTAATGAACGCCTACCAAACCATCATGAAGTCATATAAATTGCTAATGATTTCAAATGGGCGCTCACCAAACTTGATATAATTTGCCAGATATATTAAGTGAGTAGCCGTAAAATCGTGGAGTGTTCAATCACTTCCACTTGCATTTTTGTAGAGTCGAGGCATAAATTGCAAGGAATATTGAACAATAAGTTTATTACAATCAAGTTTATAAGTAAATAATAATAAAAATTCTAAACCGTGCGACAGTATTACCTTGCGTATGTTTGTTATGAAGTCATTGTATGAATTGTCAGGTCAGGATAGAAAATGAAAAAAACCATACGGCATCCATGTGATACTCTATTGAGAAGACAAGATAAATTGCCCAAGCTTCCATCTATATTGATATAAAATCTAGAAATCACATTGAATGAAGTCACTATGCGAGAGCAAACTTTCAAGGTATAACCTAATAACTACTTGAGTTTCTGGCTGACCTATTTACACGATGTCTTGCTTCTCTTAGCAGATTTTTACTTCTGGTATTATAGCTATGATACTCCCCATTAGTTGGGTAAACATTTTTGTTTTTAAGTATATGTAGTAGTGAGAAGGTATAGAGAAGGTACGGACATTATTCTATATTCGGCAATCCCTATGTCCTGCATTAGCTATGAATCTTTTGAGTATTGAAAACTTTCTTTGAGTTTGGAGTAGTACCCCATAGAACGATACCGTGATTCGAATGGGATTGTATGATACCATTAGAAGGCACTCAATAAAGTTTCTACGTTTGCAAACTTTATGAGTTTTGCGCAAAACATACGGGTATTTAGATATTTTTTTGCACAGTTCATCTATATGTGCGGACCAGTTGAGATTATCATCCAAGGTTATTCCAAGGAGATTTGCAGTGCCACCCTTTGAGAGTGTGTGATTTACAAAACTCGTCCGCCATCCTGAAGTCGCCATCTTGAATTTATAAATTTTGTCAAGGAATGAACCTGAAAATCCCCACATACCAATTTTGAATAAAATATGACCATAATCAGAAAACTCATCCTCCATCTTGAGACCACCATCTTAAATTTATAAATTTTGACGAAATATTCAAAACCTCCGACCCCGGAAACCACTGCATACCAATTTTGAATCAAATCGGACCATAATCACAAAACTCATCCTCCATCTTGAGACCACCATCTTAAATTTATAAATTTTGACGAAATATTCAAAACCTCCGACCCCGGAAACCACTGCATACCAATTTTGAACCGAATCGGACTATAATCACAAAACTCGTTCGCCATCTTGGAGCGCCATTTCAAATTTATAAATTTTGATAAAAAATTCATAATCTCCGACTTTAAAACCTCCATACACCAATTTTGAATCAAATCGGATCATAATCACAAAACTCGTCCGCCATCTTGGAGCCGCCATCTTGAATTCATGAATTTTGACAGAACCCCCACATAACAATTTTGAATCAAATCGGACCATAATTACAAATTTTGTCCGCCATCTTGGAGCCGCCATTTTGTTTTTTTCTGTAACAAAAATTCCACCGGAATAATGAACATCTGCCAAATTTCAAATTAATCGGACGACTAGAAGTCGGTCAAGATTTAACTTGCAAGATTTGACCCTAACGAACGAACTAACAAGTGAAACTAAATAAAAGCTTGTAAAAAAGGTCGTTGATGTCAATAACGAACAGAAGGGGTCCCAGGACATACCCTTGAGGCACACCATATTTAATTTCATCTAAGTCGGATAGCTTCTTGTTATCAGAGACCCACTGAGTTCTTCCAGTGAGATATGATTTTATCAATATCTTACGCCATAATGTTCAAGTTTTTTTATTGAAAGATTATGAGAAATAATAAAGGCATAGAGTAATAAAACCGCTTATGGTATTAAATCCAATTAGGTATAAGTAAAAGGAAAAACCCATAATCCTAGGATTTTGCATACTAAATGAAGGTTTATTACTCCAGGCCTTTATTTTATGCACAATAGAGAATAATTGTAAGCTAGTGAGACGTTTTTTCAATATGATATCAATTACTTTTCCAATAACAGGGACAAAAGATATCGGTCGATAATTGATGGGGTCATCGGGGTTGCCTTTATATTATTTGTAACCGACTCCTTTGGGCGCGATTTTGACCCACTTCCAGACGTCCGAATGATCTGAAATTTGGCAGGTGTACATAATTCCGGTGACAATGCATTAAGAAATTTCTGTGTGAAAAAAAAAATGGCGGCTCCAATATGGCGGACGAGTTCTGTGATTATGGTCGGATTCGCTTAAAAATTGGTATCTGAGGGTTTTCGTGGTCGGAGATTATGATTCTTTTGTCAAAATTGAAAAATTCAAGATGTCGGC
This sequence comes from Gonioctena quinquepunctata, assembly GCA_018342105.1. Lineage (NCBI taxonomy): Eukaryota > Metazoa > Arthropoda > Insecta > Coleoptera > Chrysomelidae > Gonioctena > Gonioctena quinquepunctata. The sequence goes on along the minus strand of JAFIRS010000061.1, from coordinate 218,878 downwards.
TCCAAAATGGTGGACGAGTTTTGTGATTATGGTCTGATTCTATTCAAAATTGGTATGTGGGGGTTTTTGGGGTCGAATATTATGATTCTTCTGTAAAAATAGAAATATTCAAGATGGTGGCTTTAAAATGGCGGCCGAGTTTTGTGATTATTGTCCGATTCTATTCAAAATTCGTATGTGGGGGTTTTTAGAGTCGAATATTATGTGAAAATTGAAAAATTCAAGATGGCGGCCGAGTTTTTTTATTATGGTCTGATTCTATTCAAAATTGGTATGTGGGGGTTTTTGGGGTCGGAGATTATGATTACCTAATTTGATAAGATTATTCATTTTTTTTATTTGCAAAAAAATAGTAAAAGTAATAGTTTGAAAAAAACTAAAATAACACGCTTTTATAAATAAACCACACTAAAAAGTAGGAAATAAATAATAGTTTTAAAAAACTAAAAAACAGGTTTTTATAGAAAACCAGACTAAAAAATTTGAAAATAAGAAAAAAATTTATTTTATTTTTAAAAAGCGTGGGGTGCATGGTATCAATAAATATATAAATTCATTACACACCTAGGGTAGGCAATACCATGCACCCCACGTTTTTTTAAAAATAAAATATATTTTTCTCTTATTTTCTATTTTTTTTAGTCTGGTTTTCTATAAAAGCGTGTTTTTTCGTTTTTTAAACTATTATTTTAAAATAGTAATAACTTTGGACATTTTCAGACAATCTGGAAAAGTACCGGTAATGAAGCATAGATTCATTAGACTTGTTAATGGCTGAGTGACAATATCGAAGTTCTTTCAACATGATTGAGTTGATATCGTATATACCGAAACTTTTCGAGATTCTCAAGGACTTTATTGCATCCATTACGACAATAACGGTCACTGGTTCGAGAAAAAAGGTAACATTTGGGCACGGCACGTATTCGCAACATTGTCCACCAGAACCAAACATTCGTCAATGATAACACCGGCACACAAAAAAAAAAGTTGTCTGTGCACCGGGCGCCACCTATCTACGGGCATGTTTTTCGACCCGCTGAACACGAATTTCAAGTCAATTTAGGCCGTCCGGGCTTCAATTTCGAGTAAATTGCAAAAAACCCCAAAAATAGCGAAAATTCGATATTTTGACAAGATAAAAAATTCTGATTCTGCAATAAATTTGGCCCATAGTCCCCTCAAACATTCATAAAACTGCAAAAAACCGATAAAATAGCAGAAAATTGCTGCTGAAAAAATGGTTTTTTTTTAAACACAATTAAATAAATTTCTTGTATTTTTTATTTCTAAAATACAAGATTAAGATCCAAGAATGTACACAAATTGAATTTTTAACGGTTTTTCGAGGGTATTGTACTGTTTCATTCTCAAATGATCTACGATGTGGATACCTCTTTTCCTCCTTTTCCTTTATTTAGTAAAATTTGTCATCGTGTTGGAATTTCAACTTCTTCGAAGTGCAGACTTCATTTCATTGCATGATCGCTTGTACTTGCAACCAGGGCACCTCCTCGGGGTGACGGTGGGCAACAGAACCATCTGGCAGAGTCCCTGCGTTAACGGCGTGTGTGCCGTCATGGCAGGTAAAAGTGATGAGTACTTTACGATGCAGGGATTCGGAAACCCAGTATCGGCGTCTGGTCAGGGTGAGAAAGCAGGCCCGCAGGCGTCGTCATCCAGCGACTGCAGCTCTTCAGTAGTGGAAAACTTGGCTACTGGAGAGTATACTATTACAAGAAGCAATTCCCATCTATGCAATAAGAGTCCTGATCAATTTTGTTACGTTTGTGGGGAGTTTCAGCCGGTAAAAAACCGCAGAACGTTTTCAGATAGATTAAAACAAAATCCCAATTTTCTTCGATTTTTGTAATTTTTGATGATTTTTTACAATTTTTTTAGATTTAAAACGGTTTATGATTGAAGTACGATCGAAATTAGTATTTAACAGATCAAAATACATGAAAATTATGCTTGCATTAGATCTCAAAAAAAAATTTCTTGCCAAAACATCGAATTTTCGCTATTTTTTGGGGTTTTTTGCAATTTACTCGAAATTGAAGCCCGGACGGCCTAAACTGACTTGAAATTCGTGTTCAGCGGTTCGAAAAACATGCCCGTAGATAGGTGGCGCCCGGTGCACAGACAACTTTTTTTTTTTTGTGTGCCGGTGTAATCGTAACCTTGGCGTTCTTCTCAGAACCAAAATCAATCCATCCATCGCGGTACCAGCATGTCGCGAGAAAAACAAGCGCGCGCGTATTGTCGCGGCCACCTATATGTGTGCGCTCATTCATACAAAGCTACAGCTGATAGATCTGCGCGGTTATACACGAAACTCGCCAAAGTTCAAAGTTGGGTCCGGATCCGCCGATGCAGTTGCTAGGTTTCTGCCGCGTCGCGCAAATGCTGTGAAAACCCTGTCGTCCACAGTGCACTTGAAGCTGCTTGCTCTAGCTCGATTGACGAGCACGGCGCGACGATACACCGTCGTTTTTCGTTTGTTTTTCTTTTCGGTTGTGATAGATCAGTTGCGTTATGTTCCGGTGATCTAGTGTGCTGGTGACTTTTGGTCCTTCGGGGACGGATATCGAGTGTTTTTTTTATTTTGTGTGATCGTGGGCGTGTTACGTCAGTTTTCGTCGAGGGTTTGTTTATTAACATGTCAAAATATAATGTATATGCTGTTATCTTCTTGTGCATGTTTGAACAGAGTGGTAACATATTGAATCGGCTACATTTAGACGTGCTAATGTACTTGGATGATAATGAACTTGATGAATATAACAATGTTTAATCTAAAATTCGATTATAACGAAAAACACAGACTGTGAAAATAATAACGGGCAGTCGAATTACGCAAAATATAAACGAACGTCCCGGCAAGTTTTTGGGTCGATTTAGGGCTCCGAACTCTGTACCGCCTTCCATTTGGAAAGGTAGTTTGTTGACCTTTTTTTCGAACGGATGCGGTATTTATGAATAGACCCTTTTTCGGTATGAAACTACCTTATTAGCATTCATCCTTGAAAAGCAGTAGGTTGGTATTTTTCGGCAAAATCTTTAAAAAATTCTTTACAAATATACGAGACATTTAGTCACTGGAAAACAAAAACAATATTTCTTTTTTTTTTCTATAAACATAAACTCTTCAATCAAAAATTGCAGTTCAAATCTCTCTGAATGCTTTTAATATTTTTATGTAATCTGGCTCGAATCAAAAAACAGAAATTCTATTTTTGTATAAACCTTAATCTTTTCAATCAAGAGTTGGTGAATGATCCAAATCTCCCTAAATTTTTTCTAATATTTCCTATGTAATCTGACTTCAAATCAAAAGAAAGAAGAATAACGAGCAATCATGGATATAAACAGTACTTGGGTTTCAATCCTAATATCACTTAGAAAAATAATATAAAATATTTAACTTTGAAATGTCAAAATACAATGATGTTCTGCTTGTCGTCGGAAGGAAAACTCAAATAGTATCTGACTGTCACGAGCGAATAAACTCTTTAACCTCAAATAAAAGGAGCATACAGGGTGAACAAAAATTATTAATTCTCATTAATGGTAATTTACAGCGTTTTTTTATTTCATACAGCTCTATCAAAAGACATAGTTTGTCAATATTGATAGAAACTATTTTTGTGCCCAATTTCGTCCATTCAGTTGAAAAATGTGGTCTCCACTTTGTTTTATATATATATATATATATATATATATATATATATATACAGTGCGGATTTTTCTGCCCCCCCTTTTAACTTTTGAACGGTTCGACATAGAGCAATAGGACAAAAACCATTTTGAATGGTATCACCGATACTACTTTTTGAAATAAAAGACATTGTGATTGCTCGATAGATGGCGCGGGGGCACATCAACTTGAAAATTTCAAATAGGATGGGGGGTCACAATTGGCATATCGTTGAAAAGATAATTCAATTATTATACCTATTTATTCCACGCTTTTTTCACATAAGAAAAAAAAAGACTTTACTCTCATTATTCTTACCAACTTTTCAGACCATATTGCTATATAAGCGTGTTTTTCTAGTTTTTTTAACTATAATTTTATTTTTAACTTTTCGTCCATATTGCTACAAAAGACTAATACACTACGGTAGAAAAACTCTTTGATTGATTCATCCTCATGGAATTGATGTTTTTACTAAATTTAGGTGAATATGCTAAGACCAGTCAACGCATTCAGCAAATCTTTGTAATGAATATAATTTTTTTCTGGCGGTCTTGGTCAGAATACCAGGTCTTAGCTATGAAATTATTGTATCGTCATCGGTTCTCAATAGGTGTGCGAAACTTCAAATAATTCGAACGTCTCGAAGTGGGGGAAAATTAATTTTAAAAAATTCGTTACATACGTACATACAGGTGAAACTAATAAAAGCGTGTTAAAAGGGGCGCTAATCACTCGCCTAACAAGGGTTCTGTTTATAAAAATTATTTTTATAATTATTTGAAAAATTTATTAACCTAACTTTTTTTCAAATTTCAACTTTATTTTATAAAGTCTTTCACATTAGTCAACTTTCAGAAAGCACTGAAGATGACGAAAGTCGAAAGCGCTTTGCAAATTTTATGAAAATATAGGTACACTTTATACAAAAAAATATCTTATTTAATTCTACACACGTGTATTCAGCTTTTCACATTTAATTCACTAGGTAAACCAGAATTTCATTAAATGTCAACAATCACAAGAGATTCGACTAGTTATAAGTATACAATGGCTAAAATCATATATACATTAGTGTTTCGAAAAGTAAACAATGTACTTATGTACAGTTTCAAAAATCGACACCAGAGGGAGAGTATTCGTTATTTTGCATTCCCACAGTACTTTCATAAATGTAAGATATAAAAGAAGGAAAGTAGAACAATACAAAAACAATTATTTTAACAATTAGAATAAAAAGAAGAATCAATCTAATATAAATATTTGAATAGAGTAGATTATAAAACTAAAATATTATGAACAATACGAGATGCAATTATATTCAATTTAATAGATTCATCTACAATTAGTTTTATTAGATTTCGATTTAGTGAAGTAGTGGGACAAGATCTTAGTTGGATGGTTTCAACTATATGTAATAGTAAACAGGTTAACTTTCAAAATATATTTTAAATATTGTTCATTATCAGATATTTAATTATGGTGTACATATTTTGGGTAGTTGTTTCCCCCTCGCAAATATAAAATAAAAGATACTTTTTGCAACATATATAGCTCTCAACCTGTGGTAGAAGTCCATTGTATCTCGAAGTGGAGTGGTATAATTTTATGAAGAAGAAAAACTCGAAGTCGTCTCCACAATATAATATTAACAATCGATTAGATAAAAACCATCGATTAGGTGAACATGTTTCGAACCTCTATAGATTCATCATCAGCGGATAATAAAAGTTTTCTACAATAAAAGAAGAACAAAGAATGGAGATGAAAAAATATTTTGTAGGTTAACGATATAAAATTATTTTAATTCCAATGATCATAATTTGGATTCATAAAAATATATAGCTCTGAGAATGTTCCTATTCCTGATGATTAGTAATGCCAGTGGTGAAAGGTCATTCTCAACTTCAAAAAGAGCACAAAATTACCTTAGGAATCCTATGGTAGAGGATGCTACTTTGAATAGCCTATCGATTTTGAATATCAACAGTGACTTGTTATTAGAGCTGAATTTTGATGCTGCTGCATGATGAGTTCGCATAAAAAAAAATCCAGAAAAGTATTTATATAAAAAAAGTATATTTGTTGTTGGTTTAAGTAAATTAAATTTGTATCTTTATATGTAATAATTTTATGTTATAGTCATAGGTTATGAAAAAAAAAACAATAAATGGGTACTTTGAAACTGGCAATTAATTAAAACAGCCACGAATTTCTAGCCACGAATTTATCGAGATATACCGCGTCAATAAACTCGTGGCTGATCGATACAACTGATATCACACCACAATTAAAAACGTGGCTCAGCCACGAATACGTGGCTGAAGACAAAATTGTACTGGCCATGGATTTTATTTCATGGGTAATGAATCAAATATTGGGTCGCATCAGCATACAGTCTCATTCAGATTTTACTTAATTTCTAATGTTATTGTGATTGCAAATCTTCGAATATCATGCAAAAATTCAGAATCATTGAGGTAGTTGTGAAGGAAAAATACCATCCCGATATTTTTTTATTTTTAATAAAGGAAAGTAAAGAAAATATTTTAAACTCTGCGAATTATTCCGAAAAAATGTCATTGAAAAGCACTGTGAATAATTAAATCAATACCATCAAATATTTTGCCGAGCAAAAATGTACACTGAAAAAATCTATTTCAGTATATCAAAGTATTGAATGGAGGTCAAATCTGAAATATATAACAGGACTTTCCGCGATAATCTCAGGTTGGAATAACTCTTCTACGATGGATGAAACACTTAATATATCTCTGGGCCAGAATTAGCCTCAAGATTCGAAAAAGCAAATTCCGTAGGACTTTTTGCGATTTTTTTCGGATGAAATGATACTTGGAGAGGCGGTTATTGAAACCTAATATACAAATAATTTTGCCGGGCAAGATTTTGCCTCTTTCGGCCCTTCCAAAATGCGACAAAATTGACAAAACAACAATTTTGAAAAATCATACAAAGCTAACCGCGAGGTTTTTCGCGATTTTTTTAAGCTGGAATGATTCTTAAAGAGGTGGTGAATACGACGTAATACTCAAAATATTTTGCCGGGTAAGATTTCGCCTCAAAACGACACTTCGAAAGTGGGAAAATATAATATCTGAGTCAGTAATTGCTTTGAAAAGTATTAATTCATAGAGTTTTTGTTTGGAATTTTTCATATACCGAGAAAACTAGAAAAATACGGAATTGCACCAATAGTTGATTTGTTCGGTGGAAAACGATAATGGGAATATTTTTCTAATCATAATAAGTGAATAATTGCTATTCCGTCAGCGTACATTGCATCATCGTCATCAGTTTCCGAGAATATGAGTTACATACGTACCCATTGTCGTTTGAAATTTCCATGCATATTCTAAAAAAACGTACCAATAATACCAAAACAAAATACGTGAAATATTTCAATAGATTTTGCTATGGACTACTAGGAAAACTCCTATTTTTTACACACGTGTAAATAAACTTATAATATTCCTTTATACTATTGTTATAGATTGAGCTTAGAAAATGGGACTGCAGATTCTTCAAGATTTTGTCTTGATGCTATGTCATCTGCATTGAATTCGTTTTTAAACAGTATAAAAAACTCACCTTATTCCTTAATAATATTGGCATGGAGCATAGAAATAGGCGGTTCTTCTTGGAAAAGACATGAAACACTTTAGGGGAGGTTATATTAGTAACTAAGATTCCTGACGATGAATGAAGATTGAAAAGAATAGATGATATGAGGAACGAAATTCGAACTCAACCATTAGAAACTGAAATAAGGAAGAATAAGAATCAAGACATTGAGTTAGGATTATTTTTATCGAAAGAACAATGATACAAAAGACACAATTATAAACTGTCGAAATCAATGCAATTCAAGAAATATTGATAATCTCTCTGTATAAATCACAACAAGACAAGCAGGGCATCCATAAATTGGACGCTAAAAATTCAGTTAATAATTTTTTTGACACATATACCTGTTAGGAATGCCATAAATTGGACGATAGTATTTCTTTCCTACACAAATGCTTCGCTACTGACTGTTACCTGAGTATCAAATACACTACACATGTCACAAAATGAAATCTGCAGGGTAGAGAATTTTCGCTTGTTCGGTTAAACTTTGAAGTTTCACATACGTATCGGTTTGAAATTGTTTTAGCACTTCCATACACGTGAATATGTTGGAATGGGTAAAATAAAAATTAGAATCAAATCTAGAATGGAAAGACTTTTGTCGATGGTGTCGCTGCAGTCTGCCCATAATTCCTGCGGAAAACTGGCTTCTTCAGCGATATAATTTTCCACTAGATATAGTCTACCTATTTCGACACCCCATCTTGAGGTTGTATTTTTGAGAAATCAAACGCGAAACAATATTTGAGCCACTTCCCTATTTCGCTTCCTTGGTTTTTGTATTCTGCCGTTAGTCCAAGTTTCTGAATTTTTCTAAACCAAACCGTCCTAGATGGAAACGGTAACCAACTAATTACAATCGACATACTGCCTGCACTGCATTGTCAATTGCCTTTTCAAAATTCGCTACGACTTTTTTGGGTTTTAAAATCAATCCAACACTCTTGCACATTTTTTAATAACCGAAAAGCACTTTCGTAAGTTTGTTCACGTTTATCATTAAGTAAAAAAAATGCCAGTGAAATTTAATGTCCATTTTGAAGCAACAAAACAAATACCATTGTTTTCTCGCTTAGAGAAATGGATTGTAGTATATTGGTTAGAGCCAATACTAAATCTATTGTACAGAAACAATCAGTCAAATTCTTAGGGTTGAACATTGACTACCAATTATCCTGGAATGATCATATTGACTCTATTTCTAATAAATTACCCAAACATTGTTTCGTTATTTGGAATCTTAGAAATGTTGTCCCCATTAATATTTTATTAAGCTACTACTATGCCTATGTCCACTCAAGTCTAAATTATTGCTTAGTCTGCTACGATAACTGCAGTAGATTGAATGATCTGTTGATTTCGCAAAAAAATATATTAAGAACCATGTGTTTTAAAAAATATGGTGATTCTTGTAAGCAGTTATTCACTGAATTACAAATTTTAACTGTGATATCCATGTATATTTCGAATTGTGTCACTTACATTAAGAATCATTACCACAAGTTTCAGCAAAGGGATACTATCCGCATAGCCGCTGGTTATACTCTTAGACAAAATTATAATCTGATAATTCCTGTTCACATCCGTATCAAATGGACCTCATATTATGTCTATAAACATATTTAATAAACTCCCAATATTCATTAAGAAAATGTCTAATCCCATCAATTTTAAAAATAGCGTTGAAAGTATTCTCTTCAAAAATGCCTTTTATTCACTAGATGACTATTTTCAAAATGATCTGGCTGCTTGACATCATGATTGTTTGCTTGTTTACTATTTATACTCTATATTTTTTTATTGTTTTATATGATTATCTCCCACCACTACTATTGAATTATTTTTTTATGTACATTCAATATACATATTTTTTTTCTCACATGTATATTCCATATTTCATCACTTGATTTTTAACTCCTATTTTTACTTGTGAATTTGACGATTTCCATGCTTGTAAAAAAGTCTCAGGAAAATAAAGTATTGATATTGAATAATTGCAAAAATGTGCGCAATAACTAAATGTCCCATCCGAGTAGATGTTTTCTCTATTACATAAATAGCGAATATTTGTCAAGTACGAAAACACAACAATCTTTGAATCTTCATCGTTCATCTTCATTGTCTTATCTAATTGTCGAAATATTTACTTTCCCTAAGATATCTATAACATAATCGGTGGTTGAAGTGTTCGCCTACTATTATACAAATTGTTGCGAATGTAAGGAACATTTCGAACCAACACAGTATACATTGCTTCATTATGTTTTTTCAACATTAAAAGTATTATTTTATAAGGTACTAGCAGACCCGGCCACGCGTTGCTGTGGCTAAGGTTTTTGTTATAAACTAAAACTAAAAATGTTTTTCCCGAAAACTCTCGTCCGCGTAGAATTTCTTTTTTTCTATGTTTTCCTTTATGTTGTTCCATCTAGACTATGCTTTTGACTCCTTCCGCTTCCTGTTGTCCCGTTATCCCGTTTTCCTGTTATCCCGTTTTTTCTTTATCTCGTTATCACCTTATCCTGTCATCCCATTATCCCGTTTTTTGTTATCCCGTTATTCCCGTTATCCTGTTATCCCGTTATCCCCTTATCCTGTCATCCCGTTTTTTCGTTATCCCGTTATTCCCGTTATCCCGTTTGGTGAAAATTTAGGGTTGTATGTATTTTTGAATGCTGTATCATAAAAAAATAAAAAAAAAATTACCAAAAAAATTAAATAAAAAACTAAGTGGTGGACCACCCTTAATATTTAGGGGGATGAAAAATAGCCTATCTCTCAAGTTGGAAAAAATTACACATACATGCCAATTTTCATCGAAATCGGTTGACTTGGTGAAGAGTTCACTGGGAACAAACATCAGGACACTGGATTTATATATATTAAGATTTGGGCTGCATCTTCTGTTGCAAACCATTCACAACTAACTTTGACCACATAAAATAGGTAAATACAAAATATTTGCCAATATTTGAGACTATATCTTTCCATTTCAATAGCAGATTGAAATGTCACCTTTTTAATGAGCCAGGTATATAGCGTCGAATTCATGGCCCACCCACAAGAAATAGGCATCAAGTAATTTTGTGTTAATCCATCCTCAATAGAGAATTAAAATAATGGTTTTTTGTAAAATCGAATGTTATTTGTTGCTGATATTACTGCTAAGCTTGCCTTGGAAGGTTTTTTCCTGCAAATTGATAAATTAAAATGAAATCAAGAGAACATAATTTCACAACATTTTGATCTTAGTCGTAATATATAGGAATGCCATTTGAAAGCATATGTTGATTAGGATTTCTATTTGTCAAATTCATGAATATCTGAAAACTTTCCGTTTCAAAAGAAATTATCACCAATTTAATCATTTGCAATTTACATTGGATTGATGTAATAATAAGAAATGGCCTTCAATTTATTTTTTTGCAATTCAAACCAATCCAATAGTATTTATTTTAGCTATTCAGAATTACATTTCATGACTTAAGGCCTTAAACTAATATTTACATAATATATAAATAAGTGTGAATTGAAAATACATATTCCACCTACTTGAAATATGATGTTCAGATAGTGTTTACGTCATACTTTTATTTAATGTCGGATAACAGTTTAAAAAAAAAAATTTAGTGAAATCTATTTTTGGTTCAATTCTTCAACTCATTGACACTACTGAAAGAGTAAAAATTCCAAACAATAACATGGGCGTGTTTCAAAAGACATCAATCTAAGACTTAGTTTTAACTAATATGAAAATAATTAGAATCAATGTGAAGGAGATATTGATGAAAATCTGTATTGACAATTAACAAACGATGCAACAATTTGACATGGCATGAAAATACCTAATGCTTTAAAAAATCTCAGTTGTGCCATTTTTTTCGGCGATTCGCTATAATCGATTTTATTGGCACACGCTGTTTATTTTGGTATGGAACACATACAACAAAAATGTTAAAAATAACCGCCGAAACATAAACAATTCGAACGCTAATAACTTGAAAGTTTACCTTCATTTAATACGTAGGTAAAGCTATGAATCAGAATTTATTTTCAATTTTGATTCAGAATTTCTTCGACGATGCTCAAACTATCGAGGAAAATAAATATTATTCCGGATTTTATCGAAACAGATCAATTATTTTCGGGAACACTTTTATATTTCTCAACAATAATCAAAACAGTTGAGGAATCGTTTTTCAGAAAGCTGTATCTCTGTGAAGGATATCAAAAAACTGTACCTGTACATTTTAAGGATTTTTTTTCTACTTTTGAATTGGTGATAAAAAATGTCATTGTCCCATCTATGCTTTAAAATAAGTCATTAGGATTAAAAGGAAAATGATTCTCAAATGTTATTATTTCAAGGACTTCTATGCCATAAAGGAAAATTTTCATGATTAGTATTTATTTTTTATGTAAAACTTTTTTTCAATGGAATCTTTAGCTGTTGATTGAACATCATTTTGATTTTAAACGGCATGAAAATGAAAAAACCCGCTAGGTAGTGGCAATTTGAAAGATTTGTTTTTACTTTATCCACCTCTTGTTTGTAATAAAGTCATAATGCTTCTGTTTTCAAACGTCGTATGAAGCCAATAAAACACTAGTGTGTCTTATGATCATAAGACACTGTCTTATTAGTCATAAAACACTGAATTCCTTCTGATAGGCTGACTTGGACTTTGCCGGCAATAAAAGGAAACTTCTTGAGCATCTTTCAATATAAACAAAATATTCTTGGAACCACAAATGGAGTTGATAAAATATCTAAACGCACATAATAAACAAACCATTTGTCATAGAAACCATATCAAACATCAAATAATCGCTCAATTTAGGAAAAGTCTTCGTTTTCATAACAAACCTGTAATAGACGATAATGAAAACAAAATTTGTTGAAAAATCTTTTTGTTACCGAATTAATTATGATTTCCACATATGAAAGAACATTTTCGGTTTTCATTTTTGTAGATATTCCACAATGAAATAGTCACAGTACGAAATCCCAGTTCATCTGATTTTAGATACGTATTATAATCTTAACATTCTCATTTTTCCAAACAATGTTTTTCAGATAAACAGTGTATTACGAGTATTACATTACTCGTATGGAATTTCTGGGTTAATTTTCTATTCAACCTTCAATCGACTGAGTTCATCACATTAGCCTATCGTGTCGAAAACATTCTAATGAAACGTAGCAATACCGGAAAAATATTTGTTCTTTTATCTCCAATGGAATGTTATGTAAATGATGAAAAAAAATCAACGGACAAAGACTAATAATGGTGTATCTCCAACAAATAAACCAGATTAAATTCGTTAAAATAAATATTTTCGTTAGGCGTGTTGATAAGCGTATTTTTTCCTGGCAATCAATCAGTAGTTCGTGTGTGCCAGTGATTCATTCGGCACTTCTTCATCCCTTCAGATCAAACAAAAATAGTTGGAATGAATTGCCACACCAGAATTAAAGACAAAACAAAATCAATAAAAAACATTTCATTTTTACTAAATTGGGTTATTGATTTAGTGGAAATGATACAGTGGAGTGTTTTTTGTTTTCCACCAAAATCAGTCACGCTAACAATCCCGTCAAAAATATACTAAAGTACCCAAAAAGTCCATCGTAATACTTATACAGTGTACAGTGTCCGTATCATATGTTTTTTTTTTAATTATTCAGTTTGCGAAAATTGACGTTTACGACTTTTTCTATCGATCATTTCGATTTGACATTTAAAAAAAAAGTGATTTATTTTTCGGTTTTCTACCCACCTACCAAATTAGAACAAAATTGGACATTCATTTTTTCGCGTTTTCTTAACCTTAAAATTTTTCGGCCAATTCAAATTTTGTAAAATCTGGTGTGTCAGCCTAGATTCTATTGAGATCACATTATTGCATCAATTAATGTACGTAGTCATTTCAAGTAAATGTTTATTTGGAAAAGGACCGAACAAATACCGTAATTAATAACGAAAAGTCATTCGACCTACACAAATCGATTGTTCAAACATTCGAATTTCACACAAACAAAAGATTGTACCCAATGAATTGGAATGAGTCATGGTAATAGGACCCAGCGATATACAAAAGGCCCACTCACTGTTTTCCAGCAATACTCTCTAATGATATATGGTAATGAAGATTTACGAGTGATTATTAAGCGGGTTATGTTATAATGGTCATTTCCTATTATAATGTTCCGTTTATAAACAAAGGAAGGTCGCATTTCATTGAGTGGAAGTTCCAAACAAAAACATCGTATTTTATCTGCAGACAATTTGGTGGATTTCGGGCGAATTTGTGGTTTATCAAATGGGTCAATTAATTTTGTTCTGGAAAATGAGTTACATACCGCGTGTGATTATAGAAAAATAGAGATGCTCTTTGTGTTTTCCAGCGAATAAATGTCCTGTTTTTTTGACACATGATTCCTAGCTTGATTGATGGCTTTTTCATAATCAATAATTAAATTCTGAAATCTACCTTTCCGACTGACCGCGCCTTTGTTTTTTTTTCTTCAATTCAATTTCTCACGGAAATTGAGGCTTAGAAATTTCCTTCAATCAAATGTAACCAAATTGATATCAATGTCAATAAAAAGTTACGGGTGTGAAGTTATCCACAACCACAAAATACACTGAGAAAAATGTAACTCGGCTCTATTTCTCGTTGAAATTACAATGTAGGGCTTATTCCAGTACAAAATCAAATTCTGTGGATTGATAAATGTAAGAAATTATATTTAGAATGCATTGTCACCCCGGGGGCGGGCGTGTAATCGGGGTGGAAATGTTGAAAAAAATAAATTCAACCGGCACTATAGACTTTTTTCGTTTACAGAATCAAATTAAAGAGGTATGACTACATAGCACCTGATATATGAAATCATTTGTCGCCCCGTCGGAGGGTGAGTTTTAGGGGTGGAAATATTGAAAAAAAACAATATTAAGTTTAAACGGCCGTGTAGAGTTTTCTAGTAAGCAAAATCGAACTCAGACGGTCGAAATACATACCACCTGCTAAATGCATTCATTTGTCGGGGGTTAAAAATCAAAATTCAGTTTGAATGGCAGTGTAGAGTTTTTTAGTATGCAAAATCGAATTCAGGAGGTCGAAATACGTACCACCTGATATATGAAATCATTTGTCGGCCCGTCGGAGGGTGAGTTATGGGGTGGAAATATTTAAAAAAAATCACAATTTAGTTCAAATGGCGGTGTATGTATTCAAAAATCTAACAAAAAAAGAATAAGTCGAAGATTATAATTTTTTTATAAAAAAATACGAATATTGAAGACAACTAGTTTTTATCATGAATGACTAGAATATTTTTCAGTCATATGTAAAAATGCGGTGACACACTTTTTCAGCAAACAATAAAAAACCTACACATTGATAATTTGTGCCCGGTTCTGCCAATAACAATTCAAAATCCTGAATAAGATTTTATTATCAGTTCAACATTGAAGTAAATTACCGATAAAGAGTAATTAAAACATTTCAAATTGTTAGCGCCCGGCAAAAAGCACGGGGAGGTACAAGCAGCATTCTTTGCCATGGGGAAGATGTGAGGATTGTTAATACTCATGAGGAATGTTAGTTTATAGATACACTATCGTTTAAACTGAATTGTGATTGTTTTCAATATTTCCACCCCCAAAACTCACCCTCCGACGGGGCGACAAATGATTTCATATATTAAGTGGTATATATTTCAACCTCCTGAATTCGATTTTGCATACTAGAAAACTCTACACTGCCGTTTAAACTGAATTTTGATTTTTTTCAACATTTTCACACCCCAATACACATCTTCCCACGGGGAGACAAATGATACAGGTGTTATGTATTTCGACCTCCTGAATTCGATTCAGCACACTAGAAAACTGTACACTGCCGTTTAAACTGAATTTATATTTTATTTGCACCTTCTAATACACACTCTCCGATGGGGCGAAAAATAATTTCATTCATCGGGTGATATTTATGTTGACCTCCTGAATTGGATTCTGCAAACGGAAAAATCTAGACTGCCATTTAAATTAAATTTTGATTTTTTCCAACATTTCCACCCCTAAAACTCGCCCTCCGACGGGCCGACAAATTATTTCATATACCAGGTGATATTTTGACCTCCGAAATTTGATTTTGCATACTAGAATACTCTACACTGCCGTTCAAACTGAACTCTGATTTTTTCAACATTTCCACCCCCTAAACTCACTCTCCGACGATACAAATGATTTCATGTATCAGGTGCTATGTATTTCAACCTCCCGAATTTGATTCTGCAAACTAAAGAACTCTACAGTGTCGTTTGAATGTATATTGAAATTCTTCAACATTTCCACTCCGATTACATCCCCGCCCCGGGGGTGAAAACGCATTCTAAATATCATTTCTTATATTTATCAACCTACATAATTTGATGGTGTACTGAAATAAGCCCTACATTGTCATTTTAACGAGAAACAGATCCGATTTACATTTTTCTCAGTGTATTTTGTGGTTGAGGATAACTTCACACCCGTTAAAAAGTTTAGGTATCCATAACAGTCTCGTAAGTAATAAATGAGCATTATTGTTTTTTTATGTATCTCTAATAAAATTTGATTTTTTAAACTCCCCCCCCCCCCTCCAATACACATCGTCAGACGGGGCGACAAATGATTTCATATATCAGGTGCTATGTATTTCAACCTATTGAATTCGATTCAGTATACTAGAAAACTCTACAATGCCGTTTAAACTGAATTTTGATTATTTCAACCCCCCCCCAATACAGACCATTCAACGGGGCGACAAATGATTTCATATATCAGGTGCTATGTATTTCAACCTCCCGAATTTGATTCTGCAAACTAAAGAACTCTACAGTGCCGTTTGAATGTATATTGAAATTCTTCAACATTTCCACTCCGATTACATCCCCGCCCCGGGGGTGAAAACGCATTCTAAATATCATTTCTTATATTTATCAACCTACATAATTTGATGGTGTACTGAAATAAGCCCTACATTGTCATTTTAACGAGAAACAGATCCGATTTACATTTTTCTCAGTGTATTTTGTGGTTGAGGATAACTTCACACCCGTTAAAAAGTTTAGGTATCCATAACAGTCTCGTAAGTAATAAATGAGCATTATTGTTTTTTTATGTATCTCTAATAAAATTTGATTTTTTAAACTCCCCCCCCCCCTCCAATACACATCGTCAGACGGGGCGACAAATGATTTCATATATCAGGTGCTATGTATTTCAACCTATTGAATTCGATTCAGTATACTAGAAAATTTAAATAATTTTTTTTTAACCCCCCCCAAACACCTTAACGGGGCGCAAAGATTTCTATATCAGGGCTTGTATTTAAGCTCCCGAATTTGATTCAAACTAAGAACTCTACAGTGCCGTTTGAATGTATATTGAAATTCTTCAACATTTCCTCTCCGATTACATCCCCGCCCCTCGAGATGAAAACGCATTCTAAATATCATTTCTTATATTTATCAACCTACAGAATTTGATGGTGTACTGAAATAAGCCCTAAATTGTCATTTTAACGAGAAACAGATCCGATTTACATTTTTCTCAGTGTATTTTGTGGTTGTGGATAACTTCACACCCGTTAAAAAGTTTAGGTATCCATAACAGTCTCGTAAGTAATAAATGAGCATTATTGTTTCTTTTTATGTATCTCTAATAAAATTTAAGCAAAAAGTGTAGGTATAACACATTTTTTATGTGGGTGAAAGTAGAAATGTTTCAGCTGAAAATGTTGGATACATCTTTGGTAGTCGTTATATTCAGTAGTTATATCACAAGTGATTATATACCTCGAAATGAATTCAGGTAAATGCATTTATCGAACCAATCAAATCCCAATATCAGCGAATATACACCATGTTGCTAGTATATCCGCGAATATACACGCTACTTATATAACAACTATAAACAACTAGGTATTTACCATTCTTCATACCAAACCTATCAAAATAATTCAGTCACTGTCAGATGACGTCCAAGTCACTGTTAAATTAAAAAATGATGTCCGACCGTTTCGGAAACACTTCCTTAGAAGATATTCGAAAAAATGTAAAAAAACATGGTTTTTTCAAGTGTAGTCATGTTTGTAATATATATAATCTGGTCACATATCACTCGTGATAGATATTTTGGGTAGAGTATACTTTGATATTTTTCGACTAATATTGTTGCAGAAATACCAACCAAATTCCTTTTAAAAATATTTTTAAAGAAATTTCGTCTCGTTCATTCAATATTGACACAAAAATTTCCATCTCTTGTGAAAACTACTGAGTATACTTTGACATTTTTGTGTCAATATTGTTGTAGAAATTCTTTGAAAATATTTTTTAAAAGAAATTTGGTCGAGTGGTATTTCTGCAACAATATTGGCGGAAGAACAAAGTTACTCTACCCAAAATATCTATCACGGGTGGTATATGACCAGATTATATATCGAACTAGCTATTACAAACATACCTACACTTGAAAAACTACGTTTTCCCACGTTTTTTCTAATTTCTTCTAAGGAAGTGTTTGCGAAACAGTCTGACATCATTTTTTAATTTGACAATGACTGAATTATTTTGATAGGTTTGTTATGGTATGGTAAATGCCTACTTGTTTTATAGCAAGTAGCGTGTATATTCGCGGATATACTAGCAACATGGTGTATATTCGCTGATATTGGGATTTGATTGGTTTGATAAATGCATTTGATTAGCTGAATTCATTTCGAGGTATATAATCGTTGACATAACACGTTTTCATGCAATACTGCGTGAAACCCAAGTTTGTATGCCACTTTTGAAAAAAGTGGATCGTTTCATTTCTGAACTCTTACATATATAATAATTTTTCCTTTTGTTTCGATTTTAATTTATTTTCTTCGGAAATACAAATTTTCCAGGAAAATGCCATATCGCACCCCGGCAAGAATAATGTGACAACTCAAAAAAACTCATTTTACAGTACACCGAAAGTGAAGTTCATTTACATTATGAAATCAAAGAACAAATAGTTTAGAAAGGGCAATTAGTGCAACATGTTATAAGTTAGGAATTAAATTACTTATTTTTATTTTTTTTTATTTCTATTTGCTGTTTTGAATTTGGGACTAACACAAATTTGTGTATTTTATGCCCTTTTTTGTTAATGATATTCCTCCAAAATAAAAAATAAAATTAAATGCGTTTTTGCAAAAAATCTTGTGGAAATTTGATTCTTTCGTTAAGCTCGTGAATGAAGATATTTACACTCAATAGAAAACTATCACTTTTTCTTAATTATAGAACAATCTACTACTGTATTATCTAACAAATAACTTAATTTTTAATACTATATTTCGATATTTAAAAAAAATGTTTTGCTTTTTAACCAATGATATATGCGAAAATGTCTGAAAATACTCTGTTTAATCATAGGTTGCGTGTGTTCCAACTTGTTGCTCACACCATGTATATCGGCCGTGCAATCACTGGTAAACCGAATTGCATAAAATGATCAATTTTGATATCACTCTGTTCACATGCACAAATTACGGTTTCGATCTAGATAAAAGTAGACGGTCTGTAACGGGGTTAGTCAACAGTATGGTTCGATGAGAAATTTTGCGTTTGAGTACAATGATGAACGACTGTCTAATGATCATGTGGGTTTCTGACCCAATTACGCCATCATTATTATCAATGAGAAATTGTTTATAAATCGAGGTGATCTAGGCGATTTTGATATGTAAACAGTGCGAGAGTGAGAAAATATCTTGCTAGTTAAATTGTTTTATAAAGTGTCACCATTGAAGTGTCTGTTAAGCAGCAGTCAAAGTTTTTCGCAATTATTCAAAAATGGTTGAGCGTATCGATTTCAAACAAGAATTTGCTTTTGAAGAATCCCAAATCTTCTGTTTATATTGCCATAAAAGTATGAATTTCAAATGTGTTTTCCATAAAATAATTTTGACATTCAACTCAAATATGGGGTTATTTTGGGGACACGTTCCAAATCCAAAGGAATTGAGTTTCTCATTTGAACATATCAGGGACTTGCAATCCAGCAACTAGATTGATACGTGACTAAAATTATGAATTCAAATAAAAATTATTACCCATAAAATATTTTATTTTGATAAGAATTCATGTATATGAGGAATTGCATAGTGCTTCCTGGTGTGTCGCGCATATAAGAGGTCACATACTTTATCTAGTAGTAATATTTCATTCGTTTGCAAATGTCAATATACCCTCGCTACCGGTATACAGAAAACAGCATATATTTTATATTTTATTTTATGGAGTTATCACACTATACGTCCGGAAGTCATAAATACAATTGGTTGGCAATCTTACAACACAATGATTTTTCCTCGTTTTATATTTTACCGAGTTTTGGTAAATATAATATTCAGGCGTATCCGAATCCCAAGCAACTACTCCAACAATTTCCCTGGATTGTATATTTTTTCGTTGACTTCAGTCAAAAATGATGAGCTATAGACATATGAATGAAAGGTTCGAGTTTGGCGACAATACTAATCGAAAGAATATTGAACGATCTGTAAAATGCTAATAAGTCTTATTTGCTGACCTTTAAATTTTAAAAGTTAAATTGAAGTCTGTCCAGAACTAGTCATAGATTTTCACATTTCTAACCGTAGTTTTGTTGATGAGTATTCAAAAAACCATACAATATGGGATTTATTGGTCATTTTCGGCTTCACGCCTATACATTTTGTGTAAAAAAATTTAATTCAAAATATTCTTAGATAAATCGAATTAAACAGTTTTCTTCACATAAAAGATTCAATATAAATTGAACCAGGAAATGGTAGATCTCAGGTGAAAAACAACTACTTTCCTGGCAAATACCACGCAGAACGTTGAATGATATTCACCTGAAAATCCATGCATACCTCCATATGAATGGATATTGAATGCAAATGTTTCTTTCTGATAAGCTCGATTATGTTTAATTTATGTCGTGTTCACCTAACAATCCGCATACCGGTTTCAGGCTTTTTGGCCCTCATCAGTACGGAGTAGTCAACCAGCCAAAGGTCCGAAGAGCTCTGGCTGAAGCGAGACACAACATAACCAAAACCATCATCGAGTCTATAACACCTATAGGTACGCCGGAAAAGAAAACTTTTAACTGGCGGTACCTAGTGACAGAAAGAAACACTCCGAAAATCTCCCACCTCGATAGGTTTCTAAATAAAAGATTCCTTCTCAGTAGGAGTGGCAAGCCCGACTAGCATATAGTGAAAGATAAACGCCATGTGAAGTGGAATAAATAGAAAAATCGAATTAAACTGTTTTCTTCACATAAAAGATTCAATATAAATTGAACCAGAAAATGGTAGATCTCAGGTGAAAACAACTACTTTCTGGCAAATACCACCAGAACGTTGAAGATATTCACCTGAAAAGATAATAAACCAAAGGTCATGTTTAATTTATGTCGTGTTCACCTAACAATCCGCATACCGCTTTCAGGCTTTTTGGCCCTCATCAGTACGGAGTAGTCAACCAGCCAAAGGTCCGAAGAGCTCTGGCTGAAGCGAGACACAACATAACCAAAACCATCATCGAGTCTATAACACCTATAGGTACGCCGGAAAAGGAAACTTTTAACTGGCGGTACCTAGTGACAGAAAGAAACACTCCGAAAATCTCCCACCTCGATAGGTTTCTAAATAAAAGATTCCTTCTCAGTAGGAGTGGCAAGCCCGACTAGCATATAGTGAAAGATAAACGCCATGTGAAGTGGAATAAATAGAAAAATCGAATTAAACGGTTTTCTTCACATAAAAGATTCAATATAAATTGAACCAGAAAATGGTAGATCTCAGGTGAAAAACAACTACTTTACTGGCAAATACCACGCAGAACGTTGAATGATATTCACCTGAAAATCCATGCATACCTCCATATAAATGGACATTGAATGCAAATGTTTCTTTCTGATAAGCTCGATTATGTTTAATTTATGTCGTGTTCACCTAACAATCCGCATACCGGTTTCAGGCTTTTTTGGCCCTCATCAGTACGGAGTAGTCAACCAGCCAAAGGTCCGAAGAGCTCTGGCTGAAGCGAGACACAACATAACCAAAACCATCATCGAGTCTATAACACCTATAGGTACGCCGGAAAAGAAAACTTTTAACTGGCGGTACCTAGTGACAGAAAGAAACGCTCCGAAAATCTCCCACCTCGATAGGTTTCTAAATAAAAGATTCCTTCTCAGTAGGTGTGGCAAGCCCGACTAGCATATAGTGAAAGATAAACACGACATAAATTAAACATAATCGAGCCATAATCATTCAACGTTCTGCGTAGTATTTGCCAGGAAAGTAGTTGTTTTTCACCTGAGATCTACCATTTTCTGGTTCAATTTATATTGAATCTTTTATGTGAAGAAAACCGTTTAATTCGATTTTTCTATTTATTCCACTTCACATGGCGTTTATCTTTCAAAATATTCTTATTGCAAACCGCACCAAGAAGACTACCCGCTCTTACTGGGCATATAGAAGAGCCTTCGGTAACACGTGGGGGCTTGACACCTCAAGCCATACATTGAAATACATCATTCGCCCGACATAAAGTTCCATCATATGGTGGACCGGTACCACTAAAAGCAAATCCAGAAATGAACTAGATAAGATACAAACAACGACTGGGAATGCTATGAGGACGACGTCTACTAGGATTACAGAATTGCAGAAAGACATTTGAAACAAGGCAAAGGAGAGAATTTTATTAATGGAGGGAAACAGTGTGCCGCCGGTTCTGAATTAAAAAAATTGGACTAACATCGCCATTCGACGAAGGAACCACGCAGCAGCAAGCACGCCCCCTAGTTATGGACCATACTGGTATACAGATGGATTGAGATTTGGGGGCATGGCTGGTGCAGGGGTATGGGGAGAGAAATCTCAGTTCCACGATCAAAATATGCCTTAGTATTCCAGGTCAGACCTCATCGAGCTGGCAAAACACAACAAGGTCACCTTGATGTGGGTGCCAGGTCATTGAAGAGGCATTGAAGGCAACGTAAAAGCGGACCAGCTAGCTAGACAAGCATCTGAAATGCTATTCACAGGACCAGAACCTGTGCATTAGCAAAAACCGATGCAGGACCCTGATCGATGAGTTGATAAAAAGAAGGACCAACAATATTGGGATGAAATACACAGCAAAGTCATGGTAGGGCACCCAAACCGGACCCTGAAGGCACGTATAATAGTAGGTCTGTTGACTGGACACTGCGGCCTAAGAAAACACCTAAACACCATGGGAGTACGCAGGGAAACCGTGGAGTGTAGACTATGTGATGAAGAGGAGGAAACAGCCTCTCATATTATCTTCGACTGTGACGCCCTAAGTAGAAGACGACACAGAAACTTTGAAGAGATCAACCCGGAAACAGGCATGAATCCGAAGAACCTTATTAACAGGCTACCAAACCTAATTAAAGGTACAATCCTGTTTGAATGAGGAACCACTGACGACAGAGTGATACAATAGACCCCAGCTGATCGCAGTGTCAAGGGAAGCTAAGTGCCAACCCTGTCTCTGGCTCGTCAGTTTTCAACCATTCCAGGTCGAAGCATGTGCTATACTCGCCTGCGTCCAAAAAACATCTACAAACGAGTCGAGGACCTAGTTATCTACTCGAATAGCAAAGCAGCAATTTGGGCGTTAAAATATAGAAGTGCTATATAATATAGGCAAAAACAGGGAAGGTTAGACTCAGGTACGATGAGGCATACATACTGGCCAAGATAGGATCGGGAAAGATTCCAATCGGACCAGTACCATTCTTGGGAATACCCTGCGCATGTCTATCTCCAATGAGACAATCAGAGCCCCATATAAAAGGGTTTTCGAAGAAACTGACGAAGGAGATTATTTCACTCAGACGAGATATCAGCATTTTGGCTGGGCTCCCAACTGGACACAATCACCTGAACAGGCACGTGGAACTTATCTGGATCACAGATCATTCCCGGTGCAGATGATGCCTGGAAGATGATACACCATCTCACATCCGCACTGAATGCCCGGCAATGGTGTACCAAAGAGAGACCCAGTTACCCGTATGAAAACAGCGGCCAAAGATAGCAGACCGAATCTCCGGAAATACTCGAAAGCGAAAACCAGTGGCGTATCAACCGATTAAGTCGTTGACATATATAACCCATTATTATGAAATATAATAGAAATATATCTAAAAATATATTGACTTGAATACATTTATTGATAATTTCTTTGGAAGATGGGAGGAATTCAACTTTTATAATAGAAAAATTACATAATTTTCAGAACCATTTTTTTTTCTGGAAAACTTGGTTCTAGCATAAACAGATATTGACCAGATGTTTCTCATTGCAATACCATCATTTCGTAATAAAATGATCGACTTCGAATTTCCTAACCTTAATTTTCAAAAATTAATTTCTCATTGAAAACTCGGTTCTAGTAAAAAGATATTTTATGAAGATGATTGTTGTTGTTTGGTGAAAAAATGGCCGACTGCCCTTGGGATTCAGGGGTAGAATTTCCAACCCTTAATTTTCAAAAATTGATTTTCACAGAAAACTTGGCTGTAGCATAAATAGATTTTGGCAAGATGTTTATGAAGATGATTGTTGTTGTTTGGTGAAAAAATGGCCGACTGCCCTTGGGATTCAGGGGTAGAATTTCCACCTTAATTTTCAAAAATATTTTCAGAAAACTTGCTAGCAAAAGATTTTGGCAAGATGTTTCTTATTGCAATCCATCATTTCTGAAAAAATTACGATTCCTTGGATCCAGGGATAGAATTTTCAACCCTTAATTTTCAAAAATTAATTTCTGATGGAAAACTTGGTTCTAGCATAAACAGATTTTGGCCGACTTCAAAAATTAATTTCTCAGAAAAACGGTGTTCTAGCATACAAATATTTTTGCAAGTACACATTTGAAATTGAATGTAATCAACTGGGAAAATGAAAATCAAATCATTGAATTGAATAGCTAATAATAAACGTCGGTGATTAGCCCTGGTAGCAGAAATATGCCGACGTTAAATAAAAAATAAAAAAAACTTTGCACGGCTAGCATGATTCTGCAACTCACAGAATAACCTACGTTACACATGCAAATAAATTAATTTTTACTTTTAAGCGCATTTGAATGAATGCTTGTCTTTGTTATTTACTTTTTATTTATTATTTTATTACATTTTACACACACATTCAACTCCCACTGTTTATCTTTATGTTGCGTCAAATCTTGCAAGTGAATTTTGACACACTTCTAGTCATCCGATTAACTTGAAATTTGGCATGTGTTCATCATTCCGGTAACAATGCATTATTAAATTTTTGTTAGAACAAAAAAATGGCGGCTTCAAGATGGCTGACGATATTTGTAATATGGTCCAATTCAAAATTTGGTTTTCGGGGTGGCAGATTATGTTTAGTCAAAATTCATAAATTCAAATGGCGATTCGATTCAAAATTGGTATGATGGGGTTAGAACAAAGTTTTCTAGGAAAAATTATTTTTTGAAAATTAGGGGTAGGAAATTCTACCTTGGATACCAAGACAACTCGACCATTTTTTCACGAAATTATGGGATTGCAATAAGAAACATCTTGCCAAAATATGTTTGTGCTGTAGCCAAGTTTTCTATGAGAAATTAATTTTTGAAAATTGAAGGTAGGAAATTCTACCCCTGGATCCCAAGGGAAGTCGACAATTTTTTTACGAAATGATGGTATCGCAATGAGAAACATCTTGCTAAAATATGTTCATGCTAGAACCAAGTTTTCTAGGAAAAAATAATTTTTGAAAATTATGTCACTCATTTTTCGATTTTGAAAGTTAAATTTCTCCCATCTTCCAAAGAAATCATAAGTAACTGTATTCAAGTCAATATTTTTTCAGAGATATTTCTATTAGATTTCATAATAATGTGTTATATATGTTAACGACTTAATCGATTGGTACGCCACTGGTTTTGGCCAGAGATTAGGTCTGCTATCTTTGGCCGATGTTTTCACACCGGTGACCAAGTTTGGGAATATTACTCTGAACCCAGTTTCGTCAGGAAAATCGGCATGCCCAGCTGGGTCCCTAGTATAGAGTTTTATTGAAACATCCTTCTGTAACTGAATAAATTGAATGTTTTCACGCAAAATGGAGAAGTAGAAAGCCAACAATTTTTCTCAAATACGTAGGCCCTCAACAAAATTCCATTTCGTTAAAATACAACATGCAAATTTTGTGGATTCAGCTTTTTGTATGGACATTCCAATCAAAATATTTCGAAAATCCTCAAAATATGAACTGTTTTTTTTCTATAATTAATTACAACATGGCCTCAGCTGGGTCCCAAGAAGAGAGTTTTATTGAAACATCCTTCTGTAACTAAATAAATTAAATGTTTCCACATCTAAAATAATGTATTGAATGTTTCCAAACAAAATGGAGAGTAGAAAGCCAACAATTTTTCTCAACTCCGTAGGCTCTCTACAAAATGCCATTTCGCTAACATAAAACATGGGAGTTTTGTGGATTCAGTTTTTTTTGTATGGACATTTCATACAAAATATTTGCAAAATCCTAAAAATATGACCCGTTTATTTTAAATAATTAATTTCAACATGGCTTCAGATTTGGAGATTATTGGACACTTAATTTCATTGGAGAATCATAACGCTTCATTCAACTGATGAAGACATGATCAAGATCTTTTCTCAAGATAATCCCGAATGCAAAAAAGGAAAACTTTGCTGTTGGTTCCATCTACAAAAAATGTTTCTCCATCGACATATAAAAAATGATTCATTCGCTTCTCTTTCTGTCTGTCTTCCCTTATTTATCATAATACTTATTCATTAAGTTTTCAAAATTCATCCAGTTTGGAAAGCCTTTTTTTTTCATTTATTTGGAGACTAAATTTCCTTCCCCTTTTCAATGAAAAAAAGCAGGCTGATCCACATGAAATGTAGTTGGAGGCTGTAAATATTTTAATTGAAATGGTAATATCGCAAACTCGATTCCGATTTTGTATGGTTCTTCGAATAACTATGTTTAAATAATTTTATTTTCAATTTTTATTGACTTTTCAAAGTGATAAAAAAATTGAAAACAGCATTGGGCTCCTATCATTTAAATTAATTCTATATCAGTATCCGCAACTAAGTATCTTACTTCAAACAGAATTAATAGTTAATATCTAGTGACATTGCTTTGCCCATTGACGTCATTTTGATGTCATTTCCAATATTCATAAGTTGGACCTTGAAAGCATACTTGTTCAATAATGACGGAATTTCGTGTTTTCCTTCGTTCACTTAGTTGAATATTCATTAATTTTTTACTAAATGGTCTATAATTCTCGTTGATGGAAATTCCTTAATTTAAACGATTAATCGTGGCAAGGGATAAGTTCGGCTTTCACTGCCAGGGTCAGCCGGTTCGATTGATCAAACTGCACATTGTCGCTAATTCATCATGTTCGTCAAACTCGTACTACCGAGGGTCATTCGAAATGACCAATTTCAACGTTATTATAGTATGAGGTTTGATCAAATTGACCCTGAAACGTACGGACGTTGCTGTGTTGTGTTTTGAGTTTGCCAAGCTTTTTGGTAATGATGCAAAATTGTTCAAAATGAGGTATCGAAGCAATCAACTGGAATTGCAGTCCTGAATCTCTTTTTCTTGTTGCTTCTGTGTTAAAGAATTTTTCCGACCAACACGAAAAGCCACATTGATCTTATTCTCAGTGCTTTAACATGCTGTTTCTTCTCGTCTAGTGGACTCAGTCGGTCTGTTAGGTGTATTTTATAATAATATTCTGTATTACTGATTGTGTTTCCTAAGAGTTTATATTCTTCATACTCGCATAACTTCTGAATCTTCTGGGAAACTATGGTGTTCGCAGGTCACTGGTGTTCTCAGCGATCTTGACAACCAAAGACGTTGAATCATCAGTTAATTAGAAAATTCCAAGATAGTTATTATTTCTCATGAAATCAGCAATTTCTTACATACTTGCCAATTTCCATGACATGAACATTTTAATTGTTATAATTTCATCAATTTTATGGGAAGATTCTGGAATATTTCCCAATCATTTCAACTTTGGAAGTCAATCATCTCGCTAGAAACCTTTATCAATCAATATTGTGTCTTCTTACATTTCTTCTGAATTTTATTCCTCCATGGATCAATGATGGGGCCGTAGCTGCCACACTTTCATCAGTGTGAAAGCAGCCACGAGTTCCAGCCACGAATTTGCGGTGCTTATGTGGATGTGGGTCCGCCCGCCAGTGGTCGTCTACTGATGGTCAGAATTCGTGGCCAGCCATGAAATAAATTATATCGTTTCTGTTATGAATGCGACAATGTTTTTGTAATAAATGTATGCTACCAATAATGCTGATCAAAATGTATATGTCACTCGATTTTGTCGGGCAAAAATTAACCCTCCACTACCCCTCTATCATGAATTTCTTTGGAATAATTCTAGTACCATAAAAACACGCGTGGATGGGGATTTTTTTTCATAAATATATGCTACCAAGAATACTTAACAAGATGTATATGTCACTCGATTTTGTCGGGCAAAAATTAACCCTCCACTACCCCTATCATGAATTTCTTTGGAATAATTATATTTCCATAAAAAAACGCGTGGATCGAGATTTTTTTTCATAAATATATGCTACCAAGAATGATTAACAAGATGTATATGTCACTCGATTTTGTCGGGAAAAAATGAACCCTCCTCCACCCCTATCATGATGAATTTCTTTGAAATTATTCTATTTCCATAAAAAAAACGCGTGGATGGGGATTTTTTTCAAAAGGATGGGGATTTTTTTTCATAAATATATGATACTAAGAATGCTTAACAAGATGTATATGTCACTCGATTTTGTCGGGCAAAAATTAACCCTCCACCACCCCTATCATGAATTTCTTTGGAATAATTCTATTACCATAAAAAACGCGTGGATGGGGATTTTTTTTCATAAATATATGCTACTAAGGCCCGGTATTTTCACGGTTATACTAGGAATAAATTAACAATAGTTAGAATGTGCTTATGTTCAACGTTTATTGATAAGCAAAAGCACATTCTAACCATTGGTTAATTTATTCCTAGTATAACTGGAGGTGAAAATACCGGCCCTAAGAATTCTATTACCATAAGAAAACGCGTGGATGGGGATTTTTTTTCATAAATATATGCTACCAAGAATGCTTCAAAGATGATAATGCACTGATTTTGTCGGGCAAAATTAACCTCCACTACCCTGTCATGAATTTCTTTGAATAATTTTGTTTCCATAAAAACGCGTGGATGGGTGTTTTTTTCATAAAGATGGTTATTTATAATATTTCAAATATATGTTAAAATATTATAATACTGATTTTGTCGGTCAAAATTAACCCTCTACTTCCTATCTCGAATTTCTTGAAATTATTCTATTTCCATAAAAAACGCGTGACGGGATTTTTTTATGAATATATGCTACAAGAATGTTTAACAAGATAATTTACTGATTTATGTCAGGCAATTAATTTCTATACTTATCACGAATTTCTATGAAATTATTCTATTTCCTTATGAAAAAAAATCCCATTCCACGCGTTTTTTTATGTAAATAGGAATTATTCCAAAGAAATTCATGATAGGGGTAGGAGGATTAATTTTTGCCCGACAAAATCGAGTGACATATACATCTTGTTGAGCATTTTTTGTAGCATATATTTATGAAAAGACATCCCGATCCACGCGTTTTTTTATGGAAATAGAATTATTCCAAAGAAATTCATGATTGGGATAGTGGAGGGTTAATTTTTGCCCGACAAAATCGAGTGACATATACATCTTGCTAAGCATTATTGGTAGCATATATTCATGAAAAAAAATCCCCATCCACGCATTTTTTTATGGAAATAGAATAATTTCAAAGAAATTCGTGATAGGGGTAGTAGAGGGTTAATTTTTGCCCGACAAAATCGAGTGACATATACATCTTGTTAAGCATTCTTGGTAGCATATATTTATGGAAAAAAAAAATCCCGATCCACGCTTTTTTTTTATGGAAAATGAATAATTTCAAAGAAATTCATGATAGGGGTAGTGGAGGGTTAATTTTAGTCTGACAAAATCGGGTGACATATACATCTTGTCAGGGATTCCTCGTAGCATACATTTATTACAAAAAACATTGTCGCATTCTTAACAGAAACGATATAATTTATTTCATGGCTGGCCACGAATTCTGACCATCAGTAGACGACCACTGGCGGGCGGACCCACATCCACATAAGCACCGCAAATTCGTGGCTGGAACTCGTGGCTGCTTTCACACTGATCACAATTTCGATGTTTTTTATTGATCGTGATTTAGAAATGTACTGTTGCTAATGACTACTTTATGTGTAGACTGCAATTCTAGTTGACAACCGCAAGTTATCGATCACTCAAGGAATTATTAGTGTTCTGACGTCATAACGAGCTAACCTTTTATAGTAATAGTAACCTTGACAATCATCGGACTCTGTAGCATACCAACCAAAGCATTGTAGTGATCGGGCAAGTGACTGTGATAAATGTAACGGGCGTGCAAAGCAATCGAACGCTAGATAGACATTATGATGTTCGAAGTGGGCAGCATTGGCGGCACCAAATTGGACGCCGCCGCCGCCTTGCGTCAGACGCACGTCGCACCCCACGCGCGCCACCATTACAGCGTGAAAAACCAGATGATGCGGTTACTGAGGAGGTCCAAGTCGTCCGCAACGCAGCCCGCGGAGAAGATATCGCCGAAGCACGTTGCGCATCACAACGGTTATCATTATCATCACAATCACGTGGTGCATCCGCAGACCAGGGTGATGAATGCGGTGGAAGGGCTGCCGTTCGTCGTGGGGAAGACCAAAAAGGTGAGGTATTCTGTCTATGCAGATTGATTCTTGAAATTGTCGCAATCGATTCTCTGCTTAAAAATTTATCTTGAAGGACTCTTCATGTGAAAATTAATGGATCGACTTCGATTAATGATCGATGAATAATGATTATTATCATTAGTATGTATTGATTCTTAGCAACCAATACAAATACTTGTTAAATGAACACTTGAAATCGCAAATAAGAATACCATTATATACGAAGTGGAAAAATGCGTCCGTGAGAAATACATGAAAGGGAAAATTGTGGCATATCGGACAAATTATTAAATTGAAGAAAAAAAACATCCTTAAGCGGGATTCGAACCCACGACCTTCTCATCTCTAGTCAGACGCAATTCAATTCAAAAATGTTTATTCGTCTTTCTAGGTTACATTTCAACTTAAATCTAATATGTACAACTATTCTATATATACAAATTGTTCAAGTTCTTCTCTTGGGAATAGGGAAGAGCGGGAATTTGTGGCCTTTGGGATGCTTGGGGAAACCCGACGACCTCTTTTGCCCTCAATTAAGGGTTAAAAGGGCCATCCTTGCTGATGTTGACAAGTAGGCTTTGGCACATGCTAGATTTTTAGTTTTCCGACGTTCCTTCCTATTGCCCACCTCCTGCGTTGCTTATGCGAGCGTTTCAATTGTGTTTAATTAAAAAATAGTCAGACGCTTTACCAACTGAGCTATTTGAGGACATAGGAACCGCCGCATATTTGTGAATCATTTTTTCCCACAATTTAATGTTAGTGTTAGAATGAATAGAAAAGTACTTATCAATGGCCATCAAATCCAGTTAACCTTTCACTCTAACATCAACATCGACGTGACGTTTTCAATCGAAGTTTAGGAAGATGGTCTCCAACCACTGATAAGATTTTTGCCAAATATATAATACGAAGTGGAAAATTGCGTCCGTGAGAAATACATGAAAGGGAAAATTGTGGCATATCGGACAAATTATTAAATTAAAAATGTTGATATTAGAGTAAAAGGTTAACTGGTCTGATGGCCATTGATAAGTACTAGCGATCTTTCCTATTCATTCATTCACTAACATGAAATCATGGGAAAAAATGATTCACAAATGTGCGGCGGTTCCTAATATCCTCAAATAGCTCAGTTGGTAGAGCGTCTGACTAGAGATGAGAAGGTCGTGGGTTCGACTCCCGCTTAAGGATGGTTTTTTTCTTAAATTTAAAAATATGTCCGATATGCCACAATTTTCCCTTTCATAATATATATATATATATATATATATATATATATATATAAACAGTGGGGAATAACGGGGATCTTCAGTCAGCACAAGTGTTGAACTATGAAAAACTCTTTAATACGATGGACCGAGCTTTCGTTTCAATTTTGAAACTTCTTCAGGGTCCTAAAATATGTAAATGACATTATTGTGAAAAAAATACTTAAAATGAAGGAAGTACTTACAGTAATCTGAGTGGATGATAAATGAACATTAACTTCAAAAAAAAAAACGTAAAATATGTAAAAATTTGTCGGAATGGTGTTATATCTTTGACGCTTCGAGTGACATTGAAGGATTTGAAATGACAACCTATGATTAATCGTCAGAAAAATATAAAATATGTAGTGGGTGTGTTAATGTTTATATTATATTCTTTGAGAATCATCAGTTTTAATCCATTTGTAGAAGATAACTGTAGATTTTGCTAAGATTTTCGATATCTGTTTTTTTGTTCATATTTTGATTGGATTTATTAATTTTAAGAAAAGTAAATAACTACAATAAAAATTTACAATTCACAATTGAATTAAAAAAAAAATAAAAGTATTCCATTTTTATATATTAGAATAATTCGTAGAGAAAACAATTCACTAATCACAGATTGGTATATAAAACCAACAAACTCTGAAAGATACATAAACTATCATTCCTTCCACTTAAAAAGAATGAAAATAAATTTGATTCTTTGCTTGAAAAAAAGAATCGAGATGTTGGTTCATCCTTCATTGAAAAACAAAAATTTTAAAATTCTCAGAAATATTTTGCTAGATAATTCTTACCCCAAAAAACTTCTTAATAGAATTATATTCAATACCAACTCTGATAGACAAATTAATAATGATGACACAATTAATCAAAATTCAGAAAATAACAATGAAAGGATAATTTATTTTTCAATTCCTAATATAGGAATTCTATCATCAAATATAATTAAATTATTCAAGAATGAAAGTAACATAAAAATCTCACAAAAAAATATCAAGACTATTGGAAATTTAAATACGAGGTTAAAAGATCCCACACCAGATTTGAAGAAATCAAATGTTGTCTACAGCATACCAATGTAACATGTAACAACTGTGATTTGAACTATATTGGTACAAGTTCAAGAACTTTAAATAATCGTATTATCTCTCACAGAAGTGATATAGGACTCAACAAGAAGTCATGTGCATTAGCTCAACATGCTATTGAAACAGGCCATAAAATATCATTCGAGGAAGCACAAGTTTTACATTCAGAAAAAAAAATCTCTAAAAGATTATTTCTTGAAATGATTGAAATTAATAAATCCAATCAAAATATGAACAGAAAAACAGATATCGAAAATCTTAGCAAAATCTACAGTTATCTTCTACAAATGGATTAAAACTGATGATTCTCAAAGAATATAATATAAACATTAACACACCCACTACATATTTTATATTTTTCTGACGATTAATCATAGGTTGTCATTTCAAATCCTTCAATGTCACTCGAAGCGTCAAAGATATAACACCATTCCGACAAATTTTTACATATTTTACGTTTTTTCTTTAAAGTTAATGTTCATTTATCATCCACTCAGATTACTGTAAGTACTTCCTTCATTTTAAGTATTTTTTCACAATAATGTCATTTACATATTTTAGGACCCTGAAGAAGTTTCAAAATTGAAACGAAAGCTCGGTCCATCGTATTAAAGAGTTTTTCATAGTTGTGCTGACTGAAGATCCCCGTTATTCCCCACTGTTCATACCAATTTTCAGTCGTTATTTCTAAATTTATATATATATATATATATATATATATATATACAGGGTGTAATCTAACCTCTTGCACACCCGTAATGCCATTTTATAACGAATTACAGTGGTCAAAAATCTGAAAAAACATTTGAACACATGTTTTGTTCTTTGTAAAATTCGACAAAATTTTGGGTAGTGCCGCCCGCCTAATTTCAGGTGACCTGCTCAGAAGAAAACTTGGCAATTACCGAATGCAATGAACATTTAACTCGACATTTGATTAATGTAGAATGTTGAACTGATGATGTGGTAAATGTACACATTGCAGGTTGCCTGAGATAGATATTCAATTTCAAAGTGAAGAAAACAACTAACCTTGTTATATACAAACTGGTGATAAAGTCAGAACTAGTTGACTTTATACTCAGCTTCGATTCACTTATAAATATTATCACAGTCACTTGTAAGAAACAAATGACACATTTGCAATTGAATATTGTTTTAAAAATAATTTCGCGACCATTGTAGTGATTCAGAACACGTGAACTATGAACACTGTGGCCAAGCAAGATTCTCACATGCCTGGTTTACAAAGCTACCTACGAACGAAAGTTTGTTAGATGCTACTAGTGTTTTCTGATAGGCTGGTGAATGAAAGATCTTAATTAACAACTAATCAGAAAACAGTACGCGATGCGCACGAAAATCAATTTGAACATTATTGTCTATCTTTTAAAAAAATTGTCATTCTATCAGAAAATAATATATATTATATCAACATTTCTATTACGAAAACGCCCGCACAGTGATTGGCGACGCCAGAATACAACTAGTATTGAAATTTACTACTTCTTTCATAAATGCGAAGACTGATTCATCTTATCTTCTACTCCTCAAAATACACCGGAACAGCTAGGTGTTTAGTTTTGAGAGCCAGCAAAAGATAAAGACAATAATGTTCAAATTAATTCTCCTGCACATCGCGTACTGTTTTCTGACTGGTTGCTAATTAGGATCTCTCATTCACCAGCCAATCAGAAAACACTAGTAGAATCTAACAAACTTTGTTCGTAGACAGCTTTGTAAACCGTGCATGCGAGAATCTTGCTTGGCAACAGTGTTCAGATCACATGTTCTGAATGTCTGAATCGTTACAATGATCGTGATATTATTTTTCAAAGCAATATTCTAACGCGAATCTTTCCCTTTTCAATACTGTTTGTGTCTTTTGTTTCTTACAAGTTACTATGATAATTATGATAAGTGCCTCAAAGCAGAGGGTGAAGTCAACTAGTTCTGACTTTATCACCAGTTTGGATATATCAAGATTATTTTTTTTAAGTAATCCATTATCTCAAATTGGAGTTGAAGTATATAGGAAAAGGAAAAATCTTAAAGTCTTTCTCCACAAAATAGAATATATTATTTTCAGAACATGTTTACATATGTATACATTTCGAAGAACTATGTCGTCATCTTCAGTGTACTGGACAACAATAAGCTAGGTAGGTGGCAATGCAAAAACATCATTAAACATTTATAGGTTAGAGGGACCCCCCGATTGGAGAAATGAAAACTTCCATAGGTGGATTAAGGTAAAGATTACCCGAGTGGAATCCATCATCAATTGTACAGACATTCCAATAAGAAAATTTGTTTTGACCATTTGTGGACAATGTAACAAAATGTCAGCTGTTCTGTTAGGTCGAATAATGCATAGTGATGGGTCGGTATTTCAATACCCCGATTTTGGAACGGTATTTTTTTTTCGTTCCAAAATCGGGGTATTGAACTACCGACCCATCACTATGCATTATTCGACATACCGACCTAACAGAACAGCTAACATTTTGTTACATTTTCCACAAATGGCCAAAACAAATTTTCTTAATCCACATATAGAAGTTTCCATATCTCCAATCGGGGGGGTGCCTCTAACCTATAAATGTTTAAAGATGTTTTTGCTTTGCAACCTACCTAGCTTATTGTTTTCCCGTACACTAAAGATGAAGACATAGTTCTTCGAAATGTATACATATGTAAACATGTTCTGAAAGGAATATATTATATTTTGTGGAGGAAGACTTTAATATTTCTCCTTTACCTATATATCAAGGTTAGTTGTTTTCTTCACTTTGAAATTGAATATCTATCTCAGTCAGCCTGCAATGTATACATTTACCATACAATCAGTTCAACATTATTCTACATTATTCAAATGCCGAGTTAAATATTTATTGCATTCGGCAATTGCCAAAGTTTTCCTCTGAGTAGGTCACCTGAAACTAGGTGGGTGTCGCTACCCAAAATTTTGTTGAATTTTACAAAGAACAAAACACGTTTTCAGAAAAAAAAACAGATTTTTAACCACTGTACTTCGTTATAAAATGGCATCATACACTCGTCATTCATGGGTATGCAAGAGGTTGGATTACACCCTGTATATATTTTGCATGCAATTGAAAATATTCTAAATATCAACGATTATGTATATTTTTCGTTAGTCCAATCTCTTTTGATGTATGGAAGTTCAGACTGGGGTAGGGTACAACTTTTCCAACCGCTTATGACACTCCAGAAACGATTCCTTAAAATTATGTGTAATTCCCATCGAGTTTCGATTCCCATCAGCACAAATATTCCAATGTTATGACTTCATGAGTATAAGAAATATTTTTTTTAACAATTAATAATGATGCTTCTCTTACAAAAAAATCAACCGACGAAAAACGGAACTGAAAAGCAAAACATAAAATTAACCTCCTTAGTCTTAATAACTAAGCTCCTAAACTAATGTGAGTAACTAACATTGAGTGAGTCGGCGCCAAACAAACAATCAACGAAGATCATTAAATTACTCATTTGCTTGTTTGTTTGGCGCCGACTCAATATTAGTTACTTACATTAGTTTAGGAGCTTAGTTATTAAGACTATTTTATTTTTTGCTTTTCAGTTCCGTTTTTCGTCGGTTTAATTTTTTGTTGAAAAGTTTTTTTATTTATGGTGACCATTTGTTAAACTCTTTGTATTCGTGCTAATGATAAAAGTATAAACTTCCGAAATGCGTATACACTTTGGAAATAAAGAAAACTACCTATTGTTTTCGTGGAGATTGACTAGAGTTCCCACCAATTTGGATATGTAAAAGTTTTTCGAAAATAAAAAGCAAATAAATTTTCCCAAGTTTCAATAATTCACAAATTTGGAGTATTTGAAGGGGGGTCCACAAAGTGTGGCACAGTGTGGCAGGGGAAAATTCGACTTTTGTGTTGTTCATTTTTTCGTTTCATTAATCCAAGTATAAACGTTTATCGGTCTGAAGAATTTTTTTTACTACGCGAATTTTATACTAAATACAAAGTTTATGTAGTTTACAACAGAAATAAATAATCGATTTATCACTTAAATATTTGAAACACGCAAAATGATATTCTAGCGGACTAGTACTTTTGTACTAGTACTAATTTCTGGTGAGTACTCCTTGAAAAACATGTTCCTTTGTCTCATTCATCTATTTGAGTTCTTGATTAAGACTGGAATAGAAAATCAAATAACAATCTGAATCAGAATGCAAATTTTAACTTTCAGATTGTATCTTTTGAGTTAGGGCCCCTTCCAAATTTCTATCAGATGTAGTGCAAGTCCAACGTGGCTCTAGACGGAGAAGTAGTTGTTTTCCGTTAGATATTTACAAAAAATAACTTAATTTTTATCGTGGATTTTTCTGATAAAATTCAATATTCAATTAGAATATTTCAAAATGGTATAATGAAGTATCAAAGTAGATTGGTATCGACTAAGCAAGTGAAATCAAATGAACTGTTCAGTGGAACAAATCAGCTTGACCTCTAAAATTTTCAGGAAAATGTCGAAATTTTTACAAAAATGTTTGCATTTCCAAAAAAAAATAATTTCTGAAGAAACGAGCGAGAAAAAAGTTATAGTTCGAATTTCGAGAAAAAATAGATATTTATACAAAACAGTTGAAAACACATTCAATGGTGCGTATAATCTGTTTCGCCAGATGGCACTCCGTTTCGTCTAAAGCCGGAATAATTCGTTGATGGATCCGTTGTTGCCGTATCGCAGATGATTACGATTTGATCTCGGTCGATGTATTCGTGCTGGATGAGCATATCTAGCAAGTCGCTTCGTGTAAAGCCGCAGGAACCTGATTGATCCGTTGTTGCCGTATCTCCGTTCTGATTGGGTCGATGTGTTGTTTTTTTTTGTTTCACTGGCCGGTGATCCCAGATAGATTTCCAGGTTGTTGGTAGTTTCTGGCTGTCTGTCATCCCTTTTATCAAGACTGCGCTCGCTTTTCAATTTCGAAGTTGTTCTTGAAAAAAGTTCTTGTCATACATTCATGATCGTGTACCTCCCATAATGAATGGTGTGTCCTGTATTTGTTGGAACAGTGAAAATAGTCTAATCAAAAAGTTCAAAAAAATTTGCCTGAGAACACAAACTATCTATAAGAAACAAAAAATTCATATTTTAGTCTAATCAACAAGTTCAAAAACGTGTTATATAGATATAAAGCTCCTAAAAATATGAGGGATAGCTCATTCGATTCGGAATGACGTCTAGAAAAATGTTTTTTAAGGGTTTATTAGCACGTAAAAAATTGCGATTTTTATTAACAAAATAAGATTAAAAAAAGAAGGTATTTCGTTTTTCGTTAATAATTTCTAAAATAATGATATTTAAGGAATTATGAAAAAAGATCCTGAAAGAGGAGGAAATTTCCAATAAAAAAGGAACTCTATCTCTATTATTTATAATTTTTTTTTAACGCTGAAAATAGGGCTCCGCGAGGTCGTTACGGCATAGGCGCACCGTCTAAAAAGCCGTTATATCACCTGAAATAATTTTTTTATAGTATTAAATAACAATTAAAAAATTTGAATAAATTATGGTGTAATCTAGACACTTGATAAAAGTTTAAATAATTGGTCTATAAAATTTTCGCTTCGTGGAGCTCTTTTCATTTAGGTACTTAATAAAGCAATGCAAAAAAAAATATTAAAGTTTATTATTTTGTTAATTATAATTTTTTTAAATTAACAAAAAATGAAATTTCTAAAAAATGTTATCAAATTTTTTTTTTTTAATAATATCTTATTATTGCTGTGTTTGCATCTAATAATTAACATTGGAAAAAAAATGTTTACGTCATTGTTAAGAAATTGTTTATAAACAGACTATTTTGAGATTTAAAAAAAATTAAAATTTACCATCTTATTGCATAGGTGAAATTATGATTTAAAAAAAAAATTCTCAAATATTTTTTTTTATTGTGTATAATCGTTTCTTTTATATTTCAATTGTTTACATAATTAGTTAAGAAATTATTTTATTCTCAAAAATCATCATTGACCTTTTCCAATGAATTAACAGATAAATAAATTTTTTTTATAAATAATTTCATTGTTTATTAACTTAACAATTTGTTATAAACAAATAATATCAACCGTTATATTTTTTTTTCGAAAACTTCAAAAAATAACAAAAACAACTATGTATAACAAAGTATAGAAATTTTTTTTTGTATTTTCTATTATTTATTATTATTTTTTATTTTTTTCTATACTTTGTTATACATAGTTGTTTTTGTTATTTTTTGAAGTTTTCGAAAAAATATAACGGTTAATATTATTTTTTTAAAAATTTTAATTAATAAAAATGAAATTATTTATAAAAAAAAATTATTTCTCTGTTAATTCATTGAAAAAGGTCAATGATGATTTGTAAGAATAAAATAATTTCTTAACTAATTATTTAAACAATTGAAATATAAAAAAACAATTATAAACAATAAAAAAATTTATTTGAGGAAACATTTTTTTTTAAATCATAATTTTACCTATGCAATAAGATGGTGAACATTTTTTTTTTTTATTCCAAAATAGTCTGTTTATAAACAATTTCTTAACAAATGACGTAAAAATTTTTTTTCCAATGTTAATTAATACCTATATTAGATTCAAAAACAGCAATAATAAGATATTATTAAAAAGAAATTTCATTTTTTGTTAATTCAAAAAAATTATAACTAACAAAATAATAAACTTTAATAAAAAAAAATTTGCATTGCTTTATTAAGTACCTGAATGAAAAGAGCTCCACGAAGCGAAAATTGTATGGACCAATTATTTGAACTTTTATGTCGTAATTTATAAAAACAGAGATTGGAAAAAAATTAGTTAATTAACAATGGTGAAACTTTTTGAAAAATCGACATGATATTTTTTTTTACCGAGGTTTTTTTCGTTCAAGTTTCTAGATTACACCATAATTTATTCAAATTATTAAATTGTTATTTAATACTATAAAAAAATTATTTTAGGTGATATAACGGCTTTTTAGACGGTGCGCCTATGCCGTAACGACCTCGCGGAGCCCTATTTTCAGCGTTAAAAAAAATTATAAATAATAGAGATAGAGTTCCTTAAATATCATTATTTTAGAAATTATTAACGAAAAACGAAATACCTTTTTTTTTTAATCTTATTTTGTTAATAACAATCGCAATTTTTTACGTGCTAATAAACCCTTAAAAAACATTTTTCTAGACGTCATTCCGAATCGAATGAGCTATCGCTCATATTTTTAGGAGCTTTATATCTATATAACACGTTTTTGAACTTGTTGATTAGACTAAAATATGAATTTTTTGTTTCTTATAGATAGTTTGTGTTCTCAGGCAAATTTTGATTCTCCTAATTTTTTTGTCAATGTACGTCCTCTAACCCCCATATAGGGGTTTATAAAGAATACAAACCCTCCTTGCCATCTGACAATGACTCGGTACCAACTTGTAAAAATCGTGACATCAATGATTCGGTTATTTCAAATTTTGATAATTTGAACCGTTGCTGGTAGTGTAGTATCATGTCTAAGGGTTCCTTTTTGCAATCTGCATTCTCGACCGAAAAAGTTACACAAATAACACAACGTCCCGAAAAACTTTAACGTGATTTTCATGAAACACTCCCGCGTAGACGATAATTTCATTAACGTCTTTCGACAAACTATCAGTCTGATAATTCGATTTCACGTCATCCCAACTCTCATTAATTGCTTTCCAGCTATTTTCGAGAGGTTATCACCGGGGGTCAAACAAACGCGTCCTCCTCGTATAACGCTTTCATCAGTCGATCGTTTCGACGAATCAACGCCTTTTTGATTTCCGTTGCGAAACGTCGAAATTATATCGGATTGCATTGCCAGACAGAGGGGCGATGCTAGATTTGGTTTCATTAATTTGTAATCTGCTGAGGATAATTTCATTTCGCAGCTATTTGTCATTGGGAAATAGACGCTATACAGACAGCAAGAGCCTCGTTCATGGTTTACAATTGAGCGTGGTGTGTCATCTAATATATTCTATTTAAAAATCGAGATACATTAGAGTTGCATAAGATTCATCACACTTTGAACCCACGAAATCATAACATCAATTATAACATTCCGTTCCGCCGATAATCCTCAACAGAGAAATCTCCCGAATATGTTTGTATTAGGTTTTTCAATAATCTTTCCATGAAAGTCAAACTGGAAAAAAATAAATGAAATAAATATTAGTTTAAAAACTAAAGAACACGCTTTAATAGAAAACTAAACTAAAAAGTAGAAAATAATTTTAAATGAGTTTGAAATAAGAATACAGTGATTAACAACAAATTTATTTCATCGTAAAAAGCATGGGGTGCTTGATGTCAATTGTTGTTAATATTTCATGGACAGCTATTGGTAAGAGTAGAATCATTATGAAAATATCTTAAAAAGCACCCCACGCTTTTTTACGATGAAATAAATTTGTTGTCAATCACTATATTCTTATTTCAAACTCATTTAAAATTATTTTCTACTTTTTGTTTAGTTTTCTATTAAAGCGTGTTCTTCAGTTTTTAAACTATTATTTATTTTCAACTTTTTAGTTTTGTTTTCAATTAAAGCGTGTTTTTTAGTTTTTCGAACTATTATTATTATTATTTAATTTTTTAACTATTATTCTCCAATTTTCCGCCATTTTGGAGCCGCCATCTTGAATCCTTCAATTTTGACAAAATAATCATAATCTCCGACCCCAAAAATCCCCACATACCAATTTTAATATTTATCATTCCGCCATTTTGGAGCCGCCATCTGAATTTCAATTTTACAAAAAATCATAATTGACCCAAAAATCCCACATACCAATTTTGAATAGAATGGACCATAATCACAAAACTCGTCTACCATTTTGGAGCCGCCATCTTGAATTTTTCAGTTTTGACGAAAGAATCATAATCTCTGACCACGAAAACCCTCAGATACCAATTTTGAAGCGAATCGGACCATAATCACAAAACTCGTCCGCCATATTGGAGCCGCCATTTTGTTTTTTTTTTTTCAAACAAAGAGTTCTTAATGCATTGTCACCGGAATTATGTACACCTGCCAAATTTCAAATCATTCGTACGTCTGGAAGTGGGTCAAAATCGCGCCCAAAGGAGTCGGTTACATACAAACAAACATACAAGTGAAGCCTATAAAGCGTGTAAAAAGGGAAATAATATTAGACCGAGAATTGATAGCTAAGAAGAGAATTATTTCACAAGGTTATCCTGCAGTGGAAATAAGATAAAAGTATAGTAAATAGTAATGAGGAATGGTTTTTTCAGTAGACGCGTGTTATTTGGAAAAAACGATTGCTACTAGTGTATGGAGCATTGAAAAAATGCGTACTTAATTAATTAAGCTAATAGAAAAAAAAACATATTTCAAGTCGTGTTTCATATTGAACATTTGTGCGTCATTCCATTATCTTGTTTATTATTTTATAGTCAATATTTTGTTGTTCTGTGGTTTAATTTCATTATAATTATTCCTAATTTTATTCCGAATAGAAACGTTTTCAACATTATAGCCTTGAAGAAGTCTAAATATATAGACGAAACGTCGGCATTAAATTGCGTTGTTGTCTTGTACCTGTCCTCTAACCCCCGAGCTATTTGAGAGAATAAAATATTGTATTTGTTTGCTTATCGAATAATTCTAACAAACGACCATCAAGAAATATCCTGTCTACTATAAGTTAAGAAAGTTCAAAATTATCGTGTTCGATTCATATTTGGAATCGACAAGAACAATCACGTCAGTCGCATTCAAAGAACTCAATTTATTAAAAATGGAGGATCGCAGAATGTTGCATCTGGCTTCCTTCTTACATAAGGTTGATGATGAGAAGAAGACATACAGAGTAAACTTGTTCCACGGTCGCAAGTGCATTCAGTTAACATAAAAAAAACGAACACATTCTGTATTCCTCAACACTAGACAGCCCTCATATATTTATATTAAACTGATATATGTATTAAGTACCAATATTGCTAATAAAGACAGCAAATGTGAAGCCAAAATAAATGAACATGACCATCGCAAGGACTCTTTCTAATCGGCAACGTTGAATTGATGCGCATGCGCGAAAATGGAGGCGTGACATGTATTGGTTGATGTTCGGTTGGCATAACTACGCGCTGTCAATATGACAAGGAAAGTTATATATAACCCGACTTCACTTTAATTGCATTGTTCTCATGGCCAGTTATCAATACTCTACACGATTTCATTTAAAATGGTTAATCTTGGTTAAACTAAAACAAGGGATATTTTTCATGCCCCTTCAACAACTATAACGCATTTTTGAAGTAAAACTTCTTTACTCACGCTTGACTTGGGGAGTAAGCTGGTGAATGCGTGACGAGAGCGTTACGAAAAGTGTGATCGGGCGAGGCGAACGGTCTTTTTCCTTGTCTATTTTCTCCCTTTACTAATACGCGGCATTCCACTCTCGACATTGGGAGGCGTTCGATTCTCTGTCCTTTTCTTGCCTCTCTCTCTTTCTCTTCGTTACTCTTCCGTATTTCGGCCTCGCATTTCTACAATTTACTTCAGAATTTAAAAAAAATAAGATAACATAAAATTTAACTAATACGTAAATAATAAACTACTTATTAATGAAGAATATCACCATTTTTTTATTTTTACCTTACAATAAACTCTATTAAAAATTAAAAAATATGGTGAAAATATTTCTTTGATACGTCTCATAGTTTTCGAGATATTCAATTGTTTAGCTAGGCGTGCGACGACGCGGAGACATTGGCCGCTGTGACGTCACTTTACAACGGTCGGTCAGTGCGTGCTCTGCTTCCGAGCTGTGTGTATGAAGTTTGCGTCGAAAATTAATAAAAATGTCGAATCCAGAAACTAGAAAATCGTGTATTGTGCCAAAGTGTTTAAATAAAACTACTAATGCACCCGAAAAGTTGTTTTTTATTGTTGCTTTCGAACCTAAAAGTCGAAAGAAATGGATGTATACGGTAAATATAAAGTTACTCTACACGAACACGAATCCGGAGTGATTTTTGTGCGAGAAAACAGTGCTTGAAAATGAGGTTAATTTTTTTTTTAAGTTCTCTAATTCGGGAACGGTATGTTACCGCCGCATTTTTCTTCCGGATTCGTGTTCAGGAGGCAAAAACACGTAAGAAAAGTGTTTTCCCTTTATTCGGAGTGCATGTGTAGAGTAACTTTATATTTACCTAAAATACATAAAATGCACTTATCCACGATGAAATTCAAGAGGAAATTAATATTAGAGGTTTTTCATCTTAGCTTAATAATATTCAATAGGTGTACTCGCGTGCATCCTAATAATAACCTACTTTTGAAAAAAATATTTCATGGGTACAAAATTTAAAAAGTTTTGTACCTCTGGTACATAAGGTTCAGGTTAGGTTTACTATGTTAATTTTTCGTTACATTACATATTAAAAAAATACAAAATGTAAGTCATCAAACTGTGTAGGCATTCTTCCTTCTCAGGAACTTAATGTCAAGTGAGATGTTCATAGTATCAATATGACGTATGACGTACATTTATAAAACACTAGTAATGAGAAATATGTACTTATAGGGATCAAAAGATTTATGATAAAAAGTAAAATGTTATTAAGTAATACTTACTTTTGCATTTTTACTCCCCGTATCTCGGCGGCCAAGAAATCGGAGTTATTTGAAAAGTAGTGGGCAACCTTTAACCCGTCTATTTCAGGCAAGATATCAGATTGTCCTTTTTGAAAACAGTCATCCATATCTAATATTATACTTATAACACTATTGTAACACTGATTCACATAAAAACTCAAGTTAAAAACGTTATTGTGGTCGAACATCCGATAGCAAAGCAATGATTGAGTGTACGGTGAGAACAATGTGTTGTGAAATGACGTCACGCGAGCTTGGCGCGCTCACCCGAAATATTTGAATAGAACGGAAACAAAAATTGTCGTTACTTCAACACTACTCGCTTGATTGAAATGAAACAAAAACATGTGTATTTCTAAACATTTAGGCTACACGGTCATGAAGTTTCAAGTCATTTAACAGACCCAGTTACATTCTTCATTGTAGAGGTTCACCATTACAAATAATTGGTGACATCGTGATTGAACATGACACTAATCAAATGGAAGTTGATGATGAAAATCCCACTATAGATCATGTACAAAAACCGAAACAAAG
This sequence comes from Gonioctena quinquepunctata, assembly GCA_018342105.1. Lineage (NCBI taxonomy): Eukaryota > Metazoa > Arthropoda > Insecta > Coleoptera > Chrysomelidae > Gonioctena > Gonioctena quinquepunctata. Next base: position 173,960 of record JAFIRS010000061.1, on the reverse strand, counting down.
TAAATTAATTTTTATTTTATTTTTATAATCATTGATGACTCTAATAATTTACTAACTTTACCAAACTAAAATGATGAAATTATAGGTTATTAGAAAATTAATATGTATATACATGTATATATTATACATATATACATATATAAACATATATATATATATATATATATATATATATATATATATATATATACATATAGATGGAGCTAAAGAAGTTTTACTTCAGTCGTGTTGTCTAAAGCACACTCGTTTTTTTTTTTTTTCCTTTATCTCTATTTCAATTATTCTAACCAAACTAAAGGACTGTGAAATCAAATTATTATTTTCATTGTTGTATACTCCAATAATCATATTGGAATCAGGTGTAAATCTTGCTCCAATTACGATCTACCAAAAAACCGTATGTTTATGCTTCCAATACAATCAAAATAAATACCATTATTATTATTGCTAATATTTTAGAATGTTTTTATCAGTGGAGTATTTTGCAAATCGACAGAATGTACTAAAAAGTTATTTCATCGGTGAAGTTGAACGAATGCCCAGGGTTCCTTTATTTTTTTATGAAATCGTAATTTCTTTATTATGACGTAATTAATTTTAAATAAATATTCAAATCCCGATTGCTCAAAGTATAGCGCGTGTTTGTCAACGCTGTTTGTTTTTAGATAGTGTCCTCGAACGGCAAACAAAAAATATTGAGAAATATTTTTTCCATTCGCTATCTCTTATGCTGAGTTATCTAATTCTTGGTACTGCGCGAAGAAATGAATTTTAAGTTTGTTCCGCATTGTTTCCACTCGAACAATGGAAGTATAGTCCATCCAATATCAATTGCAGAAGCTGTTTCTATAGGGAGCAAATAAAAACTCACTTCGCTAACACGAGCGTATATGCGAAGAAACGGAACGAAAAATAATCTGTACTACTTGTATACAGTCTCCGTCGGCACAAAGAGCCCGCTGGTCAACGTGGACTTAGTGATTGCTGTCTGTTCTACAACCGATTCGTCTGGGCCAATCAAGTCGGACATCAATGCTGGCAGGTGTGTCTATACGATGGGAGGTCATAAATCACGCGTTATATTTGTGTTTTAATAGCTCTGAAAGATTAAAAACCAGTAGCGTCTGTGGTCTTGGTGGGTGCCGATCGAAATACGTTTTAGGATATTAAAATAACTGAATAAAATTAGTTATCTCCGCCACTGCTGCTCACAGGATTTCGCCGCAAGACTTTTTTATGCTTCTGCAATTGATATTGGGAAAACCATACCACAATAGTGATTTCTTCACTAATTGTGGGCTCGTGTGGACAACAACATCCTAAATTGATTTTCTGAAAATGTCAAGTGTAAGTGTGACTGACGCACTAAAGGTTCCTTGTCAATATCTATATTATATTCAGAACTGCGAAAAAAAGAATGTATTTCTTTCAAGTTTCCAATAGAGTAGTTTTCTACAAATCTCGACATTTATGACAAAATTTCTAAGAGTAACAATCAATATTTCCATGACCTAATCCTTACTTAACGACGAGAAATAACTGTTAGTAATATTTCCTTGCAGTTATGTGTGCACTCCAACAATGATGATAAGACGCGTTATCACTATCAAAATTGAGTTTTTTTATAAATGATCTTGGTTTCTTAGTTTCAGAGTCAGGTTTGCTAACAAAGAGCTGCAGAAATACTGAATATCGAATCTTGAAGGCACCCTAACAAAGAAAACAAATATATATTACCCGACAAAAATCCTAATGATTAAATATTCTGTATCTGATACTTCCTGGATAGATTTTATTTGTAATAATTTGTCCATAAAGTGAAAGATATGAATCTCTAAGATTGTCCATGAAACGACTGTATCCATATTCGTATTATTTCTTAAATTTTTTTGTAGTAAATCTAATGAGGAAGTATTTATTGGTTCCGCCAGTGCCAAACATGGAAAATTCGACGACATTCCGCACTTTCACGTTCTATAGCTTGAGTTAACGAAAACAGCAATAACATTTCTATAAATCAAGTTTGACGATTCAATATTTATAGGTTTCAATAGTTAAACACATTTTACGGAAATATATATTGAAATGAAATCAATATTTTTTTTTCAAAATCAAACAAGATTTACCTTTCTCTGGTTTTTCAACCATTTTCTGAAAAATATTATGTATATTATTTATCTCTCAGGAACCAAACTCCTGACCACAGTGTACTTCCCCAACCAGGATTTGTGATTATTTCTGTGGTATCGTCTGTTATGCATACCTCTTGTATCCTTATGTTATAAATACAATTTCGGCCGGTTATCCTTGCACACATTGTTGAAACTCTCTCTTCAATTGTAGCAAACTGGTAAACTTCTGATTTTTCAGTGACATTCTGACGATTTGAGTTCCAACTTTAACATGACTGGGAACGAATGAATAACATACCAACTATTAGGTACTGGAATTATCCGTTATGTTATGCAATGAGGTCGATAATAATAATCATATCAATTTGAGGAAATGTCATTTATTCATGGGCTCCTAAACTTGTGGACTTGGTTATTTTAGATAACTCATCAAAATAGACAATTGACACATTTTTTTAAAGAGCTATTAAACCCTTTTTACACATGACTTTTTCCGTACCTGTTTTTGTGTCTATTTTCATGGCTATTTGTTGACTAAATTTCCCCAAATGTTTACAAGCGAGCTCAAATTGGCCTAGCGGGTGGCACATCTGCAGAGAGAAAAACCCATTGTTTCTCCTTATAAAATAGTTGGTATTGTTTCAGTCACGTACGGAATAAACCTTCGAGATATGGGAATTTTGCTAAGAAATATAGGTTCACTAGCGGAAAGCGGGAAATTGTAACAAATTTTTATGCAATTGTTTGTTTTTGTTGGCGAAATGAATTGGCATCCAATGGAAAATTATTTCTATTTAGGCTTATTAGGCTGCGACGAGTCTAGGGTGAAGGTTTTTGATCATTTTCCCTCAAATGAAAACCCGAAAACTCTAGCTGTACAGAATGATCACTATTAGCAGTCTAAAGGAGAGAGATCATTGTTGAAAACCACCAAAGTAGTACAAAGAATTCCATAGTTCGAGGTAGTACCGCTCAAATAACGGGGGGCGCCACCTCTCGGATGACGAACCTTAAGAGATAGCTCCACCCCCGACTAGACTCCGGATTAGTCGGCGGAGTCATTACGAATTTGTTTACAGTTTTACAAAAATCCCACCCCAATTTGACTCAAGTGGGGTTCTCAAAGAACTTAGTAGGGGAAATTTGACGTAGTAAATTCTCACAGAAAAATAGTCAGTTGATATTTCATCGTGGCCCGGGTTAAACTAACTTATCATAAATTCTATTCAAGTCAGTAGTTCCTTTTCTTTTCGGTTGGGCTAGAGAATAGTCAAAAATTCATTTAATTCCGTATCGAGATCAGTGCTTACGTGCGAGTTAGTGCTCAACTAGTCGGTTTCACGGGGAGTCCTTTCAAATAATTTCGTTCACCTGAAACCGTGGTATTCTTTGTTCTAAGTAGAATTTTCCAACTATCGAAAGTAGCTGAGTTTCGTGTGGTTTACTATCATAAATTATTGGTTGCCTAGTGCTATTCAAGTAACTTAGTTTTGTTCACAGAGTTCACTCAATTTATTCTCTAGTGTTAATTATTTGATCTAGTCTTGATTCACACAGTTTCATTCCATTTATTTTCTTTACGTATTTATCTCCTCAATAAAAGCCATCATTAGAATCAGTTCGTTTTCTTGGAAATACTTGGGGAATTGGGGAGTGTTATCCAAAGTTACTGGCGACTACTGGTTAGAAGTGAACGCCGAACACACAACAAACATCGGTAGACGACGAGGGCCGACTTGGCCCTTTGCAGAGGATTAACTAGAGGTAAGTACCCCATATGTGATATCACACGGTTCCTAGTATACGCTGAGATAACCACCTATCGTCCTCTCGAAGCAAAGTGCTATATTTCGAATGAACTCTGGAAGTTCCAAGTCTGTGTGTCGCCAGGTATTTTTCAAATGAACTTACATGCGGCCAACCGATATATGCGTGTGTTATACTAGACTCCATAGGCCTTGAGTCCTCCATATATTGGGGAAGTTGTGGTTTTTCCACCCCTATCGTTGAAAACCTCAGCCTTGAAAGGCCTTCACTGTAGCACATGTGGTTGTATCTGCCAGCCCGATGTTATTCATATGTTAGTTGAGTCTTTGGCCTGGCGCCTTGTTCCACCATATTTGAATTGGTCTTTCAACCAATTATTGGTTTGTGTTGTTCGCAACGCTTTGGCTATGCCACAAAAAGATTCTGGGCCAATTGGGACACGTCGTGCTCCTTTTCGGGCTAATGAATCTGCCTCTTCGTTGCCCTTGTAGCCTGTGTGGCCTGGCACCCAAGCCAGAGATAGTCTGTTTTGCCGCCCACCCTTTGCAGTAATTCCAAGCAGTCCCAGGCAAGTTTGGAGTTAACTTGCATGGAGCTGATTGCTTTAATAGCCGCTTGGCTGTCAGAGTATATGGCAATGGTCTTTTCCTTGAACTCTTGCCTTAGTAACTCCTCTGCGCAATGGTGTATTGCTGCAACTTGTTTGCCTAAGGTCAGTGAGACTCCTGCTTTGGCTTGGCTAAATATATTCCTGCACCTACACCTTCTTCAGTTTTTGAGCCTTCTGAGTAGCAGGCAATTTGTGCAATAATTTAAGGTCCTCCCTTCCATGCATCTCTGTCTGCTATGACTGTTTTAAGGTTTTTTTCGAAGCTATACTTGGGAAGCATCTCGTCCGATGGCATTCCCATTATGGGGTCGGTTTCCAACTCTTTGCATAGATCGTATACACTTGGCCGTGCAGTCTACTTATGGGCGCTTGCCTTCTGGTTAGTCTACTGGCGACTGATCTGGCTTCGCATTGTATGTAAACATGAAGTGGTGGTAGGTTCAGCAAGACTTCTAAGGCGGCTGTTGGGGTGGTCCTCAGAGCTCCCGCTTAGCCTTCGGATCACCATAGGCAGCTGAGTCTTTGGCCACCATGTTACCGAACCGTGCTATCATGGGTCTGATGATCCTGCTATATAGCCAAATTATCATTTTCGGTTGTAGCCCCCAATTTTTTCCACACATTCTTCTGCATAGGTTGAGGGCGACCGTGTTTTTTTTAATTATTTTTTGTAGGTGTTAATTCCATGTCAGCTTGTGGTCAAAGCCTAGATTCTCACGTCAATCGAATTGTCTCAATCTTGCGAGTATCACTAAAAACATGACAATAATCAAAATTCAATATGGCGACAACCAAACGCCATATTGTGAAAAAGTTATAACATCGTAGAGCTTGGTACATCAGTAATTGGTTAATTTGCTCGTTAGTTGGTTTATTTCGGTTTCAGTTACTATTTCGTTTCCGTTACATTTTTAATACACTATCACTTAAATATTTTAATAGAAACTTAATTAAGTACAGTCAAACTCGGCTATAACGAACGGCTTAATGACTTTAGATTATTACCGTCTTATAATCTACTAAAAATGTAAAATAAATTAAAAAATCTAAAAACCCGACTCGCAAAAAGTGAATTTAAAAAAATGGAAACAAGATGAACAGAAAATATTTTCAGAAAATTATGTTTTAAGAGGTTAAGTATTGAACTTAATACTGTAAATAATCTCACGCAGTCGGGGGCAATAATATATATTCATTGTTAAATTAAAGACGATGCCTCGACTGCGTGAGATTGTTTGCAGTATTAAGTTTAATAGTTAAGCTCTTAAAACATAATTTTCAGGTCATCTTGTTTCCATTAAAGTTCACTTTCTACGCAGTCGGGTTTTTTTATTTTCTGTTCATGATTATTTCAGGCAGTAATTTCAGAGATGCAAACATAAGGAAAATTGACGATTACAAGTGATTAAGTAATTCAGTATACCTGGATAACTTGTTTCAACTTTTTAATTACCTTGTACAGTATTTTTTCTTCTTTTCTGACCTACTAAACAAAACGAAAACGATGTGATTTATTTCACTTATTTGATGGTTATGTCAAGTCCAACAGATAATTACTTTGTTGGCGAATCTGACATTTCCACAAAAGTCCGTGAAATCCCCTCGATTCAGGGGAAGAAATAGAACCAGTCCTATTTATTTTCATACCTGAAACAGTCCAACAAAATGGATTATAGTTTATCTTAGGCCTTCACAGATTTTGCAGGTAATAAATTGTTCACACATTTTCACAGTTTCTGGTGGAGTTAAATTCTCATTTTCAATTGACAGAAACTAAGAATTTTAAGAATTCTTTAATTTCTAACTATCAAACTATCAGATGCTCATGGCCTTATCTACTGTGGTGTTGCATTTCTATTGCTTACAAACTTAATGAGCAATCTGCATCACATAATGATTATCATGAAAATACATGTATAAACGTCTAATAAATCAGTTAAAGTATGGCAGTAGAAAAAATATGATACATATCATCAGATTATAATGAAAATGTAAAACTTTAAACAAAAGATTATATTTTTATAGCCTACAAATTTGGGTTCTAGCAATAAAAGTTCAAAAATTGTCTGTCATTTATTGACGCCAAGCAACATTTTATCCGTTCTGTCGCCCTATAACATTGGCCTGACCTTTAACTTTTTCATCGCGCTAGTAGGTTTTCCTCGGTTCCAAGGAAATGGTCATAATAAAACAACTTTATGCGGATAATCACAAAGAAAAACCTCTCGTTCGTTTTTATGAAGACGAAGAAAATGGGAAATACTTTCCACGGAAAGTTTCGCCTAATAAATTTCCGCACGCAATCAGCGTTAGCGCGACAGCGACCTTTTAAAAATGTCGTAAAAAGTCGGCGCAATATACTTGCATACACGTGGGGGAATTGGTGACATCGATTATCAACAGCTGTTGACTGTTTATTCAAGATGTCTCGAAAAGGTCGAGGGAAAAAAAATATCACCTGGAATGAGTAAGAATTATCATTATTCATTGTATATCCGGAACTGAATGAATCAATATTCATTATAATCCATTCAATGTAATGGTTCTGAAAACGATCTACTTGGGTTAGAGTTCGATTTCAGATTTAATAAGACAGGGGGCTCTTAAATTTCCATTGAAACATATAGTTGCTTCGATGTATTCCCTTTAGTCACCCTAGATTTGTTTCATCTATTTTCAAATCTACGAAGATTACGTTCGTGGTGTATACCAGGTTTCCCCCAGAAGTAACCCGATAAACGCACACCCCTTGCACAAATATGAATAGGCAAAATGAAAAACACATGTGGAGTCTCTTGCTGAATACTTACATATTCCCGAATAATGTTTTAAACCTCTCTGCAGATCCAGCCTCCCACAATTCATGAAGATTTTTAGTCCTTACCTAAAATAAAGTGCATTCACGCTTAGAATTCTTCCCGAATTTTTCTTTTCCAGAAACAGTATGAAATCTCTAGTGTCTTCACATAATGTTTCATTCCCTAATCCCAAACTTTCCCCAACTATGCATTCGAGTGCTGAGATATCTTGGGAATATATCGATAAATGTAGTGGTGGATGGACCAGCATCTAAGCCAAGCATGTCACAAGACTCCAAATCTATACCGTCGCCCCTCTGCCTCAAATGAAATGGCTTTGTCCCGCTTCAATCCCATTTTAATGATGTGGTTGTCTCTCTCGCAAAATAAAAGGGTTACCTTCTCCCACAATAAGAGGTTTCGTATCCTCTCCCAAAATAAATAAACTTCGTCCCCTCTCCCATATTAGAGAGGCTTCGTCCCCTCTCCCACAATGAAGGGGATTTGACCCCTCTCCCACAATTAAGAGGCTTCGACCCCTCTCCCATAATAAAGGGCTTCGTCCCCTCTCCCACAATGAAGGGGCTTCGTCCCCTCTCTCACAATGAGGGTACTTCCTCCCCTCTCCATATTGAGGGGCTTTATCCACCTTAAAACTTCAACACCTCATAACTGCTTCCAAGTACACTGATCGAGATAAAAAATATATATTCCAATATATGATTATCAAGCTTAGAGAAGTTGATTATCTTGCAGCAAAACAGTTGATTCTCTTCAGGGTATTTTTAAAATCGAATTTAAAAAAGTCAATGCCACATAGGTTTTCTGCTTCTCAATTAATGGTTCTACTAACTTGAACTGCTCTAAATATGTTTCCTCGTCCGAACGGGCAAAACTACAGAAAAAGAATTCCATGTGGGGGGCTAAGGATTTCTTTTATTCATGCACGAACCAAAAAAAAAATTCTTCCATTAACCAATTTATATATTATTTTCAAGTCTACTTCTATAGTTATTCTAATCCCAATTGGAACGGCAATGAAAATAAGAGCACGAGGAGTGTTCATATGCACTGCCCGGCAAATGGGAAATTTATATACTACCAGTGTTTTTACTTTCAAAGCGTTCCTGGTACAATCATAAAAAATTTATGTCGTGTGGAAGACAATTCCTTCTCGAAACTTTTTATGTCGGTCCAATTGGGATTAGAAATACTATATAGACTAGGAGGAATCGGCGCATGAGTACCGAAAACTATTCCACCTCAATTTTTTTATGCGATCCTCTTCAAATTGCCCTACTGATGATATAAATGCATGTTGCCATGGGGCAATCCCGTGTTTAAACAATTGCAAGGAATTGTTATTTTTCAACCGGTCAAAATTTTTTTATATTCTTTATTGAAATACAAATTAAAAAGGTCCTATGACTTTTCACGATAAAGTTAATATTTTTAGAAATATGAATTTTTAAAGGTTCGAAAAATCTCAAATTTGGGTACTTTTGACCCATGAAAATATATTAAAAAAATATATATATAAATAATATTTTTTTAATTCTTTATACAATAGTTAATAATATTCTTAATAGATATTTAAAAAAAATTCATTGTTTATACCTGTTTTTTTATTGTTAATTTCGCGCGCTCACAAGTATGCGTCGCTTACCTTTAAGTATCGCCGTCTCTCTCCAACTCATGCGCTGCATCGGCCTCGCTGTGTTCTGAATTATTATTTGTCATTTATCTTGAAAACTATCAACTTTATCAAGATTGTTAAAGAGAGCAATGTTATTAATAATGAAATTGTCTACAATTTGTTTTGAACAAATTTTTTTCTGGAATCAATTTTACAAAAGTTATTTAAGCATGAATCGGAACATGTAATTAAAATTACTTTTTTATCAGTTTATATTACTTTTTTGTTATTATCATAGTAATGTATGCATTTATATTAACAATAATAAGATATAATGGTATTTGAACATTTTTTGGAATCACAAATATAAGTATACAAATAATAAAAAGATTTTGGTACGCACTTAAATGTTTTGAAAAAACATTCAAATGAATTGAAAAATTATAAAATAAAAAATACTTATATGGATATGTATATGAAAAGATTCCTTTTTTTTGTTTTTTATTTTTTCAAGGTTACTCTTTGTATAAAACCTCAAGATCTTTGTTTGTTCTTGTGACAAAATTGTTGATTATATAGAGCACTAGCTGACCCGACAGACGTTGTCCTGTCCAAATTTCGATGTTACCTAAAATGTTTTTCCCGAAAACTCTCGTCCGCGTAGAATTTCTTTTTTCTATGTTTTCCTTTATGTTGTTCCATCTAGACTATGCTTTTGACTCCTTCCGCTTCCTGTTGTCCCGTTTTCCTGTTATCCCGTTTTTTCTTTATCCCGTTATCCCCTTATCCCGTTTTTTTGATATCCCGTTATGCCGTTATCCCATTTTCCTGTTATCTCGTTTTTTCTTTATCCCGTTCTCAATTTATCGTACTACAATTATTATATTCGATTGCCATCTTGCAACCCTATTGCAGATCTGTGGATAAAATAAAAATAAAATAAAAATCGCGATGGAAAAATAGGGGTTGATCGTAGAGGGGTGAAAATTTAGGGTGGTATGTATTTTTGAATGCTGTATCATAAAAAAAAATATCTAAAAAATAAAATAAAAAATTGAGGGGTGGACCACCCTTAACACTTAGGGTGGTGAAAAATAGATGTTGTCCGATTCGCAGACCTAACCGATATACACACAAAATTTCATGAGAATCGGTCGAGCCATTTCGGAGGAGGTAAGCGACGCATACTTGTGAGCGCGCGAAATTAACAATAAAAAAACAGGTATAAACAATGAAATTTTTAAAAATATATGTTAAGAATATTATTAACTATTGTATAAATAATTAAAAAAAAATATTATTCATATTTTTTTTATATATTTTTCATGGGTCAAAAGTACCCAAATTTGAGATTTTTCGAACCTTTAAAAATTCATATCTCTAAAAATATTAACTTTATCGTGAAAAGTCATAGGACCTTTTCAATTTGTATTTCAATAAAGAATATAAAAAAATAACAATTCCTTGCAATTGTTTAAATAATTTCGGTTTAAACAATATGGCACGGGGTTGCTCCATGGCAACATGCATTTATATCATCAGTAGGGCAATTTGAAGAGGATCGCATAAAAAAATTGAGGTGGAATAGTTTTCGGTACTCATGCGCCGATTCCTCCTAGTCTAATAATATTTCGTTTCGCCATCCCATGAAAATTTTTTTCTTCGTGGGAAAAGCCAAAAAATGTTTGTGTATATCAATCAATGGAAACAAAAACACCGTACTATCATGATATGCCATGTAAAATTTTGGGTTTTTATTAAAAACCGCATTCTTATTTTTCGTATTTTTGTGACCATTGGTTGAAAATACGCCAATGTGAACCTCAAGATTAAATAATAAATTGGGACAGACTAGTGGTTTGATTTTCTTTACTTGTATGAACACGTCTAGGAACTAGTTTTATAAATAATAATGCGACTTGTATTCTTTTTCAATATTTTATTGAATTGTTGCGGTATGAAGCCGTGAACTACCTAATCAATCATGCATTGATTCGGTTATACACAGCTATCATCCGGTATCACAGTTATCATCCGGATTAATATGTAACTGTCCGTTTAACTACGAGTGGTTACGACAGTTCCAATAATCGTAACGCCAGTTTTGCGGTTTTTCATGTTGAACATTCAATTATTATATTATATTACTCTCGAAACGCTCCCAAATGTTATATATTTGTTATATTCATCTCAGCTTTTATCTTTAGCCACTGTAGTACTACTGTAGGTATCAGTAACGGTATGCCAGAAATTCATTTCTGGGATAGAGAGTGTTGAAGTTTGAAGAAAAGTTGGATACCTCAGTGAGAATGTTTGCAAAATAATGCATGCATGGAACTAGAAAAAATAAAACCCACATTTCTCACTTAATTTTATGAAAGGTTAGTTAGTTACTGTAACCACAGTTTATAGCTAAAGAAGCAGTTAGCTCACTTGGCCCAAATGCATGTTCCAAGGTAACATCCACTCCAGGGAAAGAATTCAGGATGCGCAGAAGACTGTACGCGATTATCGCTCTTCGAAGTATACGAAAAATGTCAGTATTAGTAACACAGTAACACGCGGTATGCGCGAGGGATAAAAATCAGAGTTGCGCAGTGTACAAACGGGAACATAAAGATCAAAGTGCCGACGCCAAGTGAGCTAACTGCTTCTTTAGCTATAAACTGTGCTGTAACCCTGAATTTCTACAGTTGATATAAGATATATAGTCATTTACGTGTATTTCTGTTCCTTTTTTTGGCAGCATATCCTGCCGATTATCTTTCTAACCTTGTGGCGATGCCTTGTATCTTAGCCGAAGAACTCTTCAAGGAACATTCTCATGGCATTTTTCCGAATAAGCAAGGAATCAAAGTACCAAGTTCAAGAGCTATGTTTTTATGTCCTCAAAACTCAAATTTTTTTCCATTTTTTTTTATTTCAATGTTATATTAAAGGTAACCACTTCCCGTTTTGGGCAGTGATAGGCCAATCGAAAGTAATCATTCACTTTATTACCCCTCACCCTTGTAACTGCGCAGAACATTATGGAAAATCCACGTTCATTTCCAGTTTTTTTCACACAGATTTGTTAATGAAACTGTTGAATTTTTGCGTATGTTTATGTCAGCTGGAAAACATCTAAGAACTGAATCTGTTATGGTTGTGTTTTGAAATAATATCATAATAAAGAATTGTTCGGTCTCATAATTGACATACTCGTGATGGGTGGCTTCGATTATAAAATGAACAAATGACCGTTTTATTAGCATTTCTGAATATTCATTATGGTGTAATGTGAGAATAGTTCACCAAAGATTAGTGTTACGCCAAAGGTTTCCAAAACTGTTATGAATGAATATTCAGAAGTTAATTATAATTATGTCCATTAATTATGTAAGATCTTTTCAGTCTCGTCGATTCCCATACTTTTCGAGACAATGTGGAATTTCGCATCAACATTTCTGATTGAGCTTTAAAATTCACAAAATGCAATATTTCCGAGAAGCAGTAGTCATGTCGCGCTTTGTGACTCCATTGTCTTCCTCTCTCTCTATCTCTCTTTCTCTCTCACTCTCTCTCTCTCTCCCTACATTGTAAATCTCTAAAATATATATAACTGCGGCATATGCTTTTTCTGAGGCATCGCAAAACCCATGAAGTTGATATGCGCAAGCGTCTCCATTATTTGGGATAAGACTTGCACTTCACTGTGATTGCGCTCAGAAAACCAAGGAAGTCAAAAATTCTAGCGATATCTGATAGAATGTTACGTTTAGTGCAACTTCTTTCTTGTAAATCTACATGATACGAGAAGGTATCTAGGGATGGTTTCCATTGTTATCCAAAAATTTTGAGACTCATCATTTGCATCGAAAGACAGGGGATCTAGTAAAATATGCGATTTGGGTAAGTCGGCTAATAAATGCTGTGAGTTACTTGCCCATTTCCGTAATTCGAAACCCCCACATTTAAGTAGATCTACGATTCGTTACGTAAATTGATTGTGCTCTTTATCCGAACACCCTGTGAGGATGTCGTCGACATAAATGTCATTTTCAAGAGTTGATATGCTAAGGATATTTATCCTTTTCTGTCTAATTTCTATTTGCCAAATATGGAGAACATACACGTCCGAAAAGCACTCGTTTGAATATATATTGTATATCAGCTTCGTTTGACGAAAATCTCCATAGAATTCGTTGAAAATTTTGATGAGGTTCGGTTACAAATATTTGATTGAACATGCCTTCAATGTCGCATGTGAAAACTATTTTATGCAAGCGAAAATTTAATATTATTGAAACAATGTCATATTGTAATTTTGGACCAGTGAGAATGAAGTTTTGCAGATGCATCGTAAACTATGCGTATTTTTTGAGACTGGACAACGGCATGATGTGGAATATAGTAACAACTTTCAGGTTTATTATTTACGGAAATGACTTCCATATAGCCATTGTCTAAGTATGCTTTCCATTTGAGCACAATATTGAGAATGAATGGACGGTTCTGCGGCCAAACGTCTTTCCAGCGATAGCAGACTGCGATAAGCTAGCGAACGTGAATTGTCAAGATCAAAGTGAGGACACGAATTTTTAAAAGGCAAATTAACAGTAAATTTACCGGACGACTCTCGAGAATGCGTATCGGTAAAAATTTGCTCACATTTTTTATCTTCTCGAGATAAAAATACATTTTTGGGTAATTCTTCGATCTCCCAAAAACTTTTGATTGTTTTTTCCAAGGAAATTAAGTCTTCCGATATAGTAAAGAGCGACATGCTGTTAGACTGATTTGAGTGTGATTGTGGATTGGTAGCAGCGACGCCGCCAATTGGATCGGACACCATACGATTCAAATTTGGGTTGGGATGGTCCTTCGACCAAGGTTTATCACAATATGATAATATGAATTGTGAACTAACTTATACTAAAAAGTGAACAAATGCTCCTCTTCTCTTTCTTCGTTCTCTGGTACATTACAGCCTAATTACCTACAATTTTGTAATTTCAATATTTGCATAGTAAAATATTGATATCATGTCAGAAGAATGCTCCACAACTGAAGCCCTGCTTATGGTGGCTTCTTCTATTTTGTGGTTTGTATTTATGTACAGTTGTGTGCATAAAAAAGTCGTACAAGGTTTGTATGGTGTAAACCTGCCTATGTTGTTCCAGATTTCATAAAAAAGTAGTACACGTACACTTTGACAAAAATAGTTTCAATTTTGACACTACTTGTCAAAGTCGATAGGAAGTTTAATTAAGATTGACAAGCCTGACTCACAATAGCCTATAACTGCTGTACGACTTTTTTATGCACACAACTGTACACAATCCTAATATCAATATGTTCACAATATGTACCATAATGTATAAATCAAACATATCTTTACAATCTAATTCGAATTCTACACGTTCAAATTCTGTACGTTCTAACTCAAACTGAATAAACTTACAAACTGAATAAACTTCTGACTTGTATTGTAAATATCTCAAAGTGAGTATCCTTTCTTCAGCGGTCACTGCTTTTATCGTATATGTATCCATTTTTTCTATGCATGATCTGATCATGCCAAGGTGCTCATTGAATATTTGTAGTGTCATCCCTAAAAAACTCGACAGAACAGCCAGTAGCTGCATTTGGGGAACTTATGCCGCTCTAAGTACAATTGTCTTGCCAAACTTCCCTTTTTCTTCTTTCTTTTTGCATATCACAATAGCTGTTAGATCAATCCCAAGAGCTATCCTCGTCAGTTCACGTATAACTAGTAAGTGATAGCACTTGCTCGGGAAATTTGAAATCGGAACGTGTGTACAGTCGAGCCAATCATGCGCCAAAAGTGTTTTGCTGCTCTAGTATAATAGACCCAAAAATCATATCAAGAGACTCAAATAATAATATATTATTGTTTATTTAAATTTCTATATCTGGGAGTATTATAATTTCCAGGAAAACATGTTTACGCAATCAGCAACCTAATCGGGTCGAAACAATGTAGTTGTCAGAAGGGTAAAATGAACCGTAGTGCTCCATAAATGCGAATAAAACATGGCAATTCAAATTCTCGTTTCGTAAATAACTATCCTACTGCGGCAAAACACAATATGTGGCTGGAAATTATTTGACATTAAGTTTATATGTACTGTTACTTTTTAGAAATATACCGGCTGTAACACGTTCAAATACATCATCATTGTGCTATCAACCCGCTCACCTCCAGCACTTACTACTTATTTTCATATTTCAATAGTTTTTCAATTAAATTCAATGACCTTTTTTATTGACAAATTCAACTTTTTTTTATACACAGTAAACACAAATATGAACTATTAATACAATCTTCATAGAAATCAAGTAAAAATCTTCAACATTCTCCCCACCGTGAAAATTCTTCAATTTTTAGCAATGATATCAAGTCGCCATAATTTGGTTCCGCTTTTGGTTTGAACACCACTCGAACAATTTTGTCTTTCCCAGGAAAAATTAATTTTTCCAAGCCAAATTTCCGGGGAAAATGTCCACGTAAGACGACGAAGTCTCCAATTTGGACAGGTTTTCCGTCAGTCAACCACTTTCCTCGTTTGGATAGGCCTGGCAAATATTCTTTGACCCATCTGGACCAAAAAATGTCGGCTAATCGTTGACACTTTATCCATTGTCGTCGCAAATCCTCATTTTCGAAAGTATTCTGAAATGGGCTCTGGCTTTTGGCTAATGAACTGATTAAAAGATGATTCGGATTCAGACAATCATGATCATTAGGAAAAATGTATACAGAACTTCATTCTTTCGCGGCTTCCACTTTGAGCGTTACTTGCAAAATATTTTTGACGGATCTGATTAGACGTTCCCAACATCCTCTCATATGAGTACTTCCTGGTGAATGAAATGCCACTCGATCTACATTTCAGTTGTCCGTGATCTCAATTCTGCTTCACTTCTATCCTATAAAATCTCAGTCCTTATTTGCCCTCTAAAGTTCGTACCATTATCTGAATATAAATGTTCAATGGGCCCTCTACGAGATATCATTGTTCTCAAGGCCATTATGGTGCTGTCTGTCGAAAGAGTGTGGGAAAGTGAATAGCTCTCGTTGACAGCAAGTGAACACCGTATTCCTCTATGTCTTCCAACAGTAACATATATTGGTCCGAAATAATCGACTCCCTTATATGTAGATGGCTTCACGCCAGGTTTGAATCTCATGGCAGGCAACTCTCCCATTTTCGTATAATCAGGAACTGCTTTCCTTCTACTACAGTAAAAACAATTCTTGAAGGTATTTTTCACAGCAGTCCTTCCCTTGTTACCCAGTATTTCTGTCTCAAATCATTCAAGATTAGATTTTCTCCTTGATTATTTTTCTCATGATAGTATTTCAAAAGTGAATTGGGTTATTCCATTTTTTTTTAATCCAGAATGATAGGTTTCCTCATAGTCTCTTCAAGACATAGCATTTCATTGTCCAACTACTGTTTCCTCATCAACAGTTCTGTCCCAGCACTTTCTGTCTCAAGCGCCAAACGTTTCCAATCAATTTCGGTCCTCTTGTTGGAAGACATCTTGGACACTTTTATTCCCTTCCTGAGTTATTAGATAGCTCTTGATGTGCATCTCGTTTTCCTAGAACGTGCCTCATCACTATTTTCAGATCTTCCACCGACTCCATCGAGACATCTCGCAAACATCGACTGGGACAATTCTTCATTTCTTGATCCTACCTCTTGAAAAGTCTGGCTTCTTGCTGGTGTGACCAAACATAATTTTCGTCGCGATTGCTATTCACACCAGCATTTCTTCTTTTGGATTTCAGTATATTCTCAGTCATTACTTTTGCTCAGTTTTTCAGTTACAGACTTTTCCACTCTTGATTCTATCCGGCTCGAAGAACCATGTTTTTAATTTATTTTCTTGTATTTCAATAATTCTTTGGTTAAATATATTCGATGACTTTTTTGACTTTTTTATTGACAAATTCAACTTCTTTGTTTTTTATACAGAGCAAACACAAATATGAATTATTAAAACAATATTCATAGAAATCAAGTAAAAATCATCAACAGTTGTAATGCAGTTGAGAATTGATCAAGTGTTGTGGAAGTTTCAATAACAACTTTTTTCCCTGTGTTTTTGTACGCATATCTTTGGTTAAGCCTTGGTGTATCGATGAATTCAATTATCTTCATTGAATCGTGTGAAAACTGTCGAAAATCTATACAAGAAAGAATAGAAATTGTAGCTACGTATTTTGAAAATCGACGACGTGCTAGAGCTACGGCTCGAATTTTCAGTAGTAGTACCACTAGTGACTGAATTTTCGCGATAAGTCTGTCGATTTATTTCTAAACGAAACTGAGTTGCTTGAAAATACCACGAGTCCGCAGGACGAGTGGTGTTTTCTTCAAGCAACTCAGTTGAGTTTAGAAATAAAAGACAGACTTATAAGATAAATTCAATCACGAGTGGTATTTTATTAGACTATTTCACGAACAAAATGAAAGGTCAAAAAATTTAAATTCGGCAGAATGAGTGGAAGAAATTTAATAATAATAAATAATTCAAATTCAATTATAAGCATGAAATATTTATTTAAACTATAAACGATTTGTTTCAATTATAATTTGTTACCTATAAAATAATAATTTTTTATGAAAAAAATTATGAATTTGTTTCAATTATAAATTGTTGGTATTATTACTTGATGTACTTGAAGTACTCCTAAAAGTATTCACTATATTCTGATGATTTTCAGCACTAAGATGTAAATACGGTTTAATCGAGTTCGAACTTCCATGTCCAGTAATTTCCATAGCTTGTTGTTCACTAACGCCGGATTGTAGTAACTGACTAACTGCAGTGGCACGATTAGAGTGATTTGTTATTTTTAGTTTTCTAGTATCTAATCCTATCTTTTCTGCAGATAGTTTTGATATTGTATTAATACCAATAGGGCAATTCTTGTACCAATATTATTATTATATTTATTCCACTTGCCATTCACTGTCAGAAAAGTCTGTCATTGGATAATTCCCCTTTCGATATAAGTTTCCGGATAATCTCACAGGACACATTTCAGGATTTTCAAATTTTGAGTAAGCCATTTAGTATCTGCACAGTTTTATCACCACCGTGGCGGGTTTTGGAGAATATCGGGTTATATGCAATTCTGTTTGTTAAACAGCCTTTGTTGTCAGTCTCTCCCTTAAAAAATGTAACTTGGAAAACGTTGCTTCGTTACCTCTCCAAGCTAGTTCTACGCAGCTATGTGAAAAACTTTTTTTGGAGTCCCTCTGGCGTGTCTTCGTCCCATTGTAAGCACATATTTCTATATTCATCTGTAGTCATAGCGACAGAACTCATTTTATTTTTTTCGGGTACAGCTTGCAACAATTTTCTCTTGATATCTCGAGCCGCCCTCGCCTCCTTGAACATTATATTTTTGAAGGGATCAATATGTCTCTGATACTCACAAAAATATTTTTCTTGTACTAATTTTGCATTAGTGTTCCATATGGTTTTGATAACACTCTCCTTGTAATCACTACCATCAATTTTTCGCATATTGAATGCCCAGTCTTTTAGAATGAATGCTAATCTTTCGTTGCTATTTTCTGCATCTAATTTGTAGTTGCGTTCCGCACAGAACGTCATAAATTGTCTCCATATATAAGATTTTGATTTTTTTGTGTTACTGGGTATATTTACTTCAAAATTTTGGTTTATAACTTCATTTGAAGTAGCACCGAAGCGACTCATTTTGACGTTAGCAGCTACAATTATTTTTGGTCAAACTGTCAAACTTTGCATTGCGATCCGTATCCATGGTTACGTCGTTGAAAACACCATGCTGATAGACCAATCAGAATTGAAAGACAGCTGGTGTTTTCGCGATAATACAAGCTGTCTCTGGTTTTTGATTGGTCAGATTTTGTGAAAATTCCAAGGTGCGTGGAATAGTCAATCAAATTCATCTAGGGAAAAACTTATCATATCAGTATGTGATATAAGTTCATGGAGTCAGGATAAGTGCAAAATAAACAAATAGAACGAGCAAAGTCTATGAGAAATGAAGGGGTTATAGGACATGCAGTGATGGACAGCATTCAATATTTGAGACAACTTGCGACTATTTCTGGACTTTCCAAAAGCAGCATAAATAAAAAAAGACAAAATTCCGGCTTTATAAAATGCGGAATGTACAAGAATTGGATGGAGATGATCCAGACAGACGTAAGTAATACAGGATTTGTGAAATCATGAGTCAGTTATTGATTGGTGATAATAATAACTTCTGCAATGTGTGCTTTTCTGACGAATCTTCCTTTAATTTAAACGGGCATGTGAACAGGCACAACTGCAGATATTGGAGTGATGTAAATCCACATTGGTACAAGGAAACTCATTCACAAACACCCCAGGAAATACATCTTTGAGCTGAGATTTTGGGAGACCGTATTGTAGTTTCACATTTTATTGATGGTAACTTCACCGCACAGAAGTATCTTGAACTTCTTGATCAACTGCAATCAATCAGCTACTTGAGGACAATGATAATCTACTTGAAGACCATGATAATCTCCTTGAAGGTCAGCTCATCTTTCAACAGCTTCTCCACATATTGATTGACAGGCGGGGACCAATAGAATGGCCTGCGAGATCTCCTGATTCATCACCATTATACTTTTTTATGAGGACATTTGAAATCCAAAGTTTATATCACACAGCCCAATTCTCTTGATAATCTAGGCAGAAGAATTGTAGATGAGGTCGGGCAGTGACTCCAGAAATGTTGAGAAATACATTTCGAATGTCGCTTATACGTCAGTATGGAACGCAATAGTTCACCAATTTTTGTGAAGAGACTCTCAAGTCCCTTGTTTCCAAATTCAGCTTAGTTAAATCAGTCTCGTACAGAAAAGCTTAGTTAAGTCAGACTCGAACAGAAATAAAGGAATCCTTCGGATAGAACATCTCCTGTGACTTATCGAGAGGATCAGCTGTGGAAAAATTATCGTGTGATTGGCTATTAAACAGTAAAACTCATCCGGCAAATTTATTTCTACATTTAGTTCTGAATGGATACAGTTATTATTGCCCATTAAATGCTTACATAATTGTCACCCATGTGTTTGATGACGGGAATTTTTGAAAATATTTTGAACTCTAGAATATATCAGTGGAATTCCCTGGCGAAATATTAGATGCGATCTCTCAACGATATTATTGTTTCACTGAATTTTTGACTATTGCTCAATTCGCCGCGCTTATATATCAGCATATTTTTATTTACCAATTGATATACTTCGCAGTTATAAAAAATTATACGGCGTCATTTTCATTCTAAACATATTTATCTCAATTGATTTCAATGAATGAGAGGATATTATTATGATAAAATTGAATCGTGTTACATCATGCGAAAAAAATCATTGTTGCGTATTGAGAGTATGGTAGCTACTGTGTAATAATTTTCCATTGAATACTTCTGTGAATCCATTGTTACGACTACATCCCAGGCACCGTTGGAATCGCTGGAATGGAATCGTGTTTCAATAATGTGCGAATTCATATAACTGTCAGCGAAATTAGAATATCACTTAGGGCTTCTTGTTTTTAAAGGTTTTTATAGCGCGCGTGACATACCGGCTACAAACATAACGGGCGACAAAACACAGGGTGCTAGTAATGAAATTCAACAATTTTGTTATGAGAAGCGATTTTTTATAATTTGTTGCCACAACCATTGACGGTTTCGTGCTACCAAACAATTTTCACAATTTATTGATTCTGACATATTTCTCATTAGACAACAAACAGCATTTCTATTTTCATGTAAACCTCAAACTCTACCATCGAAAGCTGTAGTTATTAAATCCCCCTACATCTTGTTTTAACTTCAAATAGTTTTCTTTTTCATTACTGCAAACTGATGGTATTTTTGAGTTCTGGGTACCATAATCGACGAAGATATATCAAAATTTGTTGAAAGTCTTGTGATGACGGATCCAATAGGTAGTATTTCTATTGAAACATTTATTCATGGCGATACATTTTTCGAAGGTAATTTTTATTCCATTTTCTATCGCAATAAAAACAATTCTAATTGTTTTCTGCTTGTAGTCTACCACTTGTTTCAATTTATGTTGAGTTTTGTGAAGAGACTTTGAGTCCGTTTTTCTAATATTACACTTTACATGTTTGACTTTCTTTAATATATACGCCTGGTCGGGCATACAGCCATCCCATCATAGGAGTACAGTTTTCGGGGTGTTTCTTTCTGTCACTAGGTACCGCCATTTCAAAGTTACTTCTTAATGCGTACCTACAGGTGATTAACCTTGATCATGTTTTCATTTGTGTTGGGTTCCGCTTCAGCCAGAGGTCTTCAGATTTTTGAATGGTGACTACTCCGTATTGACAAGGGCCAAAAGCCTGAAACCGGTATAATGATTGTTAGGCGGACCTGACACAATTCAAACATAATTAAGTTTATCAGAAAAAAACATTGCAATCAATTTTTCATTCATAATGGAAGTTTGCATAGATTTTCAGGCAATATCATTCAATGTTCTGGGTGGTATTTGCCAGGAAAGTAGTTGTTTTCTGCTTGTAGTCTACCACTTGTTTCAATTTATATTGAATTTTGTGAAGAAACTTTAAGTCCGTTTTTCTTATATTTTTTCGTTATTTCTAGAATTTTCACCTTATGTACCCCTCTGATATATTTTGCACCGCCAAAAATGTTATTTCAGCCTGTCATTACTTTTGTTCAGTTTGACAGCCAAAAATGTTATTTCAGCCTTTTTAATTTAATTTTTTCCATATTTTGGGTTTCGGGAATCTACTCTGTTCCCTTTCTCAAATCCTAGTAATTAGAAAATTATTACAATTTGAAATCGCACTAGAAATTTTTCGTGTATCTATCTGGACAATTGACAAAAATATGCAAAACACTATTCCGATACCTTCCCAAAAAACATTCAGACGTTGATAATAATATTCATTTCCAAAACAGATGACTTGATTTTGGAAGTTAAATGTTGAACTCACTCATGTTGGCATTAGGCCGAAGATATCGCTAATTTTCTGCTATTTGGGGCGTACCTATACCAATTTAGGAAGCGATATTCCTTTGTTTCCACTTTTTCTCCATAGAGTAAGTGTATTGTTTGAACGTTAAACATCCCATCCGTTTCAATAGGTAAACGTCTCTGTTTCTTCACCCAGGAAAATAGTTGGAGTCATTCATTACTTTGCTGCACCATGCTCCTAAATCGATATTGTTTGCTTTACGGATGAAAAATGACGTGCCGGCAATTGTTTTGGAAGCATCAATCTTCGTTGAAGAGCAAAAGATTGGGGAGGAGATCTAAACGGTTTATTTCATTATTTGTATGGATTAGGTTGTCCAGTGCTCCGGTGAACGACGAAACTGAATCGGTTGGTTGAATTTTCATGACTATACCTGCAGTGGCGTACTGTAATCGTTTTCGTAACAATAGTTTCGTAAAGTTCTCCCTTTTGAACTTCTTTTGGCATTCTTCAATAATGGAGAATGAACAATCAAACTTTCTATAAAATGGACCTGCAGAATTGGTGAAGGCGCATTGCGGAAAAATATTTTCAAATTACAGAATTATTAAGTCAGTTTTCCAAGTATAACCTGTATATTCTGCGTATTATTTGATTTAATGTTCAGGATTTATCATTTTCGAAAAAGTTACTCTCAACCCTGAATAGGATAACTTTTATAAAATAAAAATGAAATCTTTGGGAAACTACTCTCTAGAACTAATTCTTTTCTTATTTCAACTTTTGAACGGTCGACGTGGAACAATGGGACAAAAACCGTTTTGAATGATATTACTGATATTATTTTTGAAATGAAAGACATTGTTAATATCTTTTCAACCATCCAATTTTTTTTTTGTTAATACGTTTTTTCACAATATGCATTTGAAATGTCAAGTATAAGTAAGGATCTAAATGGTACCTCGATAATTTTTTAACGGTTTGATGTGACAGAAAATATTTTGAATTGTATTACCGATCCTACTTTTTGAGAGAAAATACATTACACTTACTCGATTAGAGTAAAAAGATAAATCAAAATAATTGAAAATCAATTATTGAAGAAGTAATATAGTATTTCTGAATCAACTTTACCTATGTAATCATGTTATGTGCATAATATTTCCCCTTTTTTTTCATTATTACGTCTTCTTCCATTCCATAGAAATACCTTCTACAACAGAAATGGATTAACTCAATCCCATTCAATATGTTTGCCTTGTCACAATAAGAATTTGTCGATTGAACATCAAGTGTTGAAAAAAACTTCTTTCATTTCTCGTCCATTATACTTCAAACTATTCCGGCTCACTTTCCTTATTAAACTTTTCCTTTTGCTCCGAAGATTTTATCGATATATTATTTAAAAGTGATTCGTTATTATCTCCATCGATCTAAGGCGGTGGTCCAATCATTCTATCTGAACTTTCAAAGCTTTTAGCTAATGAAAAAACTTTTATTAAAAACTTCTTGGAACTAAAAGTGCGTAAGTAGTTTGAATTCCTTGCAAAGGTCAAAAATACTGAAAGTCATTTCGGGATCATCTCAGCGGTGACAAATATCGGTTGAGGGGACCACTATCAAAGTAATTTTATTTGTTAATATCTTTGACTTATCGAGCGAAATGTATTGATACCCCCAAAAGTACACTTATTTTTTCCAATCTGACGTAAATATAATATAAAATTCGCCTTAATCTCCGTTGGGATAATGTATACTTCATATATTGACACACAACTTTTTCTAGTCTCAAGCTGAACCTTTGCGAAGAAACAAAATGATGCATGAAACAAAAATTAACCATTTCGAATATAAAAATCATCCAAATATTCAGGGGTAATTTTCAACCCCTTAGAATTCGACCTTTTCATAGAGTATGAATGCATTCACTAGTGCTGATCCAAAAATCAATTCGAAAGCCAACTTTCGATATCATTTGGTGCCCCTTCGTAAGCAATTTGAATAAGACTTCAGCTGATCCGATAATTCAATGTAGGCTTTAGAATTATTGTAATGAACTACAGGTTTGGGCTTTTCCCAACCATTCTTTTTCGTTTTAGCAGT
Organism: Gonioctena quinquepunctata; assembly: GCA_018342105.1. Lineage (NCBI taxonomy): Eukaryota > Metazoa > Arthropoda > Insecta > Coleoptera > Chrysomelidae > Gonioctena > Gonioctena quinquepunctata. Next base: position 149,894 of record JAFIRS010000061.1, on the reverse strand, counting down.
TTCAGCACCGTGTGGAAAATGTTGTCTCACAAAAAAATTAAACAGTTTTTTTTCACAAAATATCGCCACACGGAATATTTGATCGAAAACTAGAGAAATACATAAAAAACACTATGAAGGGATGGCGTGTGACTTTCTTTCTTGTCTTCAAACACATTTCCCCAACAAATCATTATTTATAAAATTGCAGTTGAAGTTTCATTACGTACAATGCAGAGTGTTAAAGAAATAGTTAGTCAACGAGGAAAAGTTATGCTCTTGGGAGATAACTATATAAGTTTTATTTTGAAGAAGAACTCAAAAGTGGAGGTGCAACATTGCCAAGTGTCTAAGCAAATATTTATACAGTGGGCCCGGAAAACACAATATGGAAATCGATTTTAATTCACAACCATTCGGCATGTGTCATTAGGAACATTCAAAGACAAGTGATTACATGTGCAACAAAACGTAAAGCTGTGGAAGATATTGGTAGTCAACCATGTAAAATTTTGCGTCTCCTTATTGCCAAAGAACATTCAACAACTATTACAACAACAGATCTGTCCTATATAAGAAAGGATATGTATAACGCAAGAAGATTACAACCAGTACTTCCTAAAACAAAAACAGAATTGCACAGTTCGCTTAAGCCAGAGACATAATTTTTGACCAGCCGTAAGGAAATAAGAATTTCTTTTAGTCAACAGCGAATATTCCAATATATTAGCAAGCATATTTGCTTAGGCCAGACAAATTTATGTGACTACTGCACAACATTTTTCTCACAGTCGTTCACCATATATGGTCATTAGTATTTTGTGTGCTACCAGACAAAGCGCCAAAAACCTACAAAAAGTGTTTCGAATTTGTGACTGAAAAGTCTCTGTCGTTTTGTCCCACCGAAATTGTGGCAGATTTTGAGTTGGCTATTCATAATACAGCAAAATATTTTTGACCACAAATAAAAAATAATTGGATGTAGATTTCGTGTAAAAAGTCGTACAGCAGTTATAGGCTATTGTCATGTCAGGCTTGTCAATCTTAATTAAACTTCTTATCGACTTTGACAAGTCTTTGACAAGTAGTATCAAAATTGAAACTATTTTTGCCAAATGTGTACGTGTACCACTTTTTTATTAAATCTGGAACATCATAGGCAGGTTTACACCATTGTACGACTTTTTTATGCACACAACTGTACAATTCAAAAACTTGGACTTTCAGCAGATTATAAAGAAAGGAGCGAGTTGGAAAATGGATTGGATATTATTTCGGACTGTTGTTTCTAGAACCACAAGATGTTGATGTGTATATTTTTATATTATCTGCTAATTAACCAGAAAATGATAAAGTTACCTAGTCATAATTTTTTTTCTTTAATTCAATAATTATTGCACTATGCCTTAAAATTCTCGCTTTTTTATTATATATTTCGGACACAATATTTCCACTTTTCACCCTATATATTTGGCTAAATCTTATCAGTGGTTAGAGATCATCCGCTTCAATCTGCTACTGAAATCTTCGAATGACGATGAAGTTGAGTGACAGGCAATGGATCATGACGGCCAGTGATAAGTACGTTTGATTTTCGATTCATTTCTCACATGAATATTAAATTATGGAAGAAAAGGGTTCACGAGTGTGTGTCGATTCCTATGTCCTCGAATAGCTCAGATGGTAGAGCGTATGGCTAGAAATTATAAGGTCGTGGGTTCGACTCCCACTTGAGGATGCTTTTTTTTCTTTAATTTAATAATTGGTCCACTATGCCACAAAATTCCCTCTTTTTCATTATATATTTCGGAAACAATATTTCCACTTTTCACCTACTTTGTTTGCTGATTATTTGATCAGCGCTTACATATCCGAGGATGCCGTTTTTCCACTCCATTTATGGACATCAAAAACAGCAAGCGTTGCTCTCACCACCTACATTTGCGAATCGATCCATTCGCATATAAAACTTTAAATTCTCCACATCCTTTTGTATTTGTTTCGAGATGAAACATATGTAAAGTTGCAAAGTATTCACAAGCCATTTGTATCTAATTAGAACACTCGGAAAAGGCAAGAATACCTTCAGGCGCGGATCCAGCCCTCAAAAAAGGTTGTGGGCACGGCCACCCGAAATACGGCCAAGTGCGAGCCGGACTACGGACTCGCGCAAGTTCGCTCGATTCAAGTTTGAGCGACTAGCATGAAAAATTAAAATGTACCAATGTGCTCGCTCACAATGTGTGTATGTGTGTGTGTTTTTTTTAATTAGGGTTTTATGGTTGTGGATGTGCCCACCGTGCCCACATGGGTGGATCCGCTCGTGAATACCTTCAGGCTGAGATTACCTATACAGCTTGAGACTTATTTTAACAGCGAGGATTGAAATATCGAAAGCGCCATAGTTTACCTCTGCCTCACTAAAGTTTATATTTGAGTCGCAGATGATTCCACATCTTATTTTATAAACACCCTGTTCATATTTTCAAACAAATCATCGAAGAATATACCTAATCAAAATTATCATCTGATCAGCAATTACCCATTTACTGTCCAGAATTGTGGAATTAGGCTCTGCTCCTCAGCGAATAATTTTTTTTATTAACAAGTTACGATAATATCATACTCATATGTTGTTATTATGACTCCATTATTATAGCGAATGAATGTTCAATATAAGCCGCTTACGATGCATTTTCTTATCCAATTCAAATACTTTATCGTAATTGCCCTATTGATGTTTTCATTCCGGTGAATACATCGAGACACCAGGCAATAAACTATTTTTTATAAACAAAACCAAACGACACAATGCTAACCAATCAAAATTACGTAACACCCCTCCCTGTTTCCTGGCACTATGCGATGCAGTCTCCTGTTCAGTGTGTCTAGTTTCTTCTCCAACATGGATTCATTGTGGAATTTGTTCGGAATACTGAAAGTGAACGGTGATTCTGATATAGTGGAATTCCGCCCAGCTTCCCCGACGTCTGGAGAAAAAGATGTCATCATTTTCCACCCGTCATTGGAAAGTAGGAAAACGCTATCGGGTTCTAACAACACCGAAGGAATCATTCAGCATCTCGAGAATCAATCCGAAAAAACTCGAGATGAAACAGAAAGTATTTTGGATCACCGCGGTATCCCCAAGAATTTCCAGTTTTCCTAAAAGAAATCGAAAAAAGTTCTTCGCCGAATTAGAAGGGAAAATTCTGGAAGACGTCCCCTACTACTCTCCATTGTGTTGTTTCTCTCTGAAACCCAGACGATCTGGCGGTGTTTCCTTGAAGAGGGATCTGGTCGAGAAATTCTTCAAGTTCGAGCCGGCTGTAAGCAAGGAAGAGGTACGTTTGTATACTTTGGTGAGGATGAGGAGCCACGTTCGTGATGGGAATGTTCGAGATAAACTGCCGGAGCTGGTAGATTTTGCCTCTGAAAGACTGTACACGTCGCCTTTTTGTTGGTTTTCGTTGAATGATGCAGATTTGGAAAAGAGATTTTGGCGCAAGGTCAAGTTCCTTCTGCGGTTCAAGCCAGTCAACATCAACAAAGTGTATTTCATCCTCGACTGTATAGAAGACGAAGATTGAAAACAGCTAGGAAACTATCTCTTTTTAATTATTCTATTGATTCTATCAATATTTTTGCAAGGGCATTCAATGTGAGAAGTTGGTGAATAAATAAATGCTTTGATTGCAATTCGCAGTGGTTTTTTATCCTCAAGTGATGATACTTATTAATGAAAATGATCTGTTGTTATTAAGTGGATGATGTTACGTAAGTCAAAACAGGTGATGTTTAACCTTGACTAACGAGTAAATAATTGAAATTAGTCAGAAAATCTTGGTAGAAGTCTCATTAATAAAAAATATTGATTTTGATATGTGAATAGGCGAGATCACTAATTTCTGGAAAAAAAAAATGTCCAGAACGATAAGAAAAGTGGTTGGATTTTTTTTAAATTTTTAGTTTTTCCATAAAAAAAAGCCCAAAGAAATGATCCTGTTTGAACACTGCGAAAACCGCGCCAGGATGTGACGTAACAAGTTCAGATCTATCGCAGATTGCCGAGAGCGCTAGATAATTACAGAGATGGCAAACGTTTTTTCATAATATTTCTTTACAATGTGAGCAGGCTGAAAAAATAATGACCTAACACTCGGTATACATACATATTATTGAAGAATAATTCAATCGATAACAGCTATCAAATTTCAATATTTATTTAGCGTATGGCTTACATGGATTTAGTTCTTGAGAGAAATGTCACAAATACAAATTCACATAATATGACATAATAGTAGACCAAATCTCATTTATCCACAAAGTAAAATAAAAAAACAATTTTAATTTCAATTGTTTTAAAAAAATTACATTTGACATAAGGTTTGGACTTGTTTTGACCTGTTGAACTTGAATATGTAAAAATATACAGGGTGTTCCATTTGAAAAAACAAAGTTACTGGCATTTCCAGAAAAACCGGAAGTCCAGCATATTGGATTGTAATGTGATCAAATCCGAAATGGTTGCTTATACAGTGTGACCCATTTAAAATGGAACCACCCCGTAGAATAGCATTTTTCATTCAATCTCAAAAATATTTTTTTCTAATAGTAAGCATCAAAAACTGTATCTTGATACAAATTTTCATAACTTTTGTTTCATTTCCAAGGCACTCTATGGTTTTTTTCTTTGTCAAAAACGGCAAAAGTTTATTGGGCAATTTTTTTTCCCAAATTTGACTACACCACTGGATTCGTAGTAAATATTAATTAACAACGAAGTTACAACTTTAATTTTGGAAACAAAGTATTTGATTATAATTTTTATTTAGATTGCAGACATATTTGAAATCTGGCAACACTGCCGATACAAAGTAGAGCACACGTGAATTTGTACAGCGAAAATCCCAAGTCAATAGCTCATTCCGTTCAACAGTTATAACTACTGAAAGAATGGTAATGTGAGCGATTTGTGGTGTACTAAATCACAGCCTACTATTGATTTAGTACAATACCTATGCCCAATGTATTAGTTCAGCTTTCCTCAAATTATTGATACCTTCTCTGAAAGCTTGTTTCAGTTGAGTTTTGCAGAATAAAAAAGGAAATTTTTTTGTCCTGCTTTCTGTTTTATTATTGAATAAATAATTTTGATACTTTAAAACTTGATTCCGTTCATTTCGTTTTTATCGGCTATTGAAAACTGCATAACTTGAAAATGAATTTTTAATTTTCTGTTATTTTCGAATACACTTATAACCTAAACTTAAATAAATGATTTTGAGGGAATATAATTCACAAATCCAGTGGCGTAGTTAGATTTTTATTACAAAATCGCTTCCACCAGAAATCGCTCACATTCCCATACTTTGAGGAGTTATAACTGTTCACTGGTGTTCTACTTTGTATCGGCAGTGTTGCCAGATTTTAAATATGTCTATAATCTAAATGAAAATTAATATAAAATACTTTGTTTCCAAAATTAAAGTTGTTGTAACTTCGTTGTTAACCAATATTTTTTTATGACATTTTCGTGGTTTTCATTTATAACGACTACGAATCCAGTGGTGTAGTCAAATTTGAAAACAAAAATTGCCTAATAAACTTTTGCCGTTTTTAACGAAGAAAAAAACCATAGAGTGCCTTGGAATGGAAACTAAAGTTATGAAAATTTCCAAAATAAATTTTTTTTGAGAATGATTGAAAATGCGTATTTTACAGGGGTAGTTCCATTTTAAATGGGTCACACTGTATAACTGTACCAAATTTCAGAGAAATCCGTTCACGAATGCAGAAGTTACGGGGGTGGCGCGATATCCTGTGTCACCCGGTATATTAGTAAAGTTCGTTGTTATAGATAAATAATGAAAAAAAGTAGAGTATTGTTTTATAGATGGAAAATTAAGAGTTTTCTGTTTAAAAAAGGAAATATTACTTTCGTAATGAGTTAAAATTCCATAATTTTCAATCTAAATCACAGCAGTATACGCGTAAATTGACTGAAAAAACAATATCCTTGCATTGCAGTTGGCAATGAATGTCCTTTTTGAGTAACAAGTGCCACTTTGAATTGACAATTGTCACTTCATAGTGACAATTGTCAGTTCAAAGTGGCAATTCCAAATGTTTTTGAAATTTATTTTGTTGTTGGCTCTTTTACGCCTTCGTAGTCCTATAACAATTAATGTGAATATTTTCACAAGCTTTAATTTAGTTTCACCTGTCCCGATATCTATCTGTGGGTTTGTAATCAAATCATAAGTTAAATTGTACCCACTTCTAGTTGTCCGAATAACTAGAAATTTGGCAGGTGTTCACAATTTCGGTGACAATGCGGTATGGAATTTTTGCTAGAGAAAAAACAAAATGGCGGCTCTAATATGGCGGACGGGGGTTTTGGAAATGTTTTTTTTTTGTCAAAATCCACGAATTCTAGATGGCAGCTCCAATATGGCGGCGAGTTTTGTGGTTATAGTGCGATTCCTTTCAAAATGGTGTGAGGGGTTTTTTTGCGGTCGGACATCATGATGTTTTTGTCAAAATTAATGAAATCAAGATGGCGGCTCCAAGATGGCGATGTGTTTTGTTATTATGGCCCGATTTCATTCAAAACTGGTATGTGGGTTTTTTGGGGTCGGGCAATTTTCATCAGAATTCAATAGGATGAGGGATTTCATGAATGACTAAAAATAATTTAATAAAAATGATAAAAAAAATTAAGACAAGCTTTTATACAAATGCACTGAAAAGGAAAAAACAATTAAATACATTATTTTTTCCTTTTCGGTGCATTAGTATAAAAGCAGTATTTTTTTATCATTTTAAATCTAAAAATGCTCAAACCGATTTCATATAACAAATTTTCATACGAATATCTATCTAATGCAGCAGCTCTAAGTAAACAACTCCGAACACGTTTTATAGTATCAATGTAGGAAATGCAATCCAATGTATGAACACGTGCAGAGTCAATGTATTCAAAGATATAAGCTATCCTGGGCAGAAAGTCATCAAACTTACTACTCTCAAATCGACCGTGATTCTTGATCGCCCGATCAAAATCTAAATATCTGCTGTACCCCAGTCATTTGGTAGTTTTCCGGGAGTCTCTCTTGCTCTTTCCGAATTTTCACTTTCCACCTCGTATCTTTGCCGGTCGCGCCGCCCTATTGGAAAAATTGGTGCCCAAAAACAGTTTTTTGACAATATCTAATTTCCGACTCATTTTACGATAAAACTAGTTATGCAATAAATTATACTCCAATTTATATTGTAACGTTTTTTTGTCAAATGAATAGTTCCCCCGTACGAGGACCGCAAAGTCTACTCCAATTTTCATCAAATATCGCATCAATAGACCAGTGCTGAAGCCTTTAAAAATGGTAAAAAGTGAAAAAAATAATAGTAGAATGGAACCCATTGGAACAGGAAGAGAATATAACAAAAATGAAAGGAAAAATAGTTTACGGGCGATCTGTGGACGGAAAGTGGAAGGGGGTGAGTTTTTAAGGGTAAAAAACTGTTTATCTCGATTTTGGCAAAACTACGAGTCATATGGAAAAAACCTAAATGGCAAAGTTGTAGGTAATGAAAAGATCTACAACTTTTGTTTCCACACTTTTTTCACATAACCTCAAAATTTATGTGAAAAATTCAAATAACCAAGTTTTTGGTTTTTTATTTTTATCTTCTACAACAATTTTTTTTTTCACGAAATTTGGTGAAAACCTCCTTTTTATGTTCCAAAACACTGTAATTTTTTTGATTTAAAATATTTATTTTTTCACCTTATTTTGACTTAATATCGAAAAAGCACCCTGATTTTCAATCGAAAATTCTCCCGTCAAAATATCAGCTTTTTTAAAAAAGTCTGTGGGCTTTTTGTTCATTAAAATCTCTACTTTCTGATGGTATAAAAAAAGTACATTACTATGACAGAAAATGCAAAGAAACGAAAAAAACTCGAATCCGAATTTAATAAGACATCTACAATATTTTGAGAAAGTTGTAGAATTATATTAAATTATATGCGTAGATGCCTATTCATTGCTATTTTAAGATAACTTATATACCTGAGTGACCTACGGGAAATTTTAGCCCATCAAAAGGTATTTCATAGAGAAGTGGGGAAGGGCCTTACTACCTGTTATTTCTTTGCATTTTCTGAGAACATTTACCATAGAAATGTATATTTTTTTTACACTATCAGAAAGTAGAGATTTCAACGAACAAAAAGCCCACCGACTTTTTAAAAAAAACTGATATTTTGACGGGTGAATTTCTGATTGAAAATTAGGGTGCTTTTTCGATATTAAGTCTAATTAAGGTGGAAAAATAAATATTTTAAATAAAAAAAATTACAGTGTGTTTGGGACATGAAAAAGTAAGTTTTTACAATATTTCGTGAAAAATTTTTTTTTTTGTAAAAGGTAAAAATAAAAAACCAAAAACTTGGTTATTTGAATTTTTCACGTAAATTTTGGTATTATGTGAAAAAAGTTGTAGATCTTTTTATTACCTACAACTTTGCCATTTAACTTTTTTCCATAGGACTTGTAGTTTTGCCGGAAATCGAGATACACCGTTTTTTACCCTTATAAACTCACCCCCTTCCACTTCCCGACCTCAGATCGCCCGTAAATTATTTTTCCTCTAATTTTTGTTATATTCTCTTCCTTTTCCAATGAGTCTCATTCTACTATAATTTTTTTTGGTTTCAAAAATTATCGACCCTGGTCTACAATTCAAAACTCGTACTGATGATTCAGTGTAGGTGTGTGTTGGTTTGCGACACTCGTACGCTAAAACTATTCATTTTACAAAAAAAAAACGTTGGAGCAAAAATTGTAGGAAATATTATGTAGTTTATTACATAACTATTTTCATCGTAAAATGAGATATTGTCAAAAAACTGTTTTTGGGCGCCATTTTTCCAATATGGCGGCGCGAGTAGCAAAGATACGAGATGGCAAAATGAAAATTTTGAAAGAGCACGTCGAAATCTATAAAAATACCTATTTTCAAAACTCCCGGAAAACTTTCCACAGGTAACCCCCGTTTTGAGCACCAAAATGGCTGAAGAACTGTAGCATTCGAAAATAAACGTAATAACTTTCCCAACACCATCAACACCCTTTGCGAAACACGGATAAATTAGCCGTTATCGTGCGCACTCTCTCACCAAGGTTGTATGTATGGTCGCATATCTATCTGGCGTAAAATTACTAATTTATTTTTAACTGGATCTAATTGCGACCTTGATAACGTTTAACGAGCAATTTTCATCATAGTTGGTAATGGAGCAGACACATCGATTGATCGTTTTTTCTACGAGGAATACGTTTTATTCAACACATTTCGCTTTTTTTTCAAAGCTTTATAAAACCACCATTTTCAAATAGAAGAAAATCGCAGAATGTTCCAAAAGTTATAAAAAAAAGATTGAAAATACTTTTCATCATTTTTTAATCATAGCGGAAAAAAATGGCAAATGCCCGATTCTCCGATTATATCCTACCGAACTATTAATAATAATAATAATGTTTATTCACCGTTTTTGATACACTTGGTATATATAGTAAGTCAGTTTTAAGAAAATTAAGTGAAAATACAAAAAAATAAAAACGAGCACATGAGTTATGATGCATAGAGCATGGGAAACTTTGGGAAAAAGAGTATTAAAGAATAAACATGAAATTAAATTAACGAAGGACGTAAAATATACTGATAGTAAACTAACCAGTTATTGATATCCTCCATCGGTGGGGGTGTTGAGCCGGCGGTACCGAGTTCATGGATGTTGAGCTCTTCTCGAAACCACGAAAGGATTCGGCAAAATTTCCAGTTGACGCCTGTGTGCTCACTGGCGTCGGTGATAAGCCTTGGTAGCAGAAATAAGCTGATGTTACAACAGTTATAGAATAAGGAAAAAACTTACATAATCACAAACGTCGAAGTATCCTACATAAAGTTATGTCGACAACAAAAAATGCAAATGGGATAACAAAGGAAATATTGTTGAAGATGAGTCAATAATACAGAATGTTCCAAATATCTCGACAAACTACGAACTGGACGCAGCCGACATTACGATTTTGGCAGCGAACATGGACACGGAATTGGTGCCAAAGAAACCCAACATGCATACAAGCGAAAAAAAAAGGAAAAAAAACAGTCGCTACCCCGGAAAACGAAAGTTTAAGTGCTAGATATAATGCCCAAAGAACGAGTACAAATAATAGATTAAGAAATCACAGAGAAGAGATGAAAAAAGCTATGAAGAAACTAAATCGGCTAAAACCAGGACACACCGGATATTATACAAGAGAAGAACTAGCTGATGAGATATAGTAGAAATTTATAAACTTAATATTCAAAATGGAGAAGCACCAGAAGACTGGAGATTTCGAACAAGTACATTGCATCAAAAGGAAGACTCGAGAACATCACATTACTGAGCAAAGTCGAAAAATATATGCCAGAATACTTGATAAAAGGCCAAAACAAGCTAGAACCTACATAATAATGATATCTTTATTTTCTAATTAAATTGGGAATGAATTGTAAAGATATAATAATTGGTAAATATATCCAAGTAAAATACCAAGTCATACTAGTGAATTCGTTCAAAATCAGTTAAGACAAACATCAAAGTGTATTAATTCATTTCACTTATTATTTTTCTAAACTTTTTTTTTTTAATAAATGAACATTTGTCACATTTTTTATTGGTGTCAGGAAGGTGATTGAAGCATTTGCATCCTATGTATTCAAAATACAAAGCAGCGAGCAGCAATTGGTCTCTCAATCTGGTATTATATGTATGTGCTGCACGATTTCCCATGTATAAGGCCCTATTCTTATAAACATGTACTTTGTTTATAAGCTTCCAAGATATATGTTCCAATGAATGTTAACATATTAAGTCTTTTGAAAGAGTCTCTGCAGGAATCCCTGTAACTCAGTTTTGTAATGATCCTAACAACATATTTCTGAAGGATGAACACTCTATTGACGGAAGAACTCATCCCCCATATCGCATATGCGATTTTTTTGCATAATATAACGTGAACAATACCTTCTCGCTACAATGGGCAGACAAAAATCTTAGGGCATAACAAGCACTTCTCAGTTTACCACATAATGAGTCAATATGTGGGCTCCATTGTAATTTAGAGTCTAATATAATTTACAGATTCAGAAAGAAAAACCTCGTCTTCAGTATTTTAGAAAAGGGTTATTTCTTGTTGCTGTCCAAGGCGAAAGAACGTGATCGTATTAGTTTTTGTTTTATTCAGTTTCAGAATATTTTTTTCAGCCCATGTCAATTTTTAAAGTTATGTTTTTTCTGTGGTTTGTCTCAAGTCTATATCATCCTCTCTTACAATTAAGATGTTGGTATCATTAGCATAACAAGTTACATGTACTGAAGAGGTTTTACTGAGAAATCTAATCAGGTCATTTGGAAATATTGAATAAACGAATTGACCTAAAATAGATCCTTATGGTGTACTTCAACGGTTGACATTAACAATTTGTTTCACTATAAGAAAATCATGTTAGCTTCAGACATAACAGAAGTGTGCAAGATGCCATACTCATTATTGGGCGAGTGGAAAAGCTATCAAAGAAATAAGAGAAGTCTATCTATGTTTCGTGGACTTGAAGAAGTAAATAAAGAAAAATTTCATTTTTATCGTGGATTTTTCAATTCACAGAAAAATCTTTCTAATCAATATTCAATTGAGAATGTTTCCCTTTTCAAAAACTATAGATTACGTAAAAACCACTACGAAACTTTGCTGATCTTCACAACCACAATGGACGTAAGACTATGTTGCATATTGACCCCTCTGCTATCTAACGAAATATCAAGGTGGAAATGAGGTTCTTGAGAGAAATAGAAGAAAAAACTAGACAGCATAAGAAACAAAAAGGGAATTAAGAATGGGAGATTATAGTATAATATAAAGAGTATACGACACTAGAAGTGGAAACAGTAGACCAAGAAGATCCTGCATAATATAAATTGAAGTTTATGGGTATGAGCATTAATATATCGTGGATTTTTCAATTCACAAAAAAATCTTTCTATCAATATTCAATTGAGAATGTTTCCCTTTTCAACATGAATACCCCACAAGAGGTTATCTTGACGATGGAAGATAGTGACTAAAGTTTACTTTCAGTCGCAGATGATTCCACATCTGATTTTATGAACATCCTGTTCATATTTTCAACAAATCATATCAGTTCCATTTTGTAGTAGCGCAGAAAAGATATCATCTTCCCCTGGTGCTTTCAGTGGTCTGATATAATTGATAACCCCTTTGGTTTAATTATTTCATTTGCCTTCTTCCAATATTTTCGATTATCTGGAGAGCGTCTGGTTTCAACAAGTATCACGGCCCTTGGAAAAGGTTTCAATCAGATGAGATCTGAGGCAGACCATGGACACTTCGATTTTTGTAACAATGCAAAGGAGGGCTATTCAATCCTATTAATGGAAATAGATAGCATCCCGCTGGTTCTGACTTTCAGAAACGCTAACATTGTCATCCACACGAGGAAAGAATGGAAAAACGCTGAGCCCGGCAAACCCCTCATTTACGGATCAACCTAATATACAGACGAATTTAGATTTGGGGAAAAATCCTGCACAGGAAGGAGTATACGAAGAAGGAACAAAGAGAAAAATATCAGTTCCCCTAGGCAAACAAGCCTCAGTGTTCCAGCCGAAGTATATGCTAAGTCACCTGCGTTCAGGAAAACCTCGACAATAGAAGTCGAGGACTCACTGTCATTTCAGCAATTATGCAAATTGGTGTGGAAACGCCATAGAAAGTTTGTCAAAAACAAGGAAAGTCAGCCTCATATGGTACCCAGGATACTACTCCGGTGTTCCTGGGAACGAAGAGGCAGACAGTTTAGCCAAGATAGGATCTGGAAAGACCCCAGTCGGACCGGAACCAATCTTGGGAATACCCAGCAGCATGGCCATCTCAAACATGGAGGGCCTCCTACAAAAGCAGTTCATCAAAACGTAGCAAGTGGCGCGCATGTATGAGGCAATCAAAGCAAATCAAAGCAATATATGATCTTGGTATATATGGCAGAATTTCTTCTCAGATTCCCTCTAGCCCGTCCTTGTCGCTTTGTTGTATCCCGTTAGGGCAGAGTGGTATTCTTTAGCTCAGTTGCAGAGTTTCCTTACTTATGATTTTTCTTTTAACAAGAGGAGATATTTTAACGGCCACCAGTGTTGGTTCAATAGGGCTGGAATCATTTCTCACTGGATTTATTTATATTAAATATTTGCACTTGAGAAACGCATTATGGACTGACTGCAATCAGCTATCTCTATGGTCTCAAACATAATCGGCCTTGATCTGAATGTATTGAGGAAGACAGACTGCTAGGTGATTGACGTCACGTTTGAAAAAACAAAGTCGGTCTAACTGATCCGATCCAGAAATGACACGAACATGAAAGATAGCATTCATAAATCACTGATAAGAGGATTTTCTCGTAATCGCCGTTTCGCAAATTGTAACTTTATGTGGAACTCGTATCTTTGCGATGAGTGAAAATTATATGGTTTATTGTAACAGAACGTCAGGTTCCCGATCGTGAAATTTGGCATGCTACTGACTCGCATATGTTCCAATAGTAACTGAATTGATGTGTAACTACAAAAATTGGAAGGAAAAAAGGTGGCTACATTGTTTTTATAAATAGTGCCTCAAAAGAGATAATAAGGATTCCAGAACATGTTTTCGTCAGAATTTTGTAATTTTTTTGCTGAAGTTATTACCTATTGTGGGTTTTTGCTTTTCCAGTAATACTCCTCTATTATGTCCTAAATTCCCTTAACCTCCATCCTCTCATTTTCTCGCATCTTTCTCAACATCTAACAATCTTATTCTTCGTTCATTTGGCTTCCACTCTAATACCTTTAGCCTGGCCATTCTAGTCTTCTGTGTGAATTTGTCAATCCTAGCGCCATCTAGCATGTTATTTAATTCATGAATCATCATTATTCTCTATGATCCATCAGCGTTCTTTCCTGGCCCAGAGATTTTTCCTAATACTTGGCAGTCAAATATTTTCACAGTCATTTTTCATTGTTTCGATAGTGTCATTTTTCATTGTGTCCGTAAGTTACCACAGGTCGGGCAGAAAAGTATTTTTATTTTTTCGGCAAATCTCACAATTTATTTCTCAACATCCTGCTTTTAGATTGATACAATGTGCCTAACAATTCTCCAATTTTGCGATACCTTCCGAATTAGACGATTTCTGGAAGCCCTCAAAATAGGCCTCTGAGCCATTTCTTCAGATTTGGAAATCTGGTATCTAATCACTGCACGATATTCTATTCCATTCATTTTTGTAAAAATACAAAAGTTGTTCGCTTCCAATGACTGTCATACACAAACTAGACGAGCAGCTGTCAGAAAATTTGACAGAAGACATTTGAAGGATAGTATTTAGGAAAACCAACATTGCTTTGATACTTGGTGGCGCCATCTCTTGCAATTATTTTTCAACCCGCCCTCGTAATGCTTCTATATATTTTTTTTGTCCAAAACACTGCTGGTGTTATTGACCTGGTTAATCTGTGATCCTAGGTAACTGGATTCTTCCACGAGTTCAAATTAATAATTTTCATATAGATAATTTTGTATTCCATGTTTTTGGTCTTATTTTCATTAAACCTGACCGCTCATTGTTTTACTGCACTTGTTGTTGGCTGTCTTTCAGTCCATTTGTATGGACTGCGTAACAATCATATTGTCTTGATCATGGATTTCCGAACAGCTTAATTAAATTTCTCAATATTTATTGATAGAGCTCCCAGACTATTTCTTATTATAAATTATTTACCGACCTCCAGTCAGGTCGTAACCCTAACAACCCAAATATGAAAAGACCATTAACATGTTCATTATTTCCGTAGCAAATTTGTGAGATGGCTCTTTTTGGATACTTGCGACAGTTTTTGTATCATATTGCCGTGTAAAGTGTTAATATACCTAGTTCCTTGTTGTCAATCAAGAACGATTCGATTGAGTAGATTTACTGCATGTTCCGATATTCCCGAACAGTACTGCCCAATAAATTTAATCGATCCAATTTTACTGAAACTTACTGTTGCAGAAGAGGTCATGTAGTCACAGTATCCCCTCCCCAAATTGAAAAAGGTAGGTTATGTTATGATTTAAAATCAAAACACTATCAACAGTGACAGGACATAATCTGAAATCAGTTATTATCATATTGTCACTGCAAAATTAATATTCTCATCTACAAATAAAACAGAAAAATGTTTCAAGTTGTATTGGAAGATTTCACTATGAAAACAATAGGTTATGTTCTGTATTTGTTTTTCCCTTCTGTCCCGAATCGTTTCGAAAATAACACTAGTTTACAAAATTTAACTTTTTGTCTGCCGTGAATTTTATGGTTAATAATGTTCACTAATAAGATGCTTTTTTCAAATCTTTCCTCAAAAAAATGTGTGCAGCTCTATGTACTTTTTGTAATTTTTTTTATAATTTATGCGTATTTATTCGTTGATAACGTGCATACTTCACTATGTTGAGACTATTATCTGAAGTTTTTGTGACATGAGTAGTTCAAGGAGACGTTATTTAAACAACCCAAATCATGTTTGCTACATATGTGGAGAATATGCGTTAACAATTGTAGAATATCAGAGTACGTTAAAAATATCTATTTTCTATATTTTGAGATGTTCTTGGATAAAAATTACAAGTTTTGGGCTCCTGATTGTGTTTGTAAATCGTGTGTTGAATATCTGAGATTATGGAAAATGCAAAGAAAGTGCTTTTAAATTTGGAACATCAACCATTTGGCGAGAACCACAAAATCATCTCGATGACTGTTTCTTTTGTAGTATCAACATAAAAAGCATAAACGCTAAAAATCGAGCTAAATGGCAGTTTCCAAGTACTACTTGTACTCCAGTCATTTAAGCTTAAATTAGGTAAGAATCTCGGAATTCGAGATACCCAGCTGTAAGTCTGTAAATAGTTGTATATTGACACCCTAAAAGTTGTCTCAAAACCTACATATGGTAGGGTGTAAGCAACTATTAAATTTCAAGGTCAAAGGTCACAAAAATCGCTTTTTTGCGCTTTTTTTTGGAAATATCTCATTTCCTATGGTTTTTTTGTTATTTGTATTTATTATCAATATTGTAGAATACAAAATTCTCTACAAATTTTGTTTTAAAATTTTTTTTATACGGTGAACCGTTTTCGAGATAGAGGGCGGAGAGCGCGCGGTCACCGCATCACTTCAGGTCAACCGGTGCCTCCGGTCGAAAACGCGCCATATATAGTTGATGAACTATCAATAAATCAATGATTATAAATATTTGTCAATTTTTATTAACTATTATATTATATTTTATCATTTTTTTCCTAACTTATCCACTTTTTATTCAGTATTAATTTATTTAACAACACTCACCTGCCCATGTAATTGCAGAATTGTTAATGAAAATATAAGAATTATATTTGAATTTTAACCTAATTAATATTAATAACTTCTTACATGATGAAAAAAAAAACAAATAAATTATGAATTAATCTTTTTATTAAAAAATATCATTGAATAAAGGGTACAAAAACTACAATTTATAATTTTAATCATCTTCTTCCTCTTCATCGTCGTCTTCTGGCTGCTGGTAAATTTCAAACTGGTCTTCATTATCGTCTTCAACGATATTTGGCTCAAGTTCTTCCATGATTTCGGGATCAAAGGTTCCATCTTCGTTAATGTCGCTCTGATATGGTAGAGCATTGAGACAAGCTTGCCCATTACATTGGCCACAAGCTAAAGAGCATTGCAAGCCCGCTTTCCTGCATCCGCATCGCGAACCACAACCACTTTTGCAGTTGCAGAAAATTGTATTTAGCAAATCTTCTGGAGCAGGTGGTAAAATTGTCATGATAGGCTCCAGAAAATCATTTCGCATTGCCCAACCCCATACCTGGGGTTCCAAATCATGTCCTAACCAAGTTTGAACTTGATAATATACACGGTTGAAATGTTGATGAGCAGCTGCACTTGTTGGTGGAATATTTGAAAGCTGCACAGGTTTATTAAGTTTTGTAGACTTGACGTAATGCGTATAACGAAGATGATCGAGACTTTTCACAGATTTCGGAGCATTATAGACTGCCAATAAGGTTTGAGTTCCACCCTCTAATAATCTCTGGGCCGAACAATTTTCTTCCTCAAATGCTGCAGCTAGTTCATCCAAATTTGTCAGTTTCTCAAAAACTTTTAAAAATGATTTTTTTCCCTTTTTAAAAAGCGCAGAAGTTGGGTCACAGCCACTTAATGCGTGCAGAAATAAAATATGTTTTTTGGAATGAGGATAATTATCAAAACTTTTAGTCGAGTATATCTCCGTTTTTACATTTCCTTTCCCAACTTTTTTAAAGAAACTTTCTTGTTCGTAAGACAGTGTACGCCCAATTAAAATGACAAGTAAATCAATATCTTGTCCTATTATAACTGCAGTTTTTTTAGACTTTGATTCTTCAATTGCAGTTTCAACAATAAGAACATCCGCATCATCTCTGGCTTGTTTAGTAGTAATATTTGCAGCTTGTAATTTTTCAATTAACATATTAATGAACTTATCTTTGTTATTTCGATTTGATAAGAATTTTTCTTGAGTAACTGGTACAACCATTGTTTCATCGAAACAGACTTCGTACGTTTTTGAAAGTGCAGCAGTTCTTCTCTGCTGCTCCATAGCTTTTACGTTCTTACTGTAGTCTGAATATCCGTCAAATACAACAATTATTTTGGAACTGTAATGCCTTTGTAAATAATTCATGTATTTATAATTATATTATGATTTAAGTTTTTCTCTTAATTATTTTTTAATTTTAGTAAACGGTTATCAGTATTATTGAATAGATATAGATTTAATGCATGAAGAAAATGATAAAATATAATATTATAGTTAATAAAAATTGACAAATATTTATAATCATTGATTTATTGATAGTTCATCAACTATATATGGCGCGTTTTCGACCGGAGGCACCGGTTGACCTGAAGTGATGCGGTGACCGCGCGCTCTCCGCCCTCTATCTCGAAAACGGTTCACCGTATAAAAAATTTTTTAAACAAAATTTGTAGAGAATTTTGTATTCTACAATATTGATAATGAATACAAATAGCAAAAAACCCATAGGAAATGAGATATTTCCAAAAAAAGCGCAAAAAACCGATTTTTGTGACCTTTGACCTTGAAATTTAATAGTTGCTTACACCCTACCATATGTAGGTTTTGAGACAACTTTTAGGGTGTCAATATACAAGTATTTACAGACTTACAGCTGGGTATCTCGAATTCCGAGGTGAACTTACTATCATGACTGGACTATTGTGTTCAGCATACAGTGCAACATTCACCTGACTCTTCAGTGCGTGAAAATATATTTGAACCTTCAGTACAAGACAATAAAGGACCAAACCCATCAGAAAATTATACTGATTTTGAAGATGTATCAAATGAGCCAAAATGCTTTTCACAAAATGAATTAGATGATCTTGTAAGAGATTTGAATCTTTCTAAACAAGCTTCTGAATTGTTGGCATCAAGACTGGAAGACAACAATTTGCTTTCTCCAGGCACTAAAATTAATTTTTAACCTGAAAGAAAAATAATTACGGAGTTATTTTTCCGAAGACGACAATATTGCTTTTTGTTCAGATATTAACAACTTGTTGATTGAAATGGGTTTGAAATAATATGAACCAAGTGAATGGCATTTATTCATTGACAGCTCAAAACGTAGCCTAAAATGCATTACATTACATTACGGAAATGAATACGCTGGGGTATCTATTGCTCACAGTACAAAGCTAAAGGAAAGAAGGATATTGTATCCTCAGTCCACACATAAGAGAAAAGCTTTGAAGCCAAGTTTTTCAGTACTCAATGATTAATTCAATATTTTAATGATTTTTTTCTGTTTTGAAAGTAGATATCTGAAACTCAAAAACTAGAGCTGATAAAAAAAACTACTTATATATTTGAAATTAGCATATCATATATAGTCAGCAAGAGCACCAAATTTCCCGGCAACAGATGTACTGTAAATTAGTGTAATTAGTAGTTTAAGTTTACTGCCACTGTGAAGCGTTCCGAAATTACTTACTTTGGCCAGTATTTCCAGCAATATCGGAACATGAGGTTAGTGTTATTGAAAACGTCAAGTTCCAAGTAATTCTGCCTACGCCCATGTTTTTATTTCATATTTCCCCACCTCACCCGAATCTAAAGCTAATTACAATTTCATTGTTCACAAATCACACCTTCGAAAAATCAATCAAGCAATTTTAATGTATTTGCATTTGTAATTTGCTGATACCTAAACGATTTTGTAACATTTTATTTGATTCGCATTTACCGACCACTTTGCGAAATGGAATAAATTGGTTACGATTTAATATTTTGTTGATAGTTTGATATAGAATCAATTTGATTTCTTGGTTAGTACCGTTACTTTGGTGTCGTTGTCAATGACTCTTACCCGAATGTAGCCAGGCTGATTTATTTTTCGCGTTTTGTATGTTTTAATAAAGATAATAGTTAATGTCAAATTAAGGTCAGATTCGTACTCGGAGATAAAAATGAATTGTTCGTGAAGGTGACTATCGTTTGATATAGGATGACTCAAATAAATACGCGAGTTTATAAAAACCTATTCAAACAGGTCTATGACGAGGCATGTCCGCTGATGTCTAGACCAAGTGGTACACCAACTAGTTGAAACACAAAAAAATGGTTTGAACAACGCTTTTTATTTGCAAATCAAAACTATCGAGAATCATTAATAAATGCAAAAATAGAAGTATTGAAAGACAATATCAGTAGGGTTGAGAACAAAATACAACAAATAATCACATTAAGTCTTAGGGCTTTCAATTTCCAGAGTTCTGCAATTTTGTTTTGTATTCTTGCCAAACAACCTGATGCAGACATATTCCTGATGTCTCTTATCTAAAAATAATAAACGTCTTTGGATTGTAATATTAATTTGCAATATATTCTAAAAATATACATCAGCATACTTTAAAATTTATCGATTTCCACTCTTGTAAACGCTTTTTATTTTTTTGGTTCATAAGCATAATTTTTCTTCTCCAAAAAGCTTTCAACTTGGATAAATTCGATATATTTCCTTTGTATGATCTATCATATTCAGCATTGAATATTCACTTGCCGGACTCTTCAATCAATCATCCATTTATTTCAATATGAAATCCTTATAAAACTATATATAAACGAGGAAGCCTTTTCATAAATTCACTTTGTTAATACATTGAGATTTCTATTAAAAACAACCAAGAACTGGAATATCAACAATTCCTTAGAATATTATTCACCAGCTTAAAGAAAAAAAATCATTGAGTTTCGCTGCAGCCTGTCTAACTGAGAGCCATTTCAAGCTATATAACATCAAATTTATATCGGTATAATGATTACATTAGAGAATTATTCGCACTTTGCCGTTTTTGATATGATATTTTATTAAGTTCAAATGAGAAGAGCAGGCTGCTATAGTAGTCAAAATGAGGCTGTATATAATATTGTTGTATACTGTTATTTTGTAGTAATTAGACAACCTTTTAGATATTCTAGAAAAGAAGTAAAGTTTTTTTATACTTTGTTATGGATACGAGTATATTTAAAATGAGCCTGGAAAGATAGCATGAAACCCAAGTATTTAAATTATTCTTAAAGTTCTTATGCTTATTGCTTTAGACTATTATGTTGAGTTTCATTTTGTTAGTAAAATATACAAAGGCGTTATTTAAACAGTTGTTCATCTTGTCAACACCATTCAAGCTTTCATACTGACATCAGCAGATAGGTTAAAAATTCCCAGTTGGTGGAAAACTTGTTATCATCGATGTAATCTCTTAGCCAGGGTCTTTTGAAAAAAGATTTCATTTCATTCTAAGATTTCCTCCAATGTCGTCAGGTACTGAAAAAACATTCGAAATACGTTAGTTAATTTCCGGATTCTGTACATATCTCTAGGAATTTAAAATAATTCAAAAAGTACAATGCGTATTCTAAAAATTCGAATACTATTCGAGTGGGCATAATTTAATGTACTTATAAACCAGCCGATTATTTTTCTACAATGGTCGTTATTGATTAAATCATCAAATGTACAATAAAATTCAAGGATACTCTTTATCAAAAAAAAATTACTCCGAATTACAGGTCAGAATAATTTTTTCCAACAAAACCGAGAGTAATCCAGTTAAACAGGCTCGAAGAGCACAAAGCAGTAATTGAATTACGGCAATAATCTCACAAATTTATTAAACAAAATGGGCACTCACTCACAGACATTCAGTGAAGATGAGTAAGTCCTGTTCCCATGAGCAAATGCTTTGATGTGAATAAAAATACAATTATTGACTGGAGTACATGCTCAGGTGACGAGTGAGTCTTTCTCCTGTAATAAGGCAGACGTGCCCAAACATATTCGCTTCCCCCTGTCATCTTACCACAATAGTATTTTCTCTGACTTCTAATAGTTTGCAATAAGTCATATTAGAAAAAAGTAATGTCCCTATAATGAAAGAAAAAAGGGGACAAAGCAAATCAGGAGATCCAAAACCTAATCGAAAAAGAAATGGGAATGATTGCCCATCCACTCCATATTAATTTTATGAAAGCGATATAGAGCCGGATAATCGATTGCAAGATTAGTACGCAAAACTCTGTACAGTTTCTCGGTGCGAATAGGTAAAAACTCTATTATCAATGAAAACATCTTCACTTGACCAAACTGAGTCTACGAATGAGTAGATCGGCAATTTCTTGAGTACCTACTCATATCTTGAAGCAAGTCATTTTCATTCACTTAGAAATAAAATAATTAATAAAAAAAAACCTTTTTAGATACAAACTTTCATTCGAATGCGATAAAAAGTTAAAAATAATTGCTTTGGATGTGCGACGTAGGTTATTCCGTGAGATATAGATAACTTACGGAACTCGTCGCACATCAAGAATATGTTTAGTTTAGCGACAAAATCAATATCTTCGGCTGATTCAAACTCCGACCCAAATCGAAATTCCAATTTTGAATAGAAACGGTCCATTATCACAACTTGTCCACCATCTTGAGCCATCTGAATTTATGAATTTGACAATAAATTCTAACTCCGACCCCGAACCTCCACATACCAATTTTGAATGAATCGAACCATAATTACAAACTGTCCGCATCTTAAATTTAGAATTGACAAAATTCATAATCTCCACGGAGAACCTCCACATACTAATTTTGAATAGAATCGGACCATAATCACAGAGATCATCCGCCATCTTGGAGCCACCATTTTAATTTTATTAATTTATATATATATAAATTTATAATCTTCGGCCCCGAAAACCCCTACATACCAATTTTGAATCGAATCATAATTACAAAACTCGTTCGCAATCTCCGTCGGCCATCTTGAAGCCGCCATTTTGTTTTCTCAACAAATTCATAATGCATTGTCAGGAACTATGAACACCTGCCAAATTTCACGTTAATCCGACAACTAGAAGTGTAAATTTAACTTGACAGGTGAAACTAAATAGCTTGTAAAGAGCAGGTTCTTCAGTCAATAGTCATCGCTTGAAAGTGCCTTGGTTTCAAAAGTAACTTCTTTATTCACATCTAACGAGCATCTGCAAATTTGAGGAAAGATGTGCTCAGTTAACCGAAATTTTAACTTTTATTATGATTGATTGTAAGAACTAAACTGTCTCATGAAGATAAGTTTATACATTCATGCAAGCTTTTTAAGTCTTAGTACGGAACATACCACTATTATTAGTCCGCGATCAACGTCAGTTAAGTGGAAATAGTACTTATCTCCTAACGACATGATTTTGCAAATTTTAGAACGTGTAGAAAATTTACGAGCTACAACAAGACATTTTTTCATATCTCCAATACTTCTGGAGTAATAGCTCAAAATATGAAAATACGGAGGGTGTTTGAATTAAAGGATACATCATACTTTCGAATTCCCTAATCTGCTATTTTGAAGTTTTTTAACCGACGAAACCAAAAAGGAGGAGGTTCTCTAGTCGACGCGTATTTTTTGTATTTTTTTTAATGTATGATCACCCATAACTTTTTACTGAGACGTCCGATTCCGATAATTCTGTAATACTTCGAAGTTGGTCCCATTTGAATTTAAAAGATGAAATCCACCCCTTAGGGTAGCAAAATGAAGGATATTGATCACTCACCCTCTGAATTCTGGTCCGTTAACCGATTCTATCAGGCATAACATTGTACTGGGATCTTCGATTTGGATTATTCTTCTTCTATTAGATAGGGTATACCTCATAGTTGATCATATTTGGATTTCGAATGGAATTATCCA
The DNA here is from genome assembly GCA_018342105.1 of Gonioctena quinquepunctata. Lineage (NCBI taxonomy): Eukaryota > Metazoa > Arthropoda > Insecta > Coleoptera > Chrysomelidae > Gonioctena > Gonioctena quinquepunctata. The sequence continues at coordinate 126,449 of JAFIRS010000061.1, read as the reverse complement.
CCCTTACGGGTAGAAAAATAGGGGATAATTGATTTTTCACTTGTGAACATATGTAGTTGACAATGACAGATCGCTAGTGTCATTATCACAATAAATAGTGTATGTAGTATGAGAGGAAGGAATGATATACAAAGTAATGAAATAAACTAACCAGAACAACAAAAATAATTTGTATTACAACAAATAGTAAAAGTAGATAATCATATTATTTAACTGGTAATAGTTGAAGTTAGGTGGGTAAGTAAGTATTTTGGAAGTAATAAAAAAACAAGCAGTTAGTAATTAGTAGATTTCAGCCACAAAAAATTGAAAAATAAAAATTAAAAAAAAAAAATTAAGCCGACGAAATACGGAACTGAAAAGTAAAAAATTAAATAAACCTTCTTAGTCTCAATAACGAAACTAATGTAACGGATTTTGAGTCGGCGCCAAACAAACAATCAACGAAGATCATTAAATTAGTTACTTACATTAGTTTAGGAGCTTAGTTATTGAGACTGAGACGGTTTATTTTATTTTTTACTTTTCAGTTCCGTATTTCGTCGGTTTAATTTTTTGTTAAAAAGTTTTCATGTTAGATCAATATCTCTTTTGATTGGATTAATCTTCGTCCTGAAATGATCAGCATCTGACTTATCGCGCTCACTATGTATATCATCTAATTGACGACACAATCCGCTGTTCTAATCGTTCCAAACACGCTATTGACATGTGCAGGATTATTCAAATTGATATCTCTGGTAACGTAATTTTTCACACCATCCTCGCATGGGAAGTGAGTCATTTTTCCGAAAGGAGGCGTCGCGAATCGCCCAATCCGCCATGACCCAATAAAATAATCAAACGAAACAATTTTCGACGTCCGACATACCTTCGCAACATAACTAACTGTGAATTTAATATGGATGGTTACCTGCGAAAATAACTACCTACATATAATGATATCAAGAACGAACGACACACACACACTCGTACAATATATCATATAACAATCTAGCTTTAACCTTGGACAAGTTCGTATTTATCTTTTTCATTTAATGGAATAGCGGCAGTCGGCTAACTCAAATCGCTTCGATTACCTCAAAAAAACATTATCGCCGATCAGATTTTTCTGTCGATATCGATGTGCGCATGTTCCTCGTAGAGATAACAAACAACAGAAGATAGGTGCATTTTTTATTTGACATCGTTTCGGTTTAGTGCCGCGTCTCTTCTCGTTCCCGGCCGCAAAAAAGGATGTTGCATTACGCAACACCATAAATAGTGTATAATTTCAAGGAAAAATCAACCGGTCATAACTAAAATGTTCCGTTCCGCCGATACTACAATGGCAGCTCTCCGCTTATCAACAGGTAAATAAGTGATAAAGAGTGCTGAAAAATGTGATGTCCTCGTTTTACATGTTGTGTGTCTTGTCTAGTTAACGCTTTCAAGCTGGGGAAATGCTTCTCTCATAGTGTCTACTCCTCTAAAGAAATCTTTTGTTCGTACAGTACTGAAGCATGGGCAATCCACCTCCCGACGAAGCAGATAGAGAAACTAGCGCGTGGAACACCGATCGATATGACATCGGACTCAGAATGCTGAGGGACAGGCGAGAGAAAATCACCAACGGAGGTAAATACTCGGAAAGGTACAAGGACGCGTTTTCGCACGAAGTGCCCGACGACAAGTTTTCTCTTAGCGCCAAGTGTCGCGATACGATGGAACTATATCGTAAAGTGTCTAAAGGTGAGAAGGGCGACAGCTCGCCCACCAAACAGCTCACCACGGAAAAAATGAAGCTCGCCACCAATTGGAAGAGCAACGCTACCAACGACTTGAACAAACAAGAGAACGCTCTCATAGGCTACAAGTTGGTGCCCGAGGGCACACACAAGCCCGTTCTCGCGACTTCCCCCATAAGTACCCCCAGAACCCCCAAGTGGACCAAGAAGAACGTTAACGTGTACAGTGTCAGCCCTTCGGTGTCCACGCCCCCTAATAGCCCAGTCGGCGCACCGCCGGGCTTCCCCCCAAAGCAACCCGTAGCTTTGAGCCACATCCTCAACGGACCAAGCAACGCTTCGCCTAATGAAAGCACCATGTCCCATCTGCTCGATGTCGAGAACATCATCACCAAACTGAAGGAGAAGGAGAAGCAAGAAGAAAACCTCAAGAAGTTCGAGGAGCTAGTCAAGCGCCTAACGCCCAAACCCGCTGTGAAAGCCAAACAATCGCCCATAGTTCCTATAGAGCTGATGTCCAAAAAACCCAAGGCACCCAAACCCTTGGACAAGTCTGATAACCACCTCAAGTCGCAGGAGCACATATTGAACCCCATGAAACACTCCAGCGAAGTCGAGGATCTCCCTGCTAGAGGTTTGAGCGAAGCTGCGCAGGAACACACCCAGCACTTCAAGAGGGACGTGAAGGAGAGGAAGAGCATGGAGAATGCCACTAAGGAGAGCAAGCCCAAGACTGCCGCGCCTCTGAATAGGACAGCGTCGGATGCGCAGGAGAAGTCTACTAGTGTCAAAAGGCAGTCGAGGGTTCCTAGGGATCGCGGACGTAAAGTAAGTTTTTTGTTTGTGGTGTGCGATGGAGCGTAGGAGGTGGGTGTAGGGAGATAATAGTGATCTGTAGGTTGGTTAGGTTAGGGCGTTATCTGATAGGCAGTAACGAAAATTTTCCCCCATTTCATATCGAAATGTGCACTGATTTTGTCAATTGAATGAAACTATGAGAGGCGTTCTGACAGAACAATAAGAAGCTCTCCTCTCGAGAAGCAGTTGAGTTTGAATGTGTTCATTAGGGTCTTTTGGATCCAGAAATCAGATACTTTTTCTTAGAACAGGTGGGCTGGTTGTACTCGTACTTGAGCCCAGTGTGTTGGGTATGCCAATATCTCTAACGTAACTCAACTTAATCTCTTTGACATCCTCTTGGTTCTAAATAATGTTGTTAAAAGTGCCCTCTCCTCCTCTGGTGCACCACTGCAGGGCACTCAGTGAGGATGTGCGACGATATTTCGTCATCTTCCAGGCACCATCTGCAAAGAGGATCATCTGTGATCCCAAGTGCCTGTTTGAGTGATTGTGTACCTTTGGGAGCCTAACCACCATCCTTATATTCCATCTTCCGTCAGTTTATTTATATGAAGCTTTGATTGTCTCATGATGTCCCTTGCCATGTCTTAACGAACTGCTTTTATAGGAATTCCTCTTTGTGGAGACAGCCATGCTGTTCGGTATTCCCAAAAATGGTTCCTGTTCGATTGGAGTTATTCCCAATCCTATCTTGGCTAACCTATCAGCATATTCGTTCCCAGGAACACCTGGCTAGCCTTCCTCATTTGTTGGCATACCTTCTATGGCATTTCTACACTCGCGACACCAATGTAGATGCGATCGTATTTGATTTCAGCGCCTTATTGCTGTTTTTTCCTCGTTTGTTTTATTAATATGCATATACTTTGGCCTGGAACACTGAGGCATCTTGCTCATGGGAACTAAATTTTCCCTTTGTTCTTTCTTCGTATGCCCCTTCATATAGCGGAGTAAAAATAGCTTAAAATCATGCATTATTTTGAAATCCTGGAGGACTCCGTGGATTTTCCTAAAACCTTCTGATATTACTTAGGAATTCCTTGCAGAAAAAAGTTATAAACTTATATTCGTGCGCTGCTTGTTTATTAATTGTTTAAACAATGAAAAACAATTTTGTTAGGCAAATTTTACCCAATTTGAAGCCATAGGAGTTCCTGAGGTCGCTGAACCAGAATATGATATTGAAAAAATGATGGCGTGGCCAGTCGTAAAGGTAGATTTCATGAGGGTCCTAGGCTAGCCTTCCTCGTTTGTTGGCATATCTTCTATGGCATTTCTACACTCGGACACCAATTTAGATGCGATCGTATTTGATTTCAGCGCCTTATTGCTGCTTTTTTTCCTCGATTTGTTTTGATTAATATAGCATATACTTTGGTCTGGAACAATGAGACATACTTGCTCATGGGAACTGAAATTTCTCCCTTTGTTCTTTCTTCGTATGCCCCTGCACCAAAGATACCCCCAAATCTGATATTTAGCTATGTTTGTAGTCCAGGAGAAAGGAATCAAACCATTTCATTGGCAACACTTCTGAAAACCTATGGTTCGGATGCTGGGTGTTTTTGAAGTAACCTAAAAATGATTTAGATGAAACTATTAGGGTTGTGAAACCAAGAGAACCTAAAATAGTTGTAGATAGTGATTATCTTTCATTGTACTATGTACGTTCATATGTTCGGATAAATATTCAGGATATAAAATTATGCGAATCATGTGGTTACACCAATCAGTCAATTTATTCCGAAAGGGAAAATGACCCTGTCAAGGCGTGAAATTGTTATGATCTTTTCAATCGAATAATTCCAAAGCAATAATCCATTTTTTTATCCTACTAAGAATGAATGGAAGGACATTATTTCATGTCTTCTACCCCAGTAACAGTTTCATAAAACTTTCTGTTTGAACCCATTTTTCGATATTGCCAATGAACAAATAATCTTCTACAATTATTTCACGTTTAACATTTGGAAAACACATGGAAATATGAATGCTCAAAATAAAAAAGATTGCTTTTTCTTGTACCACTGAATGGTTGCCATAATCCTGTTCAATAAAAAATTGTTAGAGGAGCCAGTTGGTATGAATTGAGGTGAACATTTTGTGATTGGCGCTTGGATGATTGTTTTTTTATTCTTGACTACAAGATGGCGTTGCATTGCTGAAAAGAGGAATTTATAATACGGGGAATCATTTTGAAACTAAAATACACTGTTTTTTAAAAAAAATCCAGTTTATCTTTTTTTTTAATTTTATTTTATATATCTAATCAATATATATAAATAGACCTTTCATACCGTTTTTAATGCCCTAGATTCAACCTAGAAAACCTTTGATATGCAAACAGCTGAAATAGTACTGGCCATATTACTGTTTTAGGAACTTAAGAACTGAATGGTAAAATATGGAAAATAAATACCGAGATTGTTTTTGTACAAGGTTTCTTTGCAATTAATTTAATATTCCTATACAACCTTGTCCTTTTTATACAGCACACTGAAAGGTTTTGAAATTTTCAATGATTTCATTATGACAGGCAGTATGAAACGACATACATGTAAATATTTTATCGTAATCATTGTAATTATATTTATTTGACATGTTCTACACTTCTACGAGGTATGTAAATTAACAGAACGAATAAAGATATCGATCTATCCATCTATCTATATTCAATGTTGAGCATATGTGTTTCTAAATGTAAAAGAAATTCCGTAGAAAATGTTTTATCAAATTTTGCCAGAATTGGATCATATTCACGAGATATACATATTTCTTGGATTATCTGCTGTAATACAAGGGTAGAACACTGGTTTTCAGATATCCTAATAAGTTTAATTCAATGGTTTTGTTTTTTTTAATGAATTTTTATATGGAATTTGAATTGTATCTTAGTCATTTGTATTTATGGAATTTAAATTCGAAATCTACATGCGTTCAGGATAAAGACTCTAAAATGGAAAAAATATATTAATGTTTTTTAGCCTCCCGAAATCAAAAAACAAGACTGTCTCTTCGAATAAATAAAGATAATGAAATGTGTGCTAGTGAAGTCGGTACAACTATGATTTAATAGTTCGTGGAAAAGTTGATAATATTTTTATTTTTCAATCTATTTCCAAAAAGCATTGAGACATCGTTTTATCTGTTTGATAAGAAATTATAACCACACATGATCGGCGTGAGGTAAATATCATGGAATTTTTGTCATCAATTCAGATCATTGAAATTCAAGTATTTTGTCGGTGTTGAAGAATTGAAATTCCGTTGAATTACAACAAAAAAATGTGATATATATATATATATATATATATATATATATATATATATATATATATATACATACATAATGGTGTTGTTTTTTTATAAATTTTTATACGAAATTTGAACTGGATTTTATTTAGTCATTTGTTATTTTTGTAAATTAAATTTGAAATCTACATGCGTTTAGGAAAAAATATATTAATATGTTTTTAGCCTCCCGAAATCAAAAAACAAGACTGTCTCTTCGAATAAATAATGATAATGAAATGTGTGCTAGTGAAGTCGGTACAACTATGATTTAATAGTTCGTGGAAAAGTTGATAATATTTTTATTTTTCAATCTATTTCCAAAAAGCATTGAGACATCGTTTTATCTGTTTGATAAGAAATTATAACCACACATGATCGGCGTGAGGTAAATATCATGGAATTTTTGTCATCAATTCAGATCATTGAAATTCAAGTATTTTGTCGGTGTTGAAGAATTGAAATTCCGTTGAATTACAACAAAAAAATGTGATATATATTATATATATATATATATATATATATATATATATATATATATATATATATATATATATATTATTTCTGGGGAGGTTCTTGGGTTTGGTGATTCAAAAATGAAACATTAGATCATGTTACTCATCTACTCTTTTTTGAAAAATCATATCTATAACCACCATATCCTAAAAGTTTAATTTAATGGTGTTGTTTTTTTATAAATTTTTATACGGAATTTGAACTGGATTTTATTTAGTCATTTGTTATTTTTGTAAATTAAATTTGAAATCTACATGCGTTTAGGAAAAAATATATAAATATGTTTTTTAGCCTCCCGAAATCAAAAAACAAGAATGTCTCTTCGTATAAATAATTATAATGAAATGTATGCTAGTGAAGTCGGTACAATGATTTAATAGTACGTGGAAAAGTTGATGAGATTTTTATTTCTAAAAAGCATTGAGACAGCGTTTTATCTATATGATAAGAGGATATAACAAGTTATAATCACAGATGATCGGCGTGAGGTAAATATCATGGCATTTTTGTCATCAATATTTTATCAAATATTGAAGGAAAATTCATTTTTGCTCATTTTGATGTGACCTTAGAAATCCACAATTATTTTTTATTACCTTAATCGAACAGTGTGTGTTAAATTGAAATTTATTTTTCATTGAGAATGAAAATATAACCTTAGCAGGTGATAAAAACCTTAATATATTTTTCAATGATACATGTTAGTGTTTATCGTACTTTTGATAAGATAAATAGATAACTACCCCGTGAAGGATAGAAGGGAATTTTATTAGTCATTTATGTCACAAGTGGATGTCGATAAAACCCGATAGCGCCTATAAATAGATGGAGAAGCAATAAAACATCTCTCAATTTGTGAGTTTTTTATGTGGAGACGAAACTTTTAGTTTATTTCGACGGGGTTATTGAGATAATTGATGGACTTCTTTTACTTCCACTTGTAAAAATAATTTTAGAAGGCAATTGTTTCTGTTCACAGACATTTTATCATGAAGTTTACAGAATATAATATAGTCAAAGTTTGACCCTTAGGGGGTTTGATAGGCCAGTTCAGGAGTGGCCAGAATATCAAAATATGACCTTAGTAAAAAAAAACTTTTTTTGCGAATTTCGTGAAAATGATTTTTCCATGTTGGTTCAGTTTTTTCAGTGCCACAAAATTCCATATTTCAAGGTTTTATTTTTTGTTATGCACCTCTGAATAACCCTGCTATTGATCACATATCAAAATAAAATTAATAGTGTAATAAAAAACTTTTGCCTGATTCATGAGTTTTTTGTATGCCTGATATATGAGTTTTTATTAATACAGTGCCTTAATTCAGTTAGGTTCATTATTCAGTGGTTTTGCATAGACCTTCTCCCTTATGCAACTTCAGTGAAAAAACTAATTGATTTAAATCAGGAAGACCAGGGAGGCCAAAAAATGAGAGGAAGATGACCAAGCCCATCTCTGTGGACAAGTTTGGTCCAAATAATTTCTCATTTTTTGTGCCTTATTCTCCCCAATAAAATGAGCCCAACTCACTAGATAAAACCCAAGTCCAAAAACAAACCAAATATAATAGCTAATTTTGAACTGATTCGGCTGATACTTGAAGAAAATCTATATTAAAGCAAACAAAAGACACTTCACTGAATTATGTTCACTAAAATTTTACAAAACTTGCCTTGAAAAATAGTCATGAAGTAATGAATAAAATTAAGAAAATACGACTTCCAGGAAACTCGAAACTTATCTCCTTTCATGTTTAAAATGTATTTCAGAGTTTGGACCAGAAGAAAGTATCACATTGGTAGATAATCTTTTATCAAACAAGATATTTGCTTATAGTTTGTTTAACTCAAAATTCATTTATTTAACAATAATTTATATTCTTCTGGTAAAGGACTAATAATGAGTCCTTTATTAGCCGAATATTGTATTCACTTAATCCTTTAAGTAAAAATTTTTTGTACTGGACCTGGAATACAATTAGAAATTTCTTCAACTTTATTACTGCAATTCACCCTTCAATTAAATTCACAAAAGAAATGGAAATAGATAATTCAAAACTTTTAAGACCTGACTATAACAAAAACCAGTAATAAACATAACTTTTAAATTTTTCACAAACCTTCATATACAGACACCACAATACACAGAACCTCAGCACATCCATATCAACATAAATTAGCAGCATATATTAGTATGATAATATAGACTGATCAATATTTCTCTTTCAGAAGAAAATTTTAATAAATCATTGAATAAAATTAAACAAATTGTTATTATTAACGGTTATAGTTCATCCTGATGGATATTATTTCAAGAAAACTTTATAAACAATCTTTACGAGAAGTGTTTCCTACTCAAAACGAAAAACATAAGTTAATTACATATTTAGGCCATCCTAAAAAATGTCTACTTCCTTACGTAAAACAACATTAATATTGCACACAAAACAGATAATAATGTAAGTAAATTCATTAAGAACATTTAAATAAAACTGAGAAATCTGGAGTATATAAATGACATAATGAGAAAATTTATTTTTCATTTGTAAATACTCGGATATTAATTTTCGCATACCTCTTTTGGCCACTAGTAACTTTGCTTTAAATCGTGATATGAACAGGAATTTGGTGGTAAATGAATATATCATTTATAATCAGTTACAACCATCATTCATACAGATAAACATTTTTATTTTCAAAATGTTAGTTACCTCCTTCATCTACTCTTACCCTTCAATTATCTTTGCAACATTGACACTGAAGAGAACTTGAAAAAAGTAAGCTTCATAGCTGTAGATTTTTTTTTATTAAACACCATTGTGATTGCTAACATATTTCACATGTTTATATTTATATGGTGCCTACTAACAAATAAAAAAATAGTTCGACGAGAGAATTCGATGATCTACTACATTTTTACAGGATGTTAAGTATAGGTACTTAGTTTCGGAAAATCCAAACATTTTATTGTTTTTAGAATCATATATTCTGTTATTCGAAGTCTGGATGCACGTAATACAAATTGAATGTGGCATTTCAAAATTTACATTGCACGTGACTTAAATCGAAAATGAGTATATACTTACTGGAAAATATTATTGATTTCATTTTTCCGATACAATCTTTAGTAAGTATTGTTGAGATGCAAAAATATCTTTTTGTTATAATAATAGTAGGTATTGGAAAACAAGAAGGAACAAGTTTTACCAAAAGGGGAAGTTTAAATCTATGTAATGTGAGCGTTTTCAGAAATAAGTCTATGCTATCAAAAGTTTAGTATTTTTTATGTACTGGTAGATATTCATTTATTAATTCGCTGAGAGAAAATAATCGACAGAGCTGCAACCTCGTTGATATTGGGGTCCGATTTCATCAGTTGTTTAAAAAATAAATGGAATCATCTACTATAATGATCAACATGTTCTCAAAAATAACGTTTCACAAAAAACATCCTGAAATATTTTGTGTGATGTTATTTACAATGAAGGGACATAGAAAACCCTCTATGCAGCCAACCTTTGGGAATGTTTTTCTCTTGTTATTTTATCTAACCAAAACGCATATCTACATGTTTGTTTATCACACATCGAAAACAAATACTTCAGACTTCAGAGAGGTGTGTTTCGTTGTACAGAAAAAAAATGTGGAATCGATAAAACCGCAAAATAAAGATTAGTATATTTGGCTCGATATATAAATGTATATAGCGTGGAATATTACCAGAAATTTATGGAATTACATACATTCGAATTTGGTAGTGTATTTCTCGATTTATATCGAATTACTCGCTAAGATAAATATCGTTTTTGTGAACATTTACGAATCCTAACCTCACTTTTGTGAGACCTAACCCCACTTTTGTGAGACCTAACCCCACTTTTGCGAAACCTAACGTGACTTTTTCTTTGTTTGCAGGCCAATGACGGCGCCGTGGAATCGACGCGTAGCACTACGGCTTCCACGCGGAATAGGCCGAGGCTGGGAGAAGAACCGACGATCGGTAAATATAAATTACTTAAGACCATCGGCAAAGGAAACTTCGCCAAGGTGAAGCTGGCCAAACACGTACCCACCGGTAAGGAGGTGGCAATCAAGATAATCGACAAGACTCAACTTACCCCTGGTTCACTACAAAAACTATTTAGAGAAGTGAGTAAATTTGCATATTTGCTTGTTTTACGATTTCGTTTACCACTATAATTGAAAATGGTAGTGGGCTCGATGGTTGGTTTATGCCCAAGTAGGCCAGTCAAAATAGACCGTCAATTCACATTAATTACAAACATTTCTTTAGCACTGCCGTATGTTGAGGCATCCAGTAAAGACCAAATATAAAAATTTGCACACTCATCCGGTGACCGGAAATTACTCAAATTGCGGAAAACGTTAATTTGCAATATCTCCTTGGACAAAATTGCAAACATTGTGCAACTTGCAGGTATATTCCCTAACTTATTTTCTACATCCCTTGTAAATTTTACACACTCAATTTTCAACCGGAAATACGAATAATTCTTGATTACGTTGTAATTAGCACTAATTCTGGTTACAAAATTGCAAATTTGTGGTAAAATCATGGTTCCGTCACCCCTAAAATGCTTTGAATTTGCAAACTTGTCATGTGTACAGAACATCAAAAAATTATGGATAGGGGCAAAGTTTTAGGGGTCACGAAATTGCAAACAATAGTGATTTTTCCTCGAACATACAAACCGGGTTAGCAATAAGTTAACCTGTCAATATTCCTCGAAGTGTATTCCAAACTATGACGTAAGAGTTAACCAACCACACAAACCATTTCACTGAGATAGTTTGACAGAGTAGTTATCTTGTTGGAGGTTAGGTTTTTTGTTTGTTCATATGGAATAATAAGGATAAAGGTCCTATCTCAGTGTAAAAGTAAATTAAAAATATATAATGGATTCATACAAAGTATATGTGAATGGGAGATTATATCAGATTATGTTCATCATCTTCCAGCATTTGCATAATCCAGATATTGATAAAATGTATTCCCGATGAATTGATGGCCACTAAAGAAGGATGTGGTGAAATCTGAATAACTTCTATAAATTCCAGTACTAATAAATTTGCCACATTATTTTCATTGTATTTTCAAGAACTCGAAGTACACATAAATAAAGAAAAGATAGCAAAATATTAATCAACGCCGTAATGAAATTTTTTAACCCTCAACCACATAATATAGGACTTCTATATTCTGTGCCTCAACAACAAAAAACAAATCTGTCAACCTTCACAAGTTAAACCGAAGTCTACCGTGACGTCATACAATAGTTAACCTGGTTTGCGTGGTTAAGTTCGAAGAAAAATGACTAATGTTTTCGTGCTTTGCAAACTTTGGTGGCATAATTTTAAGTCGCCAATTGAGTTTGCACCTTTTTCAGTATCCCGGAAGATAGCGGAAATGAACATTATTGTTAGAAGCAATGTTCGCAAATGCCACAAAATTCCAAACTTTGTACAATTTTTTCTTAAAGTTCTGCTATGGCAGACAAGTCTTCGTATAAATTTGCAACTTTATAAAATGTCGGGAAAGACGGGCAATAGAATATTTCTCTAGGAAAAACTATGCATACATAATATTGTATCACTATATTTCAACTTCAAGCACATAAGAAGCAAATTTGTGAGTTTGTGATTTCGCCTATTATCTGTTTTTCAGAGAATTATGGAATAAATCTCGTAAAATGTAAAAGAATTCGAAGTACAGTATTCTCTAATGTAAACTTTATTGTTTTATTGAAAATTATTATTAAGTAAAACTTGTGGAACTATACAGTGTTATCATCTGATATAACCATTCGGTGGAATCGACTAATTTCACTATCGGGTATCATGAAAATGACGATATAATTTGACAATTGACCGACTTCGGTAATTTGGTCCTTGAATAATTATCCTCTGATAATAAAAGCCCATTCAACCGTATCGGGTTCAATTATTGAGCGAAAATTGGAAAAAGATTAACATTTCGCGAAAATTGCCTTAATTGATAATATTCCATTGCCTGCTTTGCCGACGTTTTATGGGTTTGCAAATTCATACGTCAACTTGTTCTCCTCTCCAGAACTTTGAGAAAAAAATGCACAGAGTTTGAAATTGTGTGTCATCCGCGGAAATCGACTCAATTGACAATATTCCAATGCACTGCTTTCCCGACGGTTTATAGGGTTGCAAATATATAGGTAGACTTGTTTGCCATTCCAAAACTTGGAGAAAAATTGGCACAAAGTTTGAATTTTGTGTCATCCGCGAAAATCGTCTTAATTGATAATATTCTATTGCCCTGTTTTCCCGACGTTTTATAGGGTTGCAAATTTATAGATAGACTTGTTTGCCATTCCAGAACTTTGAGAAAAAATTGCACAAAGTTTGTAATTTTGTGTCATCCGCGAAAATCGACTTAATTGATAATATTCTATTGCCCGGTTTTCCCGACATTTTATAGGGTTGCAAATTTATACGTAGACTTGTTTGCCATAGCAGAACTTTAAGAAAAAAATGCACAAAGTTTGGAATTTTGTGGCATTTGCGAAAATTGCTTCTAACAATAATGTTCATTTCCGCCATCTTCCGCGATACTGAAAAAGGTGCAAATTAAAATTTGCCACCAAATTTGCAAAGCCAAAAGTTTGCAATTTCGTGACCCCTAAAACTTTGCCCCTGACACTGTTTTTAGCATTATCCATAATTTTTGATGTTCCGTACACAGAAAAGTTTGCAAATTTAAGCATTTTAGGGTGACGGAACCATGATTTTACCACAAATTTGCACAATGTTTGCAATTTTGTAACCAGAATTAGCGCTAATTAAAAAATTTGAATTTTGTCCAAGGAGATATTGCAAATTAATTTTGAATTTGAATTTCCGGTAGGAAATTATTTAGCTTTACTGGATGCCTCAACATCCGGCAGTGTTAAAGAAATGTTTGTAATTATTGTCAATTGGCGGTCTATTTTGACTGGCGTAAAGAACTGAGCATATGACCAAGGCTAATTGAAGGTTCATCAATAGCATATCGATGAGTATGTTTATGAAATTGACAATAATACTAATTTTAGTAAGTTTAGTGATCCAATTAAACATATGATATTGAGGAGGTTTGTTGGGATATGGACCAATTTTGTTGAAGAAAAACTATTGTTTCATTGCCAACGTTTCGAATTTTTAAAAATTCATCTCTAGGGTTTTTGAGCCCTGAAGATGAATTTATTAAAATTCGAAACGTTGGCAAGGAAACAATAGCTTTTCTTCAACAAAATTTATCCAAATCCCAACAAACCTCCTCAATATAATAATACTAATAATTAAGAATTATTACCACAGAGTTGACAAACATCCAGATGGGCATGCGTCGATTTAAGATATGCTCGCTTATTTTTTATAACCTATCCATACGGATAAGTCTCGGAAATCCACTTCACTACAGAACTTATTCTGTGATTTCGATTCCCCTTCGGTGGGCAAACTGGATTGTCTTACTCGAAATGCCCAAAACTTTCACAACAAAAAAATAACGTTGCGATGCACGTGGTAACTCGTCTTCTCTCTCCAATTCGGGAATGAGAATGGCCCAGATGGGCGTGCCCCAGGGATCTATCCTGGAGCCAGTTCTCTTTTTGCTTTTTATAAATGATATAGATTCAAAAATATCACACTCTTCATTTATAGCATATGCAGATGATATCAGTTTATTGTTTTCTAGTAAACAAACAGAGAGCTTAATCAGAAATTGTGAAAATATTTTGCATCGTACTTCCACTTATTTCAATAGGCAAGAGTTATTTTTTAATGCAAATAAAACTCAGGTAATTCGTTTCCATAATTACCAGAACAAAATTAAACCATTTCAATTGAAAATCAATAAAACCAATATACATAGGACCCTTAATCCAGTTAAATTCTTAGGTATGCAAATGGAACATGCAATTGGAATGCTCATTGTGGCCAATTAGTATCAAAACTGAGCTCATTAACATATCTCTTCAGAAACTTGACAGTTGTTCTTAATAAAAGCCAAATTATGAGCATTTACTATGCTCAAGTGGAAGCAAGGCTGAAAGCGTTTTTGTTGGATAATTGTTTTTATACTATCGATGACTTTTTATCTGCCCGACTGTAATTTATTACCTACATGTATGTGCCGTCTTCTGTTCGTCATTCTCTCTTTTTCTGTAGTAGTTAGTAAGTTAGTGATAGTGACTATTCCTATAAATTTTTTTGTCATTTTGAGGAAAATAAATAATTTGAATTTGGTACGGCTCTACAGTAACACACATTAACCTGACTTCCTGACCATGTGGTCAACATCCGTCTCCCACGACAGCCGGAAGTCGAATCGATTTAAGATATTCTATTTACAACTGTCAACTGCCAGTGTTTCGTGTTTCAAAGTTTCACCACAACACGCGTATTTATTTGACGTCACTTCTACTTGACCGGCCTCTCCAGTGGCCAAGTAATGTAATCGTGCGAAAAAAAGGTCCCCCTAGACGATTGAGACCATTTCCAGAGCGATGTGTGTCTGTCTGTCTGTAATCTTCCATGATAACTGCCGAACCGTTTGACCAATCGAGCTGAAATGTATGAAGATACAGTTTCTGCCCCGAATGCGACCATTCGTTTTTTGCTGTCATCTGTCAAACGGAAGAGTCACTATAAAAAATGCCCTTGATAAACTGTATCCAGAACAGTCAAAAGTATTTCTCCAACTGACATCTGTCAAAAATTAGAAAATGACAAAGTTCAAAACTTTGCCATTCAATTGTTCAAAATCTATCCGATCGATTAGAACTAAACTCGGCAGGGAGGAACACAACAAAAAAATCAAATTAAGTCTGCAGTTGGAGCTTTTCACCCACTTCCGAATCCGAATATGGCTCAAACAGAAATTTTTTTAATGGAAAACCTTATAAAGCAGAAAATATAATTCCAACATTTGAGATAACAGAAAAGAAAACGTAGCCGTAACAAATAATAGGATTGTGCAACACCAAAACAATGAACAATTCGCCCAACAGTTTTATAAGCTCCAATTTCAGCAAATTATTTTATCTCGTGGGTTTAAACAATTATCAAAACTTCATCGATACAGTAGCCACACTTTTTACATTGTCTTTTGCAAAAAAAAACTTGAAGAATTATTCAGAAATACTCATTTGCAGAATCGAAGTACGTAAATATCCAAAAATGAAGTTGTATTGGAAACTCCAATCGACAGAAAAACTCATGCAGACACATTGGCGTGGAAAAAAATACCTCCAACTTTCTAAGACCCATATATTGATTCGAAATTCGCAATGGTGACGATGATGTCGGAGACGGAAAATTTGAGACATAATATTTTTTTGTTGCTTATGTTTAACAATCCGATCGATCATACGCGAGTTTCTCCACCAAGAACTAATTGAAAAGTCCGCAAACATAACCATGAAATATAGTGTCTAGTTTACCTTTCAGTCGTCTGATTTTATGAACAACCCGTTTTTTTATCTTCAAACATATCAGCAAAAAATACCTACTAGTTATTTGGTTTAGTTCTTGAGAAACGTTGCATAAACCAACCTTAACACACATCCTTTTTTTAATTTTAATTAATTATTTCAATTTTTTTATGTTTGTTCTCAGGATGTTTTTATTATTTTGGTACAGTACATAGCATTAACATTTATTTGTCATGATTATTGCCCAACTGTTGGATTTATGTTTACTTCTTTGACGATACATCTTATGATTTCAGTCTTGATTTTTTATGCAAGTTTCAACTTATACCCTTTTTATGACTTGGACTACTTTATTTCTTTTTGTTGCTGACTCAGTTATCTAAGAAGAAGAAGAAATATTTATTAAGTAGGTTTCCCTAATATACAAAAACTCTAATATATATATATATATATATATATATATATATATATAAATAACCATAAAAAAAATAAAAATAATGTATCATAATGTATGGATTCATCCTATATGAATGATCTGTTAAATAGGTTATTAATCTGTAGTAATAAGAATAACATTATTACAATTAAATATAAAAACAGTTATAATACCATACAGCGTAAAAAAGAATAGTAAGAATAGTTAATTTAATTATTAATCCTATAAGATTGAACAGTAAACTGGATAATAAGAGTAACATTGCAAATAAAGAATAGTCCTAATTTAGTTCCCTTATATGTATCAACAATTTGTGTCTGAAGTTTTTACAAGATCCATTAGATTTAACATTATGTGGTAAGTTATTGTACTCTACCATACCTTTATAAAACAATGAATTTCTCGTATTTGATAATTTTACTCTTGTCACATTAATGTTGTTCAAATTACCGGTGAAATGATTGTGAATCTCGTGTTTGAAATCAACATAATCACGAAAGTAAGAAGGTGCTTCATTATGTACTATTTTATAAATAAATATCATTGTTAGGAAGTAAAGTCGTTTAGAGACTGGTAGCCAATGCAATGTATTCAACATTATCGAAATGGGGGTATAGCGATTGCAGCTCAAAATAATCCTCATGCTTCTATTCTGTAGTTGTTGAAGCTGTGTCATTTTATTTAGATTGAATTGATACCCTAAAGTTGCACAGTAGTCAAAACGAGGTAGCAAAATTGACCGGTACACAGTGATTCTTGTATCCATAGATAAATGCTTCGCAATTCTTGAAAAAAAGTATAGTTTTTTCGAAATTTTTTTAGTAAGATATATAAAGTGTGCATCCAAAGTAAGTAAATTATCCAGTTGGAAGCCCAAATACTTGACAGTTGTTACGATTTCAATTTGCTCGTTATCAATCCTTATATCAATGTCATTAACATTTATCTGCTTATAATTGTATTTAGTTGTCACGATCATCGCCTTGGTTTTTGCGACATTGAGATTCAGCTTATTAATCATCAAATATTCACTTACACTTATTAGAACATTATTCATCTTTTGTAAAGCAGTGTTAAGACATGAATCACTACAAGCTAATAGTGTGTCATCAGCAAATAAATTTATGAACTCACAATTCACAAAAAGGTCAATATCATTCAGATATAGTATGAAGAGGAGTGGTCCTAGAACACTTCCCTGAGGTACCCCAAGGTTACTGCAAATTTCTCTTGAAGTTGCATCCCTAACTCTGACTCTCTGCTTTCTACCATGCAAGTAACTTTCAAACCATTTTAGTACTTTGCCCCTAATTCCGTATTGAAACAATTTGTTCAATAGTATATTTCGGTCAATGGTCTCAAAAGCTCTTTTGAGATCCAAGAAAACTGCTACAACATATTTACCATCATCTATGTCCATCTAAAGTAGATAGTGTTGAAGTGTCCTTTCCAAAAAATCGATTTCATGTCCAAAATTACTTTTTGATAATGAAAAATCATTTTAAAACATTTTATGAGGGAATATGTTTCTATTTTATTAGTAAATGTTCAATTGTCCATTCACAGTATTAAGTTTCAATATATATTTATATCGATATTTACAACCATTTTTCATTATTCCATATTAATATTCCAATTTGCAACTATGTAGAAATATATAATATGTAAATTCAAATTAATGTACGTGTGATAAAAACAATAAATTCTATTTGACAGCATGTTATTCAAGGAAATCATCTTGCAGTATTTAATTGTTAAGTAATTGAAAATTCATGAATATATTTTATTTATATTAGAATCTATCACATTATTTTTGAGACAAAACAACTGTTTGAAAATAGAAGTAAATTATTTTGTGTAGATTGGAATGCTGTAAGAAAACTCTCAGTTATACTCCACAATGTTTATTACCCTTGACGTACGTCCATCATCAATCAAAATAGAAGACTAGCATTCTGAAAAGGTTACACCAATGCAGGGGCTGGTGGATAAAAATATTAGCCAAACAAAATATAAGTTTGTTACTCACATGGGGTATAAAACAATAGAATCGCCGTAACAAACTTTATAGTCTATCAACGTTTTACATTTGTTCACAATCGCATGAGGTATAAAAGTAGAAGATTGTACAAAAATGTAGAACGTTAATAAACTTTCGAATTTGTTACGGCTGCTCTATTGAAGAACAAAAGTATATTTATTTTCTCAGAGATATTTGACGTTTGTTTTCGATTTTCAGGTAAGGATAATGAAAATGTTAGACCATCCAAATATAGTGAAACTATTTCAAGTGATCGAAACGGAAAAAACTTTGTACCTGGTTATGGAATATGCGTCGGGGGGCGAAGTGTTCGACTATCTCGTTCTCCACGGTAGGATGAAGGAAAAAGAAGCGAGGGCGAAGTTTAGGCAAATTGTCTCTGCAGTACAGTACTGCCACCAAAAGAGGATTATTCACAGGTGAGACTTATGGGTATTTTGTCGATTCGTTCATTGGGAAAGTTAACGGAATTGTATAGCGTTCAAATATAATCGACATTTTCTTTTTACAGAGATTTAAAGGCTGAAAACTTATTGTTGGATAGTGAAATGAACATTAAAATTGCGGATTTTGGGTTTTCGAACGAATTTACTCCAGGAAACAAATTAGACACTTTTTGTGGTAGTCCCCCATACGCAGCTCCTGAATTATTTCAGGTGAGTACAAAAAAAAATATTTCACAAGTATTTTTGAAATTTTACATATAATACACCTATTTTAATTGTAAATTTTGCATTATTGACATTTTTTCTTCAAGGAAAAAATCCCTAACTATTGAATTTGAAAATTGGACTTTTTATTATAACAAAAATCATAATCATTTGTAAAATAAAAAATATATAGAAAATAATGGTCCAAGCAAGCTCAACTGTTCACTAATGCGACCCTGAATAGAAATATTGCATTTTTATTTTAACCAGTGGACTATGCCCCGTGTCTTCGAATATCAAGGTGACCATTAATATTTTTGCATCGTTTATAGCTTCAGTCATATTCAAATTCAACAAATGTCCAGTCGGGCATCCTAAATGCATTTCAAATAAGTTGTCGTAAATGCAACATACCATTTCGGGGATAGAATGTGTACAGCATTCAACTCATACCGAATAATTTACATGTAATTAATAATTTGGCGTGGACCTGATTTTCTGTGTTACTTTCTACTGAAATAAAAAAATTATTAATATATGGAAAACAAATGATATGTTTGAAAAGGAGTCTTTTCTGGGAAGCACCTTAATTTATTTTATACTATTGGTGCAGACTCAATAAGTGTGAATATGTTACTTCACGTTTGTCCATCTATCTTAGAGCATCTTTGTCACTACTGTATAGAAAAAAATACATATTCATCTATTTGAAAACGTGCTGTTGTCCTCCCTTTACCAAAAATCAGCAAACCCACCGAACACAAATTTCTTAGACTTATTAGTATTCTATGTGTTTTGTCCAAAGTCTTTGAGAAGATCATACAACATGTGAATACTGTCATCAGAAGAGCATTTTGCTATCTGAAACTCATCTACTCCAACAGATCTTTTCTACACAAAAAAGTTAAATCATCTTATGCGAACCCCTGGTCTTGTCTCACTCAAATCACGCAGATATTGTCTTCGGTCCAGCCTTACTCAAACCGGATATAAACAGACTACAATTGTTGCACGTGTCAATCTCATCTGTGGTTTAAGGAAACGAAATAATATATCAACCCCTTTGAGAGAACTGGGTTGGCTAAATGTTCAAAGACACATCTTTCTGCATTCATCTGTGTTGTATCATAAAATCATCCTCGAGAAAAAGCCACCATACTTATTTGAAAAAATATTGTTCAAAACAGTCGTCCACAACATTTATATTAGATTCAAGTCCAAATTGACACCACCTATGCATAAATTCTCTCTCTATCAGTCTTCATTTTCCTAAATGAAAATCTACTTAGAAGAATATCGTCTTCTACCTCCGCACCAATCAGGGTTCAGGACTCATCAAATTCTGCACTTCTGAAGGTGACAGACGACATTCTCAAACATTTAGACGATAAAAAGTTGGTGCAACTTATATTTCTAGACAATACTAAAGCATTCGATAGAATCAAACATGACCTATTACTGCCATACTACAACACTATATTGGTTTCAGTGATTCTTCTGTTATGTTTTTCAAAAACCTTCTATACTATCGTTTCCAAACAGTCAAACTCGATAACCAACAGTCTGATTCAGTACACATCAAAAATGAGTTACCACAAGGATCAATTTTAGGCCCGTTACTTTTCATTCTGTACACTCTTGATTTACACAGAACATAACATTATTCCAGTAGTCATTTTTATGCAGATGATGTTCAACTATATCTTCCCCCAACCGAAAGTAACTTAGCCCTTTCGGTTCAGTATATGAACGATGATCTGACTGCTATAGTCGACATGTCGAGCAAACTGTGTCTTTCTATCAATCCTTCAAAATCAAATGCCATACTGTTTAGCAGAAACAAAGACGTCCGAATTAGGTGCTTACCGCATATCAACCTTCGAGTCAATAACGAACTCATTCCTTTCTCAGATACCGTTAAAAATCTAGGCTCTGAGGTACACGAAACATGTGAATACTGTCATCAGAAGAGCATTTTGCAATCTGAAACTTATCTACTCCAACAGATCTTTTCTACACAAAAAAAGTGAAATCATCTTATGCGAAGCCCTAGTCTTGTTTCACTTAAATCTCGTAGATGTCGTCTTCGGTCCACCCTTACTCAAACCGGATATAAACAGACTACAATTGGTACATGTGTCGATCTCATCTGTGGTTTAAGGAAACGAAATATATCAACCCCTTTGAGAGAACTGGGTTGGCTAAATGTTCAAAAACGCATCTTTCTGCATTCATCTGGGTTAGTATCACAAAATCATCCTCGAGAAGAAGCCACCATACTTATTTGAAAAAATATTGTTCAGAACAGTCGTCCACAACAATTATATTAGATTCAAGTCCAAATTGACACCACCTATGCATAAATCCTCTCTCTATCAGTCTTTATATTCCTATATGATATCACGACTATACAATAAGGTACCAGATGATCTAAAAAATACTTCCATTGGACTCTTCAAGAAAAAAATTAAAAAACTTCTGTTGATGGATGATATACATTTATAAGTATTTCCATTGTATATCTTCAATGTTGAATAAAATAATTATCCATCTACAGTCTATCCCCATTCTATGTGATCTGACATACTTACATATCATTTCTTAGACAGGAAAGTTATTTTTCGTGTCAAACACATTATTATTATATATTATTAGTAAAGATATTGTAAATTGGCTTTCTTTTTATTCTCTGAGCATATTTGAATATTGGTTGAGTGTAAGAAAGTACTTACCGATCCCACACATGGATAAACGCTAACTCTGCCCTTTGATAGTGGTAGTAAATACATTTCATGTTCTAATTATGTCTCACTTAGTATCAATAAAAGCGTTTATTATTATTATATATTTGTGAAAAATTCTTGTTCTTGGAGTGACGGCAATGATATGACCATTGTTTTTATTGCATTCGTGTTTTTTTCCGAAAACACATTGATTTTATTGATATAGCACTAGTTTTTATTGGTTTTATAATATTTTTATATAACATATGGAATATTCTGGAATAAAAGGGATCCTTCCTTGGCTACTTGCTACATAGTATTCCCAAATACTGAAAATTCATATTTTCAATTTTATACTGTATCCCATTCAATGTTATTTCATGAGCAAATTTGTCTTCAATTGTTGAAATGCAATAATTTATTAAAAAAGGTTCATTTGAATGATGTACTCTAAGCGGCCTTTTTAATTAAGAAAATATGATTTATTGAAATGAGCAGAAAAATATTTTCACTTACCGGAGTCACTGACAGAAGTCCCCAGACCAACTTTAGACGGGGAGAAATCTTGATCCTGGTAGCACTTTCACGGATAATACTTTTCATGTTTTCTATTACTGATAGACTTATAAACTCTTTTCATATTTGTAACTTTCTTCTCACTAAAATCTGATATTCCGCTTAGAATTTTATCTCATTCATCAAAAATAAAACAGAGATTTGAGCTTTTCAACAACAGATAATTAATTTTATTAAGCTCTTTTCAACGAAATATTCTGTGGCTTTTTGGGTTCCTAAATTAACTAAATAAAAGTACAAGAGGAAGGATAATCTATGGTAATTTTTGTTATATTTAAATTATAATGTAAATGAATCAAAATGGACGTAATCTGAAACTATACTATTACTTAAGAGAATGATGAGAAATTTAAATAAACGGAAAAATTCAGGTTGGCAAGGCCAGTCTCCAGATAAGTAAAACAAAATGACTCGAGTGATGTGACTGTTAAAAAATCTAAAACGCAACCACTTCTCTCCAGAAATATATGAGTACCCTTCGTTCTTAAATCATGCTGCAGATATCTGCTAATAGTCCAGTCATTATAAATCCTAAATATCTACGATATATTATTGACAATTATCTCCAAAGCCTTGGAATATCTTCAATGCAATATTTCAATGCTTACGGGTTGCGAGTTTAAAAAACCTGATTTACTCTTTCCCATCTAATTTTCTTATTCATAACAATATGTTTTCTGTTATTTAACTATTCTCTCAAGAAGGAAGGTATTTTGTAACCTTTAATTTGAGTACCTTGCGAATAAAATAAACTTATTCACCCATTTCTACCGGTGATCCTAATTAACTCTGAATTGTTTTACCCTGTTTTACTGGACTAACCAAATCATTAGCCACTTTGGAACAAATGATACCTTTTTTGTAACCTGGCAATTTTGTAGAGATATAATTCTAAAATATTTCGTTTTTCGAACATCTGTTTTGTTACAATGAAAATTTGCTCTTATTCAAAAATTCTTTCTTCAAAAAAATTCATCATAACTTTTTTACAACTAATAAAAACAGCCAACAGAATTTCATGGAGCATGAAAAAAAACACTGCTATAGTTGTCTGTATTAGACCAATAATATTTCTACAGAAGTTTGCTTCTTAATAATTCTTTTGTTTCCAAGATTCTGTTCATTATCTGTTTGAGTTCGATCTAACAATCCTCTCAGATCAGTTAGTTGAGGTAATGATCAATATAATATTGAACAAAAAGAAAAAGTATTGTTTTCTCGAGTTTAATTAAATTAATCTTGAGCCATCGATTTTAACAAATTAAAAATAGTTTGTACTTACCACGCTATATCATACACTAAATAAAAGAGTTCGATAAAAATACTGAAGAGTTCTCAGTGAAGATCGTTTTTTTTATAGTTAAATATTAAATTTATGAAATAAAAATAAGATAAAATACATACAGAATATACCGGACAACCTATCTCCACCCCAGAATATCATTGTAAAATGAAGGACTATGTAAAAAATTACATAAAAATCAACTATAACAAAATACTGTAGGTCCAAAACCCCTATCTTAAGAACTAGAACTATTTCTCAAAGAAAAACAATCCAGAATAGCGTTTGTGAATGAAAACGACATTGAAAGGAGAAGATTTGTTGAATGCTAAAAAACTGAAAAGTTCTGAGAATTGTATCGTACATGGTATATAAACTGAAGGTTATTTGATGAAAAAGTTGGGAAAACAAAAGAGATATATGAAAAATAAATACTATTATTGCTTTAGTTAAAAATACTATGGAAAACGGTAATAATTTTACTTTCACTAATCTTCCTGTTCACAATGTATAACCCCTCTTGTCAAAAGATTTATAGAATAGAATTTATTGCTACCATGAATTTTACAGTTTCAACAGGTCATATATACAAAGGAAGAAAAAGTCTAAATACAATTAAAACCATTCAACATCATTTATAAAAAGCTGAACAAATAGGAGGCTAAAATTGCATTAGTTGTCAGCAAGTGAGTCTTTTTAGTAATTCATTTTATAGGGGCATTCTTATCAATATTTTTTCAAAGATGTATTCAAACAAGACATTGTCAACAAAAGGAAATTGAACACTACCTTTTCAAATTATTTACACAAATCTTTTACGACTTTTTTAAACTCCTAATCCACAAAATTTTGTAAGGCTTTATAAATGTTCTTCGAGATTAATCTCATTGTATCTATTCTATTGTCTGATTTTTATTTCATGATTTTAATGTTTTCTGAAAAACTAAGTAACTGTCAACATTTTAATCAAACTCTTTTATTTAATGTATGATACATCTTGGCAGGTACAAACCATTTTTAATTCATTAAAATCAAAACAGCACTGATGATGGATTTAGTCAAATAGACCTTTTCATTCTATAAAATATTTTGTGTGCATGCCTCAACTTCCGCCATGTTTTTCGGACACTTTATACCTGTATAACTCGAGAATATGCGCTATAATCCCCGATACTGGTATATTGTCTGTAGTAGACAGGCCAAAAAAACAAGCAAGCAAGTTAAAGTGTCCGAAATTTTCATATTACCAGCTTTTTTAACATGGCCGATGCGCGTAACGTGTCGTGAAAAGGCCTATTGCAAACGTTGCCCAAAAATTTGATTTTTTCTAATCTTTATCGCAAACAACTGTTTGTATTTGTTTACTATATGTCTGATAATTTTACTAAACTCTTTATTATCCTTAAGACTGATAGAAGTTTTTCTGTTGTTGAAAGCTTAACCAACAAAAACTGATTTTTTCCAGGGTAAAAAATATGACGGACCCGAAGTTGATGTATGGTCGTTAGGCGTTATACTATACACGCTCGTTTCTGGCAGTTTACCCTTTGACGGTTCGACGCTGCGGGAGCTCAGGGAACGGGTGCTGCGCGGCAAATACCGGATTCCGTTCTACATGAGCACGGACTGCGAAAACCTGCTCAAGAAGTTCCTGGTACTGAATCCGGCGAAGCGTGCCAGCCTGGAGACTATCATGAAGGACCGGTGGATGAACCAGGGGTATGTGGGGTTAGTCGTGTTACATTTCATCTGTGTTTTTCGTGGTTCGTTTAGATTTGATGTATTTTAGTGGTTTTGTGGTGTACCATCGCTTTGACGCTTTACGAATCTCTAAAACAGCAAAGGGTTACACAAAGAGGCTGAAAAATAACAATTTTAAAATGACCTGATTTAAATTTTTTAAGGATTTCTATATAATCAGATGAAAATACAAAAAGCATCATCTTTCCAAAACTGTTTTTTTGTTGATTGCTAACCACCCTTTGACGAAATCAGCTGTTGAGGTGAATAATATTTCAGAAACATTAATTCGGTAGAGTTTGCAGATTTTGATAACCTACAGTTGAAAAACTGGTTTCTAGTGTTCTCAGGATCACCTTGCAGTCAATCAAATCTAAATTAGCAGGTTGTCAATAAAGGTTTCATAATGCTTATTTTCATCTCCAGAAAGAAAAGAAATTTAAATATCATTGAAAATTACGAAGGCGTAGAAGGGCCACTGATTTTTTTATAATTCCGACTTAACATCTCGGAATTAGCTAATTCCGACGTAACATCTCGGAATTAGCTAATTCTGACCTAATATCTTGGAATTAGCTAATTTCGACTTGACAAGTCTGCATTCTTAGTTGACGTCTGGGTATTCCGACTTGACATCTCGAAATTTGCTGATTCCGACTTAGTGAGTCGAAATTTCGACTCAACATCTTGGAATTAGCTAATTCCGACTTAATAAGTCGGAATTTTGATTGACATCTCGGAATTAGCTAATTCCGACTTGGTAATCGGAATTCCACTTGGTAAATTGGAATTCCAACTAACATCTAGGAATTAGCTAATTCTGACTTGTTTATTCGAAATTCCGACTATATATTTTGAAATTAGCTAATTTCGACTCAATTAGTCGGAATTTCTAATTAACATCTCGGAATTAGCTGATTCAGACTCAGTAAGTCGGAATTCCTACTTAATATTTCGGAATTAGCTAATTCCAACTTAGTAAGTCGGAATTCCGACTCAACATCTCGGAATTAGCTAATTCTGACTAAGTAATTCGGAATTCTGACTTTATATTTCGGAATTAGATAATTCCGACTTAGTAATTCGGAATTCCTACTTAATATTTCGGAATAAGCTAATTTCGACTTATTACGTCGGAATTCCGACTTGACATCTCGGAATTAGCTGATTTCGACTTAGTTATTGGGAATTCCGACTTTATATCTTGAAAATAGCAAATTTCGACTTAATAAGTCGGACTTGTAATTTAAAACTCTGATTCCGTCTCGGTAATCGGAATTAGTTAATTCCGACTTAGAAAGTCGGAATTAGCTAATTCAGGGGATTCGGTCAGAATTCGACTTACTAAGTCGGAATAAGCTAATTCCGAGATACTATTTTTTATAGTGCTTCTCAACTTATGGAAAAAAACCTGTGTATTACTCAAGATGGAAAGAAACATTATAACTTCATTATTTTTTTTTCTTTCAAAACGGAAAACTGTTGTCAAATATATTCAGACACCATGTCATAATAAGATATAAAATAACAGTTTTGAAAATTCCGCAAAAAAGTTGTTTTTTAGAATGTTTTTGTTTGATTTTTTAAAACCCTAAATTGTATTCAAATCGAATGTTGATAATGGTTAAAATATTGATTTGTTGAAAATATGAACAGGATGTTCATAAAATCAGATGTGGAAAAATCTTTCTATCAATATTCAATTGAGAATGTTTCCCTTTTCTAGTTTAAAATATTCTTACTTACAAAACAGGTACTGGTTCACTGGTATTCATAATTGCAATACTCAAAAATATCAATGAAAAAAATAAAAACTCATGAATGCCAATTAATAAAATGGCGCCCTTGCACCTTGTTATCTTCAGCTTGACGATGAGAAGGTAAATATTGTGCAATTTCTTAATTAGCAATTATTACTGATAATAGTTTGTTCCTTGTCATTATCGGTATTTGTTATGTTACTGCAATCAGTGAATATTGATTCAGTATCCGTACTCTACATTAGAATGTTTTAACAATTGAAAACATCCTACATTCAATTTGGACGAAATTTGATAAAATACGTGTTTTCAAGGCACCACAAAAATTTAAACAGATAAGTTATAAAAAACCCCTAATATTTTTTTATTCCGTGGAATTTTATTCAACATTGTAATATCATATTCCACTATAGAATAATGATGAAATGACTGAGCTCTACAAGATAGTATTTACCATTTTTGAAAACAAGAAAAGTGTTTCCTTAACTATATATTCCTTATATCAGTCATTTGAAGGTCGTCCCCAGAAAGTATTCCTTGCTCTAAAATCCCATAAGTTTCATCTGACGTTTCTCAAGGTTCAGTTCTAGGGCTCCTCTTGTTCATTATTCAATAATAAATATCAAAGTAACCTGGTTATAGTTAATAACTCCTGCCTGCATGAGAAATTTGTTATACCAAGTAATTGTTCGTAGTTTCTAATATATTTACAATTACCAAATTTCTACTTCTTTTCCATTGAGAATACAAAATGAAAATAATATCTATAAAATATACGCAAAAGTTTTTCTTTTCGGCAATTATATCAATTACAAGAGGATTCAAAAAGTCAGAAACAAACTACTTGAAGGTAATATTGAATTTCAATTAGTTTTTTTTCAAGGATTTGTTCTAGGGCTCCTCTTATTCATTATATAGAAACATTTTTTCTTCAAGCTATAATCACCTGCCTCCTTCTAGTGGCGGACGTGTTATATAAGTTTGTCTGTAATATGTTTTCAACGAATTAATTATTTAAATTCCCAAAAATGGATACCACAAAACCACTGCTTTAGATGGCCGTAGATGTGTTGTAAACTTGTCGTATGAAAGAACATTTTTTAGAATCCTACACCATAATAATTTTTGGATGTTCGTTTGTCACAATGTTTCTGAGCACGTTTGTTTCTTTCCCAAGTAAAACTGACTCGCTTGTTTTCGATTTTAGATGAAACTTCAATGGCAACATTGGATAAAGTTTCAATCGTATCGGCATCGTACGACTGGTACACCGAGACTGAAGACACACAGCTTCAAAGTATTTGTTAAATAATAAATTGTTACTCTTGTATGTGATCGAATGAAATGAATAAATTGTGACGTTTCGAAACAAACCAAATCTTATTATGCTGTAGTTATCCCACACGAAAAAACTTAGAACAAACCTAACACACATGAATGTAACAAAGTAAGTCTGTGCAAGTACTTTTCTCGCTCGTTAAAATGCCTTCGATTCGTCGTTGCAGGTACGAAAACGACGAACTGAAGCCCTACGTGGAGCCCGAACAGGACATGACCGATCCCAAAAGGATAGAAGCCCTGGTTTGTTTAGGTTTCAATAGATACGATGTGGAAAACTCGTTAGATTCTCAGAAATATGATGATGCGTTCGCGACGTATCTGCTGTTAGGAAGGAAAAGCACAGACGTAAGTGTTACAGAAAATATTTAGTTGCAATATGAGTTGAAATATATTGCGACTAAGACACTCCTAGAAAACCCAATCCGTTTTCATTATTATGGTTACTTTCCTTGTCAAAAATAATATTTTTTATTGATAGATTTATTAACTACAACACCCGATGCTTGAATTTAAAAAATTATTTAGCTCTAGTTCTTCGAGACCCATTCATATCCTCAAATGTTTCAAATTAACTCCATACACTTGTTCCGGTACAATGAATAAACAAATAATTCAAAAGGGATTATTCATAATAATCGATGAAAGAAAATTGTATTTTGTGCATAAAATTATTTATGAAAATTGTAGCAAAGCGCTTTCGACCCTTAGGTCATCATCAGTGCGTACCTAAAAGTAAGTAATATTGATAGAGAACTGAAAAGTTTTTTTGAGAAAGAAAGTTGACATATTTTAAATTTGAGGTTATTTACTCGTCAGGTGTACAAGAAGCCAAAAAGACCATAAAATATCTCATGTTCAATGAATTTTGTATTAGTTTACGTGACAAACATGTTAAAAAACATAACCTAGGCCAGGATGAAAATTGAGATTACATTTTCATTATCTTTTTAAAAGCCATTGTTTTGGTGTGCTAGCTGGACCCAAGTGACAAGATTGACAAGTGAAAAGTGAATGATGAAGTAGATTGACATGGAACACAGAACCATGGAAATATCAGAACCAAGAAAGGAATATCCCTGTCATACGAAAACACACTAGAAGATCATCAATCTATTGAGGACTGTCATCTGTCAAATATATGTTCCAGTATTCCAAGGAAGACCAGACAAGACTCTTCAATTCTCACATTCAAGTCATCGTAATTCAATATAAGTATAATTAGACCTGTCCTGATCAAAACAAACAATTGAACAATTCTGGTAGTGTCCGTGGACAATGAATTTAAATTTTCCTTAATAAAAATAAAAATCCTTGTCCACCATGGCTCAGTTGAACCGCAACTGGGGGATTAGAAGTGTAATACAAGTCTAATGAGAACTAGACCCAACTTCACAACTTCCACAGCTGGGGTAAAACAGGGTCTAAAAGGTGATAATCCAGAACATGACTTGTGTTCTCAGTATGGAGAAAACTGAAAAAGAGGCTGGCAAATTGCAAAGAGATACAAGTAAAATCAGTTTTCTCCATACTGAGAACACAAGTCATGGATTATCACCTTTTAGACTCTGTTTTACTCCAGCTGTGGGAGTTGTGAAGTTGGGTCTAGTTCCCATTAGACTCTTATCACACTTTTTATCCCCCAGTTGCGGTTCAACTGAGCCATGGTGGACAAGGATTTTTATTAAGGAAAATTTAAATTCATTGTCCATTGTCCAGAATTATTCAATTGCTTGTTTTGGACAGCTCTAATTAGACTTCTGCCTTAAACTTATATTCAATTACGATGACTTAAATGTGAGAATTGAAGAGTCTCGTCTAGTCTTCCTTGGAATACTGGAACATATATTTGACAGATGACAGTCCTCATTAGATTGATCATCTTCTAGTGTGTTTTCGTATGACAGGGATATTTCTTTCTTGATTCTGATATCTCCATGGTTCTGTGTTCCATGTCAATCTACTTCATCGTTCTCTGGTAATTCTTGTCACTTGGGTCCAGCTATCACACCAAAACAATGGCTCTTAAAAAGATAATGAAAATGTAATCTTAATTTTCATCCTGGCCTAGGTTATGTTTTTCAACATGTTTATCACGTAAACTTATACAACATTCATTGATCATGAGATATTTTATGGTCTTTTTGGCTTCTTGTACACCTGACGAGTAAGTAACCTCAAATTTAAAATATGTTAACTTTCTTTCTCAAAAAAACTTTTCAGTTCTCTATCAATATTACTTACTTTCAGGTACGCACTGATGATGACCTAAGGGTCAAAAGCGCTTTGCTACGATTTTAATAAATAATTTTTTATTATTCATAATAGCTACAGCTTTTTTCAAGAGATCATCATTCACTCAATTTTACTTATAATACTTATACCAGGCGCGGTCATAGGGAGGGGTCACACGGGCCATGTAGTGTATGGATCCTTTATTTCAAACGTAGATAGTGTTTAGATCCTCTATTTCGAATGTCGGTAGTTGATCCTTCATTTTGAATGTAGGTAGTGTATAGATCCTTCATTTCAAATTTAAATAGTGTATGAATCCTTCATTTCAAATTTAGATAGTTTCTGGATCCTTCATTTCAAATGGAAATGGTTTATTTCACATGTAGGTAGGTATTTGAAATTTAGGCAGTGTATTACAAATTTGGGTAGTGTATGGATCATTTAGTTCAAAAGGTAGTGTAAGGATCCTTTATTTTAAATCTAAGTAATATATGGATTATTTTACTCATATTTACATATTTTATTGATTCTTTATTATTACGTCACTTGAGTCTCTCTACCACGGCGTGGCATGGGAACGATCCAACCCTGATCAGGTGGATCGAGGCCATGCTAGCGCAGCGAGTGGTAAAGACAGAACTAAACGGGAGAACCGTCGCTGCCGAAGTACCAAGAGGGCGTCCACAGGAAAGAATTCTGTCACCCCTATTATGGTGCCTGGTTGTCAACGAGCTTCTCACGGAGCTAAAGGAGTCAGGGCTGTACACACAAGCGTATGCAGACGACTTGGTCTTGCTGGCTCAAGACAAACGGAGAAACCTGCTAGGAGAAATCATCACGAGAGCTCTTAGCAGAGTAGAACAGTGGTGTTTTGCCGGAGGGTTAAGAGTCAATCCAGAAAAAGCTGACTTGGTACTGTTTACCAAGAAACGCAAAATAGGAACTCTTCCAAGAGATGGCTTCCATACAAAGGGTCGACAAAACACCTTGGAGTCATCATAGACTCGAAGCTGACCTGGAACGAGCAGATTGAAAAACGCACCAAGAAGACTATCTGCTCCTACTGGGCATGCAGAAGAGCCTTCGGTAAGACGTGGGGCTTGACACCAAAAACCCTACACTGGATATATACGGAAATTAGTCGCCCAACGCTAACGTACAGGTCCATTATTTGGTGGGCCGGCACCACAAGAAGCAAGTCCAGAAATGAACTAGATAAAGTTCAAAGACTGGCTTGCCAGGAATGACAGGCGCCATGAGGACGACGCCTACCAGAGCTCTAGAAGTTCTGCTAGGACTGCCACCTCTGCACCTAGTCATTGATCATGAAGCCATGCGTACTGCCTACAGACTCCAAGGTACAGGCCAATGGATTTGGATTTGGAACAAGGCAAAGGAGAGCTGTCCAATCCTACAAGTGGATAGAGCCAGCATCCTGCCGGTTCTGCATTTCAAAAAGGGACCAAAAATCATCATCCCCACAAGGGATGAATGGAAAGACCCTGTGCCCGGCAGACCCCGTGTCTACGGATCAACCTGGTATACAGATGGAGACTTGGGTGAATGTCCGGCGCAGGAGTATACAAGGAAGGAACAAAGAGAGAAATCTCAGTTCCTCTAGGCAAATATGCCTCAGTGTTCCAGGCCGAAGTATATGCTATACTCACCTGCGTTCAGGAAAGCCTCGATAACAGAAGTCGAGGACCTATTGTCATCTACTCGGATTGTAAGGCAGCAATCATGGCCATAGGATCAAATAAGATCACTTCCAAATTGGTGTCCGAATGTAGAAATGCCATAGAAAGATTACAAAAAACAAGGAAACTCAGCCTCATATGGGTACCAGGACATACAGGTGTACCTGGGAACGAAGAGGCAGACTAAGTAGCCAAAATTGGATCGGGAAAGACTCCAGTTGGACCGGAACCAATCTTGGGAATACCCAATAGCATGGAGGGACTGCTGTAGAAGCAGTTCATCAAAACATGGCAGGAGGCGCCATGCATGAGGCAATCGAAGCTCCAAATAAAGGGGCCTTCGAAGAAACTGTCAAGAGAGATCCTGTCACCCAACGGACGGGATATCAGGACTGTGACTGGGCTCCCAACGGGACACAAATCACCTGAACAGGCACATGGAACTCATTGGGATCACAGATGATCCCATATGCAGATGGTGCCTGGAAGATGACGAGACATCGTCGCACATCCTTACTGAGTGCACCGCTTTGCTGCAACAGAGGGAGATCAACCTGGGGAGCATAATTCTG
This sequence comes from Gonioctena quinquepunctata, assembly GCA_018342105.1. Taxonomy (NCBI): domain Eukaryota; kingdom Metazoa; phylum Arthropoda; class Insecta; order Coleoptera; family Chrysomelidae; genus Gonioctena; species Gonioctena quinquepunctata. The sequence goes on along the minus strand of JAFIRS010000061.1, from coordinate 93,540 downwards.
GACCCAGAAGATGTCGAAGAGATTCATCTGGGGAAACTGCTGAGTTTCGTCAGAGAAACCGGCATGCCCAGTTGATTCTCAGTTCACGTGGGCGCACAAGGGGTCCAAGTAAAGAGACCTACGTACACTGGTTCTCCAGATCCAGCCCACCATTTGCATAGAAGAAGAAGATCCTTTATATCAAATATAGGTAGTGAAGGATCCAGTCTTTTCAAACATTATTACCCCTTCATTTTTTTTCCTGAAATCGAAATTCATGATGAAGATGATGAAAGGTTGTTTGAGAGACCATACACTACCTATATTTGAAATAAAAGGATCCATACACGTGGAAAATGAAAGTTATGTTGGATGGTGGACAATCGTGAGAGATATGCACTACCACATTTGAAATAAAGAATCCGCACACTACTTAATTTGAAATTAAAGATCCATACACTACCTATACAGGTACATACACTACCGAAGTTTGAAATAGAGGATTCTTTCACTATTTACGTTTGAAATAAAGGGTCCTTACACTGTCCACATTTGAAATAAATGATCTATACACTACCTATATTTGAAATGAAGAATCTATACGCTACTTTTATTTGAAATCACCTTGAAGTGATGGATATGCTGCCCCTGCTTATAGGTAATATTTAAGTCATTTCTACCTCCAAATAAGTCAGCGCCTAATTTGGCAAACATAAATTTAACATAATATTTAGATTTACCAGAATGGGAAGTATGGATGTAATTTAAAAGTTAAAAATTGCGATATAAAGACATTTTGTTCAATAGGTCAAAGTAAATTTGCCTTAATAGTGGTCTTTTCTCCCTATTCATAGCCTAAAGTGTACTATAAGGGATCAAAACATTTGAGGTTATATAATAATAGTGATAATATTTTATTCATCTGCCTCCAATATTATTTGAAAATGTTATTACGTACTTGTGCAAAAAATACTTATATCAACGCTTGCATTTTGCTTTTTTAGCCGGAAAGCGACGGCAGTCGAAGCGGCAGCAGTTTGTCGCTGCGGAACATGACAGGACAGCAGCAAGCAGCGCCCCAACCTGCCGTACAGAGTCCTCAACATCGAGGCGTCCATCGTTCGATTTCGGCAACGCACGCGAAGCCGAACAGAAGAGCATCGAGCGGCGGTGAGTTTTTTGTTGTTTGTCGGTGAAGTTTGTGTAACTGATTGGCTTTTTTCTCTTTCTATTCCAGGCGGCACCATAGGTAGGTACATGTGTAGGTGTGACGATAACCTCGTTGTAAATAACCACCACATGGGACATGGGACTCCAGTTGGTGTACAAAGTGTAACTTGTAAATAGGCTTTTAACGTTGTTTTTCTTTCCTTTTCCGAATAAAGAGCTATGCAAAGTCTCTTGACGGTGTCTGTAGAGTTTCTGTTTTCAACTAAAGATCTTGGATTTTTCTCCAGGGGAGACTGTGAGGACGGGACCACAACCTCAAGTACCTGTCACGCAAAGTAATAATCACCAGTCGGGATTCAAAAGACAAAATACCGTCGATAGTGCTACTATTAAGGAAAATAGCGCTAGACTTAATGCTAGACCTGCCAGTGCTCAACCCAAAACCACCACAGAGAACAGTAAGTCTGTCGATGCTCCTTTTCACTCTTTCCCGTACTTGTGTAGGCCTCTTTTCATATTCTCGTGCAACAGATTCCTTGGATGTTTCAAAACTCACATGAATGTACTGTGTGAAACTAACAGGTTAGGAATAATTCCCGCAATTATATTTAAGCCAACGACAGCTGACGGGTGTCACTTGGAAATTATTACAGTGGTGCCAACTGTTAGATTAGTACCAACTGATGTTACCAGGGGCGGTAATGTTATAAAGAACTATTATTTGATATTGCATTGTTGTCAATTTTTATTGATATTTAAAGACAATAAATAAGAGTAGATCTCACTTAAATGGTTAATATATTTTTTTATTGATGCAATTGTTTTCTTGAGAAATGAAAACCATTTTTAAGAATGTTCTCTTTGATGGATGTGACTCTGTTGCTAGCACTTTAACTGTGAATAAATTTAATTACCAGATGAATTGCGATTCAGTGAAAGTGCTAGCGACAGAGTCACATTCATCAAAGAGAACATCCTTAGAAATGGCTTTCATTTCTCAAGAAACCAATTGCATCGATAAAAAAACAGATATTAACCATTTGAGTGAGATCTACTCTTATTTAGTGTCTTTAGATATCAATCAAAATTGACAGCAACGCAATATCAACTAATAGTTCTTTTTAACATTACCTGGTAAAATCAGTTGGTACTAATCTAGTAGTTGGCACACCTGTAATAATTTCCAAGTGACACTCGTCAGGTGTCGTTGGCTCAAATATAATTGCGGGAATGATTCCTAACCTGTCAGTTTCACTTGTCACACCACATAAAGTACACATTTATATAATTTTAAACAATGTTAATGTGTTTGTATTAATTTTGAACTTCGTTCAATTCCTTGATCTACGTTTTTTTCTTTTGAATCACTATGATGTTAGATGAATATGTTTAACATCATTGAAACTAACCTCTACAAAGTTGTAAGTAGCATAATTTTTCACACTTGAATTTGTATTACTATTGGATTTTTCATCTATTGTAGTTTACCTGATGATGGAAATAAACATTTCCGAAAGCTTGGATAAACCTTAAAGAGTTTACTTTTTCATTGCTGCTTACCCCAATATCCCTAGTTTGTATATATATATATATATATATATATATATATATATATATATATATATATTTATATATATATATATATATATATATATATATGTCCATTAAATTCCTTCTATATATGTGCGGCAGATCGCAGTTTTGCGCTGCGATCTGCCAAGTTACATGTTTTAAGAACAATAAGCATCACTTATTTGTATAAAGTCGAAAATAAGGTAAATCAACATGTTTGATACTAGAACAAACAATGTCAAATTAAAGAGGAAGCAATGAGTGCTTAATCAACCATAACCGCCCAATTGGCCACAGATTTTAAAACAAATAACCTAAAAAACCACAAAAAAAAATTAAAAAAAGGAAATACCTCAAAAAAAGCAGCAATTACATATCAACATGTGGAACTTTCATGAATTGTGTTTTAGAAAAAACAAATGTAACTGAAAAAGTTTTGGAGCCCCGAAACGAAACATATCAAAAATTCAATTATGAATCACTGAATTTTTCTTATTCCCACGAACCAGAAACCCAAGAAAATCCACAGAACTACCCTTGTGCCCCGATTTTCTCTCCACGGCCCTGATTAATAGATCAGGGTCGATAATTTTTTAAACAAAAAAAAAATTATAGGATGAAACCCATTGGAAAAGGAAGAGAATATAACAAAAATAAGAGGAAAAATAATTTACGGGCGATCTGAGGTCGGGAAGTGAAAAGGGGTGAGTTTTCAAGGGTAAAAAACGGTTTATCTCGATTTCCGGCAAAACTACAAGTTCTATGGCAAAGTTGTAGGTAATAAAAAGATCTACAACTTTTGTATCCACACTTTTTTCACATAACGTGTGAAAAATTCAAATAACCAAGTTTTTAATTTTTTATTTTTATCTTTTACAAAAAAAAAAATTTTTTTTACGAAATTTGGTTAAAATTTACCTTTTTATGTCCCAAACGCACTGTAATTCTTTTGATTTAAAATATTTATTTTTTCACCTTATTTTGACTTAATATCGAAAAAACACCCTAATTTTCAATCGAAAATTCTCCTGTCAAAATATCAGCTTTTTAAAAAAAGTCGGTGGGCTTTTTGTTCGTTGAAATCTCTACATTCTGATGGTGTGAAAAAAATATACATTACTATGGTAAATGTTCTCAGAAAATGCAAAGAAATAACAAGTAGTAAGGCCCAGACCCTCCTAGCCCCTTCCCCACTTCTCTATGAAATACCTTTTGATGGGCTAAAATTTCCCGTAGGTCATTTAGGTATATAAGTTATCTTAAAATAGCAATAAATAGGCATCTACGCAAATAATTTAAAGAAGATTCTACAACTTTCTCAAAATATTGTAGATGTCTTATTAAATATTAACTTTTTAACTTATCTGGTTGTTAATTATAGTAGTATATTTCGATTTGCAATTTTTTTGTTTATCAATGTAACATGAAATCTTACGTTTTTCGAGTAAATAAAGTGTAAATTTTAATAAATAGCTCAAAATTGTACATAATGATTTAATTTTTTTTTTCGGATTCGAGTTTTTTTCGTTTCATTGCATTTTCTGAGAACATTTACCATAGTAATGTATATTTTTTTAAACCATCAGAAAGTAGAGATTTCAACGAACAAAAAACCCACCGACTTTTTAAAAAAAACTGATATTTTGACAGGAGAATTTTTGATTGAAAATAAGGGTGTTTTTTCGATATTAAGTCAAAATAAAGTGAAAAAATAAATATTTTCAATCAAAAAAATTACATTGTGCTTGGGACATAAAAAGGTAAGTTTTCACCAAATTTCGTGTTTTTTTTTTTTTTGTAAAAGATAAAAATAAAAAACCAAAAACTTGGTTATTTGAATTTTTTACATAAATTTTGAGGTTATGTGAAAAAAGTGTAAATACAAAAGTTGTAGATCTTTTTATTACCTACAACTTTTTTCCATAGGATTTGTAGTTTTGCCAGAAATCGACATAAACCGTTTTTTACCCTTAAAAACTCACCCCCTTCCACTTCCCGACCTCAGATCGCCGTAAATTATTTTTCCTTTCATTTTTATTATATTATCTTCCTTTTCCAATGGGTTTCATCCTACTATTATTTTTTTTAACTTTTTACCATTTTCAAAGGCTTTAGCCCTGGTCTATAATGACTGAATACAGTACAACCACCAGGATCAAGTTGCGTTAGAATATGAACCATATTTTCCTGCTTGTTTTCTTTTTCCTTCAAAATAATTACTTTTTTGTTGTAGTGTCTATCTTCCATCATTTGTTTTTTGTTGTATTAGGTATACAAGCTCCAACTAAAGCTCGAACTGTATCTAAGAACACCGCATTATCTTTAGGAACTACTGTCGGGCGACGATCCACCATCAGTTATGACGGCAAATCTGACAGCACGGAAAAAACCAACGTTGCCGATGTACCAGGGTAAGTCGAAAGTTGTCACTTATTTTTTCAAGAAAAAAGGTTCAGGAACAGAAAATTGCTGAGAACTTATACAGGGATAAGTATTTGCCATTACCTTGCTCCGAAAAAACCTTTGATTAAATCCCTGATTGATTTTTGATGAATATTCAATTAAATCCTTGATTAGATGATGGTTTGAATGAATAAGTCAATAATACTTCATTGCATTACAATCATCCTTCTATTACTCATTATTTTCAATAATGCAAACATGTTTCTCACATTTTTCATAAAATTAGAAGATCCAACGAAGAAACATTGTATCAGTGGAGAAAAGTTACCTATCGAAAGAAATCAAATAAAAAGTTTCAGGAGATGAGTGAACATTAAACACATAATTTTTTCAAAGCTTTCATGTAACGTTATTGAGAAGATCAATCGAATCCTTCATACTTAGCGCCGATTTCTCATCACCAGCTCACACTTTACTTTCAGTTAAGCTATTATATCATCTAGGTTGGTTATCGTGAATTTTTGCCTGCAATAAACTGTTAAATGACTGTTGAACTACTGATCATTAACCCTATCAGTAACAGCGTTTATGTGTAGTTTTAATTGGTAGGCCACGAGTGCCCTTCTCAGAGGCTTCGTAACACCTTATAGTTTCACTGATATCTTAAATGCCTCCCCTCTGATGGTGCTCCTCAAAACTTCAGGCATCTGTTTATTCTTGCTCTTTGTAAGTTAGGTTAGGTTCTATCCAAGTAGAACGATAACCCCTCCCCCTTCCACTTTTCAGATCTATTGTGGCTGGAACCTACGATCACCTTCTAGTCCTGCGTTTCTAATAAAGTTGGTGATGACGTTGGATGATACCATTTTCAGTCCTAATTTTCCGTGGTCTAGATTTCTCTGAATAACCAAGGGTATTACTCTCAAGGGTATGCAGATGACTTGGTCATCCTCATCAAAGGAAAGAATACTCGAACAACCTCAGAGCTAATGCAAAATGCACTGAGGACAGTAGAGGAATGGTGTAACAGTGAGAGCCTAAGGGCAAATCCGAACAAAACAACACCAATTCCCTTCACCCGGAGAAGAAACATGGGAGATCTCAAACCTCCCAGACTATTCGGTGAAAGTAGTAGAGCAGGTGAAATATCTAGGGCTGATTCTTGACAAGAAACTAACCTGGAACCCGCATCTTCAACATGTAACCAATAAAAGCAAGATAACCTTCATGATGTGCAGGAGAGCTTTTGGAAAAACCTGGGGGCTCAAACCGAAAGCCATGCATTGGCTTTACACAGCGGTAATAAGACCAAGAATAACTTATGGCTCAGTCTTATGGTGGCCAAAAACAAATCAAAGACAGGCAAAAACCAACCTTGGGAAAATCCAGAGGCTTGTCTGTCTCTGTATCACGGGTGCAATGAATAGCACTCCAACAGCTGCAATGGAAATCATCCTAAACCTCGCACCCCTTGACTTACATGTCATTGGAGAGGCCAGGATGAGTTCATACAGACTGAAACAAACAAAAAACTGGAGAATCCGAACAACTGGACATCCAGAATCACTCATGTAATCAATATCGAAGAACTCGAAATGATTTCAGTCTACATGCAACCCCTATACTCATTCGAAAAACCATTCCAAACACGAATTGACGGATCTGGATGGGCCCCGAGTATAGAATCACAATCAACTGCGGACATAGTCTGGTATACAGACGGTTCAAAGACAGTTAAAGGAACGGGAGCAGGGTAAAGCCAAGAAGGGACTACATAATACCACTTGGCAAATGCTCCACGATATTCCAAGCTGAAACACATGCTATTATGGTATGCATTCAGAAGAATCTAGAAAGTGGTTATAGGAAAAAACACATCTACATTTTATCTGACAGTCAAAGTGCTATCAAAGCACTCAACTCTATACAGATAAAGTCTAAACTGTCTGGGACTGCCTCCAGAACCTCATCGAGCTGGCAAAACACAACAAGGTCACCTTGATGTGGGTGCCAGGTCATAGAGGCATTGAAGGCAACGTAAAAGCGGACCAGCTAGCTAGACAAGCATCTGAAACGCTATTCACAGGGCCAGAACCTGTGCATGGGATTAGCAAAAACCGATGCAGGACCCTGATCGACGAGTGGATAAAAAGAAGACACCAACAATATTGGGATCAAACTGTCGGGCAAATACACAGCAAAGTCATGGTAGGGCACCCAAACCGGTCCCTGAGGGCTGACCTTCTGAACCTGAACAGAACGAAGGCACGTATAGTAGGTCTGTTGACTGGACACTGCGGCCTAAGAAAACACCTAAACACCATGATGGGAGTAAGCAGGGAAACCGTGGAGTGTAGGCTATGTGATGTAGAGGAGGAAACAGCCTCTCATATTATCTGCGACTGTGACGCCCTAAGTAGAAGGCGACACAGAGAGATCAGCCCGGAAACAGGCATGAATCCGAAGAACCTTATTAACAGGCTACTAAACCTAATTAAAGGCACAAACCTGTTTGAATGAGGAACCCCTGATGACAGAGTGATACAATAGACCCCAGCTGGTCGCAGTGTCAAGGGAAGTGCCAACCCTGTCTCTGGCTTGTCAGCTTTCAACCAACCAACCAACTGCGGTCTAGACAGTGAAATCTTGTATCTGTACCTTTATCATCCTGTCAGAAGTGACACAAGTGTCAGTATTCCTGTTATAATCCTCAAGTTCTTCCTATTTGGTTGCTGCCCTGGGGTGGGATTCCGTGTACCGTAGAATTCCACTTTCTATCGAATGAGCGAGATGGAATTATGATTGAATTGATGGGTGTGACGCAGACATAACTGTTGTTTATGGAATTCTACAGTACACGGAATCCCACCCCTGGCGTTTCTTCTGTTCTCTCCAGTCTAAAGTCTCTTTTTTTGGCTATGCTCTTCAATGTTGCTGGTCCTATGAATTCTTCTTTGACCAGGAGGTCGGCTTTCTCATGACCTTTAAAACCTTTGTGTCCTCGGACCTGTAGCAAAGTTATTCCGTTTTGCCTAGGTGTTGAAGGGCTTCCATACAAGTCCATACTATTCTGGATTCTATCTGACTACCAAGGGTTTCAGTGATGTTTGGCTGTCCGACACAAGTTTAAATCATTCTTGCAGTTTTGTAAAGTTCTTGTAGGCACAATCGAATTGCATAAACCTTTAGGATATTGTGGCGCACTATCCCAGGTTCACGCTAAGGTTAAATTCTGGCTTTATTCGATGTATTTCAGCCCCAACTCCATCTCCGGTTTTTCGAGTAGTCTGTGCACCATGGTGTGTTGGTACCTCTGCATTTGGTGCCTTACGTTAACATCAGCTCAAAAGCAACATTGCGACAATTCGTTTTCACGCTGAATACTGTGCAGAACTATGAATAATTTCTGTTAAAAGAAACTTATCAGCGACAAGGAGTTAACGGCGGAATTACATTGAATTATTTTAGCAGAGAAAAACTACGAAACAAACGACGAAGATAAAATTTTAGTAGCCATTTTTGCACACATCGATCACATATCAAATCCCGCTTCCTTATTGAAAGGATAAAAGCATCAGGAACATGTATTTTCAAATCTATGACAAAAAGAAAATTCTCTCAGTTCTCCTGATTACACACAAACAGATAATAACTTATTCACAACTCTATACTTTCTTTAGCCTTATCATAAAAGTTCTTTATGTGTTTTTCTAGGATAAGTGTAAATCACATTATTTTGTCAAACTTTTCATCTACTAACATTTTTATCATTGCTTGAATTTTCGTTATAATCTGTTATTTGATGTAGATCAGAGAATAATTGTATGGAAATGAGTCAGTGATTGTTAGTACTAATGTTGACATTTGACCTTGGCCTTGTTTATTTCATTAACTAAATCTGACTTAGTCTAAGATTAAGGTCATCTGGTGTTATTTTAAATAAACATTTTTGGGATCCCTGTAGAATTCAGGTAGAGCAAATACTAACTCAAGTTCCCAGTAGATCCTCTTTCCTTTTCTGATGTTGAATTCTAATCTTAATTTTCCCTACTGACTATGTAAATAGGTGGGCAACGAGGTTTGAAATTGGCTTTTTGTCAGTAACATAGGGTGTTTTGAAAAACTTGACGAAAGTAAGGGAATGGTTGAAGTCTAATATTTTGTTTTCAAATTCACAAATGATCTATAGGGTCGATAATTTTTTAAACCAAAAAAAATAATAGTAGGATGAAACCCATTAGGAAAGGAAGAGAATATAACATGTTGAAAAGGGAAACATTCTCAATTGAATATTGATAGAAAGATTTTTCTGTGAATTGAAAAATCCACGATTGAAATGAGGTTATTTTTTGTGAATGTCTAACAGAAAACAACTACTTCCCCGGCTAAAGCCACGCTGGACATTGAACTACATCTGATAGATATTCTGAAAAGGCCCTAACTCAAAAGAAAAAATCTGAAATTGAAAATTTGCATTTTTATTCAGATAGTTATTTGATTTTCTATTCCAGTCTTAATTAAGAACTCATAAAGATGAATGAGGCAAAGAAGAATGTTTTCCAAAAGAGAGTACTCACCAGAAATCATTCGTAACATTGACGCAGGAGAGACATCCCGTTCACTAGGTCTTCAATACATTTTTGTCGACGAAAATCTATTTCACGCTTCCACGATCATCCGGACGACCGGAAGAAATGGGAAACACATTTTCAAGAAGCAATCTCACTTTGCAAAGATGGCAAAAGTTAGAATCATTTCTTTTGGAGAGACACTTTGAAATTAGTGTTTTCTGACATTAAAACCTGTCATGGGGTATGATAGATTGATTTGTTGAAAATATAAACAGGATGTTCATAAAATCAGATGTGGAATCATCTGCGACTGAAAGATAAACTTTAGTCACTATCTTCCATCAAGTAGTTGTTTTCTGTTAGACATTCACAAAAAATAACTTCATTTTAATCGTGGATTTTTCAATTGACAGAAAAATATTTCTATGAATATTCAATTGAGAATGTTTCCCTTTTCAACATTGTAGATGTCTTATTAAATATTAACTTTATTAACTTATTTGGTTGTTAATTATAGTAGTATATTTCGATTTGCAGTTTTTTTGTTAATCAATGTAACATGGAATCTTACGTTTTTCGAGTAATTAAAGTTTAAATTTTAATAAATAGCTCAAAATTGTACATAATGATTAAAAAATAATTTCGGATTCGAGTTTTTTCCGTTTCTTTGCATTTTCTGAGAACATTTACCATAGTAATGTATATTTTTTTTCATACCATCAGAAAGAAGAGATTTCAACGAACAAAAAAGCCCACCAACTTTTTTAGAAAAGCTGATATTTTGACGGGAGAATTTTCGATTGAAAAGGGTGCTTTTTCGATATTAAGTCAAAATAAAGTGAAAAAATAAATATTTCAAATCAAAAAAATTACAGTTTGTTCGGGACATAAAAAAGGAAGTTTTCACCGAATTTCGTGAATAAAAAAGTTTTTTTGTAAAAGATAAAAATAAAAAACCAAAAACTTGGTTATTTGAATGTTTCACATACATTTTGAAGTAATGTGAAAAAAGTGTGGATACAGAAGTTGTAGATCTTTTCGGAAATCGAGATAAACCGTTTTTTTACCCTTAAAAACTAACCCCTTCCACTTCCCGTAAATTATTTTTCCTTTCATTTTTGTTGTTGTTTCTTTTCCAATGGGTTTCATCCTACTATGATTTTTTTTTCACTTTTTACCATTTTCAAAGGCTTCAGCCCTACTACTTCAATTCTAATGTTCTGAACCAAAATCCAGAATCGAAACTTATTTTGAGGGACATGAGCCCTAAAGATGGATTTATCAATTAAAATTCATAATTCTTGATCAATCCAATCTCACTCTAATTACTGCAAATCGACAATGTGAAAAATCTCTCATCAAAATAGTGTTTCAAAAGATACATTATGTCTATTATAACTCATTATTTCATAAGCTTCAATTCAATAAAATATGACACCATTAAAAAAATGTGCCTGCTCCTTGAACTTACTTTAATTAATTCGACTTTTACTTTCTCCTTCGTAATTTTGGGCCCCCTCCCTCCCTTGAGTCGAAAAATGTATGTTTAGTTGTTAAAGTGACGTCTTACCCCCTCCTTCGGAATTGAAAGTAAAATTATGTTCTTTTGCTAACCGCATGTGCAGCCCCGAGGCGATTGGTGCTGGCGACTCTTTAAGGCCTGGAAAGGGTCACGTCAAATCCGCCTCGGTCAGTAGTAGTGGCCCCGAACCTACTACCGATCCTTTACGTACTAGGTAGGTTTCGTAGGCTGGGTGACCAGGGTGGTGATTTCAAAAACATACATTCAAAGTTCATAAAAACGCACGAAGTTTGGTAGTAAGAACAAACTTCAGTGAACTGACATTTGATAATTCAATATTTCAATAATAGTTGTTATTCGATTTTGATTATATCATTTAATTTTAAATTTATTAAATTTAATTATAACATCGAAATAAGTTATTTCTCTATATATAAATAGGGTATTATATACTGACATCTTTCAAGATCACCGTAAGAGCACTTAGATTCGTATGAAAAAGCTCCAGATTCTGGTAGACTATTGCAAGATCTTCTAATTTTGTTGAGAGGAGAGCTGTGAACCTTGTTGCAAATATTCCAGTATTATGTGTATTATACACAAGAGTTTTCAATACAAGTCTCAAGTAATTTTGAGCAGTTGATATTGTTTGTGGTACATCTTCTGTGAGAAAGTGATTGGATGTATTTTTTCTACATCTGGATATTCATATTATTCTCTAGCTAAGCTAAGCACGTCTCAAACATTTTTCTCTTTCAATTTGTCGGACATAGCACTCCATTCCGCTCTTCACTGAATAGTCTGGGCATTATATTACAACAATTAACTTGAATATCATTACATTGGCGCCCAACGTGGGGCCAATGTAATGCGGAGAAAGGGGGATAATGTAATGATATTCAAGTTAATTGTTGTAATACGATACCCATTCTATTCTTCTTTGAACTGCCTTGCTAGTTTCAAATTTTTTATGTTTCAAGCAAAGTTTTAGAAATAGTAAGTTTGAATGGGCGCCAGAATTTTATGTTAAATTGGGACAAAAATTCAAATTCCCTATTCAATAATGATTGCAAATCAAATAACTTTCCTGCTGTAAATAACTACAACAATAAAACAAATACCAACTTATATCAATCTATTTACAAATATACATCATTTACAGTTATTAACAAATATGTATCAAATATACATCATTTTTCGGTTATTAACATTGAATGAAAAATTTATTTAGTTTCCAAAATAAGAAAAAGCAATATTGTTTTTGTTTGCTGAACTGTCGGTTTATCGATGACGATGTACCTCTGATTGTAATTTGTGTAGCTCTTAGCTAGACTTCACGTAGTTGTTTGGCTCGCAATCAGGGGGTACTTATAGCTGCTGGGCGACCGATCACGTGGACAGATGGATCAGGATACAAGCGTCAGCTTCCTGTCCATTGAATGTGTTCCCAGCAATATTACCTTGATATCATTCGGAATTCACTGATTCGAAATCACTTTCGCGGAGAAAGGAAAATGCTCTTATTAATTAGTTATTTCAACATGAACATAATCTACTCTGTCAATCAATGGCTGACGAGCTTCAGAACACAAGATATCTCAATTACAGCAAAATCGGAAAAGGGACGAGAATGGCATCACGCCTGCTTTTAATATCTCCGTTCTTCAGATCCCTCGCGACCGTTCTTATTCTTCTCAGCCGTAATGACTGTTCCATTGACCATGGTAAGATGTCGCTAAGATTTTCAATAGGGATTGATAAATGAATCTCTGAGCATACCAATAAGAAAAGTAACAGATATATCGTTACAGACCCTACTGATTTTGTATCCTATTTTGGTAATCATATATTTTTTATTCGATTATGATATTCTATCATTAAGGATTGACTTATACTTAGTCATGACTTAAAAACTGTAATCCATATATTTGTCTTGTAATTGGGAGTACTCCTGTTAGACAATAAACCCTTTTTTTTATATTGTGGCGTACTGTCCCAGGTTTATACTAAGATTAAATTCTGGCTGTACTCCTTGTGCTCTGGCCCCAACTTCGTCTTCCGTTTTGGAGCCGTCTGTGTACCATTGTAGATTGGCCCTTTCGTCTCCCATTCATCTCTTTCCGGGAAGAGAATTTCATAAGGTCTATCAAAGTTGTATAAGGGGGATCATCGTGTCTGATGGCATTGCTATGACATTCTTACGCGACAACTTCCTCCCCTATTACTCGTCGAGCTCGACAGGTTTCTGTATACACCCACTCTTGCCTCCTCTAAGCAAATATGCAATGGAGCGATGTTGAGAAGAACTTCCATTGCTGTTGTCAGGGTGATGAACATTGCCCCTGTTATGATCAGACATGCATATATCTTTTTTTTTTTTTTTATGTTCTGGTTCCCACGAAAAAGGATATCCTGTAATGTTCAGAGAACATCGTGGGAACCAAGGGAAAGAAGGTAGGAGTTGGTGTTCTTCTTAAATTTCTGGAGGTTGTATGCCTCGGGGAACACCTCCCTAGGCAATGAGTTCCAAAGCCTCGCTGTTCGTTGGAGGAACGAGTCTTTGGAAAGTGATGTTCTGCAGGTCTCCAAAGTGACCACGAAAGGGTGTGATGACTGAACTTGACGGGTTAGTCTCAAGAGACTTCAAGCAGGAACGATTGTTGATATTTCAGAAGAGCATCGCCCATGAAAATATCTATAAAATAGAGACAAATCGCCAACTTTCTCATGGTGTTCCAGACAAGTGAGCGAGTTTGTAAGTGAGCATCACCGACGAGACAATTGCCCTTTTGGACAGAATCCAATAGCCTCAGGATATGTTTAGGTGCCAGCTCCAAATATGGGAACAGTATTCCAGGACAGGTCGGATCTGTGCCTTATAGATCATAAGCAGCTGAGTGGGGGTGAAATAGCTCTTGGCACGAAAAAAAACCAAGTTTTGGGATGCACTTTTGGCAATGGACCTCACGTGATTTTCCCAGGAAAGGTTATTGCTGATAGTAATACCAAGCATCGATATGGATGACTTCAGTGGTATGGTTACTCCTGACAAAGTTATGTTAGGCACAGTGAGATCGGCTTTTCTAGAGAAAAGACATGCTTGTGTTTTGTTTGCATTGAATTCTACCAAGTTATTAGATCCCCACTCGAGAATTGTTGCTAAGTCCATATTTATATTATTAACATTTCTTCCTCGTTCATTTCTGGTTTCACGGGCTGATATAGGGGCCCTGGAAGAGAAGCGGTATGGAGGGTACTATCATCGGCAAAGCTGTGTACTGGACATGAAGTTGCTTTCAACAGGTCGTTGATGTGAAGTAGAAATAGTGTTGGTGCGAGAATAGATCCTTAGGAACACCAGCATTTATGAGTAGAGTGTCAGATGAAACTCCATCGACCACTACATGGAGAGACCTGTTTGAGAGAAAACTAGCAAGCAGAGAACACAGCTGAGGGGCAAGCCATAAGCGGAAGCTTGGCGAGGAGTCCCTGGTGCCAAACTCGATCGAAGCTTGGAGATATCTAATGCCACAGCTAAAGTTTCTCCATACTTTTCAATAGATAGCTGCCATATATGTGAGACGTAGCGAGCAGGTCACCAGTTGATCTCTGATGGCGGAAGCCATATTGCCTATCGTTGACAATTCCTGAGTCTTCCAGATATTTCATGAGCTCGATGTTGATGGCTTTTTCCATGACCTTTGAAATAATAGATAGCAGTGCGATAGGTCTGTAGTTGCTAGGTAGGGCCTTTTTGCCTTTTTAGGGACTGGCTGTACTCTTGCAATTTTCCAATTGGACGGAAATACCCCCAAATTGTAAGAGTGGTTGAACAACTTGCAAAGAACAGGTGTTAGTTCGGGGCACATTTCTTGATAACAATCGGCGGGATTCCGTCAGATCCACAGGCTTTGTTGGTGTTGAGACCCAGCAAAATCTTTCTGATAGTACGTTGGCAAAGGTGATCTCGGGCATGTGACTGTCAATAGGTGTAATGTTGGGGTTGTTTTCCGATGAATCCAGAGTGGAATTTCCAGCAAATAGGTGCGCAAAGATATTGGCTTTTCCTGGGCAGTCGTTGCTAGTGTTCCATCTTCTTTGGTTAAAGGAGGAAATGAGCTGGAAGTGAAGTTTCTTCCCACAGCTTTGGCGAAAGACCAAAATGAACGGGATCCGTTAGGACATTCAGCAAGTTTTGATCTTATTTTGGCATTGTGGGCATCTTTGAGCATTCTATTGTCTCTTTGCATATGCCTCTAGCCTCGACATATGCTGCTCTGGTCTCCGGGCCCGGATTTTTTAGCCATCGATGGTATGCTGCCTGTTTGGAAGCCCCAGCTCTAGAGCAGTTTCTGTTAAACCAGGTCTTATCGGATGATGTTCTTCTTTCGGTATTCGGTATGTAAGTTTGCATCCCCAACATGATGATTTCAGAAATTGCCTCAGCACATCGTGTTGGATCTACTGAAGAGAAACAAACTCTCTTCCATGGAAACGCTGAGAAAAACATGCGAAGACCTTCCCAGTCGGCCGAATTGTAATGCCACATGAGGCGGGTGGTATTGTGCAGCTCGATGGTAAATGGAAAGAGCATGTTGTGGGGGTGGGGGTGTGATCAGAGTTTCCAAAGTGGGCACAAACTTCTATTTTATACGGGTCAGGGTTGGTGGTGGGGAAAAGATCTAGTGTATTGGCAGACTGGTTGTTGTCATCAGGGATGGGGGTTGGTAGCTCGCCCCGTTGTTCTAGACCATGAGTGATGGCGGAGGCCTCGGCGAGCGACCGCATTATCTGTTTTGTTAGAGAATTTGAGCCAGGCAGCGTTATGTACATTAAAGTCTCCCATGATTATGGTTTCAGCCGTTGGATGGTTCTCCTGAATGTAGTCCAGTTTGAGTGATAAAAACTCAAAGAGGTCGTTATATGAAGGTTCATTAGGTGATAGGTAAAGGCAGCAGAGGAACTTAGTCAGTTTGGTATCAGATAGCTTGAACCACATCACATCAAAGTCTTTCGGTTCCAAACTCTCTTCACGCTGGCATGAAAGGTTAGCCTTAGCGTAAAGGCAGACTCCACCTTTGAACCTGAATCGAGAATGGAGTTCGTAACCAGGACAAAGCATATGGACCTTGTTGGTGGACGAATTTACTTGTGTTTCTGTTAGAGCCAGAATATCCGGTTTTTTCGTCTGTAGGTGATGGTGGACGTCATTGATGTTCTTGTTGAGTCCGCGGATGTTGCAAAAATTAATCTTTAATGTTGAGTCCCCTCGAGTACCTCTCGCCCGGAAATCCGAATGGAGAGGTATTTTGCTTCCGGAGTGTTTTACTTTAGGAGACTTCATCATTATTACTATTAGGATGTACCTGAAAATAAAGGAGGAATTGGGGAAAAGGAAAGAGGGAGACCGGAAAGTATCGACCGAACACTGAAACATGGAATGATCCATTTCACAGCACACAAAGTCGATATGGTGGTATTTCACCGGGCGATGAGACCATCTTCCACCTACGGTTATCCTTTTAGTCGCCTCTTACGACAGGCAGGATTTACCATGGGGCTATTCTAAAGCCGACCCCATACAGCTTAAATCTGGAGTTTGTTGAGCTTTTCTCGTGCACTCTCTGTATGGGAATAGGTGAACTTTCCTGTCTCCATCCCATGAGATATAATCCAATGTTTGCCGAGGTATTAGACAGGAAAGAAGTTAGTAGAAGTGAACAGACTTGGGAAAAAAGATATGCTTCTTTCCCTAATATTTTTATGAGTTGGGAACTAGTAATGTATTCCATGTTTCACGTACCGACTTGCATAAAAACACAAATTCAATGGATCATAAGAAAGATTGAAAAAACAAATAGATCTACAAAAAAGAAAGAATATGAATTAATAACCGAGATAACTATTAAATTTGGGATGATAACCAAGTAACCAAAAAAAATAAGCTCATATAACATTAATCTATTTTCTAACATTTACATAATGTATGTTTTTTCCCACCCTTGTCCCCAAGGAGTAGATGTTTTATGTTTAGCTTTGTTAGTGTAGTATGTCGTCCTGTTATCAGTGTTGTAATTTGTAACTGATAAAAATTGTTTATATTGGAGGGGTATCTTATTTCTAGATGTGCTGACTTTTAGTTTTTCAATAATGCATTATGAACATTTTTTCATGATGAATAATTACAGAAATCGTGGAAAACATATCATTTAAAATTATAATCATATTTTACTTTTCCTACCAACCATTGAAGAAATTACAATCTGTCTACTGTAATCCTCCTAAACCAACTTTTTTTATGCAGTCGTACAAGCGCAACGCCTGCAGCAACCAGACAACAGGCCTTCCCTCGAAACACGTCATCGAGAAGTACCTTCCACTCGGGTCAGACGAGGCCTAGGGCTTCTTATGCGCAGGGCTCTCCTGGGGATTCTCCGCACACGAGACCATCGTTTTTCGCCAAATTCAGCCTCAAAGGATTCACGAAAAGGTGAGTGATTTCGTAGGTTGATAGAAGTATCAGTAGGATAGTGTAAAAGATGAAGTGCAAGTTATTTTTTGGCTAGGTATCTAATGCAGATGTAATCAGGAATTGACATATTTCAATTGAATTCTGTAGTTTTTACAAATTATAATTGTACAAAAGTATACTCCAGATTCTTTAAAAATTTCAACATTTCAAAGATATAGCTGAAAATTAAATTTTGTTTAGAAAAATCGCCTGTGGAACCTTTTTTACTCAACAATTGATGTATAGCCTGCATAAATCTGTAATATTAATTTAATGGTGATTTCATATGGAAGTTATATACAGTGCGGCTTTTAATAGCCCCCCCCCTGTTAACTTTTGAACTGTTCGATACAGACCAATGAAAAAAAAATGTATTGAATGATATCACCAATACTATTTTTACACGCTTTATATTAGCTTCACTTGTATGTTTGTTTGTAACCGACTTCTTTGGACTTGATTTTCACCCACTTCCAGACGTCTGAATGATTTGAAATTTGGCAGGTGTACATAATTCCGGTGACAATGCATTAAGAAATTTCGGCTCCAATATGGCGGACGAGTTTTGTGATGATGGTCCGATTCGCTTCAAAATTGGTATCTGAGGGTTTTCGTGGTCGGAGATTATGATTCTTTTGTCAAAATTGAAAAATTCAACATGGCGGCTCCAAAATGGTGGACGAGTTTTGTGATTATGGTCCGATTCTATTCAGAATTGGTATGTGGGGGTTTTTGGAGTTGAATATTATGATTCTTTCGTATATATTGAAAAATTCAAGATGGCGGCTCCAAAATGGTGGACGAGTTTTGTGATTATGGTCCGATTCTATTCAAAATTGGTATGTGGGGGTTTTTGGGGTCGAATATTATGATTCTTTCGTAAAAATTGAAAAATTCAAGATGGCGGCTCACTGTATATATTGACAACGTTAAAATCTTTGAATGACTTCTAAAATCGAGATTTGACTATTAATACAGCTGTACACATTAATGATTTAGAAAATAATTAGTTACTAATAGTAATCACGGAATTAATAGTAGATTAGAACAAATAATAGTTTAACAAAATTTAAAAAACACGCTTTTTTAAATAAACCAAACTAAAAAGTAGAAAATAAATAATGGTTTAAAAAAACTAAAAAACACGCTTTTATAGAAAACCAAACTAAAAAAATTTAAAATAAATTTTAATAAATTTGAATTAAGAATAGTGTAAAAAAAAAAAAAAAAAATTTAGTAAATATAAATTAATAATATTATTAATTTATATTTATTAAATTTTTTTACACTATTCTTAATTCAAATTTATTAAAATTTATTTTCAATTTTTTCAGTTTGGTTTTCTATAAAAGGGTGTTTTTTAGTTTTTCTAAACTATTATTTATTTGATATGAAGACATTGTGATTGCCAGATAGATGGCACGGGGGGGCACATCAACTTAAAAATGTCAAATAGCATGGGGGGGTCAAGTGGCACATCGTTGAAAATATAACTGAATTCTCTTCTCAACAATCTAGTTTTTTTTTTCAATTTCGTCATTAAATTTTTCCACAATATGCATTTCAAATGTCAAGTATAACAAAATTTCAAATCAAATTGTGAGAAAACTTTTTAACGAAATACAAAACAAATAGGATGGTTGAAAAGAGAATTGAATTATCTTTTCAACGATGTGCCACTTGACTCCCCATGCTATTTGAAATTTTCAAGTTGATGTGCCCCCCGCGCCATCGAGCAATCACAATGTCTTATATTTCAAAGAGTAGTATCAATGATATCATTAAAAATAGTTTTGGTCCCATTGTTCTATGTCAAAGCGTTCAAAAGTTAACAATGAGGGGCAAGGGGGGGGGGAGGCTATAAAAAGCCGCACTCGCCAGTGTGATTCCGTAGAACAACCATTGTTGAAAGAAAAATTGAATTACCTTTTCAACGATGTGCAAATCGACTTCTATACCTTTCGGAAATTTTCAAGTTAACGTGCCTTCCTGTGCCATCTTCATGTCTTTCATTTCAAAAAGTAGTATCGGTGATATCATTCAATACGTTTTTTTTTCATTGTTCTACGTCGAACCTTTCAAAAGTTAACAGGGGGGGGAGCTATTAAAAGCGGCAGTGTATATTTAGTCACTCAACTTGTAAAGTCCAGCAACATTTTTTTAATAGCATAGTATAACTATCAAATGCATCTTATAAATCATATCCATTTTCATTCCCTGTTTTTAAAAAGGGTTTATGGTGTGTATTGAATGATCATATTGAAAATAAACATTATTCGTACATCATTAACACAGAGTCAAGTACATCAATACAAGTATTTACTCTTCATAGATTAAATATAATATAATGATACAAATATTCAATAATTCTGCATCGTTTATTGGACAAATGTATTGAGAATCATCTTTTACACTATTCCCATTTTGACCCTTTAACATATTCCCATCCTTTGCTTTACACCCGCTTTAAACTGCTTTTTGTTCTAACTTTCCGTTGGTTTTGGGTGAAAGTTTAGCTTTCTTGTCAATATTAATATTGGAAACTACTAATTAACTTTTTCTGAATTATTATTATTTTTATTCCGCAATATCATCAAAAATGACATCATAAAATGAGATTAAAATATACTAAAAAAAAAACTATTTACTAGACACAACATTCAATAATTTACTGTAAATTGAAGCATTATCAATAAAATCTACTTGGTTCTAAATAAATTTAGTGTTTTAGTTTGTTAAAGTATTCATTCAGCAAATAATATTGTTTATGTAAGATCATTTCTTTGAACTTATATTTATTTATATAATTTATTGGCCATGAGTTGAGAACATATTTCGGTAACTTCTATTCATTTACCATGACTCGTAATTGGTAAAAAAAAAATAATTTGGCAAATTTATCATGAAGAAAACCTTTTCAATTAATAGTCGAATGAAAATACCCTTCAAATCGAATTCAGATCTTAATCCCTGAATTTTGCATATAAGTTTTTTATACACATCTTGTGACTATTAGTAAAGTTTGACGCATTTTACCTCTGCCAAGGGCTGAAAAAAATAAACAAAGTGTTTTTTAATATAATTCCAATACAGCGAGTTAGGAAAAAGTTACAAATAAAAATTACAGAGCATACCTATTTCCAGAATTAACCGAGTGAGGGAAGCGACGACACTTTTTAACCGACGAAACCAAAAAGGAAGAGGTTCTCCAGTCAACGCGTATATTTAATTTTTTTTTATGTATGATCACGCATAACTTTTTACTGAGACGTCCGATTTCGATAATTTTTTTACAGTGGATAGGGTGTACTTCGAAGGTGGTCCCATTTGAATTTATAAGATGAAATCCACCCCTAAGGGTAGCAAAATGAAGGATATTGATCACTCACCCTCTGAATTCTGGTCCCTTAACCGATTCTATCAGGCATAACTTTGTACTGGGTTCTTCGATTTGGATGATTCTTTTTTTAATAGATAGGGTATACCTTATATTTGGATTTCGAATGAAATTATCCACCCTTACGGGTAGAAAAATAGGGGATAATTGATTTTTCACTTGTGAACATTGGCACACACATACGTAGTTGACAATGACGGATCGCTACTGACATTATTTTTGTTCCACATCCGCCAAAATCATTATATTCTATGAGAGGATGGTATGTAGATAATCATATTATTTAACTGGTAATAGTTGAAGTAAGGTGGGTAAGAAGTATTTTGGAAGTAATAATAAAAACAAGTAGGTAGTAATTAGTAGATTTTAGCCACAAAAAATTGAAAAATAAATACTTTTCCAAAAAAAATTGAACCGACGAAATACGGAACTGAAAAGTAAAAAATAAAATAAACCTTCTTAGTCTCAGTAACTAAGCTCCTAAACTAATGTAAGTAACTAATTTTGAGTCGGCGCCAAACAAATAATCAAGTTAAATCACTTCAAAAAAATCATCAGAATGTCACCGCACAACTCGATGCCATCATTTTACGCCTTACCTAATTCATTTGCTTGTTTGTTTGGCGCCGACTCAAAATTAGTTACTTACATTAGTTTAGGAGCTTAGTTACTGAGACTAAGGAGGTTTATTTTATTTTTTCTTTTCAGTTCCGTATTTCGTCGGTTTAATTTTTTGTTAAAAAGTTTTTTCAATCAATTCAATAATTTAGTTTTCGATATTTTATTAAATAACATTTTTTTGCACCATTTGATTCATTATTTGCATTTAAAAACAGTGATAATAATGATAAGTGATCAGCTGATGTTAATCTGAATTGTTATAAAAAAATTTATTGAAAAAAATCCATTTTTTTTTCTAGTTGCAATGATTTTTTCACGATTTTGTTTCATTTCATTATCTTCAAACCTTTCTAACGTCGTTAATTATATTGAAAAAAATAATAGTTTAATAAAACTAAAAAACACGCTTTTATAGAAGTCTGGTTTTCTAAAAATAGAAAATAAGAAAAACATTTATTTTATTTAAAAAAAAGCGTGGGGTGCATGGTATCGCCTCGGCCAACAATTACCTGTGATCTGAGACATTTGTTACTTTACTGCCCAAGGTGTGTAATGTACTATATAATTATTGATACCATGCCCCCCCACGCTTTTTTTTTAAATAAAATACATTTTTTTCTTATTTTCTATTTTTTTAGTCTGGTTTTCTATAAAAGCTTGTTTTTTAGTTTTTTTAAACTATTATTTATTTTCAACTTTTTAGTTTAGTTTTCTATTAACGCGTGTTTTTAGTTTTTCAAACTATTATTATTATTTTTTGTAACTATTATTCTTCAATATTGAATAGAATCGGACCATAATCACAAAACTCGTTGCCATTTTGGAGCCGCCATCTTGTATCCTTCAATTTTGACAAAATAATCATAATCTCCGACCCCAAAAACCCCCACATACCAATTTTGAATAGAATCAGACCATAATCACAAAACTCGGCCGTCATTTTAAAGCCGCCATCTTGAATTTTTCAATTTTTACAAAATAATCATAATATTCGACCCGAAAAACCCCCACATACCAATTTTGAATAGATTCAGACCATAATCACAAAACTCGTCTACCATTTTGTAGCCGCCATCTTGAATTTTTCAATTTTGACAAAAGAATCATAATCTCCGACCACAAAAACCCTCAGATACCAATTTTGAAGCGAATCGGACCATAATCACAAAACTTGTACGCCATATTGGAGCCGCCATTTTGTTTTTTTTTTCACACAAAAATTTTTCAATGCATTGTCACCGGAATTATGTACACCTGCTAAATATCAAATCATTCGGACGTCTGGAAGTGGGTCAAAATTGCGCCCAAAGGAGTCGGTTACAAACACACAAACAAACATACAAGTGAAGCTAATATAAAGCGTGTAAAAATACTTTGTTTGATTTTTTCAACTCATGCAGGGGTGAGAACGTGTTACTTTACAGATAATGCTTATAAAAAAAAACGACTGCGTAAAAAGTGAACTTTGAAAAGGGATGGAAACAAGATGGCCAGAAAATATTGTCAGAAAATTATGTTTTAACAGGTTAACTATTAAACTTAATACTGTAAACAATCTCACACAGTCAGAGGCATCTTCTTTAATTCAACAATGAAGATATATTATTGCCTCCGACTGCGTGAGATTGTTTACAGTATTAAGTTAACAGTTAACCTCTTAAAACATAATTTACTGACAATATTTTCTGGTCATCTTGTTTCCATCTTTTTTAAAGTTCACTTTTTACGCAGTCGGGTTTTTTATTTTTGAATTAACTTTTTTATTTTACACTTTTTAGTTGGGATTATTCACAATATGGTGTCTGGTTGTCGCCATATTGAATTTGGTCACAATATGGCGTCTGGTTGTCGCCATATTGAATATTGATTATTAATTTCATGTCTTTATTCACAATATGGCGCCTGGTTGTCGCCATATTGAATTTTGATTACTGTCATGTCTTTAGTGACACTCGCAAGATTAAAACAATTTGATTGACGCAAGAATCATCAAAGTCGGCCCACGCGTTTGGTCTCTAGAGCGACACAAAGGAACAAACATACATAAGCTATAGGCTGATAAACACATTACCCTCCTTTGCATCGAGCAGTCGGGTAAAAAATTCAGGTATTAAGGCCAAAATTCGACTTTGAAAGGGCATTTTAATTGAACTATAATGTATTGAAGGTAGCAAAATATTTGTTTATAAAAAAATTTTAAACCTAAGACACCTTTTTCGCATGTCTTTTGGGCTCTTCTCTGTGAAGTACCAATATTTTACTTCTGGTACATGTTGAAGTATTTGTTTTTCATAATAACAGGAAAAAAAATATATTTTATTAAAATTCTTAATTTACAACAAATGAATACTATATGGAATTGCAAAAGATAATATATGGTTGATTTGTTGAAAATATAAACAGGATGTTCATAAAATCAATATTCAATTGAGAATGTTTTCCTTTTCAACATAATATATGGATTGTGAAATGTATATTTGAGTTAGTTTTGTAAAAAAAACATATCTTCCATAAGAGAAAATAATATCTATTTTGAATTATTGTACTTATCATGGTTTCTTGGGTCCTAAGATAAGATACTTTATATGCTTTCCTTTCTCTCGAAATTCGAATATTTGTTTCCACCACTTTTTACTCATTCTTTTTTTTTCGTCATTACAATGTGTTACATCATTCATCATTTGTTTTTCCCTTTTTTGATAACCGTAATGGAACATGTACTGTAATTATTTTCAATATTGTGGTACACTGAAAAAATAATAATGAATTTTTATGTGATTTTGAAACCTTTGAAGTAGTTAGTAATCAAAACGCTATAAATTGTACAGAAAACATGGATTCTTTTCAATTTCTGCAATTTGTGTTAATAATTTTGAAATTTTCAATAGGAAACTGAATAAAAAAATCATTTATACTTATTGAACATAATTGGAAATGTATAAAAGGGGTATTTATGGAGCAATTATTCATTTTAATTGGAGAGTTTGCAATTAATTTTTTTTTTTCAAAACTATCCAGTTTATAAGGTGACCAATGTTTTAATGGGATTGTGATAGTGACTTAACAACTATAGGAAACCAATCGAGAATATCTCATTTATTTTAGCCACAAAAGATACAATAAAAAAACTAAAATTACTATAGCGTTCATTAATGTGACAATGTTATTAAAGTGGTAGGTATTTATAAAACAAATAAAAATCACTAGAAAAGTATGTTAAGGAATAGAAAAACTCGGATCTTCAGTCTTTTGTTCATTCCTCCAATATTAAAAAAAAACAAATTTTCTATGTGATTTCTTCAATACAGAGCTCAATTTTTTTTTACATTCTTTTTATTGCTAGTTTGAATATTACTTTTGTGTCCACCATCAAAATTTCATAATTTCATTTCTCTTCAACAAAATAACATATAATCAGTACTTTCTAATGACCTTCAGTCTAGCGAAAAGAGATTCCCCATAAAAATCCAGTGAATTCCATCAAGAGATTCAGCAGGATATGATTCAATTCAATAAAATAATTTGTTAATATTGTGTAATCTAAGGAGATTGAAAATGCCTTAGAAGGTATTCAAGGAAAATACATTAACAGTGTGAGTGAAGAGTTAATTCTAAGACTGCAGAATGCATTTGTCAAATCAGTTAACATTAAGTAATTTTTTTTTGAATAATAGTAGTTTTTTTATTAATGGATAATGATTTCTTTTATTATTATTTATAATCAACATATTTTTTCAAATACCTTGTTTGTTTTTGCTCAGAATTGAGGTTATTTTCTTGTCGGAATATTTTACAAAAACCTACAAGTCTGTTGATGGAAAGTAATTAAACCAAAATTACCTGAAAATCATCTGAATGATGTTGCATGTTTCTTCTATGATTTTTTTACAACGTATAACAAAAAAATTATTCCATTAACATCCCATACTTAGAGAGTAAACATTTTCTGTAATCTTATAATCTCAAATTGAGAATAAATAATTTGGTATTGTATAAAATGGCCCCAATATTTCATAAATAGACATATATTTTAGATATGCAACTTTTTCTGCATATGACAAATACCTTTTTAACCAACGAAATCAAAAAGGAGGAGGTTCTCTATTCAACGCGTATATTTTTTTTTATAATTTTTTTTTATGTATGATCACGCATAACTGAGGCGTCCGATTCCGATAATTCTTTTTTCAGTGGATAGGGTACTTCAAAGTTGGTCCCATTTGAATTTAAAAGATGAAATCCACCCCTAAGGGTAGCAAAATGAAGGATATTGATCACTCACCCTCTGAATTCTGGTCCGTTAACCGATTCTATCAGGCATAACTTTGTACTGGGATCTTCGATTTGGATGATTCTTTTTTTATCAGATAGGGTATACCTCATAGTTGATCATATTTGGATTTCGATTGGAATTATCCACCCTTACGCGTAGAAAAATAGGGGCTAATTGATTTTTTACTTGTGAACATTGGCACACATATGTAGTTGACAATGACAGATCTCTAGTGTCATTATCACAATCATTATATTCTATGAGAGGATTGAATGATATACAAAAAAAAAATTTTAAAAAAAAAAATTTTTAATTTGAGTATTAAAATAAAAAAGAAATAGAATATTTAGACAAAAATTTGAAAAATAAAAACTTTTTAACAAAAAACTAAACCGACGAAATATGGAACTGAAAAGTAAAAAATAAAATAAACCTTCTTAGTCTCAATAACTGAGCTCCTAAACTAATGTAAGTAACTGATTTTGAGTCGGCGCCAAACAAACAAGCAAATGAATTAGGTAAGGCGTAAAATGATGGCATTGAGTTGGGCGGTGACATTCTGATAATTTTTTTGAAGTAATTTAATGATCTACGTTGATTGTTTGTTTGGCGCCGACTCAAAATTAGTTACTTACATTAGTTTAGGAGCTTAGTTATTGAGACTAAGAAGGTTTATTTTATTTTTTACTTTTCAGTTCCGTATTTCGTCGGTTTAATTTTTTATTAAAAAGTTTTTATTTTTCAATTTTTTGTGGCCGAAATCTACTAATTACTAACTGCTTGTTTTTTGATTACTTCCAAAATACTTACTTACCCACCTTACTTCAACTATTACCAGTTAAATAATATGATTATCTACTTTTACTATTTGTTGTAATATAAATTATTTTTGTTGTTCTGGTTAGTTTATTTCATTACTTTGTATATCATTCCATCCTCTCATAGAATATAATGATTGTGATAATGACACTAGCGATCTGTCATTGTCAACTACAAATGAGTGCCAATGTTCACAAGTGAAAAATCAATTATCCCCTATTTTTCTACCCGTAAAGGTGGATAATTCCATTCGAAATCCAAATATGATCAACTATGAGGTATACCCTATCTGACAAAAGAAGAATCATCCAAATCGAAGATCCCAGTACAAAGTTATGCCTGATAGAATCGGTTAACGGACCAGAATTCAGAGGGTGAGTGATCAATATCCTTCATTTTGCTACCCTTAGAGGTGGATTTCATCTTTTAAATTCAAATGGGACCAACTTCTAAGTACACCCTATCCACTGAAAAAAGAATTATCGGAATCGGACGTCTCAGTAAAAAGTTATGCGTGATCATACATAAAAAAAATGACAAAAAAAAATATACGCGTTGAATAGAGAACTTCCTCCTTTTTGGTTTCGTCGGTTATAATGCATATGAAATCATCGATGAAGTCTATCCTTTTATATTGAAAATAATTCATTATCATTTTCCATTTCTAGAAAATATAGTAAATATATAATAATAACAAATCAAGAATTTGGTCGCATATATTTTTTTTTAGATAGTCTCAAGTATTTTATTAGATAGATCACTTAATTCCTGAAAGTGTATGAATCAACACAATCATCCTGTATATTTCACCCATACCATTTGCAAATTTTGAATTTGTATTTCTAATTCTAATGGCTGTGTACTTTTGTGTTGTACATTTCGATGTAACGCTTTGTAATGACTGTTTCTCTATCTCTCTCTTTGGGATTTTGTGTGTGCGAGTGGTTCGTCCCTTGAAAGTCGGCAAACTTATCAAAAAGCAAAAAAATCAATTGAAAAACAACGAAAAATAAACGTTGATGGGTTGTTTCTGGTTCAGGACTTGAGAGGGATTTCGAGGGACGTACCACCGCACTCAGGAGAGCCCCACGAAGAACCCTTCAATTCCATCCGGACACACTGTGTGTAGGACTGAAATCGAACGCCCCCTATAAGGAAGGAATACTCTCTGCGAAAAGATTTGGATGAAGATGGAAGGAGTGTTTCGAAAAGTGATATTTAAATGACTCTTTTTTTCTATTTACTTTTTTTGTTCGGCTTCCGTAAAACTGAGGAGGATAAAATCACAATTTTCATGAAAAAAAAATGCAATATGATGTTTCATGAAATTCACATAATTATTCCATCAGTCATCAATGTTCCTTTATAGAGAAATATCAGTACTTTGGATTTTTTTTTCAAATTTTGCTCATCTGAAATAATTCAGTTGTCACAATTGTGATAAAAGTTGAGGAATCCAATATAATCTAGTTTTCTCTTGGAAATTGTGATTTTTTTGCCCATGTTGATTCTACTTTATAAAAGAAAGATTTATTTTGCTTTCATCTGGATTTCACGAATGACATAATTGAATAATTGAAAAACTGCTGTAGAAATCTCTTCACTTTACAAATAACAGTAAATTGTTGTTTTCCTTGGATTTGCGCGTCTTGGAATATAAAGTTTTTACTTTCAATTAACTAAAATATTTAAGTTGAGATAAAAGGGTATTTTGACCTTTTTGGTTTTTTTATGCCATTGACAAACATCAGAATGGGGTTACTTTGGTTGAAAGATTCGGATTTGGCAAAATTCATTTGTTCTTCCTTAGAAGCGTAAGAGAAAAGAAATACAAACGGTAATCTCAGAATTTACTTTACAATTGAATTGAATAATTGTTATCAAGAGTATACCAGTCATTGCTTCGCACACAAATACTGATTCAAATGATAAATACATGGACTGGACGAGTTTTGGACGTGTTGCCAAAATCGGTTTTTTGCTGAGCTAAGCAGATAGTCCAATATTGAAATTGCGAAAGAGGTTGGTTTTCTTAGATTCCAAAATTCCATAGGATTTTATTTTGATCTGTCTAGGATTCCCAACTTTCCTTCTAGTGATTTTTCAAGTGGAAGAGCGGTGCCTTCTATTTTATACTTTGAAAAGTAATCAGTTGGCGTTTGATTTTCATCAGGAAAATGTTGAAAATCTTCAATTTGTTTCAACATTGTTTATTATGAGCTATATAAGATGGAAACTACGAAGGCGTAGAAGGGCCAACAAGTGACAATTGTCACTTTCAAAAACGTCTGAAATTGCCATTTCGAAGTGACAATTGTCAATTTGAAGTGTCAATTGTCACTTTGAAGTGACAATTGTCACTTTGAACTGACAATTGTCATTTTTTTTAATGAAATTGTTTAAAATTGTCATTCGAATGACAAGTGACAATTGTCACTTCAAAATGGCAATTCCAGATGTTTTTAGAAGTGACAATTGTCACTAAAGTGACAATTGTCACTTCAAAATGGCAATTCCAGATGTTTTCAGAAGTGACAATTGTCACTTCAAAGTGACAATTGTCAGTTCAAAGTCGCAATTATAAATGTTTTTGTAAGTGACAATTGTCACTTCAAAGTGACAATTGTCACGTTCAGAAACATCTGAAATTGCCATCTCGAAGTGACAATTGTCAATTTGAAGTGACAATTGTCACTTTGAACTAACAATTGTTGAAAAGGGAAACATTCTCAATTGAATATTGATAGAAAGATTTTTCTGTGAATTGAAAAATCCACGATTAAAATGATTTTATGAACATCCAGTTTATATTTTCAACAAATTAACAATTGTTACTTTGAACTGACAATTGTCACTTTGAAGTGACAATTGTCACTTTGAACTAACAATTGTTACTTTGAACTGACAATTGTCACTTCGAACTGACAATTGTCACTTTGAACTGACAATTGTCACTTCGAACTGACAATTGTCACTTCAAACTGACAATTGCCACTTCAAAGTCGCAATACTAAATGTTTTTGTAAGTGACAATTGTCACTTCGAAGTGACAAGTGGCAATTTCAAATGTTTTTGAAAAATATTTTGTTGGTGGCCCTTCTACGCCTTCGTAGGAAACAGCTCTACAACTCCAGTATTTTTTATTATTCGCTAGCTCAATCTATTCAGACACCATATCATCACTATATCACAGTAAAATATAAAATTACAAAATTTCATCCAAATGGAATGTTGGATAAAGTTGATGATTGTTAAAACTTTTTTACCGATAAATAAAAGAAAGTTTTTTCTTCAATATTTTTTAGGAGAGATTAAACCTGTCCTGCTCTTTACATAAGGTTTTAAAAATAATCTACAATATTCAATTTGGTATTTATGTGTTTTTTAAAGTCCATAAAAAAAATATTCAAACATAAATAATCTAAAAAAATATTTATAGAGTTTTTTTTGGAATTTTTCATTAACTGTGATTTTATTTACCACTGTTTCTTACATATTTTGAAGTTTAGGGGAGTTTTCATTTTAACTAGCACTGTACATACATTTAAATAGGAAATTCGTCTAAAATGTGATAAATTGAACCATTTTTAATTATTTTTTTCGTTTGTTGTTACAGAAAATAAAAGTTTAATTAGAAGTTAATTCAAAACATTAGTTTGAATGTGCAATTTTTTTTTAGGTGTCGGGTGTCACGTTCGTTGTAATGATCTTGATAATATAAAAATATCAGATTTGCCTTACTAGATACATGTGAAAACGTACAAGATTCACAAAGGAATTCATTTAATTTTCATTGGAGTACAAACATCGGTAATCATCTTACGAGACGGGGTTATTTACCAACACATGCGGAAAATTAGTCAGTAGGCTGCCCCTACCAAAAAGGGTAAAAAAAATAAAAAAGTTTCAAGCTTCAACTAGTCTGATGTAATGCAAAGGACTCGGCAAAACCACTTTTCCTCCATCATAGTGACAGTAAAATTGGTGATGTTGGAAGTGACTTTTTGTTTTTATTCACATTACAATTGCAATGAGCCTTTTCCATGAGAATAGTGTGGCAAATTTGTCACGAGAGGCAGCACTTGTGGTAGGGACAAACATCAAACCTTCTTCATTTAAGATAGTGTTATTTAAGTGATACAGAAATATCGATGTTTATTATTGAGTATATAAAAATAGGAATATTTATTTTGAAGCAATTGCCTTAATTTGATTGAACTCATTTCAATATACAGGGTTATTCATTGGGAAATATGCATACAGTAAGGGTAGATGGAGGACATCGAGGTGCTTCTAAATAATCTATATTTTAAGGGTTTATCGTTCTTTATAACCAAGATACAGGGTGATTTATTAATTTCCCCATTTTTTCAATTAATCATAACTTATGAACCACCCTATACATTTTTGTAATATTTGGTTCGTATGTTCTTTGTCCACAGTGGTGTCGATTAACATGATAAAAAAAGTCTTATTCAAGGTCCGGTCTTAAAAAAATTAATAAGTAGGTTTTGAGTCGTGTTTCCACATACAACTTTTTTACTTATTAACTTGAGTCAAATCTAGATGTTTCAATAATGAGGTGGCACAAATTTTTGTTTTCCGAAATGGTACTTTTCCAGCTTTAATCCATAAAATCATCAACTATTTCTCATTCTCCTAATTTCTGGATCCCAACCTTATTGAAAAAGGAGAGGACATGTCCGCATTTGGGACAAATTATTATTATCAATGACTAACTTTCAAACACCCCGTATGCGTAAAAAAAAAATATCATAACATTTGTTCATTGCACTACATTTAAAAAAAATATATAAAGAAGAGGAAAAATGCCCACTCCGAAAAAAGCATAACTTTATTTTAAACAAAAATAGCGTTGCAACAAATTGTATTAAGTTAAACGAAAAGAATTAGACACAAAAAAATGTGTATTATTTACTAAATCAAACAATACGTACAGACTGCTTGATTTTATTATTATTATTATTATCAAGAATGCATCAGAAAAGTCGAGAAATGATCATGCTCTAGATAAAAAAAATTATTAGACGCGGAAAAAGATTTTTATTTTTTTTCATTTTCTGTTATGATTAACCTTCAAAATTTATATTTGTTGCAACGTTATTTTTATTTAAAATAAAGTTATGCTTTTTTCAGAATGGGCATTTTCCTCTTTTTTATATATTTTTTTTAAATGCAGCGCAATGAACAAATGTTATGATAATTTGTTTACGCATACAGGGTGTTTGAAAGTTAGTCATTGATAATAATAATTTGTCTCAAATACGGACATATCCTCTCGTTTTTCAAAAAGGTTGGGATCCAGAAATTAGGAGAATAAGGAATAGTTGACGATTTCATGGATTAAAGCTGGAAAAGTACCATTTGGGGGAAAAAAATTGATTTTGTGCCACCTCCTTATCGAAACATCTAGATTTGACTCAAGTTAATAAGTAAAAAACTTGTATGCGGAAACACCAAATACATTTAGTCTTACTTATTTTTTCTGCTCTTTCCAAATCTGTAAATAAAATTTTAAAATATTGATATACAGGGTGTTGTTTCGACTCGAAACCTACTTATTAATTTTTTTAAGGCCGGACCTGGAATTAAGATTTTTTTATTATGTTAATCGACACCACTGTGGACAAAGAACATACGAACCAAATATTACAAAAATGTATAGGGTTGTTCATAAGTTATGATTAATTGAAAAATGGGAAAATTAATAAATCACCCTGTGTCAAGGTTATAAATAACGATAAACCCATAAAATATAGGTTATTTAGAAGCACCTGTATAATGCTAAGGATTTTATCATCTTTGAATATTTCTATGTTTTATCAGTTAATAATTATAGAAAATATGTTTTTGTTAATGATTATAAAGGAATATGTTTCTGCTTTTATTAGCACTAATATATTCAATAATTTCATTGTTCTTCTCAGAATTAATCAATGTTACATAATTTGAACTGGTTCAAGATTCAAACCTTCATATCCATACATATGTATTATTTTCTTAGATAAATAATTTTAGAACTATTTGTAGATAAAATCTGTTACTTCGATATTAGACCAATAGATTTTTTTCGTGACAAAAATACTACCTGGAAACCGAACGGAAGACGGTCCGTAGTTATATCTTGTTATGTTTCCTACTCCCAACTGTCATTGCTTAATTTGTTATAAACATTTAAAAGCATTTTTTTATTTTTTATCGTTTTAGACTTTAATTTGAAAACTAGTGAAGCAATCTCGATACCACAGTTTATAGCTAAAGAAGCAGTTAGCTCACTTGGCCCAAATGCATGTTCCAAGGTAACATCCACTCCAGGGAAAGAATTCAGGATGCGCAGAAGACTGTAGGCGATTATCGCTCTTCGAAGTATACGAAAAATGTCAGTATTAGTAACACAGTAACACGCGGTATGTCCAAGGGATAAAAATCAGAGTTGCGCAGTGTACAAATGGGAACATAAAGATCAAAGTGCCGACGCCAAGTGAGCGAACTGTTTCTTTAGCTATAAACTGTGTCGATACCCTCAATGGACGAATTGTAGAGAATCAAAATGCAAAGAAAATGGGCCCAGGCACAACTCAATCGGATTATTAGTAACTGAAAAAACCCAAAAAATAAACGTAAAAAATCTGCGTTTTTTTTTAAATTCATAACACCGCCATTTTTCATGTTTTGAAGCAGGCTCTCCACGACATAGTAGTGATTGATATGTACTTTATGTGTGAAAAACTCAGGCACTGTTGGATTATTAGTTTTGACATATTTGCAATTTGATTTTTTTAATGCGCCTTATTGCAGCAGACCTGGATGCGTCATAGGTCTGATTTCAATAGTTCTAAAATATTTTGAGAATTGAAGTATAGTACTACAAAATATCTATTCTCATTTTGCGTTAAAATGCTGCGAAATCGGTAGAAATACTTGCAAACATCACCGAAAACTAGCGAGTGCATGAAAGCGGCTCAGGAGTGGGGATAGAGCAGCAGATTCAAACGGGCTGCTGCTCTACCCCCACTACTCAGCCACTTTCATGCACTCGCCCATTTTCGGTCATGTTTGCAACTAGTTTTCATCTAGTCTTCAGCATTTTAACGCAAAATGGGAATATACTATATTTCTACTCTCGAAATATTTTTGAAAAATTGGGATCGGACCACCTATGATGCGAGTTTTTCACACATGAAGTACATATTAATCACTACTATGTCGTAAAAAGCCTGCACTACAACTTAAAAAGTGCCGGATATATGAGTTTTTTAAAAAAAGCTGATTTTTTCCGGTTTTTCTCCGTTACTAATTGCATTTTAATTCTCTACAATGCGTCCATTAAGAGTATCGAGATTGCTTCATTAGTTTTCAAGTTACAAGTAAAAAAAGATCAGAAATAACAGGATATAACTACGAACCGTCTTTTGTTTGATGGCACAGTCGGTTTCCTGGTAGTATTTTTGTCACAGAATCGATAGAGCAGAAAATCTCTATCGATTGGCCTATATCAGATAAATAACACATTGGAAGTTTTCATCTAGAATCAGTAGAATCTAGATGAAATGCCATATTGTTCATTCTATGAAAAAAAAACTTTATTGTTAAAAAAAAGTATAACCTCCGATATCTTTGTCATTGGGGATAATAAGGAGTTTATTACACCGCCATTTTGTGAGGCTAAAACAATGATTTGATACACGTGTGTTCTTTATGCAAACTCGTCATCCGTGGAATCCTTTTGAAAATCATAAAAATGTAGTAATATGTTAAAGTTCTTGTGTAAATCTCTAAATAATTGTTTTTTTGTTATATTGAAGTGTAGATTTTTAGTGAAATATAAAGTGAACATTTAGTGCAATTTTATCAATAGACAATCAGTGAGAAAAGACTGATGAATCGAATAATATCATCTTTTATTGATTCCATATCAGTTGCCTTATTTTAATTCTAGATCTCGCACCTCTACCGAAAAAGGTAACTTTCGGGTGTCAAAAAATATTAGGTATAACAATTTATGCAAAATTTATGTATACATAACTCCCAGAGGTATAAATGTTAATGTCATATAGGTATATATTTTTTGCCTGATCATTGAACATTATTCTGAACAAAATATATGTATTTATTTGTTGCACATTTAGTGACCACAACTGACCAAAGTATTATGTAAAAACATGTAGTTTGTAATAGATGAGGCTGTATAGTTTTTTTTTTCTGAAAGAGTTAATATACAGTATGAAGTGAATGGAGTTTTTGTTGCTTCAGTTTCGAGCGCTGTGCATATTTGTTTGTACATAAAAATTGCACCTACTTGCCAAGCTCTATTTAATCACATCACATATATAGCAGACTATGTCACTTTTGACTTCCTATCGTTGTTGAAAAAAGTGATATAGTTTTTATTCTTTTTAACCGACGAAACCAAAAAGGAGGAGGTTCTCTAGTCAACGCGCATTTTTTTTTTTTATGTATGATCACGCATAACTTTTTACTGAAACGTCCGATTCCAAAAATTCTTTTTTTAGTGGATAGGGTGTACTTTGAAGTTGGTCCCAGTTGAATTTAAAAGATGAAATCCACCCCTAAGGGTAGCAAAATGAAGGACATTGATCACTCACCCTCTGAATTCTGGTCCGTTAACCGATTCTATCAGGCATAACTTTGTACTGGGTTCTTCGATTCGGATGATTCTTTTTTTAATAGATAGGGTATACCTTATATTTCGATTTCGAATGAAAATAGGGGATAATTGATTTTTCACTTGTGAACATTGGCACACACATTAT
Organism: Gonioctena quinquepunctata; assembly: GCA_018342105.1. Taxonomy (NCBI): domain Eukaryota; kingdom Metazoa; phylum Arthropoda; class Insecta; order Coleoptera; family Chrysomelidae; genus Gonioctena; species Gonioctena quinquepunctata. Next base: position 57,907 of record JAFIRS010000061.1, on the reverse strand, counting down.
GTACAGGACAATGACAGATCGCCATTGTAATTATTCCACATCCGTCACAATAATTATATTCTATGAGATGGAATGATATACAAAGTAATGAAATAAACTAACCAGAACAACAAAAATAATTTATATTACAACAAATAGTAAAAGTAGATAATCATATTATTTAACTGGTAATAGTTGAAGTAAGGTGGGTAAGTAAGTATTTTGGAAGTAATCAAAAAACTAGTAGGTAGTAATCAGTAGATTTCAGCCACAAAAAATTGAAAAATAAAAACTTTTTAACAAAAAATTAAACCGACGAAAATACGGAACTAAAAAGTAAAATATAAAATAAACCTTCTTAGTCTCAATAACTAGGCTCCTAAACTAATGTAAGTAACTAATTTTGAGTCGGCGCCAAACAAACAATCAACGAAAATTATTAAATTACTTCAAAAAAATTATCAGATCACCGCGCCACTCGATGCCATCATTTTACGCCTTACCTAATTCATTTGCTTATTTGTTTGGCGCCGACTCAAAATTAGTTACTTACATTAGATTAGGAGCTTAGTTATTGAGACTAAGAAGGTTTGTTTTATTTTTTACTTTTCAGTTCCGTATTTCGTCGGTTTAATTTTTTGTTAAAAAGTTTTTATTTTTCAATTTTTTGTGGCTGAAATCTACTAATTACTAACTGCTTGTTTTTTGATTACTTCCAAAATACTTACCTACCCACCTTACTTCAACTATTACCAGTTAAATAATATGATTATCTACTTTTACTATTTGTTGTAATATAAATTATTTTTGTTGTTCTGGTTAGTTTATTTCATTACTTCGTATATCATTCCATCCTCTCATAGAATATATTTATCGTGATAATGACACTAGCGATCTGTCATTGTCAACTACATATGTGTGCCAATGTTCACAAGTGAAAAATCAATTATCCCCTATTTTTCTACCCGTAAGGGTGGATAATTCCATTCGAAATCCAAATATGATCAACTATGAGGTATACCCTATCTGATAAAAGAAGAATCATCCAAATCGAAGATCCCAGTACAAAGTTATAGCTGATAGAATCGGTTAACGGACCAGAATTCAGAGGGTGAGTGATCAATATCCTTCATTTTTCTACCCTTATCATCTTGTAAATTCAAATGGGACCAACTTCGAAGTACACCCTATCCACTATAGAAAGAATTATCGGAATCGGACGTCTCAGTAAAAAGTTATGCGTGATCATACATAAAAAAAAATATACGCGTCGACTAGAGAACCTCCTCCTTTTTGGTTTCGTCGGTTATTCTCACGCTTTTTCCTTGGATTCAAGATGTGGGCAATGTACATTTTCCATGTTATAATATTTATCTCTCCTTTTCTAGTGATGCACGCCATCTTGAATCCAACCATACCGGTCAACAAAATAGAGTTTTGTGAGTATTATTTTATTTTTTTATCAGTTGCCAGTTTCCAGGGGATTTGAATAAGAAATGAAAGATTGTTTAAGTCTTACATTCATTCATTCTTTTTGCAAAAAACTTATTCATACGAGTGATATTGGTTTGGAAATTGTGAAATGCCTTGTAGAGTACATTCACACTATTTATATCCCAGGAAGCTATGATTTTATTTTCGTATGTTGTCATCTTGAATAATTATCAACATTGTTAAAAAAATATTGATATTTTTTTCATAAATTCATTATGTCATCAAATCAACTAAAACTTGAAATTCTATCATGCATATGTTTGTATTCCATACAAGGTGACCCAGGGGTGCGTGCCATAACTTTTTTCTATCCACTTGATTTTTTTGAGTCAAATTCTAAACAGCATTTTTATAACATTTTTGGATTTGCCACTAAATCTCCATCGATCACCAAAAGCGATGGTCGCTTAATGTTTGGGGAGGAATTGTTGGAAATCACATTATTTGTGACAATGGGATGAGTGGTGAAATATATTCACATTTTCTTCACGAACATCTTCCCAGAATGTTAGAAGTGGATTTGACCACCAGAAGGACCATGTGGTTGCAACACGATGGTGCTGCAGTGCATAATCATAGGATAGATAGAATTTTTCGATCAATCTTGTCCTAATCTTTGGATATTCCTTGGCCCGCACGATCCCCAGACATTACACCTATAGATTTCTTTCTTTGAGGGTACATGAAGGAAAGTGTTTTCAGAGATGGTCCAACAACTGCAGATGATATGAAAAACAGGATAACGGAAGCCTGCTTCTGTTCAACTGATGGAGCAGTGCTTGTTAGAGTTCAGGGTTCATTTACTAGAAGACTAGCAGCTTGTGTGGAACATGACCTATTTGAGCATTTGTAGTCTTTCCTCAAATTTTTTTACATTGTTTCTTGTTAATCATTCTTTCTTCTTTTGTAAAGATTATAGTCTAATCAACAAGTTCAAAAACGTGTTAAATAGATATAAAGCTCCTAAAAATATGAGCGATAGCTCATTCGATTCGGAATGACGTCTAGAAAAATGTTTTTTAAGGGTTTGATAGCACGTAAAAAATTGCGATTGTTATTAACAAAATAAGATCAAAAAAAGAAGGTATTTCGTTTTTCGTTAATAATTTTTTTTTAACGCTGAAAATATCCGATCTTACGGCATAGGCGCACCGTCTAAAAAGCCGTTATATCACCTAAAATAATTTTTTAATAGTATTAAATAACAATTTAAAAATTTGAATAAATTATGGTGTAATCTAACCTCGGTAAAAAAAAATTTTCATGTCGATTTTTCAAAAAGTTAAGTTAATTAACAAATTTTTTTCCAATCTCTGTTTTTATAAATTACGACATAAAAGTTTAAATATTTGGTCTATAGAATTTTCGCTCCGTGGAGCTCTTTTCATTTAGGTACTTAATAAAGCAATGCAAAAAAAAATTATTATAGTTTATTATTTTGTTAATTATAATTTTTTTAAATTAACAAAAAATGAAATTTAAAAAATGTTATCAAAAAATTTTTTTTTAGTAATATCTTATTATTGCTGTTTTTGCATCTAATATAGGTATTAATTAACATTGGAAAAAAAAATTACGTCATTTGTTAAGAAATTGTTTATAAACAAACAGACTATTATGGAATTTTTTTAAAAATTTGTTTTACCATCTTATTACATAGGTAAAATTATGATTTAAATTTTTTAAATTAAAAATTTTTTTTTTAAAAAATTCCTTTTTAATAACGAAATTTTTTTTATATTTATTTTTATTAAAAATTTGTTGTAAACAAATAATATTTTTTTCGAAAACTTCAAAAAATAACAAAAACAACTATGTATAACAAAGTATAGAAAAAAAAATTTCTTGTATTTTTTACAGAATTGTTACATATTATATGATAATGAAATTACAGCCGTTCCATAATTTGTTATTATATGATAATGAAATTACAGCCGTTCCATAACTTGTTAAATAATATAGATACAGCTACGGACACAAGAACTTTTTTGTTCTATGATAAGCAGAATATTAATAATTCTAGTGATAAATGAATGAAAAAGGTCAATGATGATTTTTAAGAATAAAATAATTTTTTGATAATATTTTTTAGAAATTTCATTTTTTGTAAATTTAAAAAAATTATAATTAACAAGATAATAAACTTTAATAAAAAAAATTTGCATTGCTTTATTAAGTACCTAAATGAAAAGAGCTTCACGAAGCGAAAATTTTTTACACCAATTATTTGAACTTTTATGTCGTAATTTATAAAAACAGAGATTGGAAAAAAATTAGTTAATTAACAATGGTGTAACTTTTTGAAAAATCGACATGAAAATTTTTTTTTACCGAGATTTTTTTCGTCCAAGTGTCTAGATTACACTATAATTTATTCAAATTTTTAAATTGTTATTTAATACTATAAAAAAAAATATTTTAGGTGATATAACAGCTTTTTAGGACGGTGCGCCTATGCCGTAACGACCTCGCGGAGCCCTATTTTCGGCGTTAAAAAAAAATTATAAATAATAGAGATAGAGTTCCGGGGGGTAGGACTTTTTATTTTTATTATTAACGAAAAACGAAATACCTTCTTTTTTTAATCTTATTTTATTAATAACAATCGCAATTTTTTTACGTGCTAATAAACCCTTAAAAAACATTTTTCTAGACGTCATTCCGAATCGAATGAGCTATCGCTCATATTTTTAGGAGCTTTGTATCTATTTAACACGTTTTTGAACTTGTTGATTATTAGACTATTACTAGAATTGTTTCCTTTGGTGGATGTTGAATGGATAAATATTTTTTTTTTTAAATGCATTTAGAAATAAAAACAAAACTATTGGTATTTTCTCTTTCATCACATTCACTGAAGTTTTTTGTTAAAAAAAATTTAAACTTTTGGTGATTGAAAGAAGAAATTAAAATGGATGTTGAGATTAAATTGTACGTTTTTAGGTATATACAATTAAATTGTTTTCATAAAAATATCCCTGGAGATGATCACTCTCATAGTTTCATCAATATAAGTAGAGACTTTCATTTCAGTTGCCCATTAAATTATTCAAGCATGATGCAAGTATTCATACTTTATAGATTTTCAGGCACAGAGCACCTCATCACTAATATGTTTCATCATTTTCAATTTTATTTCCAGAGCATTAGAGCCAGGTCAACAAGTTAAACATGGCAACTCACCTTTACCTGCAGTAGGGTAAGTTTGAAGTGAAATTTGAAATTTCAGAATCAGTATTTGAATTTTTTTAGTATTTGTTAAAAAAGAATCACTTTTGAAAGAATGTAAATTCCCATTACAATTTGAAACCCTCTGAGGATTGTGCAGCCGCCATGTTTGAAGTATATGTCATTATCATGCCATAAATATGATATAAGTAATGTGTACAAGTATGTTTTAGCCTCCATGTGCATTGATTTTTAACAAATCCCTAGTTTTTGCGAATTATTTTATTTTTTGTTTTGTAGGTTGGACAAATCTTATAATCAAATTTCTATCGTTTTTGTTTGTTATTTCCTTATTTGATTGAGGATTACCATATTTTGTATACATCTTACCCCCAACCATCAAGCACTTGAAAACATGTTATATCAGCAAGAAAAAAATCTAGCAAATTTCAAAATACAAGTACGTTGGGAAAACATTTTCAAAATAGTCATTTACTGCAATCTTTAGTAATTTAACCAGACCAGAAACTCATAAAAATGATTTTTTATCCGCTCTTCTGGGTAAAGTTCAGCAAGATTTTATAAATTCTTTAGTAACTATTGATGTCGGTAATTTTTAATCTCATCAATTTTTTTTTAAACCCAAAATCAAGTTTCAAAAAAATTTATGTTGCTTATCACATATAACCCTTACCTAAATGTTAATATGATACAAATATGTCATTGGGATTATTTCCTGTTTGAGAGACATTGAAGGATTTTTTGTTTCGTATTTTTCAAAATCAAACAATTATGAATGGGGATTTGTGTTTTGCTTTTATAGAGTTCAAGGCGCCCCGAATGAGGAACACGTAAAGCCGCGTTCTCTGAGGTTCACTTGGTCGATGAAGACGACGTCTAGCCGAGATCCGGCCGAAATAATGGCAGAGATCCGCAAAGTTCTAGACGCCAACAATTGCGATTAGAACAACGAGAGAGATTCCTTTTGCTGTGCGTTCACGGCGATCCGAATACAGACAGTCTGGTCAGTGGGAGATCGAGGTGTGCAAGCTGCCTCGGTTGTCGCTCAACGGGGTTCGATTCAAGAGGATTTCTGGTGAGTTTCCATAATAGTTATTGAAAAAGTCAAGGAAAGTTCAATGTAGCAACTTTTCATACATACATATGGAGACTTTAGGCTTCCGATAGCCAGAACCAATATATTGTTCAAAGCGCCAATTTATAATAAAATGTCATACTATTATAATATTCACTTTTCTTCTAATACTGAAATAGTGAGATCAGTACACTTAGAATAATAAGATCATATATTTTTCGTGAATATTTTTGTTTTGTTTTTTTTAATTTAATTCCTTTTTCTATTTTTGTTTCTTTTCATGTTCTCAAACTTAGACTACTGATTTGTTTTATTTTCTATGGATATATATATATATATATATACACACAGTGTGACCCATTTAAAATGGAACCACCCCTGTATAATACGCATTTTTCAATCTAAAAAAAAAATATTTTAATATAACCATGGAAAACTGTATCTTGACACAAATTTTCATAACTTCAGTTTTATTTCCAAGGCACACTATGGTTTTTTTTCTTTGTCAAAACCGGCAAAAGTTTATTAGGCATTTTTTTTTCAAGTTTGACTACACCACTGGATTCGTAGTCGTTATAAATAAAAACCATCAAAATTTCATAAAAAAATATTGGTTAACAACGAAGTTACAACAACTTCAATTTTGGAAACAAAGTATTTGATTATAATTTTTATTTAGATCATAGATACATTTAAAATCTGGCAACACCGTCAATACAAAGTAGAACACCAGTGAACTTGTACAGTGAAAATCCGAAGTCAATAGCTCATTCCGTTCTACAGTTATAAGAATGGTAATGTGAGCTATTTGAGGTGGAAGCGATTTTGTAGTAAAAATCTGACTAGGCCACTGGATTTGTAAATTATATTCCCTTAAAATCATTTACTTAAGTGTAGGTTATAAGTGTATTCGAAAAGAACAGAAAATTTGGAATTCATTTTCAAGTTAAACAGTAGTACATTCTTCCATAGCCGATAAAAACGAAATGAACAGAAACAAGTTTTAAAGTATTTATTCAACAATAAAACATCATTAGCAAAAACTAAAATAAACATTACTGTAAAATTAAATATTTGAATTTTTGTGGCTTCTACCAAACCTCCATTTAGTTCAACACATTTATCGTATCTCTTCCGAATATTTTTTACACTATTTCTTATTTGTTGAGGTGTTATTTCGGCACAAATCCAGTGGCGTAGTCAGATTTTTATTACAAAATCGCTTCAACCTCAAATCGCTCACATTACCATACTTTCAGGAGTTATAACTGTAGAACGGAATGAGCTATTGACTTCGGATTTTCACTGTAGAGCTCATCCAGTATTGAAACGACCACTTTGGCCTTCCCCCACCTAACAATTTTTATCGAAGATACCCGAACCATTGTCTAACTATGGCTATTAATAGAAATTCCATAGGCATACCAAATTATTTGGTATAGGCGATTCACGAGACGTAGAGAACTTACACTCCTATTTCTTTTTCCGCTACTGAATAGTACTTACCACTGGGCATTTTGGCAAGGTAACGAGTAAACTATTGCAAAGTTGAATAAAAAACTGCACTACCTATTTATTAATTAAACAAACCTAACCTTTCAAACGCTGCATGCCATGACACTGGTGAAGATTCGCCGTAGCACAGTCGTGTCCACTCGTGTTTTCCCCCTCTCTACCTACCAAACGGTCGTTTCAATACTGGATGAGCTCTACAAGTTCACTGGTGATCTACTTTGTATCGGCAGTGTTGCCAGATTTTTAATATGTCTATAATCTAAATAAAAATTATAATCAAATACTTTGTTTCCAAAATTAAAGTTGTTGTAACTTCGTTGTTAACCAATATTTTTTTATGAAATGTTGATGGTTTTTATTTATAGCGACTACAAATCTAGTAGTGTTGTCAAATTTGAAAACAAAAATTGCAGAATAAACTTTTGCCGTTTTTGACAAAGAAAAAAACCATAGTGCCTTAGAAATGAAACTAAAGTTATGAAAATTTGTGTCAAAATACAGTTTTTGATGCTTTATATTGAAAAAATTTTTTTTGAGATTGATTGAAAAATGCGTATTCTACAGGGGTGGTTCCATTTTAAATGGGTCACACTATATATACTTAATTTCAACTTTTATTGTCCTGTAAATGGGTTAAATTATTATTATTATATCACAAATCCATTCATTATTATTCTTAAATGACAATGAATCATTTTTCACTAATAATCATCGACATGTGATTATTCTGTATCTCGTGTTATTTGGGAGAGGAAAGTTATAAATATATTTTTTTCCAGGTACTAGTATCGGATTCAAGAATATTGCTAGCAAGATAGCAAACGAACTGAAGCTGTGACTAGTTGCTAACGAGCCGGAGATACCCAGCGAGCCAACATAGAAAAAAAGATAATACTAGCAGTGTGTAGCGGTTCCGAACTCAGTTCCTCAGTGTTCAGAGTGTGTACCAGACGAGATAATGCGAAAACACCAATGACATCTGGCTTCTGTCTCTCAACATACCTTTCGAATGTGGCTCTACAAATTTAGTTAAGATTAACCCAGACTTTGCTTGTGATATGTGGAATTGAAGAGAGAGAGAATCCTACACAAGTTGTACATTGAGTAGATCTCCCTATTTTTGTTCAGTTTTTTTCTTTCGATGCAACATCAAATGACTTTTTTTCAAATTGTGGTACATTGACATTACGTGGTACATTACTAGTGTTATGCTAACTATGAACGAAATAGGACTAAAGAGAATGTATTATTTTATATGGAATCATAAATATTTATTATATTTAGTCAATTGATTTTTGTCCCCCTTCGAGACGCAGATACGTTTTTTTATGGATTTACTTAACCTCCTCTTCCAGCCAGAATTACAAAAATGCAATATGGTGTGAAGTGTCAATTTTGCTGTCCAAACTGTGTTGATTTGATATTATGGGTTTGTCAATTTTTGGCAAGCGACCAGAAAAATGTTCCTTTTGTCTGTTGATCAATTTAGAGTTTCAAGCAGGAAAATTGGGGAAAAAGCTTCCATTGTCAGTTTTTCCTAGTCTTTCATCGTCCCAGTCTCAGATATTTCTTTGTTTTTCTTCATTGTGACACTCTAAGTTGATTGGTTTGTTGATCACATTCGAACTTATAACCATCCGACTTCAGTCTAGTCGGGTTTATAAATTTCAATGTGATTTTTTTATAGTGTGAAACCCTCAGTCTACAAATACTGGACTTTTAGTGGGTGCCGTGGCACTCGAAACGTTTTTCAAATTGAATTTGTATATATTGTATGAAAGTTGTGTGTAAGACTGAATGTTAAAATTATAGAGATGTAATATTTTTAACAATTTTTACTGCATTTGCATTTGTCAGGCCAGTCTATATTCATTATCGATTTAATACGGGAAATGCTCAAAATATGTCAAAAGATTCTAGCTATGTAATAACAAATACCCAGTCCAGGGGATTACAAACAAATTAAACAGCATTTTTGGCGCCCAACGGGGGGCGCAATTTGACCTTGAAAATATAGTCATCCAGTTATATGCATGTAAATTGCGGCAATTTTATGTTGAAGTTATCAAATTTAAAATGAATTGGTATTTTACAAATAATGCAATCAACATAACCTACTTTGCCCAAGCTTCGTTAGAAACCTATTTCGGAATTTTCCAAAGCTTTTTTCCTGTTGAATGTAAATGTAGTAGACCACATTAACATAAAAAATGTCAGATCTGTTCATCATGAGTGTACTTAGATAAAAAACTTCATCTTCACTTTGTTGAAAAGCCTTACTTCTTCTAGAGCTTCGTTTTACGCAAGGTGCCTCAAAAACGTGCAGTTTTTGAAACGGCTTGCTGAACTCTGCGCGATTATTTAATTAATTCGGTTTGTACTATATATAATTTTACTTATAGAAGAAGTAAGGGTTGTGTTTCATTGAATTTATGATAAAATAATGTAGTATAATATACTATGAGTATAATTGTTAGGTCAGCCTAGATTAGTTGATTACGCTGTAAAGAGCAATGTTTGCTTTTCCATAAAAATAAATTCTTTCACTGGGGATGGGCACTTTATGTTAGTTATGCTATTGATCATTTATAATAAAAACTGAACTCATTGAAACGGTGTTTTATTGAGTTATCAATCGTCAATGCATTTTTTCAGATAAGGCGTTCTCACGAGCATTACGGGGCAACCTTTCGTGGATTTGTGGAATGAAAAGCACAGTTAACAGGCATAATCGAAATTTTTGAATGGATGAATTTAGTTTTTCCATATAATAAAGTACGCATTCCAAATATTTTTCATTAGGATTAGGAATGTTTTCATTCACCAAGTTAGTTTACTAGTTTAGGATTTGCCTCTGGCGCCACCTTCAGTTACAGTGGGAAGGAAACTACTCTGGGCAGTCTCAGTGAAGATAATAAAACACTCCAGGGGATTAATGTTACGGGACCAAAGGGGACTTTACTTGCCCTTGACTGGGCTGAATACCTGGGTGTTAAAAAATTCTATCGTCTAAAGGGTACGTCCTAAAAATGTTATTTTGATATCAAAAAGTGATAAAAATAATTATAAAAATTATTTTTCGAAAATTAAAACCCTTGAAAAATTCTATCGTCTAAACGGTATGTCCTAAAAATTTGATTTTGATATAAAAAAAATTATTTTTTATTTTACGTTTTTAAAGTATTTTTGAAAATTTTTCAAATTTTTTGTTCGATTTGAATTTTTGTAAAAACGTTAGGGGGGCAGGCGACCCTCTTCGGCGGAATCCTCAAGTAGTATTCAACAAAAAATTATTATTTCCAATATTTTTGGCCCGTATCAGTAATATTTTTTTGATGAGAAGGGGGGCAAAAGGGGATTGAAAAATATGATAAATCAAGATGAATCGTTAGCATGTTTTTATATTTTTATGATTTTATTTGAGCGAGTTATTTTCGAATTAATTTTTTTGGACCCCGTCACCTATGTAGAAATATACATAACTTATTTTTCGATAAAATGTTTCCCGAATACTTTTTGATAGGACATATTGTTTTCGTGTTATTATTTCAATTATTTTATATAGAGCAGAGCACAAAGGGGGGGGGTCGTAGAGGGATGGTGATTTTTTCAAAGAATTTTAAAAATCGCGAAAAGTCTTTGGTCATAATTGCAAAAATCTTAAAAAATTTCTTCACCTAGTAAATTCCTAGAAATGGTGTGGGAGGGTCGGTACATATGGGAAAAAACGCATTGGATCCGATTTCAAAAAATTGTTCGGATAACTTTTTTTATGAAATTAAAATTACTCTCGTTATTCAAAATAGTCTACGGGGAAACGCACAGCCCAATGGGGGGGTCGTAGAGGAATGCGGATTGTGCCAGGGGACTTTTTAAAGAAGGACGGGGGACCATTTGAGGGTCTGAACGCGAAAAAATATTTCCTTCTCCTAGTTGACCCCATCGATTTTAACGATACCCCCCTCCCCCACCCCCCAAAAGAGTACTACAAAAAAGTCTAATGAAGTTTTATCGAAAAACGATAGTTTTTTCCCATGACGTATAATTTTTAGAAAGGGGGGGCCCGGGTCCGAATTTTTTTTTTTGGCGGCGCTTTTTGGGGACGTCATTGACTTTCCATAACAAAGAAATTTTCCAGGGTCGATTGGGGAAGCAAGTGCCCCCCTTCAAATTTTTATTTTTTTTTCGTTTTAAATTGAAAATCTCAATATTTTTCGATTCCGTCGAAAACAATATTTTTGTCGAAAAAAAAGGGGGTGCTCTCCCCCTCCAAATCTTAGAATTTCTCACAGATCACGAATATGTAATTAGTTTTGCACTACTTGCCCCACGACGGTCATAAAACCCAGCTCACGTGCCCCCTCTACTCAACATTATAAATCAAATACTCCATCCTCAAAACAGAATAAATATTTTTATTATACTCAACAAATTAAATACAGGCAGGGCGGGCGGCTGACGGCAGCCTCAAGCTATTACAAACAAACTGGCAAGCAAATTATACTATGACAGCGGAGAGGGGCATTTGAAAGGAAGCGTGGTAAATGTTACTGTAGCAACCAAAAAGCACATGCGGGGAAGAGAGTTCTTTCGGAGTAGTAGAAAGAAAGCTCAAGCGCCAGGTTTTTACAATAGTGTTTAGACTGAAAGGGGTATCAATTGCAAGCTTATGGACGGCCAAAGCAACAAATTGGGGTAACAGTTCGTGATGCTCCGCGTGAACGGGACCTAATCTATCTTTACTGTTCGTGCAAAACTTCCCGGAGTTATTTTCAATCTCCCTATTACTATCTTTCTCTGATCTAACTGTATGCAACGAGACACTAAAATGTCCACCATCACAGTGACAGCTTTTTACTCCCTATCTATCTTGCTTGCACGTATTAATCTTTGGATCATATGGAGCGAGACGCTAGAATGTCTACCACCCTAGTGAAAATTTTTAGTTGCTCATTCTACCGAAACACATTCCTATGTGCCATAAATATATCGTGAGTTTTTGTGTGACTTTTTCGTGTTTTTATTTCGCGATTTTGCTGAATGACTGTTTCATGTACATTATGGTAGCTATCGCAGTAATCCCTTGTCAGTTATCATTTGTATCAATTTTAAAGTGTTCAAAGTTAGTTGAAATGAATATCAACAAGGAAGAACTTGTAGAGATGTTTGTTTTGGGCGAGTCTCGAAGAAATTATCTGCTCGCCACTAGAATTTATCATCAGCGGTATCCTGAAAGGAGATGCCCGGAAATAAAAGCTTTCGAAACCTGCTAGAAAGATTTGTACAAACTGGCAATGTACAATATGAAAAAAAAAAGGAACTAAGAATAAATATTTGCAACTAAGATAATAAGTTCTTTGTAGTGCTGGCAACTGTTGGGAATCCCCACATCAGTCAGCGAGAAGTGAGTGTATCAGTTGGGATAAGTAGATGTTCCGTTGGTCGAATCTTAAAGAGAAATAAGTTCCACCCATTTCATATTCAAAGGCATCAGGAACTGAATGACGACTTTCAAAAGCGTCTACACTTTGCAATTGGGCGTAAGGGGTAAGATGCAAGAGGATGCTGCATTTTTCAATAATATTTTATTCTCTGATGAGGCAACATTTAATAAAAATGGATTCTTAATAGGCATAATTTTCATTATTATGCAACAGAAAATCCCCATTTCTACAGGCAAGTTGATGACCAGATGGTCAATAAATGTTTGGGGCAGAATCATTGCTTTTGTTTTGTTATAATTATTGTTTAAGGTTGTGTTTTAGGTTTTATTGATTGCCGAGACTTTACGAGATCTTTATCTTTAACAATAAAGCATGTTTTGAATTTTAATTGAATTTGAACATGTAATAGGGCCACATTTCTTCGATGGTATCTTGACAGGAGCTGTTTATCAGCATTTTTTGGAAAACTATCTGCCACAATTGATAATGAATCTTCCTGAAAGAAATTGAATGTGGTTTCAACAAGACGGTGCTCCACTTCATTATTTGAATTCAGTAAGGGAGCACTTGAACGATTGCTTGGGAGAAACGGACCCACTCGATGGCCTGCTAGATCCCCAGATCTCACTAAAATATTGTGTTTTATGGGGATACGTAAAAGAAATCGTGTTTAGAGATACACCAACAATTGAAAATATGAAGGAAAGGATTGTAAATGCTTTCAGGAATATAACACCGGAAATTCTAAGAGCAACAGAAAACTCATTTCAAAGGCGCAAAGAGATGTGCATCACCCATAATGGGCGACAAGTGGAGCACTTACTATATAGTTTAATTTTTTTCATATTTATGTTCCTTGATTCTTCTTTTATTCATTATTTAAAGTTCTGTTTCAATCAATTGTACATAAAGGAAGTTGACAATCACCTAGGAATGTGTGTCAGTAAAAATAAGCAAATAAAAATTTTCAAAATTCAATAAATCGGAAAAGGCTAGAAATAGCCTAGGGGTGTACAAACAAAAAATATTCGCGTCCTAATCCTACATAACATGGTCGAAAAATATATGGAGTGACTCTACATTCTGTATACAGGATAGGTAGATGAAATCTACAGAGTATCAGGGGAAACTCTTGCGAAAAGCGAAATATACTTCAACTCTAACGCGCTGGAATAAAAACAAGACTAAAAAAATTACCTTCTCAAAAAATGGAAAACACATAAATGAATTGAAGAAAAAGTTAGCTAGTAGCCAGTATCTTCTATGGAATCTCAGGGAAATAATATCTGATGAGGTACTGAAGACAGTATATTATGGCATGGTGCACAGTCATCTAACCTATGGGGTGCTACTGTGGGGAACTAGTGTAGCAGGCCCTGACATTCGGGTCTGGCAAAAAAAAATTCTAAGAACCATGGCAAAAGTAGGCCCAAGAGAACACTCTAAACCACTATTTATATAAATGAAAATCTTGACACTGCCCTGTATCTATATAATGGTGGCAATCCTGTGGGTACATAACAACAAAAATAAAAGCACTACTGGAACACAAACTCATGACCACATTACCAGAAATAAAGATTTATACAGACTGCCTCAAGTTAAATAAAGTAAAACAATGAGGCAGACTGAATATCTGCCGTTGAAATTATACAATATCATACCAGCGGATTGGAGGGACTTTTCCTCAAAAAAACAAAAATTTTTACTGAAAAAATCATTACTTGCTGATTCTATGTATGAAATTAGCAATATCTATACTCATATTTGGACGTAAAATAAATGTCATGTAAGTTCTCTAAGAGCCCACGTTTTTTTTTAAATAAAATATTTTTTTTTCCTTATTTTCTATTTTTTTAGTCTGGTTTTCTATAAAAGCGTGTTTTTTAGTTTTTTTTAAACTATTATTTATTATGACTTCAATTTTGTTTTTTCCCATAAATGGGATAAAATTACTTGGTAGATAGAAATGCACAACTTTGAAATTATATTGAAATTTTATTTTCAACACCATTGTATAAAACTATTTGTGACTTTCAAAACACTAAGAAATAACTAAATATACATGGGACACAAGGTCTACTTACTATTTGTGTATTTTCGGTAAAAATTAACTCCTTCATGCAAGGAGCTGGATAATTTCGAATTATTATCCATTAGGTAGGGTTCATAAAATAAATGATATAAGCACATTCAAGTCGAATTGAATAAAACTGTTCTGGAAAATTGTCTTTCTTTAAAAATAAAAATCTTAACAATAAATCTACATAAACACTAGTTCTTGGGCGGTGGCCTGAATATTCCCACAACAACAGCATGGTCCCTCTCATAGGGCTCCAGAGTAATCTGTTCCTGGGGCTTCAACTTGTCCGTCTGCAACTTCTTGACCTCAGCAGCGAAAACAGCCTCCGGCTGAGCGGTGGAATCGATACAGGAAGCTTTGATGGAAATGACGAAATGTCCCCCATTTTTTAGGAAATACTGGGCATTCAAAGCAACAATCCTAGCTTGATCGGGCTGCGCTACATCGGCAAATATAGTATCCACCATGCCCACTAGCATTCTATACTTATGCGGGTGTCTGGCATCTTCGATAATAGGGATTATATTCGTACGTTTCTTGGCGACGTTTATCAGATCTCTGCCTGACCTATGGGAAAATTCCACAGCGTAGACTAAGCCTTCGGGACCTACTACGTCAGAAACGTGTGAGACTGTGGTTCCAGAAGCTGCTCCAAGGTATAACACTCTACAGCCAGGAGGCATGTATATTTGGTCCACTCCGCCCAAAATGGCGGCTGCTAGTTTGCTTCTGAATGGGTTCCAGACCCTGTATTCAGTTTTGTTGCCTTCGTTCTGAAAAATATGAACTTTAGTAAATAAAACAGGGTTTTTCACAGAACTACAAATAGCTAATCAAGACATCCAACGATTCAATGTTTCAAATTTCTTAGCAAGTATTCACAAACGTGCTCAGGTGGAAAAATTATATATCAATCAATCAAGTATACCTACTTTATTGTCGAAGATGTAAAAACCTTATAGACAAAGCATTTTTCAAAACATCAAAAACACAAATACAATATAAAATTTAGATACAATTTGTTAGATCTTAAATGTAGAATAAAATACAACAAACTAGCAGTATTTTTGCTCACAATAAAAATTGATCATCATATTCCTGCAGTTTATAATAGGCCTTCTCAAGCAGCATGAATTTTACCTCATTTCGCAACAAAAATAGTAGCTTAATGGTTTTTATTTGGCTAGGTAAATGATTTTAAAAAAATGTACTCTCCTATATAACTAAAAATTTTGTCAGGGACGACTTGGGTATTGGAAGAGGAATATTTTGATTAGTTCTTGTGACATAACCAGATTCAGGAGTAACTGTATTTAAATTGACTTAATGAATAAGACTCTAAAATGAATAAGCTAGTTAATGTCAGTAGTAGAAATGAACAGAGCTTTGCAATGTTCTCTTGGTTTTGTATTGCACATAAACCTCAATGTTCTTTTCTGAAGAACAAAAACAGAATCAAAATTGTTCTGTTTGGTGAATACCCAAAAAGCTATTCCATACCTGAGATGGGTTTCTATCGAAGATAAAACATTTTAACAAAATTAAACCGGTGAATACCCAAAAAGCTATTCCATACCTGAGATTGAAAACAAAATAAATCCTTTTTAGTCTTATGATATTGAGTCTAAACTAATGTGAATAACTAATTTTGATTCGGCGCCCCAAACAAACAATTATCGAAGATCATTATATTACTTTGAAGATGTAATCAAAACGCCGCTATGCATCATTTTAGGCTTTACCTAATTCAATTGCTATTAGTTTGTTTGACACCGACTCAAAATTAGTTACTCACATTAGTTTAGGAGCTCAATTATCATTAAGACTAAAAAGATTTATTTTATTTTTTGCTTTTCAGTTGATTTTTTCATTGGTTTAATTTTTTGTTAAAAAGTTTTTATTTTTCAATTTTTTGTGGCTGAAATTTACTAATTACTACCCACTTAATTTTTAATTACTTCCAAAATACTTACTTCCCTACCTTACTTCAACTATTAACTGTTAAATAATATGATTATCTACTTTAACTATTTATTGTTATATAATATAAATTATTTTTGAAAGTTCTGGTTAGTTGATTTCATCACTTTGTATATAATTCCATCCTTTCATAGAATGTAATTATTGTGTTTATTGTTTTCAATATAATATTTTAAGTGGATATCATCTAATAAAAAATCAATCATTTCCTATTTTTCTACCCATAGGGGTGGATTATTTCATTGCAAATTGGAATATGATCAACTATGAGGTATATCCTATCTAATAAAAAAAGAATAATCCAAATCGGAAAACCCACTACCCTGATAGAATCGGTTAACGGACCAAAATTCAGAGGGTGAACGATCAATATCCTCCATTTTGCTTCCCTTAGGGATGGATTTTTTTGTTCAAATTCAAATGGGACTAACTTCGAAGTACACCCTATTCAATGAAAAAAGAATCATCGGAATCGAACTGCTCTGTAAAAAGTTATGCGTGATCATACATAAAAAAATACGCGTCGACTAGAGAACCTCCTCCTTTTTGGTTTCGTCGGTTAAAAAATAAACTACCCTCGCCATGTCGAGGTTCAGTTCTCTAGCTACGATTCTAATCACATAGCATCCTGATGCGAGCTTCTTTGATAAAATAGTCAAATGCTCTTGGAATCTTAATTTATTGTCAATATATAGGCCAAGGAACTTGAAGGAAGTTTAATTATGAATAATGTTTGTTTCAAGATATAACTTTGGAAAGTCAAATTTGAAGGTGACAAGTTTTAGATATATTGAAACATAGTTTAAATCACACCACTCTTTCTCTAACCCTATGGTATTCGGTATCTTTTAAAACTTCCGTACCTTTTCCATGCCAAAGGAGGGTGGTGTGAACAGCAAAGAGTGTGAAAGTTCCTTGAATATTGATATTTACCAGATCGTTTAAGTACATATGAAACAATATAGGTCCAAGAACAGATCCTTGTGGAACTCCGTCAGTAATCTCTTATGTATCGGATGTATTCACTAACTTTTAATACTTGATATCAGTTTGTGACTTATGAATCAAACCATTTCAGAGTGACACCCTTGAACCCATATACATTTATTTTTTGCAGCAGTATTCTGCAGTTTACACAATCAAAAGATTTTGAGAAATAGCAGAACACAGCTGCAACTGCCTCATCTGTGTTCAGGCTCATATATGCTTGTTCTAAAAATGAAAAAATGGCACCATTGGTGCTCCTTGATTTCTGGAATATGAACTGGTATTTTGACGTTAAACTATGATGTTCTAGAAATTCTAGGGTTCATGTTTTGTCAAGCTTTTCTATAATCTTTGGTAGAGTAAAAAGTAGTGAAATGGGTGGAAAATTAGATGGATCTTCGACGTTTCACCCTTTATGGAGAGATATTAAGTACTAAAGCTAGATTTAGACATGTTGGGAAGATTCCAGTTTGAAAAGATTTATTTACAGCTTCAGCTAAAGTGTCTAGTGCTTGGATCCGATGAATTTTCAAAAACATTAAGGCTGATTCCATCTATTCCTGAAGCTTTTTCATTTTTGATTTCCCTTATAACTTTTTTATTTCTGCCGTACTTGTTGAATGCAAAACTCTCCATTTATTTTGATGCATTTGAGGTATTCTATTGGGGGTTTAGATCCGATGTTGAATTTTGAAAAACTGTCATTCATACAATTTACTTCAGTTGTCATAATTTAACTTTGCCTCTTCATTTACAATAGCCGAACTCTCTTTACTTTTATTCTTTGCTTCCCCCATTCTTTTTGCGCAGTAATTACTTTCGGCTTCTTTTTATTTTTCTGTACACTTGTTATAATGATTTGAAAAAACTCATCCATATAATATTTCCTGAATGTGTATAAAGACCTTGGTTTTTTGGTTGAAATTTTAATACCTAAAGTTACCTAATAGTATTTTTTTAGGCATAAAAATTTCAAATTTAGCACATTTTTCCTCCCGTACTCCAAGTGAGTACACACTTGTATTGTGTAGTGAGGAGAAATGGAAGACGAAGAAAAACAAAGTAAAAATATACTATAAAATAAACAATAATTGTCTAGTGACAATTTGTCATTATTCCAGTTTACTTTTGATAAGCAATAATTTTTAAATGTTTCATAATTTGTTTTACTATAGATCCTGCCCTATTTATATTTATGGGCCTTTTTATCTTCAAAATGACTTTTTATCAAAACTGCAGGATGGTCAGATAAACCCGCAGGAATAACTTCACATGAATCGAGATCCTCTTCAGGGTTTGAGCAAACACAATCTGTTAATATTGAGGAATGAGCTGATTCCCTAGTGGGTTCTCTAACGTGCATAGTCACACCAAATGAAAGGAATAGATTATTTTAATTTTGCGTATCACTTGAAGTCTTATTCTCAAAGTTTATATTTAAATCTCCGGTCAGCAAAACTTTTATAAAAATTCTATATTACAACTTGGAGGTCTGTAAATGCAGATAACATAAAGATTGTTTCGTTTATTGTAGAATATGGAGAATTCAAACACACATGATTTTAACAGAAAATCAAATTGATGCACATTTTCAAATGAGTATTTGTGGGGTATATCCCCTTTTGCAAAAATTATTGTGCCACCATGTACTTCATCTTGACGGCAGAATTTTGAAATTATAATTTGGAAGAAAGGAAGGTTCATCATCTTCTAGCCAATGTTCAGTGATTGCAATTATATCTGGTTTACCTTGTTCTTCAATGAAAATATACAATTCATCAAGTTTATTGCGAATACTCTGAATATTAAGTAGCATCAAGAAAGTACATTTTTTTGAAGAATTGATGTTGTTGAAATTACAAACCCTTTT
Organism: Gonioctena quinquepunctata; assembly: GCA_018342105.1. NCBI lineage: Eukaryota > Metazoa > Arthropoda > Insecta > Coleoptera > Chrysomelidae > Gonioctena > Gonioctena quinquepunctata. The sequence goes on along the minus strand of JAFIRS010000061.1, from coordinate 38,291 downwards.
TAAAAAAAAAAGAATCATCATTAATAATTCTTTGTTTTGAGGAAATGGTATGTTGAGATTTCTGCAGTTGCTGAATTTGTGGATCAAAATCAAATCCATGTCATAAAGAATTGAATGCTTATTGTTGATCTCCATATTGTCAAAAGCAGATTTGTTTGGATTTACAAGTGTCTCCTAGTTAATGAAGTGTTTAAGTATACATCTTGCCATGAATCCTTTTCCCACATTGTTTATATCTTGCCCATTTTAATGGACGTTACGTTTTTTTAAGACCCCATTGCACTTTATCACATTTAATGGTCCCATATAAGTGAAGCTTATTCGTTTCTGAATAGCGAATGAACACAAGAAGAATCCCAGATAAACATATTTGTTTATACCAATATCAGGGCTTCATTACATAATAAATGTGCATTTATAACAACTGGCAACAAGAATCGAGGTAATATTTATTATGACTCGAATAGAAATTTCTACGGTTTTCTGAGAATTCGAAAATGCGGCTATGTTAGAATTCAAGCTTTGATAATTGCACAAAACTTACTAAATGCCTTCCTTAATTAGTTATACACATAAATACTTATTGCATTTCAAAATATCGTCGTTTTTATCGAAAAAGATCCTCCTTCTTACACAGTCCGATTCATTTATTACCAACATGAAAAATTAAAAAAGGTAATAAATTTCATCTGTCAAAGAAATTAGAATTGTTCATTTGCAACTGTAAAAGAAGGAGGATTTTTTCGATAAAATGACGATATTTTGTGCAAAGTTGTGCTGAAAATAAGTGATTTAGGTGTATTGTTATGATGGTAAAAGAAGGAGGATTTTGAGTGAGTTTTGTGCAAGAAAACGTGTTGAAATTTATTTCGAAAAGCGATGTAACTCTGAAACGGTATGAGACCGCCGCATTTTTCTTCCGGATTCGTGTTCAGGAGGCAAAAACACGTAAGAAAAGTGTTTTCCCCATATTCGGAGTGCATGTGTGATGTAACTAGATATTTACCGAATCGTATTAAATAAAAGTGAAGCCACGGTCCTCAATAAGGAAAAGGGAACATTTTCTGACCGTTCTTTCGCCATTTAGGAACGCATAAGCCCTTCCACCAAACTTTATTTTACAGAGTGAAATATAAAAAAACTTCCTCCATGAACGAACGTTTTAAAATGAATGTATAATCACCTCAACGGAAATCCTCTTTTCTCCATACACCTCAGACCCAGGTACCAAATTCAGTGTGACTAACGCATCTTCTTTTCCTCTCGCAATGAAAACTCCTTCATGTCTATGTGGCTCAATAACAACTGTTTTGCCTCCTCTGAAACCGCCTCCACCTCCCCCACGTCCGCCGCCTCTGGCTCCACCACGGCCCCCACTTCCCCCTCGTCCTCGACCACCTCCAAATCCTCCTCTTCCACGTCCACCCCTGTCGCCTCCAAACCCACCCCTGTCGCCTCCAAATCCACCCCTATCTCCGCCAAACCCACCTCGACCACCACCTCGGCCTCCACGGCCCCCGAAGCCGCCTCTACCTCCTCCGCCGCCGCGACTCCCTGGAAATGTACCCGTTACTCGATTGTTCTCAGAATATACATTGAGAAATCAATGCAAAAATGAAGATATAAATTATAGGAGAAGCACTCACCAGATCTATTCATATTGTTCGATATCTACAATTCAAAACTTGAAAAATAAACAGTCTTTAGCTTTTAGCTGCAAAATCCAGAACCACGTGTAAACAACACCAACTCGTTTTGTAGAGAAGATACGTAACCTGTAAAATTATTTCTTCTTCTGCTTTTTTGGAGGTAAAGATTTATGATGTCTCCCAGTCTGTGCGGAGTGGGTGACATCTACTTTCACGAAGTCAAACCACTCGATCAGTGAGCAACAAAAAGTATGTTTTATATGTATAAGTATGTGTATAACCATTGTCTTTAGACAATGGTATAACCATTGTCTATAACTAAATATAGTAGTTGGTGATCAATACGAATAGAACGAACATCGTCGTAGTAGCAATTATTGATTAATCGAAAATTTGGAGGATTATGAAGGGCAATTCGATAACATCGAGAAGAATATACTGTGTGTCCCTCAGGGTATGATATACTACAGCGGAAATATTTCGATTCCTCCAGAAACAGGAGCTGCAAAAATGGAAAGAAATCTTGAAATAATAATATCCTATTTACTTCTCAATAGGTAAACTAATCACGTAAAATAACATAATTTTTTATCCAGACAACTCTGAAAAGAAAACTGCATAATTTCGGCCTATTCAGGAGTACGTTGGATACATATATTCATCAACTACGAATATTAATAACTGGCCATGAGAGCAATGAAATGAAAGTGAAGTCGGGTAATACAGGGTGTTCCAAAATTCATTATCAAGATTTCAGGGACGTATTTTTCAGGTCAAAATAAAACTTTTCTTTTCAAAATCATGTGTCCGCAAACGTTTCGTTACCGATCTACAGAGCGTTAATGTTTCAAGTTTTTTTTATTTTTTTCTTCATAGCTCTTTCACTATGGCGATATTAAGATCAAATTTGAAATATGGGTTCACATCATTCAGTATGCCGAGTGATTTTAAGAATCTACAGGGAGATATTTTTCAGGGTCAAGCCCTTTTCGCCCCATAAACTTTTTGTAGTGTGCCGCAGGTGGATTCTAACATATCAAAGGAATTATTTGTTTTGTTTATAAAATTTTTTGTTGACTGTAATTTTTACGCATCTGCAACCGTTATCGAGAAAAAAGTAAAATCATTTTTTGTAATTCGCTAGAGTCAATTAAATTTTTCAACGAAACAATGAAAAAGAGAAGTAGTAGGCTTTTACTGCTATTTCCATTCCAACGTTTAGGTTTGTTTTGAAGCATGTGACATTATTTGAAAGTTGGTGGATGCCGCATCGTATATTTGTTTAACATTAAAATTGAAAATGGACCATATTCATTTGAACATCTGGCTGACATCCATTTTGTTTATGGTCTGGCTTATGGTAACGGACTTGAAGCTCAGAGGTTGTACGCGCTAAGATTTCCGAATCACCTGCTTCCCAACTATAGAACTTTTATAAATTCCCATCAGCACCTTCGGGCACGATGCTGGCAGACCGCGACAAGCACGCAACCCAGTAAGAGATGAAGATATTTTAAATGTTATCGACAAAAATCCTGGTTTGAGTACTCGACAAATAGCACGGGAATTGGATGTTTCCCATTCAACTGTCTGGAGAGTTTTACACGAAAACATGCTATACCCATATAATATCCAGCGCGTACAAGGTTTGCTTTCGCGAGATTTTCCACGGCGCTTGCAGTTCTCCCGATTGATACTGCGCAACTGTACTAGGGATCCTGCATTTTCTTCTTGTATTCTTCTAACCGACGAAGCTCACTTTACACGCGACGGAGTAGGGAGTAGTGAATCACCACAACGTTCGTATTTGGGCACTAGAAAATCCACACATGATCAGACAATATCGACATCAGGAACCGTTCAGCGTAAACATAGTAGAAATAGTAGGAGATACTTTAATTGGTCCTTTTATTTTACCGCGAATTTTAAACGGTGCCACATATTTAAACTTCCTACAGAACGAATTGCCTGCATTTGTGGAGGACGTGCCTTCACAAGTTCGTCAACAAATGTGGTTTATGCACGATTGCTCCCCCCCCTCCTCATTTTCGAGTCATCGTCCGCGATTATTTAGATACAGTGTTTCCCAATCGGTGGATTGGCAGAGCAGGTCCAATTGCTTGGCCTCCGCGGTCCCCAGATTACAACCTGCTGGACTGCTTTTTATGGGGACATGTAGAGGGCTTACTTTATGGTGCATTACTAGTGCTTTCCATCGCAGTTCTTACTGAACGAATTATGGATGCCTTCCACACCGTAAGGAGCACTACCGAAATTTTAGAACGCGTACAGCAGTCTATGAGAAGAAGAGTGGAAGGTTGTATCGCAGAAGAATGAGGGTATTTCCAGCACCTTTTAGAAAAAGTCAAGGTTCGTTAGGATTCTTATTTTTTAGGTAATGTTTAAGGAAACTTGTAATTTAGATCACAAACCAAAGAAGTAGAGTTTTTTGTTTTTATTATGATAATAGGCCCCCCCTTTTGTTGAGAAGTTTCATTAAAAGTAGCGAATTACAGAAAATGATTTATGGGTAAACCTACATTTGAAGTAGAATAATAAATCTCTGCCATTTATTTGGCCAAAGCGGCAAATCCTATCATATTTTGCTCGGGTTTATCAGTCCATCCAACTGAGAATGGATATACGAGTCATTTAGATTAATGGGTATTATACATTATCCAAAATCTGAGCAGTCGTACTTGTGTATTTTGGAGATATTGGCGATTTCCATATTCCGTTTGTAGTTTACGGTCTAAACATGTATGTTATATTTCACTTGAATAATTTTATTGAAAGGGAAATAGACAGTTATTAATTTGATTTAAATGAGTTTTTATTTTACCTACGAAATGTATGTGGGAGTAGAAATTAAAATTTCTGATGAATGGTTATTAATTCACTGCAGATAAAATCTTCATCAATGAGATATTTACTGGGCAAACCAGCGTTTATTTTTCCTCATGACCCTTTTCGATTCCTCCATAATCACGATAATAACAATATTTTTTCATAGATATTTCACGTCCTCCTTTGGTTTTAATCGCCAAATACGACTCAATTCAGTTACATAAAGCATACGTCCCACTTTTTGTTATTCACTGATTGGGTGGTTCAGTCCTTCTAATGTAGATGTCGACCACTCCAAGATTTTTATCTACTATCAAAATTAGAAGAGGAAAAGAACGAACCAGGTTATGTGATAGACAATAATAATAATAATTCGAATATGGCAACTATACATATCGAAGGCGCGAAAAGTAGTTACAGTAAAAAAAGTTGTAAAATTCAAAGTATTCCATGCAAAATATACGCCGATTGTGATGCTAATGTTAGCAAATACTTCGATAATTACGTGAAGCCCAACGAAGATGGAAGTAAGAAATAAAACGAATTGTAATCAGGGCTGGCTCTAGGTATTTGGACACCATAGGCCAAAAAAAAATTTGGCGCCCCCAGTCGCCTCTCATATTTTCTCCTCTTGATTACCGCCGTTTCGTTAGTTTTAGCTAAACATAACATAAAACGTAGGTTCCAATCTCTCGTCATAGTACTGAGAATTATTCAAAAAGCCAATTAGGTTTTTACAGGTTAGGTTAAAGTTTTTTTTTATTGCTATGACATTTGGAATGGAGTTTCAATAAAGAAACACAGGAAAAATAGTGTTTTTAACGCAAAACCATTAAAAATAATATATCGTCGCTTGCTGTAAAGAGTTTTCACTTAGTATTCAATTATGCAAAAAATTCTAAAAGTCCTGGGCGGCTGCCTAGTTCGCCTATATGAATGAGCCAGCCCTGATTGTAATGAAGTTTCTAATTTCCATGTTTTCAGCTTTGAAAGCATCTTTCAGAGGATATCCCCTACAAGGTAAAAAAATTGAATTACCTGATGAATACGTAGGGTTAGTGTTACACGAGAGTGTCAGACCCGAAACTGAAAAAGATGAGAGGAAATTCTACATAGTTAACAAGTTTGCTGACATAACTTATTGGAACTGGGAACGAAAGCCAAGTAAACATGATGCATTTATAAAGGCCTTAGATTGGATAGATATTGCAGATGAGGTAAGTGCAATTTTTCCATGCCCAAAATTCTATTGAAAATTAAGTAGAAAGATTTTTCTATGAATTGAAAAATTCACACTAAAAATGAAGTTATTTTTGTGAATATCTAACAGAAAACAACTACTTCCCCGGCTAGAGCCACGCTGGACATTGAACTACATCTGATAGATATTTTGAAATATTTTTAATGACTCAAAAGAAATCTGAAAGTGAAAATATGATTTTATATTCCAGTCTCAATGAAGAACTCATATACCTAGATGAATGAGAACAAAAAAAATGTTTTCCAAAAAATCATTTGTAACATTGATATGGATCGCATTCCTAGACTTCAATAATTTTTGTTGACAAAATCTATTTCACGCTTCCACGATCATCAGAGAGACTGGAAAAATTGGGAAACACATTTTCTAGAAGCAATCTCAATTTGCAAAGAGTGAAACTTTGAAATCAGTGTTTTTTGACATTATAACCTGTCAGGGGTATGACAGATTGATTTGTTGGAAAATATGAATAGGCTGTTCATAAAATCAGATGTGGAATCATCTGCAACCCAAAAAAACACTGATTTCAAGCTGTCACACCGAAAGAAATATTTCTAACATTTCTTCATTTTTTGCGAGTGAGATTGCTTTCTAGAATGTTTGCCAATTCTTCCGGTCTTCCTGATGATAGTGGAAGCGTGAAATAGATTTTCGTCGACAAAAATGTATTGAAGACCTAGTGAATGCGATGCCCGACTTGCATCAATGTTACAAGTAATTACTGGTGGGTGCCCCTTCTTGGAAAACATTTTTCTTTATCTCATTTATCTACAGAGTGACCCATTTGAAAGCGGGTCACCTCTCTAAAACTGTTATTTATTATCCGATTCAGAAGTTTTTTTTTCAATAGTTCTAGTTGAATGCCATAAATTTGAAATAAAAATTTCACGGCCTACTTCGAATTTTTTTCAAGGTCAAAAATCCAAAAAACATACTAGCGATTTTTTTAAATAAAATTTGACGACGCCACTGGATTTGTGATGCTTTCAAATGGGTGTGACCAAAATTTCACGATAAAATTATTTTTTTTAACAGAAATATAGCATAAGTAAATTTTATTACAATTTCGAAATAATTCAAATAGTTGTCATATAAATCACAATTTTGTAAATAATATGGTTCAAAATACTCCTTCAGAACATAACAACTCTATGTGGGATATGTTATGTCTCTTAGAACACTGCAGTTTGTTGTCAAAGAATAGAAATGCACATCTTTACATCCAATAATATAATTACCAATATTAATAACATAAATTAACTACTACAAAGAATGTATTGATTATGACAGTGCCTACAATTGAATTTCGGACTGTTCAACCAAATCTCCTTTTTAATTCATACATTTATGATCTTTTCTAATGTTAACCATAACATTCGATAATTGGTTTGGGGTGGTATTTCTGCAAGCCTGTCCTATTCTTTCAATGCAGTTCCTCTTTGCTCTAGGGGAGTTTTAAACTTTTTTTAACGGTCCATAAAAATCCAATGGATCAAGTGGGGATCGGGGGAAACTCGATCAATGCACTATTTCCCCCTACCAATCTCTCACAATTCCTGCTATTGTGGATGGAACAGCCATCTAATTGAAATAGAAGATGAACCTCTTTTGCCAGTGGAAGTTCATCCATTGCGTTGAAAAATTCGTTTTCAAAAAATTTTGACCATTCAAATTGCTTTAAAAAAAAAAGGGTAATTATTTTGGTATGTAATATTCCACACCAAATATTTATTTTTTGTGAGTACTGTCTTCTGCAATTTATTATCCAAGTGGATTTTCTTCCTCCCAGTACCTTTGTATTTTGAGAATTAACTGTTCCATTGGTTGTGAATGTTGCCCCGTCTTACGAACAAAATTTTTTTTCAGAAAATTCCCTGTTATTTAGATATTCTCCTTGAGCCCATAAACTATGCTCCATCCTCCTTTCATTATCCTTCTTCTAAGGTTGTGAAAAACTTTGGTTTAAGGGCTTCATCTTATTATATTTCATAAGATTTCTCCTTATTGTTTCAGCAAGTTAATGTCCAAACTTGCAATTTTCACACTTGTACTGGATTATTATTAAAATAATTTTGAATTCGTTCAGAATTATTTGGCTCTTCTTTGTACAATATTACTATTCTTCAGAATATGTTTACAAACAGCTCCATACTGATTGAAAATTTGGTTTATTCGCCAACTGTAGCTCTTGCTAATATTTCGACGCCCAAAATGTTATTGAAAATTCAACATACTTCCCCTTCGATCTGTCGTTGTTACCAGGTCTTACTATTTCAATTTTTTTCTGCAAAGTCAAATTATCAGCCACACTCTTTATTAGTGTAGGTACTTGAGGAGTTATAAACTCACTATTAACACTGACAAATTTATGTCTTTTGTCTATTGTTCTGATGACGTATCTCTAAAGCAACTAAAGTTACAAAGCCTCCTAATAAAAATAATATTTTGAAATGTGGTATCCCAGCTATTTGAATGAAACCAAGATTGATATTTGGAATAACTGTCAACCACCAAAGAGGAACTGCGTGAAAGAATAAGACAGGCTTGCACAGATATTACCCCAAACCAATGATCGAATCTTATGGTTAGTTAGCATTTAGAAAATGGTAGAATAAATGTATTTAATTAAATCAGGATTTGGTTGAAAAGTACGAAAATTAATGGAGGTCTTTCAATCCATTATATTGTTGTAGTTCATTTTTGTTTCAATATAAATTTTTGATTACTATTTGATGTAAAGATATAAATTTAATTTTTTGGAAAACTGCAGTGTTCTGATGGACAAACATTCCTATAATGGAGTTACGTTGGAAGAACCATAATTTGACGCCATTTTGAATAATGCTGTTTACAAACTAGACTCAACCCCTAAAGGCACTTTAAACGATATTTTTTTAAAAAGATTGTGATTTTATGAACTATTAAATATTTTGAAAAGTGATATGAATTTTACTTTGCAATTTCTGTTAAAAAAAAAAAAATTTTATCATGACTTTTTTAACCCCTTTAAAACATCACAAATCCAGTATCCAAATTTTAAAAAAAAAATTGCTAGTATGTTTTCTGGATTTATAACTTAATTTTTTTTGTGAATTTTTCAATTCACAGAAAAATCTTTCTATTTAATATTAAATTGAGAATGTTTCCCCTTTTCAACATGAATCCCACACAAGAGGTTATTTTAAAACGCTGACAGATGGGGGCTAAGTTTTTTTTGGTTGAATGACTCCACATCTGATTTATGAACACCCCTGTTCATTTTTCAAACAAATCAATTCAAAATTCTATATTTAAAAAACCTGTTTAAAAAGAAAGTGTTTTACTTTAAAAAGTCTTGTTCCTCTGGGAATTTATTTCCACGGAGTTATTTCTACATTGATGAAAAAAAATTAGAATGAAAATTTTTTTTTCCCTTTTCAAGAGAATAAACATGTTAAATTTTTTTTACAGTTGCACCCCCCTTTTAAAGAAAAGCCCCCGAAAACCAAAAAAGAAATATACCCCACACCAAATAAATCTTGGTTCATACCTTTATTTAAAAACCCAATTTATTTGTCTTAATTAAAAACAATTTTTAAATTCCATTCTTTTATTGTTATATGAAAAAAATAAATGATCAAATATGACTAGATGATTATGTTTCAAAGTTATAAAAACTAAAAAAATTTAATTATTTTTTAAAAAATAATTATAAAAAATTATTCAATTTCCCAAAAATCGGAAATTACTCTGATGAGAAACAAAAAAACCCCTTTAAAAAAAAATCAAATTATTTTTTTTTTATAATAACAATATAAAAAAAAGGTATATCCCCCACGTTTGCAACTAAAGGGAATGTTTGGTTATATATGGAAATAACTTTTTTTGACCCCATATATCAGCTAACAATCTGAGTAAAATAGTTCAAAACAATTTTCAAAAAATTTTAAAACCAAAAAAAAACTGAATGTTAAAAAAAAAATAGTTTCTTGTAAAATTTTTCCAATTGGTTCTCTAATGGAATTTTTTTTTATTGAAAAAAAAGGAAAATGAAAAACGCCCCATACCCAAAAAAAATTTGGGGTTGTAAAGGGGTTTCATTTTAAAAAAGCAGATCATTATGAATTGAGTTCACTTTCAATAGGAATAATTTTAAAAATTTGATTTTTCAGTTTACCAATTTTAAACCCCTTCCCCAATTACTAAATTTTCCAAAGGGGTTGACTAAACTTTTGAAAAAAAATTGTTTCAATTTTTTGGAAAATAAAAAAGTCAGTAAGTTTTTTTTTGTTTTAAAAATTTCTTTTTTGATCAAAGTGGCAAAATTTGTTCAATACATTGTAAAAAATTTTTGGAGTATGAAACTTGAAGATATAAAAAACATGCTGTGTTAGGGCTGAATTTGGAAAATGAAAAACAGTAAAAAAAAAATTTTAGTGGGGTGCCCCAAAAAGGAAGAGAATATAACAAAATAAAAGGAAAAAAAAAATTTACGGGCGATCTGGGTGGGGAAATGGAAGTGGGTGATTTTAAAAGGGAAAAAAGGGGTTTTTCCCATTTCGGGGAAAAATACAAGCCCCAGGAAAAAAAAAATTAAATGGCAAAGTAGGTAAAAAAAAAGCCCCCCAATTTTTTTTATCGCCTTTTTTTCCCCCAAAAAAAATTTTGGAAAAAATTTTAAATAAAATTTTTTTTTTTTTTAATTTTTTAAAAAATTTTTAAAAAATTTTGGGGAAAAAAATTACCCCGGGGCCCAAACCTGTAATTTTTTTTTTTTAAAAAAAATTTTTTTTTTTACCTTATTTTAATTTTAAAATCGAAAAAAACCCTAATTTTCAATCGAAAATTTCAAAAAGATAAATTTTAAAAAGGGGCGGGGGGCCTTTTTTTTCGTTAAAATTTTCTTTCATGGCAAAAAAAAAAAACCCCCATGGTAAATGTTCCCCAAAAATGAAAAAAAAAAAAAAAAACAAAAATTAAAAAAATTTAAAAAAAAACCCCAATTTTTTTAAAAGGGGGCTTTTTTTAAATTTTGGGGAAAGCCTATTTTTTAAGGTAACTTATATACCTGGTGCCCTGGGGAAAAAGTTTGCCCATAAAAAAGGTTTTTTAAAAAAGGGTGGGGGGGGCTGGGGGTCGGGCCCCCTCCCTTTTTTTTTTGTTTTTGAAAACATTTACTATAGTAATGTTTTTTTTTACACCATCAAAAGAGTTTCCCCAAAAAAAAAAAAACCCACCGATTTTTTTAAAAACTGATTTTTTGAGAATTTTCGATTGAAAATTAGGGTGTTTTTTGATTTAAAAATTGGCCAAAAGGGGAAAAAAAAAAAATATTTTAAATCAAAAAAAAAAATTTTTTGGGGGTAAAAAAAAAATTTCACCAAATTTCGTGGATTTTTTTTTTTTTTTGAAGATAAAAAAAAACCAAAAACTTGGGTTTTTTTAACTTTTTTCATACATTTTGAGGGGGTTTGTGAAAAAAGGGAAATAAAAGGTTGTAGATCTTTTATTACCTACAACTTTTATTTCTTTTTTTCCCTAGGACTTGTGGTTGCCGGTCGAGGGGAACCCCTTTTTTTCCCTTTTAAAAAAACCCCTTCCGCTTCCCCCCCCCCCGACCCCCGTAAATTATTTTTTTTTCCCTTTATTTTTTTTTTATTTCTTCCTTTTTTCCCAAGGGTTTCATCCTACTATTTTTTTTTTTAAAAAATTTCGACCATGATCTATGAAAGTACAATCCATATTTTGAAAAAAAAAAAATATTACTACTATCTATACTGATACTATCAAGATATGGAGGGGAATTTTTTTTTACCCTAAACAACCTAAATTAAACACCTCAAGTGTTTTTTTTTTTTCTCTGGGGCTTTGCTCAGCCCCCCAAAAACCCTTTTTTTTATTCCCCCTTTTTGGGGTTTTTTGAACAAACTCAAACCATCGAAAAAAAAAATTTTTATCATGTCCCCTCTAAACGAGCTTGATTCTTCAATCCCACCAAAAAAACGGTTTGCAGAATTCACCAAAAATAAAACAAAAGCAGAACAATTCGATAAAAACGGGGAACCAAAAACCGGGGGGGAAAAAAAAAAAAGATACCCTGTATCCAGGAAGGTTCCATGGAGATCCTAATTTTAAAACCCCCTAAAAATTTTTTTCCCCAAAAGGGGCCCCAAAAAAATAGACGGTGCCAGTTGGGGAAAAAAAGGAAACGGGGGGAAAATGAAAACACAAGAGATCAGAAGAAAAACATGAACCCAAATTTTTCCCAAACGGGGAAAACCACAGTATTACTAACACCCTACAAAATTTTTCCCCCCGAGCCGTGCGGCTTTTTTTTCTCTCAATTTTGGGTTTTTAAAAAGCTTTTTTCCCCTATATACTTTATCCCGGCACCCTTTTATTATCTATACAGAAAAACCCCCGGGGAAACGTTGCAGACTTTTAGGGGGGGTCCCTTTTAAGGCGCTCGTCCCTTTTTCGCGGATCTTTTTGGCAAACATGGAAAGTATGAAGCTCACATCATTATAAAGATATGGGGGAAGGTTATAGTACACCCCGTCCAACCAATAGGAAAAAGGGTTTTTGTTAAAAACCCGTAAAATAATACTTCTTCAAATCCCGTACCCCGCCCCAAAACAAAAAACTATGTTATTTTACACATTTTGTTAAATAAATATCTGCACAACACTGAGTTAATTTAAATCGGACAATTTTACTTTTATGAGCAGAAGGATATGAAAAATAATGAACAACAGAACCAAAATAAAAAAGCATAGGTTCAAATGAAGAGCCTTTTCAATAGAAAAAAAAGAACCACTCCCGTACGGTTTCCCGTTTCCAAAGGGGGCCTTTCAAAGCTCAATTTTGTGGGGAAATTTTTTTTGACGGACTCAAATGGCCCCCTATTTTTTGCGTTTTCCCTTTGAATTGTTCCCCTATCCCTGGGGGAAGGTTGGGTGTTCTGTAAAAAATACTTCAAAAAATGTACAAATCTATGAACCTTTTTATGTATTCAAAATTAAAAGTACATTTGGGGAAAACGTTTTTGCAAAAAATCAAATTTACAATGATTCCCCCAGTAATGAAAGAACAAATTTCCCAAAAAATGAATTATTTGTAAACAAAGATTTTACAAGAATTAGTTCAAAATACTTTACAAATTATTTGATTTGGGTAATAAATGAATTTTTTGATAAAAAATAAAATGTTTTAAATTTTTTTTTTTACCCATTCAATTGTTTTGGAAGATTGATAGTAATTTTTGAACAATCTTTAAATTTTTTTAAAGCTTTCTATTAGTTCACTTGTATGTTTGTTTTTTAACAGACTCCTTTGGGCCCCATTTTTCCCACTTCCCCAAATTCAATGATTTGAAATTTTGGAGGTGTACATAATTCCGTAACAATGCATTAAAAATTTTTTTTCAAAAAAAAAAAAAAAAAGGGTCCCAAAATGGGGGACGAGTTTTGTGATTATGGTCATTCTTCAAAATTGGTATCTGAGGGTTTTTGGTCAAAATTATGATTCTTTTTTTAAAATTGAAAAAAAAATTTTAGATGGCGGCTCCCAAAAGGCGGGCGAGTTTGGATTATGGTCCCAAATTTTATTCAAAATTGGTTTGGGGTTTTTGGGTTGGAGATTAGATTTTTTGTCAAAAGGAAGGATTCAAAGGGGCCCAAAAGGGGACAATTTTTTGATTTTCCCCTTTTTTCAAAATTAGAGAATATTAAAAAAAATTTAAAAAATAATAATAATAATGTTTAAAAAAAAAAAAACGATTTAATGAAAAAAAAAAAAAAAAAGGAAAAAAATTTTTAAAATGGGCCCAAAAAAAAAAAAAAAAGGAAAATTTTTAAAATTTAAAAAGAATACGTGATTAACAACAAATTTTTAAAAGAAAAAAAAAACGTGGGGTGTTTTAAATATTTTCTAATGATTTATTTTTTCCCAAAATCTGTCCATGAAAAATTTAAAAACAATTGTAAATAAGACCTTACCTTTTTTTGATGAAATAAATTTTTTTTAATCACTGTATTCTTATTTTTAAATCTTTTAAATTTTTTTTTACTTTTTTTTTTTTTTCTATTAAAACGTGTTTTTATTTTTTTAAAATTTATTTATTTGAAAAATTTTTGGGGGGAAAAATGGTTTTTGCCTTGAATAGGTTAAAGTTATGGGTTTTTCTTTTGGCTCTGTAAATTTTGTCATATTTATTCCAAAGTAAACATCCTTTAGCTAAATGAGTGACATCTTCCGACTTGTGAAATCCATAAGATTTAGATATAGTAAATATATTATTAAATAAAGAAACCAGTTGTTCATGTCAAGATACAGTTAGTTGACTCTTTTTAAACTAATCTAATTTTGAAATTCCTAGAAACAAAAAAAGAATTAAAAGATCATCAAAATATCATTGTAAATATTTATCACAGAGATGTGTTTTGAAAACAGGATAAAAAATGATATTTTTTATAATCTAAATAAAAAAACTGATAAAAACATTTTATTGTATTTGCCGAAATTTCAAAGGGATAAAGGCTATATTATCCACCAAAAATCATAAAATGAACAGCATAATGGCAAAACTTACTTTCATGTTTATAGGATAAAAAGCATTTTCTAGATTTTGATTGTAAACATTTTGAAAAAGGAGAACAAATTAAAAATTAAAAAACTCTTTAAAGAAAAAGCTTTTTTAAAGATTTAAACATATAAATGTTTAAAAAAGGAAATGATTTAATTCTTTTTGGTTGAATTTTTTGTTTCAAAAAAGATTTTGCCATTTGTAAAAAAAATTAATAATCCAAAGTTGTTACTTACCAAAAAATCATTGTTCAAATGGAAATTAATTGGTATCTACTTTTATGAACACTTAGCGCGACAAGCTTTTAAAACCAAATAATTCAACAAAAAATAATTAAATCATTGTCAGCGATGACTTAAACTTATTTTATACGTTTTAGTACACAGTTTTAATAAACAGTTATCTTTAAAAAGTTGTTATTATTAATTTTATTTTTTGCTTTTTAGTTGGTTTGCCTTAATCTGTTAATTTCTAATAGAGCATCGTTATTACAAGGTCTTTTCCCTGAAAGTTTTGAGCTGAAAGAAATCATGATCTCCGACCCCAAAAACTCCCACACACCAATTTTGAATAGAATCTGACCATAATCACAAAACTCGTACGCCATCCTGAATTCATAGATTTTGACAAAAATTCATAATCTCCGACCAAGAATACCCCCAAATGGCAATTTTGAAACAAATCGGACCATAATTACAAAACTCGTCCTCCATCTTGAATTTATAAATGTCGACAAAAAATTCATAATCTCCGACCCCAAAAACCCCCACATGCCAATTTTGAATCAAATCGGACCATAATTACAAAACTCGTCCTCCATCTTGAATTTATAAATGTTGAAAAATTTCATAATCTTGACCCAAAACCCCAACCAGAAGGCGGGGTGGGGGCGAAAGGGGCCCCCAAGGGGGGGGGTTTATTTTAATCTATGGTTATTTTTTTTGATAAATGGTTATTTCATTTTTCCCCTTTTCTTTTTTTAAGGTTTTAATTGGCCCCAGAAATCCCCCAGGGCGCTGATAGTGCAAAAAACCCCACCCCCAAATCAATTTTTTTAATTGAAAAGGGGCCAAAACACAAATTTTTATGCCACTGAATTTTTAAAAAAAATTCATAATTTTCCCCCCCATCCAAATTTTGAATCGAATCGGCCCCAAAAATTAAAATCTCGTCCCCATCTTGGGCCACCCTTTTTTTTTTTCCCAAAAAATTCCAAAAGTATTGTCCCGGGGAAATTTTGAATACCTCCCCCAAAAAACGGCGACTAGTTTGTTTTAAAATTCCCTTCAAGTTTTGACCCAAACAACCCAACAAGTGAAACAAAAAAAAAAGTTGAAAAATGTGGGTTTTTCCATCACATGAGTAAAAAATCCCAATGGGTTTTTTTTTATCTCCCAAAGGGTAAAAATCCCGAAAACCCAAATGTCTAGAAGATTGGTTTTTTGTTTAATGAATTAACCCCTTTTCCAAAAAAAGATGGGGAAAACCCCCATTAAAAAAAAAATTGATAGTCTGTTAAAAAAAATTTTCCCCCCAAAAAAATTTTAAAAGTTCAAAGTAAAAAAAAAAAACAAAAACTTTTTTGGACTAATGCTGAAATGATAAAACGTAGGATACAACTCTCCACATGTTCTTGTTTACCCCTGACAGTCAAAGCCGTTAGGTTTTCTTTACTTTATTTTTTTGATTTAAACCAGAGTTCTTTTATCGGGGCGTTATTTTACCATAATTTTGAGGCGGACAGTTTTTTGGAATTGTTTATTTTTTTTAACTGCTGCATTGAAGAACCATATTTTTAAAAAATTCATTTTATCAATTTATCACTACCCCCGAGCCAGTCATATTTTCCCCGGTTTATTTTTTTTTTAAAAGACCCCAAAATTTCAAGGGCGGAATGCATAAAAAAAAAAATTGTTTAAGGACAATGACAAACTAAAGGATTTATAAATGTATCTTCAATCGCCTAGGGGAAAAATGATAAAACATGTACATGGTCATTGGTTTTTTTTTTGATTTTGTATAAAGTTTCCCCCAGGATTTTTTACATTTCTAAAGGGGATAGCCCAATTATAAGACAGTATAGGAGTTTCAGCGGTACCCTACAAAATAAGCGTTGATACAAATGTGGTAATACAAAAAATTTTCAATATGTTAAAAAAAAGGAAGGGTGGTATGGATCAAAAAGTGCAACTGATATAAATGGTAAATCAAGGGGAAAAAAAAAGGTAAGGGGTTGAAATTTTTGGGGTTGGGTTTTCCCTTTGGTTGAAAAAAGGGGGGTGCTTTTTTTTGTGTACAATAATTTTTTGACTTTTTTCAAGGAACCTATTGGTTGTTTGTGAATATAATTTCCCCAGAAAAACCGAGCTTACTTTTTTAAAAGGCGGTTTTATGGTATGTTTATTGGTTTTGGGGGAAAGAAAACATAGTTTAATCTGCAGTTGAACGGGGAACTTGGAGGTTTCAACCCAAAAATTCAGGGCTTTTGAGCATTTTTTAGTTTGTAGAGGAATAAGGGCATGGTATCCCCGATTTTGCGGGGGGGGGCTATATCTATTGGCGCGGGCCATACCTTGGGGGGTAGCCCCACCCAGCAAAAGATTTTTCCCGGGTTTTTTCCCCCAGTTAATCAAGGTGGCAGGAAAACCATACGGAGCAATATTCCAGCCTGGATTTAATAAAACTTTATGGGGGCAATGAAGGGCCGTTTTTTGGGGGAAGTCTTTGCATGTTCTAAAAATCAGACCAGTCATTTTTTTTTGGGAGGAGGTAATTTTGTTGAGTGGGTTGGGAAAAATTGATTTTTAGGTAAAATTCCCCACCCAAAGTCCTTGGTTTGGTTTCCCTAGGGGATTTTTTAAGGGTAAAAAGGGGATTTTTTTATGGTTATTTTATTATGTTCGGGGGAAAATTTTGTTTTAATTACACCATAAAAAAAAAACCCCCAAAAAAATCTTTCAAATTTAAAATTTTGTGTGAACACAAAATTCAATATTTTATAAAAATTAACGGGAAAAAAGTTACACAAAATAAATTCATCAAAAAGTAAGTTTTTCCCAACTATAATATAAACTTTTCCCAAGGGAAAAACTTACCAAAACCCCTAATCTTCACCCCCCTTTTTTCGGCATAGGTATAGGTAAACCTTTTGTTTGCATGATTTCCTCCCAGGAATTTTCCCCGTTGGTCCTCATCTCAAAAGTCGGGCAGCTTGAAACTTGTACACCCCCGTTGAAGCCCCCGATTAACATAAATTTTTCTTGGGCGGAATTAGTGTTTTCTTATTTTTTTTTTGGGAAGTCTTTGTTAAAAAAGAAACGTAGCAGCATTTAAAAAAATAAATTGCGGTACTGAAGAATAATTTTAGGGGAAAACCTTACCAGCTCGTGTTTGTTTACTGGGTAGAAAGGGAGCCATTTTTTTGGGGTCTTTTGTAGAATTTTGATTTCATATCTGGAATTTTCCCGAAAAAAATTAGAACCGGGTTTTCCCCCCACCCCCGAACGGGTTTTTTTTTTCCCGTTTGCCCCCCAGACTTTTTTTTCTACTCTCTAAAAAAAAGGGGAAAAGACAGGATTATCAGCCCCCGAAAAAAAGAATTGACTGTTTCACTTCCACGTTAACATAAGATTCTAAAAAAAAGGATTATTTAAAACATTTTCGTGCCACTTTTGATAACGGGGCATCTTCGAACGTAAAACAAAGTTGTCACTATGGGCCCCTCCGTTTGTTATTCCTCGCCTTTTGAAAAGGTTTTTTTAAAAACCCGAAAATCATTATTTTTCCCTTTTAAAATGTGATCAAGTAAATAATTTGGACAAACGAACAAGCCCTTTTTTACCAGCTGTCAGTCAGTGTCACTGGCGGTGGGTTCCCCTTGCCACTTTGGCTTGGGGCGTGATAAAACCACAGAGCACGGGGAGAAATCCCAAGCCCAGGCAGAATGCTGAAAGACGAAAAAAATTAAAAAGAGATGGAACCTTTGAACAAATCCCCCGGGGGAAAAAAGGCCGTATTAATGATGCCCTTCTTTCCAACATCATTTTTAAAAGAAAAGAAGACGTTAAAAAAATCCACATCAATTTAATTTTAAATATACAATGGGAAAGCAATCCCCCCATTTTGAATGATGACGTTATGATGACCAGAATAGCCAACTTCCCAAAAACCCAAAATTAACCAGGGAAAATTTAAGGAAAAAAATGATTTTTCTTCATATAACCCAAGCTTCCCCAAAACTATATACGATTTCAAAAAGTTATCAATTGCATTATTCATACATTTTTTTGTCTACTTTTTTTTAAAATTTGCCCAAACCCAAATAAAACATAATTTAGAACGGAAATTTCCCCCCTTTTTTCCGAGAAAAAGGGGCCCGAGGTCAATGAAGAAAAAAACCCAAAATTTTTAAAAAGGGAAATGGGCGGAGCTTCCTATCTGTTTTAATCCCCCCCTTAACCTTAATCTAGACCGCTAAAGGTCATTACACCCACCACCCCAAAAAAATTCTTTCCAAATAGAATTTACGTAAACGTGTCTGCCCAGAAAGCACAAAAAAGGGGAAAAACTTACATTAAGGGGGAAAAGTCATTTTGCCGGAAAAAAAACCCCCATCCCCAAAAAAGCCTTTGATATCAAGTAATTGGAGAATTCCCTATCATACGGGAAAAAAACAGTCTAGATTAAAGGGTCGGTGGTATTTTTCTGTGAAAATGCTTAGGAACAAACCCCCGTCTGATGAGGGCGCCATTTTTTTTCTACAAATCGCGGAAAAAAAGGAGTTATCAGTAATATTTCAATGTTGCGTTTAAAAATTTTTTAAAAGAATTTTAGTGAAGTGGTGGATTTGTTATTAAAAAATTATTCTAGCATACCCGAAAATAACACAACGTCAGGGGGTTTGGTAATTTTTTAAAATTTCCCTATTGTCTTAAGAAAAAAAAAAAAACATTATACTGATATATGTCATTCAACTCGTTCCTCGTCATTTTTTATTTTTTTGTTGTGAACACTCCCAAATCTTAATCTACACCGCTAACAATTTTTTATTCAGGGGGTCGCAATGTAGCTTATAGAGCATCCCTAGAAAAACCCCAAAAAAATTTTAAACAATATCTTTTTAAAAAAAATTAAAAAAAAAATTTTTTTTTCCCCAAATTTTTTTTGGGGAAAAATTATTTTTCCCCTATAAACCCAAAGGGGTTTTTTTTTTAATTTTAAACCCAAAAAAACCTACCAATACAGTCATAGTACAAACCCGGAATTTATTGAATCAACATAAAAAAATTTGTATGTCTTTCCCCAACTTTTTTTAGAAAAGATAAAAAAAGGTCTCCCCGATAAAAAGGAAGTGTTACTAAATTTCCACAACTTTTTTTACCTGAAAAAAACCCCCTTGGGGTTTTTCCCCTTTGGTTTTTTAAAAAATTTTTTGGATAATGAACAAGAGTACTGTTTTTTTGGAAAGTTGCTCCATAAAAAAAAAGTTCATTTTTGGTTACAGGATAAACCCAAAAAAATTTCGAGGATTTGGGGGCCCTTTTTTCACAAAACCACAAATACAACTTTTGAGAAAATTTTTTTTTTTCAAAAATGTTTTTTTTCCCCAAACATATTTGGGTTGAGATGATTTTTTCTATTTTGGGGGGTTTATTTTCCCCCCCAACACACGGGGGAAACCCCGGGGCCCAAATTTTTTTGGGGAACTTCTGGCCGGGGGAAACCCCAAAATCACTGATTTTTTTTTGAAAAATAATATAACAAAAAAAATTTTAAAGGCTTTTTTTTTATAAAAAACCCAAACCAACTTGGAGTGATGTTTTTGTGGTGTTCCTCGAAGTTGTTTTTTTTATTGGTGGATCAACCATTTTTTTAAAAGCCAGCAAATGTGTCCCCCAAATCTTGATTTTTCTATCGGCTTGAAGCTTGAAGTGATGATGAGTTTGGGGGGTAGGATTATTTGTGAGGTTAGGTTTATGTTTTGAGTGCTCAGTGTTTATTTTTCATTTTTTTTTAAACATGGCTCATTTAAGGGGGTCTGTTTTTTTTTGATTGGGGAAAGGGGGAAATGATAACTGTGAAATTAACAGTAAATAAATGAAGGAATTTCCAGTGGGGGGAGTTTTTATTTACCCCTTTTTGGGAAAAATTTTCCATCAAACTCATAATTTTAAAAAACGCTAAAAGTAGTTTTTATTTTGAATTTTTTTTTAAACATCCCCAAAATTTTTTTAACTCTTCTTTCCCAAACCCAAATTTTTTCCCCGCCACAGTTCTAAAAAATTCTTGATTTGCCATTATCCATAATGTAAAAAAGGGGAAAAGCCCCAGTAGGCTTACGGGGGCTCCCAACACTCAAATTAAAAACCCAAAAAACGCTATATTTTAAAAATTTAAAATTTTTTTGAATTTTTTTGGGTTTTAAATTTTGGGGGACCCCCTTTTAAATTTATCGCCCCGATGAACTGGATGAATCTGGCCATAATTTTTTTTGAAAACCCTGTTTTTAAAAGACTAAAAAACATTTCAAAAATAAAAAAAAAAACTCATGGTATATTATTTAATCTTTGATGTTGTGATACAACATTAAAACCCCTTTCCGGGGTGGTGGTTTAATTTAGTTCCACCTCTTTTTTTTATTTAAAAAATGGGGAATTTCTGAAAATGACGTCTCTCTCTCTCTTTTTGATTAATGGTCATTGCTTCGTTCCCCCAAAAGGCCCCCCTTTACCAGCCCCCCCTTACTTTTCCCTGATGAAAAAAATTTCGTCCTGGGACATGGGAGACTTGCAACACAAGATTCATCCATTTTTTTTTTCTTCTTTTTTATGATTTTCCTTTTTATATATATTTTTCCCCTTTTTAAAGGGGGGTTTAAACCCCCTTTTTAAAGGCCCCTTCTTCCGACAAAATCCTTTTTTCATCCAGCCGGGAAAAAGGGGAGAGAAAAAAAGGGAATTTTTTTTTTTCACAAACTTTAAACCCCACCTTTTTATTTTTGGGAATGCCCCCATTATTTCGGCAGGACTTTTTACATTTAAAATTCCCCCCTTTACTTCAACCCCGGGGGCAGTCGGGGCCCCAAAAGGTCAGAAGTCGAATATCGAAAAGGGGCATTTTTCCCCCCTAAAACCACCCAATTTGGGGGAATAAAAACGCGCCTACTACGACTCCTATACCATGAGTGCGAATTTACACGACCCAATAAAATTGATAAAAAAATTGAAAAAAAAAAATTGACAAATTTTTGGGGTTTTTTTACACCTCAAAATTTTTTTGGGGCCTTTTTTTGGGAAAAAAATTTTATGGGAATACCAAAATATTGACAAAAAGGGGGTTCCAACTATGGGAAAATTTTTTCCGAATGGTATTCAAAAAAGGACTTGATTTTTTTTAAAAATTTTTTTTTTGAATTAATTTTTGTTTTTGCACTGGGGAGGTTTCGTGAACAAATTTCAAGTTTCCTTTTTTCTTTTCCCCAATTCAACCCCCTAATCCCCTCTTCTCTTTTTTTTATCTTCAAATGAAATTGCTGCGAATTTTAAAAACCTTTTTAAAATTTTTTTTCGCACGATCTTTTTTTTTCTTGCGGGGGGGTTTTAAAAGGTTTTTAAAAAACACACAGTGTTTAATATCCTTGGGGGAAAAAAAAATTGAAATGGGAAAAAATAAAAAAAAACCCAAAAAAAATTTTGGGGTTTAGCAGGTAATTATACAGAAATTTACAAATTTTGACAAAATTAAAAAAATTAGAAAAAAATTCTAAACCCCCCCCAATTTTTCCCCCAAATTTAAAAATTTTTACGACAATTTTTTTGTTTACCCCCCCCTTTAAATTCAAGGTAAAATTAAAATTTATTTGTTTTTTTAAATTGCACTGAGACGTTATTAATACCGGACGTCCAGTCATACATAGTCGTGTTTGGGGGGAATTATTGGTGCATTGCATTATTGTTTCCGCCGGGGGAATTTTTCCCTTCCCCCTTTTTTCCCTTTTGGGTACCCTAAAGCTAAGGGGAGTAAATGGCTACCTTGTCCGTCGTATGGTGTATTAATAAATCAATCATCTTGTTGTTTTAAAATAAAAAAAAATTGGGGACCTTCTTTGCGGCGGTTGCCAATAGGAAAAAGCACGATTTTATTTAATTTTTTTTTTGCATCAGTTCTTTCCCCAAAAATTAAATTTTGTAAAAAAAATTTTTTTAAATAAAAAAAAAATTTTCGAAATTTTCAAATTTAAAGGTGTTTCTCAATTCAAACTCGATTTGACCCATCCCTTAAAATTTTTAAATTCCCCCCCAAAAACTAGCGCCAGTTTGGTTGTTTCAAAAATATTGGGCACCCCTTTTTTTTCAACCCAAAAAACCTTCAACCTCACTTTTCAATGTGATTTTTCAGTAACAATTGATGATATTTTTATAATTTAAAACATCCCCTGTTCCCTATTTAGACATCGAATATTTGCAAATCACATTCGCGGATACATGTAAAAAGGGCTTTTTACGAAAGTTACGCGAAAAGGGGAAACCGTTTTTTTAAAAAAAAAAGGGGGATATGCTAATTTTGGACTTTTTTTTGGCCCCGTTCTACCAAAAGAGGAAAAATTTTTTCCCCGAATGGGGGGGCCCCCCTAAGCTCTAGCCAATTAGAATCTTGTAGCATTAACCCGTCGTAGTGTCCTAACAACCCCCAGCGTAGTAGCATATTCGGGCTGCAGGCGTCTTATCAATGGGCACGAGATTAAGACGATAAATATGCCGTCCCTTTTGGGGAAAGGGGGGAAAATTTAAAAAGTCGGGCCCGGTTCATGGATATTGAGCTCTGAAGCAACAGAGGATTCGGCCAAAAAATTTTCCCGGGGTTTGGGGGGGAAAGGGGGCTCACCCCGGGGTCGTGGGGTTTTGCCTTGGGGAGCAGAAATAAGGCCCCCCCCCAAAAAAACGGGGAAAAAAAAAAATCGTCATAGATATAGCCCTGAGTACAGGTTGCCCAAAAGAGTGAAGTTGTCTGAATAGGAGAAAAACCCAAAAAGCTGTAGCCAATTAGAACCCAGCATTAACTCGTCATAGTGACGTACGTACATGGTAAAGGGGATCCAAGTAACATCAGAGTGATCTAATATCATTCAAGAGCCTGATGCCAGGTGGGAGGAGCTGTCCGCCACTGTCCGGGGAAAAAAGGTGGCCATGACCATGAAAATTCCATATACGTCACTTTTTTTCAAATAATTTTTCATCTCTTTTTTATTAAAATTTTTTCCCTTGTCTTTATGGGGGGAAAAAACTTCCCCAAGGGGGAAAGTTTTTTCTTACTTCCTTTTTGGGGGAATTTGGGACAAAAATACCGGTATCGGGGGTTATAGCCCATATTCACGGGTTATACACATATAAAGTGTACGGGGGAAAAAAAGGCGAAAGTTGAGGGGCGCACAAAATATTTTTTAAAATGAAAAGGCTTATATATTGAAAATCGAAGTTTTCACCTTTCACCATAAACCCCAAAAATTTTTTGATAACGTAATTGTATGGCTGATATTTCTGTTAATTTTTTTTGTCAAGTAACAATTTGAAAGCAACCAAAAACCGCATGCTTTCTTGTGGGGGTTTAAAAAAAACCATGGCTCTCTTTGGGATTTCTACTACCCGCCCATACAGTGTGCCGGGGGAAATGCTTATCTATTAAAATTTCTATTAGCAACTTTTTTTGGGGGCCCATCTATATTTAAAAAACACGGAAAAAAAAAAATTCATTGTTGTGGAAAAAAAAGGGATTATGAAGACTTTTTAACCCTTTTTTAAACCCTTCCCCCCCGAGGAAAAATAAGTTTTGAGAAACATTAATGTTTAACATAATATCATGGAGTCCCCAAAAACTTTTAGGCAAACCCTGTGTTTGTTATTCAGAAGAAAATATTTAATTATTTCCAACCCCAGATCGCAAAATCATGTGGAGAAACTTCCCCAAAAGCAAAAAATGTTCTTACATTTACCAGGAATTATATTCTTAAAAAAATATTGAATATTCTTCAAAATAAAAAAAGAATACTGAACATTGCCCAACAAGAAAAAAAAAAAAACTATATTAGAAAACACAACCATTTATTTCAGGGGGTCGGGGAAAAACTCCTTATTCAATTATTGATATCTTGGGGGCTTCTAAAGTATCAAAAAAAAACTGAAGACAAAAAATAGAAAAAGAGTTCTTAGCTTTTTTTTTATTTTGTGAATTTTCCAAAATCCATTCAATATTCACAATATGTAAAATCAATTTTTGGACAATATTCTTTAAATTTAACCAAACAAATCCCTTTTTATAAACCATCATATTGACACACTGTTGGGCATTTTTCCCCCAATACTAAAGAAAGTTTGTTGAAAAAAGACTATGAGATAATAAAACCCTCCCCGATCTTATTAGATTACTGCATAGAAGAGGGGGTTTACAACTCACCTAATATAAAAAAAACCTTTTTAAACCTCATTAACATGGTTTTTTTTAAAAGGGGGTTTTAAATCGTCAGGAAAAACCCGTCTGAAATTTTTAATTTTCCCCTTTTTCGAGGGTCTGTTGGTCATTTTTTTGAAATTCGGGGGTTTTACAAATCTGCCCGCAGTTTCCCCGGTCTTTTTTTCCCCCCTTTTTTTTTTTTCGCTCAGGGGCCCTTTAAAAAAATGGAGTAATGTATTAGTAGTTATTTTTAGGGGGGCCCCCTTGAATAGTATAGGGTCCCCTCCCCTTTTCAAAATTTTTTTTGGAAAATGGGGGTTTAAAACGGGGGAATTCCTTTTAAAATTTTTGGGGTTATGTGATAGTTCTTTTTCTAAAAGCTTAAATATTAAAAAAAAAACTTGGCGGTCCATTTTTTTAAAAATTATTAAATTTTTAAAACCCCCCTTTCCCCGATTAAAATATAGTTTTTGGGGGAAAAAGAAAAAAGCCAATCATGGGGGGTTTTAATTATTTGGGGGAAGGGTTTTCTATGTTGGTTGGCTTGCATTCAACCGATAGAAAAAGTAACCCTTTTTGGTTGGGGTTTTGTGCCCTTCTTTAATGTAAGATATTTCCCGGGGTTCATTTTAGTGTAGACCCATGGGGGGGTTTTTTAAAGTTGAGTAAGGAAGGGAAAATAGTTTTAAGGGGAAAAATACTTAGATACTTTTTTGAATTTTGAGACATTTCCAAAGTTTACAAGACATTATTCAATAACCATTATAAGTTATTTGGGCCCCCCTTTTTGCATAAATCAATTTAACTCACCCGTTTCCTTCATCATGTACTCTTTTATTCGGGTTTCCCCAAAGATTTTTTCCCCCGTCACCTTTTTTGGGGGTCTTCTTTTTTTGGGCCTAAAAAACCCCCGTAAAAAAATTTTTAAACTGTAAGCTAAAAAAAAATCATAGTCCCTTTTTCTTTAAAATGTCAGTTTGTCAATATATATAAACATTCAATAGCGTGTCGACGAGTTGCTCAATTTTATCTACACTGGGAAAAATTTCTTAGTTTCTCTTATTTTTCCCAAAAAACCGCTAGGTCCCCAAAAACCCATCATTTAACACAAAATTGAAGATCTGATAACCTCCAAAAACCCTAATTTTTTTTTTTCTTCTAAGTCTTTTCATTTTGGGGGAAAAAAAAAAGAGGGGGGTTACAACGTCACCCCCCTTTTTTATACTTCGAAGTACTAATCAAAAGATGTCCCCCCTACCATTAATCTCCGCCAGATAACTGGGGCAAATTTTTTTTTACCACTATCTTCGATAAAAGATTGAGGGGGGTTTGGGGATCTGAAAAAAATTTAATAAATTTCCCCCAAATTAACCAACTTTTAAAAAATGCTTAAATGTATAACCTATTTTTTTTTATAATGATGACAAAAAATTTTTTTTCATTGTTTTTTTTTTTTTTTGATCCCAATCAATTGACAAAAAAATTTTTTAAAATTTGCTTATTCTGCAGATCATTTACAAAATTTCAGAGAAAAAAAAAAATTTAAAAATTTTTTTTGTTCAGGGTTCAGGTCTTTTTTGGTTTTTTTTAAAAAAAGATCGAGAATATGTTTTTAGCAATTTTATTAATTGTCAGTTTCAAAGTACCCATTTATTGTTTTTTTTTTTTTCCCCCAAAATGATATAACAAAAAATTTTTATTAAAAGACACAAATTTTATTTCAGTGGCACCCCTTTTAACATGCCCTGTCATATTTTTGATCAAAATAAATACCCCCCCCTTTTTAAAAAATTTTTTTTGTAATTGTCCTTATCTTCTGATAAAAAGGTCTCGGCTTTTTTCCTCTGGCTGATGGTTTCGTTTTAGAAAATAAAAAAATTTTTTTTCTTGACCCCATTCGATTTTTTTTTTTAGTCTAAATTTCACAATTTTAAAACCCCAAAAATCTAGGCAAGATTTTTATTTTATGGTAACTATTATTTAGTTTTTTTTCCCGTTTACCACAACCAATAAATCCCCAAAAAAATTTAAACAACATCTCGTAACATTGAAAATGTTATGTCAACCAAAAAAACTTTTTAATTTAAAATTTTTTCTTTTTTTTTAGCTATTAATAA
Organism: Gonioctena quinquepunctata; assembly: GCA_018342105.1. Classification (NCBI taxonomy): domain Eukaryota; kingdom Metazoa; phylum Arthropoda; class Insecta; order Coleoptera; family Chrysomelidae; genus Gonioctena; species Gonioctena quinquepunctata. Next base: position 11,408 of record JAFIRS010000061.1, on the reverse strand, counting down.
TTTTCAATGACAAATTTGAGATAATATTCCACCCCCCCTCACATAATTTTATGGCTGGAAAACAAAAAAAAGCCTACTTCTATCAAAAATAATGAATTTATTTTTAATCAATCAATTAATCAAGATATACTTTATTGCCAAAAAAAAAAATTCTCGTGGACAAAGCTTAGTAACAAAAAAAAGGGGGGTTTCATAATTAAATGCTGATCCTGAAGATGATCAAAAAAAATGATTCCCAAAATGTCTTTTTTCCCAAAAAAATATTTTTTTTTTTAATTGTCCTATCTTCTCATAAAATGGTCTCCCCCCTTTTTTTTATCCCAAGTTTTCCTTTTTTGGAAATAAAATACATTCATTTTCGTCCTATTTTGATTTTTTCCCCCTCGGCCCCTTTTAATTTTTTAAAATTTTTGGGGGAACCCCAAAAGGGTCTAGGCGTTTTTTAAAATTTTGGGAAAAAATTATTTAGTTTTTGTAATAAGTACGCATAAAAAAAACTTTTTTAAATTTTTAAAACAACTATTATGCCCAAAAAAACAAAATCAAATTAACTGTTCAAAATGTCCGCCTCCTGAAAATATGCACGCTTCAGCCCCCCCTTGTCATTGACTTCCCCGTTCTTTGAAAATTCCAAAACCCCTTATTGCTTCACGGGGGAAAATATTACGGGGTTTTTTTTGCAATTTTTTCAGTTAAAATTTTGGGGTTTACCAAAGTCTTAAGATGTCCCCGGAAAAACAAGACTTTTTGGGGGTTGGGTCTAGCTGCCATGACTCTGCCCCACGTTTTAACCCGATTATCAAAGTAATTTTTTCTTCTGCGGATGTAATTTTTTGGGGGGACTCTCCGGGGGCATCAAAAATTTTGGGGGGGGATAGAAAATAGTAATGTTGCCTTTGGGGAACCCCTTTTCAGAAAGGGTTTTTTTTCCGGGGGACCATTTTATATTATTACAATGGGTTTTTTAAAAGGGAACTTGGGGCTGAGGAACACCTGGGGGGGAAAAGGTTTTGGGGGCCCAAATTTGGGGAAAAAAATTTTTTCGAAAAAGGAAATATTTTTTCAAAAAAAAATTTTTCCCTTTTTTCCTTTTTTTTGGGGTTTTTTTTTGGGGGAACTGATGCCCCCGACAATCTTTTTTTTTTTTTCCCCTTTTTTTCCCTTAAAAAAAGGAAATGCCCCCTTTTTTAGCAACCCCTTTTTACGTTTTTGGGAAAAATAATTTAAAATTTTAAAATTTAAAACAGATGAGTTTTTTCATGGGGTAGGGCCCTGGTGATCTATTTAAAAAAAAAAAATTTTTTTACATCCTTGACCAAAAAAATTACTTTTTTTTGAAAACCCTGTACAACATTTGTTTTAAATATGTATTAGTATGTGTTGGGGGGCCTAAAAAAAAAAATTTCCTAAAAAAACTGTAAAATTTTGTAAATTGGTAGTTGCAAGAAAAATTTTTAAAATTGTTAATTCCCTTTTTTGGGGAAAAAAAAATTTTTTAAAATTCCAAAAAATACTGAGTTTTGGGAATAGAACATTTTTTTCCCAAAAATTTTTTTAAATTTGAATTAAGCGTAGAATAGAAAAAAATACCTTTTATAGTTTTTTTAAATACTCACCATTTTTTTTTACTGAAATATTACCCAAACTTTTTTTTAATAATACCCCAAATTTCAGAAGTTTTTTCTAAAAGGGGGCAAATAAAACTCATTTCCCTTTCCGAGCGTATATTTAAAAAAAAAAAAGGGAACCCCAAAATAATCTGTATGCCCTAAACATTCGATGTCGGAAAAAAGATAGATCAAAAGAGCCGATAGTCAACGTGGACCTGAGTGACTGCTGTCTTTTCCCCAAAAAAACCGGGAAAATTTTTTCCGGGCCCAATCAAAACCTCTTTCCCCCGGGTGTGGCTATATGATGGGGGGGGCCCCCAAAAAACCCCGTTGGACTTGTGTTTTTTAAAAACTCTGAAAAAAAAAAACCAGTAAAACCCGTGGTCTTGGTGTTGGGGCCCCCCGAAACATTTTTTGGGGGTTCTAGTTTTGTAAAGGGGAATTTTTGTTTTTTTTTTTAAATTTTTTTGTATAAATAAAAGCTTATCTTTAATTTTTTTCCCCCTTTTTTTTTTTTTATGAAGAATTTTTTTAAAAAAAAAAAATCTTTAAAAAAAAATTTGTTATTCTCCGTCACCGCCCCGGGGGGGCCGGGGGTTTTTTTTTCTTCTGCAATTGATATTGGGAAAAAAATAACTATCTAATCAACTAATCTGATTTGCGAAAAAACTAGAATGACCCTATATCTGGGGGCCCATCACCGTTTTCCGAGTGTAGGCTCTTACTCTTTAGACATCAAAAAAAGGGGGGCCCCCGGGCCCTTCACGGGAAATTTTAAAATTTGGGTAAAATTAGAAATAAATTTTTTAGTCCCCCTTTCAATGATGGGGTTTTTCTCGCAAACCGAGAGGGGAACCCTTTAAAAATAAAATTTTTTAAAAAAAAGGGGGTTTTTTTGAGGATGCAGCTTCCCCCCGTTGGATTAGTGGGAAACCCCCCCAAATTTCCCCCGGGGGCCCGGGACGTTTAAAAAAAGAGGCCCTCCGTATTTGGAATCGATGGGCCCCCACGAGGGGGGCTCGTGAGCTATTGCAAAACCCCAAAAAATTTTTGGTTCGTTTTTAATGTTTTTTATAGAAGGCAGATTTAGGTCTTTAGGTTTATCGTTCCCCCACTTTTTACGGGCGTTCCCTTATCATCCGCAGGACTCTCATTTGCGCCCGTTCCCGGATGCCAATGCTAAAATCCAAAATTTATTAGGGGGCCGAGGCATTTTAAAAAAAAAAAGGCCTGAAATCCATTTTTCCCCAAAAAAAAGGGGGGAAAGTGTTTTTTCTTGGAAAAACTTTTTTTTCGATCTTGACGTATGTTTTCCCGGGGGGGCCCCGGGGATCACCGTAACCCCGGGGGTGGACCTGCTCAAAACCCCCCTATCTCCCCTTTTTCCGGGGTTTTTTTTTCTTTTTGTGGGGGGGATTTATAATAATTTTTTTTTTTTTGCTGCTTCCGTCAGACGACTTTTGGGGCCCTTTTTTGGGAAAAAAAAAAAAAACAAAACTTTTAAATTTTTTCTCTCTTTGTTTTGATATTTAAAAACCTTTTAAACCCCCTAAGCCACCTTTTGATACGGGGCTTTTTTTGCCAACGCCATACAAAAAAGTAAGGAAAAAAGAATCACGTTTTAAAAATTTTGGGAAAAGGGGGGGTTTGAAAAAAGAGATCGTTAGTAAGGTTTTTTTTGGCCCTTCCCCCCCCAAATTTTTTTTCCCCCGTTTTTCCCCCTTTCCCCCAATAGTTGGCGCGTCCTTTTTTAAAAAGGGAAAACCAAAATTTTTTTAATTGGTTTTTAAGACTTGACAATATTTTTTTATTTTTCCTTTTTTAAATATTACTGAATTTTTTTAGACAGGGGTTTTTTTTTTTTCCCGGAAAAAAAACATTTTTTAATGGATGGGGGTTTTTCGAAAAAAAAAAACTGTTTGGGGGTTTTTTTCTAAACGGTAATGAATTTTTGATGAAAAAAATTTTTATGTGTAGAAACCCTCTTTAGTACCAAACCAAAAACCCCAAAAAAATGGCAAATGTGGTTTTTTCACTTCTGAAAAAACCCCCCCATTAAAAAAACAAATCTTGTTAGGTGAGAATAAAATTACAAAATTTTAAAAGGGAAAAACCTTTTATATTTTTTTAAAAAAAAAAAAAGGGAAAAAATTGAAAATAAGAATTTTTGTTTTTTATTCATAAAAAATTTTTAAAATTTAAAAAAAAAACCCCTTTTTTTTTTAAAAGAAAAATTTTCCTTTGTCCCAAAAACAAAAATTTTAATTTAAATATCAATAAAAAAAAGTTGAAAATATTTTTTTTTTTTTAAAATTTAAAAAATTTTTAAAATTTTCCAAAAAAAATAAATTTTTTTAAAAAATTTTATAACATGATATTATTGGTACAAAAAGAAATGTCAAAGGGGGAAAAAGGGGCCAACAAAAAAAATTTTTTTTAAATTTTTTAAAAGGGTTATTTAAAGTGACAATTGTCTTTTTAACTGAAATTGTTTCCTTTTTAATTTTATTAATACAATTTGATTCCCAATTTTAAAAAATTGTCACTTTTAAGTCCCCAATTTAAAATAAACCCCCAAATTTTTCCCCCAAATACCGTCACTTTTTTTTAAAATTTTTATTTAGGTTTTTACAAACTACCACAGGGGGGTGTAAAAACCTTTCAATGGTTCATTTTAAAATTGCAAAAAAAAATTAAAAAAGGGTTTCCCCTCTTTTGGGGAAAAATCTTTTCATTTGGAAGGTTATTAGAAAGAAAAATAGGATATTTAAAAATTTGGGGCCCAGAGAATAAAAAAAAAAAAGGGGTTTTTTGTTTTTTCGAAAAATTTAACTAAATTTTTTTGATTGATTTAAAATTTTTAGAAATTTCCATCTTCTTTTTTTAATTTGTTCCTTTTACTCCACAAAAAACCCAAGGAGGTTTTTCGACATGACAAAAAAAAAGTTTTTCAATTTTTTTCCTATATCATGTTGAAAATTGACTAAATTTTTCCCAACCTTTTTCATTTTTGATCCCCCTTCCCCTTTCCCTTTTTTTATGGGTGGGCCCCTTCCAAAAAATGAAGGGATTTTTTCCCAAAGGGTCCGGACGGACACACCCCCTTTTTTTTAAAACAAAAAGGTTTTTTTTCCACAGAATTAATTTTGGGTTTTTTCGGGAAAATTTTTTTAAAAAAAAGGGTCATTTTCAATCAAGAATAAAATAAAATTTTTTTATTATAAAAAATTTTTTTAAAACAGTTGGATCAAATGTTTTTTTAAAAAATTTTTAAAATTTCCAAGGCAAGCCCCGGGGAAAAAAATTGGCCTTAAAGGAAATTTTCACCGGACAATTGTCTTTTTTAAAAGTGACAATTTTTTTTCATTTTTCCGGGAAAATTTTTTTAACCCAAAAGTAAAAAATTGTTTCGTTGGAAAAAGTAAATTGTCATTTTCCCGGGACAATTGCGTTTGAAGGAAAATTTTCCCCGGCGCAATTTCGTTCAGTACAATTGTCATTTTGAAGTGAAAACCCCCTTTTTTAAAAAAATTTTTGGTTTTTGGGCCCTTTAAAACCCCTTTGGGAAAAACCCCGGGGGAAAACCAAAAAAAATTAGGGAAAGAATTTTTTTCCTATATTTTTTTCCGCCCATTTTTCCCCCTTGCCCTTTGTTGAGTAACCCTTTTACATTTATTTTTTTTTAAAATTGACACTTTTTTTTTTTACATAGACATACCGCTCAGTGCAAACAATTTGGGTTTTTTCGGGACATTTTGGGGCAAATCATTTTTCCCCATCATTGGGGGGCGTTGAATAGTTCCATTTCAGTGGGAAAAAGGGGTTTGGGGGTTTTGAATTTAATGGAAAAATAATTATTTTTTTTTTCGGGATGTTTACTGAATGCCATTGGGGATAAAATTTTCTTTCCAATCTAGTAATAAAATTTTTTTTAGCAAATTTTTCCCCCAGGGCAAAAAATTAAAAAACGTTCCTTTTGATCTTCTATTAAAATTTCCAAAATTTTCCCCACCCCCGGGGTTTTTTAAGGGGCTTTAATTACGATTTTATTTCCCCCCCGAATTTATCGGGTTTTTTTTGGGGAAATTAAATGCGGTTTAGGGAGTTTTTCCCCAAAATGGTAAAAAAAAAAACTTTTAAAAAAAATTAAAAATTTAAAAGGAAGGGGCGTCACAAACGGGTTCGAGGTTCTTATTGAAAAACCCATAAAAAAAAAAAAAAAAAATTTCCCCACGCACGATGAAATCAAAAATTTTTTTCGGGGGGGGAAAAACAAATTTTCCAAAAAAAAATTTTGGTTGCGTCCCATGCATTTTTCCCCAAAATTTTTTGGCCCTTTCAATCAGCAAAATGTTTATTTTTGAGTATCTCCGAGTATAAAAGAAAATAATTTTTCCCCCCTTCGATGGTATTAAAAAATAAAATTTTTTTCCCCGGGAACCCTTCCCCCGGGGGGAAGCGAATAATACTGAAAAGGATTTGCTTTTTTTTTTCCCCATCATCCCCCCCGCCGATTTACAAGTGTTTTTGGGGGAGCACCAGTGTGATTTTCATTTTTTGGGGTTTTTGATGATTTTTCGGGATACGAGACCAAACTAAAAGGTGATTTTTTCTTTTTTGGGGAACAAACTTCATTATTAGGGGCAGCACCCATCCCCCATCTAAAAAAAAAAAGTCCACTTGAGATAGAGAATTTTTCCCAACCAAATAAAAATTTAAAAAATTTTAAAATTTAGATTTTTTTGTTGAATTTTTTTCACCGGTTTACCACAAAAAAAATCAACGGAAAAACCCCTCGAAACATTAAAATTTTATGAAAAAAAATATCTATACTAATTTGAGATTTTTTCTAGCAAATTAATTTAAATACAAATTTGAGATAATATTCTACCCTATCCAAAATTTTATAGCCTAGAAAAAAGGGGAAAATTTGCCACCCATCAGAGAGCATGAATTTATATCAAAAACCAATAAGAAAATTTTTCTTTTTAATTCTTTATTCATTCATCAAGATTCATTGAAAAAGGGGAAAAGCTCAAAAGGGTTAAAATTTTGAATAGGGGGTTTTAAAATTTTAATGTTGATCCTAAAGGGGGTAACCGGGGGTGATTTTAAAAAAAATTTTTTTGGGAAATAGGTCCGAAAACCCCTTTTTTCTAAGAGTTGAAATTTAAAAAAAAAGATGTTTTTTTCCAAAATTCTAAAAAATTGATTCCCTTTTTTGACGTCCATCGTTTTTAAAGTTTTTAAAAAGGGTTTTTTAGACTTTTTGAATTTGTATGGGCAATCGCCGGTAATACTGACAAGTTTAGGTGCTATTTTAAAATTTTATATAACTTCCCAATGATGGAAATTTTACTTGCAGCGGGGAAATTTCGCGCGGTGGGGGGGTGGGGGGCCCGCCTCGCAGCCCGCCAGAAAGAGAAACCAGGGGTTTCCAAAAGTTTTGATCTCAATGCTTTTTTACTAAAGGCGGCTTTCGAGTGGGGGCCCCTTTGAATTTTCGTTTGAACCAAGTTCCTTTGTGGGAACACTTGGGCGTCCCATAGAATTTCCGATGGTGCCCCAGTCCAGGGGGGCGGGTTTCCCCCGATTTTGATGTTTCCCACTTTTAAGCCCCTTTTTCGGCTCACCAAACCACCTTTTCCCGGCCCCCCTTTTCCCCAAAGGGGGGGAAATTCCCCCCTTAAAAGGGAATTTCAAAAAAGCAATTTTCCCGATTTCTTTTTTTTTGGGGGCAGGTTTGGTCTTGGTCAAAAAACTTGGTAAAAAGGGGTTAAGACCTTTTTATGTTGCTTTTTCCCCACCTTTGATCTTCCCCCCCGGGAGGGGAAGGCAGATCACTGTGTTTTTTTGGGGTTTCCTTTTTTAGATTCTTTTTCCCCCGAGTTTTTTCCCCAAAACTTTTTGGGAATTTTTTGGGGTATCCATTCCGGTGGAGGTTTTCTGATGTGGTTTTCCAACAGACTCCCGTTTAAAAGTTTCAGATCCCCCCTTCGTCAAACCCCCGGATGGTTGGGCTGTAACGAGGTATCCCCCTATGTTTTTTTTTCTGTAGACGGAGGTGGGGTTTCTTTGCCATTCTCTAACGTTACATCGGGGAAAGGGGGGGGGGGGTTTTTTTATTTCCATGGGAATTTGACCGAACCCTGATTCTGAATTTTTTAGAAGAAATTCTGGGATTTTTTCCTTGATTCCTATAATAAAGGGCGTGTCCCCAACCACAGTTTTGGTTTATTCTCCCCCCAAACCAATTAAACCCCACCGTATATTTTTTGGGGATGATTGAAAAAGGGGGAAAATCCCACGGGAGTCCGTCGACTTGGGGAAGAATGGGTTTTTTTTCCGGAAATATGAGCCCGCCCCGCGTAACCTATTCGGGGTAGGAAGGCCCTTTGGGCCGGTCACCCTTAAAAGTTTCCTTTGATGAAAATGAAAATTTCCCCTATAGGACATTTTGGGTTCCCAAGTCGAACCCCTTGAAACGATTTTTTTGGGCCCCTTTCAACACCTGGATGGGGCAACAAAGGGTTTTTGGGGAATTTTTAGATGAACGCTTTTTCCCGGAAAGGGGTTTTAACGGAGGAGGTTTTTTTATAACTTGTGGTTTGGTTCCGTGGTTCATCCAAAAAATACATTGAATAATTAAGAGATGGAGCCCCAAAAGGTTTAAATTTACCATCGCAAAAACCCCTTTAAACAAATATTTATTTTTTTTCCAAAAAAAATTTTTACCCCCTGGCGCGGTATATGCCGAAATTTTAAACCAGGGGGAGATTTGAACTCTTTTTTATATATCTAACGCTTTTAAAAAAATTTAAATTCTACCCAATAATGGAAGATAGAGGGCGTTTCCATGAGAAGGGAGACCCTGTATAAAAAAATATAATCTAAATAATTATTTATTAATCTGCCCGTTTGGGGAAACCCCTAATGATTTTTCTACTTTTGCATTTCACAATCATATGGCAATAGCCAGAGTTGTAATCCACCTTCATTCGGTTTTTGGTTAAGGGGGTAGAAAATACACAAATAAGGGGTTTTACTTCACAAGCTCGGGTTTTTTTTCAGAAATAATATTTCTGACACTTTTTTTCAATTTTTAACCCGATCAGAACTAAAAAAAGCTAAACTCTAGAAAAAAACATGCCTGGCTCCCCCATGCCTTCGCTTTTTTGATAAGGGTTGAAAATAGTTTTGTGGGAGTCTCACCCCTTTTTTTCGAAAAGAAAAAATTTTTTTTTCCCAAATAAAATCAAGACAGATTTTTAAAAACGCAAGGCCATACAATTCAAACCGCGACAACTTTCATTTATTTATAAATACTATCATTTTTTAATTTGGGGTGATAAAATTCGTGATAAACAGCTTTTCCCCAAAGTAGCGTCAAATTTAAAACTTTTTTTATTATGGTTTGGCACTTTTTTGGGAACATCACCCCAGAGGTGAAAGATGCGTTTTGAAAAAATTTTTTGGGGAAGTAGTGTATATTTTTTTTTACCAGAAAAAGGGCCCGGGGAATGTACGTGTGTTTTTTTTGAGGGGGACCAAACTATGACTTTGCCGCCCTGGGTTACGAATTCAGAGATGAGGAAATGGAGAAAGCATATGGAATTTTGAAAAAAAACCCCAAAATCATGTTTTTTCCCCATATGATCCACTTTTAAACCTTAATTGAAAAAAAACTCAATTTCCCAAACATGGAACATATACAGGTTTACCAAAAAAGGGCGAAATTTTTTTAGGGCGTTTCCCTTTCAAAAATTTAAAAGGGGGGTTTTTCCCGGGAAAAAAAAGTTCTTAGGCCTTTCCTTAAAAAGTTACACCCCAAAATGAAAAAAAAATTTTTTTTTTTCTTAAAATTTGAAAATTGAAGAAATTGCATTTTGTGGGCATGTTCTACCAAAAAAAAAGGCTACCTATGAATCTTTTTTTAATTTTTTTGTGATTTTTTAAAAGGGGGGGAAAATAAAACCCCCATTCCTTTTTTTTTGAAAAAAAATTTTCCCAATTTTTAAAATAGTGTTGCGGGAACGATTCTTTTCCAAAATTTTTTTACAATTGTTTTTCCCCCAAAAAGCAATATTTTCCCAATAAAAAAAAAAAATACAACATTGTGCATAAACGGATCTTCTGAAATAGAATCGAAATAATTTTTGTAGGTGGCTGTGTTTTTTTGCAAAACTTGTGACTTTAATCGTAGAATTTCAAAATCGAAAAAAACTATTTTTTGGCAGTGGAGCCCTTTTTATTTCGATGTGGAGTTGAAAGTTCAATTCGTCTTTTTAATCTTCAATATGAATAATTACACTAACACTGAAATGGCCGATATGCATTTTTTGATGGTCGTGCCAATGGAAATTCTTTGGGGAAAAAAGGGGGGGGTTTTAGCCTATATTATCCTCAGCGCGTGATAGAGCCATCCAGTATTAAACGACCGTTTTTAAGGGGAGAGAGGGGGAAAAAACGAGGGACTCGGTTTGATTTGGGCTGCTCATACTACGGGGAATATTCACCAGGGGTCTTTACATCAGCGTTTGGGAAAGGGTTTGGTTTGTTTGATTAATAAAAAGGTTTGCAGTTATTTATTCAACTTTGGAATAGTTTACTTGTTACCTTGTCAAAATGCCCAGTGGTAAGTACTATTCAATTGGGAAAAATAAATTTGGCAAATTTTATCAAATTCATTTAAAAAAGAGGCCAAGAAGGGGTACAAAAAACCTTTACAAAATTACAAAAAACGGCCAAGGCAAACAATGGGTATTACTTTTAAAATTATTTTTTAAAAAAATTTAAACGGATCAATCGCTGTAATTCAGGTAGTATTCCTTTTTTTCCGTCTCTGCAAAAAAAATGGGGAAAAATAAAAATCAAAAATAAAATTTCGGAAGAGCAGGGGGAAACAATAAGAATGATTATAAATGATTTTTTTTTTTCTTGAAAACAACGCCCCACTTTTTTAAATTTTATTTTTTCAAAAATCAAAAATGTGGTAGGGGGTTTTTTAAAAAGGGGGCGTTCAACATTCACATTATAATAAAAAGGGTTTGGTTTTTATTGGGAAAAAAAAATTTAAAAAATCGAACGATATTGATGGAAAAGTCATGAAGTTAGATTACTAAAGGGGGAAAAATTTTTTTAAAAAAATTTAAAATGTATCGTGAACAAGGAAAAAAAATCATTTACACTGATGAGACGTATTTTTCCCGTTCTCAAAACATTTTTAAAAACGTGGGTTTTATAAGAAAAAACATAATTTAAATTTTAAAAAAACCCTATAGTAAAAGGGAAAAAGATTAATAATAGTTCATGCAAAGGGGAAATGGGGTTTGTAAAGGGGTGGCCTAGTTTTTATCAGTAATTCAATGTTGAACAATTATGGTCGAGATTTTAAATTGTTATTGGGGGGGAAACCCAGCAGAAAATTTCAATGTGGTTTTTTTTTGGCAAAAAAAAGTATATCGTTATTCATGATAAAAAATTTGTTAGCCCCCCTTGTATATTCATTTTTTTTTAAAAAACAATCCCATAAATTCAAAACTTGTCCCCATCTTGGAGTACCCTTTGGGGAAATTTTTTTGAAAAACTAAGGGGGGGGTCTGGGATGCATTTGGGAAAAAAAATATTTTGTCTGTCTGTTTTGTTCCGGTCCGATTCCGGTACCCTCCCCTCTTCTATTTTTTTTATCTGATATTGAATTTTTTAAATTTTTAAAAAAACATAATTTCCAAAACCCCCAAAACCCCCGGTCCATAATCCCAAAACTCGTCCACCATCTTGAATTTTTGGATTTTAAAA